>JAILWY010000023.1:11530000-13930000 GCA_022113835.1 Atopsyche davidsoni
TTTCAAAAGATTTATTGAGTACTGTTTGGGATATTTCACTATCCATTGCGTCCATGTAATTTTTCATTTTTTTATTCTTATTAGCTGCTTGGCCAGAATCAATATCAAAAATATCACTTGCCAATTCATCATCACTTCCGTATTCGCTAAAATCTGATCCTGAATCTAAGTCCCAATTATCATCTGGAATTACAAGATCTAAAATATTTTGAACAGCACTTGAAAACTGATCAGCGTCAAAATCGATAGTACATTTTCTTGTTAGGCTCGGTGATCTGGACTTAACAGTGTCACTGAAAGAAACGCCTTTAGCTTTTTTCTTTAATTTAATTCCTCGTTTTGGTCTCTGTGGCATATTTAAAGTTTCAGGTGACTCTGATTTACTCACCGATTCTTCAGGAAACTCAGCACCATCAACACTAGACATATGTTCTAAAAAATCTCTTATTTTTCCAGAAAATTCTGAAGGTTCAGCATGAATGATATTCGGAAAAGCATTCTTTTTACCATATCGATTTTGAAGCATATTTTCCAAATCCTTTGGTTCAATATTCAGCCACTGATCATCATCATCATCCGGTAGTAAAGATTCATCATCACGAAACTGCATCTCATCGACGTTGATTTCACCAAGTAAATCAAGAATCTTGCGTCCTAACACGGGTGCTACATTTAATGATTGTACATTATCAATAAAATACTTTTGAGCTTTTTCTAATAAATCATTGTAAGGTTTTGACTGTTCTAAGAAGTCTTGAAAATAGTTACGACTTTTTAAGCCTTGTAAGTAATCTTGCCATACTTTATTTGATTCAAAGCCATTACCTGGCTTAGCTTGTGAAACCAATATTTCAAATCCGCATGCAACTTTTACACCTAAACTGTGTGATTTGTACTGTGAAGAATTTGGTAGTGGCAAGTTCCATCCTGTTCTTCTATCAGGATTAAAGTTGTTGTGCACAAGCATAGCATATAAACATTTAGTAAATGTCACAGATGTATTAACTCTATTTTCAGGAGGGAAATACTTCATAGCCCTGCAAGCTTTCATGTCAATAGGGTCTCTGTTGCAGAAGGCATGAACTGCTGCTGAAATTAAACTCGGATCTTCTTTAAGCAAAGCGGCCACACCTACAGATGTATACACTGTCGTCTTGTGAAGCGTCTGGCCTATATTGTACGGATAATCACTTATCCTTTGAAACACTGCTTGCTGAATCTCAGGAGATGCCAAAGTGTTATTACTTTTAGAATTTAATTGAAAAAAAGCATCATCCAATGACAAATTGTTTATTTGGTCCATCTCTTCAGGAATTATTAAATGAAGATCACCGTTGCATAAAAACACCTAAAATTAAATTTAAATATTTTGAAAAATGTCTCCCAATATTGTAATTCGTCAAATAAAACATTAAAATCACTGAAAGAAAATCATCCATGGATTTGTACTATTTTGTAAAAACTAAAAATTAATCAAATATAAATAATTTAATAGTTTTCAAAAGTTTATAAAAAAAACATATTGTATGAAATGGTCACAGGCAATAAGATAGAGTTATAATACAAATAAAATACATAATTATTTATTACTATTTCATGGACCCTTAAGATAGACAATGTAAGGTGTTCTTATTTTAATGACTAGGATTAACTAATGTAATTTAATGAAAGATATGTTAGTGTTTGTGGACCATTTTCAGCAACCGGTGCGTGAAATGTGAGTAACTGAAAAATATGATGTACATACATGTTTGGATAATTTCGAAATGAACAACCATATTCATTGTATCCCTATCATCATATCATAGCATCTTACCCTGTGCAAG
Source organism: Atopsyche davidsoni (assembly GCA_022113835.1). NCBI lineage: Eukaryota > Metazoa > Arthropoda > Insecta > Trichoptera > Hydrobiosidae > Atopsyche > Atopsyche davidsoni. The sequence goes on from JAILWY010000023.1 coordinate 11,531,827, forward strand.
CTGTTATCAGGAGTTGCCCACGAAGGAAGGACATTTGCAGCTTCAATTAGTAAAAACTCGCCATCAGAATCAACGACTCGAGCAGCCAAAGTTTTTATTTTTTTGGTAATTTGTTTTATCATATACACAATGAACCACTCATCTTCAATGTTGTCTCCAAAATGACATACTCCATATATGTGAGGAGGCAAATCTAGAAATATGAAAAAGGTCTTTAGAGACAAAATAATTATTTTAATGGCATTATAACATAATATAGAAAGATAGTAATACAATAGTACTTAATAATTTATCTACCAAGTTGTAACTCTTCAGACAAAAGATCTCTTTTTTGAAATCGTTTGTAAATTTTCAGTTCATCTTTATGCCAAATATAACCTCGAGATAGTGAATCTATCATTTCCTGAACGTCTTGAAATATTTTATCCAAATTATTTTGCGGAGAATCTGACCCGTCTGATAGAGAAAACAAAAATAATTCGATGCAATCATCTTCACGAACAAACTTCAACGCTTTCTTCTCCATTTTGCCAATTTAAATGCTTTGACAGATTACAAATATTGTCTGTGGACAAATTGGTGAGAGTCAGAGACAATGACTCGCTTCTAGAATCACAGATGCTCATCTCGCCATAATCTAATACTATATAAAGGTATAATGAATTAATTATAAAAAATAAAAATAAATATCGTTAAAAAAAATTATTTACTGATTGTAAAAAAATATTTTATTAATATCAATAAATATTTTACAATGCAGATAAGTAAAATTTAAGAAATTATAAAATTAGCACATAATATATTTTCCCCCGTCTTTTTTTAGCAAAGAATATTTTGCTTAGTTTTCATTTTTAAACTAAATTTATTTATTTTTTTTAAATTTTCATCTAATAATTTTAAGTAATTTAGATTTAATTGAAAAATACAAACTATTAATACTTTCAAATATTTATTCAGAAATCGTTTTTTTTTAAACCATACTTATGTTAAATTGTAATATGATTTCTCAAAATTGTCAGAAAGTAATTTGGATAAAGATTGAATGATAAACACTATGTGTAGGTGGTACACTTTCGTAGCTCTGAATTATTTTTTTCCAGGGTAACACTTGTTTTTATTCTGCTTCTGAATTCCGTAAACTGACAGATAACAGATATATAATACAAAAATAGTATAAAATGTAAGTTTGTTTTAGTCACTTGTATCAATAATTGATTTGTAAGAGCTTATGTACATTACAATATGATATTGAGTGTACACATATTAAAAGATTTATGTGAATATAATTCTTTTTTATTATGACTATTTTCAATCACACGTAGAGTTGTAGTATTAGTATGAAGGTTAGAATCTCAGATTATACAGTGTATAATCTAAGGATAGAATTTAATTAACGTAAAAAATATGATCGTATTGAGTATCATACGATGGAAGCGGTTTATCGCAATAGATGGATGAGATCATATCGAACTTTTGCTGTTATCGGTGTTACTATATTTATGATACAAATTTATTTGGCTTATAAGTTTTTTGCCATTGATATAAATGATCAGTCCGAACTGGAGAGGTCATACCTTCATAAAACCTCTATTCTCATCGAAGACACAGATAACGGAGGTGTTTCAGCAAGGAAAACAAAAGATGGATTTGTCACAGATGATGAAGATAGTCCAGGAGAAATGGGGTCTGTCAAAAAGAAACAAAATGACTTGATAAGTAATGTTCAGAACTACAAAAATAAAACAACTCTAAGAATAGAAGAACTTGACTTTATACCTCACTGTGATATCAGCGCAAAAGAAGCAATATCCGCTATTCATAGAGCTAAAACTCAAAAATGTAAACAAAAAATAGTAAATGTAACATGTGCCATACAGAATGGACAATTTTATGAAGAATATTTACCTAACTACTGTCCTAATCATGATACTGTTTCGCGCAAGCCCTTGGGTTGCTTTAAGGATGAGAAAAACTTTAGATTGCTCTCAGGTTATTATGCTAACTATAAAGTCACCAACAGCCCAGAGCTGTGTATGAATATGTGTTTGCAAGGAGGATTCCCATATGCAGGAGTTCAATATTCGTAAGTAAATTAACGAATTACTCTGCTATATGTAGTATCTTTTTATATTAAGTATTTTATTTTCACTTGCATGGGCCATTTGTAAATTATAATGCTTTTCTTATAGTACTGAATGCTTTTGCGGAGAAAATCATCCACCATCAGCATCTAAACTTGCGGATTCATCTTGCAACATGAAGTGCCCTGGGAATCCTCGACATCTGTGTGGTGGCTATTTTACAATGAATATTTTTCAAACGGGAATCACAAGTAAGCTTACAGATAACCTTATATATTAAGAAAGCAAAAAAATCTATTTATTATAACTCTATAATAATACTGTTATAAAACAACTAAATCATCTTAAGAAAATAACCATTATCCCTTTTAGAGTTTAATCCACAAATTGCTGCAACCACAACAGATAGTACGACAACTCCTGTTCGTATTGTATTTCTATTGACGCTTAACGGCAGAGCTATGAGACAAGTGAGGCGGCTTGTTAACATTCTGTATGATCCTAAACACTACTTCTTTATACATGTTGATGCGGTAGGTATTTCACAAAAAAAATTAACTCATTTTTTATGTATGATTTTTTTTCATACTTAAAATTTCTCCTTTTCATTTTTAGAGGCAAGACTATCTATATCGGGAATTACTTCATTTAGAAAATCAATATTCCAACGTCAAGCTTGCTCGTAAGCGATTTGCTACAATCTGGGGTGGAGCATCACTATTAGAAATGCTTCTCACTTCCATGGAGAGCTTGTTACTATTAGAATGGAAATGGGATTTTATAATAAATTTGAGTGAAAGCGACTTTCCGGTCAAATCAGTCGCAAAGCTGGAAGAATTCTTATCTGCAAACAAAGGAAGAAATTTTGTAAAATCCCATGGTCGAGAAGTACAACGCTTTATACAGAAACAAGGCCTCGATAAAACCTTTGTAGAGTGTGATGCTCATATGTGGAGGATTGGAGACCGTCGCTTGCCTTGGGGTTTACAAGTGGACGGGGGCAGTGATTGGGTAGCTCTTGATCGTACATTTGTGTCATACATTGCAACTCCTCACAAGGACCCTTTAATATCAGGTCTTCTTACTGTTTTTAAACATACTCTCCTTCCTGCTGAATCATTTTTTCATACTGTTTTAAGAAATTCTAAATTTTGCAACACTTATATAGATAATAATCTTCATGTAACAAATTGGAAGCGAAAACTTGGGTGTAAATGTCAATATAAGCATGTAGTGGATTGGTGCGGATGCTCCCCAAATGATTTCAGAGTAGAGGATTGGCCACGTCTACAAGCAACAGAGCAACGTCAGTTATTTTTTGCTAGAAAATTTGAACCTATCATCAACCAGGCTATTATTCTTAGAATGGAACAGTGGATTCGAGAACCAAACGACGAACAGATTGAAAACTTGGATGCTTACTGGCAGAGTATTTATCATTATGCTGATTTGAGTCCACAACCTGATGATAGTTTGATAACTATTGCCTCCAGTGTTAGTAGGAACAATGCTAAGCTGTTGTTACAAGAAGATTGCAATCTTATGCCAGGTCATATTAAAGAAATCACGTCTTATCATCATGCTGATATTTTGAAAGGAAATCTCATTTTATATGAAGCTATGTTAAAAGGAGTAGGGAGTGTTACAATTGAAGTTTGGTTCAAACATCAGCACCAATTACAAGTGAATAGATCAAATAAAATCTACGAGAGACTACGGATATTTGCAGTAAGCTCTGAATATGATCAAAAAGAGCAAGTTTTTAGAAATCTTGTTCGTGCTCTCGGACCATTCTCTGAACCTTCTCTGATGTATCATTTCATTCCTAGTACAGAAGACCCATCATCGACGAGCAATGTGACACTTCTGTGGCTCGACTCTACTGGTAATGTGGCAGATTACAGTGATTTATTTATAGATGAAGGCAATGTAATTAATTTTGTTAAACCTACTCTTCGTGTGCCATTATTACCAGGAATATGGACAGTAAAAATGATAGGAAAAAAAACATTACTAGCTCAGACCCAGTTCCTTGTCACACCTTTAGAATTTATGTCGGGAAGCGAAATATCTCATCAAGAAACTCACATGCTCCATAGTGGATCTGTAGCAAATTATCGCGATTTCTCTAGTCACAAGAATGCCATCCAACCATTTTTACTCAGTGAAACGGACAGAATTGCGGCCCAATTAAAATCTGACGCTAATGCTAAGAGATTCGGTTTAGACTTAACTGAGTGGATTGATAGCTTAAGCGTACAGTTTTATAGTGTATTAGGAACATGTATTGTAGCCAAAGACATTGAAAGTGTACAATGTGGAAAAATAACTATAGAACCGTGCTTTACAACAAGTTGGAGTTCCTTTGCTCCCGATCCCAAAAGCTATCAAGGCACGCATAGAAAGGGTTCTGGTATTGCAAATGATTTTTTTATCTAACTCAAAATATATTTTTATTTGTTGTACGATTATAAATCATTGACAATGGTTAAAATTTGCGTAAAGAGGCTATACATATTATATATAAATTTTCTTAATGTTGAATTTTTTATGAAAATAGGCATAAATATTTTAAATGTTTTTAAAACAGCCTTACTTTTAATTTTATAAAGATAGATTATATTTTACTAAAAAAATTCTCAATTAATTTAGTAACACATAAGCTGCGCATATTTCAGCAATGAATATAAAATAAGAGCAGTTACTGGTAACAGAAGAAACTAATGTAATTGTTTAATCTAAAACTATTCTCTTCACTTTAAATGCCATGTTATAAATATCTTTCTCTACAGTGAGTACTGATTAATGAATGTTTGCATAAATAAGAACAACCTACTGGAAGTATCTTGAAAGCCACCTGTGCCCTGCACACTAGACTGACACAATCCGCACTTGAAACTAGCCGATAAACTCAGTTGCAAAATAAAATAACCTTGTGTGTTACTAACCATAAGCATTATTTTCATATTTTAGCCCCATTACTTTTCTAAGATTTAGTTATAGTAAGTAACATTTCGGAGACATTTGTATACTTGCTCTTTATGATATATTTGTGTGTATTTTTGAGTACACAAAAACTCCTACATTTATAGGTTTTTTCACCAAATTTAACATACATAAGTCTTAGATAGTAACAATAACTAAGTCTTAAATTTTTATGCAACAGATTAAATTATATATTGATATAGAATGTTCGAACCAAAACCCTTGAATGTTTTTTTAAAGCATTAAAAGTTACTTTTATCCATGTATATTTTTGTGTACAGTAATACCCCGCTTTACGGGACCCCGTTATGCGCGGTTTCACTATAACGCGAATTTCAAATTTCGCGTTAAAATGCCTCACATTATGCGAATTTCTTATTTAAGAATATAATGTAGTCATTGACTTCTCTTAACAATTAAAAACAGCGTTAGGTGTTATGAACGTATTTTACAAGAATATAAAAGAAACGCTACTCAAAAGACAATAGATGTATTTTTTAGTAAAAATAACATGTAATACTGCATAAAGTGTTCTTTGAATTAAAGTGATTGATTTGTATTTTTTTGTATTAAGTTTTGACTATATATTTATGTTCTATCGTAAACCCCGATATATGTGAATTTCACTTAACGCGTTTTTTTCCAGAGCGTATCCCTCGCGTAAAGCGGTGTATTACTGTGTACACTGTTGCTCTTAAAATTTTAATTTTGATTCCTTCCACCCGTTAGAAAAACGAAATTGAAAATACCTATTCTATGTCTCGTCAATTTTTTCTCTTTATCACAAGTAATGTGTTCATGGTGAGATTTATTTATCAATTTTATTAAAATTACTTTTTTCAATAAACATAAAAGTTATTTATAACAACTTATCTATTGACACATTGAATCTTCTGTGTAAAACCAATTCTCTCCATCCAACTATGTAATTATAAATGATATATTATTATTAAAATCCTATAAAACCCCATATCATTTTTTAAGATTAATTTCCATTAACCTTCTCTTGCTGATGCTTGAAAAAATGATTTTTCATTTTGATGTATTTTTTTTTAATCAAGAAAACTCAGTACAAATACTATGTTATTTTCAACAGGTAGGTGAGGGTTAATAAACATGATAAATTATTGTAATACACTTGTATTAATTTATAAAACAATTTATAATGTTTAAGCAATAGTTATCCTTGTGCCAGTTTTAATTAACCACAGGTAGCCAATTTTTTTTCGATTGTACATATGACAAACTAGTCACTCATTATCTTTTAAGCGTTAGTTTGACAAAATTATTTACAGCTCGATGTTTCTTTTCACAATTTAAAACAAACGATATTAACAAAATTACTTTTATTATTTGAAAATTTGCATGCAAATTATTAAAATGAAAATTTTATTTAACATGTAATTTACTCTACATGTTTGTTTATATTTCACAGCTACAAGAGTTTCTTTTGGACTATTTTGACTTGTTTTTTTTTAATAAAACTTTTAAAAATGCTCATAATTTGTACTTACACAATGAGCTTTTATTATACTAATCATAATATTAAAGTTATCAGTATCAATCTCTGTGGGTCTCGTGTTTCTAGAATCAAAAATAATACTTATAAAATCTGTCTTAATTTTGGTTACATTATACTTTTACTAACAAATATTATACAATGTCGATTTTCCTTTTTACTGTTGATATGCGTGTGAGAATCACACAATAAAATAAGGACTTCTAATGTGCATAACTTGGTTCATTTTAGAAATAAGAAGAATTACTGATTATTCAGCATATCTTTTGACTGCTTTTATACAAGCTAGTTGCTTATTTTTCGTCATGAGTACAGATTTCTCATAATTGCAATTGTTTATGTTATTTTTGTTTAAATCTGCTCTTTTCAAAGGTTGAGCTTAAACATACAAAATCAATAACTTGTGTATTATAATATATGTTGTGTAATATCATTTAATAATAACAATTTTTTACTCAATTTATTATTGATTTTTGCAGCAAACATTATTAAAATTTGGTTGATTTAAGTCACATTTACTCATGTTTTTAAGCCATAAAACATTTGTATAATTATATCTAATATTGAATTATACAAATCTTTAAATGTTGCCGGTAAAGTTTAAATGTGATTTCACTATTTACTGGATTCATTTAGATCTTAAGATACAATATCTACAATGGAAATGTGAAACGATAAATTACAGTTGTAAAATGTGAAATAAAAAATGTATTAACTTAAATTTAGACCGAATACACAATTTGTAAGCTGAAAACGGGAAACAATTGTAGTGACCACACTTTGTGTTGTAGTATAGAAGTTTTTAATAAACTTTTTTGATAATTTCATAAAGAAAAATTTTGTTAAAAAATTATCAATGTCCTATAAAATTTATATTTTTCTCTAAAAAAACATTGAAATGATCTACAAATGCTCCTCCTTTAAATGTTTTTTTTTTTAATTTTTGAGTGTTTTTGATTTTTATTAGTGTAACTATTTATATTTAACTATTTCAAAGTATTATTTTCTTTTATCTGTACATAATTTAATATTTAAATATTATTGTATTCAATGTCAGTTAGCATTGTTTTCAAATGCTCATCAATTGTATTACATAAAATATCTCATTTTTACTTGAAAATTTTATTTTTATAACTGTCTTACTAAGATCAATATACCTATTGTGCCATATAAAAAAGATATTTTATTTACCTTTTCAGTTGTATTATTTACACTCTACTTTGTTTGTATAAATCTAACAAATAACACAAACATCATGACTAATGATAAAGTGTGATCAATAAAAGTCTTGTATAATATCAATATATATTTACTGATAACATTAATTATTATACATTCAGTATTTTACAAGTAAAACCACATCCAGTTGTTGCATTAAAATGTTATCTCATTAAAATGATTTGTTGCTTTGCTATCTCAGTCAATTTATAAAAATCTGCAGATATATGAGAACGCCAATACCTGCATCGACCCCATACAATGGCTGGAAAGTTGGGTGAACTTATTCCTTGTAAGATACGAGCGATGGCTCTTCCTGTAAATGTGCAATCTCTATAGGTAGATATCAATCCTCTCACATCAGAAATAACCAGTTCCTCATTTACTGATCTTTGATCTAATTCCTCAGCTTGTAACAGTGATTCTCTCATAAAATATGATCTAATCATATTTTTCAATAAATTAGATTTTGTCAAATATGCTTCTTCATTTTCTAAAACAGAACACTCAAATATAGACGGATATGACACTGCAATCAAAGATTTTGACACTTCTTGCAGTTGATACAGCATAGTCTTTTCTTGCAGCTGTGTTCGTTCGTAAATAGAGTCGAGAGCTTCGTCTAACTGCAAAGGTGTGAGATCTCCAGGAGATTTTATACGAAATCCTAATGTATTAAATTCCACACGTAAAAGCGATTTTTTAGGTCTGCCATTTTGTTTATCCCACTCCAAATTTTTAAGGTGATATTTAACCATTCCACTGTCCCAACCAATAGCTGCTGCAATTTCAATGACACAGAACTGAAGAGTTCCAGAATTTTCAGAAAACTCTTTTTTATTTTTTTCTAGAGCCAAGGCCATGGCAAGGGGAGCACATTTTTCAGCAGCTTTTAATAATGCCAATGAACCTCCATATGAAATTATTTTGCAGATAATATACGCATTGCTTAAGTTTTTTGCATATTTTTTAGGATGAAGTTCCAAATAGCATAACAATGTCGCTATATTTTCAGAGGGTATATCTAGCTCTGCAACAGTTTCATCTACAGAAAATGCTACCTCATGTCCTTGACACGTATTCTCAATATTTTGGATTTTACTAACAATGCCAGCATCGTTTATAACAGACTTGCAGTTACAAGGTATGAACACTTTTTTTAATAGTTTTCTGATAACATGACGCTCAATTGAATTTGCATGAATATGTTTTAACAGTTCATCTTTATCTTTGCAGTTGCTATCTATAAATACATGACATTGAGCTGGTAATCCATCCCTTCCAGCTCTACCGACCTCTTGAACATACGATTCAAAGCTGCTTGGCATGTTATAATGTATAACCCCTCTAATGTCTGATTTATCAATTCCCATTCCAAAAGCAACAGTAGCTACAACAATTCTTAGCTCACCAAGCATAAATGCTTGTTGAACTTTCCTCCTCTTGGCTGCCGACATTCCGGCATGATAAGCTTCCACTAGCCAACTGTTTCGTTTTCTCTTTTTAGTGTTTTCATCATCATTTTTCTTTACCAAATTTTGGGAACACACTTGCATGGAAGCCCTTATTAAACCGGCAACTCGTTCACATTCATCTCTTCGTATACAGTAAATAACTATAGAATAGCAATTTAAAAATCGTTCTGATCTAAGAAGTTCTAAAATAATACGGTCTCGTTGATCGTCTCTAGATACTGACAGGATCAAATTGTCGGGTAATGGTAAATTTGTAACGACTCCATCAACTCCATCTTTGATTTCTAAATGCTGAACTATGTTCAAAATTGTTGGTTTAGTTGCAGTAGCTGTGAGACCTAATACACATTTGACCCCCAGTTTTTCACGTAATACTCTGCATATCATCAAATAACTCGGTCGAAAGTTATGACTCCATTGAGAAACACAGTGAACTTCGTCAATACAAGCAAATGCAATTGGAGGGAGTTGTCTTAAAATGCTTCCAAATCCGGTTGATTTCTCTCCAGCAACAATGGCTTCAGGGGAAATTAATAAAATATGAATATCCCCATTCTTTATTTGGTCTATTATTTTTTCTCTTTGTGTTGGGGACTGATTAGTATGTAGACAAGCAGCATGCAAGAACTTGGGCATATTGGTGACTTGATCTTCCATCAAGGAAACTAGTGGGGAAATCACAAGAGTTATACACTTATTGTATTGAGCGTAAAGGTAAGCAGGTAATTGATAGCACAAAGATTTACCGCTACCGGTAGAAAGTGTAACAAGTGTCGACTGACCACTTAAAATTCTCATCACAGCTGTTTCTTGGCCACTCCTAAAATTAATATGACCAAATAGATTTAAAGCCTCTTCAACTTCATCAGGTGTATGTAATATAGAGCCATCAGAAGATAAAGAATATAAGGGTGTTATTGCTTCTTGAGTGACTATGTGACCTTTAGAGGATGTTGCAAGCAGTTTAAGAAACGTTTCTGGTACAGAGCGCTTTTCCTTATTTATACCTGAGATTATTTCAGGGTTGTTTTCACTTGTTTCTTCAGAAACTTGTGTAATAGGTTCAAATGAAAATGATTCGTGTGTATCTTCTCTTACTTTAGTAATATTGTCTGATGATTTCTGAATATCTTGAAGAGAAATATGTTGAGATTTTTCGTGACAATCTTCTAATGCTAAGAGTTCACCTCCTTTATGAGCACGACAATAGCGAGCCATGTGACCGGTCTGCTTACATTTGAAACATTTTAAAACACCACCTTCTGGGAATTCTGGGGTGTTATGAAGCATTTTCTTTTTATTTTTCCATTGCTGCTTTTTGAACTTGGAGTAATTCACAGTTTTCTTACCTCTTACAAATACTTTTTTTTCTATATTAATTTTTACAAAGTTTTCGTTTAAGCTTCCATTCTCAATTTTTTTTTTAAGTTTTTCTTTATCGTCCATGTCTTTAAGATGTAATTTAGTACCACTATTGTTTTTAATATTTCTAGTCTTCTTTAATGCAGCCGCTAGTCCATCAACTAAATTATGATCTTTTAAAACTGATTGTTGTATGAGAAACCGAGGCATTGATACATCATCCCCATGAATGTATGCTTCTTCATATTGATTTTTAACGTCATCAAACTCCTTTTCTATCTGTTTTGAATTTTGCTTGTCAACTTTGGAAATTCCTTTAGTATTTTTCGCTTTCTTTCTTTTTGAAGGATCGTCAATTTCACTATCTGATGAATCAATGCTAACAAAATCCTTTTTTTTACTTTGAACTACTTTTCTTTTTGATTTTATGGTGTTAATAACTGGAAACTTTTCAGTGAGAATTGATGCACAAAGTGAGCTTTTTTCTACACATTTAGTATCAATATTTTTGCTCCTTGCCAAGTTATTCATAAACTCTGAATCAATTTTAATTTTTTTTATAGCAGGTCTAATTTTTTTTGAAGGCCTCTCTTCTTCAGATTCACTATTTTCTACAAAATCAGAGTGATAATCTGTATTTACTGGTAATGATGTATCAATAACTATGTTTTTTAGACCAAAGTTCATAGACTTTTTAACATCCAATATTGTACTTAAAGATTGGGTTTGATCTAAACATTCTTCGGTTGTATCAGTTGGGGTAAAATCTTGAAGTGGTAATATTTCACTGCATCTTGCCAGCCAACCTGAATCTATATTCCTTGCCAATATAGGATTACTTGCAGACATTACTGCTTGAATTGGATTAATAGGCAATGATTTTACATCTTCATTCTTTTTCATGTTACTATCTCGATCACTATTGTCATTTAGTAACTTTTCAATATTTGGAACCGATATATCTGCTTTTAATTCTAAATCTTTGTTAAGTTCTATTTTTGATAGGGATTTTTGAGATGATAACGATTTTCTTGGGTTTCGTTTGTTAAAATTACAACTTTTAAATAATTCATTAGAAAGAGAAATACTTTTCTTGTTTAGCTCTTTATTAATTTTTTCATCGGGATTTATTATATTTTTGTTATTAAGATGACTTCCCCATACGCCCGTTCCCTCTTTCACGTTGGAAGTTCCTTTTGTTATCCTTTCTTTTCCATTCATTAGTTTTTTAATCTCTTCTGTAGTAGGTAAAACGTGAAATACTTCAGCTGCAGTGTTACAGCCATAAAACTGTATATCACTTTCTTGAGATTCAGTGGTAATTATATCATTCAATGAGAAATTTTCTTCATCTTCATCCAATGGTACATCCATCAAAGAAGTTTCTAATACTTCCGATTTGAAGTTAAAATATGACTTGTAAGCGTATTTTACCCTGGATGGTGCCTCTTTTATATCATGTTTGGAAGGAATGCGTCCATTTAATTTAACGAATTCCTTTTCCCATTTTTTAACTGTCGATTTGTACTTTGCGTAATTCTTATTAAAATCTCCTGCCAGCAGTTGATCCATATTTTGTCGTCCGTTAAATTGTAATACAAACGGCAACAATAATTTCTTACGAAATGAATTCCAACAAATTATTAAACTAATTTAAAATCGACTAAACTAATTTTAAAATTATAAAGTTCGTTTTAACTTTTGTCAGAAAACAAAGAGTAAACTAAACTTTTATCTCTGACTATACCGATTAGCTCTTCGGTGGTGGGTAGTTGTCAATTGTTGACAATAGAAGTTTTTACGCTGCAGTTGGCAGCAGCTTTTTCTATCAAATAATGGCTGCACTGTTCCGCAACACAGCTAACCCAGAGACAAGTCTTACATCTTTCTCTCTCTCTCTCTTTTTTCTCGCTCTCTTTGATTTAACCCAGAAATGATCAATCTTTAGATCTCCAGATCTACAATTAAAAAAATCTTATGAATACCTAAACCACAGAATACGTATTCTAAACGTTGATGATGGCCGCAGAGCTTTATACCAGTTAGGTCTTACCTAAGTCAACCAAGAAACAAAAAAAAATGTAAACAATGTACAAATGTTTAAAATTTTGTTTGATAATTTTTTGCATTTCATGAAAAAAAATTTACCAATTAAAAAAATCTAATTTATATTTTGGTCTATCATTTCAACGCAATCAATCAAATGTATGTTTTGGAGCAGAGATTGCTTTTTATGCAATGAAAATACATAAGTTTAAATATTATTAATTTAATTTAAAAAATGTTAAAATATTTAAAAAATTAACATTTTTTTTATCGTGGTCATTTCAAATATGAAATGGGTAATTTTGAAATAAACATTATTTTTTAACTTATAAAAATTTTACCAATCAGATTAAATGTTTAGATTAAATTCTTGATTTCTTAAAAGGTTTCATTTTTAGTAGCAGTAGTGTTTTATTCAACGGACAAGTTATTATAATTTAATATAACTTAAGAAATATTAATAAAAGCCCATAATTATTATTGTATTTATTACTGCATAAAAACAACTTCTAAAAATATTTCTTGTACCAAAAAATAAATTAAGAAGTAACAGCAATCACTACTTCGGAGCAAATGTTTTTTTTAACAAGAGAAATCATCGACAACTTTTATGTGTATTGTAAATATAATATTTCGTGTTGGGAGGTATATCATAAATAATAAAAAAAAACATATTTTTTAATAAAAAATTCGTAATAAAATTTTATGTGGCAAAGCGTTCATAACTAGTGAAATTTTATTTTAATGGGAAATTGCACATTTTCCTGCAGTGGCTCTTTCATGACAAAACTAGCATGTAAATAAAAATAATAATATGCAAAAGTAAGATGGCGGTAGTGTAGTTTGTGTCATTTGTATAGGAATCATGCCCCATCGGTAATTTTATGAGTACAATTAGGTTAAGGTTTGTGTATTTTGATAAAATAATACTTCTTAAGTTGCTCAGATATTAATTTACACCCATTTATATGTTGACTACTATTTTTTTTTCAAATGCATTATAATTGACATTTTGCTTTCCAGGCTTTAAAACGTCTATTAGAGTAACCTTTTCTTACATTACACAAGAAACTAAAGGAGATGTGACGATTCGTGGTTTCCTTTGCATTTCCAACCCATAGCCTCCGCTCAGAATGTCTGAAAAAGAAAACCAAGCTCTAGAGTGTATGAGGCAGAAACAATGGATTCAAGCATCCCAGATATTCGATCAGATTCTAGGTCCCAATTTTAACTTCAAAGTTCCCCGTGATAAAGTGATTTCGTGGTTAATGAGTCGATCCGAATGCAGTTTAGAGCTAAATCGTCACGATACTGTTGCCGTAGATTGTCGAAAAATCATTAAAATATCCAACGAAACAGATGGTTCCAGCTATGGTGCTCGAGTTCGGAGACGTTTGGTCCATTCTCTGTTTAAAATGAAGCGGTATAATGAAGCCGAACAAGCGTGTCGCGAGTGGATGGTTTCAAGCTTTGGTCCTCACAACAACCCTGATATCACCAAGACATTAGAAAGACTAAGAACAGTATTACAAATGGCAAATGGTCAGAAAAACAATCAAAGAATATCTCAACAGAGATTGGACGAAGAGATGATAAGCTTAGATATAAAACTCGAAGCTTGGGCCCAAACATCAGATGCCGGCAGGAAAACATCACCAGTCGCCATTCCAAAACCTACTGCCGCCACTGCTGGTATCAATATTCCCGAAAACCTAACTACTCGGAAGAGGAATCCTTCAGACTCCAAAAAGTCACCTAGTGACACAGTGGCCAACGTGAATAATTTCCAAAAACAAATAGAACAGATCGGAAAACAAAGTGAGGGTACAGCTTGTTCTTATTGCGCCATGTCATTTAGTGATCGAGCAGCATTGCGAGCCCATTGTGCCACACATCAACATCAAACTGTCATCATGTCGGATGAAGGTTGGTCTTTTTTAATCAATAAAAATTGATTCTCTTCATTTTTAAGTTTTGTTTGTGACATGATCACTAAGATAAAGCATAGAGAAAAACATTTAACAAATTAAACTGATTGCTTTTGTGAACCTTAACAATATTATCACCAACATTATATATAATAATTATTATTATTCAAATGCCATTTTTAACAAAAGTAAAAAATATTTAACAATGTAAAAATCAAAAGTCATGCAATGTTTATGCTGTCTACGCCTGTTTATGCTTACCTAGAAATTTTTTTATTTTTTATTTGTTATTTACTACAGGGCGTGATTGGAAGTGGAGGCCTCCGCCCCGTGGTTTTACATCTGACACATATGCCCTTTGTGAGAGCTGGGAAGCGAGTGGCGGCCTCGTGGGTACTGAAGGTTCTGCTTGTCGCTACGGAGCGCAGTGTGTGGAAGCCCATGGCTCCGAAGAGCTAGCTGAATGGAAGGAGAGGTGAGATTTAGTTGTATCAACTATTGTATTATATTAGAAATATCAATATTTACTTTTAGTTTTCTATATATTCTTTGATATATATGAATGTGTACGCGTGTATATATATATATACATTTATATATACATATATGACTAGATAGATATATATATATATATCTATCTAGTCATATTTATTTAATTGGTAATTGTATATTCATAACACATTAGCACTGAATACTCTGGATAAATCATAATATTTTGTTTTTTGGTATCTAAGTTTGAACTGATAACACACTTGCTTATAATTTTCAATTATATTCACTGCACGAATGTAATAATATGGAACAAATTGTCAACTTAGTTTCCAAAATATTAGACAAATACTATGGATGTCAACTAATTGATAGCTGAGATCATTGATTCATTTTGCTCTCATATTATTTTGTTGTTTATGAATGTGACCTTTTTTTTAGATTTGAATACCGAAAGATGAAAATGCAAAGAGCTCGTGAGAAAGAGCTTTATGGAAAGAGTTACACAGGTGATATATTTTTGTTCTGTGGAAAAGGGCTGCTGTAATACGCACTACTTGTCATTATTTGTAAAAAACGAACAAAAAAATTATATCCATTCTATGTGAAGTTTACTTTTTAAAAATGCAGCAAAGTCCATAAAAATTAAAAAAGAATTCCAAATAAAATTTTAATAAACTTTGTATTCAAATTATTGATTTCAGAACAATTACTTGAAAAATGGCTACAAGCAACTTCACCAGAAAAAGTAATGCGAGAGAAACTGGATGGAGTAGAAGAAACATGTTCATCAGATTTAATTACAACGGTTTCCTCAAAAGTCAGCAGAAGGGAGTGGACTTTTGTTCTTAAAACTAAGCGTCTTTTAAAAGCAGTGGCTCTCTTACAAGACGCCCACAGAAATCATTTTGTTTTAAAACAAGTCTTTCCTGGAGAACCAAAGCCTAACAAGAAAGGTCGCGATAGTCACAAAGTTGTAGAAGCTCATCTGACTTCTGATCAAGAGTGGACTGCAGCCTATGTGGAAAAACCTGCTGAGCCTGTAGAACAAGGTCCTACATTAGAACATCGAATCAAAGTTGTTTTTATTACGGATATTTACGGCACATTCAGACAGTCGGTAGTTTTCGATTTGGGCACTGAATCTGTACTCGTTAAACACCTTTGTGTGGATGTTGTGCCTGTCACTGATGCTGATAAGATTAAGGAAATTCGTAAAGAAATGATCTTGTCATCAAGTGAAAGATGGGACAATTGTAATGCAGATGTTGTCGCTTTTAGCTCTCCAATATACCCTGGTCTTGCAACTCCTCATGGTTCGGAGACCTGTGAGAGAGACAGAGATCTACTCAATGCCTACCCCGCTCCACGCGCCAACAACTTATGTCTCACTCAACCCACTGTGACAGAGAGGCATCTCACTCCTAACAATTACAGAACACGAATGCATGAGCTACTGTCTGTTGAAGAAATGGCGCGATACGAGCAAGTTGCTCGATACAATCTCACTTGTCGTTTGAGGGTTGCGCCAAGTTATCTTCTTGCACCATCTGGAATGGCCACATCCACAGCAAAATATGCCCATTCTGGTGAACTCTTCGCATTGCTTACCTTAGGAAAAGATGTTTCAGAAGATACTTCAGCAGGTCGCTTGATTCTTAACAATTGTACAACAGTTCTTCTGGCTGCTTCTCCTTCGACTTCGAGCGGACGCCGTCGAGTTTATGAAGCTCTCATAGAAGATAAAGGGAAAAATATGATTTACTTAAGATTATCAGCAATAACAGTACGTGAGCTGTCTATGCGAGCTGATACAGATTTTTCGGCCGATGTACAGTTTCAGCTTAATCGGCTGACTTACTGTGAATGGCATTATGCAATCGATAAAATTTCTGATTATAAACTTATTTTTCCTGATACTGTCTTAGAGCCGAATATTCCTTGGACTCCGCATCGCCAATGGAATGAAACCCTCGATTCTCGACTAAATTTGAAACAAAAAGAAGCAGTCATTGCAATAACATCTCCTGTTGGAACACCGATTCCTCCTATTCTTATTATCGGTCCCTTTGGTACGGGTAAAACTTATACATTGGCTCAGGTAAGAATGACTCAATAAAAGTGCCTATCAAATGCCATTTTTATGTTTCATTATTTAACTAATTAAAATGGATAATATAATTTCAGGCAATAAAACAACTTTTGACCCAACCGGATTCTAAAATTTTGATTTGTACACATTCAAACTCAGCTGCTGATTTATATATCAAAGACTACCTTCATCCATGGTTGGAGGCAGGGTTGACTGAAGCAAAACCTCTTCGAATCTATTATCACAAAAGATGGGTTACTACTGTTGACCAAGTTGTCCAAAAGGTATGTTTATTCCTAATCCCTTCTGAAGTTATTTAATGTCTATAATCAAAGTTAATCATCTATCAATCTGTCTTGTCCTAACAAATGTTAGAATTTTATTAAATTTCAATAATATTTTTTATCCACAGTATTGCTTGATTGAAATGAACGGTGGAGTGAGAAATTTTAGATTACCATGTCTCGAAGATATCCTTAAGCATAGAATTGTTGTTGTCACATTATCAATATCTATGTATTTGTCTACATTAGGATTACCTAAAGGTATGTTACATTTGATATAAAAATAATATTTAATGTTACAGTAAGTTTTGTTAATTGTATTTAACAAACTCAATTTAACATCAACAGGCTATTTTACACACATTTTGTTGGATGAAGCTGCTCAAGCTATGGAAAGTGAAGCTTTGATGCCATTAGCTTTAGCAACACCTACTTCACGTATCGTTCTTGCTGGCGACCACATGCAACTGAGTCCGGAATTGTTTTCTCAATTTGCAAAAGAGAGAAATTTACACATTTCGCTTTTGGAGAGACTATATGAGCACTATCCAACAAATTTTCCATGCAAAATTCTCCTATGTGAAAATTACAGAGCCCACGAAGCGATTATTAACTTTACTTCTGAATTATTTTATGATCAAAAGCTAATAGCTAGTGGAAAACAGCCACAGCATGATAAATTTTATCCCTTGACATTTTTCACTACTCGAGGAGAAGATGTCCAAGACCAGAATTCAACAGCATTCTATAACAACAGTGAAGTATATGAGGTGGTAGAGCGCATTTGTGAAATGCGTCGGCGATGGCCACCTGCATGGGGAAAGCTGGATGAGCAAAGCATCGGCATAATGACTCCTTATGCTGACCAAGTCTTCCGTATTCGATCAGAACTACGTAAACGTAGAATGGGAGGTATTTCAGTAGAAAGAGTTTTAAATGTTCAGGGAAAACAGTTTCGTGCTGTCTTTTTATCGACTGTACGCACAAGGAGGACTTGTCAAGCAGCATCTGAATTAGATTATGGTTTTCTTTCTAATCGAAAATTGTTGAACACTGCCATAACTCGTGCTCAGAGTCTTGTGGCAGTTGTGGGGGATCCCGTAGCTCTGTGCTCAATAGGGAGGTGCCGTAAAGTTTGGGAGAGATTTATTCGTATTTGTAATGAAAATATGAGTCTTTTCGGAATTACTTGGACCCTTTTGAGGTCTCAACTTGATGGAGTAGAATTAAAAAAGACTTACACACTAAATCCCTACGCTCCTGAATTTGTTCCCCGAGCATTACAGCCGGAAGCTTACATTAAACTTCAAACTGCAGGTATTATTTCCGTCCCTCCGATTGTCCAAACCAATATTGGACAACCTATTCCGATGCCTATCTCTCAAATCAATACAGCAAACATTAGACAACCGAATTCAGGTCAAATTCAACCAATACTTAATACTGCCAATGCGCCACTAATGCCCTATCCTCTTTATTATTTTCCGGGAGGAACAAATCAACAACCTCCACACGCATCCAATGTTTTTCCCATGACGCGTGCACCCCCTTCTCAACCTCAGGCACCGATACCTAATGTTCCAATGTCTTACCCCCACCAAGCGAATCCACCAATAAATCCATGGACAGTTAACTCGTTTCCTCTTTCATCTCCTAATGGTCGTAGCACCCCTACGTGGCCTCTTAAGCAGGCTCAAAAAAAATCATCAGATATCAGTCCTGTCATGAATACAGCACATCGTGGCTTGCACCCTAGCATGGTTTCCTCTCGATCCTCAACCGTACCCACTCATCTTTTAGCCCCTCAAGCATTACAAAACAAATCCCAGGGATTCCTTCCTTTACCTCCGTCTCAGCAGAGACTCAGTCCTGATACTTCTCCAATTCCCGCAGGATTCACATCAGAGAATTATGTTAGCAATGAAGTCAACACATCGGCATTTTTGCGAAATGCTCCAATTAACATGCCTCCCGAAAGGCTTCCGTACCCTCCGTCGGCGGCCAAGTACCAAGAACCAAGTCGATCTGTGGTACCCCAAGAAAAAGAGCAGATACAGTTCTTGCCCCACGTTCATTTCCCAGAAAGAGGACCCTCTCTAAACCAAGGAATACGCGAGGTACAACCTGTGCTCCCTCCACATGTCAGTCTTCAAGACATCTGCAATGAAAGTCAAGAGTCTCAGCTGCAATGGTACCGTCACGTGCTGGATACGCAAGGAATGGAGAGTGCCACGAGGTTCATGGAGATGGTTCTGCAGAGAACCTTGTTACCACCGCAGCCGCTTCCAAAACCTATACCACCTCCATTAGAATCATTTTTGCACACTAATGAATATTCTAGAAATGTTGAAGACATATTTTCAGAAAAAAATATGCATCATAGTCAACATTTTATAAATTATAATATGCCAAATGGTCACGGCCACTCATCCCAATCTAATGAAGCTGAAAGATCCTGGCCCTTGACAGAGAACAAACCGAATATAATAAGCCAATTTATAAATAGTAAACCTTTTACAAGAGAATTTGAAGCTGCAATGATGTTTGGTAACAATGGAGCAGTCTATAATCAAAATGCGAATCTCCGTGAAGAAAAAGTTTTGCACCAAAGGAATTATTCTCATCAAGATCCGGTTTTAGAATTACCTTGGCAGACCAGTAAACCTGCAGCACAATCAATTCCTCTTTATAGAAGACAAGCCGGACAACCTAGTGCCGTATCTAATGAAGGACCCATCGCACAAGGACTCTTGGATACCCTAGATAAGCAAAATACGAGCACCGGTGCTTTCGCTGGGTATGCCAGAGCATTCAGCTTACAGCAGACTGAACCATCGCACAGTGGTCAACACAATTCTGTTCCCATGAATGAGCGAGCATTGATGAATGGAAACGTCGGTTTCAATGCTGCCATGATTGAATGTCGCATTCCCTTGAGTACCCTAACACCTCAGCAACGCTTGCAACAGCAAATAAATGCTGAATTCTCCCGACCCCTGAATGGGACTTCAATGGATCCTCTTGACGGGGACAGCACGACCTATGCTAGTGTTCTGAGGCAAACCACACCCAAACCTGATGATGACAAAGGGGATCCTTTTGCTGTTCTTCGAGATTTTGGGCACAAACCGCAGCCGCATGGCTTATATCATTATTTTGACTAAAATTAAATCTTTTAAGGGTTAATGGACTGTTTTTATTTTCTATTTTATGTATATCTCGAATAAAGTGAATCATTCACTGGTGATGAATTGTAATCGTGCAATTGCTGTTGATTGATAAATCGCTAATTTTACTAGAATTTGACTGTTGCGAAAAGTATACCGCTGTGGTAATTCTGTGAATCAATTGTTTTGTAAATCATGATGCAGTAAATACAAAAGGCGAATTTTGCAAATGAAAATATTAGAAAAATCGACAAAAATCATTGATTATAGTTAACTTGTAGTAATTAAAAAAACTTAAAAAAAAATGTAAAACAAAAAATCCAAAAACTATCTTCTTAGTTTAGTTTAATATTTGTACTGTCCGATAGATTATTTTCACTGCCTCCGATCAACCAATTATGAAATTTATTTTAACTTTCCGGCATAAATTTGAAACAGATTGTTTCTTCATTTGTTCTGGTATAACTTTGCATGAGTTTTGGATGCAATCGAGGTCATGTGCAAACATAATTATCGATTGACTTGGTTGGTCGACAGTGATGTAAATGTAAAATTATTTTAATAAACAAATTTACTATTGCGAAAAATTGCTTTATTTTTTTTTAAATTTTTCCTAGGTTTTGTAATTTTGAAATACATATTCATGCAACTAGTAATAGTAAGTCTACTCACCCATACAAACGCATGTACATTAGGGTGTCCCTTATATGACAAATTTTTTTTTTTTTTCAAATTTCGAAATGCATACCCTCTACATTTTTTGCTAATGCTATAAGATACTTAAATATAAAATTTCATCTTTCTAGCATAATTGCAACCAGTGCCGACCGAGCTTCAAAGTTTAGTTAAAATCGTGTTTTGTCCTGATATTTCGGTCAGGTATAAAATCATTATAAATGCAATAAATTAAGTGAATAAAAGTAAAAATTCAATTAGATGAACATTAATCTTTAATCAAAAAAATAAAGTAATAACAATCAGTCAGGGTAACTTTTTTTAGAGTTGTTTTTTTACAGTCCGGATACAATTTTCTATGTTCCTGGACACAGCGCAGCAAGAACTGTTTTTGTTCTTCTTCAGCCGTGATAAGTCCGTTAAAATCTTGCATCATTTTAACAGCCCTTTCAGCAGTATCATTCACAACTCTCAAATAACTTATTTTTCTTTTAGCTTCCAGAAAAGCAACATTATTATTCCAAGAAGATACATCTTCCTTTAGAAAACTGTCGTCGATCTGCAGTCGTGATAAAAATTGTTTGCTCTTTTCCGATACGAAATCAACCAGTGTTTTTTGCCTGGAAAAAAAAGAAAAATAAGATAAATAACAAAAAAAATCTACAACAATTTAAATATATCACAAAAAGTCAATTTAACTTACCAAACAACCTTTGAGGCAGTTCTTCCTTTGACGGGTCATAGCATTTGCTAAAATCTGAGGTTTTGTCCCGGTTGAAGTTGGCAATCATTTTCTTCTTAGTATGGTTATCAACTTCATCATCAAACAGTGATAGAATAACTGTCTCTTCACATAAATACTACAAGTGAAGTACCGGCGCGGCGCAACGCAAACAAACAAAGGTATTCAAGTTTTGTCTCGTCAAAATCAAATCTATAAAAGGCAGGGATTGCTCTTCTGATGCCTTATTGCTTTTGTATGCTTGGTCAGTGATCAATACTCGTGCATGGTAAAATAAAGTGGTCATTAAAATGTTAATGTATTTGTTAGCGACCAGATAAGAAGTTTAACTCTTTTAGAAATAGATATAATAGAACACATTGTATGCGAGCGTTTTTTGCAACATTTCGCGATGCGACCCGCGCTCTAGTACTAGTCGACCAAAGACGACTTAACAGGCGACCCACATACAATGTGTTAAAATTTGATTTGATATAAAGAGTATTGAAAAAACTATAAATTATATTTATCTATTTTTTATTATTTAATTAACATCCATTTTCAGGGTAAAATAAAATCTTGAAGATGTTGAAAAATTGGATAAAATGACGACTTTCAAAACCAAAGTTTATAAAAGATTTTTTTTTTTTTAATTTTCAAACTAATCCCAACAGGAGGGCTTATAATTAATCTTTTAATTTCAATTGAAAAAAAGAGTCATAAATGTTTAGGATTCTTGGAACAGGAACATCGCGAAACTCCAATCCCGAAACTTCAATCGGAAAAACACATATTTATCATATTAAAAGTAAATTATAAGAAATAAAAAAAGTTAGTAGAAGAAAAGATGTATCTAACTTTCTGCATTTAAATTTTTTTGATTGGTGCAGTCGATTTTTCACAAAAGGTACAAGCAAATGGTCAAAAAACTCGAATTTGCTATCACCGCTCTTAATCAATTTTCAATATTTTAAAAAAATGTACTTAATCATTATCAATAAAAAATAAAATAAAATAAAGTAAAATAATATATATATAATGCTCTCAGTAAACAATAATAAATAAAAACAAATATAAACATTTATTCATAAAAAATAGAGCGAGAGACGGAGAACTAATTTTTAATTTGTGATTATTAATAAACTAGAAATGTAGCCCGTCATAAAATGACGTATTCGATGAACGATGCAATAGTGTTTGAACATATGTTTGGCTGACAATTAGATGAATATTTTATTTCATTTTGTACACATATATTTGGAATAACCGGATATTAATTTCTAAAGCAAAGCCATTCTAGGAAATATCACATTTCGTGTCACAAACAACTAATCACTTTCACTGCACTGTTATTTATTAGATGCAGTCTTTATCACGTTCAATTGTGCTATTCTTTTTTAATTACGTTTGCTGTGCTTAGACGGTGTTATTTTTTTAGGAGGCATTTTAAGTTATTAATGATGTGATTAATAATTTCTAACGCAACTAAAAAATAAAGTTGGTACTTGTGTCAAGCTGACATAAACTGGAAATTTATTATAAGCATCATATTTTGTTTTTTTGTAAAAATTCTAAATTTGAAGTTCTCGCTGTGAACAACAGAATCATATAATTCGTACATAAATCATATTTGATAGTTTTATTTAATTAGTTTATGAATGAAAATATTATCCTATTGTCTTGAAATTCGGCACATAGCTGCAGAAAAACTTACTAAACTTACATGCAAAAAATCAGCATTGTATCTTTTAAGATATTTTATAGAGAAGCAAAAAATTAAACACACACACACACACACAATGGCTATTATTATAGTAGATAATATACAGAAATAAAATTGGTATAATTATAACTATTATGTCAAAAGGGGCGTTTTGAATTTTTTTTCTTGTCAAGGGGGCGGTGGTCAATAAAAGGTTGAGAACCTCTGGTCTAAATCAACAGTGCCCGATATATAGCTTGCAAGATACATGTGGCTCATGTCTGTTTAAATATTAAAATGTTGCTCGCCCTTCTTCTAAATTGTCAAAACAAGTCAAAAGTTGGACCCCTTGTGTAAACATTATTTTTTAAGTATGGTCAATGATAAAAAAACTGATTTAAATGATTCAATATTTATTATATATTTAGTATAACTTACATCATTTTACAATTCAAAATATTACAAGGTATTTATTACAAACATTCACAATTTTATCACAGCAAGACAATACTTGAGATACTTCAAAAGATTCATTGAGGTCAGAGACAAAGTATATTATACAATTATATAAAAAATTTACATGGTGGAATATTAAACTATCATTTTATTTGGCCGGATTCTGGCAAGCCCACTGTGCTTTTGATTCCGGCTTTGCAGCTTGAACTGTTACTATTATTAAATTGGATCAACTGCATTTGTCTCTCACATTATCTTCTGTATAATTTTCCTACACTATTGTTATTATCACTTCGAATTCAATAAAATAACCTGGCTAATGTAACAATTGTTTATATAAATTTATATATAGCATAAAGATATCGATTGTAAACATATTCATAGCAAAAAGTCAAATCAACATAATTTCACAAGGTAAAGAAATAAAAAAACTTAGATCAATGCATAAGAAATAATTCAGTTTTTGAATTTCTGCCGTTATCAGTTTGCAAAATCTAAACTTAACGACTGCAACAGATAATAAACATAGATTTTTTGCTTGGTTCACATCTGCAAAATTTATAATAATATCTATTTTATATTCATTTTAGATGTTCAATTATTAAAATATTTCAGCAGTAATCCAGATTCACAAATAAATCAAGACTTTCATAAAAAAAAAAAAAGATGAGATGTAGTTATGAATTAAAAAAAAGGATCATCCAAAGAAAGAATTACAACACAAAAATTTACAAATCATATTTAATTTTTGATAAAAAACGAAAATAGAAAACATTTTTTTTGAATTTGTTGTCCAGATATAATACTTTGTATCCCTTTTGGTTGACAGTATGAATTTTGAGATAAAGTATGAATTGCAACTAAGTTTATTTTATATGAAGTTTAACCTTTTAAATGTTTTACATAAAACAAAATATAAATTTTATTAAAGTTACATAAGAATTGTCATTCAGTAAAATCTTTACTTGACATTTTGAAAACTAAATATAATAATAAAAATAATAATATTGCGAAAATAGTTGCCTAATAATAAAGTATGTATTTTGAATACATTTGGTAGGTATAACTGCAAAAGTTAAAAAGTAGAAATAATATCATCGATTAGTTCACAGAAATGTAAATTTTTCATGATGACGTTCTGTGTCTGCTCACAATCTTATATGCTGTCATTTTGAACATCATCCCATTAAAATTTTCATTTCATCTTTCTATTAAAATAATTTTAACTCTATTTGCACCTGCCATCTGCCAAAATTAGCCGTAATATATTGTCTACAATAACTTCGTAGGTCTAATTTTGTTACACGGCATGACAATTTTGCTTGAGTATTTCAATCCAGTGATGCCGTACTGAGCGACAATTGCATGGTAATCTAATGATAATCGCTCAACATGCTCAGTCTGTCCAGAACTTTTCATGTAAGCCAAAAATTATAGTTTTTTGCAAATTCAACTTGTAAATTTTTTGAATCTATGCAAAGTGGTGTTATTGAAAATTAACAAATCCCTACAAACACAGCTTTTCAACAAATCCTCAACACCTTGGGAATGAAAAGCTAAAACAAAAAAATATTTGACTAACAATCGCTAACACCAAATCTCAATGTAATTTTTTTATTAAATATAAGCTAGGGTTCATAAATATAAATTTGAAGTTTTTTTTATTTTAAAGAAGACCGAAAATAACAAGTATAAAAAATAATTGAGAATGTCATGAATAAAAGAGTTTGAAACTAGAAATAATTTACAACAAAATTAAAAAATAAATACTTTACAATGAAAAAGTTAAACAATCAAAAGCATGAATTGTTTTATATAAATTTAAATATGTACATACTATTTGTCTTAAATTACCTTTCATTGATATCTTTAATTTCCTAGATATATGAAACTTTACATTTGTTATGTTTTAATTTGGCCATTTGATGAGTCCATCATGATGTTTAAAAAAAAAAATCTAAAATTTTTAATAACTTTTAAAATAAAAATAATATTAACTGACTAACATGTAATGTTATACAACTTTAAACATCACACAACTGTTGGTATTTCAAATATGTAAAACAATAAAAGAACATCATATATAATTATATATATTTTTATAACCACTATGTATATATTTAATATTTAAATATTTTTTATTTACCAAGGAATAGATTTACAGTATCACTATTATATATATATATATATATATATATATATATATATATATATATATATATATATATATATATATATATTTTTTTTTTTTTTTTTTTTTTTTTTTATATACATATTTTGTAAACATTTATCAAGAAAACACCAATCCCTAAGCAAAATATTTGTGAAAAAAATCTTAAATAATACACTCAATACTTATAAAAATATAAGACAATAGGACAAAAATCATACTTTATACATTAAAACATAATTTACACAGCAGAAGAATATATTAAAAATGTGGAAGACACACTTTGCCTGCGAACAATTCTGAGATGACTGTAATCCACAGAGCAAGTACAAATAATATATAAGAAATTCCTACTTGGTGGCTGTTTGGAAGTTGATATGGCTGTCCACCAATCTCATCTACATGGAAGCCCATAGGAAAAATGACAGCAGCAAGGCAAAATAAAACCACTGCAATAAAAAAAGATTCATATATAAATATATGAGAACATTTTGTAGTCGCACAATGATTTATAACATTTAAAAAATGTAATACATACTTGCTGTAAATCCCACCCATCGAGCATAAGGCACTACATTTCTATCCCAATGACTAGATGCCAGAAGTATAATAGTGGTTGTGATACAAATACAACCAACAAATATACAAATGAGTGCAAGGAGCCACTCTGGCTGTAGCTCAGGAGTAAAACACACTTGCGGCCTATTATACAGAGTCATACAAGTCCACATAAGACCCAAACGAGTATCTCCTGAAATACAATAAAACAAGTATTAATAGCAAGTATTTTTATACACCAATTAAAAGCAAAGCACTATAAATAAGCTTTACAAAATTATGATTATCTTATTTGTTTGAATCAAGAAATGTAATTTAAATATTACACGGAGAATAAACAAACCTCCAACTTCAGTTACGATCCAATCGGGCATTGCTAGGCTAACAATTGCGAAAACATCAGCGGCCATGAATAATGTTCCGGATATCAATGTAAGTTTATCCATTTTCAGATTATCATTTACGATCAAAATAATGGAGAAATGGAGCTTATTTCATAATACACACTAAAATACAGAGTTTAAAAAGAACACTCTTTTGATAATATGTTATTATCATATACGTATCATCTTGAAAACAGCAATGGATGTCAATAATTAATTATTAATATAATAAAAAACTGGTTGCAGCGTCAGACCTTCAAACAAGACAGGAGAACCTGTCATTTTTAATAGACAAAAACATTATCACAAATAAGTTTTTTCTTTTTTAATAAAATATCTAGATATAGTTAGTTGTAGAAATAGTAGAATTTAAAATTTAACCGATAGCTTCATTTTTACAAAGTTTATATTATATTTCATCAAACATATGTTTTCGGTTGGTGCCATCAAGAAATACAACTGGTAGTATTGAAAACTGTAGTAACGCTTTGTTTTTGGTATTTACGTTGTCTCATTAGTTATTCACGCGCATGAATATGATCAATTATATCGAAGTTTAAAAATTTTAATGGGAGGATTTTATAGAGAGCGTAAGCATAATTTATTTACTTTTGTTAAGGTGAAATATTTTTAAAATAGCATATTCATGTTATTTATTTACTGTTGTGTATTATTTATTTAAAAAAATATCTAAATTTATCATTCGGCATATTCAAGATAGTGAAGTTTGTAGTAATTGTCATTTAGTTTAAAATGCATAAAGCTGGCATCACTAAATAACAAATGTCAGTAAGTTTCATTGTCTATTATGAACTATTATTGGAATTGAAATAACAAGACGAAAATGTGAGTGTTTAAATAAGTTTTCTCTGAAAAAAGGTATCCAGAAAGGGGTTATAAGTTTAATATATCTTATTTATTTCCTAAAACGTCACAATTGTTTATAAATAAAATTTATAACACTGCATACATGGAACTCGAAAGCTTTGAAGATAATATTATTGATTTTTTGGTCACTGTTCGACACAACGATGTCTAATCAGGGAACAGGGCAAGGGATTTACTCACCTTTACGCCAAAATATTACTGATTCAGAATCTGAAGAAGAGTTACATAACTCGATCACCGCTAGATCTAAAATTTCTTCTGGAGAAAATCATAACAAAGGAAACACAATGAAAAATGGATTTACGACCTTTCAACATTTCTCACCTGGCGAAGAGATGGAAGATTCTAACGGATACGTTTTAGGTATGGATAATAATATAGAAAGTGTAAGCATTCTTCAGAGCGAAAAAAGCTCGGAACGAATGACACCTGTGAGAAAAGCTTTTTTCGTTTTGTCGATTTTAGTGTGTTTTCTCACCATAATAATATTCTTATGGGTATTGCCTTGCTCAGAACTAGGTGAATGCTCTGCCTCAATCAAAGCTAAATATAAAAAATCTAGTTGGGAAGATCATTACTATGACATTGAATTAAAGGGTGCAATTAATATAGTAGATGGTGTTGTCGGATATGATAAAAATCTCATAATGCTGTTTAGAGGAGATACAGTTAACCCTCAGCACTCTGAAGGTGTGAGATCATCTAATGACAATGGAATTATTTTAATTGTTGGTAATTCTGGAAAGGTTGGTTGGTTTATTCGACAACCCAGACTGCCTACAGATGTAGATTGCTCTTTGATTGATGTGGATAATGATGATAGCAAGGATTGCATCGTTGTGGGTAAGGAAGGTTTATTTGCTGCCTTCAGTCCTACTACTGGGACAGTTTACTGGTATCTTCACAATCACGAGGATAATAGTAAACCTTTTGAATCCGTGGATTTTCCTTTAATCTTGATGGATATAGACGGGGACAGTATAAGTGATATGCTAGTACCTTGTAGTACTTCACCTGACAAGAATTTAAACTCACTAGTTCTTGTATCAGGCTATCAGGGCAGTGTTATTGGTCGCCCTTTACTCATAACCGAATGTACATCTATTAATAAACTCCAAATAGATAAAGATCACATTGTGAGTTTTACATGCAAAAATAATACTTCATTATCAGAATCACTGAAAGTCATAACACTTGGAGAGTTGTTCAAGAGTATAACCAATAAACCATATAATATAAAATGGAACGATTGGGTAGTGACTAAGCAGCATCAAGTGTACGGCCAAAGAAAAGAAACTGAAAATCAACGAAATATATACTCTGTTGATGGAAGGAAACTTATTGTAGAAAATCGAGGGCACTGTCCCAAAAACTGTAAAGTTACCGTTCAGCTAATCGATGAAAGAAGTGGCAAAGAAAACATTTCATGGGAATATTCAGCAGCCCGAGTATACGGTATGGTACCTGCCACTCTTGTGTTCAATAACAGTGCTAATATGCTGAAGCATCATATATCAGGATTTGTTTTGAAATTCTGGCAGTGGAATAGTGGTCCTAAGAGTTTTAATAGGTATGATCGCAACACAGATTCTAATACTTACAGTATCTTTAACAACATATTGGAGCAACAATTTGAGCACAGTGATGTTGATGATAAACTAAGAAGATTTATAAGGAATACGGCAGATGGAGACCAAACGTCAAAAAATCTTACAACAGCTTTCAATCGTCTGACAGAGAGAGTTGTTCTGGTAACTTTTAATTCCACTGATATTCACATTGTGAATGCAAGTCAAAGCGATGTCATTCAAATTTGTTATTATGAAAAGAAAGATTTGGTGTGTCAACCAGATTTGAGTAATCAAGAGAATTCTCTACTTATATCTGATTTGGATAATGATGGGTCACAAGAACTAATTACTTATCTTACAAGTTTTGTGTGTCCAGAATCTGAATCTCTCGATGATTTCCCGGCTAAAGCTGTTAAATGTAATGAAATGCTGCAATTGCGCTCAACAGTACGCGTTGTCCGCCTAGAAGCCGAACTTCCCAAACTATATGAAGCTGTTTCTCACCATTAACATTAAGTGCCTGATTTTTTTGTATAGAAGTTACCAAGTGCTGCACCTTTTTATTGTGATGTAAACTGAGATTATTACATGTAGTTTACACATTATAAACTATTATAGATGTCGATTTGTATCTTTGGCATATTATTAAATTCATATTTTCTTTACATAAAAAAATAATTTAAGAGATATAAAAAAAGAAGTGATGCTTTAAATAAGACTGGTGTATACTCTTAAATCATTACTTGTCTTGCTATGTATTTTTGTTGGGCTTATAGAGGCAATTTCAAGAAATAGCAATCTAATACAAATAAATAGTGTTTGTATTAAATTTTCAGTATATGTTTTATAGTGTATTTAAAATAGCACACGTTTTACACATTGAGATCGAAGTTAGAACAACAGTGTTACATAAAAAATGCGTGGTGAAACTGAAGTTTGAAGTCTTGATTTTTATTAGTACAAAATATCTAGTCTGTGTATTATAATGTACTGTAAATAATACAATAAGTTAGTCAAATTATTTGTGATTATTAAAATAGAACTGCATATTATTTACCCATTTTGAAAGCAAATGTGTGATGTTAGACTGATATTTCCAAAGTAATCAAATCATTTAAATAATATTTTATGTCGTCACTGCTTTCTGAATCCTCAGAAAGTCATGGATTTCTGAATCGTAAATTTGGAGAAAATATTTTGTTAAATATTATTTATTTGTTAATCAATCTCAAAAGTGCATGTCAAGTAAAATTTGAAAAATATATATGTATTACAAAATAGATATAGTATTTTTTGTGTAAAATTTATTTATTTAAATGTGCAACTTTGTCAATGCATTATCGCTTTTTAAAATTATATTTTGGATGAATCTATTGAGTTATTTATACTAGTAATATTTCATTTTGAGTGGTCTTACAAAAAGTAACCAAAAATCCATTATTAATAAATAAATTACCTTTAAAATAATTTTATTAAATACTTTTTCTTTTTTTTAAAACAAAATTGCGTACAAATGTCCACATATTTTCTTAAAGAAATTTGTTGTACCTGCTGAATAAAATACTGATAAATGTGGATTATAAGTTTTAACAGTAAAGTCAATATTTATTTTACTTACAGACCATTTGTGTTTATAAATAATATTCATTTATAAAAATAATTTATAACTATGTGAAATGTTATTACTTTATCAAGTAGTAAATCCTATCTCATTTTTCATTTATTGTTTTTTCCCACTATATCTTAACATGTAAATATATATTTTTTTTCAGCTTGCGCATTGTTAAAAAAATAAATTATCTTTGATATTTATATGAACATGTGATTTTATTATATTCTTAAACATTATAATCATACTTATTATAATATTAATTATGTACCACAGTGCACAGCAAATTAAAACCCAAAATTAGCGATTCTGGGGTGACCTTCAATGCTTCGAATTACATAACATCTAAAATTATAATGTGTTCTCATTAATTGCATTATTCCCTATCATTTGGTATAATTTTTTTTAACTATTTCTTTGTGTAAAATTAAAAAAACAGTTTCTTATTATGACGGCTGGTGGTTGTATCACATGCTTAGTGCTTTTTGATTAAACTGATATTTATTATATGAAACTGATATTATTATTAACTTATAAATAATTTATTAGTATATTTGTCAGTAACATATTGTTAAAGTGAATAAAACTGTTGCAATTGTAAAAGAAAATTTTCTGAACATATCCACAATCTCACCTGAGCCTAAACCTTCAATATGATGATCCAGATATAGGGGATGGGGTTGGGGATACATGGATAAAAATGTACATTTCTCTTTAGTTTATCAAGCTATTGCCTACATTGAAAACAATTATATTTTTTAACCAATTTCCATTTGCAGAGCTTTTCATATCTTCCTAATGATTATTTAAAAAAGGCCAATGCGAAAATCTACTGCCATCTAGCGGAAAAAATAAAATAAAAAACTTATTCAGTTGTTTGGTTGTTCAGCCACCTGTTTTACCGACAGTAAATGAAACGTGAAAGTTCTGCTGTTCGTTTTGCACAAAGTATTGTATTTTTATTATTTGGATATAATTTGCGTTGTTTGGTTATTTATATCAACATGTGTATGGTTGATATCGTTTTAAAATTCTTATTGTCTAGTGGATTGTTACAATTTTAATTAGTTTTTAACGACATAATATTGAAAACTGACTTCCATAATGGAAGAAGAGCAGAGTTTACGTGAATGTGAAAATTATATACAAACCCATAATATTCAAATAGTGTTAAAAGACTGTATCGTGCAGCTGTGTGTCAACAGACCAGAAAATCCTGTGATTTTTTTACGCCAGTATTTCCAGAAACTAGAAAGGGTAAGTGGATGGTTTTGACATTTGACAATCGAGTAACTCCAGATTCAGAAAGACACCTCCCAATATGAGAAACTCTTAAATCGTCCTTATATGAGTTTATTTTATTTTTACTACACATTGCACAGAGCATATTATTATTTAATTTTTGATATTTCTCATTTCTATTATTTCGACTGTTTTGACATATTATTGGAAATACACAGTTTTTCTTTTTGACACTAGATGTCATTATACACAGTATCAGTAATTTTAAATTGATTCATGTGCTCCATGTCTGTAATGGCTCACGGGGACTATTTCCAAAATCTATAGCAAACGTTATTCAATTGTAACATACATTATTTCAACAAACAAAATTTTGATGTTCATTTAAAACGCAAACAAGGGTGTTTGCGAACAAACACCCTTGAAATAGAAACTAACATGAAATAATAGAGCATTAATCAAATCACAAGATGAAGATGCTCGCTGGAAGTCCCATCGTTAAATCAACCATAGCTGCTTTTTATTCTAAGATTCCTGTAATTTTTATTTTCCAATCTCCCACTCATCAATAAAACGTAGTTTTTTTTAACATTGCTAAAGCATTCTAGCACTTCAATTGTTGATAATACATGTATCCTACTTTTTTTTACGAACATTGAATTTATCTATGCAAATGGTTGTGATTTTTTTTCATTGGCAGCTAGCAACAATATTATTTTTATTTTATTGCGATTGCAAAATTAAATTCATATTTTCACATGAAACTCTCTTTTGTGTATCCATTATGCTGCGCTCACGTACAATTACCAACATCGGTGGGCGCCTATTTCCCCGAGTCAATACTTGGAGATACGGTGTCCAGGTTACGGTGGACATCTGTTTCACATTTTACGCACATAATACGCGTTTATATCTAGCTAGTGTAGGGGCGACTATTTGAAAATCATCTTTGTGAAAAAAAAAAAAATTATGGTTCTTTATTTTATTTTTGATATCCATTATCCATATTTGTGCTATCCCTTGATCGCCTCAAGTGGTAGCGTATTTTCTATTTTAGTTATTGAGTTGGACTAGGGATAAATATGTGCAAAAACATTTTTTTGAGTATCATTTAGTGAGGGTGTATTCGATTTTATTATTTAGGCTACAGTAGTGTACGTTGCACGATAAAATAAACTTGTCGGATATCCAAATTTGTGCATCTCGAATGTAACTTTTGTTGGAGCAGGTATTGCTTCTTTACCTTTGTTATCAAAAAGATTACGGCGTCTCACATGGAAATTCTCTAACTGTGATCAATTTTTTGTAAAGGTATTAAATATATAAACAACATTGCGTATCTTCGGAAACGGTTGTATTGTACTTACAGGGACACGGAAAAAGTAATTGTAAGTTTATTGCGCACAGCGATAATTGTAAATATTATATTGTTTCGACCGATATGCTCTACATTTTAATTTTTATAATCCAAAGTATACGGGTTATGTGTACAAATAATATAGTTTTTATTGGTTTTCACGCGACACGTCCAGGTCCGGATTGAGCCACGAGTGGCCCGTGGGTCCTGTCAAGCATCACGGGACTCGGCTCGTCTCACTCGTCGAGATGGGAGACAAGTCTTCAAAACACTCGAAAACTGTCGAGCCGGGCTCGTCATGCCGTCTGCGAACACACAACTGTCATTTCTTGAAGGGTACGTCCAGCTTGGCTTCGCAAAGCCACAGAAGCGGCTGAGTCTCGAGGGTTGGCTTCGCGTGCAGCAATCGGCACCTCCAACTCGAGAGTCTGGAGCTGCAAGCGTGTCGGATCTGATGACGGAGGAAGTACTGCTAAAGGGTGGATGAAGATATTTGTCTATCCAACTGTGCTACATAAATATCCAGATTTTTTTTATATTTCCACTGAAATCCGAGAAAATATCACATCGTAATAACAATAATAAAATATTGAAGGAAGTATCCACTTCATAAAGCACATTTATTTTTACAGATATTTACGTACAATTATTGTGTTTCGCTTGCTATTTTTTTTCATGCAAAAATTGTTATTGATGAAGTGTACCCGGCTCACGAATAAATTAACGAGGGCACAACGTTATGCAGCTGTGACGTCATACATCTGCTCAGATAATCTCAGATAATGCTTTACGCCGGGATATTTAATCAGCACTAGTCGATTGTATTTAGGCAAAGCCTTCGGATGTGCGGAAACTCGGTTTAGACCGATATATATGTAAACTCTTAACTTCAGTACATCAATAATTATTTGTAATGTAAAAATAAATTTTGACAAATCCAATTGAATAATATTATCATTAAATTAAAAAGCGAATTAAAAGCGCTGTTGATTTTGCAAAAATAGATTAAATATACACATAAATTTTAACAGACAATCACTTGAATTTCACATTAGTTAATCGATACAATTTTTTTAATTTTTTTTTATTGTTTTATATTATTTTGTAATATATACAAAACCTCAGTGCAAACGGTCATTTATACGTCACATTTGTGCATTCTCTCGACTGTCTGGTGTTTCGGGACCTGAGGCATGGGCAACTGGCTGGCCAGGCAGAGAGGTGTGAGGGGCCCCCCGGGACCACCCCGCCCCGCTGCCCCCCCTGCCCCCTCGACCATCCACGGCGACTCGCAACCGCTAAAGGTATCACACCTCGCACACTCATGTAGAGTGAACCCAATTTACGGATTGTATTCGTTTTTTTTTTACAGGAGCGATACTGTTTATCGATTGTATAAATTTAAGCAACGTTACTAGCTATCGCTAATAGGCGACAGAGTCTTGCGTCTCCGAAATTTCCAACGATAGTCTTTAACCTGAACTGTTGCAACTGTTTTTTGTCTTTCCATATCTCGGCTTAAATGTTTTATAAACTTAATATTCTATTAAAAATCAAAAAATGATTTTAACTCCCATATTCCTAAATTCCCGTTATATATAAGAAATGAGACTTTTTTGACTAGAAGTATTTTGTTATCATTTCCTGTTGTTTACTGATAAAATGTACAACAATAATAGTGGTGATGCCATATAAGTTCGAAAGCCTGGGTTGTCTTGTTATAGTTACATTATCTAATATTATTTCGAAATTCCGTTCCTGCACGAAAACAAAGTATCAATTGAGCCAAACCCAATACGCGTTTAGTAGAATGCTTGCTGGTTTTTCGATACGTCTTTAGTCTATGGCAGTGGTCCCCAACCCTATGCCCGCGGGCACCGTGGCGCTCGCCGATCGTTTTACGTGTGCCCGCCGCTGTGCGACTACGATAAAAAAATTATTTGAGTTTACAATAAAATGTTACGAAAAAATTGATATTCAGTAACTAAACGGCAAAATATAAGCAAATATAATTATATAGTTATAAATTTCAAAATAATATGCTATTAATTACTACTTACTATTTATTTTACATGAAATTATAAACAATAATTTTTGGAATTAAACATTTTTTTGTGCATTATATGTGTTGACCATGTCCAACTATAAATATACCTTGAAAAATAAATGGTGCCCGCCGCCCGACCGACATTCTATAACGTGCTCTTGGGTGCAAAAAGGTTAGGGACCCCTGAGTCTATGGGAATGGATTTCTCCTGATCCTATTGTCACGACAAATCACTGCTGTATCATAATTAAAATCACTTTTTTTAAACATGTACAGAAATTTGTTCTGTCATTTCATTCGAAAAGGTTAGAGGCAATCGAGGCTCGGAGCTTCCATGGCAAAACTGCCGCTGATTGTCCCCGGTTAATTTCTATGAACATATATAGCATGCTTGAAATCCCTGAACGTTTACACGAGATATTACAGTTTATGTCGGTGTTTATCGGTTAGTCACGTTAAATATCATTATTTTTAATGCGGCGATTTTTGTTAATTTACTTTCACTGTGTGCTTTTGAATCGCTTGATTCGCGTGACTTCT
Organism: Atopsyche davidsoni; assembly: GCA_022113835.1. Taxonomy (NCBI): domain Eukaryota; kingdom Metazoa; phylum Arthropoda; class Insecta; order Trichoptera; family Hydrobiosidae; genus Atopsyche; species Atopsyche davidsoni. The sequence goes on from JAILWY010000023.1 coordinate 11,568,392, forward strand.
ATGGCACGCCATGCTTGTAAATAATTAATACTCAAACCAAATGGTGGGGCGTCTCAGACTAATTTAGTAATAATTGCGTAAGATGTGCCCAGGTAGGCTACGATATACGCACCTACACACCTTCCAGTATTTCACGGAAAACTGAAAATTGACCGGCCATTACTTCTCGCCCAGAAAAATTAACAACTTCTATTCGTATCTGTTACGGTCGCTTTTTCGTTACAATCTCATCGCCTAACAATTTTTTTTTACCTAACCTAAAGCTACATTGAACTAAAAATAGCTAGTCGTCTTTTCACGTAGAGGTGATATTTACGTATCCGTATTTCACTACAAAAATCCAACCTACAGACGAGGGTGGTTGTTATATTATGTAAAAATGAAAATAATCAGAGTTGAATCAAAAGATAATCAGGTTCATAAAAAAACATAAATTTTTAAAAATACATAAAAATATCACCTACGATTGATCACCTTTCGCAAAATTAAATGATAACGGTTATCATAATCCTTAAATTTTAATGTATATTTAGCCTCGACAGGTCTAGATATTTATGCGTAAAATAAATCATTAAAATTTTTGAAGGTAAACATTTCTGTCCCCGTATAACAATCATATATCAACCTCTTATCACAGTTCCAACTAAATCACATTTATTGAGTCCTACTAGCAGAAGTTTTACGCAGAGGTCGTCCTTGGGTTGTCCCCCCACCAGGTGCCGTGCCGCAGATTATGATCGCCACTCTGGGAATAATTCCCAAATCATGATTCGGCAGGATTGAAAATCTAGAGCTTTCAGACCAAATTGAAATGTTCCGTAAAGCTTTTAGATTAAAGTGATGAATTTAATTTTTGATAAACTTAGATAGCAATCCGAATACTTGATAGAGTATCTCATGAATGTAGTGGAAGTTTAAACTACTGCATGGTCTTTCTGCAGTAATCAAAGATTTCAGGGCGATCAGTCTAATTTATCCAAAAGTCATGTACCGACGTTATTACTTGAAATATACAAACTTATACATTGAGGTAGTCTTACACGCAAATAATTATGACCGACATTTCCTTTGCTAAACTGACTGCTGCACTTTGAAAAGAACATAGGTTTTTCAGCTATGGAGGGGAACATAAAAACACCTACATAAAATATATACTTTCCAACTTTTTGCAAAATTATTTATAGAAAATATGCAATAAATTGATATTTACAATGAATACCTTTTTGTCGCAATATTAAATTTAACCTTAATTTGTGCGTTTAAAATAATTTCCATATTTTAATACAGATTGGAAAAAAATGAAAGATTTTGTAGATTAACTTTCCAAGGCCGTAAAAATGATAAGATATCGTCCCTTAATATGAATTCCAATTTCGAGACTGGAAACTCATTATATTCTGGATGAAGCATTAAAAATGTGTTCAAAACATCTGCTTAGGACATTTACAGAGAAAACTCGATATTTCGTGTAGCTCAGGCTTTCGTGTCAATTTCTTTCATTTTATTCAAAGTAGGTACTTATTTTTCCAACCCTTAAATAATAATAAACCTAGGGTGGTTTGATTTTTTTTTGAGATTTCAAGCGAAGAGTCGCGAGGGTCAGTCGGGGTAAAGAAAAATCAATTTTAGAGATTAGTAGGCCAGCCGAACAAAGGCTCGACGGGCCGTGAAGAGTCGATGTGCCCTTCCACCCCCCGTCTCGTTATTTTTACAAATTTGTTTCTCTCTTTCTTTGTTTATATCTTTCTCTTTTTTAATATTACCACGTTCAAATTGTAATAAAAAAAGTGTAGGTAATAAATATTATTCTTGCATATAATGAAGGCACCGAAGATGCACGTTTAGCACAATTGAATTACAATACAAAAAGTATAAAATACTTGTTGAGAATGATGTGCTGTAGTCTCGAATATATAAATGACAATTTTATGTCGTCGCTCGGTATCGTCAGCCCCGGAGTCCACGTTCTCAGATTTTCTGAGCTTAGACGTGTCCTGCTGTTGCAGTCTTGTAACTATTACTAAAATTGTTCTGTGTTCCGAAAAAACATTATTATTGATAAAAACTTTTATTTTAATCAATCCTTATAGTAAGGAACGCATTATAGATAAGAAAGTATACGAAGCAAAAAAAAATAAATAAATGTGAGTGATGATACACTATAATAATCTTTATCGTCCACTTGCGATTTCTCTAGATTTGTCATAAATTAAAATAGGCTTGTCTTGCAGCCGAATTCTGGTACGTCACCGTGTATGCCACATATTATAACAGGCGACACGTTAATTTTCATCGATTTACAAAACTTTTCACGATAGCGAAAACTATTTTAGATAATTTGCTGTCATTTGTGGCTGCTGCTATTGAAAGTTTAGCGCGGTCTCGCATGATGTTTTAACAAAATCGCATAGATCGACTCGCAAGTATTTTCCGTTTAAGTAAATGGTTTTGGAGCCCGCCAGTGTCTCGAGTCAAACGTTCCGCCGCGCGCGGGGCCTGACTGGGCCGTTATTTCATAAGTGCCCGGTCGAAGGTTGCGGGCCCCGTCCTCCAGAAAGCTCCAGCCGGCGGGGACGGCGCTCTCCTCGGGCGACGTCGGCCGAGTCTGCGGCCGGCGTCTGGAGCGGAGACCGGACCGTGCAGACGCCTCCCCCGCCCCCGCCCCCGCCCGCTCGCTACGCACTACGCAGTTCCATGTGAACGTCAAACACTCCGTTCACCCACTTTTTTATTGCGATTCTTGATATATGTATGGGGTTAATTTTATTTTTGATACTAAATATAATTGCAGCTTTGGAGCCTGACCGTCGTATTGGCCTTCGAATATCAATATTAGTTATTTTTGGCCGCAAGGCGTCGAAAGCGTTTCCAAAATAAAATATAATAGTATTTGGTAATTCCGTCTGAATCGATATTGTAATCTATCTGGGTAAAAATAGCGTTTCACAAAACACAAAGCTCCTAAATAATTGAGCGCAAAAATATAACCCCACCGCGGACGAGAGGGAACATTTGAAAAGCTCTGTCCTGCGGAACGACGCGTCGGAAAATCTTCGGCCGTCTCGCTCTCTCGCCTGCGGAGTCGCACGGGGCCGTCTCCCTCCGGCGTGACGTCATCGAGAGCGGCCAGGGAGGGCGGCTCGGCGGGCGCGGGGTCGGGACGCGCTCCACTCAGTACCCCGGGGCCCCCGCACTCGGCCGCACCTCGCGTCCCGCCCTCGCGGCCCGCCTCGCCTCGTCCTCTCGAGCTGCCCGGGACGCGTCCGAGCCTCGGTTGTTGATATTCCGCGACCGGAACTCGCCCTCGCCGCGCTCCGCCCCCGCCCCCGCCCCCGCAGCCGCTCCGGCTTGACATTGACATTGGAGGGTCGCAGGGCACTGGATGCGGATTAATCCGGCTCTCTGCTCTCGAAAGCGTTTTCGAAATGATACCGAGAGATTTGGAGCTGCTGCGAAATAAAAACGGATCGAAAGGCGCAAAGCTGACTGCGTCCGACGACAGAAGTTGCTGATCTCCTCGGCACCTTGCGCAAAATAAACGTAAACATTTATTAAATACGGCAGCGAAAAGTTTGAGATGCTGCTAATGAGGGTGAGAACTTTATTGTCCTTGAATGAAATTGTGTTAAGATATATGATAGAGTGTTTTGTAGGTTAGGTACTGGAAATATTGCATTTTCAACTCGAGGAAGGGTTAAACGACGGGAAGTTCAATAATAGAAGTAGAGTGTTTTTGAAATTTATTTATCAAAATACGAAAACCTACTTACTAGTCATGGTACAAATATAGTGAAGTTGGTGAAAAGGCGTCAGGAAAGAGGGTCCCTTTGAGGAAATTGTATTTTATGAAAGACGAATCACGACAGACAATATTTTCATATCCACATACAAATGCATATTACAAAATATTGATTGTTATCGTGTTTATAAGAAGTCTTATCTGTATTTTTAATAATTTATTATGAATAAATAACACCATTTGCTATCGCACTCGGCGTTGATATCACGTTAAAAATCGCATATTTTTTCAATATCCCATTGATTCTTACAAAACTAAATATTAACGGATATTATCCTTTCAGTAGAAAAATATTTAGCAATACATAGAACTACGCATATTTTTATTTTGTCATTAAATGCCTACATAAGGTACATCTCGATTTAGCTATATTATTGGAATTCCTTTTGGCAGCGCGGAGGTCGCACGCGCCCGCAAGATTTTATCTCTAACCGACAACAAAAGCAATAATACTACACAACTCGATTAATATATTTTCTTTTATAATACTTTTAAGATAAGCTCTGTTTAATTATGTTAAAATGGCTTTACTTATTGAGTATTTATAAACAAATAGGACCTGTTTAACTACGCAGTAGTCGAAAATTACAAATTAAATTAAATATTTTAAGATGTCTTAGTTCTTTTTAACCTGAGTTTGGGGCTGAGTATGGTGATGATGATGATGCACCTTATATTTCGGTGACGTTACAGTAGATACATACAAGATTTATTGGTAAACTTAACGAGTCAGTCGTCTCGGAAGAAGGGGAGGGTACGAGATTCCGTATAAGATAGTTTCAAGTCCCGAGAGATTGGTATTTGCAACGAGTTAAAAATATTGATATAAAATTTCATCATCACGCGCAGGCTAGACAAAAACTACCATTACTGACAAACAACGAAATATAAAAACAAAAAATGCCTTATAATTCAGTCAGTTGAAAATGTAAAAAAAACTAATTTGCCATGTATTCACAGTCTTGTTTTACCTTGGTCTATAATTTTACTTTCGAAATATATATTTGTATGCATGTTTACTGTGTTATATTTTTATCAAATAAATAGTTTAAAAATACACAAATTTAACCACATAAATAATGGTAACACCGTGCTCAGTAAGCGATCACACTATGACTAATGTACAACTACCCGGTGGCGTGCTGTAGTTTTGGCGACAGGACCGGCCCATTTGCATTTATAACACGTGGACCGCGATAACGGACACGAATGTAGCATTTCCAATTCAATTTTTCACGACGAACGGATGATCTTTATTAATTTCTATAACTTATGTATTTGTAACAATAGTGTAAAATATAGCGAGTCGGGCGCATATACTCGCATCGCAGTACCGCCACACAATACGCATACATTTCGGCTCATACGAATTTGATAAAAAAATATCTCGACTCGTAAAATATAACACAAACTATTACAATCTAGGCACAATTATATTGATTATTTAAATATCTACGTAAAAACACGGAATCTTGCAATAGTGCACATAGTGCGAATTATCTTTGGAATGTTGGTTTTTTTTTTTTTTTTCAACCGTTCATTTAAAATATCATGTTACAGTAGATATATTTTGTACACACAGGGGATGTTCGCGTATCAAATAAGAGACCGCATCTCCATTACTCGTGTTTTTTTTTTTTTAATTTACGCAGTCTTTCATTTGGTCGGCAAAAATGGATCCGGCGACCCGACGACACCCAGAACGCTGACTCGCATCGTCATATCGTTCAGTCGCGGGGAAGTCTCGGAGTCCAATCGCACCCGATTAAACTACTACCCTGTGTACTCGGGCTTCCAGAGCTGGTCCGAGAAGAAGTCGCTGACGATGTCGACGTCCCGCTCGTAGTCCTGGACACGGTAGGTCTCGGCGGCGGCGGGGGCGGGGGCGGGGGCGGAGTCCCGCGGGAAGATGGGCCGGCACGTGACGGAGGCGGGCAGCACGAGGCCCTCGGGCAGCAGCGTGTCGGGGTCCACGGCGTAGGGCGGCTCGCGCGCCTTGGCGGCCCGCCTGGCCAGCCACTCTCCGGCGAGTCTGGACACGTCGACCGCCGTTTGCTTTTTCGCCGGGTTTTTGATTTTCCCGTCGGGGAAATTCGCCGTCTCGAGTCTGGGTCTCCTCCTCGACGGGATCGCATCGCCGACGAAGGGCTTGCTGCATTTTATTTCGGTCCGAAGTTTGCAAGTCGCTCTCGTTATCGTGACTCTCTTCTCGCTTATGACGTGTATCGCGGTGAAAGCGCCCAGGCACACCTCGACGTGGTCGCGGTCCTCGCCCTCGTCCTCGGAGCCGGACCTCTCGCCGTCGACTTCCGCCGCGGCGGTCCCGTCGGGAGGAGGTCTCTCGTCTCGATTCGGATCCTTCGTCTTTTCCGTTTTGGATCTGCGTTTTTCCCCGTACAATTTTCTTTTCAATATTTGCTTCTTGACGTCGTCCTCGGACAGCACCGGGATGTAATACTTGAAACTCAGTTTTTTGATCGGCTTTCCCTTGACGGTCGCGCTCGCGTCGTCGTCGGAATCTCGCCTGGCGCGCACGAGAATCAGCGTCGATAGATACCGATATTGCATACTCTTCTCCGGTATCTCCTTGAAGTAAACGCACACTCTCTGGACGAGCGAGGGAGTCACCCGCTCCGTGCATCGCTGGAGGCAGTGACACAGAGTTTCCGGAATAATTAACGAGCTAGAATCTGCAATGTAAACAAAACAACGTTTCTGTTGAATGACAAATGCGAGCGGACGCCTCCCGCGTCCGTCGCTCGTCTTTCAAAGTTAAAATACACAAATCCACAGTATATAGCCATTGAAGTATTTTTTTCAAAAATTACCCAGCTGACGTCACGAAACCGCAGTTCTCTTTTTAACCTAATAATGTCAAGGAATAAAAAAAATACTACACGAAATATCTTACTTGAGGTACTCTTTTCTTTGGAGATTTTTCCAGGCGAAATGACAATCGGTCGACCGATATTGAATATTGCGGTTTCGTGTTCCCTCTTCGAGGGTCGCGGCCGCTTGGATGCGATTTCATCGAATGAGCCGCCGCTGCCGTTGCCGGGCGCCATGTTTGTTTGGCCGATCGATCCGCGGGCCCGCCGCCGGCGCTGGCGTCGCCTCAGCTGCTGCCCGCCAACGCCATCTAGCGGCCCGAGGGCGACCCTCCCCCCTCCAGTCCTGCTAGCAGAGGGCACTAGAATGTATTAGCATTTAAAGAAAATAAATAACTGCAAATATTGGCGACGACACTCCAGTCCCCGCAGGCGTAAATTCACTCCACCACAAAGAAGGGTTTTTTTTGCACATATTTTCCTCTGCACAAACGAAAATAGAGGAATCCACGTAAGCTTACCACCTTGTAAGCCCCTCAACCTGCGCGCGAGATCGGGGGATATCACAAACCTATTGTAACCACAGCCCTTACATATGTTGTAAATTAAGAAATATTAAATAAACAATCGGTAAATTGAAATATTGTTTATTTTAATTTCATAATTTTGATTTTTACGCTTTACTGTCATATGATATAGTTAATGCAGGTAAAATATTGGTTAATAGTTTAAAAAATCAATGATTAAACTGATATTGTTGATATGCTCTTATTATTGCTGCATGTAAAATGGTGAAGTCCTATTATATCATATTATGTAATATTCAACCTCGAAATCTCTTGTACAAAATTACTCTAATTTTATTGTGTCGTATGAATATTCATTTATCACGAATTGTGATGATTTTTGTAGGGAAGAACCCATATGCGTATACGCTGAAAGGTAGAATTTTCATAAAATAAAAACTGTAAACATATTCTTAAATTAGGATATATATATATATATATAGTTACGTAAATATATTTTATTACTTTCAGTAAAATATATTATTTTGATATACGTTATTTTTCAAATGGAAAAAAAATCTCTAAAGTAGAAACATTTACAAAAGGAAATATATACTCAAATTTATTTTATTTTCATTCCTATTTTTTCGACATCATAGATGTTCAATCTTGATAAGAATTATACATTAAAACATAGTGGGAACGAATTAAACGTTAAAACCACTCAATTAAGATGTAATGTCAGTGTCGGTAACTTTTACTTTGCTCACCTGGACGCGAGCTTTGCCTGCTTCTTCACGATTCTTCACAATCGTCTAACATTATCATTTTTATTCGTTAGCCGTTTTGGAAATTTTGGATATTAAGTCTTAAATAGGAATATGAATATGGCTACTTATTTATAATATTTTCGAATAAACTTATAAAAAATGTCACCCATAAATTCAATTATAAAGTCGCCGCTGAAAATCTCATTGAAGTGTTATTGCAAATAAAAATTTATTAGTATTATTCTAAAAATAATAATAATGTAAGGAAATCTGCATTGCCCGCAGACAAGTTGTATTGTATTTAATTATCAAACTGTACTCTTGGAATCCATTAAGTCTTTTCAAAGTAATTTTACAAATTAATTCTAAACAGTCCTGTCTTATGGGCAGGAGTTGTGGAATTTGCATTTTCTTCGTTAAACTGGTGTTATTTGATAAATTATATATTTTTTTAAACCGCATTGCGAGTAAAATAATTTTTACCTACGACGAATGATGTAACGCTGGCAATCTCGAGAGAAGCATTTTAAATTGCTTTAAAAAAGCGAGTAGAAGCAAGCCGAGTCCATTGTCGAGGGACGGCGCGGCTGCGGGAATTTTATCTCGGCGGGGCAGAAGTTCAACAAAAGTACCGACTCGGCAGTGAAGGAATATCGGAATGAGATTTTCGTCTTCTTCTTTTCATTTCGAACTCAATATGTTGTTGGAGTTTTTGCAAAGGTTTACCACAATCGAACACCCAAAGAGATGATTCAAGTCTCAAATATATATTTATGAGCATTTGTTGTATTGAATGTAATTTTTTTATATCTGCCCGATTTTAATGTTGGGTGATATCTAACGTATTTAGGACTCTAGGAGATGTAACAAAAACAAAAATTATGTATAATTAGAAACGTTTAATTTATTCATTATACTCGCGTGCTAGTTTATATTCAGTATATTGGGTCACGGTGTAAGTATAAACCTGAAATTTCAAGATATCAGTCAAAAAAGAAATCACATTTAATACCAGTGCCAGTTACTCAATATCAGCGCATAAGAATCAATTTGTAAAATAACTTTACGGAAATAGTCTATACAAAAAGTACTAATGGATTCCAAGCATATATAACTCCTGTTCTATGAGCAATGCTGGTTTTTTGACACGTGATTATTATCTTTTAGGCTTATCTTCATATAAATAAAAAAATTATTTACAGTATTATTGTATTACACTATAATGAGTATATTTAGTGGGAACTTTTTGAAATACCCTCAAGTACCGTATGCTATATTTTTCAATAAAATCGATCTCGCGTCGGGTGACTCGACATCGCAAGCAATTCAATTGAATAGCCTATAAATTAAATGAAAGGTCAACTGGATCTATCGAGTTGGGAACTTTTTGTACGTTCTTTGTGTAATGTCATCTCGCTAAGGCGACCACAGTCCACGTGCGCCCAACAGGTGTGTTTGTTTCGATTCGGGATGGCCGGAGCGGCGGGCGGGCGGAGCGGCGCGGCGCCGCCCGAGTCGGCTCGCCAGTCCGCGCCGACCCGCGCGCCCGACTGCCCGCCCGCAGGCCCGCCGCCCCGCCCCGCCGCCCCGCCGCCCCGCAGCCCCGCAGCCCCGCAGCCCCGCAGCCCCGCAGCCCCGCAGCCCCGCAGCCCCGCCGCCCGCCGCCCGCTCAGAGCCCTCGTGCGCCCGCCTGCATCTCGTTGTCTCGTAGTCTCTTCGCCGAGCTCGCCCCGAGCTTTCGCAGACTTTGCCGACATATAACAGTGCCGTGGTGATTTTAGAATAGTGATTTTTTTTATAGAAGCGCAATATAAAAAAATCATTTGACTATCTACAATCAGAGTAGATTATATCATTTATTCGAGTTTAGTTTTGAAAAGAGTTTCTTGTGTTTTACTAACGAAATTTATCTTCATTGTTTTTTTTAGCAACTCCGTATACTGTTATGAGTATTAACGTATGTGTGATATTTCAAAAGTGATAAATTTTGAAGATAATCTAAACAAACTTAGTGAATATACTATACTTAATTTGACCCCTACGAAATGTCTGCATCTACTGAGGTAACACCCGATGTACTTATTTATGCATGGAACTCAATCTGCGCGATAATCTTACCTATAATTCATTCGCGACCATCACATTTGACCTAACCCCCCCGCGTTTTGTAATCGTTGCCCACAACCGTAAATATAAAAGTCTACTACTGAGATCAATTAACGCGATATTCAATACCTCGCGTCATTTAAAATTTTGCTTTAAAAATAAATCCAAACCCAAAGGAGAGCAAATCATTTCTCGGTTTATTCGTGTTTTTAATTTTGAAAGCTATCCGGGATGAAAATCTCCGGAATTTAATGTGAGAAGTCTTCCACACTCTTCGAAAAACTTTTTTTTTATCCTACCGTATTTTAGCGTGAACTTGTACACGCTTCTGTGCAAAAGTTTGGAACTCGGACCGGAGCTTCTGCCGGATACATTATTTCTCAATTAATTCGCGTTCAGTTCTACCAAACATCGTGTGAGTGAAATTGCGTTGGAATTCTACGCCTTGTTGAGCAGTTTTTCAAACACAATTGATAGAATTAAACTTCATCAATTGTGCGATCTGCCTCTGAAACAGTGATATTACGATTATTCTACGATGATATGCTTTTTCTGTTGATTCAAAATGTTATTAGTGACATTACCATATTTAATAGGTCTTATTATTCTATAAATATACTTTGAGGTATGTGTATATAAAGATAGCACATATTTGTTATTTCTAATATTATTTTGCTTTTAAAATAATGAATGAAAGTTATAAAATATTCAAATTACGACATTCACTCGAGGAAATGATGTTTCTATACTTTATTCCCTGTGATTAATATCGTATATTTACAAGCGGTTTTAAGTTGAATTTTCTCGGTTGCGTTAATATAAATTGGGTTCATCAGTCATAAATTTGACACGAAAATTAATTTGTAGGAAATAATAAACGATTTATCTTTGGCCATTATCGAGTACGTACCTAAGTATTCTTTATCATTAAACTTTCTCGTTCAACGGAGAAGAATACGAGATCTAGCAAACCATTCAAAATAATTTTGAAGTTTTCTCTAGTATAATAAATATTGAACTGTCTTATAATATAATATTGCTTTGATGGATTTATTTAAAGTTTACGGGTCTTCCGTGAAGGTTTCTATGTTTGACTTGTTTTTGAAGACAGGCTTTTTTTTTAAATTAAAAGTAAAGCCGCAAATATTTTATGTAACATGTATAAATTTCCCGTGCTCGAGCATCCTGTGTCCAGTGTCCGTGGATTGATGGCATCTGGAAAATTAGCGGAATAATATCGCATACGACAAAAATAGAATCAACAGCGAATGTCTTCATTTCGCCGTGAATAATTCATATGTAACCTACATTGGTTATTTTATACAAAAAAGCGACAATGTATTTTTTATTGATTTTAACGGCGAACAAGTGATAGTTTTTCAATCGAGTTTTTTTTGCTTATTGAATAAATCAAATGTTAAATATAAATGTAATGGTAACAAGCACTCTTTTTTTTATACCATCAGTTTTTATTTTTAAAAAAAGGTAAATTCTACCAACGTATTTTTTTATAGATTTTTTTTAGTGTTTTTTGTTTTATAAGCTTTTATTTATATACCAAAGTCGCCCCCGATAAGTTTTCATGGTCTTAAAATCATCATAATAAATTTCTTTTGAAACTTGCCACTTGAGTTGTTGTTATCAGTCATTCCTGATTTACAGAGCATTGTAATAATTAATTCTGCCAAACGTAAGGCCTCGTTTCATAGCCTTCGACTATTGACAAGTATTATATGAACCAACTGATTTTTGAACTGCGTTAACATGTCAGATTATTTTATCAGAAAGATATTGGTTTAATTTTTTTTGTCCACATAAATAAAAAATTTAAAAATTCCATAACTTTAAACGAAAAATAATACGACTATCCAATAACTTAATACAATTTAATACGTTCTCGCACAATTTATAGAGATATTATCTTATGTTTTATTTTAATTTATGTTTATGTCACATCAAATAAAATCTATAAAACATCCGATTGTTTCGTTTTTGAAGGACGCCTTAGTCATGCATTTGAATACTCGCACGACTCCGTGTGTCCTTAAATGTACATACACTATTAAATTAACGTTTTAAGTTCGCAGACATCTGGTCAATAAATTCGTTTTGCGTGGATATATATTTTTAATTCTCTGTTTTGGACAACAATACTGCGCCTTTTTTAAAATCCGATTCTTTATATGGTAAAATGATTTACATTCTTTAAAAATTTGGTTTCTATAGCTTTACAGATGATACTATGCTTGTTTATGTAAGTAATTTTATAACTATAAGAGTGGCGTGAAGTCCGTAGTAGCAGAAAAAACATTGAATGTCATATCATATAAATTATGAAAACATGATTTCACACTAAGTGTTTTTAAATTTCTTGCTCTTTATTTATATTATAATTTTGTATCAGATATCACTGTTGACCTTGTTTACAGTCAAAAATCAAGTTTTATTTAAGTGCATGGGTGGGTCTGTTACTTCAATTTTTATGCCTTGGAAATCTATCTTCTCTGCGCCTTACAACAAAAGTCTTATATGTATATATATATATATAGAATTGTACATTATCATAAAATTAAACTTACGATTCCCGAAAACTTATATGTATATGTGTGTGTATATATATATATATATATATATATATATATATATATATATATATATATATATATATTTCTGACCTAAAATTCTGTTTTTTTTAAATTTATGAAGGATGTTGAATCCATTAAAAGTATAGGCATGTCTCATAATAAAATTTGGTGAGATTCATGTTTTTTCAAGGTCACCTTCGAAATATATTTTTTAACTACTTCACTTCATGATGGTAACGCTTACAGCTATAATTGCTTGCCTTCTCAAAAAAACTTGACGCACTCTATTGATATCGATATAATAATTAATTGATTATTGTTCACGAGGTTTTAATTCATTAGATCACTACAAAAATCAATAAAAAAGGTATAAAATAATTTATTTTTTATCCACAATCAAACAGTGGACCTATCGTTTCGGTTCCATCTGCACACACTTTTTCCATGTTCAGATCCGAGGAAGCGAAGTCGCGCCGGGTGGCAGGCCTGGTTCTCACTCGCGGCTGACGCAACTGCTTATCGTTCCTTTTGCAGACGAAGAAAAAACCCACCTTTTATGAGAGCAACTAGTACAGAAAGTTTGGCCGTACTTTTGCTTCCGTCAGTCGCCGATCGCTGAGTCTGTTTATGAGGAGTCCGACCTACGCAGCTGATTCAGCTTTGAGATTTATCTTTAAAAAAAGTATTTACATTGATAATTAAAGTACACTTTTTTGTCTTGTATTTAAGTCTTAGACTTTTAAAAATCCAAATTTTATACTAGACGTGCATAGCATGCAGCGGCATGACTGGTTAATAAAACGTTTAGTCGGTATTGTAAATTATATTAGAACGCTACGTCCGACAGCAGAAGTAGACCATTTCGATCTGGCGAGTATTTCTACAAAGGATTCCTTATGAGACTCTATGTGATACTCAAGAATTTAATGTGATTTTGCTGCATGCAATTATATACTAGTCGGAGAGAGCTGCAGTTGCTTCTAACCGCTCGCTCATGTGTCAATCTAATTAGTTTTCATTTAGAATATTTGAATTTAGTTTTGGTAAGGTAAAAGTATCAGCCTTTTCATCGTTTTTTATACGTTTAGTCGGATGTTGCGTATATCCTTTTTAAATTTAAATTACAAAATCTGTATGTACACATCTTCTAAAAATTGTTCATATTATATTTATATGACTTCTGTATAAATATTATACGTAGACATTTCTATATCAAAAAAAATAATTATTTATGATAAATATTTCTTAAAACAAGTATACAAGTAAGTAGACTCATACCTAATGTAACGTAATTATGTTTAATATGGTTTAATATATATATTCTTGGAAGTTAGCACTCCGCGGAGCGAAAATCTCTCCCCGAGAGATCTCTGCTTGTTGTTGTACCGGTACTTGCTTATCTGTATGATCAATTGGATAACTCGATGCCGTTCACGACAATATACATTTCATAATATCCAGTTTCTCTTTAATTTTAATACGATTGATTATTTTATTTCCACTATCGTGTAACATGTTTAAATAAAAAAAATAGTTTAAACTTACTACAAAAAAACTGGGCGTACATACTCGTTTATATTGAATTAACTTCTTTATTTAATCTATGTCTTATAATATTTATTACGAGTATGTTGAAATCGCAATTTTACATAATATATTATTATGCATTTTGTGAATATATTATACTAAGTATTTGTAAACATTCTCATTTATCATGTCTTAAACCTGTTATTAGAATTGATTTTTTTACAATTCAACGTGTAAAATTTCTGGCGTATATTTTTTGCAGACTCATCCACCCCAGACGACAAATTAATATAATTTCTTGAATTCATTTTCATCAAAACTCACGTGTTAACTCATTCGCCAACTCTATATTCGTCCTTCTACTTTATGTTTTCTATTATTATTCAACCTCGTTAACTATTCCAGAGTTTTCCTTTAAGGTGGTTTTTATTTTGTTTTAACTTAACAAGAAAACTATTTTAAGAACACCGTTTTCGTATTTATGAATTTAAAACACTAGGGTGTCGGGCGTTAGACCAGTCTTTTGCGTTGGGAAATTCCACAATTTACCAAACGAACGCTACACGATTTAAAGTTTACAAGCTTTTTAACTACCTATAGACAGATGTAGCGTATAATTATTTATCTATAATTTGTAGTTTATATTATTCAATAAGTTTTTTTATATGTTTATGTAAAGCACGCAGATACTGTAATAAATATTACATTATTTCCTTTGAACTGATTTTGCAAATGTTAAAGTAAACTTAGCAATCTTGACGCTTTTGATTATCCAGAGAAAGTAAGAAGCATTGTTTTGGTGATGAGATTGAAGTCGTAGAAGAGCTCCTATAAGAGATGCCCCTCGATTAAAAAGACGGGTTCAACGCAAAGTCAAATACCAAATGCCTAATCATTTATATGCCCCATTAACCGTAGACTATTTTAAGTGCCGAGGATAAGCGGGAATTTTCTGTCGGCGAAACTTTATAAATTGTTATTTCTTAATTTTGTTTGGATTTGTGTCTGTATATTTAGCGATATACAAGTTTTATCTATCACTGGATAATCTTATTTGGGAAATTGTTTATTTCATTTGAAAAAAGCCTCGACGTGTCGCGTATCACCTGATTTTTAAATCCACAAATTAAAAGTACGCTACTCATTTATAGTATTATCCTTTCTGGAGAGGATTCCCCGCGTATCGAAAATGGCCTGGATAACATACAAGTGAGCGATTTCTTCCACTCGGTTTGCATATTACACAAACGCAGAATTAGATTCGAAGTTAGCCAAGATAGAGAAGGCGAAATATTTAGTCGAGGGCTATGCATAACTGCCGGTGACGCTTTTGGAATGATTCACGACCGGCCGAGACCGGACAGATGCGTGGGTCAGCCCGCGAGCGGTCACGAGCCGCGCGGACGGAAGACGTCGCTGCCCCAGCCGGAGCCGAGCTGATGGACACGTCCAACGTCCGCCATGTGATTGCTGTGTGATCGTTTTCCAATTAAACGCCGACTCGTGACAGCCTATTTTTAAATAATCTAATCTGTAGTAAAACTGAGTGTTTATTATTTTGCGTCAAGGATATCAACAATTTGATTGTAAATTGTCTTACGTAATGTTTTGACATTCATAATTATTTAAATAAATGTATTGTTGTTACAATTGTTAAAATAACATTATCATTATTACAAAGGTGCTTCATAATTATTATAAAGTATTTAAATGTTTCACATATTTTCTACAGTAAAGTAATATTTTTGAAAAAAATATTTTTTAGATTTATAAATAATGATAAATATTTAGTCATGCATAAAAAATACACAGTTAATTAATAATTAACATATTATGTTCATAGTAGCATAGTAATCCCTCAATAATTTTGTGAATTCATTTTCAAATTTTGATTTCCGCGATAATAATTTGTTCCATCGTTTTTCTGAAAATAATACTTAGTTGTGCATTCGCAGGCCCTCGCGACCGCGCAAGCCAAAGCGAGCAACATGAATTCTCCTCGGCCGAAATAGATTATAACAGGTTTCTTTCTCTCAATTAATTCGTTATTTTTATTGCAGCCTAATTAGAAGGCATAAACATAGCGTTTTGGAATCGGGCGTATTGAAAAAAATAATAAGGAATGGGCCATCTGCTCCAGCGCTCAGTTCATCATATCATTCGGTTTAATTGGCAGTGTGTGAACTTTTTTTTATCATTAAAAAGAACACCCAAAACATCAACTAGGTATATTTTTTTTATTTTACGGAGTAAAAGGTTATCCAGTTATAAGTCATTACTGGATAATTATTTACAAATACTTTAATTAAAAATACATTTTATATGAATTTATTAATGAGCCTCGATTGAAATCGCATACCGTCAGTCTACGGGTCTAGACACGGAACGTGTTAGAGGCAGTGAACAGTACAGCTGCTATAAGAATGTTAAGTACGCCTGTTAACCTACACCCAAATAATCGCGCTCATTACTTATAAGAAATCAAGATGTATTCAAAAACCCAGCACGGACTCATAACTCCAAGGCAAACCATCTCGGTCCTTACGCAAGAGCTCTGCCATTGTGCGCGCGCTGCCCGCCGGCCACTTCTGCCACCTCTGACACTTGCGAGTCTTCATGCCTGTATCATACGCGAGTAAATAGCACAACTTGCATACGTTTCTTGTCGTCTAAATTCATCGTGAGGAATTATGTCACTGCATATCCTAAAACGTATCGGAGCGATTAGAAAGTAGACGAAGAAATAAGGTAGATTTAATTATTACGCACCGACTAACGCGATCGATGCTCGCCATTAGCTCGATCGATCAGGCTTCTGTGTTTGATTCGTTTTCATGCACACGACTCGCGAACGTCTGTAGGTCGATCTGTATCGATGCAAACGATCCCGCAATGACTCGCTTCCGGCGACGCAATGCGATAAATCTGATTTCTCCCTATTCAGTTTTTGTATTATCGGACATCGATTCTTTTATCACTAGGTGCACAAAAGGTTTCTTTACGAGCCGGATAATAAACTAGCGCCATCGATAACAACGTCCGCAACTACTGCTATAGAAATTTTTGTTGAATAGTTTTGTCCGCCGTAGCGGCAGATCACGTCCCGAGGAACGCCGCGCTCCGGGAAATTCCCGAGCGGCTTGCTAAGACTTGAATGGCGATGTGCCCGAAATTTTCTGAGCGGGTATTTTTTTATTAAATTATGCACACTCGAATGCGGCTGTCGGCGGCGGGCTTGGATTACGCCGGAGACGCGCTGCGTTCCCTCAGTGTTTTTTTTTTTTTTTTTTCATCTTGTGATTTTTATTTTGTGCCGTCACAGAATAACACAAATTATTTTAATTGTTCTACTTAATCTGAGATAAAAAAAACTGCTTACTAAATATTTTAATCATATTTTTATTTGAAATTATTTTTTCCAAAAATTGTGATTCTAAGGTTATCGTTGAATGTGTTATAGAAGGAAATGTATTGCCTGAGGGTATAATGAATTATGATCGTTACTAGGATCTATGATGTAGGACCAATTTTCCGAAGAGCTGAAATATTCAGCCGCCTAACCGAAGCCGGCCGGCGCGTCCTGAAATACATTCAATATTACATAGTAATACAGTCGCCAGCACCAGGAATAGTCCGCGGCGGCGCGACAAATGACTTACAACTCGCTTCTGCCGCGATCCGAGCTATTCGGAGATAAGCGTTACGAAATCAGCTTTTATCAGAATGTTTCAAATGCGAAGCCCCGCGGTCGGAGACTGTCTTGTATTCTTCCCTCCTCTGTTCTCGCATTGTTTTAAAAATGTATGCAACTTAGAAACAAAACACTTTGTTTCACAGTTTCTTTAGACTATTTGACCGCTGCGGTGCATATGATGAAAAATATATATTAATTTGAAATTGTGCATTTGTCTCGTTTCTACTGTAGCAAAGATAAATATGTTTTTAACATTATTTAATTTACATAATATTGTTGTCACTGGGTGTAACAGTGTTTTTTGTTGACTTTGTTTTGCTTATTTTGTTACAAGAAAACATTTAAATCGAATATCTGAAATAATCATGATTACGTTGAAATTTAATATCATAAATATACAGGGCTCAGTTTATTAAATAAATTCTGGAATTGAACAGTTCTCTTCAGATGTAGAAAGTAAAACAAATTCAACTCCCACTCACTTTATTTTTAAACTCTCCTAACGTTGAAATTAAAAAAATAGAGTGAAAGATCAAGCGTACTCAAACTTCAAGATTGCGTTTTTGTAACATCTGTTTATGATGCTTCATCTTAAGATATGTTAAAATCTTTTGTTTAGAATAATAAAATAAACATCCAGGTATAGTGCTAAAAATGCTCTTATTATTTAGTTCATTAAATATTATCGTACTTTACGTATGCCACGATTATTGGTAACATTTCATTTCAAAGGCTTAGTTATCGGTTCGACTTTGAACGTAACAATTTATAACACTTTTATTCGAGGATCGAGTGGGTGAAAATGTAAAAGCGAAAGGCAAATAAAGTCGGAGTCAAAGTTACTTGGGCTCGGAAGTCACTAAACTTTCATCAATTAATTCGCCCAGAGAAGCAGATAGTAAATACTTTGCGCCGAGGGGCCGAGATGATTTCGTGACGTACTTCTGAAAGTATTTACGCCGTGCTCTTAAGCGCCTCAGCCGTTCGGTACTTTTTGTATTAAAACTCAAAAAAGCGGTGAGAAATGTATATCCATCGTAATTGACTTTATTACTGGATTATTTTAAAAGTAGTTTCATGCTAATATTTGTGACATCAAACGATAATTTTACCTCAGTTATAAACATGTCACTTGGAATTATATCCACGTACGAAAAACACGAGAAACCTCTCACAAAAACACAACGCTGTTTTCGCTCGCTTTAAGAGCGGATCGACAAACTACCCGCACGCGAGAGAGAGCTTCCCGGGGACACCAGTTGTAGCTCCCTTTGTGGCATCTCCTTTAAAAAGATCTACTTCGACATGAACGTTAACGGTGTTGATTTTTGTTTCGTGCTCTATGTGATACAATCATGCCTGCATTTATTTAAAATATAATAAATAAATTAAACACATTATCACAAAAATATGTACACGCTGTGACTGTATACTTTATAGGAATATGCTATTATTCTGTTTTGCCCAAGATTTCAGATCGGTTTGTTTTCCATAAAATGTGTGGGACACCAGGACGCTCAGCGTTTTGCCGTATTTGCCCTTCGTTGTACTTGAACATTTTTTTAAAACCCACTACTGTGGACCTTAGATTAGATGTAACAAGTTTGTATTCCTAATAAGGTAATTCGTAAAAAGGAAACAAAAATTCGGTGCAAATGTTGGAATTAACAATAGCTAATAAGGGGAGAACGACTCACCGACACCGATCCGCTTAGTTGTTTACTTATTTTTGTTGGCATTTTCCATTTATATTTATTTTATTTAAAAAAAAATTGCGTCTGTCGAATTCACAGACAACAGTTTCATAAAGTATTCTGACACACAACCACATCATCTATATCACCAAGTTTTCGTTTTATTACACGTATACCGGCTCTGCATACATAAACTCAAGCTATCTTTTATCTCCTTATTTTCGAAGCTCTCGCAAACATCGCCTTGACACAGATGTGCTGCTCAAAGCAGCAGCGGGCCCCGTCACCTGGCTGATGTGTTTTCCAACAAAGAGCATCTCGGCAAATAGCCCTGCCGGAACCGCAGACTGGAGTCAACAACAACTCCCCGGAGGGATGACTCACGCGGGGAGGGGCAGGGGCCATTCGGCGCCGCTCCGCCCAGACTCCCAGAGATGATATCTCCGTCTTATTTTCATAAGCAATCGTATTTTTTCTTAGCGCTTAGTGCTCTCCACCCCCCCGAGGAATCGAATGCCATTATTTTTATTTTGAATCGGTAAACTTTGGTAATATCGGTAAACTTCGGTATCGTAGGGGGCAAGCGGGTGCTTAGTTATTTATACTGTATAAAATGTTGTTTTTGTTTACATTCTACGAGTAAACCACCAAAGTAACATTAAAAAATAATAAAGGGATTGGCATATAATGTTGAAAATAGCGATTGTATGAATGTCTCCTGCGATTCTTGAATGTTTTCCTAAATATTTTTTTTTGTGTCAAAATTTTTATGTCATCCCCAAATTTATTCTGGTTTTATTTTTAATATACATTGCGGTCTTTAAAAATGTTAAATTGTGCTACTCCTTTTGATCGCCATTAAATTTTAATATTATCGATAGAATTTAAATATTTCTGTTATTTTCATACGTAGCATTTTTTACGCATATCTAAAAATTTTATTTACTAGAAATTCAATCAGATCCGATGTAACGTCATTAGGGAAAGGCGATTAAACATTTGGAAATGTTTTTCGTTAATTAAAATCGTAACTCAGATTATTTGCCGAGCCGCACCCCGCAGTCCGCGCTTTCATCTGCGAACCTTAATAAAAAGGTCCACGTGTATAATTTATATTCCGCGGCTCTGTACGGTTTATAAACGATGTTCTTTGGATATCTTGTATAGTGCCCGATTGCTGTAAACTCAATTATTATTCAATATCGTTTCCGAAAACATTGAATTATTCGATATCATTTATGAATGCTGCCCTTGTACGCCTAACTATTGAATATACGTTTTCATAACGAAAGCTTTCGATGTTTGTTAAAATGTGTTGCTTTGTTTGCATATTCTGTGTTTGTGCCTCGCAATTATTCGGTTCATCGAGTCGCACATATTTGATATGAAGTAATAGCTACTGTATTTTCATCCACCTGTTATAAACAATCATAATGTAATTAAATTTAGATGACGTTATTATTTTTGAGTACTTTATTAAGCAAACATCACACGATACGCTCTACGGACGAAGTGCCTTTATAATAATAACAATGGCTTTATAACAGTAATAAATTAAATTAATTTGCTGTATACCTAACATGGGTGTAAAACTATAATACTTTGTGTACCATGCATAATAATAAATACTTCTATTTATAATTCGGTACTCAATATAATGCTGCCATATTAATCGCGATTCGAGTAATAAAGTCGTTTATTAAGATCGTCACGCAATCATACAATTCTTCCGAATTCTATTTCGGGAACCCTATGAACGTTATTTTATTGAAAGATATTTTTAGTTGGTGTATTTTATATATTGAGATGTATTTTCGTATACCTTTGAGTTTTGTGCAAGCGCGTGTTAAGCAACACGTAGGAATAGTTTTGACATAAAAAAAAATCACACTAGAGGATACTAATCCAAAATGAAATACATCATAAAAAATGGCATGATTAGACATATTAATGTTTCTGTTCGCTTTAAAAACAATATAACGTGTTTTGCTTTATTGTATGCATCATTCGCATTCTGTTTTTTTTGTAATTCTTCCCTTGTAGAGCTGCGACCCATAGCGGCGCGCCCGAGGGAGGCTTGCGGTGGCGCGCCCCTCCGGTTGTCGTATCGTCCTCTCTGAGGCGACTCCTCGCCGGCTTGTGATTGCATCTGTGGGCCGAATACTAATTTGGGCGGTCCGTCAGAGAGCATAACAGCTGTACGCACGTCAGAAAATACACTGCAATACAATCGACAACTGATTAAAGCAATTAGATTAGAAGCTTTATTCTTTTTTAAATATCAAAAATCTATCTACTGAATCGTGTTATTAATTTTCTATATTATACTGACCGATAGGATGTAGGAATGTGCTTTTTTTTGTGGATATTTTTTCCGCAGTACATGTCGTAGTTTATGCTTTTCATTTTCCAGCAATTTTGTTAAAAGGTTAACTTTATCGGTACAATTTTAATTTTTCTTTTTAACTAAGAATTGAATAAGAAAATCGTTCTTTTGAAAGACTCGTTGTTCGGAACCATTATGGAGCGGTCTATTCAACGTTCTGAATAATCTAACATCACTCCCGTCGAGCTCCCGTATGAATGAACTGCTTTGCAATCGGAGCACAAGCGCGAGTAAAAGTTTCACAATCACCAAATGTAGTGACACGATCTTTAGGCAATAGGATTGTAGGAACGCGTCGTACGTTTATAATTATTTTAATTATAAAAGTATTCTTACATTATTTTCTAGGGGGTTTTATTGAATGAATTATTCGTGTCGCACCTTTCACAATTTTGTTCCATCTGACATGACTCATATTACATATGTTCCACCAATCCCTCAAAATGTTGTCCGGCTCCGATTTCCAGGCTTTAAATAACAAAACAATATTATCCATCAAAATGTGTATTGTACACAGTTCGAGTAATAATTCATACGACAGGCATATATTTCCCTTAATTTAGACGTTATCGTTCCAGAGATATGCGTGTCACCGGTCTAATAATTTTATAATGGTTCTTTATGATTTCAAATTGGCGTGTCCATATTATTTGTGACATCAGTGTTTTCTGTATAATAATTTTTTTCACGCGATTTGATACGACAATTAACTAATGAAGTCAACGTCTTTACTGGCGATATTGAAATATATTACCGCTTTGATAGTGTATTCACCCATGACGACACAAAATAGTGTGTTGTATTTTTTTATCGACGGTATTATTGATATTTTAAAATTTGATTACAATATTTAAAAAATACCGCATTGCCTTTTAAAATAGTCCATATTTTTGTTACAATCGATTCAACTCTGGGTCGTTACATAATCATTGATCGAAATAACTCGAATATCAAAACAGCGCCAGAGATTTAGAGATACTCTCCCATGCAGAGGAGAGACGATTCAAAAATAACATACATAAACACAAGTGGTGAGAAAATACGACAAATAACTACGTACTTCCATAAATCACTTCAAAAATGCAGAGAAAACACAGACGGTTTTACCAACATAACGCATTTTGAAATATGCGTATCGGGTTTTTTCTTAATTTACCAAAGAAATTTCTGACCCGTCTGGTTTTTACTTTCATGTTTACATTAAATACATTATTTATTAATTTGATGTTTGTTTTGTTTCAGGTATGTACGATTTGCCTCGGTTAATGCTTGTAAAATGGCGTACCCGATCAGGTGAGCGAAACCGTAAAACGAATTTCTCGGCATGTATAACAATGCTCCTTTAGCAAAATAAGCGAAATGTTTTAATAAAAGCCGCACAGTTCAAATTAGAGTACCTATTTATGTGCATTACTTATAACCAAGGTTTTACTTAATCATTTCTTCAAATGAATATGGAATCTATATAATACTAGCGGATACCCGGCGTGTGTTGCTACGCTGTTTTCATGAAACAGCATGCTGTTGAGGAGTTTCAGCAGCTCTTGCTGTAGTAGCTCTGATTCGAACTTGTTCTAGACGTGCTTCATGTTTTTTTGGTTTTTCTACAGCTCTTGACTGTTGCTCTCTCAACTTTTTTGACTCCAAACGCACTTCATGTTGTCCGGCAGTTTAGGTTGCTCTTTCGGCTCTTTTTCGTTTCGCATCAGCTGTATTTCTTTATATATACATATATATATATTTTTTTGCTAACCACAAATGATAAAACTCTCTGTTGTGAATGACAGATAGTGATTTTGTCGACTTTACAGATGTTGAAAATTTTTGTATGGAAAATATCGAAATTGACTTAATTAACAGACCGAATGTATTTAATGCATTGTTTTAATAGTTTCAAAGATTCTTCGCATCATTGTCTTTCAAATGAAACCGGTCTGGGGTACATCGGTTGGATGGTTTAAATGCCTATGACGGACACAGAAACATATTTTGTGTTTTATCTATATAAAATAAAATATTGATATTGATAGTGACCTTTCAATGACAAGAGTACATATTAGCGATAGGTAGATATTTTTACAGTCCATTAGTCGATTACTGAGCTTCACCTCAGCGGTGTCTTCCAGTCAGATCAATGGAGGCACGGTTGTTTACACCAGTTTGTGTAGGTAGCATTATTATATTCGACCTAAATACAAGCCGCCAGTATTCGCGGAGCCCTCGACCACGTGCCGCGACCCTCCGAGCCCGGCACTGACCTGCGCCGCGCGCCGCGACGACAATCACATCGTGCGCATTCTGACGAGAGACTCGTTACTCTTGATTGGCGACGTCTTTCATTTAACCGTCCAGCACTCGCGTTGCGATCTATCATTCAATTAAACGGTATATAAATATGACGAACGTCTTCGAAATAAATTTGATCAATTACATCTTTCATTTCAAATCATATTAGTTTGTTTATAAAAAAAATATTTGTTGCTTATTATTTTAGTTATTGCGTTGTATTTTTATGATTATTGTCTACTTCGAATGGTAACAGCGTTACACCAAAAACTCACACAATAACAACAAAGACACCAAATGTCTGAGTCGGTATTGTGCGAGTTTTCTTTTTGAAGTTTTCAATTTTGTGCAAAAACAAAACAGTTTTCATCTTTTATATACGCCATAGATCCAGAGTTAGCACTTTGTAGCTTTTTCAATTTCTAAGGGTATTTAGAGTTTATGCACGGTTTGTTATTTAAAAATATTCTTGGAATAAGTTATAGGGCCGAGTCTCTGGAGACACAATCAGATTTCCCCTTTTCAAATCCAGTTTTTTATAACTCGATTCAATAGTTCGTTTCAATGAATATTACACCACGTTTCTACGTCATTAAATGACAATAGTCTGATGATTGAGTTTTTTGCTGCTGCAATTTTTTTTAATAAAGGTCACTATACTAGTTGATACAAATAGACGGCGGTACAATGGTCAAATGAATTCAGAGAACTGGCGATGCGGGGAACTTTGAAGGCAGTGCTGACCGTTGTTGGTCGTATAATATTTGTTTCTAAATTTGCATACTCTATTGCAATCTAATGTACAATACGAACTGTAGAGAATGTGATCACAATTACTATATACTTCATAAAAAAGTTAAAATAAAATATTTTCTTTATCTTAAACTGAGCTCTATTAGCTACTATTTATTTCACACACAAATATATTTGGGTACTTATAAATTTTATAATTATTACGATTTTACTCAACATCTGTTATATTATCATAAAATATATATCTAAATATACAAACTAGTAAAAAAAAAGTCCAAACTAGTAGAATAAGCAGTGAGAAATAAAATTTGGTGTATTTAATATTTATTTGTTTCGTTTGATTTTGATAATAGGTGCACTTGAAGGCCTTTAATTAAATTTTTTTTAAAAAAAAATCAAGATTCTTTATTTTCTTTTAGTTAATTTACAAAAGTTATTAGGGTTATGCGTACAATAAGGTATGTGACTGTACCCCGGTCATGCACGCAGGCTGTGGGGCTTATAAGGTGGTACCGTGGTAGGTGGTACGTGGATTTCTCTAACTTCGTTATTGAGTCTATGTAGGGAAAAATATGTGTAAAAAAATCCTTCTTTTGCATGAGTAGCAAGGCATGTAATGAATGCGCTCTTCTCGCCTTCACGGAAGCGGCAAATGCGAGCGGAGCGTCCCCACTTGACTGCCGTCACTATAATTAGACGGCGAATATTCATCAGCCCGGCCGCCTCGGAGCACCACGCGTCGCGGTAGTTTTGGATTTTGGATTTCCCGAGCCAGCGATACCTGGCCAGGAGTTATTGCCGAGGCTCTGCCAATCACGCAATGACTGAGGACCGCGTATTGATTTTCAGACCACCTTTTCTCTACTGAAACGGTGCAGATGTATCTTTGCCGGAATGATTTATTGAAATATTTAGAGCTGTCGATTAGTTTTCTGCCCTCAGCGCGACCTTGAATCGTAGCAAAGGGCGAAGGCTTCTCAACCCCGCTTGTAAAGTTGTGAAATTTCTGATTATTAATTAAAAGTTAATCTTTTCTCTCACTGTTTTTATCTGATGGTGAGTAGCTACTTTTTAAAATTAAATTTGGAGACAATATAAAGCCTTAATAATTTTTTGACAATATCTCTATTGTCATTCAACTACTTTGAGTAAATTAAAACCCATAAATTTCTTAAAAATTTTTATTTGTATCTTATTTTTAGATATTTTTTTTACTCTCACCATAATGACAAGGTACCTACTATAAAATACTCGGCTTACTTTTTGGAAGGTTCACAGTTCACTTTCGGTTTACATCCAGTAGATTTCAAAATATGCCTCGTAAAATGTACGTAAAAATAGTATTTTATAAAAAGATGGCGCTAATAGAGACTCCAGCTCTCGGACAGAAATCGCGTATTTCCTGGTGTAATCAAGGGAAAACATATTTCCGATATACGGAAAGGCGACCAGGTGTGCTCGCGCTAGCTGGTGGGCTTCGAACACAACTTAGCGACCCCTGACATTTTGTAGGCGCCCTGGTCTGCGTTTCAAAGCTCCTGCAGGGGTAGATAACCTAAGTTACATTTCCTTCCCAGAATATAAGCGCATTTTTTTTTACCGACATTAATAATGTTTAATATTAATAAATACATGATAAATTGTTGAGGTTATATTTTTAACGATTTCAAAATCAATCATTATAGAACGACTAATGCTAATTAATATCCTTGGCGTGCAATCGACATGCAGGTATGCTTAGTGGTAATATTTTTAATAGTTTAAATCTCCATAAAAAGTACTATTAGCACTTGTCGTCTTAGTCGTTTTTTTGTTATGTGCATTAGGGAGACAAAATTATAAATTGTGATATAAAAATTATAAATGTGTAATTGTATATTTTTTCGTATGGATGTATACCGGCTGCTCATTTTTGCCAAATATTTATAAATATACAATACATGCGTGGGCAGTCTTCTCGCAGCAGGTAAGATTTGGTTCGCATTTTACTACAAAGAACACAATTATTAAAAAAAAGGCTAACATGGGAATACGGTCGTCCCCGAGAAGTCTGTGAAATATAATAAATTATCGTTGTCTGTCACCGCAGTGTGCCCGTTGTCATTTCTGATCCTTTTGTGTGCGCACATTTCTAAACGTACTTTCTATTATATCACAAACGCAACTTACATTTTATAATATTTTATTAATTCAACATTATAGTTGTACTACTTCTTAATATACATAAAATACCATGTCACTTAGCAGTTTGGTTTTTGTCTAGCAGAATTCCTCTCCTTTTTATTTAATTGCAATTGCGACGCAATTATGTAGTCAGTTTATTTTTATGGAACGCTCAAAGTCGTAAACCTAGCGAGTAAGATTTTTATTAGTTTGCAGTATTATAGCCGTCTTTCGAGATGGATTATCGTCAAATTTAAGGTATTTTCTCATTAAACAGCATACCTTATCTCTAAGTACTAACCCAGAGCAAAAGCTTCGCGTAAAATTGTACAGCTATTTTGTATGAAGTAATTTTCATTCCAGTTATGATAAAAATAGGTTTTTTTTTTAGGTTTTCCTGAATATTCATTGAGTGTCTTTCTATGTTAGTGTTTCCGCTGAAATTTACGAATGACTTTAAATCGAGGAATGAACTGGCTCCATCCCAAGTTTTAATGATTAATATTCATCAAATGTCACCGAATCACGTGCGCTGCTCGTGCCTTTGAGCAGAATGTCAAATTAATAATATATAATCTTTCATTGAATAAAAACAGACACTCTTGTCGCACCACTAGTAATATCTGCCATAAAGTCAAAGATATTCTTTAGTTTTACATTAGTGTGCAGGGTCCTAATAATGACAGCCTAAATATTCGACTTTGGGGTGAGGCTGACCCCAAAATGTCTGTTCCAACCATTGGCGGTTATGTTTAACCGACTATGTGTGCGTGGAAATTGAATTATCCGCCTCATTATGTACCTAATGTGTATTTATAAATGCGGTAATTTGTGCAACGTTGGGATTTGTTGCTTGACTCTACAGTGCCTGTGAGTAAAGCTTCCATTTACACGTATGACATAATATGGGTGCGTTAAAGCTATTGTGTTTTAATGGTTTGCAACTTGATGGATTCCCTAGCCATCAGCACCCTCGGTGTTTCGTATGCGCCACGGGCGGTGCGCGGCCCAGTGGCCAGTTCGAAGTTTCCTTTGAAGTGTTTCCGGACTGCGACAAAGGTCCCCTGGCCGGTGCAAGTGACATTCTCTAATCTGTTCTTCCACTTTATTAATAATCAGCATTTTCCTATTATTAAATTTCCACTATGTGTACGCTAAAAATGCCCACTTTAATCACGAATACGTATTCCCACACCGGCCCTTTTACGCGGCCGTCAAAAATAGACGCCCGCGCCGAAATTACCCATATTTATGAAAATTTTACAGTCAAGGCGTTTACGTTTCAATGGCATTAATATACGCTACTTTATTATTTTCAGGTGCCTCTATTACTTAATACCTACCGCTGTTGCATGCCGCGACTTAGAATTATTGATTTTAATATAAATAAACCCTGTAATCACTTTTGTATCTACCTGTTGATTTATAGTTGAAAGAAGGGGATTATTCACTAAAAATAAAACTAATTTTCGTATGGTAGTTGTTATGCGGTCTACGAAAATACATTATGTACTTACAATATTTCACCACCGCTATTTGATGCCAAAAAAACCTAGCCGGCTCGGTACATAAATGCCACGTTTTTTGTTACCTGACACCAAATTAATTACTTAGAGTATTATTCAAATCTTTTTAAGCAGCTTTTTTATTATACTTGTAGCGCTAGTAAGGCACTTACATCGTCTATTTGGATAAATCAATCATTGTGTAATAACGTAACACCTGTAAATGTGTACTTATTTATTTTCAATTTGACGTCATTAACATTTTTATATGTCATATAAATCTTCCGTACGTACACATCGAGATGTGTCGCTAAGTAAAGAAGCATATACAATGTAATACCCTATTTGAGAGACGGAAGTCCTACACGAAATGGTAAAAAATAAAGAGATCTTCAAATTCTGGCTTCTCAAGTCACCAGCAATAAATTTATTTTCTTCAGAGCTTTGGGATTGCCATCGGCTGGATGCGTGCAACGTCTAGATGTCTCCGGTCCACGAATTTTCAGTCCTAAAAAACAAACAGCTCGTAGTATTATATTTTTATGAATATTCATGTGATTACAATTTGAACGTTTCTATAATTTTCCAAAAAATACATATATACCATAGCTGAAATCATATTTGTTACATAATAATAATTTTATTACGTAAGATTATTATTTTGACATGTAATAAATATATATACGAGAGATCACCTATCGCGTAAATAAGTATCCTTACCTTCCAATATTCGTGAAATGAACTGCTACATCAAAGGACCCCTTGATCAAATGAACACACGAAGGAATCGCAGAATATCTATAGGAATATTAACCCAAATACTTCTAGAGATGAAAGCTCATATTCCGAGTCACTGGAGATCTCCAATCAAAGAATGTGTATTTTTTAAACAATGTGATGTTTTTTATGTTATTTTCTCGGCGATCAATAAGTATCGAATTTCTTGTGAGCTTTAATATGTCTGTAATTCATTATATTCTCATTAAATATTTGTCAATTCTGCCGGTAGTCGATGATTGAATTTCGCAATCTTCTCGTTCGGCATAGGCGTAATTACAATATCTCGGAGTGCGCCGCGAGTGTGGGGCGGGCATTAGGCTCAGCGGTTTACGAGAAAGCTCATATTTATTCGGTTGAAAAATAAATGGCTTGGAAATTTACGCCGCAAAATTAATATTCGAGCTTTTGCACGAGGCTCTAAGTCTCAAGTGTGTAAATTAAACATTTCTTGGAGCAGATTTTAAAATTCACATTTTAACATTCTTGTGTTTTATTCTCAAATTTGTTGCCTCTGCAATATAAAGTGTGCTATTTTGAATTCAAGATCACGCACACTTCACCCTTATCTAGAATTGTGATTTTTTGTGACGACGAAATATTTCATGTCATTTTTTTGTGAATTTTATTTGCATAATACAACGATGACTAGATTTTTTTACTAGAATTTTTCAACATATTTAGACATGGTTTCTTCAAAAAAATTCTGGAAAATATCGTAACATCAGTAATTTTTTTGCCTTTAAAAATATTTCTTTGCCCAAAACCTATGTAAGGGAGTTACTTCTGATCACAAACATCAATCTCAAGATGCTAAGGGCTGTCAGTGAGGAGTGAGAGCGGGCGTGAGGGAAGTTGGCGTGCCGCGGCCTGTTGTCGCCTCGGCTTGCGTGGCTGCTTGCTGTCTCGATTTTCCTATTTATGCTAAGTTCAAGGTTTAAGGTTTTGCTGTGTGAATTAAACGTGCAAGGTTATGTATCGCAAAAGGTCAAGGGATATGGTGCGAATTGTACAGCTTTATGCCTACTAGCCCATGAGGCTGGTAAACAGTGCGTCGCGTGACGGCCCCTGGTGATTTACACCAGCATTTGATATCGTTTAACTGGTATTTATATTATTTTTCCTTAGACTTCTGAACCCAAGGCTTTACGTATTTCTGCCCCTAGAAAATATATATTTATTGAATTGCCTTACAACTGCTGAATTAGGTGGTTGTATTTTAGTGAAACTTTAAGTATGCGTGCTACCGAAAATATCGCACGAACGTATTGTAATATTTTTTGAAATCGTATGATTGGTGCTTTCCTGAATAACGAACAATTAAAATTTACATTTATGTGATATGCTTGACATTTTAAACGAGGTTATTAAATTTTTTGTACCAAAACATAAACATTGTATTGAAAACACGTACTGCAATATTATATAATATATATATAAAGTAATCTTTAAAAATATATTACCAAATTGGAGCTCGGGTGGTATGTCAGACTTACTCTCGTGGCTTTTGTAATACCTTATTGAATGTATGTTTCTGTACGGACAGAGTATTTTAAAATAATAAATATCCCGTTCCTGATTATTATAATTGTATTGTATATTTAAAAAGGAAAATTTGTTGTTTTTACTGATATTTCAAATTACACCTTTGATCATCCTACTTTTTACGTATATTTTTAAACTGTTTTAATATGTATAAAAACAATCAAACGCTTTTATAAAAACGTGGACCAAAAGAAAGAAGCAAACAGATAAAACCCGAATCATTCAATTTTAAATTGTTAAAAATATCTAAACATCTTGATCTATTGTTGTATGTAATTATTTTTTGTGATGAATTATTTGAAGAAATAATAATCAAGTTATTGATGTGTTGCTTTTACCTCTTGGCAGTATTTATTCAGTACTTAGCACTTCTCTAGTACGCGAGACACGAAAGCATCCAGGACTTTTATTATGCGCATTTTTACCCTCGAGAAGAGGGTATGTAGATTCGTATATACAACATTTATTATGGTACCAATCTCAAAACGTATACGATATACGTCAGCTATCGTTGTCGTTCGGCATTCGTTTTTTATAGAGTTATTTTGGCTCTCTGGCTATTCGAGTCACGTATGCTAGGCAGATTTTTGGTAGTATAATAGTTATTGAGTGATGTTCTAGAATTCGTACACAAAAGGAAGCCCTAGAAAACCGATGTCCGTCTTTAAAGTATTGATGGATAGGTACAACTTCTCACATTTTAAACCTAAAGTGTTTAAATGTGGTGTATTTGGAAGTCAATGAGAACAAATGGGAAAGGGTAAATATAATAATAATGCACGAAGTAGGATTTTTTTGGACTTCTTTGATTACCGAGATTTGCGTGTTAATATGTTACGTTCCCAGAAAAATCCCAGATTTCATGATATTTAATATCGTTACAAAAAATAAAAAAACATCTCTGACTTATATCATAACATCAAAATTAACACCAAACCCCTCGAAAAATCAGACTTTTATTCGTTTTATGAAAAATAACAATGAAATAAAATGGAATTTTCTTTTCGGAATTTTTGTTTGTCGTATTTTGACACAAACATCAGATTTTAAACTCATAAGCTTCTTATTGAAATAATAATCCTTTTAAGTAAATATTTAGAGATCTTCTGAGATAAAAATATCTGAATGAGCACAACGAACAACAGGTTTCGTTGTTAATAAAATATAACTAAAAAAATATATATTTTAAGCAAAAGCAAACGAACTGCCAATACATTGAATGCATCGATAAACGATTTCTAAGAATTCCAAGGTAAAAAAAAAAACTCATGTCGTTAACATTCTTTTAACATTGGCTGTCTAAAGTAGAATCTTGATGCAATTATATAACGTTTTTGATGGTTCGTATGTAATGGTTTTTTTTATCAGCCTTTCACATCTTTTTTTATTAGCAAAGACAATAAATAAAATTGGAAATTTAGACTTACTACACCGAACCTGCCTGCGCGCCAGCAGTGAGTCTTCAGTTACCCGTCTGGCGCGGTTTAGAGATTTTTAAAATTTTCATGATTTATTCCTTATAACAATTTCAATCCTTTTTTTTATTTTTTAAACGGGGTAGCAAGAATCATATATATTGACTAAACAGACAGACAATCACTGAATGATGAGCTAACCGTTATTGAAACATGACAGTTTAACACAGCTTGTGAGTATTATTCCTGATAGTAGTGCTATTCTATACGTCAAGCGACTTCGCAGTGACATATTTCGCACAAAGGCGTTTGTAATTCTAGCTCTCGCGTTGTCTCCCTTAGGTGACATATTATTTTCCTTTAGAAGACAGGTGTGTCATCAAAATATTTTTCCTATATACATCAAAGGCTTTCATTAATATTTCATTTACAAAGTCATTCAATTTCCATGACCATTACTATATATTGTATAAAATAAACTTATCAAATTTTAAAGTTTTGTGTCTTTTTATCACAATATAACCAAGAACATTAATATAATAAAGGTATTAAAGTAATAAAGTCATAAAAGTGCCGTATAGTATAGTTTTTTCTTTCATTTTGAGTCAGAATACAGTTATTCAATTATATAGCTCTGTTATTAAGTTTTGCTTGAAAATTAAAAGATTTCCCCTAAAACCACAGTTTATTGTAATTTGAGTACGAAACTAATTGTAAATATTATTAAAATATAAAATATCTTAAAATACAAGGTTTATTTTTTGTGATAAAACGCGATGGCTTCATTTACCATTTATAAGAGTCACTGATTAATCTCGGGGGTGACTTTGTGACCTGCTTTACAATTTACTGAAGAATATTTTAGAGCGGTAATGGCTCAGGTGAAAAAAGCTATTTTGTAAACCATTTTCAAAATTAATGACTCGGTTTCTTCTCTTTTTTGCTGGTGTTGTATTATAGTAATTTTATAAAGTCCATAATGATAACGAATATTTTAATTTAAAAAACTCTGAATTATTTTGTTTATCTCTTTGTATCTCACATTATCGTCGTATCTTTCGTTAATGCCTTTGTTAGTATTGCAATTTTTTTTTAAATTTAATCGAATATTTGCACCAGTATAAATGTCATTTAATAGTGATTTTGTAATTTAGTCTTGAAGGACATATCATCTTAGCAAAAATTTTCATCTTCATTTTTTGTTTTCGTATAACTGAAAAATAGTATATGGTAGTTGTGAATTTACTGTGTGCATATATTTCTATGTTGAAGTTCGTCGTATATTTTTTTGTTGATAAATGCTATTAAATATTACAAGAGAAGTTTCATGCCTCTGCGTACTAATTCTTGAAGCATAATATTATGTTTCCTCTCCCAGTAGGGCTCATCTCAGTGCTTTTCCAGAGCGGTAGTTGAGTGTTTGTTCCTGACTTTAAATTAAGTACACACTGTGCATCAGCCATACAACACATCTCATCGTACCTATAAATATGTATATATATATATATTCTAAACAAACAATTTAACGGTGTATAAACAATTTCAGCAAGTCGTGGGTTCACTGGAAAAAATAAACATTTTTTGAATAATTTATCTTATTTACGAATATATGTGAATTATTTTAAGGAAAACCGTTATAAACATACAAAAATATGACTATTTTGTCTACTTATGAATTTGATAAATAATATATTATAAGTAAATTTGGACGTAATTTTTAAAAATATATATTTTTATATCACCGCATTTATCGACTTAGTGGTTTTTTTCAGTAGGGCTACGATTTTCTATCAAATATACCTTTGTATATTTGCGGTCTTAAAAAAACTCATTACGCATACATTTACCTAAAACCGTGTTGTGCTGCTCGGCTCCTTTTTTGGTATTTACTTTCCCTCTTCGCTTTTAAAAAGTCTTCTCATAATGTATACAGTGGAACTAGTTAAAGCTTTTATATGTGTAGCGAGTGGATCCGCCGCCGATATTAGATTTTGGGCTCTTTATATTGGAGTTTTCTTCTAGGAGCTGTGCGTTATGTCACCAGAAATATTACTTCGGAGGCATGGCGCACGGACGTTTCTAGTTCCCCGTAGCAAATAGACTTTCTACAGAAATGTCTGTAATGCAATGACTGAAGACACGCTAGCTAAATAAAACATACTTCTTTTGTTATTTTCACATATTTATTCATCTTTTGAACTAAATTATTTCCTGAACTATCTAAATAAATATAAACAATCTTATGATGGTTTTACTCGTGAATTTTTAAATGATCTCAAAATCACCGTATTCTTATTTGGATTTTCCTATGTGTTACATACAGTACAAGTATTCAATGTAAAGCACCAAATGGATATTTTAATTTATATATTTATTATTTCTGTATCATTAAAGATGTTACTTTTTCACCAAATTCGTTAAAAACCTTGAAACTCGTCCGACATTACTTCCCTTACAAATCGCATCTGTTGTATTCGCGTATTTAATGAAGGGTGAGGCCTTCCGATCCTTGAGGTTTTTATTTAAATAACTGTTTCCTTTATTGCGCTGTTATGACTTCGGCTATTCTGCAAATGGCATATTTTGTATTACTTTGTATGCTTTCGTGTAATCGACAGTAATAATTCACCACGCAAGAAGGGGAATCGTAAATACAAAAAAAGCTAAGAGTCATTATTGTATTTGTGGGAACGTTCAACTATTAGGCAAGATGAAAAGATGGAGTCGTTGGAACCGATGCTCAGGGTACGTTGCAGAAGAAGGTCTGAGGAACTTCTGCTGCCAACATGTATGTGTTATCTGCTTGTTACATTTAAACCTCCCTCATACTGTTCGCCGTGTCCAGCTGTATTGTTTTTGTGTAAAGTTTCATTTCGAGCGGTTACGTAAGGAACACATCTGTAGCAGAGTGTATTTGAATTGAATTTTTTGCTGAGCTCAAGTTGAATGAGAAGTTTGCTGTGGCGTGACGCGAATAAACGCTCGCCTTGCAGAGTAATCGTTCAGGAAATGAAGTCGTTAACCAATAACAGTCGATTCGTGTGGAATCCTGTAATATTTGCTCGTAATCTGCCGAAAATTCCTCTATTATCCTTGAGTTGTGAGGTAGAACCGCTTTCTTCACCGTTAAACAAAACACGAAAATGTCGTGACTCCGATACACATTTCAAATAATGTCATTTTTATATTATATAAAAGCTGCCGTTCAAATGCGTGACATCAAATTTTATACAAAAAAAATAATTAAGTTGCATATTTTTACTGTATAAAATTTAAAAAAAATCACATGTCAAATACTAGTGTATATCAGTAATATTGATTTATTCACTGTGATTTTATTTATTTTTCTGTCTAAAGCAAAAGGATAAAATGCTGTAAATCCACATTAATATACTATTAATTTTATATTCGGCTTAAAAATGCCTACTTTTATTGGAAAAAGAAACCCAAGGTACATTCACCAAATGTAAATGAAACAGCCGCGCCGGTTGTTGGGCTATTTAGTATTTTTTCCATTTTAATTTCCTCAGTGAAACATTCATGCCCCGCACTACGTCCGGGAGGTGCTCGAATGTAAAACCATTTCCTACCCTAACGATACGTCACTTCCCAGTAGAACCTCGTTGTGTTCTTCAACAAAATATGTTGTTCTCCGTTTTAATACAGTTTTTGCGTGCTTCTTACTATTGGTTAAAAATAACCATGAACGTTAAATTATACATTCCCTTTCAGTTAAAGAGAAGCAGATTAGCCACGTTGCCGTGTATTATTATGACCTTTTTGTAGCTTTTAGTTAATTAATCTGTTTAATTATCTTTCTCGTGATATTTTAGGATTTTTTCTAGTTACGGTAAATGTACATTAAGATTTTTTTAAAATAAATGTTACCACCATAACATATTCATAAAATGACACCAAATTTAATCCGTCTGGACTACGTGTTATTAATGATTTGATAACAACATATTTTGTGCATGTGAAGTGGAATATTGTTCGAATCGACACTGAGTTTTTTTCTTTTGGATATCACATTCGAACTTTTTCCTAATATATTCAGCCACTATCTTCTCGAGCACCATTATATGGACGAGGAATTCAAGAAGAATTCCGTGTTTGCTTTTCACAATATCGAGATTCCTCAGATTCTTGGTATATCAACTCCACACAGACTTTATTATTTATATTCTTATAACGCTCTTGTCTGAGTACATATTTTGGCATTCAAAGAAACTATTCTATAACGCACATTTAATCATTTTGTTTTTAGTGAATAACTAGTATTATTTATACCTCTTTGGAACACATTGAATCATATTAGTAAATTCGCTACAGAAATATACGATGTGAATTTGCAGCTGCTACTGCACCTGTGTTATTGAAGATTATCGATTTGATGAACTATGTTACACGACGTATATAATAAGTAGCTGTTCGTTTCTAACAACAGTCTATAGCAGCATTATTTGTCATTAGTATTTTTTAATGAATTAACGTTTTAATAAAAATAAGATTGTACTTTTTAAGGTTCACTCGGTCTCGAATATACGTTTCGATCAAGTAATCAAACTACATCTATAATACTGTCTGTCGTCAAAACAAAAATATTTATCAGTTGAAATCAATAAATTAATACTGCGTGATATTTACTATTGATATCCTACAAATTATGTTCGTAAGGTCACGTCATGCGAATATTTCCTACCGTAAAAGGTCATTCACGACTTCTTGTAAGTTAAATCCACGGTCATTTCACAAGAGGAGATAAATATACTCAGTAATTTTATAATATTTACGAATGTTTACGTCTCAGAGGTGTGCATACTTGATAAGCTCGATTTGATTGCATAAAACAAACAAGTTTGCAGATGTATCCGTTTTCTTTAAATCTATTCATTTTTTAATCTTGACATTTACGATTACGTGTATTTGATGTCATAAAGTTTAACTGTGCCGTATCTTCGTAGAATTTTTAACACGTACTAAAACCGTGTTACGTGTAAAGCTTAATCCTCTCCAAAGATAGGGGTTTAATGTCCGGTTGTATAGGTTAATGTTTACACAGGATTTTTTATTATCCCTAATTGCATAATATCCCGTCCGCTGGACCTCTAGCCGGCGACCCGCGCACGACCCTTCCGCTTCCGTCGCTCGCCCGTGGTGTATCTCTGTAGCCACGAGTAATAAGCAGACCGTTGTGCCTGCAGGGTGGTTGAGGCTTGAGGGGTATTTTATAAGAAAACACTTCGAAACCTCATACATAATTATTACTACGTGCTTACAGCGTGCTCCAATTTGCATAATCTTACATTTTAAATTTCTAACTTCAGATTACCAGATTAATAAGAAGACTCCCGTTGTTGTGGCTACAATTTTTACTTGCGGAATAATACACTAACACAGAGATCGACTTTATAAATGCTGATATTTTAGATAATCAAAACCCAATTGGTCTCGCATTTTACTAATACCGTAGACGTGTGTCGATTCTAGAGGCCCCGCGTCAACGCGCTGTGCTTACTGGCATAGCGGCCGATCGAAAATATAATTGAATTTCACACCTGCTTCGAGCTAAAGTACAGCTCGGTGATATTCGAGATTTTCATAAAATTTACCTGCAGAACTATCGAAAATTTCGCCTTATTTAGTTGCGCTTAACAACGTAGTGAGCGTAATTATCTCTTGATATGCAGTAAATTAATTATGAAAACCAAGAGTGTGAACTTGAAATAAATAGAAACAATGCCACAATTGAAAAATAATCAAAGTAAAAAAGAGTATGCGGTCTAAAAGAAAATGTGTATTTTCTTATCCCACTTGTCTCGAATTTTTTTAGGAAATTTCTTATCGATCTATATGCGAATTGAATATCTAAGAACATATTGAAAACTGATTTGCTTTTGCATTGAATTTGGAAAGATATCAGAAGTATTATTTGTTAAACGAAAGTTCGATAAATTTGAAAAACTAGTGGATGTGAAGAGTTTCTAAAATTTATAGCTAAAATCATTGTCAATTAAACTTAATTATTATGAAAGGAAGAATTCATCATTATGTTATTTGCAAAAAAGCTTATTTATATATTCAAAATGCACATTCTTTTCTTTTTATCACGAAAATTCGATAATTCATTACATGCGAAATATTAAAAAGAGCACAAAAAATGCATTTGCCTACAAAAGCTTTGTTAGGGCGCTGACATCCTGGGAGTGGCGGTATCATTTTTCATGTAATTCTCTCTTTTTACAATCAGCGGACATTCCGTACAAAAGGAGCTCCCTTCTGTACCCACTCGAGTTCTTTGCGGTGCAGTGTTAAGGCTTTCCTTTTTACGATTTTTTTGTTTTTTTTGTTGATTGTGCTTGCATTTAATTTCATAAAATACGTTTCTATGTTAATAATTTATTAATGAGGCAAGTACAAGAATAAGCACGTTCGGGTAATTAAGATCTTCAAAGGGCTTTATAACATTTTAGACTGTGAACATGTCCGTCTCCATTTCCACTGACAAAGCTTTTCTGTTGTGAGTTTGTAGATGCCGCAAGCTACATTTATATAAAGTGCATTGTACTCATCAATAGATTGAATATTCACAAGTGGTTTGTGATATCCTCCTGTGGCCAGCCCGCAGCGAGTGTAATCTGTCCCGTCTGTTCGCTGGCTCGCCTGTGTGCTAAATTAACATTTCCGGCCATTGCAAAATTAGTTCAACGTTGCAGACCACTCTGATGCGATAATATTTTAACGATTTATAAGTTTTATAACATTTCTTTAAAAACCTTATTAACTTTACCAATATATATATATATATATATATATATAT
Source organism: Atopsyche davidsoni (assembly GCA_022113835.1). Lineage (NCBI taxonomy): Eukaryota > Metazoa > Arthropoda > Insecta > Trichoptera > Hydrobiosidae > Atopsyche > Atopsyche davidsoni. The sequence goes on from JAILWY010000023.1 coordinate 11,607,551, forward strand.
ATATATATATATATATATATATATATATATATATATATATATATATATATATATATAGTATATATATATCGATGACATAGTATATATTTTTAAGTAATGCTTGTTTCTTGCGTTAATTTATAGAAAGTTTTAGAAAAATTATAAAAACAGTCAGATTATTGTCTCGTTTTTTATTTATTAAAATTAGTTTTATATAATTAGGGCATGCGGTGCTTTTATGTATGGATGACTTGCATACTACTGTAAAATACCGATATTTAATAATTTAATCAAATATTTATGCTTATCTAGTACTTCATGTCGTGCATAATACAATTTCCTTGAAATCCATCGATATATGTTCACTGGAAAATATCAATCGAAAATTGCTGCTTTATAGTTTATACATGAAGTGGTGTGCACAAGTTCCTTAGAAAAATTTTGGTGACCTTATTGATTTTTTGTTAATCTTCAATCTGTCGCCTGTTAATGCTACTTTCATAGCAGGTTGCCTCTTATTGGTGTTTATCCATCATAGTATGCTCAAGTAAGTCTACTCTTGAAACGTAATTAACATATTGACATAAAACCAAATTCTCGCAATGGACATACATAACTACCCTCGTTAAAGTATTTCAGGCTTTTGTGGGGCTTTTCCTACTATTGATTTATGTAGGTCTATCCTGACTTACCCTTAAGTAAACACAAAACGATTCCTTACTTTATCGTAAGGTCATTTTGAAAATACACTCAATAGCATTTATGGGCTATCTCACTCTATAGAGTGAAGCTGTTAAATAACATCACTGCTATAGCAGAGATGTTATTTAAGATATTCTTCAACGTTTAACATTAAGGTATATCCGATTTTTTTGTCCCGATTACACATATGCATATCACATGCTTAGTTGATACATAACTTGAATGACGTCAAGTCAATATATAATAATCCATGTATGTTAAGACTAAAGAATTCACCTAGATATAAATTTAAAAAGTTAACAAATTAGGAGACCTATTCCTATAATTTATAAGTAAATAGTCATAAAATATTTCATAAAAAGAAACTGTGTAAACCCATCGTGAGTTCTGTGAAAAGAAAGTACATAAGTAGATTTATAAGGACTTACTATAAGATGCTGTAGCTCTGTGCTCAAAACCAGGGAATTATAGAGAGACTTCTCGTAGTATTTCAATCTCTTTTCTGGTTTTCTCGTTTTTTGACATGAGCGGTAGTATTATATGGTAAACGCGGTACCGGTCCGATTTTTTTCTAGAAAATACTAGTTTTTCCATTTTGATTCTAATACATGACTGACAATGCAGGCCTGATTTAAGTGATTGGAAAAATACTTACCGCGTCGGTTCACACTGACGTGACACGCCAAGATCGTGTGTCGTGATAGTCGTGTTATATCATGCATATTAGAGTGGGTCTGGCCCTTCCACTTTTAAGTACTCATATCACGACGAGGCTTCTTGGTTGATCTGTAAAGTATTTTTTTTATTGAATATTCTTTAAATCACAATAAAAACTATAAGTTATTTGAAATAGCTACAGACGACTTTTTGCACGTGAGCTAATAGTTATCGTTCTTAATTCAGCAATATTATTTTTAGTATGGCCACCAAAGGAAAATGATAACGAAGACGGGCTGCTATAGGTGTGAAGTATAAAGCTCGTGGGTTAACCTGTCGTAAACACGAGCTCACGGCGCACCACTAGGCGTGCTCCTCGCCGCTTATCGCTTGTATCGTTCACATTATCATGTAAACAACCCATAAACTTGTTTTGAAAATTATGTTTATATTTTCCCGAAAAGTCCTTTTTTTACAATTTACCCACCTCCCCTGGACCTGGGGTTAACCCCTTATTCTCAAGGACGGCGGGCTTGTATTAAATTTATCACACACTATGAAATATCCCTATTCATAAAAAAACGTCCCTGAAATTGATTTATTTATGTGTTATTTTAATTTTTGTCAATTGACTGGCTTCGAAAAAAAACATGACATTCAGGTAGCGCTTGTAAATCTGATATTCGTTTTGATTTAAACATATCTACTAGCGATTAGTAGAAATAACGTCAATGTACATTTTCGTTGCTGCCATCGAGAAGATTGCAGTATTGGTATCAATTTTTTTTTTACATTTCTGTTCCGTTTAAATATTACGATTCTTTGTAAACAAATAAACGACCGTTAAATATTTTCATTAATTCCTATTTCGTTTTAGTAGCTATTGAGCTTCACGTATGCACTACGAAGAAGGTATATTTTATATATAACGATAGAAACATCTAACTAATTCATGCAAATTTTATTAATTTAACATTGAACACATGCGGTATGCTCCCACACATGCGCTGGTTTGTATCGATATCCGGTTTTCGCGATACACTCTCAATGTATCGTATTTAACACCATTTGCATCATATAAGTTACAATTATTATATTTAGTACATTAAAAATTCATCCACCAATTTCAAAGATCGCGTTATTAAAATGAATTTGAGAATATTCATATAATATATAGTACATATAGTAGTATATTATATTTGTGATACAAATATACCGTTGAACTTTAAATATATTTTGTTTGGAAAAATCAAAAGATAATCTGTTGTATTAATTTAATATTATCAAAGTTTTGATTGGATTTTTTTCTCCTACGTTTTCTACCGATCTACCAGCTGTCGAGCTTGCAAATAACTTGAAACTGAAGGAACAGCATTTAGAATGTATGGCGCTGTGGACTCTAGGGGCGTGTTTGACTTGCGGTGAGGTACTTTACGGGACGTATTGTGGGGGGCTGAAACTGGAGTCAAGCGAAGCGCGTCTACTCTAAATTAGTAATGTAGATCATATTTCATGCATTATGAATGCGAATATATCAAGATAAGCTAAATCTACCAACTTTGCATCAGCAGCCGCCATGTCCTTCCGTATAGCTAAGTAATAAAGTTGGCGCGGCGGTTGGGACCATCGACTCCTCACCGGGAAGTCTGATGTTGTAATAACTCCATTGAAAGAAACACTTGTGCTAAATCACGAATATTTGCAATTATCGTGTATGGACATGACAAAGAAATATTTTTTTTTTATGTTAACATGATCTGTTGCAGATAGTGTATATTTTATTTCGTATTTCATTAGAAATATATACATACTATAAACTTTAATTCATAAACATACTATATGGATTACTAGTTTACTCAGTATACCGTGTGACCCGTTTGAAATCTAATTATCAACAGCACAATATTGCAATCAGGACAATGCACACATTCTGCATGGAAAGCTCGATATAAACTTCAATTTACTGGCGCTGTGCGTTTTCAAAGCTTATCTCGCCTGGCAGGTCTGTTACTAACAAGGGGGTTGTTATCTTCATCCTTTACAAACTGGCGACCCCTATATGACTGAAATCTACTGGCAGCTATAAATTACAAGGATATCGTGTTTTTCCTCTCTCGGAAGATATTTCATGATATCATTGGTTAAATCAAGCATATAGTAATGCAAGAAATTCTGTTTTGTGCGCTTTTGAAAATCCGAAGACAATATTTATTGTAAATTAAGTTCATACTAAAATATATTTTATCCGACTTAGTTATTTCAATAACAGCTATTGCCTTCATATTTTTGCTTCACGTTGTTTTTCATCATTGAATTTTCGTCTTTAACTTACTTTGACATGAACCAGAAACTATTCATGAATAATCCTTAGCCCTTTTTAATCCTATAGCTTGCACTTACGGTTATTTTTTTCTATTTTCCCCTCACGATGTGTCTAATTAGATCAGAGTTCATTTTTTAAAATTCAAACCATATAGTGTGATATTTAAGTGAGTTTTATTTTAATTTATTCTATAAACACAGAAGTTACCCAAAATAATAAAATTTATTCCACAATGTATAATGGCATTAAATTTAAATAACTTACCATTTATTGTTTTGTAAGTTAGAACCCCACAAACCATTCGCCGACACAAAGCTTTCCAGTCCTATGAAAATTCAACAGGCTCAAAGGTAAAACAGTGGGCAGGCCAATATTAACGTATAATCCTCTGTAATTTTGTATGCTATCTATATAAATTGGTCAGAAATCAACGTAAATAAATACGGGAAAGAATTGAACAAATAAATTAACAGCGCCCTTGCTGTTGGTTTAACAAAAAGTTCTGTCAACATTTATTTTCCGACTTTGATAATTTATTGTTTTTTTATATTATTTGCTATAAAACCGTATTAAGTACCATACAAATATCATAAATATTTTATGTTGGCATAAAACTCAGTGCGGTATACCCAGAGTTGTCATGTATGGAATAAACAAGTGTTTGCACAAGGAAAGTGTTGAAACAAGTTTAATCACTAGCACGTAAATTTAAAATACGTCAGTTTATCAGACAGAAAATTATTTAACTCTAAACATTTTGAAATATTAATCAAATCGGCAAAGGGCCTGTACTTGTCTTGAATAATGATTAATTAGAAGACTAATTCAATATCCAATTTTCATTTCAAATGGGTAATAATTTTACTGAAACAGTGAAAATCTGATTTTATTTTTTAGTAACAGTTTTAATAACTGAAAAACACAACTGGATTGACGTAATTCTGAATGAAACGGTTTAGCGATTCTATATTTTATATCACACTAATTGCGTCATGTCGCTAAAGCGCTCTCGCCAAAGAAGGTGTCGCAACTGACGAACGTTTTTTTTTATCAAGGTGATTTATTTTACTTTTAATACAATTTATAGTATCACTATTATCATTATACATTTAAAACGCAAGTTGTGATGAATGGTTTGAATTGAATCCTTTAAAAAAAAAACCTAATTTACAATACGCCATACCTCTACATATATAAAGCATTACTTTGAAACGGTTGTATAACTACGCTCCTAATGAACTTAAAATTCTTATGACTAGTGATGGGTATATTTGAATTATTCATATACAATTATTTTCATAACTAATATAGTTGTATGAAAATAATTAATTCGTAGTGTACTAAAGGGAGGTGAGAGTGTATGTATTAATTTATTTTAACGTGTAAAAACGATATCATTGTAACTGTAAAAAAATATCGGATTCAATCGTTGACTTAAAGAAAGTTGCTATGAAATATTTGAATCTGAATTAAAATGTTGAATCGATCGATAACTAAACGTCGTGTTTCCGATAATTACTGCAATGGCTGTACACAACTGCAGTATACTGCAGAACTGTTTCTATACTCGGATGTGCACAATAGCATACTTAGTTTACATAAGTTATGAGTTGACTTAATAATATGTGCGCCGGTAAGGAAAGCTGCGTTGCACTCTTGAGTGGCCGTACCGTCGGTGCGGCCAGTACTCGTGTAGTTGTGACTGCATTCAGCCCACATGCCCCGCGATCTGCATTGCACCCCTTTGTTCTAAATGTCAAGGGGAAATATTCTTTTTTCTGATGTAACTGTTGTCGTGTCTTTGAATCGTGTATAATAATGCTAAAAACGCTGTAAATCCGTGCCAGGAGCTTGCAAAGCTTTATTACTGACACGAAAATAACCTCAATTATTGGGGAGGGCGTAATTCAATTTTACAAAATGTAATTTTAATGCCTGAATTACATAAGGTCATTTCCAGTTTGTTAAATTTAGATTTAACTTCTTGTAATGCTATTTGAAATCTCATCTAGCACTCGAGAAAGTCTGTTTTGAACGCCAAATAAACATCCCGAGGACATTAAATGAGATCAAGGAAAATATTTTATTCCTTAGTAAATACTGAGGAATATTTATATTTTAAACTCTGCATATTTGATAAGGCAGTTAAACCAGGTCCAAACACGAACAAATTGCCGTACCGTATTGCATCTGCTAGTATGATATGAGTTCCTTTCTACTTACATTTGGCAATTCGTCCACATATACATACTGTCACGGACATATCACATACTGTTGTTTACTCATCAATATACAGAATTTTGATCATATCTAGATGAAACCTTGGTGGTCTTTTAATTATTTTGTTTTTATATAAACTCATAAATATATATAATTTGAATATCCGATAACGTGAAAAACTCATTTTCCATTTAGCAGTACTTTCTTTTATAGAAAACGAAAACGTAGACGCTGCGCCAAAACCGAATCAAGTATCTATATCGGATTCCCAAATAATGAAGCACTTTTTTGATATATTTTATTTTGTTTATTTAGGATTTATTTCATTTATATTCTCAACAGACTTTATACAAATTTGTATTTGTATGATTATGCTACGGCAATCGCAAGTTCTAAAGGATAAATTTCGGTGGATTTGGTGTGCTTTTTTTCTGTCCAGCGTGTCTTATGTCGCATTTCTTTTGCAGGAGCAAGCCCACTCGGCGGCGTTGGCTGCTGCAGCCCCGGAAGATGCCGAGGACCTGTCGCCCCTGCCGCAGCCCGCGGCCCAGCCTCCCAGGCGTCGTGGCGGCATCAGCGCCGAGCCCGTCAGCGAGGAAGATGCCGCCAGCTACGTCAAGAAGGTACCACACTTCTTCTAAATCAAATCTTTCCTTGAAAATATCATAAGTATGCAATTCAACCCACTGTCGATCGGACCGTCACACTGATCTCGTTAATCTCCACTTGAAATGTTTTTATTCTTCAGGTACCTCTTCTCAGAGGAAGTTGTTGAATGTCTCACAGAACATATTTTTACCCTGGGCCAGTCTTATTAGTTTTGGCTTTCAGCCATTGTCGCTCATTCCGTATCCGTGTTAATTTTCTTCTTCCAATGCCTCTTTTCAATCAGCTATAGATGAAATATTCTAACTACAGCAAATTTGCGAAAGTATGTAATGAAGTCATTGTCTTTGACCCTTCTTATTTTTATATAGTTTAAAGGAGTAAACCTCGACCACTTACTCTTCGAAGAGGTCCAGCGAGGGCAAATACTTGATTTGCTTTTCGCCTGATAGAACCCGAGTGACTGAGGGGTTTCTCATATTACCTTAAGTCCATGAATTGATTCCTCGGCAAATGAGAATTAAATTACATTTTTATTTAGATTGTATCTCAAAATACACCTGGAATTAATTCATTTCTCGGTCCTTTTCGATCCCCCTGACTGAAACCGCCGCGGAGCATTGTTGTTGTGGGAGATAGATTTATAATTAGCTGATATTGCCTTGTTTCGGTTCTTGTACTTGTCCGTGTTGTTTCCCCTAAAGAAAACAAGACGGACTACCCCCACAAATAAATTCAAGAGAAACAACGCCCATGAAAATGTATACATATTTCCATTTTTATTATATTTTAACATTAATGTCACCATTGCTTGCCAGTATTATTTTTACTTGGTTAAGAATTCCCTCTTATATTTCTATTTCAGCATTAATTATTCTCGTCGATTTTTCGTTCAATTATCAATCATATTTGTTCTTCCTTTATTTATTTAATTTGTCTTTCGAGTAGGCACTCTGCACTGTCATAGTTACGAAGCCAGGATATTTTCTTTGCAGATACAATATTATTTCAGCAATTCTCAAAGATACATTAAACATTGACTTATCAACATACGATGTTAACTTATCACTCATCCTTATGTTATTTTTTAGGCTCGATGCTCCGCGTTTCTGCGGGTAATGTAAATTCCTTTCGATTCCTACTCGAATATTTATATTGCAGAATCCTTTATAGCCATAAAGATGATTTATACGTGTCTTGTGCAGATGTATAAAAATATTTTCGCATTATTTTGTAAAATATTTTTAAAAAATTGCGGCTGTAGTATATTCAAAGTGTATATATTCTATTAACGGGTTCCACGATAAAATTATTTGTATGTTAGTTTTTTCAAATATTTTTATACATTTAACTACCGGTCAAAGCTGGATGAGCCTTGGTGGAGAATTACTTGCGCCGACAAGTTTTTCAACACACTGAACCCAGCAAATCCGTTAATCTAACATCAACGTGACAACCCCTGGCTTTTACAAACACGTGGACCATAGCAAAAGGGCGAATTTCTAGTTTCGAGCGCCAAAAAACTTGAACAAATTGTTAAAGCTAAGGAATACCCCACAGAAATCTTTCAGTCAACCTTTTGTGACCTGCTACTTTTGCTTCAACTTCCATTGTGAAAAAACCTAGCTAAATGGACTATTAGAATGCGCAGAGACGCCTTCATCTATCAGTGAGTCGACAATGGCCGACAGCAAAATCAAAATATATATACAATTTTTGTTTTGTAAAAATATAAGTCGCATTGGTATGATAGCGTGATTTCTCCCTTTAAATCGGATTATTTTCTTAAATAAAAAAAACTTGTAATAATAAATAATAATGTAATCTTTTTTTAATATTAAATCTTAAAGAAAACCCGTGATTTCACACGAAAACTCAACAAATATTAAACTACATTGAATTAAGATGCCTTTATAAAAACATTGTTTATAAATTCGCATAATAATATGTTTTAATATAATTTTTACCTAGTTGCGGACTATAAATCAGGAATTGATTTTGCAACAGATATCATACCCTTATTCTATCTTTGAAGTTGGCCTAAATATTCAACGAAAGATATACTTTTATATGTTTTTCAACTTTCCAAATTCCCTTTTTTCTTCATGAAAAGAATTTTGCAGCTCTCAGATTATTGGGTGGAAGTTTTTTCGCCTCAACCCCCTTCCCTCTTCAAAGCGCTTCAGAATTCCCGACCGCTAGTTGCCGATAAGTGGAGCGACCTCCTCCAGCGCCGGGAGCACGGGGACGTGTTTTAGTTGATTTTTGTGCAATGCCTCTGTCGATCAGCAGACATTTTTTCTTTTAAATTTCATCTTCTCGGTCGCCAGGTTGTCGACTTTCCACTTTACACGGAAGCTTGATAAAAAGTACAACTTTTGTTAGTGACATTTTGTACTTTAATTATTTATAAGTATATGATATATTAACGTTTAAATCGCGAGAGAAAAAGTTAGTCAGCCAGTCGTTTTGTCAATTTCCACCAAAACTTTGTAAAGCAAAATCACCAATGGGAAGTTTCGATACTGTCTCTTCTCTCTTCAGAAAAGCATCACCATTAAAATCACTTCTTTCAATGTCAAGAATACTGACAGACACAAATAAGAGCTTTGTAAGCAGTATCAACTCGTTATATAAAAAAATATATTTTTTTTTTGTCTCTTAAGGCTACATGTTGAAAAATCACCAAAATGAATTCTATGAGAATTCCGTTACAATTTTTTTTTTAATTATAGAAGTGCGGTTCTTTAAATATCTTTTTTTAAATGTCGATGGAATTTTACAAAATATATAAAATATCTGATCTCTCGAAAATAATAACTAGTGGTTTTTAAAGCGACTGTCAAGAAAGGCACGGCAGTACAGCGCAGGCTTATCAGCCCCGGGGCGGGCGAGGGCTCGGCTCACCGCCCCAAGCACGCCTCGGAGATGCTTTGACATTTTGCGGCCAGGTGGGAATCGTAAGACCATTAGCTCCTCGTAGGCCTGCGGGATTGACTGAGGGCCGAATGAAGCTTAACCAACGACCCCGAACACTGAAAGGTTAATTTAGATATCAAGGCAATGCATACGTAATAAACGTATCGATTTTTAATGACTTTCGGTGTAATGACTGCTTTTAGTGTTTCTCTGCGTTCTGTTGAAAGCGCCAGGCCTCATTTCCTGATAACATGTTTTTTTAATAATCGTACGATTTTTATTAATCGAGTAAAACTCTATACGGAAACCGTGACCTTTGCGTTTTAACATTCTTTCTTCAAAGGTTGGCAAAGTGACATTTTCTTATTACACCCTAACAATACACTTTGGTATAAAAAATAAATTAGTTTTTTCCCGTATAATAATTGGTTTTTACAGCATATAGGAATGTTATTTTTTATGCATTGAAAACTCCTTACAAAGCCGAGCTTGCTGATGAAAATGTTGACCTCTTATTTATATATATTAACTAAATAAAACGAGAAAAAATAATCTTATTAACAAGGAAGTCGACAAGCATATTAATTTTAATGTGAACTTCTCGTGTAAGTTCAATGTAATTTACAGATCCGAGGTCCAAATTCTATAAAACTAAAATATAAGTCTATATATCAATGCTTGTTTCGGTAAAATATGTAAACCCTGATAATATGAAATATGCAATGTTCCTTTCCAGGTTGTCCCTAAGGACTACAAGACCATGGCGGCCCTCTCGGCGGCCATCGCCAAGAACGTGCTGTTCTCCCATCTGGACGAGAACGAGCGCTCCGACATCTTCGATGCCATGTTCCCCGTCAACTGCTTGCCCGGGGAGCCCATCATCCAGCAGGGCGACGAGGGAGACAACTTCTACGTCATCGACTCGGGAGAAGTAGAGGTAACAATACTTGTCACGATGGCTAATGGTGATTGAAATTTATATTATTGATCACAGAGCAGTGTAGCCCCCTCAGGTTTGAAGCAACCGACATTTTCATGAAATTGAATATTTCATATTTTATAAATTAAAATATATTCAATATGTTTGACATAAAGTATTTAGTGGAATTCCATTTTGATATTTTTATTCAAATGAAAGAAATATTTTTGTGATTTTCCACAATTTTATTTTTATTTTTGGGACTAGTTTCGCACAACCTTTTTTGTTGGCATTTTCAAACAGTGTAGAAAATGCCAACACAAAAGGTTGTGCTACCACGGACATAAATTTGAATCTAAAAATTTGAATAAAAGTATTAATTAACATGTCAATAGAAAATAAATTTACCTATCCTATACATTATGAATTTTACAGTAAATCATTTTATAAACGTTTGAGTTATGGCTTGTTGGATTTTTTAAAAGAGGTTTAGCTTGTTTTCTTTTGATTTAATCATAATATAGTTTGTATCAAAAGTGTTAAGTACCTAGTATTTTTTTTATTTATCTAGTTAATATTTCAGAAGATAACAAAAGTTTCACATCGCTACGTAGTCATGGGCACTGATTTATCGGGTAAATACTTGTGCTTGTGCGTTACTTGCAATTAATCTTTTAGAATGTGATAACAAAGAAAAATTGATTGAGGGTTATAAAAAACCCCAATTAGTCTGCGGTGGTGTTGACACAGGAGACAAACTTGATGACGTGCAGCCAGGAGGGTCACCGGGGCTAGAGGTCATAAATCTCAAATTACGCGAAACATCCCTTCGGAACGTTGTACTCGTGGACTTCACCATTACGTATTTTCAGGACAAGTCAACATCGCCAATATTATTTTTGGCCGGAGAATGTTAGAAAGCTGAGGCTCTTTGTCTTGGCGGCGCTCGTTTGTGCCGTGCACTCCGGCCGGCCGGCAAATAAAATAATCGCCAAGAGTAGAGCTATTTATAAATTCTCAAGAGATTCGGAATGCAGTTCAATAAGTCACTGAATTCCAATTTATCGTAAGGGCTCAAGTTGATCGTGTTTTGTGTTCATTAATATGTTTTTATTGACTATATTTTTCAATTAAATGCATTCCTTAAAACGTTATGCCATGTAGTAATATAAAGCAAGGTTAGATTGTATTTGTATATACTTCTAATTGTCGGCATGAAACGTTAATTATTGGAAAGTCTGTGCCTCTCAGAGGAGGTCGGCGATTATTTCACTGAGCATATACTCGTGCTGAGCCAGTGTTCATGGTTTTATAAGTCCCCGGTCATTCTACACCGCAGTTTTATATTCGAAGGAAAAGTCTGCGTATTGCTGCTGCCCAATAGTTCGTTTATATAATCCTTTCATTGCAAAGCTCTGGCGTTTAGATCTGTTACTTCTTCTGCAGCCAGCTACAGAAACAATATCAGGAGCTACTAATTGCACTTTCATGCAAAAATACATGTTATAGCCTGTCGGTTTAGTGGTTTAGTACTAGTGTGAATGAGCATTAAACCCTCCCCCGTTTATTAATATTCCGAGTACAAATTCATACTTTATAATAATTGAATATATCGGCGTGCTAAAATTTTAATATCGCAACAATCATATTAGTAACTGGTCGATTGGTGGTGAAATATTATATACTCGTACATCAGGTAACTTGCTCCATGCGAAGCCAGCTCGTTCCTCTTGGCTCCCGATCACTCCCGCCGCCGCGGGGACGCCCATTAAGCCAGTTTCTTTTTCATCGATTAGGGCGGGTCACCGGGTCCTTTGTTGGCCATTATCGGGGATGGCGGGGGCGGCCTCGGAGCTTTGCAACCTTTATTTACCGACACGTCCGCGGGGACTGAATAAATATCACGTCGCAGAGCGGAGAACCTCGGCTCCAGGGCGCGACGTAAATTGCAAGCGGAGCAGACGGAGACACTTCTCTGCGGGCTAATTTGGAAAGAAGCCCCGGACAATTATAATTGTGTTATTTCGTGAAGTACTTGTCCACTTGTTGGATTCTATTGCGAGTGAGGCTTCTTTATTTTGTTTTTAAAGTTAATGAAGTTTTGATTATTTTAGGATAGTTAAGAATATTTCAATTAAATTCAGATTTATCTACGTACAATGACTGCTCGTGACTATAATATAAAAATAACACTGAGTTACGTGGCGTAGAATTTTGAGTATGCAGATTTTTGCATAAAAAAAAAACATAACGAAAGCTTCTTATTTTATATATCAAACAGAAAAATAATTTTCTCTGGTTTTTGTACTTCGTATTTTTTTAAACGACTATTTTTTCTTTATTTGTTTATAATGAATTTTACAAAAGAATATGCACGGAATTCAATGAAATTTTAATTATTTCTTTCTCAGCCCGAGCTGACCCTCGCCGTAATAATATACACCCTAAATAACGGTTTCCCATTTCTCTAATCAGTTATTCATTTTACTGACTTTCTATTACTTAAAGATCAATTGAAACAATTTGGCGGTCCAAAGTATGATTTTATCATGTTGTTACCCTTTTATTAAATTCTTCGAAATTTCCCTGTCGGCCGGATGATTTTTCCCTCGTTGGCATCCGGGCTTTGATAATTTTGAATACTAATGCGCGATGCGATACCGCGCCGAGCACCACCGGAGGACTCTGAACTCCATTTTGACTGCTTGAATATTCATGTCGGGGGATATTTACAGCGCAGGAGTGCGCGGATGCCGTTTCAAACGTCCCGCTCCGAGTTATCTGCCGAGGAAATTTAGTAGCAACGAGAATATATTTTTTTGCCCTCAACTTGTCCTAATTCGATTTAATAAATTTCGCACTGAATAATGTTCGGTCGGGCCTCACTCGCAAGCTCGACGTGAAGTCGGTCACTAATTTCGTCCCTCTGTCCAGGTGTTCGTGAACAGCGAGATGGTGACGACGATCGGCGACGGCGGCAGCTTCGGGGAGCTGGCGCTGATCTACGGCACTCCTCGCGCAGCCACCGTGCGCGCGCGCGCCCGCTCCAAGCTCTGGGGGCTGGACCGCGACTCCTACCGCCGCATCCTCATGGGCTCCACCATCCGCAAGCGCAAGATGTACGACGAGTTCCTCTCCAGGGTCTCCATCCTAGGCGAGTCGCTCATCACCTCCTCCGAATCCGAATATCCAAGTTCCTCCTTCCTTCGATACCAGCTCCCCGATCAGTGTGAATGTACTATAGCTATAGCGAACGCATTTATTCCCTAATTGCAGAGAGCCTCGAGAAATGGGAGCGCTTGACCGTCGCCGATGCGCTCGAACCGGTTTCGTTCGAAGACAACGAGACCATCGTCAGACAGGGAGAGCCGGGAGACGACTTCTACATCATCCTGGAGGGTTGCGCCCTGGTGCTGCAGCAGCGCGCCGAGGGAGCGGGCCCGCGCGAGGAGCTGGAGGTGGGGCGGCTGGGCGCCAGCGACTACTTCGGGGAGATCGCGCTGCTGCTGGACCGGCCCCGAGCCGCCACCGTCCGCGCCGTGGGGCCTCTCAAGTGTGTCAAGCTGGACCGCGCCAGGTACTCGCCGCTCTCGCTCCGGCCGTCGCGTCGTTTCCTTCTCTGCGATAACTCAGTAACCGTTGCGTTTCGTTTCCAGATTCGAGAGGGTCCTGGGACCGTGCGCCGATATCCTCAAGAGAAATATCACGCAGTACAACAGTTTTGTGTCGTTATCGGTGTAACAGATCCGACGGTGACGAAGCGTGACGATCCGGGTGTACTTCTAGCTGGAGATATTTTCCCTCGAGCGTGCCTGAAAGGTTTAAATCTCAGTTTTGTGCCTCTTCTCTCCGCCGGTAGCCGTTGTGTAAAAATGAGTTTTACTTGAAATTTTTTTACCATGAAAAGATTTCGACTTCCGGTAACTTTTTTATTACGATGAATAGGTGTGTATAGATCTCGGCGTTACCGATTCAGATTCATTACAATATTGGGCATTATTGATCGGTGTCGAGAGTGCAGCTACCGTTAAAAAAAAATTAATTATGTCAAATTGTATGAGTCGCATAAATTGTTGAACAATTCGTGTACACTCGCCGGTCGGGTGTCATCCGTCTTCTTTCGTTCTGCCTTTAATTTTTTTATTTTAAAATCTGCAAACCGATTTCAAATTCTGAATTTTCCTTTTGTACCCGATCACGCAAAGCGTCCCTCGATTGAAATTTATTCAGCGAGTGTGATTTCCAATTCATTATGCCGGCCATAATAGATGTATAAATGGAATTGCACCTGCCGTACTTGTATATACATATTAGTATTATCTTATGACTCTTGCTATCAAAGTTTTCATATTAATTGTGCCAAATTATTTGTTACTCGTCAAGAATATACATATTCTGATTTTCTAGATGTGAAAAAACACATTCACTGTGAAAAAAATATTGCATACCTTTACTTATCGAAAACGATCTACGAAATAAAACTTTTTTTTCCAAACTATCATGCATCAGTGATCGATTGTAAAGAATTCAATAAATGTATATTGTACATTAAAAACTGACACGATGCTCGAATGCACTCGACAGTGAATATGTTGATAACTGTTAATTCTGCGTTTATCACAAAAATTAATCTTTCTAGACTAGAAAAAGAAATTTTAAAATAAAAACAGGTCTCGTGTCACTTGTGCAGCTTTATCTTAAAAAAATATGTATATAAATTCTAAATTGAAGTATATAACTCAATTCTACAAAATTTTTAGTATTTGCAACAGATCTGACTCCCTAATTGTACGTACAAATAAATAAATGAAAGGACAAATCAGGATTTGTAATCTGAAGTTTTGTAGATGAAGATTTTTTATTACTTGAGATTAGAGTTTTACTTGTTAGACACCCGTTTAAACAATGGAAATGCTGCCATGTCCGAAACATTGATCACGATTAGACACATTGGAAAGCCTTTAACTGCTTAACAATCACCAGTTTTGAATAAGCATTTCAATTCAATTGTTGGAATCCTTGTCATTGTTACACACGGCAGGATACTTAGCTGTATACTCTTTTCTTTCTTGCAGTCCACGTCATAAAAGTTTTCTTGGATTGTATTTATATTTGCCCGCAACCCCTTACTTAAGAGTTAAGTGTATTTGGGTCAAAGTAAGTTTTTATTTTTTAATATGACTTCTGTCTTTCCCAAATTATGAAACTTACGATGTTTAGAAAAAATTTAAAATTATTTAACAAACTATTGTTTGGCTTGGTATTTATGCATTATAAATTATGAATGTATATAGTTATGTCTGTAAATCAATTGGTAAACAAAATTAAACATTTTATTCAGAAGTGAACATTTTTTAATTTTCCTTTACCTTTTTTGAATATTATACCTACCTTTTATTTTACAGTTTTTAAAGTTGAACTAATCACAACTCAAATTAAATAGGGCATTTAATACTGTTTTAAGGAAAAATCATCATAACCGTAGATTTAATTTAATTTAAATGCAGATTTCCCTTTGAATTTATCATGCCAACTTTTAAAATTATTTTGTCCAAGTATCGTGTGGCAGTCGAATTCTTTTCCCCCCCCCTTTCATCTGTGAAATATTTAACTGTAAATGTAAGCTTAAGGCCTTTTTTTTTTATTTATCAGTATTATAAAAGAAATGTGAAGGTAATATTGTTAAATTTATTTATTTAATCCTATTATAAAATTAATCAAATTTTATTATTTAAAAATGTTATTAGTAAAATAAATTTCTTCAAATGTTTTATTTTTTTATTTGACCTGCAAAAAATTTTTTTATTCACATGTAACTATACTACTACGATATTTGGAGACAATAGAGAGACCCCCTATATTTATGAAACCAATTAAATATTATGATTATGAAATATTATTATACTTATTAAATACCAAAACGAGTTTCAGGTTAATTGACACATGAGATAACATTAAACAGATGAAACGAAAACCTCCGTTTCATACGAGTTGCCAAATTAATGTGATCTAAAGGGTTTCAGATTCTATTCCCATCAGGTTCCCTAAATTTATTTAGGATTTTGCACTTTGATGAGTGGAGTTTACTGTATTGAAACGCTTTTTTCTTCACAAAATTTAAAATAGTAAATTCAATTATCAATCTGTATGAAATCATCAAATTTCCATAAAAAAAAAAATACACGCACAAATGAAATAAAAAATCTCTAATGTGGCTTCTCGTAAAAAGGTCTCGAGCGCAGAGTTAAAAATTGTATGACTAAATATTGTACAAGCAAAAAGAGGACAAGTTAAAATTGAAAAAAAAATAAAACAACATTTAATCAATATATATTTTTATTGATGATTAATATGCTCCTTTATAGAGAATAAGAAATACAACAAAAAGATATATAGTTGTAATAGCTCTACTTGAAAAATAAATATAAAAATAAATAGATAGTAATATGTAAAAAGGATTTCTTCTAGTAAACAGTGGGAATGGGAAACAGGATCAGCTAAAGGAAAGAAAAAAATGTGAAACAGTGAAAGAATACACAATTTTTAGATGCGGATTATTAGGAAAGGAAAGTGCAAGTTTCTTCATATTGGGTCTGCTGTTGGCTCCTCGTGCTGGTTCTATATGCAGTAACAAAGACATCAAACAACGATGAATAACCTAAAATATGGACATATTTTTCGAACAGAGCTCGATTAAATACCTAGCGACCGTAATCTGAGATAGTTTGATAATCCAAAGGATTGAAGAACATTCACCCCTTCTACTTATAAAACGGTTTAATAACTGGTGTACACTTTTGTATTTAGTTTGGAAATATTGATTTTTATTTATTTACGGCGGAGTTTCGATGTATATTAAAATATATTTAATTTTTAATAGACATATTATTGCTGCATTTTAATATCCGGAGTCAGCTTGACAGTTATTTAAAAACCAACTGTGAGCTTTCACATAAGAATCAGGTTATGTCGCGTCTCATCAATTCTTCGTTGAATGATATTTTGTAGATAGGACGTCATTTAACATCATGGCTTTTTAGTGCTCAACATGTATCGATAGAATATTCAACTGCAATCAACTACTCCATTAATTCCATGTTTCTGGCAATATATTTTCTTTTTTTTTTTTTTCACAATATCAATGACATATTTTGGTATTATGACATTATCAATAAGGCACTGATAAATTTGGTTGTATTTGTTATTTCTGTAATATACAAGCCAACTTTTCCTGGTAGTATTTTTGACTTTCATGTTTGCCAATTCCTGTTTTCCTGCATCTGTATTTGAAGGTTTGATAAATAAGTTGGAGATTTTATACTTCAGGAAACAAAATCTGCCAGATGCTGAATTTTTTGCTACCCGTAGACATGCATTGACTGTAATTTCTAGTCATATTTGTCCATTGACTTATCTTTTTATACTACATCATTCAATATTTAGAGAGCACATTTGATATTTCTTCAATTAATATACATATGCATTTACATATGTATATAACATATATATAATATTTATTACTATATACATTAATATCTATATACATAAACCTAGGTCATCTTCTTCTTAACAGTACAAAATGTCCAAATTGAGAAACGTTTCATGTCTTTATTTACACTAATGTCTTTAACACTATCCATATCTCCACATGGCATCAGTCTTTGAACACGTTTATTTCACTTTTTAATAATAGTTTGAAATATTTTTAACAAATCTTATCTGGAAACCGCATTCAGACAAGCACATAAAAGAAGCTATATTATTAGCCTAGTATTTGCAGGTATAATTTCTTGCGACGCGCATGAAAATTACTTCATTTGTGAAATTGCTATTAAACCGCAGCTATAGCTCCCATGCTATTCTTGCAATCTATCTGTTGGTGAGTGACATCCGTGAAACTCAGGCCAAACTGCGCCAAAAACTCCACTGTGAGTTCATCTGTATCAAATGCCATTTCAGTCTTAATGAACTCCACGGGAACACTCTGGCGATAACTAAACATTAAAACAGAACATTAGTAAGTCCATTTCAATACAAGTACATGGAAAGGAACTCTGTTCATTTAAACAACGATAATAATAACAAAACTTCTTTTCAAAGTCAGTCAGATTTATTTTATTATTGTACATCAAAGTACCATTGAGTTATTAATTTTCATTCTATATTAGTTATATTTAATAAAAATATACTTTGTAAACTTAAAAATTAAAATTCTAAATATCACCTCAATAATTTATTTTTATTGTATATGACTGAAGTTGAGAAGATTTTTTAATTAAAAGGCGATTACTGTTTAAATGAATAGAAATTCTACTCACAATCATTTCTATAAAGACAAAAAAAATTCTCGACTACTACAATTACTTGAATTGTACCCACCATTCTAATAATTATCAAATAAGAAACTTAATTATTGCAGAATACACATCAGAGCTTAAGACATAAAATATATGAATTCATTTGTTAGTTGTTTCAAAGATCTGTAAAGCTTGTATAAAATTAATATATTAAGTTGTAAAAAAAAAACTATTTTATGAAATTTTAAAACCACATGGGTTAAAATAGTAAATAAGCCGAATATAACATACGATTTTATGATGCATTTCAAATAAGATTTTCTCTCGCGCTCGATGAACCAATCCACTAAGAAACCAGCCATCATGGGAGCTGACTGATACAAGTGGAAGAACCTGTGGAAATTGCCAGTGGCCCATGCACTTCTCATTTGCAGTGCGTGACTCACACAATTCTCTCGCTTTTCTACAGGGGATAAGGATTTTAAAAGAGTAGTTAAATCTGTAAAAAAAAAAAAAAACATTTTTATAAGATAACATAAAATTTAGTGAAAGAGAGATCACATTACGAACAAAATCCTTTTGGTGTGAAAACTTGAATGAACTTGAAATTATTAGTACAAATATAAAAATGTGTAATTACCTAACGTATTTTTTGTAAATATATAATAAAGTATTCTGTAAGCGGTGAACTCCATTCGACTGCCAACATCAGGAACTTCTATGTATAACATTTTAAGCTGTGTTTGGCATTGGTTGAACTCCTCGTGGTCTCCTTTCTCTAGTGCAATACGCGCATGAGTTTCATATACCTGTACTGTAAAATAATCTCGAACACCTTGCACCTGAAAAACAAACATGATAAATATTTTCTAATGAACTAACATTTGCATGCAGAACAAGTTCTGTACCTTTATCAAAATTAAATACCTTGGTGAATTATATTTCAATTGAATAAATTTTAGAAACACTATACAAACGCATTACAATTCTATTAACATATGTATAGTAAATTTAGATAAAATTCTTACCGTAAGATCTTGCCTAATAGATTTGAGTTGATCACAGGCGTAGTGATAATCTTGCTTGGCAACCCAGCGGTCTTTGACATTTTGTAATGATTTCTGAAGAACAGACACGGGCCTAATTTCACACGATGAGGGTGCTTTTGTAAGCCTGAGAAAAGATTTTTCCAAGTCTGCACAAGTGCCCACAATATGAAATTCTGTCCAGTCAAAATCTCCAGACGTATCCTCTATTACTTTATTTTGAAAGCTTACATCTATGGACTTTCTAGGACGGGAAGAAGGATGAGGGGAGCTCGCGATGCTAGGAATCGAGTTGACCAAGCCATTGTTAAATCTGGCGGCACGCTGCTGCAGTCGATCGGAAGCAGTGAATTCCGGAGAGAACATTGCTGCCTTTTTCTTAGGCAATTTAGATGCTTTTAATGCCTTTGACTTTTTGTTATTGTCTAAGGAAAGGCGGTTCATAATTTTGCCGCGTATTTTATTTTTATTATTTTTTACTAAGGGCTTATAATCCTCGTCACTGATACTCGATGAACTGTCGCTGAAATAAAAATTTAAGATGTAGAGTAAGAGCTGACAAATAATAAAAAATTATCCAAAAAATAATCCAGAATGAAAAAGAAAGTAAATGGAAAAATACATACCTGCGTCGCCGCCGATGAGGACTGCGAGAGCGAGACCGTGAACGTACAGGGGAGCGAGCGGGGGAGCGCGCAGGAGAGCGGCGCGAGGCTCGGCCTCCTGGGCCCCCCAGGCGCCCGCTCATGTGGCTAGATAGGCCGCGCCCTCCCCACGGAGCTTTGGCCTGATAGTGCGCCAATAGGGCTGGAGGCTTAAGTGCAATGCTGAGAGAGTCACGCTGACTGTGTACACTAGGAATTGGCTCGTCATCCCAGTTTTTTATCCATAACTCCTCCCGTGCAGCCGCCGCCGTGATACGTCCCTTTAGGCAGATCTCCACTTGATCACGGTCAAAGTCAGTTTTACACTTCTCATAACAACGCATTATGTAGTTGTTCAGGCTCTGAGGCCATGCACCAGTTGGATTATCAAATCCGTTAGGCCTAGGAGGAAGCTTAGCAAAGGGAAGAGGTAGTGTCTCTGGCATGGAAGGATCGGCGCGACAGTTGGGTAGTTCAGCAGAGGCTGCAAGCCCATTACTGGAAATAATAGGAGGGGGAGGTGGGGGAGGAATCTCGGGTGGCGGCGGAGGCGGCGGGGGCGGGAGCGGTGGCGGGGCTTCCACGGGTAGAGGTGGCGGGATGTCTGTGTTATGGTTAAAGTTGTTCTGATTATTCTGATTGTTTTTGTTTCTTTTTCTTTTCTTCTTGGCACCTCCACTATTATTGGGATTGCCTGATAGAGGATTGTTTTGCTGGAAAGGACCCTTTCGATTATTCTGGTTTATGTTGAAACGAATGGGCGCTTGATTGTTGAAAAACGATTGAGGGTTATTCTGAGAGGGCGCCGGTCCGGGCGGAAGAGGCGGGAAGTTTCCCAAGAGAGAATTATTTTTAGTATCTTTCATTGGCATATTCGATTGACCCCCGTTGAAATTGCCAGAGTTTTGATTGGACTGCATATTATAATTTGAACCCATCTGATTATAGTAGTTGTTATAATATGGCGGATACATAGTCGAGTATCCGTTATATTGATACATATTGTATTGGGGCCACTGATTGTGCTGGACCCCGTTATTTTGAACATTTAACTGGGCGCTACTATTTTTGTCTGCCATTGTAGATAATATTTACTCACAACGATCACAAAGAAACTGCGACGCACTTGCCATCAAAACAGCAGTACATTCATCATTATTTTACACCATACAAAATAAATGTACTATATCTAATTGCTTACCGAGAACTTTAAAATTACGTGAGATATTAAATACCCGCACGACCGAACAATTAATTATAACACTTCTTCACAAGAACTGCTTATTCAATATGGACGACATTGTGATGTCAACGAAAATTTACAATGGAGAATGGATCGCTCTTCCTTTTTGCGAGAGCTCGGTACCAGGACAGGATATGACGTAACTCAATGTTGCTAGGCTTATAAAACATATATAGATTGTCTATTTATTTTAATGGCTAGTGTAGCGCTACTCTTATACGTTTTTAATGCACAATTATTCTTCATTTAAATAAATTTAAGTTTCACGTACTTTTTAAAGCCTGCCAAGAAATAACCTGATAAAGAAGACACTAAAAATAAAGAAATAAAGCCTGATAAAGAAAATCCTAATAATAATATAGATATAGCGATTTACTTGACATTAATTTAAAAATAAAGTATTTAATCATCTTTGAATAAATTATAAAATCATTAAGAGCTTTGAAATTTTGCTCGTGTAAACTAAATTATAAATAGTATATTTTTTAAATTATCTATTCGTTTTCAACTGTAAAGGTTTTGCAAAAATTTAAATGTTTGTTGGAAAGTATGAAAAATATTCATAGGTATAAGAGACATAAATATTTATAAAAAAAACTTTTTCAAATAAATGGAGTTATCCATATCCATATAATAGATTTGTATGATAATGTGTCATTTATGTTAAAAATAATTACGGAAGTAAAAATGTACGTGTACACTTATTTTTATGCTAATCAGGGTCGAGTTGCCTTATAGTAGCTTTTATTTCTCCGCGTGTTAGTTTATTTAGATTTAAACGTCGTAATTCTTATGATACCACATGTTTTCAAAGATGAATGAATATTATAGATATCATGAGTATTTATGATATTCTTTTATTATACTACTTAATACATATTTCGTACTGAGAGTTATGATTCTTATGAAAGATTTCTCATTGCGTCGAGCATGTCATTGTGGAGTAAAGCGTTTTTAATAATGTATATAATTTTATTGTAATATAAATTTCCTACAAACTTCCTCCTTTTAATAACCTTCTTTTAAACCTCCTTTTTCTACGTATTGATACATTTCTTAGGCTCATGTTATCGTTACATGGATATAATAAACGCTTTTTCCTTGATTCATGTCCTGTAATTTTAATTAAATTCAAAATCAATTGTATTGAAATAAATATCAATATTCACCCAATTAAAGAAAAAAACATTTTGTGTGGCATATATAATTCATTGATATTTTCATTTTATTTTATTTCTTAGTGTATTATTAGTGTGTTATTTTCTGTGTTTCGCCTGGCAAAGATTACTCGAATTTTGTACCGTTCAATTTTTTTTTGTGATTGATTCTTAATACGCGATACTAAATTTATTCAGGAAGTTAGTATACAATATTCTACGTTTTTATTTTTTGCTGGTGAGGACAGACATGGAGGCGATAAACCTGTTGACACTCAGATAATGTGAGAATGCCTTTACGTGGATGCCGAATGTATTAGGTACATTACATGGAAATTAGTAAACGCGTCGGCATCTCTATAGCTAAGGGCCCTTTTGTTCTGATTAGATCTTACACCAGCATCCAAGAAAAGTGATAATTACGATCAGGACCCTGCAGCATTTTTGCCACCTACATAAAACAAGTATTTGCTTATTGTTTTATACCTACCTATGACGGGAAAAGGGATAGACGCCGAGAGCTCGAAACCAAAAGGGCGTCAAAAAAAAACAGTCAGTATTAAATTTGATATGCGTATAATAAATATTTAAGAACAGACGGATTGATTCTAAATTAAAATACATAAAAATACATTGAACTAAATTTATTTTGTAAACTGACAAAGATGCGTGTAATGAATCAGTCGCAAACACAAATGCACTTGTCCTGCCGTTGAAGCCAAAGCACGTCGCTCGTTAGAACCGTGTGCAGTGCGGGGTTGATCACATTCTATTTAGTCCTCCCAGTAAAAACATATGTAAGTCGCTGTTGTAGTGCCATTCGCAATATTTATTAATAAGGTAAATATTATATATTTAATGACCCTTCTGTTTATCCCCAGTCAATAAATTTGAATACCCTGTAAGGGTATCCAAAGAAACTACATTGTGTTACACGCGCGTGTATGTGTGTTTTATGGGAAATAGTAATACACTAATAAATGAAAAACTTATTTGTGCTGCTTATGTTGTATTTTAATTACAATAATATTTTTTTGCATTGAAGCTTAAAAAAATAGTTACACTATACAGAGTTGGTGAAACATCTTTTTAATGTTACATAATTTACAACTTCATAATCTTATTAATACGTAGTAAATTCCTAGTTAAGCATAATACTAAAATAAATAAATTTTGGTGATAAATAAGAGTGAAAAATATTACAAATCTGCTCCGAGTCTTTCAAACTCATTTATGAAGTACATCATGTCCGAGCGTTCCAGACCCGAGTTCTGGAAGACAATCCTGAAGAAGTTCGGAAGATCTTTGAGGGGTTGGTAGGTGACCATCATGGTGCCTTCTTTCATCATCTTTTCTTTAATTTTGGGAGCAACGCGGTTGAGGCTTTCGTTGTAATCCGCATCGGCCGTTTTATTTCTCAGGCTAGGAGGAATGTACCAGAAGCAAATATTGGTGCATTCAGGCTTATCCAAAACCATTTTAAAGCCTGCGCGATTCCGAATATTTTGTACAAAATATTCAGCGTTTTCAAAAACTTTGTTGATGTGGCTTTCCAGGCCGTCGGTGCCTTTGGCTTTCCACATGAACCAGAATTTCAATACGTCAACCCTCCTTCCGCATTGGATATGCTTATCACCTGTATCGTATTTTGTATCGTAGAACTTATCTTTTTGGAAGAGATATGTGGCACTCGCCGAGTGGGCGGCCGACAGCAGGCCTTGGTGGCGCAGCAGCAGGGTGGAGCACTGCTGGGGAGCCGTCAGCAGCTTGTGGGGGTTCCACGTGACGGAGTCGGCTCTGCAAATTAAACCATTCCAAATGAGCGGACTATCGTAATACATGCACATCGGTTCCTTAACCTTATTTGCTAAATAATTGCATCACAATGCCGCAGTGTTGGAAGTCATTGAACTCTCGCCGTTTGTTTATTTTGAATGAATGATTAACGCTGCTCACCTTGAATCAAATCGCTAAATACAAGTAGTGTTAACTTTAAGTTGGATAAAAAAAATCTGGACAAGATTTATTACCTTTCGATACTTTTCAGCAGGTGACGATATTTCTTGGAGATCAGCGCACCTCCACCCCAGGCGGCATCCACGTGCATCCAAAGAGAATATTTCTCACAGAGGTCCGCAATTTCAGGAAGTGGATCGAACGCCCCCAGAACTGTGGTGCCTGCCGTGGCCGACACCATGAAGGGGGCTGCGCCTTCCTCCAGAGCTCGCAGTATCTCTCTCTCCAAGTGGGCGGGGTCCATCTTGCCTACATTGTCCGTCTTGATAAGATAAACGTTGTCGGAACCGATTCCCATGAAGCAGGCCATCTTTGCAACTGAGTAATGGGCATCTTCTGAGGTGAAACAAACCAGACGCGCGGATGCGCGGACCCCTTTTTTCTAAAATAAGCAAATCCCGTATTTAAATACACAAAGAAAGTTTTTTGGATAAAAATGCCAGAACCGTATCGTCCACTCTGATACCACTTACTTGAGAATGGTTTTTAATTTCAAGGAAACCTTGAACTGAATTCAACGAAGCGTCTCAAATTTAGCTAAAGATATTTTTTAGATAACACGGCACGTATTTCCACTAACCTTAATATCGGAATTGAAACGGTAGCGTGCGCAGCTTATGGCGTAGCCGTTGGCCATGGACCCGCCGGGACAGAAGATGCCGTCTCCGCGGCCGTCGGGGAAACCGACGATGGAGCGCATCTCGCTCAGCACGGCCTCCTCCATCAGGACGAACGCCGGGGCGACCTCGTACGTGTACACGCTGGGGTTCAGCGCGTCTCCCAGCCACTGGCCGACGAGCGCGTACGGATCCACGGCCGAAAATAATTGATTGACGAAGTAGGGATGACCGGTTTTCACGGAATACTTGATGATGTCCCGTATTCTATCGAGAAGCTTCTCCTGACTCTCCGGCAACGCTTCCGGCTGCAGAGTCAAGATCTTCTTCAGGTCTTCCGGATCCGTCCATTCCGTCACTCTGTTGGATCTGCTCGTGCTCTGGAACACGGCCTTGTTGATGAGGATGTTGGCCGCCTCCCGGATAAAATTCTCGTGGCGCGGGCGGTGGGGGAGACTGGCGAACCAAGCGGGAGAAAACTCTCGCTCGCCGGCTCCCTTGGGACCGCGGGGCTGCACCCAGGACTCGTCTTCGGAGGACGTGGCTCCGCACGATCCGCTGTCCGCCGACGCCTCCTCGATCTGCACGTCCAGAAGGTCCGGGGTGTTCGCGGGCATGTCTGTGGCGTAGCTGACTACGTTTGATTTTTCAAAAGGATCCGGGACTGCGGAAAGTTTCACCACTGCGCACCGTTGTCGTTGACGACGAACAATGAGCGACCGAGCAGCCTTCGAGCCTTTTAAATGCGTCTGGCGGAAAGCGCCGGCCGCGGTAAGACGGCGCGAGAGGTTCCGAGCCGCGAGGAAGGCCGCCGGCCCCGGGGCTGCGGGGCTGCGGGGCTGCGGGGCGGCGGGGCTGCGGGACTGCGGGGCTGCGGGGCGGGGCGGAGGGCGGCCGGGCCCGCGGGGCTCTCGCCCGCCAGGGATTCCCTTTCCCGGCCGCTACCACGCATTTCCACGATTACCGCACAATCCAAACACAAAGGTGGAAAATACCCCACGAGGATTCATTGAGTGCTGTTGTTTTGATAGTACTCAGAAATAAACACAAAGAAACCGCACAGAAAATATCCACTGTGACTTGCGTGTGCATGACACCATCCAATTTAAATTTCAAGACAATTCTGAAATCTCTGTCCACATTTCATATTTATTAATTTCATTCTTAAAAATTAGTTTAGTTCGTCCATTGTATACATTTTTGTGTATAATACAAAATACTGCAACCAGTCGGTAGTTATACAGGTATGTTGAAGGTACTTCAGAACTTATTGCACGCGAAATTATTTGAAAAGCAAGGTTGTTGCAGTTAAAATAATAATCACTTTGATCTGGGCAATCAATGGAGTATGCTTATAGATCCACTGTGATTTCGATACAAATGAAAATTATATCAATATTAACCATGTCCATTATTATATTCACCTGAAATATTTGCTACTACTTCAAATACAAAATGCAAAAATACTGTGTAGCAAAGTAACGCATTAACTTACGCATATTTAATTTAAATTTTTTTATATTATTCGCCCTATTGGAAATCAGAGTTAACCATGAAATTTAGGGAACTATAAAAATAACATAATTATATTTATATAAAAACTACGTGTGCTCTCAGGTGTGAGTATATATCGATTGTTTTCTTACAGTGATTTTCAATTTATCTCATTATTCAATAAGTTTTTTGTCATTTCTTTAAACCTTTATTGACCTGTCCCTTAGTAGAATATTCTTATTTAATTTTGAGATATTGCAGTTATCAATAAACTACTATAATACAAATGTAATGTCATCCTTATAATTTTAATGGGGAGACTGGGGGACAATTCGTTTGATATTTTAAGGGATTTTCTTACTTCATAGCTTTCTATGCTCTCAACACTTTTTTAATTATTTATATTTGATATAAGACAGGTTGAGTTTTAGTGAGAAATTTCTTAATAATAATTTATTTATTATTTATGTTTAGAGGAGTTAAATATTTTTTTAAATATCATAGTCGTTGTAATTTTAATGGTGTATTTTTTTTTTTTTATATTATAGTAACAAGGCTGGTACTTATAAATGTTACACGGGTTCCTTTTTGGTTTGATTGTGCCTTGTATCGCTTTGCAGTTAGATATTAATTAAATTGACAATTGTTTTAAAAGAATATTGAAAATATCTAAAAGGTCACTTTTTAAGTGAGAAGACCTCAATATAAAGTTTTTGTTACTCGGGGCAAATATGAGGCGGTACTGACTATTCAGACCGTATCCAAAGCTTCAGGGTTATTCTTATATCTCATTATGAGTGGATAGCTTTATGCAATTACTACTCTGTGAATCATTTACACGATTCAATAACCACCAATAAAACTGTAAATCAATAACAGAACGGAAAAAATAATTAAGGTAAAATCAAAATGTACTTTATCATCAGTAAAACTATAGCTGCAAGTAACTAACGGAAAAGATGTAATCAATCAGGATGTTGCGTAATAAATAGTGCAACGGTAACCATTTAATAAATGAATTGATGTATATGCATAAGCATGTATTATTTACAATTTGAAAAAATATAAAAACGTGCTGAAAACCTATCTATTACTATAAAATATATTATTTAACATAATATTTATCTAAATAAATAACAGATTGAATTCCGGAGTCAATGATTAAAATTATTGGTTTATCAGGTGTTAATAAACTCTCGTGATCTTAAACGGCACAAAGAAGCTGCTACTGCTGCTGATTTTATTTTAAAATTATTATTGTTAGAGATACTTCAACCTATACAAAATCGAAAACTATGCCGATACCATAATGAAAATTTTCAAGGATTATGAAATAGTATACCTTCACCTGTAAAATAAAAATATGTTGGTTAGTTTTCCTGTAATAAATGTTGAGTATTTTTTAATACTGAAGTGAATGTTTTTCTAAGGTTTTCTTTATAAGGTAAAATCGTTTAAAGCCTGTGAACTCTTAATTGCATTTGACATAAAAGATATGTCAAGATAAATTTATAATCAAGATTCAATGCAACTACTTTTTAAATCAGACTATTTTTCTGAAAATTCTCATGTATGAAAATTCAATGTTATTCAAACTTAACTGTTTGATATTTTAAGTAATCTTAATATTACTTGAAACACCACAAAAATGGATTAAATTATAAAATAATATATGTAACAAGTAAAAAATACACACAGGTGTACAAAATATTTAACTTAAATTATTAAATATTATTTACTGAAAGTACGCGGTGGAATTCCGTTATGATGTATTTTTATTTAATAATAATAAATATTTTAAGTGATTTTTCACATATTTATTTTGAAAATGCCAACATAGAAAGTTGGCGAAACTAGTCGCACAAAACAAAATAAATATAAATAAAAAAATAACTAATCTTAATTAAAGTTATGAATGACCATGGTCAACGGTGATTATTATTTATGTGATTTAAATATGTCTAAGAGAATGTTTTAAGCATTTAACAATCTGCTTCTGAAATTACTTTAACCTCCAAATAATGTGTCAACAATTATTATTTTTATGAAAAACGTAGTTACATTTTTACCTATATATATAACACAATTTAATTGATTTACTTAAAATAAACAAGTAAATGAGGAAAAATAAATGTATACGTAAGTTTAGTTTATGCATAAATTATCGTTTTTACATATATTTTAGGTTCAATACTATGAATATTCTGCTCTTTCCGGGAATGTTAATTTTTCCAGAAAAAAAACATGCTTAATGCCTTGTACGCGCAAATTATACCTACACAGTATAAATAAGACTTCATACATCTACGAATCAACAATAAAATATCACACCTTCCGAGCATGCAATGCACAAGTTATAGTGCTCTCAACGTAAACAGAACTAACCTTCTTAAAACATGGTTTATCCCATGGGAATGTTCTACTTGTTAAAAAACCTCATGACTAATTAAATGTTCGTAACTTTATTAATATCATTTTCGATACAAAACATGCATTTTATTTCCATTGGGTTTTTTTTTCAATATAATTATGCTACATATGAAAACTAAATAATCAAAATTCAAGATCTCGCCTGTAATTATGCAGATGCATTTATTACATATTGGCGATTGAATACAAATTGATAAGACTAAGCAACCGATTATCGAAGCGACCTCCATTTTCATCGACTGTAAAAACAATTTTTAATACATTTAGAAAAAAATATTTGTCAAGTTTTTTCATAGAAAAGTTCTCCCCTTTCTACACCGAGCTCGGGTCTATAGTTTATTAGTCACACTGTGTTATAAATTGAAATCGATTTCACTACATGCGATCCTTGAAACAAGTATTTTTTCACAGTCCTTGAAAAAAGAGAGCTGCCACAGTATTAAATTAAAAACGTGATTTTCTGTTTTTTTTTTTCTCAATACAAGAAAAGGATATGTGCACAATTACAAAATACACTTATTGCTTTTTCCGTTCTTTCGTGCAAATAAAGTATATCTACAATTAACGGAAGTTTCCGCATAAGATTTTTTCCTTAAGTGGAATAAACTATGATCGCTTTATCATGAATCAGTATAAATATATAATACATATAGATTTTTTTTTTTAAATGCTGTAAATCAAGTATCGTACATAAGTATTTTATAGTAATATCTCATTTATGTTGTCGTGAAATTCGTGTGTTTTCGCACTCATCAAACAAGTAAACGAAATCGAATTTTTTTAAGAGCCATAACAAGTATGACCTCCGTCGTATTTTCTATTTACCTTTCTATTTGTATGCAGGTAAAGTATCAAAATAAAAACAACGGAATTATTCTTATCAACCTCGGCAAAATCTCCCGCAAGCAAGGCGGCCGGCTGACCTCTTGGCGCTTCCGGGGTGGTCGACTCGGACGTGAGCGAAGGAAATAGGAAATATGACGAAAGTCAATGATCTTTGCACAGAAAATCAACCGCAGACCCGAGCGACCCGCAAGGCTGTAGACCCGTGAATTAATTAGATGACCAGTTTTTTTATTTAATGAATTTCAAGAATTTTTAGCAGGCACGAAAGTCAGCTGTTTACTTGTGTGTACACGTGTTGGCTGTGCTAGGACTGGACGCGATTTTCCGCTGAACGGTTTTATACACTATTTAAATTGAAAAACGTAAGCAATTGCAATTTTAATGAAGTTTTTGATAACGTTTATAAATAATAAAATATATGTTAAACCTTTTTGGATTTATCTGATGATACAATGGTTTTAAAATTATGTACCGAGTCAAATTGGCATAGTTAGAAAATAATTATACCTAAAAATGCTTGGTTTTATTAAAACGTAATATTTTAAAAATATATCCGACAAATTGCATTAAAATGTTTGTACAATTAAATGTAAGGTAAAATTAAAAATAAAATAAAACAAAAAGTGAATATTGCAAAATTTTATATTTTATAATGCTTTATATAAGCAATGATATTTCATCCTTCTAATATAACATATTCTCTTTTTATTTAATCCCCTAAGATTTTTAATATATATTAATAAATATATGATTAATTTGGTATATATTATAATTTATAACAATATATAATATGGTCTACATACATATAGGTATAGTTGCCAGAAGCAAATATTTACTTATATAAAAATGGAAGATTTGTGTATATGAATTACAGTTTCAACATTTTGCATATTTTAATTAGAGAAGGCAATGTTTATTTGGACAAACCTCTTCTATAGAAATAATTTAAGCACGAAGATAAACAAAAAAAAATAAACAACAAAACATATTATATCGATTTTGATCATGTTAATGATCACTGAGTTGATAACTGGAGAGCTACATATTTCGAAAATTTATCTGAAAATACCAGATTTTAATATGAAATTATAAAAGGGACTAGAATACAAATTATTTTCAGTTGAGAGTAATAAACAGAAAATAAACACATAACAGAAAAACAGATTACCTTACATATTCAACAATAGGATAAAATAAATAATATGATTGTAATATAAATATGACAAATAAACAAACACGCTTAACAAAATTATTAAGTTTTCTCAAAACATCGATTACATGAGATTTTTTTCAAAAATCCCATCTATATACTAATATTCCTGCAAAGGTTTCAATCAAAGATTGCTGCCGTTTATTGATTAGTATTTTCCTTAAAATAAGGTTTATACAATCTCCTTATGGCTCAATTTTTATAATATGCATAAAATACATTAGCTGGTGCTAATCTATAGATCTTACTATCACTGAAAAAAAAACTTCTTACTAATAGACCTTATGTGTGGCTTAGGTAAAATGGACTTGCTTGAATTGTATGGGAACATAGGCCAGATCATGTTAATCAAGCAATTTGAAATAAACTAAGGTTTATAAGGTATAGATATAAATTATTTAAATGACAATACTGTCATCGATTAACCTCCAAAAAAATATTACATTTTCAAAATGTCAATTAGTAGTTATAAAAGATTTTTAAAGCATATTTAAAATAAAAGTTCAGTAATATCGGAAAAAAATATTATATTCATGTCCACGTATCTAACATGTTTAAGTCTGTTCTGAAAGAACTTATCCCCTTAAAGAGAATAATATTTTATCTTGAATATCAAAAGTACACACTTATATGCTTTATTATTACAATTACATGTAATACTATTTACTAGTAAATATATACATATAAAATAGTAGTACAAAAATATATATATTTATTATTGATATTTAATATTATGTTATGGTCTATTTTTACTACTTTCAAATCTTAGTAACAAAAAACCACTACCCTTTATAAGCATTGATATAAAATGCAAGCAAATATAACTGAAGTGTATAACTACATTTTAAAAAAGTAAATTCGTATAAAATTAAGCAGAACATAAATTGTGCCTATAGAGAAATTGCTTTGGTCATGTTTCGGATATACAACCCAGGATATTGAATGACAATATAAAAGCAGTTTTTATTAAAAAAATATGCAAAAAAATATTTCTGAGTAATGGGACAGTGTATTTTAAAATGAGGGTTAAAATCTGTTCTGTGTTTAAATGTAGTTAAGAAAAGTAAGCTTGACAGTTGGAGCAGCGCTTGTTCTTTAATGCCAAACAGCACAAAATACCCAATGGAAAGAAGAGAATGGCACACATCAGTCCAAGACATGTGAAGTCATCTTCCAAAATTCCAACTCGACATGCTGGACACCCTCCTACGGTGACTATAGCTGGAGTAACAAAGACATTATTAGTAGAACCGTAGACCGAAATAAAGCCAGCAGGTGGTGGCGTATAGTTTTGCTGTTGGTAGCCGGGAGGTGTTTGGTAGTAAGGCGGGGGAGGCGGTGGAGCTGAGCCCGCTGTTGGGAAATGAACTCCTGGAACATAATCATTAAAATTTCATCAATCAAAAAATATATGCATATAAATAAATTTTAATCATCATATTGCACAACTGAGAATCTATACAAATGTCATTGTTATTGCAATTTGATAAGAAATTAAATTGGCATGTATTTATGTTTACCCGGAATGCTAGTACTTTCAGTATATGGCG
This sequence comes from Atopsyche davidsoni, assembly GCA_022113835.1. Lineage (NCBI taxonomy): Eukaryota > Metazoa > Arthropoda > Insecta > Trichoptera > Hydrobiosidae > Atopsyche > Atopsyche davidsoni. The sequence goes on from JAILWY010000023.1 coordinate 11,640,426, forward strand.
GCGGGCCATCTTGCTGATGCTTATTACTCATTTTTAATAATTTTCTTATGTATAAAAATAGTAAATAAAATTTTCCGAAGCTTTAATACTTATTTAGTGTTATCACAAGGCAAGACGTCAAAGCTATTTTGTGAATCAGCTGGATAACATAACACAACTATTGCCAGTATTTATTTTAAATCACTAAAAAAGAAAATAACCATTATAAAACAAATAACAACAATAAACGTAAAACTATTCTTTAAATTAAAGCATTCTTCAACGATAAATAAAATTTAAAAAAAATCAGAGTGATTTTGTTATAATTGTAAATTTTTTCCCGTTTTTCTTCGGCGATTATTTTTTTTTTCGTTGTGATGTAACTACGGTAGTAACTTTAAAAACAAAAGATTAAAAATTAAAAAATATATGTATTTCTTACGGAAATAATTTTTTATATGTAAAACAATATATTTGTCAAAAATAATGCATGCTTATGACTCCAATTTGTTGGTACGAAAAATAATATATAATGCAATAATTGGTAAATTAAATACGTGTATGATTTTTGTAATATCAAGTCAAACCCACGAAAAGATTATTAGTCTTGATTTTTTTTATCTACATAGATAAAAGCAGTGTGTTTGAGACACGTCATACGATTATACATTATTATTATCGTTGGTACTCCTACTCGAGTCCTCGAGTATCTTCAAATGCGAGTGACCAAGTAGCCTATAAAAGAATGCTGGTAGTTATCCTTATTGTAATTCATACATTGTACTAGATTACTTGATGAGTCCTTAAATATATATTTTTTACAACATTCAAGAGGTTAATTAATAGTATTTAAATGATAATTAATTTATGTCAATTTGACATATTATTTTTATGTTGGTGAAAGTGTCGGTTGAAGTGTGGCATAAACTTGATGAGGTGTGGGGTACAAGATTTTATTAATTTTTCCTCTGTAAATGGTTCATTCATATATCGAGTGATAATGTAATTAAACTGTTCAATTTCACATGGAAATTTATATCTCGTGTTATGGTACCGTGTGTGGTTTTCATAGAATTTATTTTCTTTTCAAGCGTCATGAGTGACAGATCACTGCTGACATACCATCCCTTATTTACCTAACAGGAATGTATATTCCAATACATTAATATATTAAAATGCAAACCAACCTAAAGACGAAAGAAATGTTTATTGTGCGGGCGTTGGAAAAAATACTAGGCGACAAGGATATAAAAAGATCTCATCATTCACAACTGAAGAAGGCTTGTGAGGTGGCATTGGGTAATGTACACACCTATTGAAAATAGTGAATTAATATTTGCATTGTATACTATTTATTACACCAGGAACATTAATTGTTAGTTACACAATAATTTTGCAATTGTATTTTATTGTGATTTTTATTCTTTAATATAAACAAATTCTCGGGTGAGGTGTATTTCATTCTGTTTTAAAACATTTGCTTTTTATTTTTTAAATCTTCTAATTTATTTTCCAATGTTCATGAACAATAAATTGTCATTTATTGTTCACGCTTTTCCATTTAGTATTGGGTCAACATTAATTTAAATCAAGGTAAATCTACTAAACTAATTAAACCTAGTAAGACTGTCTGAGGTCAATCTCATATTTAAATAAATGAAAAAAACCAGTTTTGTTTATGTCAATACTCAATTTATTTTTTTATTTATTTAACAGTATACATATTCAAATTATATAAAGATGTGTATTGGTTTTTTTAACATTTCCAGTTGTTACGTTAACAAATCGATTAGAAATTTCAAATGAAATTTTATACCTTCAATAAACTAATTCAAATATCTACACATACCTAAACCCTAATTATAAGAACTTAAAGATATGTGAACCGATAGAAGTCGTTTTGATTCAAAAAAGTATTTTTTAGCAGATCAGTACTCAACGTGTTATCGTATAGTAGCTATACTATTTTCTACATGAAATTTTAATTCCATAGAACTGAAAGAGACTTTGTACTTTGGAAGTGCTGCTTAAATTAGTTTCAGAAAGTATAAATATTACATTGACATCTATCATTTAACTGTTCAATGTTTAATAAAAAGTGACCTATGAACTTTGAATAGTGTGAAAAGAATACTTCAATTTTTTTGTATTGCAATGGCATTTAATAAGATTTATAAATCTAAATTTATATTGAAATATAAACTCACAATTATGTTTGTTGATAAAGCTATCATTAATTTAGGTATTATTTATTTCAGAGGATATCAAGAATGAGCTTAAAGATGGTGGTCAACCGGAAGAAGGAGAAGTACAGCCTTCTGGAACTTTACCGCTGCCAAAAAATGACGAAGCTAATATTATTACAGCTGAAAAGTATTTTTTACCATTTGAATTGGCGTGCCAAAGTAAAGCCTCCAGAATTGTTGTGACTGCTCTCGATTGCTTGCAGAAACTTATTGCATATGGACATCTAACCGGAAATATTCCAGATTCAACAACACCCGGAAAACTGTTGATTGACAGAATTGTTGAATCCATCTGTGGATGCTTTTCTGGTCCACAGACAGATGAAGGTGTTCAATTACAGATTATTAAAGCCTTGCTGACTGTAGTTACAAGTCAACATGTAGAGGTTCATGAGGGCACTGTGCTACTGGCAGTGAGAACTTGCTACAACATTTATCTTGCTAGTCGAAACTTGATCAATCAAACAACAGCTAGAGCGACATTAACTCAGATGTTAAATGTCATATTTACTAAAATGGAAAATCAGGCTATAGAAGCTGAAGTACAGGCTGCTTGTGAAAATAAGGTCAAATTTGCTGATGAAAAAAGTACTGATGATGTAAAAATCAATCAAATAGAAAATGAAGTACAGACACAACAAGCAAACATTCCTATTCCTGAACGAAAAAGTTCTGCAGATAGTATTGTAAAAGATATAATAGAGTCTATAGTTGAAAACTCTCTTAATCATGTCCTCGGAGATGTAATGACAGAAAATATGGAAATTCAGTTAGAATCTAATGATAACATGAGTATTGTAAGTGGAGACCAACCTTCTATTGAGCCAAGTATTCCAAGAATGCCGTCCCAAGAGAGTGTAGAAACACATAGTGAGAACGATAATTCAGTTACTGCTAAATTCACTCATGTTCTTCAAAAAGATGCTTTCCTCGTGTTCAGAGCTCTGTGCAAACTTTCCATGAAACCATTGCCTGATGGCACACCAGATCCTAAATCTCATGAACTGCGATCTAAGATACTGTCCTTACATTTATTGTTATCAATATTACAAAATGCAGGACCTGTCTTCAGAGGGAACGATATGTTTATTACTGCTATAAAGCAATATTTGTGTGTTGCTCTCTCAAAAAATGGAGTAAGTTCTGTACCTGAAGTGTTTGAACTTTCGTTGGCAATCTTTTTAGCATTGTTGTCAAATTTCAAAATGCATTTGAAGATGCAGATAGAAGTTTTTTTTAAAGAAATATTTATGAATATATTAGAAACATCTAGTTCTACATTTGAACATAAGTGGATGGTAATTCAGGCATTAACCAGAATCTGTGGTGATGCTCAGAGTGTTGTGGATATATATGTAAATTATGATTGTGACTTATCAGCTGCTAACTTGTTTCAACGACTAGTTAATGATTTATCAAAAATTGCTCAAGGCAGACAAGCACTAGAGCTGGGCGCTACACCAAACCAAGAAAAGTCCATGCGGATTAGGGGTCTAGAATGCTTAGTTTCTATATTAAAATGTATGGTTGAGTGGAGCAAAGATCTCTATGTAAATCCTAACTCTCAAACAACACTGGGAGAACGTATTCCCAGGGAAGAAACTGACCACCAAAGTATTAAATCACATGGAGGATCAAGCTTGAGTTTGCATTCCACTGGTTCTAGTGTTGCTGGTAATCGCGAAACTTTGGACTCCCCGGAGCAGTTTGAAGTACTAAAGCAGCAAAAAGAAGTCTGGGAGGCGGGTATTGATATGTTCAATCGCAAGCCTAGGAAAGGCGTAGCTTTTTTGCAAGAACAGAGTTTATTAGGAACAACTGTGAAAGAGATAGCCGATTGGTTACATACAGATGAACGCCTTGATAAATCATTTATAGGAGAGTTCCTAGGAGAAAATGATGACCATAGCAAAGAGGTTATGTATGCTTATGTAGATGCCATGAATTTTACAGACTTGGATATTGTTGCAGCTTTGAGATATTTTCTCGAGGGTTTCAGATTGCCCGGTGAAGCACAGAAAATAGACAGATTGATGGAAAAGTTTGCAGCAAGATATTGTGAATGCAACCCAAACAATGTACTTTTTACCAGTGCTGATACTGTTTATGTTTTGGCATTTTCTGTGATTATGCTGACAACTGACTTGCACTCACCACAAGTGAAAAATAAAATGACAAAAGAACAATACATTAAGCTGAACAGTGGAATTAGTGACAATAATGATCTTCCTAGAGAATATCTTTCACAAATTTATGATGAAATAGCTGGACATGAAATAAAAATGAAAACTACAACTAATAAACCTGGGAAACAAATGATAGCAAACGAAAAAAAGAGAAAGTTTATTTGGAATATGGAAATGGAAGTTATATCTTCAGCTGCAAAGAATCTAATGGAATCAGTTTCTCATTTTCAAATGCCATTTACAACAGCGAAGCATCTTGAACATGTGAGACCAATGTTTAAAATGGCATGGACACCTTTTCTTGCGGCATTTTCTGTTGGTTTGCAAGATTGTGATGATCCTGAAATTGCATCTCTTTGCCTTGACGGCATTCGCTGTGCAGTACGTATAGCATGTATTTTTCACATGAGTCTTGAGCGAGATGCATATGTGCAGGCTTTAGCAAGGTTTACTCTTCTAACCGCTAACTCTCCAATAACAGAAATGAAAGCTAAGAATATTGATACTATCAAGACATTGATTACAGTAGCACATACCGATGGAAATTATTTGGGTAGCAGTTGGCTTGATATTGTGAAGTGCATATCCCAACTGGAATTGGCTCAGTTGATTGGTACAGGAGTCAGACCACAGTATTTATCTAGTTCCAACAATAAACCTCAACCTGACCCGCTGAAACTGAATCTAATGTCTCTCGATCCCAGCGTTAAAGAGCACATCGGTGAAACAAGCTCTCAAAGCGTGGTAGTTGCAGTGGACCGAATATTCACTGGATCAACTCGCTTGGATGGAGATGCCATAGTAGACTTTGTACGAGCATTATGTCAAGTGTCCTTAGATGAACTGAGCCACCCTGTGAACCCTCGAATGTTTTCATTACAAAAGATTGTAGAGATTTCTTACTATAATATGGGGAGAATCCGTTTACAATGGTCACGTATATGGCAAGTTTTAGGTGATCATTTCAATGCTGTGGGATGTAATTCTAATGAAGATATTTCCTTCTTTGCTGTAGATTCTCTGCGACAACTTTCCATGAAATTCATTGAAAAAGGAGAGTTTGCAAATTTTAGATTTCAAAAAGATTTTTTGAGACCATTTGAACACATTATGAAGAAAAACGTTTCTCCCACTATAAGAGACATGGTTGTAAGATGTGTTGCTCAAATGGTAAATTCACAAGCCCACAATATTCGATCAGGTTGGAAAAATATATTCTCAGTCTTTCACTTAGCGGCTGGAGACCACGATGAGGCAATTGTAGATTTAGCTTTTCAAACTACAGGAAAAATTATAACAGAGTTGTATGAAAAGCAATTCCCAGCCATGATAGATTCATTTCAAGATGCTGTCAAGTGTCTTTCAGAGTTTGCATGTAATGCCAAATTCCCTGATACTTCAATGGAAGCTATTCGTCTGGTGAGAACGTGCGCTTTAAGTGTCAGTATTTCACCACAATTGTTCTCGGAACATGCAGGCATGGAGGCGGAAGCTGGTGCACTTGAAGATGATCGTGTTTGGCTCAGAGGGTGGTTTCCACTTCTATTTTCACTGTCTTGTGTCGTTTCACGGTGCAAGCTTGATGTGCGTACCCGCGGACTCACCGTTCTGTTTGAAATTGTAAAAACACACGGAGATGCATACAAACCTCACTGGTGGAGAGATCTTTTCAATGTATTATTTAGAATATTTGACAACATGAAGCTTCCAGAACACCAACTTGAGAAGAACGAATGGATGACCACAACCTGTAATCATGCATTATATGCTATAGTGGATGTATTTACTCAATATTTTGATGTTTTGGGTTCTCTCTTATTGGAGCAGCTTTATGCACAGTTACATTGGTGTGTGCAACAAGACAATGAGCAACTTGCTCGTTCTGGAACCAATTGTTTAGAAAATCTTGTCATATCTAACGGTTCAAAGTTTGATGAACAAACATGGGACAAAACTTGCCAGTGTATGTTAGATATTTTTAACAGTACAATACCTAGCACACTATTGACGTGGAAACCAGACAGTGGCCTGAAAAACAACATTCCTAACCATGTAGAGAATGGTGATGTACCGAATGTCAAACAAGGTATTCTTAAGAGGTCCAACTCCCAAGCGCCTGGTTACACCAATAATGAGGAAATCAAAAGTGGGAATTGGCTATTTAACGGCCTTTTGATAAAGTGTGTTGTACAACTGGAATTGATTCAGACAATCGATAACATTGTATTCTTCCCAGCCACATCCCGTAAGGAAGATGCTGAAACTTTGGCTTTAGCTGTAGCGGATATGGCAGGCGGTACAGGCAGCACAGCTGAATGTCAACGAGAGGAGCAGGGCATGTACAGACTACTGAGCTCACCACACCTCTTCCAACTGACAGATTGTCTTTTGCAAAGTCATAGATTCGCGAAAGCTTTTAATTCAAACAACGATCAAAGAAATATTCTTTGGAAAGCGAATTTCAAAGGTTCTGTCAAGCCAAATCTGTTAAAGCAGGAAGCCCAATCTTTAGCCTGTGTTTTAAGAATTCTATTTAAAATGTATAGTGATGAATCGAGGAGATGCGATTGGCCAAGAATTGAGCAAAGACTTATAAGTGTAAGCAGGGAAGCCTTGGAATATTTTATTAGTCTTAGTAGTGAGGCTCATCGAGATTCTTGGACTTCTTTACTATTATTGGTTCTTATGAGGATACTGAAAATGCCAGATGACAGGGTATGCATTATTATATATATTTTATTGAATACTTAAGCTTCACATTCCTATAATTTGGTTTCTTATTGTAACTTTTTGATGTTAATCTCAAAACAATGAGAGGTTTGAAAATAACCCGAGATATTTGTTAAACCTTGTTTCTGCAATATTAAATATAATTTTTTTCTTTAATCTATATTCTATTTCTTCCAGTTTGCTGCGCATGTATCAAGTTACTATCAACTTTTATGTGAAATCACATGTTTTGACTTGAAGCCAGAGCTGAGGTCCGTACTGCGCCGGGTGTTTATACGAATCGGTCCCGTATTCAAGATTATTCCATGCACGTAGATTATTTTATTATAATGGCCTTCTTAATAGTGTTAAGGTTCTCAACACTTTTGTTCATATACATCCCATATTAATATTAGATTATCAACTAAATTTAAATCACATGTTTCTAGTAATTAAAAAATGCCTATGCTACTAAATGATAGTTATTTAAATATTTTGACAAATTTTGGTAAAGAACAATATTCTTGTTAGAATTTGTTATATAATGGAGTTTTGTGTTGTAAGATATTTATTAAAAAAAAACAAGTGATATGAAGTTGTAATTACGAGATTTAGATAATGTGCAATTAGATACATACTATATTGAAGATAAAAAATTAGTTTGTAAAAACACCAATATGTAATTGAATAAAACCTCAATTTATATTAAAGAATTCCAGCTTTTTATTATAACTATTAAGCCATTCATTATATTACTTACAGAGAATGAAAAGAAATACTGTCAAGATTATAGTAATTACATATAAATTCCACATACTATACATACATTTGAATCTCATGCATACGAAGTAATTAATTTAAGCAATTCTCAATCCCTGAATAGAACTTTCAAGAGATTTCAAATCCCAAATTACAAGTTGCCCGTCCAAACCGGACGTGCTGACCTTAGTGGCCTTGCCCTTGGTTCCCTCATAGAGGCACAGGCAACTAATGGCGTTCTGATGTATAGAGTCTATGTTGGTGTCATTCGTTGCAATGCGTGCTTGTCTATCTAAAGACTGGAATTTTCTCATAGCTGACAACCCACCGGCTTCTTTTTTTTGGGTATTATCTAGCTTTGCCGCTAACTGTATTTGCCCATCTCCATCAATAGAATAAAGGAGAGGAATGCAGCTATATCCAGCTACAATAAGCATATTCGGGGTTACCCAATTGCAATCTAGGAATGGCAAGTATTCAGTCTTCAACTTGGTGCATGATTTGGATGCATCTGCAATGTTAATAGAACTGTCGTGGCCAACCCACGCAAACTTGTTCCCATCGGCAGAGAAAGAGACACTGCGAACCCACCCACCTCCAGCTGGAGAGTTAGGGAACTCTGCCAATAAGTTACCCAAAGGTGCCTTTTCTCCCCAAGAACTGGGAGCGGGCGGTTCTTCAATAGCCTTGATGTAGGCAGAGAAAACCCTCACCTTAAAGTCAGCAGACCCGGCAACCAAAAGTGTGTTATTAGGATGCCAATCTAAAGTTGTCACGGTGGATCTGATTGGTTTTTTGATATGCTTCGAGACCCACCAGTTATTTTCCTTTTCGAAATAGCAAACGGATATGAGTCGAGCTCCAGACCCAACAGCAAATTTATTTTCCAAAGGAGACCATTTAACGCATGTGGCAGCACGATTGATACGAAGCAGTACTAGAGTTGGAGACCACTTGCCGTCTTCTCCTTGAGTCCAAACATATGCATTGCGATCCACAGCGCAGGTCACAATTCTGTTTGTATTGGGAGCCCAATCAATACCCATTACTCGAAGGTCATGCTGATTTAAGTTATCAATAAGTTTCCATTCTTGCCCGTCAGCTTGGTAAATATGAACCTCATTATTGTTTGGAGAAATAGCTATTTCTGTAAGAAAAAATAGTTTTTAATAAATACAATGTATTTTATTTATAAAAATCTATAGTGAATAATTAATGCATTGCTTATCTGTAATCAATACATTGTAAAAGATAAAACCTGATTTATTTAGAATAGTGCAGCTTACGTGAGCGATCCTTATTCCACGCATGACAGGTGATAGGGTTGATCGAATCTCCAAAGGTAATTGGTTGTTGAAACATGTTGATATCTGAATCAATACATAAGTAAATATTCATCATTCATATTTATATCGAGAGATATATTAATACCCACTAAATATTTTAATTATACAAAGTTAAAAATTAAAAAATAATAAAACCCATAAAAAACGAAGCAATCCGTTTAACCCGGGAGAGTTTCTACGTGTATTTTTTATAGAATGAATCATTTTAGAGATAATACAAATGCCACTCCCTGTGAGAGAATAAATATATTCGTATTTTTATGGTGGGAGTTGAAAGATTTTTTAAAAATATAACTTAATCGTTATTTTATTCCTAGGAGTTTTTAACATTATGAGTGTGAATCTAATGTAGAAATGATTTAATAGTATAGTGTAATATTACAACGATCAAAAGTTGTATAGAATTCAGAACCGAAAAAATACAAACTGTTTTTATTTTATATACAAGCGGCCACTTTAAAGGAAAATACGTAATTCAAATGACTAATCTTGTTACCGAAAAAAATTCGTGGACTCTGGGCCGTCAACACGAATTTAATAAATTATATCAAAGCCGATGAATCGCAGCAAGCTCCCGTCACTCCCGTCACTTTGGCAGATACCACAGAGCCAGTGCTGCCAGTGCGCCGGTGAAATGTGCCTTCGCATCACTTTCAGCAAATTCAATACTAATATCGATTATTAAATAAATATTTTAGAGTGTATAATATTTATTTATTTAAATAATCAGTTTTAATAGTGGTTTTGTGAATGCAGAATTTTTTTACTATAAGCGATAAGTTGCTTTCCGATTTTTTCGTGGAGTGAATTTAGTTTGTGTACTGTAAATATTTCACATATTATTTTTACCAAAGTGGTACTATATATTTGAACTAAAAGATTTTTTATTTCACGGTGATTTTTACTGCATACCCAATTTAAAACACCTGGCAACATCGTACCTTTGAAAAGCTGTCATTCATAATTTTCCACAAACATTAATTTGTGCACGTGTTGACTTGTGTATAGAGATTGGGTTATTGGTTATTTCGTAAAAAAAAATATTATCCTTAAAATGTCAACCGTAGAAGGTCAGTTTTCCAACGACGAAGAGATGTTGAATATCCCAGAGGAATCATTAAAAATCATTGAGGTATATATGGTATTTTCACTAACATAACCATTTAAATTGTTATTTTTTACTTTTTATTTTGTAGAAATGGCATTTAATATAAAGTTATTTTATATTAAAATCGATTAAAATTGATGGCTTAAATATTTGTCATAATTGAAAATTACGTTTTGTTTATTGACCATGTTGCGTCACATGTTGCAATATTTTTTTCTACTTTGATATCAATTTTTGTTTCAGGATCTTAAATTGGTTACTAAGGATACGTCGCAGTTAAATATTGAGGATGAATATTATGATAGTGGAGATGATTTATCAGATGATGAATTGTACGAGTGGGATGTTGGTGTTGATGCTGATGGCCGGTACAAACCTTTTACAGTGACAAATAACCACCTTAATGCTCAAACAAACTCAAATAAAGTTACGTCTTATCAACCAAGTGAAAAGCTCTTCAAAAAATATACCAACAAAATTAATATTGATAAGTATGAAGGTCCTAGATTCTCCTCCTATGCAGCTAACTCTCTAAATGAGAGTTCAAAAAAAGCTGAAGCTGAAAGAATTCGAACTAAAGATAAACATGATAGAGCAACAGTCGAGCAGGTGATGGATCCTCGCACTCGAATGATACTATTCAAGTTACTGAACAGAGGTATGATTTCTGAGATTAATGGCTGCATATCGACAGGAAAGGAAGCTAACGTATACCATGCCACCTCAAAGGCTGGAGAAGATTTCGCCGTAAAAATTTACAAAACGTCAATTCTTGTTTTCAAAGATCGAGACAAATATGTAACAGGAGAGTATCGTTTTAGACACGGCTATTGTAAATCTAATCCCAGAAAAATGGTGCGAACTTGGGCTGAAAAAGAAATGAGAAACTTAGTAAGAATGCATGCTGCTAATCTAAATGTTCCTCAACCGTTTTTATTGAGAAGTCACGTTTTAGTAATGGGATTTATTGGATCGACAGGATGGCCAGCTCCCAAACTAAAGGATGTAGAAATATCATCTTCTAAAGCAAGATCATTATATAGGGATTGTATAATCATGATGTGGAAATTATATAATAAATGTAAACTTGTGCATGCTGATTTATCTGAATTTAATCTCCTTTATCATGATGGCCAAATAGTTGTCATAGACGTGTCTCAGTCTGTGGAGCATGACCACCCACAGGCCTTGCTGTTTCTCAGAAAAGATTGCACAAATATCTCTGATTTCTTTAGAAAGAAAGGAGTAGCCACCATGACAGTGAAGGAGTTATTTGACTTTATAACTGATCCAAATGTGACTGACGTCAATATGGAAACGTACTTAGATAAAGTATCGGAAAATATTTCTGAGAGAAGTTACGATGAAATGACTGCACAAGAACAAGTTGAAGAAGAAGTCTTTAAAAATGCTTACATACCTAAACGGCTAGCAGAGGTACAATTTTTTTTATTATTATATTTAATAGTAGTGTGCAGTCCATACAATAAATAAAGCATTGCTTTCTTTAAAATTTATTTTAACATTTACATTTTAATGTTTTTGTATGAGTTTTTCTCACAAAATTACATTAAAATTATAAATAATACACTAATAGTGATATTTATTTAATTTTAAGTAATTTGCGTGATTTACTAGACTCATTTGTATTCAGTGAACAATATTACTTGTCTTGATTTTGGAATCATCACATGCCACTGATTCTCATTTGTTCATATATACTTACACCCCATACACCCACATACACATATACACATATAATATAACGCCTATTTAAACGACAATTATATATTAGTGTCTGTTTTTTTCAGGTCGTTGATATTGAACGTGATATTAGATTGGCAAAAGCTGGCACTGGTGATGATTTGGTTTATAAAACTATTATTGGGTTGAAATCAGATTTATCTGGAGCTTTGACTACCCCTGAGCTTTTAGAAAATACAGAAAGTTCAAATTCTGGTGAGGCTACTGACGATACTGAAGATGATTCTGATGAGGAAAATGGTAGGATTTTTAAAATTAGTTTTTAATTGATAATCATTCGTGGATTTTTGAAAAGATACTCTGATTTAAAAAATGTGTCTTATTTAATATTTCAATGATCATGTGTAGCAAAAGAAAACTTGAACGGGAGGCCTCGAGATGAATCGCCTGAAAGTAGGAAAGCAAGGAAAAAAGCAGTCAAAAACCTACAAGCAGAGAAAAGGAAAACAAAGGTTAAAAAGCACATAAAGAAAAGGAGAGAAAAGCAGGCTAAGAAGTAATGAACATTCATAAATATTTATAGAAATTCAATTTATTTGTAAATTAATATTTTTTTCAATGCTTAAAAATATATACTATGAAATAAGTGGAAAACCATTAAACTATTATAAAAATAAATGAATTTGTATTTTTAAATATCACACTTATCACATTATAATTTGTTGTCCTTAACATTTTAGAATTCTTAAATTTATTTGATAGTTGCAAGAATAAACCAATAACCATTTGTTTAAAATTATTTCTTATCACAGATTCTAAATATCAGTGCTGGAAAGAGGTACTGACTTAACCTCCAATCTCCTCACATTATTGGCAAATCCTAAAAGATATAAAATTGAATAGAAATCACTAAGTTGTTGAATATGTTTTATAGATTGCATTTAATATTTTATGTGTGATGTAATTGACAAAAAGTATTTTAAGTTTACTATTTTTAAGAATTGGATTGTCTTGAGTACATTGGTGGTAATATTTTATCTATTTATCTCTTAAGTGGTTAAGTATTTTTTCTTTCCTGCTTGATATATATTTTTTCTTTCCTGCTATATCCAGTATTTAAATTTAATTAAAGCTGATAAATAATGTTTCTAAAAATACATAATAAATATTTGTTTTTTGGAAATTTCTAATATGTATTTAGTGGGATATTCCCAAAAAATCTTATTTAACTACACTCATGACCAAACAAACATAAATGCTTTCGGCACAATTAAAAAAAATATATATATGGAAGATAGATCTTGAACTGCAACACACTTATAAGGTTACTATTAGCCGAGTATATTAAGTCCATATTATTACAGCATGATTAGAAAATCTTTACAAAAATGTTTGTATTACGTAAGTATTTTATATAATTTGATTTTTTTAATTTTCAATCTTTGGAATCTTAAGTAGAAAATCTTTTTCTTAGACCTAAATAGCTCAATGACCTAAATACAAACATCAATCCGAGCATTGATGCTATTTCAAATCCAATTGAGGTGCGATTGAGATCCAGATATTCAAGCAGGATATCGGGTTTTGAAAAATGGCAGTACATATCTCTACAATCTAAAGGTGCCCTTCCAAACCCAAAAACTGTCAATACCATTGCAACAACTCCACATCTGATGAATGAACCTTTCATCAAGATATTCATAAACCAAGGAATACTCTTTGCAAAATCAAATCCATAAATTGCTAATCCCAGGAAAGGAGCGATTGCCATCGGTCCTATAGCACAGCCATTCTGTAAAGAGAAATTCAATAATTAATAAAACACTGTATGATTATGTGCTTAGAGTAATAGGCTAATTTTATTCTAGTAATATTTACCGTAATACTGAAGAAAGATCCGATTGCCAGACCTAATCCTTCTGCCGACAGAGATACTATATTTCCAACTAGACAGAATGTCACAAATCTTAAAATTTCAGCTGGTAGTCCTACCATGAAATAAACTATTCCACAAAATACAATATTCAGGACTATCTGAAGGGGCAGCTTGGATACAGTGAGTGCTGCGTAATATGGCACGAGACCATACCATCTGTTGAAGTGTTCCTTTTTTACCAATTTTACTTCCAGTGGATCTGGAAATCATGAAATTTATCATATGAAATATAATTATTTCAAAATCTAAAAAGTGCTAGTGATATTATATATTTGAATGAATATTTGTTTAAATTGTAAACATCTAGCAATCCTTGAATAACTCGTTATAGGCATCAAATTAGTAAATCAAAACATAATATTTGTGTATGAAAACAAGGTATAAAATGTGAGTATACATCGTGCTGTATTCAATATTAATATACACAAGTTGTTAACATAAATCAAATAGTTATATTAACCAATAATTATACAAATTCCAGAACAGGAATAAATTTCTAAGATTATACCATGTTTTTCTCCGGTCCTTTCAAAATTCAACTTCAAATTGCTAAAACTTTGAAAAAACTTTTGTCTGTATATATTGTATCAAAAATATATCAAATTTTTCATATAATACTCACAGACTAGAACTGGAACCATTATTTGCGTATATGCAAAGAAAATAGTAGTACCAACACAGAATTTTAAATGATTAAACATTAGATGGCCCTCGTTTGCTGACCCATAGAAACATAAGCCAATGAGAACCCCACAGAGAATGTGGTGTATAGTCTGAATCCAAATACCTAGAAGAAGATGCATTAATTTGTTTATATATCAGTCAATTTATTGAAAAAGTTAATGTTCAATATTCACAGGCAAGTGATTTAATATAATCATAATTACCAACTTTATTTCTTCTTATTTGTAGGAACATCCGTAATAATAGAACATAAAATTGTTGTGGCGCGGATATAGCGTAATCTTTGTTGGGATTGTTAGAAAATCTTCTCATCTTCAACCATGCCATTGTTGTGCTGATATTTGAGATTTGCGATACAGCTGAAGAATTAGAAGTTCTCCTATCGTGTTTAGTATTTTCATTTTTATTGTCGGATTGATTTGAATCAGGGAAGCCTTGGCAACATTTTCCATTCTTTGTAACTTTTGATAGTTTTTCTATGTTTTCTACATTTTCTGTTAATTCTATAACTGAAATGTGCGTCAAAGATTAGACCATGATTGTGGTTTTGCAAAATAGCTTGTATGTAAGTGAGTTTTATACCGAAATCAGCTGGGTTGTGATGCCTAGGACACGATAGGCCTACTGAAGAGAGAAATGGGACTAATGCGGTTGTTCCTCCTTGATAGATGCATTGTCCTTGCGCAAGGACATAAACCTTTAAAAAGTTTTAATTGTTGCAACTCGTGTTTTATTTTAAATTTACAATAAATGGTTGCTTGATGAGGTACTTGCCATGTCAAACAGTTCAAATATTGATGCTGATGGTTGGTGGATGGTGCAAACAACTGTCCTGCCTTGTCTAGCCATACTTCTCAGAAGTTTCACACATTGCGTTGTCGTCACTTGATCTAGACCGCTTGTAGGCTCGTCAAGAAAAAATAACGGTGGATTGTTTACCATTTCCAGAGCAATAGAAAGTCTGCGAATTAACAATATTGGTTAATAAATGATAAGATTTAGTTTTATTTATTGAGTATTATCTACTATAATAATAGCCATTGTGTGTATGTTTGTATGTATGTTTCGTTTTTCCGTTCTGTATAGAATATCTTAAAAGATACAACGCTGATTTTTTGCACATAAGTTAAGTAAATTTTTCCGCAGCTATGTGCCGAATTTCAAGACGATAGGATAATATTTTCATTCATAAACTTTAAAATATGCTTTAGCTAAACTTTAATTATATGATTCACTTCTTCGCCGCGAGATGTCGTTCACCGCGAGAATTTCAAATTTAGAACTTTTACAAAAAAAACAAAAGACGCATCAAATACGTCATTTTGTGACGGGCTACATTACTAGTATTATTATAATTATGTAAGATAAATTTTAATGCATAGCGTGACAGCATAGTCTAAATTATGGGTGGCCAAATCTCGGCCCGCGGGCCGCATGTGGCCCGCAGGCGTTTACCTTTGGCCCGCGGAGCATATGTATATATTTTGCTTTGTATATTAAATTAAATTTTGTTGTACGGCCTGGTAGGAAATCTCATTTCCTTAATCTGGCCCGGCTGCTAAAAAAGGTTGGTCAGCCATGGTCTAAAGTCTGATAGGCAAGGAGAGCGTAGGCTATGCTATGAGCTATTGCCTTTTTCTCTTATCCTATAAATGTTTATCATCTAGTAGAGACATTACATACCTTGTCATGTCTATATATCTTGTTATCATGTCAATAACAAGAGTATTTTTATGAACAATAAAGATACACTAAAATGTTTATAGTATGGCAGTGGAAAGCATGAAATGATACCAGATATGTTAAACTTTGTGTAGATGTTGGGTACCTTTTCTTTTGTCCCCCAGACAGGTTCTCCGTTCTGGTGTGACAGTGTTCCTCGAGCCCGAGGTTGCGTAGGATAGCGGCTACTGTGGCGCGCCTCGCGCCTGACCCACCTGAGTCCCCTCGCGGCATTTTTAGAGCGGCCGCCAGTACCATGAGCTCTTGGACGGTGAGTAGTGGCTGCAAGAAGTCATCCTGGGTGATGTAACAAGAGTGCTTGTGGAACTTTGCAGAGTCACGCAGTTGCCCTCCTGCCAGGAACTCGCCAGTGACACCAGCTGACCTAAAATAATTTTTTTTCAGGAAGTGCAAAAATTTTACAAGTTTTAGGAGTATAAATGATGGAGATCAAGAGATAAAGTTGTGATTTATATGTATAATAAATATATATATTTGTCTATATTTCAACTCAAAAATTACCTTTTATATAGATATAGTTTTTATATGTTCTGTTAACTGTACGTTACTGTAATACCATTGTTGCTATTGTATCATAAAATCCCCAAGAGTGGTGGAGACATGGAGAGCTTTTTATCAAATTGTGAATCAATAAAAGCAATGATGATGGTGATATTGTACATTAAGTCATATAAATATTAATTATATGTTATGAACCATTAAAAGACGGAACTTCTGTGGATGTAAGAAAAAATCATCTTTTATTACTGTGTAATCACCATCAGGTATAAATGTTACAGTTACCTCATCGATCGTGGCATAGCAATGTTTTGAACCACTCTAATACATAATTCTACTATATAAAAAAATGAGAATTTATAATTTTTAGAGCAATGTGTATTGCATATACTTTTTTATGTGATTTTGAATGTATTAGAATTGCAAAACATACCATTGAACATTTAATAAGTGCCACTTACCTTTTTGCGATAAGTGGATGCAATTGCGTAGGATCAGTATTGCATAAAATGCTTTAGATGTAGACTAAGCAGTTTTGTGGTCAAGAGCATTTTGAAATGTGAAAATACGGTGTCTGTTTGAGTAGCAGTAGAGTTTCTTTCATCCAATCTAATAAGCCAATTTTGGCCTAAAATTACTATAAACGTTTCAAAGCCATTTGTTACAATTTATTTTAAGTATGGTGAATAAAAGTTCGCAATGGGCTGTTGAAATACGCAGTGATGCGTAGCCAACAAAAATAGCGCACGAAAGAAAGTGTTCGAACGATGGATTATTATTAAAATATAATCGGCATTGTGAAATGGAGCTCGGTGGTAAATAAATTTGCGCTCATTCAACCATTTATAGTATTTTATTGACGCGATTATTTAGTCGCCGAAATCACGGGACGCCCCTGGCACGTAAGTGGATATAAAGACAAGTAAGCAGCACAAGTAGAATATGCTGCATAGCGGATATTAGCATACCTATTTACTAGCGTAGGTTGGAAAGACCTACTGACCTTCTTTTCCTCTAATAACATCCCAGACAAATGAAAGAATAGCAAAGCCTACCTAAGTATACACATTAAAGTTCCCAGTTTCTCCATTTAATATTGCAAAATAGCTTTTTATAAATTTATAAAAAAATTACTCCTGTGTGATGGTATATTTATGAGTATTTTGTGTTACAAGTGAATGAATAGAAATAATTAATAAGATTTAAAATAATTCAAGTGCACGCCACTGATGTACAAAAAACGTATCTCCTTTACATCCCGCTAAGTTTTATAATTTATCATAAATCTTGTGCTCGTGTATTATTCCAACTGCGATGAGAAAAAAAAAACGAGGTGCTACAATTAAATCCAATAATCACGTAGCCTACAATATTCTCGCGTGTAAAATTAATAACCCCATAAGATTCAGTCAAAGAAAAAGACGAAACGACTGTTGTGATGAGATGAGATTAATTATCTACGATTGCTGTAATAACTATTTTTTTCTAAAACATTTTGCATAATCTAATGTTTAACATCCATTTCTGGGTTGAAAGTTTTTTCCAGAGCTATATCGTGCTCAAACAAACAAATTCTGTAGCCATTGTTGTGCCTAACGAGTTGGAAAAATGATGAGAGATGATAGCCTCTTATACACATATTCATTATATTTATATTTTTTTCAATCGGCTTAATTACAGCTACTGATGCCAATCTGTTTTTAAACAAAACACAATTGTATTGTATTAAATAATACAATATATAGTAATAGTTACTATGAGTTCTAGAAATTTTTTTTTTACTCTAATAAAGCCTTTGCTTTACTCAATTTAATAACGAACGGAAAAAATATATAAATACTTAATTAGTAACTATACTTGGTTGCGTTGGTATAATAAGCTATGCTAATGCTTACATAATAATAATAATATTAAAATGGACTTTGTCGAACATATTTTGGCCGGAAAAAGGTTACCGGCAGCTGCACGTGTTATGGTTTTCCACGTGGCTTAGGCTTTAATTGGTATTTTTTTCGGGCCAATGTAAGACCAAAGAAATTCAAGCTTTTGAGTAATTTAATTAATTCATTTGCTTCACAGTTAAAAAAGCAAATATAATTAATATCCACGACTCCGTTTGATTACTACTAGTTGAAAATCATGCGGCGATCTATAAGCCGTCATTTAAATACAACCTTACTTGTTCAACGAGTTTTGATTTCAAACAACGACTGTGTTTTATTATCTGTTATTCACTCAGAATTCCTTCGCTCCACTCTTAGTTACTTGAATCTCCTCACAATCCATGCAGGGCTGAATTTCAGTGGGTTTTATAATTTACCTGAATCCGGAGAGGGCATTTAGGAGGCTGCTTTTTCCTGCCCCCGAGGGACCCATGATCGCTGCCAGCTGCCCAGCACGAAATTTTCCGCTCACGCCATGTAGAATCTCGCTGGTGTGTAACGTACCTGATGAAAATTAATTAATTTAAATAACAATATTTACTGGAGTTTCGAAAAGTGGAAAA
This sequence comes from Atopsyche davidsoni, assembly GCA_022113835.1. Classification (NCBI taxonomy): domain Eukaryota; kingdom Metazoa; phylum Arthropoda; class Insecta; order Trichoptera; family Hydrobiosidae; genus Atopsyche; species Atopsyche davidsoni. The sequence continues at coordinate 11,659,830 of JAILWY010000023.1, forward strand.
TACACAAAGAAACGACGTAAAAGCACACGAATTGATTTCGTCCAGCATTTGAATGAGAATTTGTACCAATAGCCTTCGAGCCTTTAACCGATTCTTGAAAAATGACCTCACAGTAAAACCTTTAATGACTATCATCATTTTTAGACTATAACCTTGAATGGGTTTTATGCCTTCAAATTTATTTGTCAGCTTCCTGTGTGACGCAGCCGTCTTTCGGTTCCGCTCTTCTGAGGTCCGCAATGACCGCAGCCGGAAGTCATTGGTTTTTATTAAACGCAAGCATTTTTTATTGGCACCACAACGGCAGAGAAGACATTAAACTGTAAATACCGTAATAATTTATTTTTTTAAATTAAAAACAAAGTATTACGCAGTTACTTAATATCAGAAAAGGATAAAGAATTTAGGATATGATTTATTAAAAAAATATAACTCTGTAATAATTATTATAAATGCAAAATATGGATTACTTGAAATATATATATATATATATATATATATATATATATATATATATAAAAATACATATATATTTATTATCTATCTTTAACAACAAGTAAATTTGTATCTTGCAGCGCTTTATTGTTAACATGATCCGAATGCCTTCACTGTAACAATTAGTATAGTGGATTTTCCAAGATATGAAGTCAAGATTGGTCCCTTTTTATATTCATGTACCATTTCAAAAATAACGTATAAAATACTTATATGCAATTAACAGACATTTTTTTCACATTCAAATCATTTAAAATCTATTTTTAGTAAGATTTAAAAAGGTGCCCTAACAATTATCGATGACAAAAACTCCATATCAACTCCTAAAAACAGGTTGCAAGCCAAGGACATCGTAAATAAATGTATATTTTATAATGGATACAGGATTAGTTGTTATGGGCTTCAGCTGCACACACAAGTAAATTAGTCAATTTATATTTATATATAATTCATAACTTGCTTTTAATCGTTGACCCTGAAGTTTGCTGGAATCCATTTACAATAAAAACGTTTTAATTACACTTAGCAATGAGAACTACATTCAGAATGTGAACCTTAATTGTATAGGTATAAGTGGGTTAATTTATTACTTCTTTAATATTACTATTCTTTCAAGTTTATACTCCCTGCAATAATATTTATGTTAAAATTTCGATATGTGCACATATGTGGGCTGAAATCTAAAACTCATTTCAATCAGACATCTTTCGACAGTAACAAAGTTTACAGTCACCTCGCTCCTAGAGCATGCAACCAAACCGGCGAATTATCAAATTATTAAATTAATTATTAAATATCCAGTAGACATGCAATAATATATTTATTTTTTTTAACAACTCACGGTGGAAATAGCTTATCTCGTATCATTGCTTCAAAAGTTAGTTTTTATAGCAGATTACATGCTCAATGCACGCCGAGTGCGAAGTAAGATTAATGCTTTCTAAATTACAGCCTAGTATTCCTGTAAAAGGACCATTTTTTTACAGCATCGGTTTTCATGTATACCAAAAAGTCTACCAACGTAATCTTGTTGTTGTGGGTAGAACCCGGATGTTAAGTACAAGTTCTAGGTTAATCGTAATACTGATTGAGCGTGTTATACAACGTAGCCTTGTACATTGAGAAGTACATTAAAAGCTCTCCGTATTCTTCCTCATTCAATTATTATATTTATTATCATTTTAAATCGTAAAGTAAATTTTGAAACACTGCATGGGTGCTGCCCTTATATAATTAAAAATTTCCGCCTGAGATATCTGTATTTTTTTAAAAGTATAATATTGCAGTTTAATTATAACCAGTGACACAAGATCACAATTACTATAATAATTGCACTATAATCATCATTTAAATAATAACCATCCCAGGAATATGTTTTCATGCATAATTGTCTTTGTATAATATTATACGTCTAAGCAAACGTCACGTATGAATTAATCAGACTGTGCGCTCGTAAATCACAAGGTGGCTATTACTTTTTACATATCCGTATACTATTTAAGCATTCATTCAAATACGCGTGTCGTGCAGCCCAATATCTGAAATAACTTTGATTAGTTGATCCAACTATGTACATATAAACGAAATTAGAGTGATAATCGAGATCCAACAACATGAGAAAAGTATTATGTGCAAGATTGAAAACTTGCTGGAGATTCCCCAAATGTTATGTCGCCTCAGTTCTAATTTATGGAGTGGGGGCTGAATTGGCTTATTACAGACGGTTAGGTTAGGTTGCATGCCTAAAGTGAATCTGATCTATAAGGGTTTGGGTATTATCCATCACGTGTGTAAATTTATTCAAATCTATACACTAATTTAGTATTTGTATGCAATTGTATAAAAAAAAAATGCAGTTGTCGTGAGCAATTTAAAATATCACTCGTTGAAAATCATAGTGGAAACGCACTGAAAATTATGAGTAATTGTGTAATTATTTTAATTTATTTTTATAAGTAAACGATAGGTATGCATGTATAAATAATGTCCTGATGAAATCTCGATTTAATCAAATAACTAGGATTAACAAAAAGTTTAGCATTTAATATGGCTTTGCAAAATGATATTGTCGGATGTGATAAAAATTGTTCTGATTTACCACACTAGTAGTAATACTTATTATGTGTTGTCATTTATGAAAAAAGTAAACATATTGCTATTTATTTATCTATAAGACAGAACTATTGTTATTTTTTAATGAAGACTGAACTAGAGGTTTTATCAATGTTGTTTTTAATTGAATCATTTTAGTGCTAATTTTACAAAAAAATAAGATGAGGTAGGATTTATTATTAATTAAGGCAAGACACACGCGACCGGTTTTCCTTGAAAAAATATTATTGCAGAGGGCGAGAATTGTATTCAAAGAGCAGTGATGATTTATATTAAAAAAAAACTTGATTAATAAATAAACCTGATTGCACGATAGAAATAAATGTAAAAGTCTTGATCAAGACGTCTCTTTTTGCGCTTATTCACGCTTACGGCATAATAGGTACACATTATTTTATAAAGTATCATTACCTGCATCTAATAACAACGACTTATTTAATTAGTGGCGTACCGAGGGGCGAGGAGCGTCCGCCCCTGGCATTTTCTACATTGTTTTCCAAAATTATATAAAACAAATAAAGTTATAATATAAACCATTACTTATTTATAATAAGTTCGTGTGCTGACTCTTGATTTGCTGATTTTAATTGAATTTAAAAGAGTCGCATATTGGTAACAAAACCTAGTGACAAAACCTCTTGATACGCCACTCTTTTACCAGTTAGTCATGGATACAATTAATAATAATGACGGAGCATACTTGACTATTTAAATTTATAATTTTTGGCAACAAAACATTTGTAATTTGTAATAATGTAATTTAAAATAATTATCTAATGTTAATAAATCTGAACGTGATTGTTTATTTTAAACTGTTATTGTATCAAACAATTAAATAGACATGCATAAACAAAGACGTAAATGCTACCTTTTAGCGGCCATGGCACTCGGGTAATGAAATCTGGGTCATGTAAAGGTTTATAAAATTGCATTTAATTGCAGTGAGGCTGCTGTGTCCATTCAGTGCAAGTATCAGCTATTTGCCAGGGAGCGTGAATAGAGCATTAAAAAATATTAACAAAGAAAATAAAACAACGACAAATATAATTCGTGCACAACTGTACAAAAGGCAATGTTACTTAATATTTCCTGAAAGAGGATTGTCTTTTAATTAATATATTTTTTAACAAATCTATATACATTTATGTACGAGGTATTTTTATATGGTCTCATTGACCACGAACTTTAAACAATATAATTTTTATGTTCAATATATCAAAGAGACTATTTCAAGTTTAGCGAAATCGTCTCTAAATTCTTGAACGTCTTTAAGAACGAACGTATTGGTTTAACTCTATAAGATTGAATCATAAAAATAGACTGATGAATTAAACTGATTCAACTTTGTTGATATCACGAAAAGAATGTCACCATGTAACCAAGCTTTGAACTTGATATGAATTTGCTTTCATGCCAAGTATTGGAGCGCCGAATGCCAAATCGTTCATCGAAGCGAATCAATCCGTACACGTGACGAATGCGTTAGATAATTAAAAAGTCGGTACATGCAAAGCCAGACTTGGATAAAGTAGGTAAACCAGATTCTTTTCTGGGTTATAACTAACTGACGCAAACATCACCTTTACAGCTTACTGATAGCGTCGCAAAAAAACTTGGTCATTTCCACCGATGATGTAATATTTTTTATTAAAAAACTATGACTATGTGTAATATAGTATATATATTTCCACCCCTTATCCTTATGTAAGTGATTGAATATACTTATTTTAGTTTAACTCAGCGTGTTGCATTATAATGATAAGGGTAAAAAAAAAAAAAAATTCACGACACCCGTAGTATTCGAACCCAATCTTCGTGGCTTTGGATGGATAAAAATACGGATATACTGGCAATCGCATTTTATTCCAATGTTTTGACTAAAACTGAAGATATATTTATACTGTCTGAAACAGCTACTGTTAAAAAGGATAAAAATAAATTGAAACGAGCGCAGTTTGAAAAGCGCTGAGATAACGGGAACAAGGAGGAACAAGGAGGGGGTCGAGGGCAGTCGGGTTTGACTCTCGGTGAATGCACTTTCGAGATCTTAGGTGTTGCATTGACGGAGGGCAGAATTTTCTTATACTCAGCAGTGACTATTTCCTTGATTCGTAAATGCGGTCAGGCTACATTATTTTTAATCGATTTATTATAACTTGATTCGTGGTACACACGCCACGACATAACTGACAACTGAATAGTTATTATCCAATAGCGGTCTCTAGTTTCAAATATTTTTTTTTTACGATTTTGCCTCATTAAAAAACGCAAAATATGCCGCAATCGGCCAGCTACCGTTCGGTTGTCGGTCGTGTCGCGGTGTGTGTAGGCAGCTTTAAGTGCCCTCTTCACATCTGCAGCAAGGCAACGCGAATGCCGGGGCTTGGGACGAGGAATTGTATAGATTACCAGGAAACTGGCACTGGGGTCCTAGTGCTCACCTTCTTAGTTTTCTACGAGTGGGAGGTATGAATACGGAATGACTAGAATCACACTACTATGTAATCGTAGATTAATAAAAAATAAATAGAAAAATCACAGAAAATCTGAGAAAGATTTTATCTAAGGATTAATTAAGCCCGACGTCATTGACCTGGAGGTAACTTGAAATTTGCATGAACATTGAAAATACTGGAATAAAATTGCTTTGCCCGGATACCATGATTGAATAGCAAGCGTGCTAACCACTGATCCACGAGGCTGTCTAAACGCACTTTTAACCGATGGTCATTACATACACTCAATCCGGGCAGAAGTTGCAAGTTACCATGAGCAAGTACACACTTTACATTGCAACTTATTACAGTTATAATTGTAACTCGAAATGAACTCTAGTGGCATATATGTCTGTTAAACGGCTTTAAAACAAGGATGGCATTAACTCTTCTAAAATATTTTTTCAGTGGAATCACAGTTGATGGTTTACTAGAAAAAAATTTATATGCATTTTAAACGTATAATCTCAACCAATGTTCTAGAAAACATCCGCAATAAAAGTTTATTATGATTGATCTTTTTTTATTCTCATTTTTTTAACACACAAACTACGAGCTCTGAAAAGAAGATTTTGCTGTTATTATTATTTATTACTATATTTATTTGATTACTTTTAAAAAGATATCCTTGAATATATCCTTTGAAACATTGGAATCAAATGCAATTGCCAGTATATCTGCATTTTTATCTATCCAAAGCCATGCAGATTGGGTTCGAATATATATTTAATATAAGCTATCTTAATATATTAAAAGCGGGTAAATATGATTAATCTGTTTCATTACCTTTGAGGGTGCGTTTCGTTACTGTGTACGAAACATCGATGAATTCCAAATCCATAGTGATTCGTTATTATCTTTTGAAAAGCAAAAAAGCACTTGGGTGTCTCTCTGTCTCCACGATCAGTCTTCCATTATGATGTTACGATGTCGTCACTGCAACAGCCTTTGTTCGTTCTTGTGCAAATCAAAGGTGCTCGGGCGCACATCTAAGGTTCTATGGCGCACACAACGGGACTTATTCCGCATCTTTCGCCATCGCAATGACAGCCACCGTACCGCATCAATGGTTTGACTTTCTGAAAACAAAATAAAATTATATTACCTGCAACAGTACCTTAGTGGAACAGAGAGAGAGTTGAGATTGCTTTGTTGCAGTATTTTTACAGTAAAATTAAATATACAATGTTTGTCTGAATTTTTTACGTAAAATATCACAATTTTTTTTTATTGTTATTATAAGTTCGTAATATAATTCATTACTAATTCTTTAGTTTAAATTTAATTCCTTCGTTTGGATTGCCAAATAATAAATAAATATTGAACAAAATAAGCTTTTATGTATTATTTTTCAAACAACCAACACTAACTATCAATCAAATTGTTATTAGAGTAATTCTTGATTATTTTTATATCCTCAATCACAAAAGTGTAATAATTATAAGCTTAATTTTGGGAATTCATTTATTTGTTATTTTCAAAACGACCGATTTCAACTACATCTTTACAGTGATTATTGGACATAATATTTTTCATTCGTTCACACCGGTCGACTATTCATCAAAGCTGTATATATATTTGCAATACTCTATTCGCAATGTATTAATGCATAAAATCACCAAGTGTGAATTGTTGCAATTATTTCGTACTAACATAAATATAGTACAAGGTTAAAAATCAAAATAATTAACTGTTCGGCCCAATACCGAGGTTACATTTTTACGATGCAAGGTTTTTTTTCTATTGTTTAGAAAAATGTTATTTTTGTTCTAGCTGCAGCATCATGGTCTTCTGTGGATCCGATGTGTGAGAAAGATCGCAATTCGAGCTTAAATTAAAATAATGTGTTTATAACTCTAAAATGTATAATTTATTTTTCTGAAGACATTTATAAAAACATCATTTAGTTATAAACAAAATAATCCTAGATTATTGTAATCTAGTGGCTTAACTTGGGACATAACAGTAATTATGTGCCGTGATATTGAAATAAATTTATAACAAGCAAAAAAATCATCGGATGTATTAATAAATATGATCTGGTTTTGGCGTCGTTTTATTACTTATGGATATAAAAAGTTCAGAAACTAGAATGTTCACTAATAAGATTATAATAAAAACATAACGTGTTTGTATTTATTTTTTGGTTCTGCCTGTGAAGTCTTCTAGAATACGTTATCAACTTTTAAACAGTAGAGTTTTTTCATATTTTACTAATTAAATAAGTATCATTGTGTATATAAGGGTATGATATATCTATACAAATGTATGATGCTAGTAGTTGCATATGTTATCAGGATGAAAAAATATGTTTACGCAGTATGGTATTTTGTGCACAATTTATTAATAGTATTGTAAGAATAATTTATTATTATTTATTTATCATAACAGACAGAATGAGAGTAAACACTTTGCTTAGCGGATAAAAGATTTATGACTGTTTTCAGTTCTCGATTATTTCTCGGGACAAGACATAAGCTCTCAGGAATGATTTTAAGAAAAATACTCACATACTCAAACTGAAAATTTCACTGATAATTTTTTTTTAATTTCGGGGGTGGTACTGTAAACGATACACAAGGGTGTTTTAAAGTATTAGAGGCTCGACGATTGGTCGCGAACTGGCACTCGCGCTTGTCGCGGCAAAACTTATACTGACGCTTAGAGTTTTCCCTTCTGCCGAGGCTTGCAATATCAGCTCGACTCCGCAAGACGGAGAGTAATTGGACGCAGACAGAGATGGGATATTATTTTTAAGGAACCGGTTCACGCACATAATTTAACTTAAAAAAAAACATTTAGATTGCTAATGCTGTCATCGAAAATAATAATATGTAAAAAAAATACAATATAAGAATTTTTATTATTTGAACGAAAAGATTGTTTAGCGAATTTTATATATACACAATGAACACTGATATATGATCAAAAGAAAAAAACAACCTTTTTTGTGGCAGTGATTTTAATAGTTAATTATTGAAAATGACTCCACCGCAAAGTAACTATATATGTTCAACGTAAATCAAAAATTAAATCAAATATGTGCACGAGTACTGATTTTTTTAGCGCTCTTGATAAATAATTGAAACGGTGTCCTCGAAAATTGTAGCACCGTGTACTAAACCAAATAGAAATCAAAATAGTTGTACATTCTATCACAATAATAGTACAATTTATCGAGGTGATTCAACAAACACCTTTCATTACGTTTTCTAACCGAAACATAACATTAAAATAATTTCAGGTTTTGACGATTTCAGAAAATACTTTTGATTTTTTTGCCACCACGAGTGTCCGAAAAAACACACGTAGGTTTTTTTTTTGGTGAATTGGCTTTTTATGTGATAAAATTGTCAATTTTATAACACGTATGTTTTATTTATGTCTGCAAATTATATTTAAACACAATTTTACTAACATTATTTTTCTTGAATGTCGTATTTTTAGCATGTAAAATGAACTTTAAAAATTGTTTGGAAAGACCCCTATCCGAATATTACGTTTTGATATTGTATTGGACTTTTTCCATGATTGGGAAGCTAATAAGTTTTGTGCTTTGATTAAGTCTTAACCTACTCTTTATTATATTATAAAATTATTATATTCATTCATATTGAATTCTGCCTGGCATTGTATCACATGGCCGTGTTGAGGAAGCAAATAAACAGGAACAATTTTCAATAAAAAAAATGCAATCTTGAGTCTTATCCTGTTGCATAGGAGACAATATTATATTTATATCAGTCATAATTTATATAAATACAGCTGATAAAAGTACACCAAATGACGAAAAGATTTTTAGTCACAACGAAGGACTACACTATCTGTCTACTCTTCTTCCTGTTTCATATTTATTTGCTTCAAATCGAAATATCAATTTAAAAAAAATTATAACATGTGATGTTTGAATTGATTTTGAGGTATAAAATAAGATTGACCTGATAACCCGAGCATTAGGTTCATTGTCAATTAAGCAGTAATTTGTGATATTAGAATAAGGATTTTTGGGATTCCTCCGTGAGGTTAGAAAAATTTTTAGATAGTAATGAAATAAAAGTACTTTAGTAATTAAAATTTTAAAATCGACTGTGGATATGCAAAATCATTCAGTAGTATGAAAGATACTCATTTTCTTATATATTTTTTAATATATCCTTTTTTATTATTTTTATACACGGTTTCAATTGATAAACCGATATAAATCATATTTAACGCATGTTAAGATAGCTAATATTTTAACCGAGCGATTGTGCTATATGACAATGTACCCGCCGGCTTTAAAAATTAAATTATATAAAGATCCAACGATCAAAGTCGGCAAGCAAATATTTCACGTCACTATCAGATGATTCAGAGTTTGGTTTATTTAATTCGATGTCTATGTGTCGTTTAGTGACGATGTAGTCCTTTTAGCCTGAAGACCTATTAAGAGATATTAAACCATGCTTATAAATTCTATAGTAAACGGTTATGTACAGTACTTTGATAAAATGTTAAAATACGACGTAGATACCTACGTCATGCGATTTTTTCGTTCTCACGATGAATTTTATTTCCTAAATTGTCCGATAAGCTCGGAAAGTTTGAACAACCGGTTCCCGAGAATGGATATGAGCTATCGACGTATATGCATATACTCGTATTTACACCACTGCTAAATGTGCATAATAAGGCTCAGCACTAGGGTGGCCTACAAACTGCCATCTGCCCATAGAAATCATCTAAGAAATCATAATAGAAATGCATGCGAGCCTAAAGTGTGTCATAATGTCATAAGATAATGATAGAACATATGTAGGTTGTATTTGTTTAATGAAAAGTCGAAAGTTGAGTATAGAAGAGAAACAAGGTTTTATTTATATAGATAAATATATTATTTTATAAAATGACGTTTTGAATGTTTTTTGGCGTTTCGTACAACTGGAAAAGCTATTATTTGTACATAAAAAAAAACTTTTTTTGTTTACGAAGTTAATTACTAAGTTGATATTAACTAAAACCTTATTTAATGCCAAACTCTTTTCTTTTTAATAATTTATGTACAAATTAAAAATGTTTCAAATAATTTGCTGTCCACTTACATCCTGAGACCACTGTATATTATGCCTGAACTGCAAATGCCAATAAAATTAATTCAATAAAATACATTCAAACTGTTTAAATACACAAAATAAACATAATTCAGTGATTCATAAGGAAAGAGTTTTAAATTTTTCATAGACATCAACACTTTGTTGTAATTATTTAATCATTACCAAACATCAGTGCTTTTGCAAAGCTTAAAATGATTTTTTTGGTTCGGTTTTTGTAGTATAGGGAAAATAACAAAAAAATTATAAACAAATATTAATTTAGTATAAATTTTATTTTTATCTAAAGATGAAAAGATATATTTCCTAATCTACTAAACTCACAAATTAAACCCGCATTCATTAGTATTATGCTAACTTGTTTAGTTGCTGCAATTATAAATTGATTGAATATCAATTTATTGACATTTTTAGGTAGCAATTTATGTCAATTAAATTGATTTATCCAGAATGTGAAATTTTCAAAAAAATTCAATGGGAAGCCTTTAAAATTTATATTACCTAGAAGTAAATTTAAGACACAGTGGTTTGAATACAATTTAAAAATAAAGAAATCAAAAGTGCAACTAATCATGAAATAGTTTAACAAAAATTTTACTGCATAATTATTGTTAATTTTTTTATGTACAATATAATAATAATTTAATTAATTCTTGCAGCATTATTATTAGGAATTGGCATAAAGCTGCTGACATATGACTTTGGTAATCAGCTTTTGGACTATCTATATAAAATAAATCTAAATTTTAGATAACAATTTTATAAAAATTATATACATATTATTTACAGATTTCTTAGCAATAAGTATCTTGTTATACTACAAATTTAATTACACAGTCTAGTTTTTATGAGAATGTTTTGTTTTTGAGAAATGTATGTAATTAAATAACAGATTCTAAAATTAAGTCTATGTTTTTATAAGTGATTTAAGTATTTATTGCCTTAAAGATATAACATATTTCTTCAAAAATTGTAAAATGAAAAGCAGATGTAAACATGGCTTTGAGGAGACTGGGTGAGAGGCCTTTATATAAAGAAATAAAACCTTCAGCCTTAATTGTTTCACTGATGCAATTGAAAAATCCACTGCAAAAGAATTGCTTCCCAAAATTTGAACGATATTTTTGAAATCCTTGAATCTGCATTCGTTTTTTGCCCAAATCAAAGGGATACACTACAAGCTTAGTTACTAGTCCAGTTATCGAGCCAGAAATAAAGCTTACATACAGTGGAACATTCTTGACTTTTTCTTTGTGATTATCTTCTGAATTGGATTTTGTAAAGAATCCACTAATATACTTGTAACACATAAATTGTGCACCCGAGTGAGGAGCGATCTGTGCAATAGTAGGCATGAGCCCTTTATAGAGAGAGAGTTTTCCCTCATTTTTATACATGTGCAGAAAAGTATGCCATACACCTTTATAAATTCGATTATTTTTTTCTTCTGCAATTAAGCGAGTTCGAATAGTATCAAACGGAAATGAAACAATGGTTCCCACAGTCCCTGCCAAAGCACCACAGGTAAAATTGATTGCTGGAGCATAGGTTACTGACAAATCTGGTTGTGCTTTGAAAACTTTTTCAGTAAGCATTTCATAAGCCCAAAATTGTACTACTCCATAGGTTATTGATAAATATTGAGCAGGAATATGTCCACTCCATAAAGCAGCTGCGCCTTCTTCTTTGATGATGACACGGAATGCTTGAATTACTGAATTGTATTTAGAACCTTCAGCTATTGGTTCAACTTGAAGCTGAAACCGTATCTTGATGACATCAAAAGGTTGACAGAGAGCACGAGTGATCGCTCCAGAGGCACCTCCAGCAAACATATACTGCCACGAGTGTAATTTATCGTCATTGGATATATACCCCACCATTGCTATTTAATTAAAAGAGAATAACCTCTTTAACCTCTTGAAATAAAAATAATTGTATTTTTTTATAAGGTTAAGCTGAAGGTCAAAAAATCTTTACAAAATTGCAGTACATTTTCAATTAAAACGTGAAACACCAGACGATAATTTTCTATTGAACTAATTTTTACTGAATCTATTAAATTGGCAAGTTTTTTCTCAAAAGCACACAGATTTATGAGTTTGTTGTTAAAGCCGATTACATTTTGAATTGACGTTTATGTAGTCATAGACACAAATACTCTTTTACCACAAACAAAAATATAATTATAGTAGAATTTTTTAGGGTTTTATATTGCTCAAATTTTTACAGCATCTGAGTATAGGGAAATAAATATTTTTCGTTTGTAATAATTTTAACACCGCTTAATTATTAAATGGGTCTTTAGTATTTTTGTAGTCAATAAAATATCGATTAAAATAAACTGCCATCTACCGGGGTAATGATTGACTAAAACAATTCCTTGCGGATACTCAAGAGAGCGTCGAGTATTGTTATTATAATCATAGATAGAAGGCAAGTTGATTCTTCGACTCTGAATTCTTGCAGAGTGGAAATATTTATAACATAATGTTTTGTGATATCTGATTACACTCATGCAAAAGAGAGTTTTTTTTACACATATTTTTCCCTACACAAACTCCACCTAAGCCACACCTTGTAAGCCCCACAACCAACGCGCGGGACCAGGTGAGAGACACATTCCGTGTTGCAAACATAGCCTTAATAACTATTGTAAATTAACATAAAAGAAAATAAAGAATCCTGGGGAAAAAAATTGATGGCTAATTTTCATTTTTACTTACAAAATGTACACAATTATAGACTATTGTATGTAAAGTAAATTATCAAATAAATTATACAGATTTACTTTAGACTACATCAAGTATCTATTGGATACTTACAAATTTAAAAAAATATATATGTAGGGCTATCGATATATTCAATTATATAAATATATAAATACAAAAAAAAATATATATATATATATATCAATTAAATACAATATTTAGTTCAGTTTATTTATTGAATTAAAGTATTGACTTTATTGTTTATGCAACCGGCAGCATTGCCGACAAAAAATAATGCATCCAAAATAAATATTTAATTTTCAATGCCAAAGTATTATTGAAATATTATATACTTGTCATATTTTATATGATACATAACAAGTCTTTTCGGTTTGTATTCCTTTTTTTATGCTCTCTTGCATTGATGATATACATATATTCATAAAAGTACTGTAACCTGTTTTTTTGCTCTAATTTTTTAAATTGAAATTTCGCATTTTACTTGACCATTAAAAATTTTACATAATTCAAGGCTGCTTATAAACTGTAAACGCTTACTAATTAGGGGTAAAGTTTTCCTTTGGAGGGATGGGAAATCTCCTTGTAGTCTAGTCGCACATGGCACTGACGAGGCCACATGACCATAGGAATTAAAGTGCTCGTATATTTTTTTAATACAACATGTGGTATAAAAATCTTAAGTGATAAATCAATACTATTCATGACCTCTGGGTGTAAGTCTCATGCCAAAATATGAATAATCAAATAAATCTATTATTTTCGTAGGCATTTTGGCAAAAAACTGAAAAGTTTGACGTCATACGAGATGTAAAATGAAGCGATTGAGGCGAGGACCCAGTTATTACTAAGGTTACGTATTTTTTTCAGTTACGAAAATAGCACATCACCACTGAGGAAACGAGCTGAATTCATTTAATCAAATTAGCTATAAATGAGATACGAAATAGCGATTTGTTTTTTAAAAATAATTGAATTTATTATAATTTAATATAATTTAAATATGTATATTATGATGGGAATATCAAGAGCAACCGGTTTGCACCGGGAAAGCCGTGCTTATAAAAGCACAATTTGCAAATTAGAGTCGTTCTTTTTTTATAGATTTTCATGATTTAACTCAGAATTTATTAAATAAGAATTTAAAAAAACGACAACGTGATTATATATTCATTAATAAACATTCTTTTTTCGTTTCATTTATTACTACTGTCCATCGGGTTTTTTTATCATTGATGTACTAAAAATACAAGCATGAATGACAAAACTCCAATGAATCACCATATTTTCGGGAGATTTTACAAAGGTTACTTGAATACTACTCGAGCTACACTTAAAATGATGTCTTTGGGATTAAGAATCTAATTATAAACACCAGAAAGTGTGATATTAAATGTATGATATTAAAACGATCTAGTGATCATATTTAAATAATATTGGTATGTGGATTTTTTTAAGTGATGCGCCATGCGTGGAAGGGAAGCTATAAAATTGTATGACATTTATTTGATTGCATTTTTATTGTATTGTATGCATTGATATCAATTAAATATGAAACATAGACAAATAAATTGTTGATTTTTATGAAGACCGTCTCACAGGAAGTACGATTTTGCCTATACAGGTTTGATTGATTGATAATGATTGAGTACATTTTTTCTAATATTAAAAATTGATTAAAGAAACTCTTAGCACCAGCCATGTAAGCTTGGGGATGTGGGTTCAAATCCCACACAAATCACGATGATATTTTTCTAAGAGTTTCATTAATCAATTTTCAATATTTGAAAAAATGTACTTAATCATTATCAGTAGACAAATAAAATTATTATTATTCTAACATATGAAATCGATACTTTTGATCGACTTTTCTGATTTCACTAACTCTTCAAATTCTAATACCAATTGTTATTGTGGTATTTTTTGTTTTGTTATATTATTAAAAGTATTCTTGGTATCAGTGATATAACAGCTTTTTATTGCAAAATACACTCGGCGATGGATTTCTTCAAATCGACAATGGCAATAACAGACGACCGCAGCTTTTATTGAATCATCGCAACCTAGTCTTCCCAGCCCTTTTGCATCCTGAAAAAGAATTTTATAGGACAGTCTTGGGAGGGTAATTTTATTATGTCTTATTGATTGCATGAACACCATAGCACGTTGATTAAAGACAATATTTACAAGGGTGCCCAAAAATCTCACCGCTTTTTGATAGATACGATTATTAGAGACAACAAAAATTGTTTATTTTAAAATTTAACTATTATGAACATAACTAAAGCTATCGTAAGATTGGATTCTACGCATTGTTTTTTATCAATTTATATTCAGTTAAAAGCGATTATAGTTTTAAAAAATCCTTGATGTCCGTTCTTCATTTGTTAGAATATTGTTACTCTCCGTTTTGCCTAATTTTATGTATTTTACAATCAATTAAGTCGTGATATAATATGAACATGAACATATAGTATTTATATTTCTTTGAGCTTTTTTCTAGGTCTTGTAGCTCGAGACTATTTTCTGGGGCATCTTTCAAGGCCCTTGGATTTTTCTTAGCCCCATAAAACATTTTATGATATTTGTTTCACAAAGCTCTTCAATCACAATCTGAATTCTTTCACGATTGCATGACCTTTTAAGGTTTTGAAACTTCAGTTATTTCTGATTCCAGGTTATCGTTCTTCAGGCATCGGCGTTACCCGTAATAGTGTTAGAATTTTTCGGAAATTATTTTATATAATTCGTAGACAATTTCAGCGAATTGGTTTAGGGTAGTAGTTTATTTTATGCCGTGTCACACCATTAAATGGCACAACAAATAGATAAGTTCTCTTTATGGTTAATTTGATATTAAATTCGCACCCGCAAGTTGTATTTTATATTTATAGAGTGTATACCTTGATATTTCTTCGTTTGAATAAAAAAAACCAAATTATATTTTCGTATGTATTCTAAACAGTATTTCGAGTAAGTAAATATTTTAAAAAATCTTATCAAAGAAAAGATTGAATCAAAATCAAAAAACTTCGCAGTTTTTTTATATATTGGTTTTTTTTAAATTTATATATATGATTGTTATATATTTATACAATGAATAATAATTATTTTGAAATTTACTTCGTTTAACCCTTAAGTAAGTAAATAAGTCCTAAATTACCCTACGGTGCGTATTTGCGAATATTTAATTGGCATAATAATAAGTACGTTATTTCATATAAGCGTTAAAATTCTCGATTAGTTCCCAGCCATCTAAACTTGGGGATGCGGGTTCGAATTCCGCACAAGTCATGCTGATATTTTTCTGAGAGTTTCTTTAATCATTTCTCAATATGTGAAAAAATGTACTTAATCATATCAATCAATATTAATTATAACAACATATTTAGTTCAGCATTTTTTTAAAATTTTTCTTTCAGCTGAAAGAGACCTCAGTAGCAGTGACCGGTCTAATGGATTTTCCTAGTAATTTTTCAGGGAAACACTACTTAAAATAACGTTAATTATAAATCGTGAACCAATGGAACAATGCTTATCTGTCACGAATGTCTGTAAACCTGAAATCGTCCGAAAACATCGCGAGTGAGGCACACTGCTTGAATCGGCGAGGCCCGCGCGGTAGGCGGGATGCAGGGACGTCTGACCACAGAAGTATTTGGCCAGGTGAGTCACGTTTCCGTAATGAAAGGTTCCAGGTGCCCAGTCATCCAGACATCCACAGACTCCTCTTGCGTAATTTAATGTGACGAAGATACCCGCGGGCGCCTCAGGAATCTCAAGAAACTGTACTTATGACGAGTACTGTGATGCACGATGTACTGTGCAAGTTACTCTAATTAAATTTCATTTAACATATTTCTATTGCAAGCTGTATATTAAACAATCATTTCAGAATAAAAAAATATGTAAGTATGTTATATTTATATATTTTTTCTACTGCTTTGGGAAATGGGAAATGTTTGATACCGATTCTGAAACCTGCCTATAAATACAAATTTCAAATTGGTTGGTATTTTTTTTATTTTCGTTCCGATGAATCGATAAAAATATATTTTTTTAACATCAATCCCACAACAATACATTATTTAGTATAAAATTATGCATGGTCTAAAGACGGTATGAAAATAAATAAACACATTACAAACTAAATAGGTGCCTTCAAATTTGTTACAGTGTTACAGAAATTAATAGGTAGTTTCATTGATCATAATTTTAACCACAATTTATAAAATGAACAATCAACAGGAATGTTTTTTAAAGTATAAAAAAACATTAACAATATTTTAGAGTTTAGACTAATATGAATATTAACAATATCGAATTATAATCAAAAACTCAAATTGCTTTTACTTATAACTTTGTACAATTAGAGATAAACGATATGATTTTTTATGATCATTAAAGATAGATATCTTCAAAGAAAATTGTTAATATTATTATTTTAGGAAATGGAAATAAAATTATTTGATTTTTATAAAAACTATTCATTAGTGAATATCACCAAGCTCAATATTTACAAAGTACAAATAAATTTAAATAACTAATATAAATGCATTATTTTTAACAGTCTCAAACAATATCATTTTAAATACAAATACTATCTTAATATAATTAGGAAGACTTTTTACTTAACTAATAAGCAATAATATGGCAACAGTCGTTTGACGTTTAGAGCAAGCACGTGAAGTAGTTAACTTAAAATAATATCCACCTATTAAGTAATTTCACTTTAAATTGTAGGTATTTTTGTTAATTCTAAGAAATATTAAAATATGGCACAAAAACTTTAAGAATATCACTGAGATTTGACGGTTCATTAATTATTTTGTAAATAAAATAATTAAGATCGTCCCTTATCAACTCAAAAGTTGAAAAGACATCTCCTAAAATATTTATGGTTTAAATAAAAACCAATATATTTACACTACTCAAAAAATGGCAAAAAATTTATGTAAAACTTAATATCAAAATATACGAAAATGTATAATTGTTCGCAAAAAGATTAGAAAAGTTTAATCTACCTTATTACTTATATAATTGATACAATCAATTGAGTATTTTGCTGAGTAAATATTCACTCATAAGTAAATAAAACAAACTAGGGAAAAATTATGAAATTGAATAAATAAATAAATAATTACTAAAAAGCATCAAGTGATTAAATCATTTAAATTGACAAGAGCCACAAATCTCAACATTTAAATTACGCACTAACATTATGACTTCGATAATTCTCTCTAATAAATATAATGATTGCAGTCACGAGAGATTCACCGTCTACGAATGAGTTATCATTGATATAAAAATTTGTACCACGTAAAATTGAACTATGCAGCAGGCTGCCGAGGTAGGTCGACCGGCTTCTTCCGGATGGAGTCCAGTGGACAGCAGGACGAGGGAGCCCCGAACCACGGGGCTGCCTATCAGACTATCTCCAGAGGGGACGGAATGATGGGAGCAGAGCTCTTCTCCATGAGGCAGACGCACCCGATGTTGTTGCTGATTTTCCAGCTCTCCGAGTTGCCGTCCTTGGGCTGCACCACTATGTCGTGGTAGAGCTGGGTGCACTGGCAGCGGTTCTGGTGACAGTTGTGCGTGTACTCCTTACGGCAGGTGATGTGCTTGATCTCCTCGGGCCAACGGGACTCGTTCCTGTCGATGATGACATCGAAGGGGCAGATTGTCTTGTCCACGGCGTGGTTCAGCTCCGCCGTCTGCACGTGCATCATGGTGATGGTCTTGGCGGGCATGGGGTGGCCGATCCCAAACCGGACGAAGCTGAATATTTGAATTGCTATAAGGATGACTTTGAAATGCTTCACCACTTCGACATTCCGTGTGAATTCGTTCATATTCGCCATTATGATAATGCAAATATTTATTTTTCACCGATTAAACTTCACTGAATTCACTTCAATGCGAATATTGCTTTTCGCGTAGAATGAGCGAACGTCCGTATTCCAGGACGGGAAGGACGAGAAGCTCTCTACGGCACTTTGTGTTCCACAATGAAGGTAATTTAGGAAGTGTTGCGGATTTATACCTCGCCTCAACGATAAAAAACCTGCCGCGCTCTTTCCGAGCTTGCTGCAGGACACACTTTTCCTTAACGTATTTAAACCATTGCCGTCATAATGTGCACGGACTCGGTCGAGGAACATGCTGCTGGGAGTCGGCCTGCCTCTCCTTACTACCAAAATTATATTTATTTTGCAATGACGTCCTTTCAATATTTGATGAGTATCAAATATTCTTATTGAGTACATTCTATGGTTATTTTTAAATAAAAGCGACAATAAAAAATAATTTAGAGTTAAAAATAATTATATTGCATAAAATTATTTTTGATTAACAAAATTGTAGAAAACACCATTGCAACCTGATCGTTACGTGAGAGTCGGATCAGTTTTCAAAATAATTTTTTTTGACATCCACACCAAAGCAAATTTAAAGAGATATTACAAAATTAATCTTGGGGCAATTTGTCAACATGATGTTTAAGTACTTACATTTCTAGGTGGACAAAAAAAATTATTATATCAATATGAAAAAACTCCCATACCATAACTCCTATCTAATTTGGAGGTAGCTCCAAGTGCGTCTACGAATTCTTTAAAAAAACGCAATGAAAAATTCTTCACAATATTTATTTATAGATGTAATATAGATTTAACCTAATTTGTTTAAAAAAAGCAAGTATTGACAATTAATCTTAAATGTGACTTAGTCATGCTCGAGTGACTTCAATGCTTTCATGAAATATTTATTTCAGCATATGAAACACGTTTTCATGGAGGTTTTGTAAAAGATGGCTATTTCAAAGGCGGTGTTCACGCCCCCTTGTTTCCCCGAGTGAGCTAATAAAATTAAGTTGCAATGTTTTTTCCAAATAGTAAGGACGGCATAAGATAAGAATCACGTCATTAGCGATTTTGGTAAGTTCGTTTCCGCTGGAAAGGCAGCGGCGTGCTTAAACTTTTCAGAAAAATTTTGCGGGATCTCTTTGCGGGACCGCGAGCGCTCGCAATTCGCACCATTGATGTAGAGCGGCGGTATGTGGGCGTCATAAAAATATTTTAATTACTTGTTGAACCAACGTGTAAAGAAAATTCTATGTCTAGTAAATAGATCAACCGGCAATATCCTTGCCTATTATTCACACTGCGAAAACTTCACGCACAAACATGTATTATGTGCCGTAAAAACGAAAAGCTATTATTTAGCAAAACAATCATTTATTCAATGAGTGAGTAATGATTGTATTATTTAAAACAATTGCAATTTCACGTAACAATTGTTACGCAAAATTCTCTGAAAAAAGAGTACAAGGTGCGAATACGCACACACATATTTATATATATAAATATATGTATATATCTGCAACCGTGTTAATAAGAGCATCAATACGTATTCGATACTGGGGCATTTTATTTTCGTTATAAATATAGTAATAATTTTACTACAACCACATGCTGATTTACGTCATACCATGAGAAAATCTGATAAGCGCCGTTATCAGGAGCTCGCGGCATCGCGGTCAGGAGTCGGAAATGCACTTGCACTTGGAGGATAATGCTCTTTCCTTTGGTGTAACACCACAAGGGCCCCCGCATAAGGCAAAAGCAAACGCAATGAAGGCAAATCCTAACTTGGGAATATCCGGACTTGAGAGTTTTTATGCAACTACTGATAAAACGAAACTACTCCGTTGGAAAAGTGACGGAAATAGCTTTGTTTTTCAAACTTTGTTTGCCGTAAGTCTCTTTGAAGAGTCATTTTTTTTATTATTTTTCTCTTCAGTTGTGAAATTATAAATTCTCGAAATTATTAAAATAAATAATTTCTCTTTTCTTGCTCATAGACATTGTTGAAATGGTGACCCTGCAGACTGAGCAAAAGAAAGTGTAGCATTGGATTTTTTATACACAAAAAATAAATTCCATACAAATTATATACACATTTCTACTGAATAGTTCCTTGTCGATAACGTAATTTTAATTTAATGATATATCAGACTTTCAGTTTTAATTAATCAAGAAAGTATGTTGTCAAATAACAATCGCCTTGTGACATTTTTCCTAAAAATATAAACATCGTAAAGTAAAACAAATAAATTAAATGATACATTTAAGTCGCTGAAATTAATTTTACAGTGCATAGGTGGCTTTTTTGACCCTGGCCTTTTCTTTTAATAAAGCAAATATATAAATAAATAAATCAATAATAATATACCCTATACCTGTAGTAAGGTGATGCAACTTTACTCCAAATGGCCACACGCAAAATAAAATAAGGACTTTAATTCTCGTGGCTCCCAGTGAGTTGGTATGATGGGTTTATAACCATTTAGGAAACTGCCGATTGGAATCTTTTTATACTACCTGTATTGTAAATTATTAATACAAAACGATAAGGTTCTCACAAAAAAAGTTTTAGTAATTTTTTTTTTAGTATATGTGGACTCAATGCTTAGAACAAAGTTGCCTTTCCATTCCCGTCCTGGATGGTTAAACACAGAAATTGGACATGCCTGCTTCGGATTGATCGAAAATGTAAATCAAAAAACAAATTGCTATTAATAATATTCATAATTCATATTATTATATCAAGTATAATTATATTTTCAAGACTAACAACAATATGATATACGATGCAAACACATTAATATGATTATACACAAGTGAAGATTGCGCAATAACTATAGAGTTAGTTTATAATTGTAATATAATGCAATTCATTAGAATATTTAATTCCCGCCGTGTCGTCTAAAATATGAATAACAAATAATTGTGATAAAATAAAATTTATTTATTAATTTATTTCTAATTTTTAAATATGTTGCATGGTACAATTGTTTTTAAAAATATACAATTATTAATGTAATATTAATTAAGACATAAAAATTTTACAGAACCTAGTCCTTTGATATATTTTATTCTTTCTGAATATGAGAATTCATTATTATCGTTTATATTACGCGGGGGTAATAAACATTTTAATTTTGTTTTAAATCTCAATAATTTTATACCGCAAATAATGATTTTTAAAAACCATTTGTTGATGATGTGTTTAGACAATTGAAAAAATACCTTTTTATAAGAAAGCTCGTGATAGTTTAAAATGAGTAAATAAATTAGGGTTTAGTGGACACCCCTCTAGTCTTAAGATCTAACCAATGAAATTTTATTTATGTTTTTTCCGTTTCATAAATATACTATTCAGTAATAAATTTTACCTGTGGCGGAGGCTTTCCCCAAATGCGCATGCAAATAAGGGTAATCTTAGATCACCAACGCAAGTCGAACTTCAATTTCAGGAAGTACTTGAATTATTTGAATCTCGAGATATTTTACTAAATCACTTTCTGGTTTCTGAAAACATTATTTCTTCTTTAAGTTTTCATTCAAATCGATTATGTTATTTTGCCAATTTTATTCCTGAAAAAAGAATGTATTTAATAATATACATCACATCAATCTATTTATTTATTTACTTGTTAAATAATGCAGAAGGGTTTTATAGCTTACTTTATATATTTTCGTAAATATACTTTTAAAAAAAAGTGAATAATTAACTGCGTTAATTTATATATTTTTTTGAATATGTATTTATTAAAAAATCTTGTCTCATGAACGACTACTAATTAGCACCATTTTCGACAGTCATGTAAGTATTTTTTGTCATTTCTATTAATATCAGGTGTTTCTAATAGAAATTAAAGGAAGTAAGATCCGTAAGCTTTAAAAAGTTTTAACAAAAGTATGAAATTGGTTTTGGAATATCCTGATATTCCAGGAATCACGAAATGTCTTGTTCTTTTAATGCACCTTTTATATGTGATAATTTCTTTTCAAACAAATTCGCTTTATTTTTTAAGAAAAAAATAAATCTTAAAAATACTACAGTTCTTTGTTATTTTTCATATTCTTTTACATTATTATGCACTGTTTTTATTGATGATATTTAATTAGTTGAATCATTATATTGTCAATGTTAGGCAGGACCAAAAGAATTCTTCATTAAAAATGTTGAAGGTGAAAATTTAATGGATTTTATACTGACAACCTGTTTTTTGAATTGACAGTGATAACCCGAGGCTTGAAAAAAATCTAAGATGTTTAAATGTTACATTTATTAGTCCTTCGACAGTTCCTATATTTCTAGACTAACGAAAGCTATATTTCTAGACTTTTCATGCTAAAAACATTTGAAATATTCTTTTATGTTGACAAAAAACATGTATTAATATCGATGATCTCCGATCTTGCCTATTAATGAACTCACCACATTATCACGTTTTTAGGACTCATACATAAAAAATCACAAACATTTAACAAGAATGGATAAATAAAAAAAACAACAGGTAGGAATTAATTTCCGAAATCGGTCAGTGTTACACGCCGAGCGGACTGCTAAATATTTAACGACGTTATAAAAAGGGTCAATTAAAAGAGGAATTCATAAGCCAAACCGCCGGGAGAGCCTGACCGCAGGCTCGGCCAGTTCCGCTGCGCTCCCATTGATCTCCCGCGAGGAGATCTATTGTAAACCCTTTCGCCGAAATCAAATCGTCCAAATACCCTTCGTGATTCACATGGTACTGGTTTTCCAATAATCGATGAATAATTCAGGGGTCCTTTGAACAGCGACGCGAAGCCTATTTTTGCGCAGGGCCACCATCGCCACCCCAAAAAACAAACGCACCGAAAGCACAAATTTATTTAAATTATTTTAAATGGGCTTATAAAATCTACGAAGGTGGTTATGGGAAATTATATTTGAATAAGCTAAAAATATATAAATAAATATTAATATTTTTTCTCGTAGTGTGTAAATGCCTTGTGACGCGAAAATTATTAAGAGAAAAACAATCTACAAAAGGTTATAGATTTGATAAATTAATGATTATAAATACATGTTGCTTGAACTATTAAATTGCCGTATTTTCCCGATGAAGTATTTTAAGCTGAGACTTCTGATATTAAAATACTTTTTTTTTTTTTATAATTTATTGCAGTTTGCAGATATTAACACCTAAAAAAACTGGTAGGTGTGTTAAAGTGTAAAACATGAAATCTCGTGTAGGAGTTTTTTTTTGATATTTGTAAATAGTTTTTGAGAAGATATTTATCTTTTATTTGTAAAACAGAATTATTTGTGAATATGGTATTTATAAATTCAGCTACAGGGAGAGCTCGCTTTACTTTATATTATTCATTGTTGAAAGCTGCATTAGACTGTCAAATCTCTTCTAAGTAGATTGATAGATGGTATAGCCGTTGTGTATTTAAGTATTAAACTATTTGTACTCGCAGTATCAACATTCATGATTATTATAAGTATAAATTTGTCACGCCCCTGCCCTCAAAGTAAGCGCCGAGCTTTGTAGGTCCAGCTTACGCCGTTTCGGGTGAAGCCTATAGTTATGTGTCGAGTTAGGAGTTAGGAAATAATATATCGGCTCGGGCCGTCTAGGCTTCGTCTGGAGCACTGACGGGCAGAATTCCGATTGCATTCTTCAACATGCGCCGGCCGAGCCTCCTTCTGGGATACTACCTGCCGAGGTGAATGACTGCTGCCCGGTGGCGGAAGGATACTTCACATCAATAAAAGCTTTGATTTTTTTATTTGACCTTTCGGAAGGATCGGCATACTGATAGAAGTCGGACGCTTGTGAATTTTGATCGCGAATCTATAATGTCTATGAGGAGAGATTCAATCATAGTGCGGTATTATTGCTTCGCGTTTTCCTCCGGAGTTTCGCGTGACGTCTGGGTTTATCACTTTGGAAATCCAGGCATAGCGCCGTTTAATGATCTGGCGGTTGGAATTTATGATTGTAAAAATAATGGGTGCTTAATGATATATATTCAATATTTTTGACAAAGTACTTGAGGAAATTTCATTATAAATATTTTTTTTTTAAATATTTTAAATGTTTTTTTGCACTGGTTTCGCCAACTTCCCATGGTGACATTTTTAAAGCAGAGATTTTTTTTATATTCTCTGCTTGAATTTTTCAATGCAGATAGTTGGCGAAATTAGCCAAAATAAAATGTGGAAAAAATATTTTAGATATGTCAGGTGACATTGGACAAAATGGTGTTTGAAGATCCCAAAATAAAATCAAGCTACTCTATTATTAAATACAACGGCGAACGGCATTAAATTAAAAAATATATAACCTTGAAATTTTTCTCCAAAAATTATTTTTTTTATATTTCATGCACAGAAAATATTAAAATAAAAAACGCATTACAACACATGTTATATTATAATTTGAACTTCTTTTTACTTAACGTGTGGATAAATGTGTATGCAAATTTGTTTTGGTGTAATCTGTTTTAATTATGATAATTTTTTTACAAGAAATTAACTGTAAAAATAAACACTTTTTCGCCGGAAATAAAACTTGTGAATATAAAAATATAATTTCTAGTGAGGTGCTAATATTATGCACACATGCATTTTTAGTTACTTATTTTGTGAGAGCTTTCAAAAATAAAAATCTTGAAATACATTCTAAAATAAAAATAGCACCTAACCTCTCACACTGAACGTGACATTTATAGCATTGCGTTATGCAATATAAGTGAATGGCAGATAAAATGAGGTGTTGAAGAGCGTCAGAATTTAAAGGTAAATCTCCCACTGCAAATATCGCGCAAGGATAGACACGTTTCCATGATTCAAGTCTTAACAAGTCTATGTTTTTTCGTCACATGAAAAATGTTCACCTTATCTCCAAACGACTGAAAAATTTTATATTTGATGTAAGGATTATGACAGTGTAGATGATTTATAGGGTAAACAGATTCTTACCTCGTAGGAGTCTTGAATGACATTCTACCAAAATTGATTGCAAATACGTTGAGCTTCTACAGTTTTCCGCGAAACAATAGGCGAATTCGGAAAAAATATAAAAAATATTCAAATGTAGTATTTTTATCAAAAATTTTGCATATAGATCAGCCGATTCAACGTATCATTAGAATAACGGAGAACGATGCAGGTAGATCAGCGGGGTCACAGTATTGAGAGTGAGACAGTAAATTCATAATATAAATATGGTTATTATAAGCGTGCCGTTCTAAAATAAGCCCCGTAGTGAACTAAAAATAAGCATAGTCCATTATTGGAGATCTCTTGGAGCGTGGGGGCGTGGGCGCAGACAGTTAGGTCGCGCTCGGGGAATACCTCCTCGGCGCTCGGTGACGCGCGGCCTTGCATAACGCGCACGTGAACCGAGAGCCTGACAAGCCGACAAGCCGACAAGCAGCGGCTTGTCGCCGTAACCTCTGCTCTACGGCGAGGCTGCGGCTGCGGCTGCGGCTGGGGGAGTGCCACCTGCGAGGCGCCGGCACAGGTGTCGGCCCAGTGGAACGGAGCGCCGGCGGCGGCGCCCGAGCTTAGTGCCGTATTATATATATATATATATATATATATTAAATAAAACCTTCCCGCTCTTCCAGTTCTGTTGCTTGTGGATAATTGCCATCATGTACACTATAGGTTCCCAACGGGGGCGGTACCGCCCCTCAGTGGGCGCTGGAGCTTTCCAAGGGGGCGATGGCGGGTCGTAGGAAAAATGAATGAACTTTATTCATTTAAATTTTTTTGATTTGTGCAGTAGATTTTTCACAAAAAAAACGGAAAATGATCAAAAAACTCGAAAAAAATATTTTTTAACTAGGCAGCAATAAATAATATACAGAAATAAAATTATAACTGTTATGTTGCGCAAAGGGTACCTATGATGTACACCATAGGTTCCCAATCTTTAATTGACCACCGCCCCCTTAACAAGAAAAAAAAATTCCAACGCCCCCTTTGACACAACAGTTGTAATTATACCAATTTTTTCCATATAAAAATACCATAGAGGTACTAAATAATGCCCCCTATTTTCCCTTGGACCCGCCACCGCCCCCTTGGAAAGCTCCAGCCCCAAATGGGGGGCGGTATCGCTCCCGTTGGGAGCCTATGTTGTACACTGAGCGTGTGTAAAGGATGAGTAATGGAGTAGTGGACTTGGAATGCTTGTGCTCTGGAAGTACCTTGCCGAAGCTTGGCTCCTGATATTGTTTCTGTAGCTTGCTGCAAAAGAAGTATCAGATCTAAGCGCCAGTGCTCTGAAATAAAAGGATATATAATAATGCTATTGGGCTAATATAAAACTGCGGTGTAGAAGGATCCGGGGACCCACTGTACTATTTTCCCATTTGAAAATCATAAGCACTGGTTCAGCATGAGTATATGCTCAGTGAAATGGTCGCCAACCTCCTCTGAGGACAGGCACTAGATGATATGTATTGTCTTAATATTTCTTGGATTCAGATTCCCGTGCCCCTCAGGCAAGGGTATTTACGTGTTGCGTCGGCGCCGCGGATGTCGGCTGCGGTCAGGAGTCCCGCGGCGTCTTTACATCAGAGAGGCTCATAAGCAGAACGACAGATAAAAACGAAATAATAATGCTTTCAGATTCAGTATAATTTTTATCAAAAGCTTCGAGCACCGCGGGAGGTCCTCCGTCGGATATCTTTTTTAGTATAAAATTAAAAAAATATATCAGTTATTCGAGACGCGGTTTTAAGATTAATAAATTTATTTGTGTTAAGCAAGCTTTTAACAATAAAATTAAATAAAATTTTCTGAGAGTTTTCTTTAATCGTTTTCAATGTGTGAAAAAATATGCTTAATCATATAAATATACTAATACCTGCATGGGTAAATAAATACGCATCCTGATTAACATTAATCTAAATTAATATAATAAAAAAAGCTTTGAATAAAAATGTATGGTCAGCATTCGTCGTTTCCTTGGAAACCCATTATTATTACTGACTTATAATAGGTGCGTTTTATTGATTTTCAATAAATGTCTTGGATACCTGATGACCTGGTTTGATAAATATAGTTTTTATGATTACGGAGTTAATATGGAATAGTTTTTTAAGTGCTGGACTGGTTGTCTCCCCAACTTTATTATACTTGAAAGAAGGTATGTACTTTTCCAGCTTAAAATACGGGACCTCAAATTCAAATATTTACCTCGTTTTTTTTTTTAATATTGCTTTCAAAAATAAACAATATTAACTTTGTATATATATTTATCCATATATGTACCGTCGAGGTGTGCATTGAGGTGTTAATAAGGAATGGAATATTTGTGTTGTTTTAGGTGACTGTCAAAAAATGAAATCGACAATGATGTGAAAGTCAACAAGTATTAAAATTCTAGGATCATCTGGAAAGATTTATTTCATTTTATCACTATGAGAAGTTAAAAATGCTGGGAATTCATAAAAGCACGTAAAATGTTCATACTTTTTTGATATTCACTTTGAAACCAAAAATGGTAACAGCGGGGTACATGAAGTCATTTCATCTTTCCATCAAAAGTGCACATGGTGTATGTTTAATAGAAAATTACTTTTATGGTTTAGAAAGTAAATATATATATATAGAAAATATACAAACTATTAAATACGTAAAAGGAAATTCTTGGAATAAGAATATATTTAGTATAGTATACATTATATTGTTTATGTGTCAATCATTAATAAATCAGAAATGTATTTTTATAGATTTATAGATGGTTTATGCATATAATATTAAGTTCATCACATTACTATTTTTATTGCTTGCTTTTTACTGCTTTGGTATTTATGATAGCAATTATTCAACGTTATAATAAGTATGCATATAGTAAGAAAGACGTAACAGAGACAGCACAACACATCATTCAACTTTTCGGGGATTCCCTGAGAATCTGTGTCGGCGTTGAGCGTGTATTTAAAGTTTAATCATTTATGTTATGGCACTGCATCCACGTGTTTCAAACTAAGGTTAAAAATAGATAAATTTAATTCGTAATTTCTAATCTTTTCTGAAGAGGCAGAGGACAGCAGTGACGTTCTCTGACGCACGCGAGAAGGAAATTACCCACAAAAACTTTGCTTAATTTTCTGTAGGAAGCAAAAGATTTATGGTTTAATTTATAATAAATATTTTTAGACGAATAAATTTAGATTTTAAGCATAAATAAACTCTAAAAAACAAAAACATTATTATAATTTCACACGGTTTTTGCATTGAGTGCTGTTTTATACACGGCAATAACACCTTTTTTGATGGGTTATTCGAAAGGAGGTAGGCGTAGAGACCACGACAAGTAGACAAGTAGGTGCCGCACTGTAAACAAACTGAGTCAGGACTCCCGGAGAAGAGCATAATTACAATACCGCAATTTACATATCAAGATCCGACGGCATATCAATAAGGCAGAAGCGTGCCGCTGCGGTTTACATCAAAAACTCGTTCCTCGGTGTATCACGCACGGGACCGCCTGCAGCCGCCGTGACTCACGCATTCATCACATACTTCAAGCAAGTATTTTCTCACAGAATTACACATGTACCTGCTGTCCACTGGACACCGCATATTCAATACCAATGTTGTCCTTGAAAAATTAACGATTTCACGATTACCGCTTGGTTTTTTAACTTATCAAGATCACTGCGTTTATCAAAGGTGCTGGAGTTCAATGAACACAATGCTTTTATATACCTTATATACTGTAGTCTCAGTGCGCTTTCAACGCAGGGGATGAAACACTAGCAATGTGCAAAAAATCGGCATTAACCTACAACCGGCATAACGCATTAAAAAAATGTTTTTTTACACACAATTTCTCTACGCAAACTCAATAACGTAAATAGATAAACAGGATCAGGGGACAGCCACACAGCTTACTGTAAGCATAACCCTTACAACTATTGTAAATTGACATAAAAGTAAATAAAGAATCTTGAAACAACAACTCGCTGTATTATTATACTGTATTAAAACTCCATGACTCTGTGCGCATAATTTAGGATAACAAAAATTTTATGTGAAGCTTTTGTATGAATTAACATCCACTTTTGAACTGAAAGCTATTCTGTGTTAGACAATATTCTCCTGCGTCAAATCGATGAGTTGATTTCTTAGAAAACGAAAAACTAAACAGTAGTGGCCTGCGTCTATATAATCAAATAAGTACTTGTCAATTTTATGTAAATAGGCACAAAGCCGTATATTCAATTAATTTCTCAACGAAACTGCGTCATAGACATATTTAAAAAGCTTTGCGCAATCAGTCAAGCTATTATTAATACTGTTCAACACAAAATTAGTTTATTACGTAAACTCTGCAAGCCAAAGATAATCACATTCAGATAATATGAACGAGCAGCCAATTGACAATCTTTACCACAATTTAACGGATTTTTTGAGACCAGAGAAGGATACTTGTTTTTTTATATGCAGTTTTTTAAAGATAGTTTAATTAATATGAGATTTTCATAAATATTCTCATCTTGATATGAAAAGCAATATTGAACATAATTTATCAACCATGCAATTTCAAAATATGTGAGATTGCAAACTGTAAACTCAAAAACTACAAAAAGCACAATTTTCTGAACATTTTTTTTTTGAAGCTACTGTAATTTTCGAAACACCTGTGCATAACTCGCTTTATACAACTCGCAGCAAAGCTGGCGTGCTAGTTGCGCTAGATAGTCATATTCTATCAAAAATATTTAAAAAATACGTTTGACGATCAGATGAATCCATCTTAACAAACATATTTCAGTGCTATTATGTTTTGATCAAAAAAAATATACCACCAGAACCACATCACTAATACTTATAATTTACTATCGCTGAGTCCGGTCCTCGTTCATGCAAACCTCACCTTTACTAATTGACCTGGTGAATCACCTTCGTCTACCATTGATAATGGTGAACGAATTATTGGATATATTGTATCTCATTCATTTAACTAAATAACCATTTTCGATATGGTTGATATAATATAATTCTGTATATAACAGAAGTATAATATAATATAGTAAGTTTTGTGTGGAATTTAGTTTGGGAGTAAAAACAAACGTAGTAGTTGCTAATCAAAAAAAGTAATTATATACTTTGATTATTTTTTAATCGGATTTCTAAGTATCTTTATGTGCTTGCAGGTGCTGAAATGTTGTTGTTTATTAAGATACTATATACGAGTATTCGTTGTTCTAGGAATAGGCGACTCATAGTCACAGCTCCGCAGCCAGCAGCTTGTTTTGATTGAGTAGGGCTCTAGGCACGAGATACCAGACACGGAGCCGCCATGCCGGCCGCTAGTAAAATCTACTGTTGTGGTTTAACACTAATGCGGTGGGAGGTATAAATAATACAGCTGGTGATTTATTCATAAACCATTCGCATTAAAAAAGTAAATAAAGAAAAAAAACTTAATATTGTTTTAATGTAAATAGTGTAAGAAGAAAATTATTTATAGGGCCGTGTTGTATGTATGAGTAATTTAATATCTCAGATATACGGTATAGACGATCTTCTTCTTCGAGTGCCTCTTACTGAGAATATGTTTGTTCTGAGCCCAGTTTAACTAATCGGTTGTAATCCTGACATTCAGCCACTGGCGCAAATTTCGCATCCACGTTCGCTTTCTCCTCCCATTGCCTTTTTTTCTTGGGTTTTTCCCTGGATAATCAGCTGTAGTAGGCTTTGTTTAGTATTTAGAAAAAAATACTTTTTTGCCATCGTCAGGGGTTCTTTTTGTGACGCGGTCAATCCATGGTATTTTAAGGATTCTCCAATAAAGCCACATTTATAATGCTGTGCCTTAAATCCATATAGACGATAGTAATTGTATTTTGTTAAAAGTTTAATTTTTTTTTTTAAGTGCCTGTCTTCAATTTAAGGTAGTGAGCAATATTAAACGGACACTCGGGATGATCAAATATGTTGGAATGATATTATATTCGAGAATATTTGCTCGATTTTTATATTGTTGTGCAACATTATGATATACTGAAAAATCAATGCGGATAACTGTTCGGCAGGGAATTCCGATAGTCTTATAGTACAATCTATTAATATACTAGGAATAACTATATAAATATTGCAAATGATATTGCATCGCATTGTGCAATATAAACAATCAGTTAAATCCATCATAACAATCGCACAATTATTAAATAAACCAATTTATTTCAAGAAAACGGCAAGCAGGTGGATCAATTTTTGATGATTAAATGATGATAAACAATAATAAAAATACTCAGTTTTGGGTGTGATTTTAGCGAAATAGCCTGGATAACGTAACCGACGCTATAGTCTTTTGAACCTTTGTGGCACTGTAGCTTGACGAAAATTATAAACGTTATTTGCAGGTGTGTAACCGATGTATTTTTACCAATCGATCGGATATATTAATAATTTTTAGCATATTTAAATTGACTTGTCGATTATAATTTAAAAAAAAACTTTATAAATTCAATGCCCTCGTTAAGATAACACGTAATATGTACAACGGTAAAAAGGATTCCTGTCGCATTCTTTACTCGGTCCGAGAGCATAATACCTTTTTAACACTTTGCAGCCCCAGACTCATCTTGCGCTCGTGAGACGTGTGAGCTGGGGGCTATTGTGAGGAATTCCCTTGCTCGGGTGACTCAACCATTGATGCTCGCAGGCGGCAACCTGTTGGAAGCCACCGGCTGAGCATGTGCGCGATCCAAAGCACGTGTCTTAGAATAACTGGAAATATACTTATTAAACGTTAAAGTTTTCATATCTTAACCACAAAAAGTTTTAAAATTTCAAAACAATAATTATCTATTTTTATGCTAGTGGATGATATAAAACATCACTTAGAAGTTGAAGGCAAACCAAAATTTATATCATTGGACCAGCAACCATAACCATTTAAAAAACAAAACCGTAAAAAGGAAACGAAAATTATGGCTATAATTTTGTATATTTATTTAAATGAGCTGCAAAATAATTTTTAATTAATTTAAATTAAAATTAAAGTTTTAACTGTAATTTTAACACCTTTACGTAACTTGGTGGTTTATTATTTTTGTATAAAAATGATAGCGGGTTTGAAATTTACGCGTTGATGTCTCCCAAATAAATATACAATTCCCACGACAATACAAACTATTCTTGGGAATCGATGATTTATTAAAAGTTTATTTTCAATTTCTTAATTTCTCGTTGCGTTTTTTTTTCTTTATGTTAATTTCCAATAGTTGTTAGGGTTATGCTTACAATACGGCGTGTGCTATCCCCTGCATCTGCCCACAGGTTGTGAAGCTTACAAGGTGTGGCTTAGGTGATAGCGTGCACGGGTCGTTATAGGTCGTGAAAATCCCCTTTTTGCATCCACTGAAGAATAAATAAGGTCTAAACAAGGATAAATATTTTAGCGTTTTTAATTAAGATAAAGCTTGCAGATGTGATGGTTTTCACTTCCGCGCTGCTGTG
This sequence comes from Atopsyche davidsoni, assembly GCA_022113835.1. Classification (NCBI taxonomy): domain Eukaryota; kingdom Metazoa; phylum Arthropoda; class Insecta; order Trichoptera; family Hydrobiosidae; genus Atopsyche; species Atopsyche davidsoni. The sequence goes on from JAILWY010000023.1 coordinate 11,693,085, forward strand.
TTGGTTTGGTGCGTGATTGTGAGCCCCCGGAGTCGCGGACTATCGCCTCTACGCCCGCGATACACCCTGCATTATTTATGGTAGGTACACTATTGATAGACAAGCCAACGACCTGTCGAGGAATTAGAGGATGAATCATCCCACCGAGACGTGGTACGTATTTTGATCTGGATATCAGCTTATGCGCACACTCATTCGTTCTACGAAATATGACAGGCCGGCAGACAATTGCTTCTCATGCAGCAAAGAGCCGGTGGACCTCGGGACATGGACCGCTCAGAAACAGGTTGCTGTAAGTTGAAAGCAATCTATCAGTTTTTTTGTGGCTTTGAGGAAGGCACGCGTAGAAACAAAGTTTTTTTTTTCTAATAATATTTGCTAATAATTTGCTAGCTCGGAAATTCGCTTGTAAGGTGTGTGTCGATTAATATGTAAAAGTAAACATAGATCCAATAAGGATAAAACGCGAGAAGTTAGTCATCTAATAAATATATTCAAACTAATAATAGCAATGGAAAAAAAATACATATTGTTGAATTGGGAATTATGATAATTGAGTATTGATATTTAATATTCACAAATATTTTTTCTGACTACATGTTCAAGTAATTATTACTAAACAAGTAAAATAATACTTTCGTGATTAATTTGTATTTGAAAAAGAACATATTTTGTGCACATGTCGTTAAAAATATTATAGCTATAAAATAAAAAAAATTATAAAAACTATTTGTTAAACAAATCAATACATTTAGAACAACATTGTTCTAGAGAACTGTTTCTAATAACCAGTAAATTATTGGCGATTCTACCAGACGAGGTCAAAACGTCAATAGGGGTAGGCGCTGAATGCTTAATTTTTGTAATAGAGAAGTAACAAGTGCAGATTTATTGCTTACGCATACATTTAGATATGATAATAATGTACTTACAACTTAATGCACTTTTAAAATAAGTCTTCGAAAAAACCACAAACAGGATATTTAAATATTCTTTACTAACTAGCAAATGTATAAAAAAAAAACTTTTAATATGTAAATATAAAATTATGCAAGATAACCAAAGTATAAATTGATGATACAATTAAGACAAGAAAGAGAAATACATGGACGGTCGTGAATAAAATAATATTTAAAATATGAAGTAAACATTATTTGAATCGGATCAAACCGGCTAAACTAAACTACCTAAGTACATTTAGTTTTTAAGACTATAATTTATAAATATTCGGCTATATTTATTTTTAGGTTATACACGTCACGACTGACTGATCTATTGTCCACTGAATGTAAATGGCAAATAAAATAGATACCATATGAAATCGTGACGTATATCAAATTTCGCGTCGGATCTTGTCGATTCCTGTCAAGGCGGAAAGACATTTTCCTAATACATCGACTGACGGATATTATATTATTTTAGCACTAACTTTCCTACTCAGCCAACATAAAATGCTAAACGTAATTATACCTTTCCCATAGAAAGAATAATACATAATTAATAAACAATTCATTGATGCGGCGCATCTTTTTTTTCAATAACCACGAACAATGATAAAAAAAATTATCGCTCTAAGATATTAAAATATCCTAAAATTGCAATGAAAATAAACACAATTATATTGAATATTTAATCAGTGTCCTGCGGATAAAAACACAGAAGCATTTTACTCGGAAACCTCCCAAGGATCAGTCACCTCTTGTATCTTCGTGCAACTATTATAATTTGACCTCATTAAAGTCTCCTGCGCTCCACTGATAAAGGCTTAGCGTTAGGTAAGAGCTTTTTTTAAGCTTGAACCCACCACGAAAAGCAATCCACTGTACATTCACACATGTATTTGCTTCAAATAGCTGTTTTGTCGATATTTCAATTATCGGCAACCAATACATGAGTCACGGTTTAGCCAGAAGCCATAATTGATTGATTTTTTTTAATTTGCACATGTTCTTAAATATTGGCGTTAACGCTTAATTTGCTTTGAAAATATTGAATAGGTGTGGCGGAGTGTGCGCTGAGAGCGATCCGTCGTTTGACGTCACGAGCACACCTCAGCACGCCCCGAGTGTTCGCGGAGCTTATCATGAAAACCTAGTGATTGCAAAACGAGTCGGTCGAAGACCGCAGCGCAAAAACAAGTTTCGCAAGTATGAATGACCGGCGTGAAGGGACGCGCGCGTATTACACCACGCTCACGCTCACGATTATAATTTTAGTTAATTTTATAAAATATTTATCTCGGTGTTTAATTGTTTTTTGGGCATATTTTCCCTACCCAAACTCCATAGCGAAACCTGCCTAAGCCAAATGTTGTAAGCCCCAAAACCTGCGCGCAGGATCAGAGGACAGCTACATACCGTGTTGTGAGCATAGATATAAATTGACATTTATATCTCGGTGTTTTCGATTCTTGTAATGGAAGATTTTTAGAAAAGGTATTATTCTACTTTGTAAATATATCAAAATATTATCCTTGAATTTGTTTAATTCGAAGTGCTGCCGAGCAAATAACAGTCAGTAGTTACATCTCTGTAATTAGTCTTTTTTATAATTATTCCAGCTTCCAAAATAATCGAAAAAGTAAAATCAAAATTCGTCATCACATTTTTTAACAGCCGTTGTTATAGATCATCTTAAATACAAATGATAATAATTTCATTTTTTCAAAATATTTTATTAGGAGCACAATAAATAAATGAGTTTATATTTATAACTATAGGCATTTGGAGATATTCCAATTTTCTGGCACTTTTTCCACCGGAGTCACGAATAATTAATATATTAACTCACGGCGGACGCGGCACCGCTCGATTCCACATTCATTCATACAAGTTCATTCATAGTACACACGCGAAATTTACGCACGCGCCAATGTAAACAAAGATAAATTTAACTAGTTAAATATTTAATATTAATCTTTAAAATTAAAAAAAATAAGTGGTAATAAAGCGTGTGACGTTATTTGATTCTATTTAAAATATTTGAAAATGAATAGTGAACTTTGATTATAACAAATAATTACCAGAGTATGAAGTGCGGTGATGCGATCTGAGCTCTCACGAACTTATATTTTACTGGATTGGATTAAAAAAAAAAACTTAATTGTAGGTAGAAATAGTGCTCCAATGTACAATGTATTTATTAAAAAAAATATATGGATAAAGGTAGACAAATTAAACTATTTTATTATCAGCATTAATTTTCAGACAGAGCACCTAAATTTTGTATTCTTTGTCAATATAATTTCTCCCCTAATGCAATTTAACTAAAAAAATAAATAAAGGCATTGTTAGACTTTAAATGTTTATTAACATTAACAGTGAAATCAGTGAAAACATACAACAAAAATAATACTAGTATTTATAAAATATTAAGAAATATGTATGTTAAACTAATAAAGGAGCAGTTGGCAAGTTGTTGAATTCTAACAAACTTTTACTTTCTTCTCGGGAAGCAGTTGAGCCGAAATGTCAAGACTCAAATATATAAACAAGGGCACAACTTCAAAATAATTAGGTACTTATCGATAAGGCTTCGAGACCTTTAAATAAAACCTAAGAATTTAAAAATAAATGCTTGAATTATCCAAATTATGAAGTCTTTTCAGAAAATTATCAATATAAATATAATAATGGAAACATACATTGCATGTTATGTTTACCATACACAAAGTAATCAAAACTCAAAAATAAAATGAGTCAATATAATAAATAAGAGAAGATATCTGTAATACGTCTACTAAATGTAAAGAACAAAAGCACTTATAGATATTCCAAGAACGCAATCAAATGAGATAACTATTAGTAGTTATATAATTAATATACCTAAATTAAGCTTGGAAGGAAAATAATTTTTATAAAAACATCTTTTAGGTATGCGATTTAGGCATCACTTTCATCATAATTTTCAATTACATCTGCCGAACTACAATAACTGCTACTGCGTGACATTGGTCCAATTGAGGAACCTGAAATCAAATAATAAACATATATGAATATATTACATTTCTATCAACAAGTATTACACATTCAAACATCTGTATGATATCAGATTGACAATACATTTTAGATATAAATGATTGGAACTTGCAATAATTCTGCAGAAAGAGTCAAAACCACACAAGTATTCAATATTTTTAACAGAGAGTACTTGGTGAAATTCTATTTGAATATTTTAAATAAAATACACCAGTTTGATTTAAAAATTCCTTAACATTTTCAACTTATAGGTAGCTTTGTTATAATACCCATTAAAACATTAAGGTAAAGATTTTATTGAATCTTCTGAGAATATGAATTACGTTTTAATAAATTTAAAAGATACTAACCTGAACTATGTCGGTAAGCACGAAGAGAGGATTTTGGAGTTTCAACAATATTTTTATATCTGTAAAACATGTTCATTTTAAAAGTACAATAAAAAAAACTCTAAAAAATAGATTGTGACACGCATAAGAGTAATTTAGAGCTCAACTGCCATTTAACTCTATGAATATGTCAGGCTCAGTTTCACTTAGATGTGAAAGATATCAAAAGAGGGTAAGACATAAGAATAATATACTTTACCTTTCTATAAAAGAAGTGGAAGATCCAACATTTTGTCCTCCGTTTGAATTTGGAGATTGGGAAGATAAATTTTGAATCCTGCAATTGTTGGAATATACATACATCAATACTTGAGACTATCTGTACTATTTCAAATTCATTCAAATATATTAGCTCCAAGTGTAAAAGCTACCTTTCAGTGAACAAAGATGATCACAATTAAAATATGGAGAAAATGAACACAAAAAAAATTGTAGACATAGTTGATATATTATGACCATTTACTTAATAATCTGATATATACCATAGTCGAGTTACAGGTTCACTGTGGACATCTGCTGTCACTATTACTCTCTGACATTCAATGACTCCACTCTCCGAAAAGGTATCATCTAGCTCGCTTAGTGTTGAACTCCTTAATTAAAGTAAAAATTATAACGATGTTAAGACTATATTTATAATTTTCTGACAATCATACCAATATCAAAAAGAACATTAAGAATAGTATGGCTTTATGTATAAAAGCAACCCACCAGAGTGATCAGCTATATTTAATGATAAAATTGTGATCTAATAAATTCACCTTTCCATCTTACATATCCAAGAATTGCATGTGGTGGTACAAGTGTACTAAAGAAACCTTATAGGTTTGGGTGGTTTAATTAATTAATATTGAGCTAAAGTCTTCTTTTCAAAAGATAAAATAAACAAAATAATCATCTATGGTTTTAACCCACATTCAATATCTTAGTTAGTCACTATAAAAATTAAATGAATGTTAAAATATTTTTCAATTAGATTTTATGAAATAAACAAATTCACAACTTTTAAAATTGTATTAATCTATCTGCATACTATCTTTGACTTGGCACCTGAATAATGTATTGACATTGATACTGCCATAAGATGTAAAAAAGCATCAATTTTATTTTTGCCATTCCATGTATTGCAAAATGAACTAAAACTGTAAAAAAAAACTAGTATCACGAAAGTGACAGGTAATTATCCCCAAGTTTCTTTAATAGCAGAAAGAAATAACTACAGGGTGGAATCTTCACTTCCCCTACATTATTTACATAAAGATGAATAGAACATGTTTAATTGTCAAACTCATAGCATTTTTTCCTAAAATTATAAAAAAACAGTAACTCACCTGGTAAGTGGTTTTATATTTTGTGTAGGGAGAATTTTTTCATTTGATTTGTAGAGCATGACAGGGGACTGTGTGTTAAATTGCTCTATCTGCAGTGAAGCTTGAGAATCAGATGTGTTGGGAGAAGGACTGTTGGACAGATTTTGAGGAGGCATTCTCGTCTTATTCTTAACAACTCTGAGACGAGGTGTTTTATTCTTTGCTCGTCGTATTCTCTTCTGTCTATAAAGCATGAACAAAAAGTAAGTATCCAATGACCAAATATACATGATAGTATGAGCCGTATACTAACATTTATCCATACATGTAACACTAATTTAAAATTTTGTAGAAAAAATTTTAATCCACAACACTTATCAACCATTAGCATGATCAACGTTTGACAGGTAACAATTCAAATGTTTTTTTATGGAAATTCCACTGTGGGCAATTAAATAACCAAGAGCTATAAATTACAACAGTTTTTGAACACAATGACACACGCGGGTCAATTACTACCTTCTCAGTATAAAGATATTGATGAAACTGTAAGAAATACTTAGTAAAGAATAAAATAATAGAATACTTTGGATTCCAAAAATAGGGCATGGCAGTATTCTTTTGTTTGTTTATCTGTAAAATATGAACTTAAGTTTATTACAAATAGACCCAAGTTTTTAAATTATTTTAAATATATTTTAAGTTTCTTATTCCCGAATTGCAAGAGTAGATTTCATAAGGTACATTATAATTGCAGTTATGAAGTTTTATTGTCCAACAAATTTGACACCCCAGATGTCAAACAACTAGAATGTATAGATGTGATTTAACAAAGGATATATAATTTTTTTGAAAAATGTCAACATCAACAGATTCTAAATCGGATATTCTCAGGTACAGATAATTTGTCGCAAATCAGTAAATACTTTATTAATTTATTCCCTTCAGATGATATGTTTTATAGATTGTTATAAAACAAAAATAATGAATATTCTTTCCATAGAATTTTTTTAAATAGGCCAAATAATTCCCTCAAACAATAAAAAATATTTTTTTATGGTTGGAGGGAAAAGGAATAGAATAGGTGAACGTACTAAATAAAACCAATATAATAAAATGACAACTAATATGGCTGAAATATTTACAATGAAATATGATGTGTAATGACATGAAATAACAGCACAAAACCTTATTATTCAATATTTATTTTTTGTAAAATTATTCAAAACATTACTTAATTATATGATCATTTATGGTAAAACCTATATATTATTGATAAAGAACATAGAAAAGTGATTGTTTCTATAAACTTTCTTAAAAAAAAAAAATACAATTCATGTTAAAATATGAATACATATAAAATCAATGACCTTCTCAAATAAGCGATAAGTGACAAAAAAACATAATGCAATAAAATGTAGGCTCTCGCTTAAGCAGATACAGCACACGCATACTGTTCCAGCTCACATAAGACACCGAGATTAAATATATATTTAGGTAATAAAAATTAAATCATTAAAAACAACAAACATATGTTGTTGCATTATTGTAGGAAAGAGTTCTATTTAAATATATACATTAAAAAATATTAAAATAAAAATATTTTAAAAAATCACTAGTAAAATTTAAAAAGACAATTATTTGCAAATCTGTCATTTGAAAAGGTCAAACCTGAGATATAATAATATACTTATAAAATACACATTAAATAAATATCCTAATTAATTACAAAAATAAAATTTGTCTTGTTTAAAATACACATATTATAGTTTAAAAAATCCTCTGGAAAGTGATCAGTACCTGGAGAAAAAAATATATTTTGATTTTCAAATTGATACTATGATTACAGTGTATATACAGAAACTGAGATTATAATCGAGATCACAGCTAACACAGCACTGCCATGCTTTAATTGTAATCTCCACAAGCATGAGACATTTACTCATATCATTTGAATAAGATTTGAAAGAACTTCAGGAGACTGTGGTATTGGAGAAATCACAGAAAACATGTTTTAGAGCAGTGGTGGCCAACCTTTAACTTGGCTCGACCCAATTTAGGAATTTAAAAATTTAGGGCGAGCTATATATATATATATATATATATATATATATATTTTGATTTTATATTTCAACAGGTATTGAATTTGATAAAGTATATGATTTTCAAACATAACAAATATCCATGCCAGAGTTGATAATATGAGCGACATCAAAAGTATCTGCAAGCCATAGGTTGAGCACCACTATTGTAAAGGGTGTATCTCGAGGAATTTTCTTCCATCATAACTTTCGCAGAATAATAATAGCCATGGTCGGCAAGGTACTGTGGTGATAAAAAGTTTAAAAAAATTGTTGAAAGTGTATTGTTTGTAACTCAGATCTCAGCTTTTAATAAATAAACGTTTCTGTTCAGACACTGATAGCTACAATACAAAAGCATCAAAATAAAAAAAGCAAATGATATAAATATATAATTTCATATTCTATACAAATTACAGAATAATCTATATAATGGAAGTACAGCATTCTCGATTTATGGAGATTGGCTTAACCGGAATGTTTCAAAAGTCCAAAGGAAAAGTTCTAAAAAAAAATAATACAAATTTATAAGTCAACCAAAAGCTTGTAGTAAATAAAATAAATAAATAGATACATAAGATTAAAGAAGCAGTTTTGGATAAACAGGATGAAGGGTTTGCAATCACACAATGTTAATAGGTTGGTTTTAGTATATTCTTTCATTATTTATGCCGGTAAATTGCAATTTATTTCTATAATAATTATTCTACTAATAAAATGATTTATTGATATTTTACAAAATATTATTTACCCATGATTTTCCTGGTCAGAATCAGCATTTTCATCACCTTCATCATCATCATGTTGACCTGAAAAAACCAATTGATTTTAATTTTTATTATTTAAATATATAACTCTTTGTTATAAAACTCAAGATCCAACATCTACTAAAGCAAATCAATAAAAATCAATTGATTGCATTAATAAGAGCTTCAGCATATAACTGACCATGATCCTTGCGCTTCCGGGTGTATGCGCGTTTGGAAGTTTGAGGAGGCAGCTCAGCCTCTCCGTGTACGAGAGAGTTGCGGTATAGCAGTAGTGGGTGCCAGTCTTCTCCTCGCGATGAAGGCATCCCTGCAGCAATTTTCTGGTCAAGTAGACGAAGGCTGTCCATATAACAAGAGAAGACAGTTATAATATTTATTGGCATTACTGTTACAAGAATATCTAAAACAGGAAAATTAATATAATTGCAGTTTCCTCTTCAGCTTCTTTGAAAATGATTGATGATTTAATGGTAGCTATTTACCAATTACAAAATGAATTAGAAAGTAAATACTAACACAACACGTTTGTCTTGTTTAAGCAGTTTGTTGGTGAACTCAGCTAGAATCTCAAGGAACATGAGGTGAGGTGGAGGAGAACCAGGATCGCCGCCATCCTCCCCCGTGCCACCCCACTCCTGCACGGCGAAGGTAATCCCTGCCCTGTGTAGGGCTGTAATGGCTTCCCGGTTCTTTAGAGCATCCAGTCCAAAGGACAGGGCAAATCGCTTAGCTAATTCCTAATATAATATAATATAGTTACAATAATCAAACACATTGGGAAATTAAACAGTTAAAATAATGTTAGAATTAACTAATTTAAATTCTAATTCATTACCTTCAAATCAATAAATTCTTGCATATTTCTAGTGACTCTTCCGCCACAGAGTGGAAGCATTTCTCCAAACAAGCTTTGCATGCTGAACACCATCGTTAGAGCACAGTTCAATTTGTTTATTTCTCGAGCCTTGCCGAGAGTGGATTTGATGATATCTCCATAATCATTATAACACTGGAATATAAATAAAAATTCATTTGATTAGGTATTTCACCACCGAAGTGCACATATTGATGAAAGTATTTTGTAAATAAGTTACCTTCACATAATGTTTGAAGACATCCGCTGCTCGCCTGGTTGGTATGACATTGTACACAATGAGTTTACAGTAGGCTGCTAAAAAGTTACGCCTTTTGTGCAGTTCTTCAATTCTTCTTTCGTCTTGGCCATCTAAAAATAACATGTTAAGGGTGTTATTAAAATAAAGCTAACATTGCTAAAATCAACTACAGGTTGGTAAGGCAATAGAATCATCCTTTAAATGTTCTAAAAATTACCAACATAATTTTCATAATTGAAGAGTCCCTGAAAATCGAAATCCTTATAACCACACAAACTTTTTTTATTCCCAATGATAAAGTTGAAAGAAAATGAAAATAACATTTAAAAAAAAATAAAAAAAGATTTGTAAACAAAATGTGTTCAATTATAAAGAAAACTAGTATTCCATGTATCAGTCTGTATTATTACATATTATAAAAGAGAAAAATACATTATTCTGGGGAAAGGGTTCAAGACTTTCAGAGACTATTATTACAATCAGCTTTAAAACTCATAATAATATATGATTCTGTAAAATAAAAAGTAGATATCCACAACTCTGTTAAGATAATAAGCACACAAACATAGTACGCAGATAGTCGGTAAGGTCAGGTGCAATCAAGCTAGCTGTTAAAGAATATAATGTATCAGCAAAAATTTAAATTAAATTTATTGATTCTTGCATAAAGCAATGGCACAACAGAAACGGAAAGTTATTTGCATGTAATAATTTTTTCAGACACGTTAAATATTAATTACATGATCGATATAACTAGTATACTTCAAGCATATTGTTTATGAATTTGTAGAAAGCAGATAAAAGCTAAAATATAAAAATATTTGATAAGAGGAACTCACAAATATAATTAATTCATAAATTATTAAAATCCAAATATATCAGCAATAGCTTGAAACTAATAAATGAGCACCTCTTTCAAATTACTTAATAAAAAAAAATAATATAAAAGAACGTAAACAAGGCATGTTAATCAACATCACATGAGGGCACGTGCTTTAACCAAATGAGTTATATTAATAAAGAAAATGAAAACTGAGGAAACCGAAGAAAAATTAATGCAACTGGGGCTAATTTTTCCTTAGTAATGATAAATTATAAATAAACCCGCAAATCTTTTGTATTCATACACATCGTCTTAGAGGCACATTCTCATACAAGTAGTTACAAAAAATATGCATTATGAGGAATACCGATACAAAATTTCATATCAACCTGGAAATATCAATTTGCAAATTAATATTTTATCCAATACATGACAACACCCAAAACTTTACCTATGTTTATACGAGTCCAAAGAGAAATCAGGCTGAAAGGTAGTGAGTACGGAATATTATATGGCCTTTAGTCATTACTAAGGGAAAATAAGCGACCTCGATCTGGCAATGTGAGTTATACCATAATAATATTCTTACCCATATTGGAGCAATGAGTAAGCGGTCACATTATTAATCGGCGTGACATGTAAAACAAAAAACACACGACATAAGCTTAGTGTTTTTGTCCGCATCCTAATGTTCTGCTCTCATATTACACGCAAATATTCAAATTGTATGCAAGGCAATATTCTGAATAATGCATATTTCATTGTAACCAAAAATAACAAATTAGTTCCTACTATTTTAGAAAATAAATTAAATTCACTAATCATTTTATCTTGTCACGAAAAAAGAATATATTTTATAATTTTTTTAAAGATTTAGTTAGCTGTTGATCAATAAAATGAGACCAAATTGGCAGATCAGAAGTCAGATCTGCTGTCAGACATTTATTGTTCAAGGCAAACTATAGCTAGACTGCTAACTAGTGTTATTTCGACCCTGAGTAAACCAAAAGTGCCAAATATCATGTATTAAATTTTTGATTTAAAAAAGAATGGTAATATTAAAATGCCTTGTTAAGTTAACTGCAAATACTTCTCAATGTACGAAACCACATACAATATTGTGATGAAAATATTATTTAACATTCACAAATAAATTATGCATAATCTAAATTAAAAGATATAACTCATTCCCACAATCATTAACTCACCATAGTTTTGTTGGACGAACACAAAGAGTTGAACAAATTGATTCAAAAGGTCACAAGTCACACTATCTGGCTCGTAGACCAGCTGTTGCATCTTCGGTTCATCTTTGTAATGAATAGTAAACAGTTGTTCAGAGAAATAAATGAGAAGGTCACAGACAGAAACATATGCCTGTGAATGAAAAAAAAACACTTAAGAATACAATACTATCAAGTAATCAATTCACACATGAAATAATAAGAAAAATATTGTTTACAAACTGCATGGGTGAAAAATGTGGATATGTTAAAACTTATTTAATAATAATCATTAGTAAAATATATTAAGTATTTTTTTACTGTAAACTAGCAGCCGACTTGAATAAAATAAAATGAAAAATTAGCCACATACCTCCTCTTTAAGACCTTTATCAAAACTGTTAGATATTATATTCTTGCACTGGTCGACATAAGCTTGCAGTCTCTCCGACAATTCTGCAACATTTTTCGTGATATCCATTCCATTGAGGAGTTTTTCTTCTAAATCTACTAAACTCCAAGTAATAGAGAAGAAACAACACTTGATGCAATAGACCAAGGCCTGAAAAATACAATATCCATATTCAGAAATATGAGACTTGTTATCGCGTAATTAATGATAAAAAAAATTATAGGAAAATACTTACTTGCGTTGGAAAATCTGACTGCTCTATACACTTTGGAAGATCATCAAATATGGATTCCCAAATACTAGTACTGTTCAAATTGTGGCACATGTACATTATAGATACTTTCTTCAATGAATTCGTTACATTAAAGGTTTCATCTGCATCAGGTTCTTCCCCCTAGTCACACATTAAAAAAATAGCTATCAGAATATTTTCAACTATTCAATTTGCACTAACCAGGTAAATTAAAATTAAACAAGACGCCTGCCATTAGAAGAATGTATTTATGCTTAGCAATGTACCTTAATAACACAATCCATAATCACTTCACCAATTATTATACCAAGATCTATTCGGTTCCCTGCATTTAAGAGATGTTTATTGCAGACTTTATTTTCATTATATTTCCCAAGAATGATATGTCCGAGTTATAAATAAATTGACTAAATTCTAAATTAATCTGAATGGTTTACGTTTATATGTGCTACTTTTATATTCAAACTCCTAAGAACGCCTTCATCGAGTTGCCTCTTCAAGGTGAATCCAATAATAATGAAATAGTAATTACTACAATCCAATTAATTTTATAACAGGAAAAAATGCAACAATAGATAGTAAATACTTCTACTAAATGACATGTTGCAAGAGGACTTCAAAATTTATTTGAGTGATATCAAAATAGGATTTTTAAAAAAAATGATAAAAAAATCAGCCTACCCCTTCTTTAAGATTCCGCCACTCATCAATGGCCTCCTTGTATCTGTTGACACACATGTCTGTAATTGTAGATCTGGCTACATTACACCTGGTGTAGATAGCTGTGCCTTCCGTACATAGAATTTCCATAGTTTTTCCACATGTTTCTAATACTTCATTTTCAGTTTGGGTGGAGACTATATCCTTAAGTTTGTTCAGCAGAGCAGTCAGGTTCTAAATAATAAAAATGTTTATTTTAAGACTTTTAAAAACCACACAACCATCATGGAAATTATTAATTCCAATATATCAACCAAGTAATAAAATAAACATACGCTTTCTTGACGAGAAGTGGTGTATACTTCGAGATCAAAATATTGAGGAATAGCTACTAAATTTGATAGCTTCTCCGCATCGGCTACATATTTTTCCAACAGAGGAGGCAGCATCTGTATGAAATGTGCTGTAAGACGCTGCCTGTCTTCAGTCACCTGAAATTGATAAATAAATTATTATACACAAGATGATATTATATATTATTGATTTTTGTGAAGACCGCCTCACAGGAAGTACGATTTTGCCTATACAGGTTTGATTGATTGATAATGATTAAGTACATTTTTAAAAATATTGAGAATTGATTAAAGAAACTCTTAAAAAAATATCATCGTGATTTGTGTGGGATTTGAACTCACATCCCCAAGCTTACATGGCCTGTGCATTGGCCATGTAAGCTTGGGGATGTGAGTTCAAATCCCACACAAATCACGATGATATTTTTTTAAGAGTTTCTTTAATCAATTCTCAATATTTTTAAAAATGTACTTAATCATTATCATGATATTATACATTAAAACCTCGATAATAAAGGTAAAATGACATACTTTTGACTGTTCCTTTTGTGTGTGGTGACCCTGTTTGCGCTGGGCACCGCGACCTACAGGTGGCTCGCCTGTAGCAGCCTGACGGGCACAGCATACCATCAGCTCAATGAGGGAAGATTCTTGTTTGTTATCCAAAGTCTCTTCTCCCGTTCCCGGTTCTTCCAATAGTAAATCTGTCATACATTCCCAGTCCTTCATCATGGGATTGGATTCTATAAGAGAATCCACAAGATAGGCACCATGTTCATGAAGCTGTAAAAATGCACATTAACTGTAAATAAATTGGTTGTGTTTGATATTTAACAAAAATAAAATATAAAAGCAATGATGTTTACTTCTGATTCTATAAAAAACTGTACAAGATCTCTAATGAGAGGTGTGTTTGGTAATCTTCTTTTGCCTCTTCTAGTGCGAAATCCCGGAGCGTCTTCATCTAATCTAAACAATCTTACATTGAGAAACTCACCAGCAGCCTGAAAGATACAACAAATTAGAACACACATATCAAAAAGCAGGAACAATAATTAATTGTTTCAGTTCAAGTGCATTTTTATTGTAACTGAATAAAAGTGTGTATTATTCCTAGTGGGATATTATCAATTCATTTTATATTTGTTAAATAAATATTAGATAGAAAATATATGGTATAAAATTTGATAAATTCAAAATTAATTCTCTTTCTTCATATAATCTAATTTACTTAACACGTTGACTGCCAATCGGATTCATAAAATGTTCAAAAATTGTTTTCACGTTTTTAGGTATAATTTAATATAATGGTTCGAAATACAATTATTTCATTTGTTTTGAGATATTTTTATCGGCCATATCGAAAGAAGGTAGAAGAGGGCCGTGCCGGCCATGTTCAATAGTAGTTTAATACAGGGAGCATGGCCAACGGGCAGAATGACAAGCTAAAGTCAGGTATGTTGTCGGCCACCGGTGGCCGACGCGGCCCAATTGGAATACATCCGTGTCGGCAACCGGTGGCTGACACGGCAGTCAACGTGTTAAGCATACAATTGCAGGTACAACAAAATACAAGTTTGCTAAGTGTTAAGTCTACACAACCAGCAGTTTCCTGCCAAAATAAGAGGTTTAATTTTTATAAAGCACTAAAAATTATCACGGTGTAGTTTACGCAACACAATTATTTGTACTGGCATGACCTACTATGTAACAAGAGCCATTGTACCCAATTTAAAAATATAGGATTAATATATAAGCAATATGATTTTAGGTTAATGATTTACAAATAAAATGATGAGAAAACTCCCTTTAATTTTTTAACTGACACTGTAAACAACCGACATATATGTACAATGTATGCAGTTGATAAATATTTAGTTAAAGAAATCATATATAAAATGTAAACATATGGTTATTTTCCTTTTTTGGTTGTTATTCATTGTAATATAAATTGTAAATTTTAGATATTATCAAATATTGCTTACTTGGGCAACAGCTCTATGAGATGAATACACTAATTCATAAACATGCTCGCAGTCTTTATCAGTCAAAATATCATGGTGGATCCTGCAAGTAAATTTTCATTAAAAAATTAGCAAGTATTATTATTATTTTTTTTATAATTGTCAATACGTCATTGATAAAAAATATAATTAGAAAAAATAAAACTCACTTTAAAATACTGATGACCAGTTTGACAGCATGTACTGCGACATCATACTCCTTGTCTAATGTCATGGAAACAATACGATCTTTGAACTTACTGGTGAATAGTTCCAATTTCCCTTTT
Organism: Atopsyche davidsoni; assembly: GCA_022113835.1. Classification (NCBI taxonomy): domain Eukaryota; kingdom Metazoa; phylum Arthropoda; class Insecta; order Trichoptera; family Hydrobiosidae; genus Atopsyche; species Atopsyche davidsoni. Next base: position 11,708,741 of record JAILWY010000023.1, read on the forward strand.
AGCTCTTCACAACTGTAAAGAGGCTGGAGAGCCTGAAGGCACTTCAGTCTTACTTCTCCTACCTATAACCAGATATATTAAAATTATATAAACCAAAAAAAGTTTTTGTAATCAATCAAAAGAGAAGAAATAACTCACCTTATCGTGGAGTGTCCAACCGATATATTTTAAATAAAGATCATCTAAGAAGTTAGCAGGGAATTTTTCCATCCAAATGCCAATTTCAGCCATAGTAATAGCTCGAATTTCAGGTAGTGTATCTCTGAAGTAAAACATTAATTGAGTTTAAAAAATTGAACTTCTTGGTTTCAAATAAAATTTGTTGGCCCTATTTTTGGCAATATTTTTAAGTTTGTAGTATAATTACCTGTATCGATGAACAAAGACAGATTTAAACATGTAAGAAAGCATATTTTTAATTTCATCCATGTTTTCTTCAAGTTCCTGGCGTTTGGCAACCAGCCCCTCCAGTCGGTCTGATGCTCGTTTCTCTCGGACCTTTAAGCGCTCTGCTTCATACTGACGCAGACAATTGTCACAGTTAACACTTCCCAGCAGTGCTACGTCCACCAAAGCTGTCATCAATTTCATCACTAAAAAATAACAGCTTTTGAAAAAGGATTCAAAATTCTATAGCATCATTTTAAATTGGCATATTCAGATTATAGACTTACCGGCTAAAGTTGCCGTGTGTCGAAAAGCGCGTACTTGGGAGTCTGAGAGTCCAGTAAGAAGAGATATAATGTTGTCCATTAAAAACTGATCATATATAATAGAGTACTGGCAGAGTTTCACTAGCGTTTGAACAAAATCACAAAAATTTGCTCTAAATTTTTTCCAGGCTTGGCCGTTCATAATAAGGGGGTATTCCCCACTTTCCTGTTAAGTAAAATTATCATAATTTTAGACATCAAATTGATATTTTCTTTAAAAATATATAAGTTATGAATTAAACTTACTTCATCAAACTCTTCTGTCATTTTCCTTATAATCATAACATGCTCCATTTGAGCCATCTCAGGGGTAATGCGTCCTTTACAACCCGAAGCATTTATAAAAAACTGCATAAGTTGTACTAAAGCAGCTTCTTTGTTTGACTTATAGCTCTCGATCCAATCATCTACAATAGTCTACAAAATAAAAGAAGTTAGTAAATGTGAAATAAATATTTTTATAAATAAACTGATTGGTATAACTTTATTATTGATATTATTGATGTATTAATGTTAAAGTCTCTAACTCGTTAACACACAGAGAAATAAATCTCTCAAATTTAAATTCCAGAATCTAAGTCGGTACTTGTAATGTAAATTAATAAATATATGTAAAATTACTTACATTGAGAGCAACTTTGTTATTTTTAAGTATGTAGTAGAGACTGGTCTCATCATCAGCAGCTGTGGCAGAGACTGTGTGGAGAGTGGCATAGTTTTGGTTTGGTTTCCTACCAGGTCGCCTACGCTTGGCAGGCTGTGTGATGACATCGGGCACTGCAGCCGGGGGGGGCATGCGACTCGAGGCACTGGCCACATTATGTGCCACTGCAGAATAAACTGCAGTTGCGGTTAAGTGAGGGGTTATAACAAAATAATAAGTAAACATAAAAAAGCATAAAATCCATATATTTTTCAACAGTGAAAAGTTGTTATTTCAGAAAAACATTGAATTCACATTCTTAAATAAAATAAACAAACCTCGTCCTCTGCTTCGAGTAATTCTTTTATTGGGTTGTGGTGTGCTAGGAGGAGGAGTAGAAGGAGAACTATCCATAAAATCTCCATCCCTATCTCGGACTCCCTCGTCTAAACCACCATATTCACTATAAAAAAAAAAACAAATATTTAAAAAATTCTGTTTTTTTGATACTGATAATCGATACTTGAAGAAAAATAGACTTACGTTGAATTTATTGCTTCCTGTGGATTAAATGCAGAATAACTCATGTGATAATTATCTGGCTCGTGTACTGATTGTCCTCCGTGTTCAGTCATAGGTGTCATAGGAGTCATAGGACTCTCATATTCTGGAGGTGGGTCATCCATTCGGATGCGTTTACCGCCTCTTTTGTGCATTTTAAGTGTTTTATTTAACGATAATTAAGAAAATAATAAATCTCGTATCTGTAACAGAAAATTTTATAATAAATACAAATATTTCGGATATTTCATTTCAGCAAAACCCATGTTATTGTGGCGGGAAATGAGATATAAAATAATATACAACCACTATACTTAATGAATAAAGCGATATTTATATTTTAAAAATATCAAACAAAAAACTGTCAACGTAAACACGTATATATTTCTTAACTTACCTAAGTAATATCGTAAAATGACATATTTTTACGGGCAGTCAATCACGAAATACGCCGCCATTACGACAAGAAAATTTTGTTTTCGAGAGTGCCTAAATGGTATTACCATCCTTAAAAAAATCAACGATATTTAGAATTACAAAAAAAAATTAAATTTCAAGATTCTTTTATTTTTCATTAGTTAAAATTACAATAGTTCTTAGGGCTAATGTTGTGGTGAGGTGTGTGGCTATCCTCATTTCTGCGTGCAAGTTGTGGGGCTTGCATTTCTAATAGAAGTTATACATAATATTCCACAGCAATCTCTTATTTTATTTAACGAAAATTATGTAAAAAAATTTAAATATAATTTTCAGCTTAAACATATTATTGGTCCTGCTAAATTCTTGGTCTTAACTAATAGCACGAAATATTTTTTTTTACTGTGAATAATACTAAGTTGTATTAAAATATTGTTTTCTAAAGTATTTGTGCATTGATGAAAAGTCCGGACCTATGCTGTAAAAAAAAGCCTTAGTTAATTTGTAAAATCCCTAACATGGTAATACTAACATAGGGTTTTACCCATAGCCGGTGCTGTTATATGATGCATTCATAAATACATATAATCTAGAAAGTGGAACGTAGAACAATAATTTAAAATCGATATTAAAAAATGTTGCTATTCTAAAATTTTGATAGAAAAAAACACTGCTCTATCTACTAATATATGCGTCGATTTTTTGTAGCGAAGATGTAAGTAATGGGGGTCACTTTTGTGTGAATTAAAATAAAAACAAATCTATAGATTAATTATTTATCGATTTAGCCCTATTATAAATAAAACTTCTCTAAATAACAATTGATATCACTTTAATTCATTTTGGCAAATTAATTTAAAAAAAAGAATAAGCTTGATCACCATTGTCTACATCAGTATGCAATCGTGACCAGTGTGTGGGCAATGGTAGTCAGCACATGTCACACATATAATTGCGGACTGAGTTCTACTTAGTGCAATCTGCATGAGCACAAAATCTACAAGAAGTGCACCGTAACCACATATCATTGATTCGCCTGAATTCGCTGCATACATGACACCAGTCACCAGGGTCTTTTGCATCATTGTCATTAGTATTCATTTCTAAAGTATTATTAGATTCCTGCAGAATTTTGCTTCTTTAGATTCTGAGGATTCATCTTCTGCGGCTTACCTTTCACAGCTTTAGGTTTTTTTTTATCATGGTGTCTTTGTCAAATCGTTGCATTCTGTTTTTTATTCTTTGTCTTGTCTTGAGGACATATATTTTCTTAGACATTTAGATAAAATCTTGAATTTTTGGCTTGCTTTCGGATATTAAATGAACCAAGGGTGCTACATAAAATGAAAAAGTCGTATTCTCTTCTGCATGCTGTTTTGAATGGTCTAAAAAAAGGACACACTCAATGGTATAGGACGGTAGGAACAGCATTTGAATATGGTTTTTTTTGCAATGTTCATGGACGGCCAATGCAATATGGCTTGAATAATTATCCAGTATGTATCAATAAGACCGGATCGTCTGCAGAAAATTTAGCATGATGGCTAAAATGCATTTTTTCATTGTAGGTTAAGTTGTGTGGGCAATGGGGAACATCTGAATCCGATTGCCTACATAGCCGAAAACGAGAAAAAAAATCCAACAAAAAAAGTTAAAGCTTTAATGACAAACTGGGCTTTAAATCACAATCTTAAATGTAAAGGTCATTACATATCGCAGGCATAGAAAGAAATACCAAGTAGTTTGAGTCTTACATTCGGATTTGTCCACTAGAAAAATTAGATCAAAAGGGCGCAAAATAGTATAATTTCTATAACTCATTAACGCGTAATGCAAACTGAGTGAGCCGTTGTTCTTACCCGTGCACAGGTAGCAATTGGGTTCAAAAACATCGCCCCTCTCATTTGGTTTCTGTTATAATAGGGCACGGGTCCCCAACCTTTTTGGACCCAAGAGCACAAATGGCGCCCGCCGGTCGGGCGGCGGGCGCCATTTATTTTTTTAAGGTATTTTTCTGCTCCCGAAAGTAGTTCCAAAGCCCGGCTAAAAAAAAAAAAAAAAATTTATTGTATGTTTCTAGTAGCGCTACTAAGTTTTTGGCTTTCACATATAGATGGCGCTAACTAATAATAATAAAATTGAAAAAAAAAATGCAACTGAAGCACGTCGTTTTCTTGAGGAGGCCTATGGAAAACATGCACCATCGAAAACTTTTTTGTGAAAATTAGTTTAAACTAAAGAAATGGCGATTTCGACACTGAGGACGCCGATCTGTAAGCGTTGTTGGATGAAGATGATACGCAAACACAACATCAATTTGCGGAGGCATTAAACGTGTCTCGCCAAGGTATTTTCAAACGTTCACATACCACGGGAAAAAATCAAACGGAAGGAAAATGTGTGCCGCATAAGTTGACTGAGAGACAGATGGAAAATCAAAAAACCACTTCCGAAATTTTGGTTTTGCGGCACAAAAGAAAGAGTTTCCTGCATCGAATTGTCACTAGCGATGAGAAGTAGATTTATTTCGAGAATCCTAAACGCAAAAATAGTTCACCTGGCAAAGCATCATCATCGACATCGCAAATACAATCAGTTTTATTGCTCCCCTCGTCTTCCGGGTATTTTTCGCCCATTACAGAGGTTTCAAATGATTTTAAATAAAAGGCGACGTGACCGTAACGGTTGACGTTCTTATTTCTTAAGCTCCAAAAGGTACGTCGGTGTGATTTTGTTTATTTCATAAACATGTTAAAATGCATAAATATAATGAATATTAAAAGTTTATTTCATAAACATTTGGCCCGCTCAGGTAACTAGCCGCCCTAAACCAGACTTGGATCTGTAAATCCAATTAAGATTATTGTCCCATCGGCGCTCGGCAAAAATAATTTTATTGCCCGTCGGTACCTGTCCTAAACCGAACATATTTTCAAAACCCACAAACTCCATTGGCGTTCTAATTTTTGCATCGTATTTATATATTAAATTCCATTTTTTCAATCATTTTTATTGTGAGATAAATTCAATACGCCACAACAGCACAAACCAACAAAGCTATCCCTAATTTTTTTTTTTTTTCTAAATATATATTTTTTTAACATAAATATTTTTTTGATTGTGGTCGGAGAGCGGCGGGCGCACGTAAAATCGTCGGCGGGTGCCATGGCGCCCGCGGGCACAGGGTTGGGGACCACCGTAGGGTGACCACCATTGCTTACTGACTACAAATGCCTACATCTTCTCATACATGTTCCAAATTAAATGACAGTATATTTCAGATAAAAAGAACGCTAGACTATTTCTCATATGAAAACCACAAACAAATATAGAAATATTTTCAATAACATGGTCACCAACCTCCTCAAAGAAGATGCACCTAATGAAAAGGATAAATCAAATATTTAAAATAAAAGTTAAAAAAAAAAATAATTTGTAAATTTTTTGAGAAAAAATACTCACACTCTTTATTTTTTAAATTCTTTGAGTGTTAAAATTGCTCGATGTTAAGTATTGTAAAGTAAAGTGTGAAGTGTTGCTGATTAGCATTAACCGTTAAAAATCGTTTTTTATTCAGTGAAGTTCACGCAATGGCCATATCAAAGTATCGAGGCGGCGTCTATGTTAGTTTATGGTGTCTTCATCTATTTGGTTTTGCCGACATTGACTCTAACCTCAAAAATACTGTCCAGTGTTTTTCAGTTAAGTTGAAGTAATTATTTGTTTTTTCATAAACATTAATTAATTCATATTAGGTAAAATGATTTTAATAAGTTTTATCGAGTTTTTTTGTAAAGCTGCAAATATGGTCGTTTTCATGAATTTCTATAAGCTTGTTTACATTGCGCTGATTTCATGTTAAAATAATAATAATAAATGCTTTTGCAGATTTTAGTTATCATCTACCATAATATTATAAAAATACTCTTGCATAATTAATTTGTATTTATTTCAGAAATGACTATTTCCGAATCACGAACTGAGTTTAAACTAAAGAATCCACCGGAAGATGCAATCTCCTCTGTGAAATTTGCACCCAAAAGCAACCAATTTTTATTGGTGTCTTCTTGGGACAGTAGTGTTCGATTGTACGATATCTCAAGTAATGTTGAAAGACATAAATATACTCATGATTTGCCTGTTTTGGATGTCTGCTTTCGGGTAATATATCAGAATACTTTTTGATACGTTACTATCATGTATATTTTTTCATATACTATTTGCATTTTATTATGTTTACAGGATGCAGTTCATTCATATAGCGGGGGGCTTGATAATACCTTAAAAATGTATGACTTTAATAGTAGTACAGAAACAATCATGGGAGACCACAAGGATGCAATACGATGTATAGAATTTGCTTCAGAAATTAATGCTGTATTAACCGGAAGTTGGGATGGTTCCGTAAAACTCTGGGATAATAGAGCTCCACAGTGTGTTGGAACATATAATCAAGGCAACGAAAGGGTAAACTTAAACATCATTATTGTGAAAATATCATGAAAGATATAAATTTTTGTTATAATCACAAAAAATATTTTTAGGTATACACCATGAGTATAATTGGTGAAAAGTTTGTGGTTGGCACTTCTGGACGCAAGATTTTTGTTTGGGATGTACGCAACATGTCTCAAGTGAATCAGAGAAGAGAATCATCATTAAAATACCAAACTCGTTGTATCAGAGTTTTTCCAAACAAGCAGGGATATGTATTAAGTTCCATTGAAGGACGAGTAGCCGTTGAGTACTTGGATAGTAATCCTGAAGTCCAAAAAAAAAAGTATGCATTCAAATGCCACAGGATCAAAGATGCTGGTGAGTGTATTTCTGTAAGCTGTAAATATTTTTATTGAATTATTTGCAAAGAAAAGAAAATTACCCTCAATTTGCTATTTTTTAGGAATTGAAAAAATCTATCCAGTGAATGCCATAAGTTTCCACTCTGTGTACAACACTTTTGCTACCGGTGGTTCTGATGGATATGTTAACATATGGGATGGTTTCAACAAGAAGAGATTGTGTCAGTTCCACCGATACAATACTTGTATTACATCATTGAGCTTCTGTCACGATGGATCTGCTCTTGCTATTGCTTGTTCCCACTTAGGGGATCCGGAGGAAGCTGAAGACCCCAAGCCTGAAGATACAATCTACGTAAGATACGTAACAGATCAAGAAACAAAACCAAAATGAGCCATGATGTATTGTGGACAAAATTAAAATGCATGGAGCCACAGGAAATATTAAATACTTGCAAATACATTTCAAATGTCGAATATGTATGAAGTATCTTTTAAAATTGAATAATAATAAAAAACATTGTAAATAACGTGGTTTTTCTTCTCAAGTTGATGTGTCTGTCTGAAATTTTGATTAAGCTGTAGTATTTACTGTCAGTCCAAGCATTTATAATAAGTTTATATGACAAAATGTGTTTGTACATTTTTATCTACTGTAAAAACGATTTTCAATATAATAAAAAAATATCGGTGTGAGCTGAAAATAAAAAAAAATGTAAATAAAAATAAGTATTTGTATTTTTACTACTCACGCTTTATTTATGCTTTTAATATATTACACATAATCCTGCAAAATTCATATATTTTTGTAACTGTTATTATTATTCTGAAATCTCAATGCAACCTCATAATTAAAAACATATGGGATCGTTTGTATTGTGTGTAATATTGTTTGAAATATAATATAGTAAAGCAATAAAGGATTTTATTGTACAGGTACTGCTACCTCACAGAGTTTGTTCACATAATGAGAAGACTTTTCTTTCAGGGAGTTGAGGACAATAAACCAGAGGGTATTTACAATTCAGTAAATATTTTACCGGTCACTATATAGAAATGTTTTGCATTATAGCATTAAAACTGGGAAGCGTGCTATCTTTCATTTCTAGGCATTAATATTATATCTCAAAGGACTTCTCTGCTCTGTGCCAATCAAATGTTACAGGTAATATCTCATTATAAAAATATTTTTTTTCCTTCATCAATTTTATTGGAATTATACGGTAAATTTGTGTATTTCAATATTAAAAATTGCTATATAATACTCCAGCACAAAAAAAAACATGCGATGGCCGGGAATCGAACCCGGATCAACTGCTTGGAAGGCAACTATGCTGACCATTACACCACCATCGCCAGTGCTTACAGGTCCATTTTATAACTACATTCACTACATATTATTCTTCGCTTATTAGTTTGTAAAAACGCTTTTTATTACTGCATGAACAACACGTGAAAAAAATTATCGTTTATCCAAATTTGAAACGATTTCTTTTATAATTTTACAAAGGCCATCTAACGGCAACTTATTTTATAACTCATCAATCTTTAAACATTCGTAGCTAAGTTGTAAAATTATATATTGTAAAAAGTTAATTTTCCATTAAAGCTGCAAAAAGCTAATATATAAAATAAAAATAAAAAATCCTAGGAGTAGTTCAGAGTTTTAAAAATATAATAAATTGTGGAATCAAGCGTTACTCAATATTCATTGGGACTTCAATTTTATAACTACACACGTTCCGCCTGATTCTGGAAATACTGAGTTTTTCTAAATGAACAATAATGTTACATAACTATGAAACTAAAATAAAATTTGAATTGAAATTGAGGTGCCACGAAAGTTGTACTTTAAAAGTTTACTTTTGCTTTTAAAAAAAACCTATCGTTTCTTGTGTTTATTTAATTTTAAAAGTTTGTGTTTAGAGGAAATTACAATTTAAAGTTTCAAATTTATATAAAAATAGTAATAGTTTTATTGTTAAATATTTATCAATGATAAATTTTTGACTCATGACACGGGCGATGGTGGTGTAATGGTCAGCATAGTTGCCTTCCAAGCAGTTGATCCGGGTTCGATTCCCGGCCATCGCATATTTTTTAACTTTTTTAGGTTCATTATTTTAATTTACGAAGCGATATACAAATTTTAATGGTGATAATATGGTGCTTCAAGCAAAAAGTGTTACTTACTATTTATATATTTCTTATAAATAGTTTTGATTAATTTTACTTTCAAAATATGTATATAATGGAGTATTTCATTTTCTATGTTAAAAAATTATAAAAATAGCCGTATATATGTATACAAATAATTTGTACTTGTAAGCTAATGTGTGCTCATACCTCATCATCCGGTATGGTCTAGTGGCTAGGATACCTGGCTCTCACCCAGGAGGCTCGGGTTCGATTCCCGGTACCGGAATATTTTTTGTTTTTTAAAGGTAAAAATGTTTTTAATAATATTACTATATAGATTGATTAGCACGATGTTAAATATATATGTGTGTATAGATAATATTAATACACACATTACGTTTTCATAGAAGAGACAGGAGAACCTTTGAGAATTATCAACATGGGAAAAAGAATAGTTTTGATAAATGTTTATAATGGTTTATTAGTTTGTAAAATAAATTATTATTCGTAGGTAGTATTTTAAGATTTGAAATAATTTTTATAGTATTTTTCCATAGTATCAATTTGTTACATACAAAATTTAGACAGTACACTCAAAACGCATTTTAACGGTCACACGAACGTGAACCGAGGATTGAAATTCAACAGTGACTTTTTGAGACACTTGGTGACCGATTGGAGACCGTCCTATATTTAAACATTGGGAAAATGAAAATACAGGACCGATAAGTTCCCAGTCGGCGTCCGACGCTCCCCGTTGCCGGTCGTGTGGTCGCAGCGCCGAGTCTCCAGAAAGCCACGCAAGTCCCCGAGTGCGAACACTTCAACTAATAAATCTGGATAGTTTCACCGTCGAGTCCAGAGACAGTGACTGAAATTGATTCCGATTGTCAGACCGACTGAATAAGCTTTCAGAAACTGCAGCCGTTAAAAATGTGCCGTGCTTGATTGATTTGTTTTTAATTGCGATTAAGTTTGGCTGTTCGGAATGTTGTTGTGGTTATTTGTGCTCAGGAAGATGTCTAGTTTTGAATGAACTGCTCGTGATTGGTTTCATTTGTAAAATACTTCGTTTGCAGAGTTAGAGTTGGTCATCGCCGGCTTCGGCCACCGTCGCTGATCATGATGGAGGGTAAGTCATTAAAAAAAAATAAAATAATAATAATGTATCCATTCATAGTTTTTAAATTATTATCTGTTTGTGGAATTTAAGGTCAGATAAAATTTATGTACTGGTTTCTTGAATTTCTATACATTTCATCAATTGATTTATATTATTTTTAAACGTATTGAGATACATATATTTTTAACAGAGCTTTTTTATTGAATAAACTGTTAATTTAAGGCGGATACCTCAAAATTACTATATATATACATATACATTTATTAGATGTTATGATTCTTTATTCTGATTGTCAGATCAATTCTATTGTAAAAACACCCCCCCGTGTTCGTATTAATGACGACAAATAATGTAATTCAAGACCACAGCCTACACATAAATCACCCTGATAGGAAATAAGTTTCACCCTTAATTATAGGCCCATCAAACGGCTGAGTTAGCTTAATTTAATTATAGTCTAATCATCGCGGATATACACTTTTTATTTTAAATCCTAAATTCTTTGTTTTATCGTTCGTCTGTATAAGAAAAATTAAGCTATCTCCGTTGTCAAGAGACGTGTCTAATCTGTAATCATCAGTGATTGGCGAAGGGCATTAACAGGCACTAAACCTATTGCTTTTCACCTCAATTCAGATTGGAGCTGCAGTCTATTTCATGTAATACGTATTGCCTTCCTACTTATTTTTTTTCTGATCATAGACCTTTCAATAGTTTCCTATACTCTATTGGTAAAATTAACATTTTATAATTTTTCTACTCCTGCCCTTTAAGTCTTGTGAAACTAAAACCTCATTCTATGCACGATCAAAATGAGTGTACTGGTGTTGTATCAGTTAAATTTTGTACTAATATTTTATAAATTGATTGTCAAATATCACAATTGGATTTACTGCTTCAAATATTCGTAGTTATATTTAATTTTGAAATTCTTCAACTAAACATTCTTTACAGGTTTAAAGATAAATAAAACAGCCCAAAAAACCTTAGAGCTATTTTTCTGTATATACCATAGAAAATTGAGATGTAACAAGTCTAATAATGCGTTGATCGCACCCAACACCTTGTTGACTTATTAATTTTCCATTTGAGAACCCTATTGATGTCGAGGAGGGTGCTGACAAGGTTCTCATTCAAGTAATCTAGTTTGAATGTCTCCAGTTAGATAAGAAAGCCAACGGCTGCGGTATTTTTTTATTCATCCCCTAAAATCAAAAGGTCTCATTGGTCGATATAGTTGTATTTTTTCTCCAAATATTTAAATTGTCCCAAGAAACCCTCGTAATCCATGAACACACTCGATACCTTTGCAAGCTTCGAACAGAGTTTACTTAGCTGTACCGTGAACTTCCTAACAAGTAGCAGACAAAACATTACCTTTGAGGAGTCTGGGGTTTCCGGCGGGACAGAGGGTCAGTCGGGACTTCCGGCGCACTCAGGCGAAATTTGGTCATATTGGCGGTTAGGTTTATACGCCAGGTTAACCTACGGAAATCCGGAATCTTACGTTTAAAGTGAAGAAAGTAAAAAGGTTCACATAAAAGGAACACTAGCGTAGAAATTACTAAATTAATTTTAAAACCTTTTATTCTTAGATTTTGAACATAAAAAAATAACTAAGTAATTTTTGGCTAAATATAGATTTAATAAATTTACTTTTGACAGTTATTTTTGATATAATCTCCTCTTCTGAAAATAATACGGTCACAACGCAAAGCATCAAGTTTTCTATATATTAAAAGCGATGAAAAGGTGATGGCATTTTTTGTGATCTATGAGCGTTACGGCAGATAAAAATTCACTGTTGATCCAAATTTTGAAGAAGCAGCACAATTGTAACCTCCACAAAGTACCGAGGAAATACACCATCACGGTGCACGGAGTCAATTCCCAAGACCGAGAGGAAAGCTTTGGGTATTCGCATATTAACTGCTTATTAAAACACTACTTGAAAATTCTTGGTCATATATGCCGTATCACTAATTTTGAGGAGACAAATTGAGAAATACTACATAAAACCGCTTGGAGATCTGAGGCGAGGATAGCGTCACCCTCGTATAAAAACCCGGGCAATAAATAATTCTGCCACATAGATTTAATAATCTAAGTCAAGAGACTCGAAATAGACGAGCTGAGGTCACTTTCCACATAGACAATAATTCTAAACGTGAAATTTTCATTCGAATTAATGGCCTTAAATCCAAAACATTTTTCAGCCGTTCAAATTATCCTTTAGTGATATTTTAAATAAAACTCAATAAAAAATGTATACGTTGAGGTAAGGAGTTAGTTTGAAAAATGTATTGAAATATCTTTTATGTAACGTAATAAAAATGCAATTAAGTTTAATCGTAATAAAAGATCAGAGTATAAACGGTTTTGGAGCAAATTTTGTTTGTGTTATTACAGATTTATTTATGTTTTCAAAATGATTTATTTATATATATTACAATTTATTTGCGAACTGTACTTTATTAGCTTATCAATATTTTAATTGTCAAATATATTTTGTCGGATGTAAGAAGTTGATTCGTTTACTGATTAATCTGAGAAGGTCTGTTATGATTCTAGACTAATAAATATCGAATCTTCCGAAGTTTATTTTCGGTGTCTTATTTAAAGCGAGTTGAGTGTTTTAACAGAGTTCGCAAATACTACAACGATGGCGGCCATAGTTTATATATTATTTATTTAATAAGAAATGCGTTAGATGTCGATTGTCTTGTGGATTTTAATGAAATTGTTAGATTTTTGTCTACGATTCTTCACAATAATAAGAGCGAGACTAATTCCCGAAAGAACGTAAATCGTGTGAATATCAAAAAAAAATGAAAAAAGTTTGGAAATTGGAATTCCAAATAATTATAACATCAAAATCGACCTATGCTTGAAATAAATACAACAGCAGGGTGAATAAATGAACCTTATTTGGGGTAACTTTGAATTTCAAGAACCCACAGGTAGAAGATCAATATTCAGAATTTTTGTATTTTTGCGTATTTTCATGTTTTAAAACAACAAACAAATTTTCCGATGTATTCCCGTAGCCTCACCCCGGCTGGCAACTTACATAAATATCCCACCGATCTTTATTTAGATGTTAAAATATTAGGCCTTTATTTTCCAAAGCCCACATTGAATCATTCGGAGCAGTGAACTGATACGCATTGGGTAAACAGAAGTGTGATCTGGAAACATGGAATCCACCACTTTACAAATAATCTGTTATGATTTTAAGGAAACATTTTCCCCGAAGTATATGGAGAACGCACTTAATAATAAAATACTGATTAATTTAATCCCGTTAAACATGTATTTAAAAACACCTTTTGTATAGAATCATGCTTGTAAATATGTTAGTAATGGAAACATGTTACAAAAGCACGTCTGCAATCCTCTTTCAGATATTTCATTTCAACTCTTGTTGAATTATCCTTGTAATACATTTGTAGTCGTCCTTGTTCTAATATTCTAGGACGGATAAGCGCGTCCTTCATCTCGTAGGATTAAATACAATTTGAGGAGTCTTGCCTGAAAGTGCACCAGTTTAAATAATCTCGAGTTTATGATGTAAAAATGCGATTGAAAATACTTTTGTTTAATTACTGATTTACTCGTAGAAATAAAAGTTATCGTATAAAATCATTTTATTTTTAATTTACTTATTAAAAATAAATTGAAACATTCCCTAGCATGTCTAAATAAATAAGTTAAGGAGTTATGGCGAAAAAAGAAAGAAAAACAAATTTTGAGCTCTTTACCCTCAACTTTTGTAGCTGGCGAGCTTACAAATATACCCGGCAGTAATATTATCCGGGGAGAAACTTTATACCATTCAAGCACACATACGATTCAAGGTACCATATTATTACTAAGTAAATCGTCTCACTATAGAGATGAAGGTAAATACACTTAAAAACTTGATATAGTACAGCGAGCCGAAAGAATATAGGCGACCTTTTGAGGATCTACTCGACAAGTAGAGCAATATGTGTAGAGTACAATATGGATGGATAGAAGACTGAGGTCGCCTCACTCAAGGGGATGTTATTTTATGGCGGAGATGTAACAGATTTCATATTTCTATTTGGTCTTGTATTATTCAACTATGTTTGATATAACTCCATAAAACTGTCTTGTATTTTTATATCAAAGTTTCATTCGATATTTAGTGAACACTTGTAAGATTATTAGTTTGGTTTGCCAGTTATCACTTGCATTCTGAATTTTGTCAGATTTTAATGTGACGGGTTCAGAATATAATTAGTTTACATTTTATCAGGTTTGAATGTGACCAGTTGCTGTATGTGAAAAAATGATACCTAGTACTGTTTAAAATTTAATTGTACCACCAGTGACAAGAAATTTATGGATAGTGATGCACTCGATTGATTGGCACTACAGTAATACCCCGCTTTACGCGACCCCGTTATGCGCGGTTTCACTATAACGCGAATTTCAAATTTCGTGTTAAAATGCCTCGCTTTACGCGAATTTCTTAGTTTAAGAATGTGTATGAACATAATGTAGTCATTGAATTCTCTTAACAATTAAAAACAGCGTTGGGTGTTATGAACGTATTTTACAAGAACGTAAAAGAAACGCTACCCAAAAGACAATAGATGCATTTTTCAGTAAAAATAACATGTAATACTGCATAAAGTGTTCTTTGAATTACAGTGATTGATTAGAATTTTTTTGTATTAAGTTTTGACAATGTATGTATGTTTAATCGTAAACCCCGATATACGCGAATTTCACTTAACGCGATATTTTCTGGAACGTATCCCTCGCGTAAAGCGGGGTATTACTGCATTTATAAAATATTTCACAGCAAATGATATAGACTACATTTTTACTATACATTCTTTAGATTTAAGTTACGCGGTTTTTTGGTGGAAGCTTTACTCTGTAGAAGTTTGGTTTCGGACTTTTTGTCAACAAGGCACATGGTTTGTGAAACATTTGGTCCCAAAGAGTTGTCTTTTTATTGATTTGAATAGCTATGAATGTAATCAGTTTTTAACATAATAATTTTTTAATATAGCTAGTTTTGAACATCGCCAAATCTGAATATGGCCGTCTTTACATGTGATTAGGTTTGAATGTGGCCAGATCTGAATGTGGCCAGGTCTGAACGTGGACAGTTTTGATTGTAACTAATTCTGAATATGATCAGTTCTGAATGCTACTGGTTCTGAATGCGACCTAATTCTGTCTATGTCTACCTCGCAATATGCTCAGGCCTAAAATAGATGTCTTAAATTGGCAATACTGAATACGTATTCTTGTATTCTTTAATATTTCCATTCCGTCGATATTTTTGTCGAATCATTCCGCAATAATAGCGGTCAGCTCGGACCTTTAACCGGGTATATTTTTTTCTCCTAAATATATAAATACATTTATTGCAGATTGCTTACGATGTACATGTTTTTATTTTCAGGCATTGCAACTGTTGAGCATTGTAAAAACAATAAATAAGAAAAATAATGGCTGAAAAGTGTTTTACGACAACATCAAAGAAAAATTGTATATTTTTCAATATTTAGAAACATACCTTTTACTGGTAAGTAAATAAACATTTCGGAATGGGTTTGCGTGCATGATACGATAAAATAAAAACTAATTTTATAATGGTTTACATTATTTGATGGGGTATAATCCAGATACATGATACAACGGGTGTGTTTATATATATATATATATATTAAGATATACCATTATATAATATTTGTAGCAGACTGAAAACTTTAGTGTGATAATATCATAAATATTCACTCTAGTGAAACTGAATAATTTTTTAAGAACGATAAAGTAAATAGCACGCAAATATGATTTCGACGTCTGTCATCTTAAAGCAATTACAAAAACACAGAATAAATTCCACACAGACACATTTTTTTCATTTGTAAAAATAAATGTTAAATCTTATATTTTGAATATTACTGCACCTCTTTTTATTTGATGAAATTGCTTATCTATTCTACCCTTGGGTCGACGTTCAGGACAGAGAATTCTAAATATTCAGAGTAAATCTGGTTTAGAATACTCCGGTTAGGTATCAGAATATTTATACTGGAACTCGGAACTACTGGAAATTAGAATGCAGGTTCTTTAATACAATCTTGAAAAGATTTTTTTTCATTTGTTAACAGGAGAATTTGCGTGTGGAGTAAATAAAAGCAAATTGCACATTTTAAATAGGATTTATTTTTTCGTATATATCTTTAGTATAAAAGTCCAATAAATATTATTTATATTGCTGTCAGTGCGCTTAGTGCTGCGATCAATGACTGTATTGCCTTAAAAGCTTAGTATGCTCTCTGACGTTATAAATAGTTTTAGCGCACGTCTTACTAGAACTTAATCCTGTGGGAATAATTTGTTGCCGTCGTTACGACTGGCGTTTTTTATTTTCAGACATTTTTCACGAGAGCTAAATATCCAGGTATTGCGCTGGATTATCAGACAAGTTAATAGAGTACAGCTAATATAGTCATCAATGTCAATTATATGTGAACTTTTCTATTGCAATCTCTTTCTATAAAAACTTGTTTATTGGCACTTATGAAAGGTTGAGAAGAGAGAGGCACGCTTATTTGAAGCGTAGGCGACTAATCGATTATATACAGACTAGTTACAATGTAATCTTTTTATTTAAATTGCTTGCTGATATTGTGTTGTCAATTTATGTGATCAAAATTAAAAAAAAAAATGAAATTGAGAACAAAAAATAATGGGATCAATATGGTTTAGAATTTATTTCTAATTCATAATAAAATGCTTGTGTTGCAACTGTTTCAGAAAGTAATTTACTATGAGTAAGAATACGAATCTTTATGTTTTCTCTGTCGAGTATTCTCTACATAGTTTATTTCGCCAGTTTTTATTTACAAAAGTTATAGTTTCATGATGTAACTAATATGAAAAAAAAAAGACCAAATACGTATGTTATAGGCAATAAATTCATGTTGCTATGAAATTGATAATATGTTGGTGGGGTTGAATTTGTGAGGATGACCTTTGTATTTTTTTTTTGGTAGTTAATTAAATGAGTTAATAATTCATCAGACCTTGCCCTGCCATAGAAACGACGACACGCCACGTTTTACGATGTGTTTATCAGGATAAACCAAGAGAGGAATGTGAGTCTATATCGAAGTTTTTATTTATTTAGAGTGTATGTAACCGCGTTTGCCACAGCGACACACGTATAAACTATTTTCTGTGAATAGTACGAAGCTTCTTTATTTATTATAGACCGGAGCTGAGGTGCTGACCTGTTCGTGCCAGGTGGGCAAATGATAAATGTACTAGGAATTTTCTTTTTCGTTTGAAAGAGAGAAAGAGTAATAAGATTTAAAGTTTTTAAAAAATTACAAATCATTAATGGTAAATTTGCAGAATTTTATACAAAAACTAATAAGTAATCAATATTTTTGACAAAGAGTACTTGGTGAAATTATTTAAAATACAAAAATTTATATTACTTTATGATATAACAACCAAAGCAAAATTGTTACTAAAAAAATGTAATGAAAGAAAGTAAATATGTGATACTTCACTTCATTATTTTTTTTTATAGAATTACTGACTTTTAAATACTCAGAAGAGTAAGAAATAAATAAATGTTTATCGATTGATTTATTACTGTGTTTTCTATTTAAAATGAATTTGTAAATAATAAAACTATACTCCATGTCAGTAATAATAAATCATCTTATCAAACCAGCTATTTTTTAATAGAAAAAAAATTATCTTATATTTATTGACTAAATATATTCTAATTTATACATGTACTGATAGCTAATATAAAATATTATATTTCACGTTATAATGAATCCTTTGATTGTGAAGTATGATTAAAAATAAACACTGATGTATATTTATGAATTAGAAATAATAACGATGAAATAAAAACAAGTTATTTCATAAGAGGAGAAAACCTGAGAAAATCTCGTAAATTACAGCGATTATTATGCTTAACATAATTTACATTTTTGAATTGAGTATTGCAAGAGATAAATAATATAAATGAGAACTATATATTTATTTTATATGTTGACATATTTTAGTTACTTATCTATTCTAGGCTACTTGAAAAAAATATCTCTAGTATATTTATTTAAAAAATATTTTTAAAAAAATTTAACTTTTTTATTTTTTTCATTCTTTTTTGTCACAAAATATATATTTTTGTTTTTTTTCATGTTTGTATAACACATGACAACCGTTTTTATTTTTTGGAATAAATAGTATTTCCATTATTAATTTCAACATGAAAGAAAAAGTTTGTTCATAAATAATATAATTTATCAAGTTATACCATAATATCGTTAGTCTTTTAGCTGAGATAATAATAATAATTCCACATTTCGTTTGAACGGAGAAACTTACTGAAAAAGGTACTGCTCTAGAATTGCTAGGATTATGCCAATTATTGACAGTATGAATGATTTATTTTAGGATACCCGAGAATATTTTTTATTGGTTGTAAATCAAAATATTTCATTGACTAGCGGAAGCGTGGGTGTGACTAATGAGACTGAAGAAATTTGAGTTGAATTCAGTTGTATTGAAGTGTCTTTTCCAATAATAGCTGGGCGAATTTTCGCTGTAATAAAAATACTTTTATAAAAATATCTTATATGAAAACTCGATATGTATGCGGCTGTGCTTGACGAAACTATTGTTAACAGGTGTCTGGCTGCGGGCCAGGTGGGGGCGGGCTGCTCCGATGACTAGTTATATCGTTTAGTCTTGATATCAGAGGCGGAGAAAGAACATGTATTGACACAGTTATGAAATCTGTTGATCGAGGGAATCCTACTACTTTTATCAAGGTAATAACACAAGACATAGATGGACGTAAGCTGCGAAACAAGCAGCTGCTAGAAGGCTGATCCTGCTAGATATCCTAATAGTTTGAATTGAATTAATTGAATTGAGTTTATTTTGAATATCAAGAATACGATATAAACTACTTGTAAATAGTGAATACGTCTAGGTGTCGTAAAATGCTCACGAGAATAAAATGCTGTGATGATTTAAAAATAAAATTTTGGCATTTAAAACATTTTTACTCTATAAGAGAAAGTTTTGTTGATAAAAACAATAAATAATTACCTAATTATTATAAACATCCCCTTTGTTTGTAAATTGGTCTACAATTTACCAGAGATTTGTGATATCTATTTAAGAAAAAGATTCTTAATGATAACGTACTCGTATATTTTATCGGTGATCCCGCGAGCTTCAAAAGATTAACGCAACTACGCAGCTTTTATATTTTATAATGTACAAGTACTTAGGTATATTATAGTGAGGAAATTTATGTAATACGATTACTCTTCCTATCTTGCGCACAATTTAGAGTAAATATATTTTCAAGAGCATTGTGCCCGGAAAAATAACTGTACCAAATATGTAGATGCCATTTTTTGGAGAAAACGAGGGTTAGAGACAATACACCTAATGCGTTACATTTTGTATGGTAAGATGATCACCAACTGAATAATGGCAGCAGATTTATTTAAATGTCTTATACATTTTTTTAAGGAATTTTTTCAGGATACTTGTACAATAATGATTGTAATTTCAAAACAAAAAATATGCCATGAGAAGTAACAAAAAGTGACGGAGACTCTTATTTTTTTGTAACCAATCATTTAAATTAGATATTATTTTTTGTACAAGAATATACTTTTAAAAATATTAAACAACGTTTTATCTCTATGAAAGTGTTAAGTGCGCAGGTGAGGTTCATATTGTAATGGTCAATAGTTTTAGACAGACGTTTATTCTTATTGAATATACGGAGAAGGTTTGTGATACTCATGGCTTTGACAAAGATAAATTACTCGAATAACTCTGTGTCAACTACATCACATAGTTTTTTTGAAGTGTTATCACATTTCGGAAAAGTTTATACAATGTGTATATCTTTTATAAAAATACAGTGGTATGTTTTGTTCACCGAATAAAGGCACAAAATAAAAAGGTTTTTTAATCTAGGATTGGTTTTAAATTCTACATAACTAATTAATGAATTGAAAAATAACACGTTTCAAAAATAAATCTGACAAGCAATAAAGTTTTGCTGAATTTATTTCCGTTATTATTATTTTTTAGACTTAAATTTAATGTTAACCTAAAATTATTTGTAACACGAGGCGAATATAATTCTGGTGCATTCATGAAAGCAGAATTTTGTATTCTGGGGGGATTTTTTTTACAGACTACTTTTATCTCATAGAAACAGGTGCAGCACTAACGAAAGTATTTTCTAAAAAGTAGATTCACGAACGTGCCGTGTATTCGCGATGAAATATTTAAGAATATTTTAAACATATTCTTTATCAACTTTTACCTAGTTTAATAATATTACTTGACACCAAACGGTTACAATGAGTATAGGATTTATATCTTATAATTTATACTTATTAAAAAAATACCTTAAAATTGATAAGGTGTTGTAAAACTCGCCATATTATTGAATCTTCAATTTCTGCAAAAGATAAATCATAATACATCATTCGAACATAATTTACGAAAGATAAAAAAAAACGGAGACATTATTGTGTATTATACAATAATTTTTTTAATATTTTTCTTTTCAACGATATTTATTGAATTATTGGGTACGTCAAAGTTGATATCGTATTTTACATAAAAAAAGAAGCACCAATAAAAATGCAAACATCAAAATCCTATAACAGAAAAACGCGTTTGCATTTATTGATTGCTGATTTCTGTATGTATTTCAGAGATATATATTCCTTTTTGCGTTTATACAACCGTTAAGAAGCTTCTCTAAAAAATAAAAAGCATAGGAAAATTTTGAACACCACTGCTTCCTCACATTTTTATGTTTATTGATAAAAAAACAAACTCAAGTCGAATTCATCTTTTATAAAATATCCAAAATACGTTGAAATTTGACCACACACAAATATTGACTTTTAATTTAAAAAAAACTTAAAACTATCATGACGCTGATATTGACCATGTGATGAGAATCAACTAAATAATTTAGCCGAGTCATGTTATGAAATAACAGCAGCTTGTTACAAATGCATCCTTATTACAAGTACAAAATGTAGAACGCAAAATTTGATTGAACGTGACTCTGATTGAACTTCAGGGTCATAATGCTTTTGCATAAATAGGATTTCTACAATTTACATTTCGTGCTCAGTGTCAAGTTCACTATAAGCATTGGTGCTAAGCCAAGTTTAATTGTGGTGAGGATTTTGACGAGTATAATAAAGTTTCAAGAATGGTAGATCGAGGGTGTGCTACTCCAGAAAAGCTGGTGAGTAGAAGCAGCTGCTGGCAATAGTTCGTCCTGGGGGGCCTTTCAGTGCGCGACTAGTCGGAGCTGTCGTATTGTTCTGTTTGCAGGCGTTATCGTAAGTGCTTCCGCTCGAAATGAGAAACGTATATAAATTTTCCTTTGGATCTATTTGTATGTAATGATATGTACTACATGTATGCAAAAATGAATTAAATACAGTAACATCAAGTATACGTTTCTGCTCACATTTAACATCATATAAACGGATGAGTCTCACATATTATGTACGAAGCTATTTATTCAAAAAATCTTTTGTATGGTGTTGAATGATTCAGATACTTTGTTTAAACATTCGCTACTCAGTACTAAATAAATATATGTATTATTTTTAAAAGATTTATATAAATTACAGTGGTCTACGTTTTGAACATACGAAAGCCAAAGGACGCGCCTAGATTGTTGTATGAATATGTAAAAATGGCGACGACTGCTCAAGGTTTTCAAGGTCATTTCAATGCATTTATTGCACTTAAATAAATGTCATTTGAGACATCCCTAAAACGTGAAAATGGCGAAGAACCATAGCTAAGAGAAAAAGTTAACCAGCCAGATGTGCTTTTTAGTTAAGATAAAAATATATGTGGATTATACTACTATGATGTACTTGTATTTTATTTCATGACAGTAAAAATACAGTCAGAGACGTTCCGTTTTAAGAACATTTTTATCACTAGAGAATTAACTTTGATTCAATGCACAGAGCGTTTATGGTAAAAATACAAAAGTGGAAAAATAAAACCAGCGCTGAAATTTGGAATTCCCCCATTCTAACGAAACTTAAATTAAAAAAAAATACCTATAATCATTTGGGTAACAGAAAAAAAATTGTATAGGTTTTTGTAAGCACTGGCCTGGTATGCTCTAGGATAAATTCTTTGGTTATTAAATTAAAGCAATACTCTCGTACTTGAGTAGAGTTGGAGGGTGGCGGCCATTCATCATGGAAGCATGTAGATGTACTCATTTAGAATAGCAGTGTGTTCAGATGGAATGGAATTTATTCTCGAGTCTAGTAGCCCAGCGCAGTTCGTAAACCACCGGCCAGGTTATTTATCGTTATATATTAGTAATTTAATTTTAATATTTAACGCAGTATTTGTTATTATTTTTATTGTTATGTACTTTATGATCATTTGAAAATTATATTGAAGCTGTGAAAACAAAAAATATTTTCGGATAAAAATCTTGTTTGCTCGCACAATGTGGTTGTTGTTTCTATTGTTATAAGCAAATGTGAAATAACTTATTTAAACTGTGTATTCAGCACTTTTTCCGTTTTTATCTTGAAATAATTTAGTAATCGAATCGTTTTAAACTCATTAATATAAGTTATCATTGTTTATTTTTATTTTCAATGTTTTTTGTATACAACAATAAATTAAAAAAAAATTAGTAATGATAACCGTTTAAAGTTATTTTTGCAGTTTTGTTGATGCATACGTGCTAAAAACAATTCTTATTAAAAATAATATAACGACATTCTAAAAGATCTGATTCATATTATCTTGTAGCTATCTAAATAAAATCGAATGTAAAAAAAAAACATTTTATTCGGAAAACGGAATGCCTTCAGCACTACGTAGGGGCTTGTGGATCGCTATTTATTTTTATTACATTTCGTATTGGAGAGTTTGTCAAACAGGCGGTTGAGGTCTAGTCGGTTCGCGAGGAGCAGGAATACTCCGCAAAAAACAAATAGCGACCTACAATGATTGGTATCGGCTCGAGTGGTCGGCGCTGAGTCCACTGAATTATCACAGGAAGTACCCGTCTATTATTTGCACTCGTAAAACAAAAAAATCTTAGTAAAACCAATACTTCGTAATTAAATATTGTTTTAGTGTCAACATTCGACTTGGATAAAAGCCAACACTCAGGTTCGTGAACCCAAGCATCTGGGTTTTATAAATTACGTGCTTACCTAATTCAAATTCATATTAGGATATAATTTATTTTTATTTTTAAATATTGGTCACTTTTGGTCTATTTTTATATTCCGTAATATTTCATGCTATGAACTCTATAAATGGATGATATTTAAAAAAAGTAGTTACTAATATTTCAAAAATAGTAATTCAACCCGTACAAGAGTATTTTAATCCGTATGCAGTCCATTAGATTCATTTTGAATAAATCCAATCTACCCAGAGGGAAATACATTCAGAATTCATCCAGAGAGAAATAAAAAATCATTTGTATTATTTTTTATTTGAAATATAAAGTGTTAGCAAAAAATCTGAAGATAAAAATAAGAAAGTTGCCTGATATTTCAGGAAATTTATTTTTACAAAAGAAAATTCAGTACATTTATTTTGGTATCGAATGAAAGATATTTTATTCAGACAGATATAATATCATTTTATAAATCTAGTATACGTGGTATACTGAAAAAAAAGACAAATAATATTTCCACGAATACTCAAAATATTCTGAGCATAATGGATGCTAAAGAATCGAATTTTATTCGAATCGGTGAATTCGGAAGATTGTCTGAATGTTGTGAGTTTCCTTTTTTTATTTGTAATATATCCATTGCGCCCAGACGGATTCTTATGGAATAAGAATTACGATCAAAGATCGGAGAAGCCGGTAGGACGGTCGAATGCTCCTTTGATCCAAGCAGCGGCGGTGGATGGTTTCTTCCTTCCTGGCCTTCGGGCCGCTTCTTTCTTGCGTTGGCAGACGGACGCCGGAGAGGTCCGCCGGGCCTCATGCAGATGTGGACCCGAGGAGCCGTAATTGGCTATTATCCAGCTCCCGACCGAGCCGTACTTCACAATATAAATTTATGGCCGATTTATTCGGGAGATTTGTCATCGGATATTGTGTACCGCCATAAATCGTGATCGAGTTTTTCTACTACGATAGTTTGTTTTAGTAGAAACTGGTTCGGGGGGATATTTTTTGTATGATATTTGCGAACGTATATATTCTCTGAAAAGTTTAAAGTCACATGTATTTAAACAAAATATATTTAAATGGCCAAAAAATTGTATTAATATTATTAAACCATTTTTGAAATGAACATATCATTCGATGTTTGGTCGATCACAAGTGAAGCTGTTTTACACATTAATTCAGGATTAATGTTGACAAATTCCATGGTGATCAAAGATCACGTAATAGTACGAAGTCTACAAGTTTATTGATGTATTAAAATAAAATATAAGCGCTTAATTGGTCAATTGAATCAACGTTTCTATTTCTGAACTGTTAAGCGAATTCATTGAAATGTATTGAGATACCTCCATAGTTCGCTGTAGAATTGCATTACTTTTTACAGTAGGAATTCATTTGAGAGCAGTGCATTATTGAAGTCACAAAGGGCCATTTATTTTAATTCACTGCCTGCGCACTTAGTAATAGTCTCTGCAATTGAATGCATCTTTCAATTTAAATGATTAACAAGGCAGATAATAGCCTATACAGAAATGCATGAACCACGTGATTGCTTTTTATGTCAGCTTCCTATTTAAGGAATAGTAAGTCTTAACTTATAGTTGCACCTATATGTATTATACACACATACATATTTATATAAGTATAAATAAATAGTAACAATAAGATACACATAAATTATGTTTGCCTTATAGATAGTTGTCTTTTAAAACTACTTCTGTCAACATCAATGTCATGGCATAAATAATAAGTAGAAAACTGAACGATTTTTGGTTTTAATATAAATTTTATATTGTGTAATAATTCTGCAAGCGTTGCTGTAGGTAAGACTTGTATTTTATAATTGTTGGAAAGCAAAATTGCATCATATACGCAATTATTACAGTACTAACGGTCGGTGAATGATTGTTGGCATTAAACTACAAGTTTTGATAGTAAAAACGTATTTGCTGAAGCATTTGTCACAGTAAACAGCAGAGCATGAATTACGGTGCATAACGTGCACCCAGTAATGAATATCATTTTGTACTGCTAATGGTTTGATAAAAGTATGTTAAGTGCCATGCTTATAATCATCGCAATTGTAAAAGCTTGCCAAGAATTATTTAAATTGTATGAGATTTTGATTTATATATACATACTACTAGCATACATCTGATTTTGACTTCTTTGGCGCCATATATATGTAAAGAGTACACCTCGAGGGCGCTTCTCAGAAGCAGATTTTATTTATTTATTTTATTGTCGATCATGATTTGGGAGAACTAAATAATTTCGATGCCATCTACAAAGTGGTTGAACGGATGTTGAATCGTTTCTCATAAACTTTCTGCAAATATGTACTTAGTGCAGTAAAATATAAAGGCGTAAAAGTATCAAACACCATAAGCTATAGCTTATTTAGATTTTTAAAAAAGTGGAATGTATTATAATGTAACCGTTTAAAAGACTTTCAGTTATGTATGTATGATGTATAAATTATTTACCTGTTATTTGTA
The DNA here is from genome assembly GCA_022113835.1 of Atopsyche davidsoni. NCBI lineage: Eukaryota > Metazoa > Arthropoda > Insecta > Trichoptera > Hydrobiosidae > Atopsyche > Atopsyche davidsoni. Next base: position 11,734,892 of record JAILWY010000023.1, read on the forward strand.
CGCATATTTTAATGCTTGAGATGAATAGAAAAACGCAGTTAAATATTTAAAAATTACATGAAAATATGTAAGTGATGAAGTGATAATAATACGTTTTCTCTATTGGGCATTTAGCCTATTTCACAAATCATAGGTATCTACAGGATAGTAGATTTCACTGTGCAGAAAATTATTTTTTACTAATTATAGTAGCATATTAAATGGTAAATACGTGTTTGGTTTTGTTTATATTTTAAATAATTTTTTTGTTCATATTTTTATTGAAATAAGTTTGGTCGGATTTCTTGAGCTGGCGCTGCTGCGCTGCTCCGCCAGGGCCATCAGTTCCACTTGCAGCTCTCTTCGTCCATCGGTATCAGTTACGGCGACACTGAGCTCAATTGTTCGTGACATTGATTTGTCTGCGTGCGCTTAGAGTGTATGGCAGAATCATTAGATTTACGATCCGCCGTACGGCACTTCCACGCCCGCGCGGCCTACTGCGGATTCTCGCACTCATGAAGCTCAAGCAAAAACCTTGAATTATAGAGGGTTTTTAACAAAAATTCTAACTGAAACAAAAATTGTACACAACAAAACCAAACACAATTAAAAAAAAAGCTAAGTTTATTTAAAAAAAATATTTGCTACTAATTTTGTTTTTTTTTTTTTTTAAACTTATATTGAATTTAGAAATCTTTATAGTTATCGTAATAGCTTTGCTTATCGAAAGTGCGTCTTTAATTTTTTTTTTCATTTAATAATTAACAATACATTTTATAAATATTACGGGAACTTTCAAATACCATTGTTTTTAAATTTTTATTTTCCACATTCATTAAAAAAGTAACAATGGTTTTATCATGAATTCAGGTTTCAGCTGTTAGACTATGTTTTACTTGAACCAGCTTTAAGAAATGACTAAAATAATACGCTCAGGCCCTGTGCTTTTGATAGTGTTGAGAAACACTGTTTAATTCAAGAGTTTTGTTTTGAGGTAATTTTTGAACAAAAAATCATACACTAGTAATATTTCAACGCCTTTACATAGAATTAGCGTAGCATCCAAATAATATATCACTCCAGTATGCTAGCCGCCACAATTTTCGGAGGTGTTGATCCAAAAACAAAAATAATATGTTTACATGCTAATAGATAATCCTATTCCGCAATACACCTGGCACGGCTTGAATCTAAAAATCTGCCAAATGAATACAAAATGCACATCAAAGCTCAATTTGAATCTGATCTCAATCAGCAGTTCAAAACGATTATATTCTTATTAAACTCATTACGTGATAGTTTGACATAATTCAACAAATCACTGTCAAAAATATATGTACACGATAAAAACACAAGGTTGTGAGATCCGGACTTGGATTTATTTAAAAATATATCTATTTTATATAACAGCGTAGATAAAATAAGTATCTGGTATTTTTTCACATACAGAATTCCATCAAGCTACAATAACAATAAAATAAATGATTTCATCCATTGATTTGAATTTGTAATAATTTTATGTACACATGAAAGTGATTCAAAAATTAAAAACGTTTTAGTTCTGATTCATTGTTAATTTTTTCTCGTACTGTTTGTTCATATGTGCGTTATTAATTTATGAATTGAAAAGCCTCATTCTGGCGTGAATGCCCGAGTTTTGTTTAAGCGAATTCGTTATGTTCATTATAACGATGCACACAAATTGTTTGTTTGTATGTTTTTCATGTATAAATGGTATTCACGCGATGGATTGTTCAGTATATGACATATTGTCACAACGCTATTTATTTGTTTGTGACATGCAATACCCGAGCCGTGAGTCTGGCTCTACTTCAGTTGACAACAGACATCTTCCTGAGCTGTTGCTCGTCGGCTTCTCCTTGAACGCAAAGTAAAATTTCTACCCGGCAATTAGTTTAATTGGGAACAAGTGCTGTTTTCATACTTTACAAATACGCCGCTATATAAATTTATTAAAAAGTGCTGTGAAATATAATACAGTGAAGGTGGTTTCTTCCTTTGTCTTTTGTATGTAGATTGTTTCTATTATCTGTAATATTACGTTTAATTATAATCGAATCATATATTTGTTTATGTTTAGTGTAATTGGATGCTTTCAATATTAACGTTTTATCTTCCAATAGGGTATTATTAACTGTGGCTTGTGTATATGATTGTTACATGATAAATAAGTCGTGAGTTTAATAGATTGAAGGGATGGGTTTAACCCTAGGTACATAATACCTTATTAGAACAAGCTAATTGTGTCTGTTACTAAATTTATGTGGTGTATTTCTCACCATCTTGTATGACTGTTTTATATTTAAAATAATTAATAAATCTGCAGCTACTACTTGAGTTAAATATTTGTAGAGTATTTTATATAGGAGTAAGAAAACAAGCCCAATTTTTTTTATACAAAACTAACTAGAATCAGTGATAAGTTAATTATTGTTTTAAATTTTAGCTTTATACTCTTTATTTTTTTTAAAAATAAATAACATTTTTAGTCGCAAGTAACAATTAAAAAAAAGAAATGTGCTAAAAATAAATATTATTTTATTTGGGAACAAATATAATTTGCAAATAAACAGCTTAACAAATGTTTGAGTAAGATTTATGTGGAACAAATTATTTTCGGAGCGCTGTCAATAAAATATTAAGTAAATATTGAATTATATTGATGGAATAATGAGGCTTTATTTGTATATAATATGAGCTTGTTATACGGTAGATATTATATATCAGACAATTTCCACGGGCAGTGCGAATATCTCTGACAGCAAATTATGCAAAATAACATTCTGTATTACGTCATCGACGGACATAAAATTGATACCGATTGACTTTTGGCAACTTGCTTATTAAACTATTTATTCTTTTCTCAGACGTAGGTCTGTGTAATTCCCACTTAATTTTCTTATACAACATGAACATTCTTTTACATATTGAACAAAAAATACATACAAAATATCTTTTAGAAAAATAAAAAAAGTGATTTAATTTACAACGATATATAAATATCCAATATTATAATTATTGTTATGGCGTGTTTATTGTTTTTTAATGTTTCGAACCGGAACCAAAATGTCAAAACACCAAAAAAACGCTGTACAACACTCAAGAGCCGAATGTTTGTAAACATAATAGTCGCCAAAACTCACGACCACTTTTGACGATTGTTATTAAGTATAAATTCTACCGTTTTCCAATTAAATGAATTTAAAAAAAATTCCATAAATATAACCCAATCAATAAAATATGATTTTCTTCAAATACAATTTTTCATTACTTTATAAAATATTTCATGTTATATTTCTCGCTGAAAATATTTTTTTACTTTGTTTGAGATTACACTGAGTATATTGTTACAAATGTAAAAAAGTCACAATGCTATCTCTATTTTTTACAATACAATGCAAACATCATAATATGAACCAACAAACATAATTCAAGTCTTTTGCACTTTGTTCGAGCATTATAAAGTTATTATAAAAAAGTACGAAAATAACTGTTCTCTTGTTATTATAGTAGAGAGAGCTAGCGACACGCGACGTTTCAAAATATTTTGTTAACCTTGTTCACGAAATGTGAGTTTATTCTTGAAAATTATTACGTTATATTTTTTTAAAGTGTGACACAAAAATGAACAAACAAAGTGAACTGCATGTGTAACCGCGAAAAATAAATAAATATGCAAAGTAAGTAATATATTCGGTCTGTTTTCTTTTCATAAACCGTTCTAAATATTCAGCTTCATGAAAATCTAAGATTAAGTTATCTTCAGGAAGCATTTGCTCCCCATACCACGTGAAGGCAGTTATGTGGGATATCCGGGATATTCTACTGAGTATGTAATAAACTGGAGCTTTTGAATTTACCTGTTGAATATCTCTCCCAGTGTAAAGCACACACATCTTTGATCTTCATAACGTTTGAGTACGTGCACGAAATATGATGTTTTATTAGCGACGAACTCCTTCATGTAAATACGATTTCACAAGAATAGTAATTAGAAACCCATTAGAGGCATAGTGGCTCAATAATTATATCGAGTCATAAACATCGAAATATAATACGCACGTGTTGAAATATTGTTTTGTTTTGATGCGTAAGTGATCTTTGAAACAGCCCCGCAGAGGTGTGATATTGAGAGTATGTCATAATTTAAAAAAAAATCCTTATAAAATTTAAATATATAGTTAAGGAATTCTTCGCTCTCATGTTGATAGTCACAAATTAGATTTCATATCGGATAACTTGTGTCATTCGATTTCGCAATGATTGCAGTCGCGTTTCCATTAACCTAGTCTGTGTCGGTGTAAAAACTCAAGGTTACAAAAGTGATATTGAAATTCTATTTATACCTGAGAGGCCGATGCAGTGGGGTGTGATGAACCGGCGTTTACCGCTATTTATAAGGAAGATCAGCGGGGAGCGTGCAAAGGTCCGCGTAAAAATAGCGCGTTGGATGCTGGACGCGAGCTGTCTCGGCCGCCGGCGGACTCGATCAAAGCGAGGCAGACGGCGAGGGACGGGCGCCTGTGAGCCATGATATAATTTTGGTGTTATAAATAAACCGTTTTGATAAAAATAGGTCAATTAACGGATACTTTGATTGCCAGCAATGAATTCTGTTACTATTTATAGACACATCACGCTACCCTCACATATTCATGATAATTTTTGTTGGTAGAAATAAACCGTTTGATAAACATACTAAAGGTCAAGAATACTCTAATTGTTAGTTATTGAATTATATCTTGTGTTTAAATATAAAACATAGGTTTCATGTATTTTTTTGTTAAAACCATTTTAATATATTTTTAAGTCAAAGGGGAGCGAGGGAAAAATATGCAATTTCGGAAAGTTCGTAGATCGTCAAGTCTATTGACGCGTGGAGAAGAGACAGGTTGAAAAGTAGTAGGGTGTTGACCTGCTGGGTTCGGATTGTTACGTCGTCGGCATTTGGCATGTTGTAAATAGGAAATATGTATATTACTGAATCATGTAGATCGACAAAAAAGTATGATAGCTATTAAATTACGAGACGGTTTATACAATTATGTTAACGGATAACTCGAGACAAAGAAATTTACTCTGAGTATCAACCCTACCAAACCGATTTAACATGGTACGTGTAAGTAAGAAATTTAAATAAAACAATTTTAATGTAAAACGGATTATTTATTGGTGTATTTGTGTAGTTGTGTATTTCAACCCTATATTAAAAACAACCCTGAGACTTTTCTATAGATATGATAAATGGTGTATGCTAAAAATAAGTATTTTTGATAAATATGTGTCTTAACGTGAAAGAATTCCATGAAATAGATCAATGGATATGAATTCGGAATGACAGCCACAAAATTATATACTATTTTAGACATAGCCTGATATTTTTAGGATCACTGGTAGGTAAGTTAAAATGTTTTATATTATGCATACTTATCTATTCTAGGAATATATTAACTAACTTCAGTCATAAACGTCACCGGCTTTGACTGATTAAAGAGTGTCTAGAACTCTCATAATTATACATTTTATCATCTCGTCAGTTCAAAGAGGTTAGGGAGAGTTTTGGAAATATTTTTCACTGTTAATTGTAAATAGTGCGAATAGCTATAGAATATTATAGTCAAAAAATTAGCCAAAGAATGTAATGTTTAATTTTAATTTGAACTTCAAAAGATAATTTTAACCGAGGTGGTGTTTATTAAAATAAAAAGTCATTGAGGTATTCGTTTTAATTCACAACGCTTTTGCTATTTTACCAAAATAAATGTTGTTTAATTTTTAGGTAAATATTGCTTTAACTAAGAAATTTGTATCCATCCTTCACAAAACATGTTTGGTGAAAGCTAGGATTTCTCCAATTTATAATTGTAACCAGGATATACACGAGTTGTATTTATTTTTCTTTCGCGAACCATAAACCATGAAATAATATTCTCTCCATCAGTAAAAAATATTTTGTTTGTTATTTACAAAAAAATGAGAGAAAACGTTGAAATTTTTAATTAAAAAGGTTAATTTTCAGCACGATGGAATATTTAGAGAATTTTTATTTAGTAATTTTAGCCTAAGTGTTTGAGGGAATTGTTCACGGAGGCTGAAACAAAGGGTCCGCGGTTGGGAGGCGAGTAATTTAACAACTTAACGAATACATATGTTGAGTTGTAGTTGAATTGCGTAGACATTGTAGATGCCAGAATAAAACTTTGCAATAAATCTTGGTAAAGTTGATGGCTGATTTAAATATTGTATATGTTTTTAGTTTGATAATATTTTGCTGGTTAAATTTCATCTAAAAATATTTATACAAACCGAATCACAAACATTAAAAAAAAAATATCCACTGAAAAAATATTTTTTATTATTATCAAATATGGCGTTTCCCACTTTTCGAAATATATAATTTTAATATTATGAAATATATTTGACGTGGTGTTAAAATAATATTTGGTATTATTGTAAAATTGATACCGATTATAAATGTAAAAATTTAAAATGTTTACTATTAATCAATGAATAGTACTGTAATTTGCTATAAAAAGAAAAATTTATTGTACAATACCATCGATATTTCTTTGTTGTTTTGATTTAAATGACAAATAAAAAAAAATAAGGAATCCCCGCAGGCCGAAATCAATTTCCGTATTTTTCTTCTTTTACAGGCATTTATCTTTTGATGTGATCCCTGAAGCCAATTTCGGTTACTGCTATTTAATAGCATTCCTGTTAAAGAGAGAGGGCGTCAAAATAGATAGGAATGACAGGATGTTAGCTTCCCGTTTATATGTTAACCGTATGTGCTTTTAGACCCAATAATTGCGAACAAATAGCAAACAAAATTTACAGTGAGATTAATTATAGCCTAGGAAGTGGTTGCTGTAGTTTTTAGTACAAAATTAAACTATAGACACCAAAGTAATTATTTAAAATAAAAACTGCAGGATGAGTGGTTTTACAGTACATATGTTGACATTAAATAAATTATTTAAATTATCGATGGTTAATGTTAAATACACCCATATGATTAAGTACAATGGTGAGAATTAGGGTGAATGTATATGCATAAATGCATAAATTACTGCTCATTCTCCAACTATCCTCATATGAGGTTGGTGACCATTTCCTCGTCCAGTCTCACCAATTCGGCCGCACTTCCGATCTCCAGCCACTGGCGCAAATTCGGCATCCACGTAAACTTCATTCTTTCCATGTCCCTTTTCCCTTAGATTTTTCCATGGACAATCAGCTGGAGGATGCTTAATTTATTGTTACGAAAAATGTGGCCAAAATAGTAGACCTTCTGTTTTTTTACCAACGCCAAGAGTTTCCTATCTTTGCGCATTCTGCGCAAGACTCTTTCATTTGTGACGCGGTCAACTTATGGTATCTTAAACGCCCTACACACGTACAAACAAATTGACCTCTTGTTCAACAAATTGAACAATGGTGTAGCCATGTACTAGTGAATATTGGCGAAATCTCACAAAAAGTACTGGTTATGGCTACACCATTGTTTAATTTGTTGAACGAGAGGGCAATTTGTTGGTACGTGTGATAGGCGCGGCAGGGATTCTTTTATTCAGCCACATTTCTTCGCATAGTAGCTGTTTCAAGTGTCTGTGGGGTCAAGCTCCACATATAGGCAGACTACCCGTGCATGGATTGCGAAGCGCATTCCAGGTCGCAAATATTAATTTCCATTAACATAAACACATTCTTAAGGTCTGATAAACCTCGCGCGGGCATACCATTACAAGGGACTCTCCGCGCCCTGCCCACCAGACTTCATCTGGTACCTGTACACTCAACTAGCCTTCTGCTCACCGAGTCTTCCTCGGCATCGCGACATTAGAGACTTACTACGTAACACGACTTCCGCCGTCAAGTAATTTGTAAACGTTATTCTTATAACTTCTGCAATAAACTGAATACGCAACATTTCGCCAGACTACACAACTCCATCAACCTATTAGGTGAAATCGGCGACTCGTCAATTCATCACCCATAAAGGCGAAATGTTCAAGCTTCGACTCCATAAAGGAAAACTGATACATAATTAGTCTATATAAATGGAAGTTATTATGCTTTGTGGTCATGACTTTTAAGGTTGTTGGTTATGTGGGAGTATTCTGTAGTGGGATTAGAGCAGGGAATCCAGGGTTTCTGTGTTTAAGCAGGGTTTGTTTGTGTTGCAGAAGAGGATGGTATGGAGCTGGAGGCGCTGTACCGGCGCTACTGCGTGCGGCTGAAGCACGCGCTGTTCGTGTCGGCGCTGTGCGTGGCGCTCGTCACCACTCTCAGCGTGCTGGTCGCGCTCTGCGCCATGCACTCCCACGTGAGTCCCACTCCCATTACCTTGTTGTATACCAAACTCTTAGCATCACCCGTGAACAACTGACTATTGAATTTAATATGATTAGGCATATTTTTTCTCTCGCATAGAGAAACTCTCAGAAAAATATAATCGTGACTTGTGTAGGATTTGAACCTACATCTCCAAGCTTACATGGCCGGTGTACTGAACCTTGTACTAACGAGTCACCTCTGTTAATCGATAATTTTTAACAATCATAATTTACACACGAACCAATGTGCAAATCACTAAATATTGATTGGCCTGGGCACATTGGTTTGTGTGTAAAATATGATTGTTAAAAATTCTCGATTAACAGAGGTGACTCGTTAGTACTCGTATGTGTGAAAAAATATGCCTTTTCATATTAGTAAGTAATATAAGCTTGTAAAGGTACTTTGAAACGTACTTGATTGACGTTCAATCCACAAAATAGACATATATATTGAATTTAAATTAAATTTTAAGCAAAAGGCTAGGAGATTACTAACTTTTTTGAAGCAATATTCTTGTTTTTCAAGAGCTTTATCAGGCTTATATAATAAACGGTATGCCATTATTCTCTGTCTGGAATAAGTCGGAAACACGTTTCAAATATAAAAAAATAACCAAAAAACATTATTTTGTTTCGTAACATAATTAGACACTATTGGGTAACTGAATGAATTTAAAAAAAAAACTATTTAAGGAAATTTGTGATGTTAATATGCTATAAAAAGTGTATGCTACCGATACAATAAAGTAATAAATAGTCATTTATATACTACGAATACAATTCTAATTTAAAAGATATTCTTGTACAATGGCTGTGCTCTAACGATAAAGTAAAGTTTTACCAGCAACTAAACTCCGTGGCGCAGTATTAAAACGAATTGCTAGACATTACTTTCAATTACGAACTTTAACAATTATAGTGCACGATATCAGAAACATAAAATTCCGTTCATAAAACTGTATTATGGTTCGTGATCGTTGTTTCCTGAACCCACTCTAAAGCTTTTATATTCAAACATTGTCGTCTATGGAAATAAACCTTAAAAGGTGCGGCATTTATATTTTAAAAGAAAATATATGATAGAAACGATAATTTTTTTTGTTGAAATATAAATTTAATTGGATAAAATATTCAATTTGTATGTACTTGCTGCACCCCCGTGTTGATTGACAAACGTTATATTTTTTAACATAATAACTATGTCAATAATAATTTATAAATGCAGTACCATGTATTTCAATTGAATGAGATGCTACATTATTAATTTAATAATTTAAAAGTATTTTCCAATCTTAAGCATGAATATTTTTATTTTGAAGTACAAAGTGTGTTATTTAGTTTAACTACTGTATATTTTTTGCGGCGGATTTTTCGTATTTTCTCTTTTAGTCTCTTATATTAATGCTCATAAAATTTGAAGTTCATTGACTATAAAAAATCGAGGAGTAATAAATTAATCGTACCAAGCGGCTTTTTTCTTTTCAAACAAAAAATATGGAAAGCAAACATTCATCAAAATTCATGAAACCCAATCGTCATTTTAGTTGATGCGAAAGATTAAAATGTAAAAATGAAAAAGAATTTCATCTTTTGATAGGTGCGGTGCGGTCTACTTTGCGAGCATGAAAGTTCCAGAATTAATTATTATTCTTACGAAGCTTTTAAAAGTGCGCATATTTTTTTTTAATTTTCAGGCCTCTGGGCTTTTTGGTTTGGCGTATGATAATCACGGTCTTTTGTATCTTGTAGGTTTTGTTTTTTTTCAAGTGATAACCCCGGGGCAACACGGGGGTGGGAATACTTTATAGTCATTTCCAGGCATCAGAGCAGATGTCACCCGAGTGTAAGCCAATGATCGCTTGTGATGAGATAATGATTTTCCCAGTTCTTACAAATTAACTGCTGGTTTTTATTAATCAAAAATAATAACTTAGACTGCACAAAAAAATATACTAAGCATAGTTTAAAAAATAAAAAAAAATGCATCTTAAATGGATTTGGATTTTACAGATATGCAACCTAACTATAGCAAAATTAAAACAGTAATGCTAGTACCTAATATTGGTAATTTATTGAAAAACAATGAACAACGAAGCTTGAATTAAAAATTGGTATTAAAAAATAGCGAAGAATATAATATAAAAAATAGTGTTAAAGTGTGATGAAAGCATAATGTTTTGTTTAGAAATTGATATCTTGTGTGATGGTGCCGATAATCTTCTGCATATTAAAAATACTATAAAAATAATATAAATAAACATTCTTACAATTATGTATTGTATATTGACCACGAATCACTGCTCCTTCACAATCTCATGTTGAAATGTATTAAAACATCGAAAATGTGAATTCAAATATTGTAAAGTTTTCCCAGCTTTTGTAAATCAATACTTTTTCAGTATTAATATACTAATTATAATAAGATTATCAATTGTTTAAGACAATTGGTTAAGACAATCGTTTAAGACAATTGTTTAAGACAATTGTTTGATTTGATTTTTAAGACGTTGTATATTCTTTGTCGATATTCTGACAAGGTGTATGCAGTACATTCTTAAACAAGGCGTGAATTGTAATGAGCCAGTATTATTATTTTATCTCTTTTAGAAATCTATATTTGTATTGATCAATAGCATAAGAAATAATACTTTAAAATAATTAGAATTAATCAAATAAAGTATGAATCAAAATAATAATACTGTTTGTAAAAATATATTATTACTATTATAAAAATTAAACAAACCCTATATGCTAATATTTAAACTTTAAATATCACATATTTATTATTAAATTAAAAAAATTGTAAGATATTTATCTTAATGGTCTTGAGTATTTAAAGTTTTCAAATTGATTTACTTTTTAAATATAATTTAAGGTAAGGAATTTGAACAAAATAACTTTCAAGAGCAAGTAATTAGTTTCAAAAGTTCAGTTAAAATCGTTGAAATCTTCAGATTAATTCTTTCAGCGCAGCCTCTCGCGTAGGATTTTCTTACGCGGGCAGCATCAGGTCAGGGTTATGAAGACGACACACCTGCGCGGATGTTCTTTGTTACCGGTTAATTAAATTTTTTATCGTTAACGCTACCGGACGATTCTTTGTGGGCTCGCTTCCCTTTCGTATTGAGTTTTAATTAAATTTTCCAACAGAAAATGTGCAATGACGTAATTTTTTTCTACCCCTGTAAAGCCTTATAAGATTAAAAAAAAAAATTATTCGACCGCAATGTTGTCGTTTCTTTAAATAATGTTTTTAAAATCGTTATTTGACATGTTTTATTTCCATCTTTGCGAGCCATGAGAATTTTTTATTTAACAGGTTATTCTTTGACTGAAATCAATTATCAATCACCGTGGTGTTAGTAAAACAGTCTTATTTATTTAATAATAAGGGTTTTTTTTGTTTTTACCACAAGAGTTATTTATATTTTCATTTATTTATAATCATATATTAAAATTATTACATTTAATATAATTATTTGAATTTTCTGTATTCTGTTTTTATTAATTGAATATATTTTACGCTGCGTTTTGGAAATTGCAGACAACTCAAAAGGTATGTAATTTTATAACTTATTTAGATCTGTAGCTGTGTAATGTATTTTATACTTAAGTTTTAGATAATATATATTGATGTCTATATTATATATGCTTATATAGCTTTCTCCTATGCTTGTATAGTATGTGCTTAAATTAAATTATCGATAATTAATAGGTGTAGTGTATGCATTAGAACCAATATCCCAGCTATCTGCGGGACAGCCTTGATCAGGTCTTCCCATTCTACATCATACCTAATTGGATAAAGGATTAACCCTAGTGTACCTGTAATCAAAGGTCTTTTGTGAACTATCTGTGAAAGTATTATAGGACGATCCTAAAGAAATCTCAGTTGACATCACCATTGAAGTTTTTTTCGAATAATGAAGGCTTATATTATAAAATTACTCATTGATCAAGTGAAAATTATGTCGTGTTGATAAGTCAAGATTGTAAACAAAATAGATGATGCAAAATACTAAGATTTATTAGTATTCTCTAACTATTTTTTTATTTTAATACAAAACAAATAAATATATCGTTGTATTCTTATGTAAGAAAACAAAGTTAGCAAATGTTTAAGTATGTATTTTGTCTAATTATTACAAGAACATGTAACGCGTTGTGTTTTTCATAGGATTATGGTAACTTTTGTTACATATGAATTCTTGCTGTACCAACGAATATAAAATTCTAACTCTTTAAAAAAAAAAAATAGATTATTATTTAAATAATAAAGCAAAATAATTTATAGAATAAATATGGCAACGAAAAATTTATTGAATTTTATTTGGTATTTTTTAAATTAGTTAAATGTACAAAATAAAGAGATATCTTGGCAACAAATATTGAAGTCCCCTAACTCCATTACGGACCGGCCAGGCAGCTCGGGGGTGCGTGCCCCGAGGGTAGGAAGCTGGCCTCTCGTGGAGCCCAGGGTAGGGGTGTGGGCGTCATGCTGGCCTGATCGTCCTCGATCTGAACATCTAATTCAAAGAGATTCTCAAATGTCCCCAAGCTTGGATTTATTTTTATCACACCTAAAAAGGATTTTTTCTCCGTGTTTTATATTTTAAAAAATTTAACTCCATACTTTTTTTTAACATGTAAATAAATTCATCAGTGGAAAAAGTCCTTATTAAACCATATTAAGTCTTGGTATTAGTATTTTGGCTCAAATAATCTACTAATAATAGTTTTTTGAGCGTTGGTAAATTTGGAGGTAATTTAACAAAATCAATACTTCAATAAACTGAATTTGGTGTCCAATAGACAAGCCAACGAATTTTTATCAGAGTTAAAAAAATATGTGTATGGTCTCAAAGACGTCAAAGACATGTCCAGTACGAGTTGAAACTTTAAATTACGATACGAATTGAAGGGTAAAAATTAAACGAAAAGACAAAATATTTGAGTCTTAACTTGTGCTAAAAACAGTCTAAATATTATGAGAACTTTGGTGACCTGCATTTATGGACTAAATATTTTTATGATATAAAGAAGTATATTTATTAAGAAGTTATAAATTGAGTGCGATTTCTGATTAACACGCTATTTTTATTATAAAAAACTCAAAATAATGGATTATGTATATTTATGGATAGACGCTTATGTATCTTCAAAAAACATTCGGCTCATGAATCTAATAATCTATTATATTTGCAAACATCATTTAAGCTGTGATTGGAATCAAAAAGATGGATTACTCACGAATTTCGCAATTAATGTTTGGTGTTAAGAGGCGCTGGGGCTGACTATGAGATTATGAGGGTTTTCATTATTAAAAGCGCTCGAATTTATGCTGCCATTGTTTGAAATTGTTCAGCAAATTTGACAGAATCTCGTTATAAGCTCAGTTTGTTTTCATACGTTTACGAGGTTATTATTCTGTGTGATGAATCATTTAATCTTACTTAATGATAAAATTTTAGTTTGTCGACAATAAAAATTAGATATTGAAATATTTTGAGCCAAATCTTTTTGTAAACAGAAAAATGAAAGGACAATGAATATATTTGACCTATACACGAACAAAAAACATAGAGAAACTATAAATATTGTACTATTACCTGCGTTTCTTAAATTACACAGTTGATGCATTATTTACTATAAGTGCTTTTATCGATTATCCATGAAATATAATATAGTTGTTTTAATATTTTTTCAAACTAAAAAAAAATTACGTTTATAAAATAAATCTCGAAAACACAGACGATAGATATATCTTTATTTTTAATAATAATTCGTAATATTATTTCTTCTAAGAACCTGTTTATTGTTTTTCTCACTTTTCTGGGTTATGTATGTACCATAGAACGCCATGCCATTATAAAATTGTTTTTCTAGGAATTTCGAAGATACCTGCTATTAAAAAACAAAGGCATTTTATTTGATGTTGTATGATATTGCAATACGACGTCATGTTAATTTTATTTTGCGTTGTAACGCGTTATATAAAACGATAGACATTATTCTTTGTTTTACAATTCGTTAAAAGAAAATACGTTTATGAATATTCAATTTAAGTAAAAAAATATTCGCTTCACTGAATATTTTATTGATTCTGTATTCTTTATTCTAAGATTCAACATGTACCCAATATTTTAAAGCAACGTCTGTTGGTTCATACGTGGAAGTTAATTGGTTACCAAGTCAATCACTGATGGCGGTGATTAGACCTTTATTATTTGCAAAGATTTATTTGGCTAGGAAAGTGCTTTTGATTTATTTCTCAGAGGTATGCTTGTATTGCTTAAAACATTTCTTTTAAAGATTTACATGTAGCAAGTACATTAAAGAGAACCTAAATTATATGTTGGGCCTCGAAAAATTGATGGTACACATGAAGACACGTATCTTCAATCTTGTGTAGGTATTTTCTATAAATATTTCATTCGCTAACGGAAATCGACTTCTCCCTCTAATCAAGCGCCTCGGATAACTTTGTTTACAATCAATCAGAAAGTTACTAGACGGCAATAAGTTTAAAAAAATACGGACTCGTTGAGTTTCAAGTTTGAATTTCTTGAAAATAAGTTAGGTAAATTTAAAAGTTTTGTCAATACATGCGTTTTTGTAGAAATATTGATAAGAAACATAATAAATTTTATCAATTCATAAATTTAGTGATTTACATACCTGGTTGATTCTGTACAGTTATTATGTACAGCACGCAAATATTGGTTATTCTGTGAAAATAGTTAGTCAAATATTTTCGAAAAATATATGTTATAACCGGTATGTATGTGTGTGAGGTAGTTGGAATCTTGAAATAATTTTCCCTGTTGAACTTACTAATAACGTAGAAAACACATTGCTTCAGTTCCTATTCAAAGCAGCCCGATATGAATAATTGAATAACTTGACTTATTTAATTTAGAATATTAGATCACCATGTGCTTACTAAGCTGACAATTAACAAGGATTGAGCAAACTCTTAAATGGCCTTTTATTTGGTTATCCTGGTTAATAAAACGGGATAATTGACTTTGCACAGTTGCCATGGATACTGACCCTGCTGGGTTGGTCCTGGCCACTGCCACAATTTGGGATGAACCTTTTACCTACCATTTTGAGTATCAGAATCCTTATTTAATCTTAAATCTAATATGGAATAAATATATGACGTTATACGGACTCTAGAGAGAATATCTAATTTACGTATTATAGTAATTCAAATTTAAACAATAAACGGATTTACAAAATTAAAATAATTCTGATTTTCTCACTGTTATTCTATTTAGTAGTTAAATGATTAAAAAGTAGTTTTAGTTGTAAATCAATTTTTTACACTTATATTTTCAAACAGTAAAATTTCAGAAAATCCTTATTCAACAAAGCCTCAAAGAGTAACGAAATAAAACAATATAAAGATAATTTATATATTGAATTATAATCATGTATTTCCATTAAGATATAATGTATGCATTCAGCGAATAAGTTATTTATAATATATAATAGTTGTAAGTTATTTGTGTTAAAAAGTTATTTTGTTACAGACATTATTTATAACAAATTTAATTCTTTACTTTATAAAAATATTTTCACTAAAAGTATGTATTAAAATATTATAAACATGTAAATATGATTTGTTTCGTGGAGTTTTAGTACTGTTTATAGCGTATAAATTATTGTTTATAATCAAATAAAAAAAGATTCGTGTCCCGGAAGAACCTTAATACACAGCGCTAACAACACACTCTGCTTCATTGTGTATTCTGAACAACCAATTTTCTAAGATTGGATTTTTTGATCGAAAATATGTGGCCGAAATACGTAAGTAATCTCATCTGCAAATATCTATGGAAAAGTAAACTAAATTATGCGCTGAATATCCCTTCCTAGTTACTCTAGGACAGTGGTCCCCAACCCTATGCCCGCGGGGACCAGGGCGCCCACTGACCGTTTTACGTGTGCCCGCCGATGTGCAACCACGATAAAAAAATATTTAATAATCGAAAAAAATATATATCGTAATATTTTCAAAATAATAATTCTTTCCAGAAAATCATATATAAGCCTGTTAAAATAGCATCTAGTTTAAAATAGCATGTAGTTTGGTTTGTCTTCGTCTCTGTAATAGAAAAATAGCTGAATAAATATAAATCTGATATTTTTGCGGTAGTACAAGTGAGGAGAAAGCTATTTAAAAGTCTATCTGATATTTTCGCGGTAGAAAAAGTGACGAGAAAGCTATGTGAAAGTGTTTTTTGCGTCGGTAAAAGTGAAGAATGAAAGTGTATCTGATATTTTTGCGGTAGATAAACTAAGGAGAGAGCTAAGTGAAAGTGTCCCTGATATTTTTCGGTTGATAAAAGTGAGGAAAAAGCTATTTGAAAGTCTATCTGATATTTTTGCAGTAGAAAAAGTGTGAAGAAAGCTATGTGAAAGTGCCTCTGATATTTTTGGTTGATAAAAGTGAGAAGAAAGCTACGTGAAAATGTCTCTAATATTTTTGCGTTGGTAAAAGTGAAGAGAAAGCTATTTGAAAGTCTATGTGATATTTTTGCGAGAGGACGATAATTAAACAGCGAAATATAAACGAAAATAATTATATCGTTATAATTTTCAAAATTATAATTCTTTAATCCGATGTATCAATCAGATGAGGACTTTTGAAATATAGTTGACAAAAACAAATTTCCATTTTTGAAAATAGCAGCATACAAAATTGAATCGTTTTTCGGTTCTGCGAATCATTGCTTTTATCAATGAATATTAAATCAATGTAAATATTCGTTTTTAATAAAAGCTTAAAATTGTCTTAAATGTTTTATACCTAAAAAAAGATGGAAATATATAATACTATACCAATACATTGTTAAACTTATTCACTTTTTAATTTTACTTCAAACTTCATTGATTTTTATAAATATTAAGCATATTGTAAACGCATTCTTGATAAAAAAAACCTAAATATTCCAGGTTTATCAGGTAAAAGAACATAATAGTATATTCCGCCTTCATTATATTCAAATCATAGATCAATGGTGTACGTTCGTATCTCACTGTAATATCTGATTTTTATATACGCTTAATATATACATTTGATCAGATCTAAAAACGAAACATTAAATTTGACTGTAACCAATATGATATTCACTTTGATGTTCTTCGAAATATGCAATATCTAAGGATAAAATAGAAATTGTATCAGAATTCCGGTCGAGCTATCCTGTAATATCAATCCAAAGGAACAGTAATAAGAATCGCTGATCTGAGATAAATGCTTCCGACCCGTTGGAATGCTGGTTTTTTTATTATTTTATAAAACATCTCAGGAAATCTTTTCTATTCATTCTTGATACTCCAATATATGGTGCAATTACGATTTTTGAATTAATAAATAAGAACTAAAAAATAAAAACCATCGCTATTTATTTTAATACAATCATCAAGAATAAGTCTTTTTTCTGTTTGCCAAAAAGTAAGCTCTTCATTGCATATACAGGATGCTCATGAGTTATAGAGTAAAAATAAGCCATACGATCTGAAAATGTAAACTTAAAGTAAACTTTCTCGGGATATCAGGACATTATTGCAACTCCTGCTGTGAGACTCAGATAGTCAGTAGGGGAACCACACTAACTTAATTTTGAATATATACAAAATAATAAAAATACCAGAAATGCTTAGTGCTAGTCATCGTTTTATAAATATTTTTAATTAAACGCTCAGTTTTAAAGGTGAGCTTAATTTCTTATGTTTGAATAAAATTGCACAGTTCTTTTTTTATAGATAATTTTATACATGAAATAAATTAATGATAAATCAACAAGATCACAAAAGTGTGGAATTAGGTGATGTAGGAAACCACCTATCAGCCTTGGAATTATGTTTGGTAGGAAAATATGGAAACGAAAGAGTTTTGTGTTGGTGCCAGACTTGTTGCTATAAAAAAGAATATTTAATCAAAGAAGCTATTCAATTTTGCATGACAAAATAAAAATATCTGATTTTTGAAATATACTTTTAATTATTTATGGAAAATGTCTTTTAGCAATAAAAGTGCTGGAAACATAAACACGATATATAAAATAGATAGACACATTTAAATAAAATTTTCACCCGTTTATTGGATAATTTAGGGCTAATTTAGGACACCAAAGTAAATACGTAAAATGGTCAATCATTTACCGTATTTATATATCAAAAAATTGTTTTACTGATAAATGATTAAACATGAAGTGATCTTTTATAACTGAAGGTATTTACCAAAATATAATTTTCAAGTCATGATTGGTCAATATTCAATAAATCTAAAAAAATCAATGTCACCCTAGTCACTGCGAACTATCACTACAGTGGATAGAAACTTTTTTCATTACTATTTTTGTTGACGATTTAGAGATTTATTCCACGTAAAAAAAAGACTAGAGTCTATTTATCTTTTATAATGAAAGATATTTTAACAGAAACATTTTTATAAGTTCAAATTAAAAGACAAAAGAAAATTTTAAAACTCGTATCTTTTTATGATATAATATTTTCATTACTCATATTAATGTCTTATTTTAAGATATATTCTGTAATGTATATAAAAAGGAACTAAAGTAAAAGAGCGTGCATTATTAAAATACAACATACGATAAAATTTTAGGTTAGTGCTTCTTTTAATTGTTTAATTGCAATTTTAAGCGCTATTAAAACTAACCAGATCAGTGAGTTTAATTCAAAAAAACAATATTATTATAATATAATTTAAAAAAAATTGAATTATTAAATAAATATATATATATATACATATATAGGCACATCAATTTTTTAATAATGGTATTTTGACTACACGTCATTAGCGTGTTTCTCTGAAAATCCGCTGATATATCTGAAAGAGCTAGCTTAGTACAAATAATATCATAAAAAATACACAATACTCTTACGGGGAGTGGAACGTGAGCATCAGAGATATAGCCAACCAACACAGGATTATCTCGTTTCAAATAAAAAAAATATTTTCCTGACATACATACGCCTTTCATTAAATGTAATGAAAAAGGTTTATTTATTAGATAAGTAAATATAATATTACTCGGATTTATTTTAAATTTTGATCGTTCGGACTTTGGTGCGAAGAGAATCACGTCATAAAATCCAATGCTTTTGGCTGAATACATTCTTTATAAGGTGCCTGTCAAAGGGTCGTAAAAATCCTTTTACGCGAGTGTAAAATCCCTTGTGTCCCAGAGAACAGTCCAAAATGTCAGTCCGTTCGTTGATAAGTTTACGGGTGTGTTGCCGAAGTCACTTCATGTGGGCGGCTCTGGATCGGAACATTTGTAAAAACCCATTTGCAAATACGAAGCTTGACAGGAATCCCGGAAAGTTTAAATCAAATCCAATGAAAATAGATGGAAATATAAAGAGCAAACAAGTTAGCGTGTTGAATATATCACTTTACATTTTGTTTTATTTGTAATGTATACTTTAAATAAAATACTTTTACGATTTTTCCGCATGTTTAATATAATTAGTGACTTAAGAAACTTCGTTTGATAATGCCAAGGTGCGAGGTCGGGAAAACCGGTCACCAATAAAATTTAATAAAATCACAAAAGTAGTTTATTTAAAATATTAAATTGGAATTCCACCATGTACTTCTGTCAAAAATATTTTACGTGATGTACACATTTTTTTTATAAAGCCAACCTATCATGTTAATTAGAGACATAAAAACACACATTTAAATTACAAAAAAAGTGAAAAAATGTAAACATAGTAATGAAAACCTGTTTTTATTTCATATGATTTTTATAATATTTAATGAAAGTAGCAAAAATTATTATTTTTAGTCAAATTCTTTGCTTAGCCTATATAATTTTTGACAACGGAACAGATTTTTTAGAATATATGTTCATAATTGTAAAATATACTTATTTTTTGCAACTTGTGCGGCATCTTATCTATTTTGACGAATACAGAAAATTATCAGTTTTATTATAGGGCATTAATCATGACTTAAATGCATGGTTGATTGTCATCTAGAAATTTTCATACTGATAAAAGGACACAGATGTGAAAAAAAAAGCTTCCTGCAACCAAAATGTAAGCCAGGCTAATGTCGCTGGAAAGTTTTGAATGGACGCCGTTTAACAATATTTTATCAAAGGAAGCGGGGAAATTCATTTTTGAAACGTATTAAAGTGGAAACTTGTTGGTTATGAAATATGAAATAGTTTAAGTTTATCGTCCTCTGCCAGAAGGATATTATCTTTACTATCAGTACAGCCGCAGGACGGAGAAACTGAATCTCGAGTCTGGAAAGCTCGTCTCGGAGAATTACACGCAGGCGATAAGGCGCAGCGGCCGCAGAAGTGTGTTGGTTTAGTTTAGTTTTATCTGATATATTCTAAAGGTTGCACAGTACGATCTTTGAGATAACTGCTAAGCTTAAATAATTAAGATATCCTAGGGCGCAGTAAATGTAAATGTTATATACGCGGTATTATTTATAACAACTAACATTTATACAAGCCATTTCTAAATTGTAACTTACTTGCTATAATGATGTTTAATTGTAGGAATATTACGTCAATCGCTGAAACTTACTGAACTCTATGGTTTTGAAATCTCTTATTTTCATTTCGACGTACAATTTCCCCATTCAATACTAGTTCACAACTAAAAGTTATAAAGCGTAATATGTTAAACATTAAACATCTCATAATTTATAAATTAATTTAGCACTGAGAGTTTTATTTTTATTTGGTTGTGTACTTAGCTTTTTCATATAGAAAACCTGCAATAAGTGAAAAATGTAACAACTCGCATGAGAAAATTTTCCACAACTTTCAAGTGACAAAATGTGGATGACTTTCTAGCAAAATAACATTCATAAACGAACCACTGGCGACAATTTCTGAGTTGAACTGGATTCAGTAAATACGCTATCGCGTTGAAACACATACGGGAATATTTTCAACGGCTTTATGGCGATACACTGTGCGTTCCTCTGCGCCCAACTGCTTTCATTCAATTCTAGAAGATGCTGGTCATTACCATTGAATGGATCGAGTTATTGGTTTCAAAGAGACATTCACGCCACTGGCAAAGGGCCAATATGTGTTGCTATATAAAGATTGAGGTGTATTATTTATCCGTAATAAACAGACTACTATTTTAATAATAATCATTGATATATTTGCATCCGACCGCGTAAATTGACGTCATCTAGGTTTATTTCAAGATAGGCTTTATTCGTATTTGCTTACATTGCTACATAAACCAGGGATATCCGGTCATGAAATTTTATGCGAGAGAGAGTTCGCTAGGGAATTGATATTCATATCACGTTCAAACCCTTAAAACGATAATGTTATAGTAGTGGATTCCGCGTGCTGAAATTTTTATTTAAATTACCCTCAAAAAACCTAGCGTTGATGACAAACACAAGCACCTACTAACAAAATCTAGATTTGAAATCAAATGATTCAATATTTTTATTCACAATATTATTTTTCTGTATGTAAAATAGTTTTTAAAATACAAAAAAATATTCCAACGAAAGGTTTCAATCGCGTAAAAATGGCTGTGAAAAAAACAGGCAGCAGATTTTGACAGTCGTGTATTTTTTGATACGCAGTATTTTTTCTGGGTATTTTCATATCAGAATAAAATTTTGAAATTTAATGTGTTTCATAATCCCACATCTGTAGCTCATACATTTAATAAATGGATTTTAATAAAAAGGACAGAATAATAATTTAATTTAGATTCATTCATTGTTATTACTTTTATTTATCTTGAGTCAAAATAAATATCTGCACTAGAATACCCAAGTGAAATGAATGATGACGGAATTTGTTAGTTTGCTCAATAAAATATGGCAATGTTTTTTTAATTGATACACTGGATGAATCAATTAAAACCGGTATATTGTAGAGGTTTTGATATTTAAAAGATATTAAGCAATCGTTTACATTAAAGTACCCAAT
This sequence comes from Atopsyche davidsoni, assembly GCA_022113835.1. Classification (NCBI taxonomy): domain Eukaryota; kingdom Metazoa; phylum Arthropoda; class Insecta; order Trichoptera; family Hydrobiosidae; genus Atopsyche; species Atopsyche davidsoni. The sequence continues at coordinate 11,757,207 of JAILWY010000023.1, forward strand.
TACCATTGAATGGAGGGCACATGACAGATCAGATATATAATTTCGAACCTAAAATCTGTTGTTTTGTGTTATTTGAAGAACATAAACTGTAATGTTTACGCGTGTAAACGTAGCGTATGAATGATAGACAGTGCCTAAGCTCTTCGACGGAGATTAAGATAACTCGCTCATTACTAAGATATGATTCAAATCTAGATGAATTGCTTCCGTGTTGGTTTTTAAAGAAATTATTTTATAATAAAAAAATATAATCAAACCTCTCCCATCGGACATTACCTTGTAGAGCATAGGCTCCCAACCTTTTATTGACCACCGCCCCTTCATAAGAAAAAAAAATTCCAATGCCCCCTTTGACATAACAGTTATGATTATACCAATTTTTTTTCCATATAAAAATACCATAGAGGTATTTCATAACGCCCCCCCCATTTTCCCTTAGACCCGCCACCGCCTCTTGGAAAGCTCCAGCGCCCACTGGGGGGCGGTATCGCCCCCGTTGGGAACCTATGGTGTTGTAGAGGATGTCAACTTATAAGTTAATTATATTAATTAAAATAAACTGCATCGTAACTCAGTAGATAACACAATCGCTTTCCGATATTGTAACCCTTAATTCGAGTAAAGCAGTACGGGTAAGAAAACGTTTCGTAAGGTATTCGTCACTTTCCTGCTTACTTAAAAGTAACTGCTGAAGTTGAACTAGGTCGGAGACGACGATTTATTGATTATTTGTTTTAATAAATGAAAGGTATCTTTTTATATACTTCAAGTTTATAAAAATACACATTTCATTCATTAATAATATGGATCTTCACCAAGCAAATGCCTTGTCTCTCAACAAGATCATTTGTTTATTCTGCAGATAGTAATATATAATTTCGCTTACGCACTCCTTCTAGATTTTTGGCTCCTGGAGTAGAGATGAAAAAAAACATTGGTTTTGTAAAAAAGGGTTTAGTGTATGTATGTGCTACGGTACTTGCAGGAGCTGCAGTCGAAGACGACTTCCGTGGCTACCCTGGTGGGGGTGTCTGGCATAGTGGGCGGGGTGCTGTGCGCCGCGCGGCTGCCGGCTTGGCTGGAGTCCGAGCTGGCCGCCCTGCTGGCCGCGCTGCTGGCCGCAGCCGCCCTGGGAGCCGCTGCTCTCCTCCTGGCCTCCCGACACGCTCCTCTACCACTCTTCTCACTAATTCTGGTAAGCAAACTCTGTGTTGTATTGCATAAGGTTTTTATTAATCAGAAATTAATGGGAGGGTAAAATTTTAATTTCTTTTAGAACGAAATAATTATGGAGAAGGTAATCTTTGATCCCGGTTAGTTAAACAATGATGGTGTAGAACATTGGTTCCCAAAGTGGGCAATATCGACCCCCAGGGGTTGATTTTGCCCTGCAAGGAGTCGATGATAGCGAAAAATCAAATTTGGGGTCCACGAACTGCAAATGGGGGTCTACGAGAGTAGATCCCATTTAAGCAGGCCATCACCAAAATACCACAGTGGATTATCAATCCATACGGTTACATTGAAGAATCGGAAGTCATACTTTAGAAAGAGATATCAGCAGTTTTGGCTTCAGAGAGACGTACCTGCTATTTATCCTGCATTATGGACTATCGCAAGAAGGTTTTTGATAGCTTTACGTGGAAAGGAGTTTCAGTGCGGTAACCATCCTTCTTAGAAAAAAAGAAATAGATTGAAAATCACCGGGCGAGGAGATTTAAAGTTAAATCTGACTTATCTGACCCATCCCTCCTATTAAAAGTATTGATTTTTTTTAGTGAATGTTACTATATTTGCATTTTGTGTGTTTTTATTTATAAAAGTATACAGTAAAACGTCGATATAACGGTCAAATGTAAAAATTCAATATTAGCAAGGCAGGGAGTCTACGAAAAACAGGAAAACTCGACAAGGGGTCGACGGGACAAAAAGTTTGGGAACCTATGGTGTAGAAGAACCCGTGGACTCACTTCACTATTTTCTTCTAAGTAAACATTAACACTTAGTGAAATAGTCGCCAACCTCCTCTGAAGAAAAGCACTTGATGAAGAAGAATTACACAATTAATATAAACAAATTAAAGTTTATATATCTGCTAATATGAAAACATTATTAGCTTAAAACTTAATTATATTGTACAAAACAGGGTTAGGTTATGAAATAGATTGTCGTTTTGGTTCAAAAATTCTTGTATATTTACTAATGCTTATCAATGTTATTCAATTTACTGAATTGTCAGCCATGTGTTGTTGCCAATTTAAATTCAATACTGTAGAAGCTACTACATAGTGCTTGGTGGATTTGTTAGCTGTGTGAATATATCAATATTCTCTTTGATATGTATTTTTTTAATTAGCCGAGCACTTCGATAGTATGTTCTTAACTTTCACATAGGTACACTGCAAAGTATATGAAAAAATACGTTGATGTTTTATAAAATGCATTTTATATTAAATTTTTCAGATTTTTTAGCTATAAATATACGTTAAACAGAAGCAGAAAAATATACGTTAAGCAACTTGGTGAAATTTCCGCTAAAAGTATTTTTCACAAACTTAAAATATTTGAGCAAACCTTTGATGTAACGAACTGCTCGTCATTGCAAATAAGAGTAATGTTGATTTGAGATAAGACTAGTTTTTTTTTGTGTATGCAACGATCGGAAAATTTTTTGATCCTTATAAAATGTAGTATTTTTAAAATACAAATGTTAACAACCGAAACTAAATAATGTAAATGTAAAATAGTTCGCTAAAAATATGACAAAAAAAAAACGGTAAGTCATTTGTAAACTTTTTTATGTTGTATTTGTGTATCTACAACGGTTGATAGAACTATTATGCTTTAAAAAGCAGAATGATTATCATGTGTGAACTCAAATCCACCCTGAATGTTATTATTTGAAAAAAGGTCTTAATTTGATAATATAATAATTCTTCTGAATTATAATAAATTATCCACACCCTTGTCTGGCAGCGAATCAACCTTTTAACAGCAAGCCATTCAATCATTAATAATTACTCAACCACGTTAACGTCAACGTCAGAACTAAATTTGAGAAGTATCAGGAAGGGCTGGTAAAAATGGATCCACGAGATGAGGCACAATAGGCTGCCTCGGGCTGTCTAGTCAGGTGTGGAAACGAGTTTCTTTTATCCGGGAAGTAATTGAAATTCAAAAAAAAATATTATGAATAAATTTGAACGATAAAACATTAAAAAAAATCTTTTTAAAAATTCAAATAGAAATATTAACCCCGCAAATAAAAAAATCCCCACGTTTTATAACAGTATTTACAAATATTATACAACACATGAAATTTTTGCCGGAAGAGAGTTCTGAAACTAATATGTATCATGTACAAAAAAAATAAAACAAGAATGTTTTTTTAAATATATTTTGCAGCATGAAAATTAGATGCAAAACTGACATTGAATTTGTAGTGATAACAGTTTTTAATACTGTATAGATTGTACCATATATTGATATTTTCTTTGAATATTATTTTTATGTGTGTGTAATTTTTCGAGCCTCAAATAATTGAATAGCATATAAGTTTATGAAATATCGCTGAAACGATATTAGTGTCATATAAACTTCATTATCTCTATCTTCTGTCAAAACCATTTGCTCATCAATAAGTACGTGTAGTTAGGAAAGTTAATCAGTCGTTGTTTCGTTAAATAATTATTATTTTCAAAAGCCCAAGCTTTTCTATTCAGTGAAATTTCATTCATTTTAGTTTCCAAAGTATTGGTATTAATTTAAGTAAACATAAGTAATCTATTCACAAAGCACTTTTCTGATTAAGAATGAAGTCAAATCTTGATAGAGAATTAGTGATGAAGCTTTCAAATGAGTTTTATTAAATATACGAACCTAATTTTCCAAAAGAACTTTATTTTTTGTTCTAATATTGATATTAATATTGCGATATCTTAGAGTTGTATTAAATAAAGGCTTCCAGAAATGTCAATATGCTTGATGTGTAAATCAGATTGGTTGATAATTTGTTTTGCTTAGAACATGAAGTTGGATTATGTTATAGCAAGTTTGGCATTGAGTAAACCTCGTTAGTTGTAATTCGCGTCTGTCCGCGTTTCCGGTAAATTGTTCATATAAATTGGACTGGGAAGCTTTTAGTCCCCGTAATGCTATTATTAACTTCATCTAAAATTTTAATGCCTGAATTTTGTACTACATTCAAGCAGAACTAGCTTTATAAATTTAAAGATTTGTAAGTTTTAATCTCCTTTCTATATATGATTCAAACGTTTTAAAAATTAAAGAGATAACAATAAATTAAAATTATTTCTGCACAATAGTATAAAAACCCCATTTAAATTTTTTAAAATAGTTGCGTGATAAGATGAGAATTTTGAAAATAAAATAAAATTAACCAATAACCAGCCTATGGGTAGGTTATATAAATACATTTTAGTTTCTATACAGATCTAAAATATTTGGCCAGTTTGTATTACTAATCAAAAACACCATTAATATTTATATTTACACTAATAATTTTTGGTGCAATGAACATAAAACTTTCAAGTTATCATTAAAGATTTCAATTAATTTTGTCAAATATTTTTTTCAGAATCATTGAAATAAATCATTGTGCATATAAAGCATATTAAATATGATATATTTTGAGGAAAATCAAATTAAGTTATTTTTGGATTCGGATATAATATAATCCAATCGAATCCCCTCATGCAATCAAATCAAATTCTGATTGCATTAGCCACAGCAGGGAGCTGTGGTCATATTCGCTGTGCAGTGTCCCTATTTATCGGAAATCCAGTACACAATGAAGGGTGGTTTAGGCAACGTGCGCCATACCAATACTACATTAATATAAGACCGTCCAAACTTAAAAATACCTTAATTAAATGCGTTGCTTTATTGATGAAAAGATTTACAGAGATTTACAGACAGCCGGATTATTTTTGGAAAAATTAATATTATTTTTAAAACACTCTCAGACAAATGCTAACTTTTAGCACATATAACAGTAAAATACGCTGAATTTCAAAGCAATGATTTGAAAAAAAAATCCATACCGATTCAATACTTTACTTTCGACAGAAAAATGTAGTAAATGACCAAAAAAATTAGAGATTGTTTCAATAATTATCTTGAACTCCCATTTATAGACTTAACGCATAGGTTGAAGTTGGCCTAATCGAATTACGTTACCTGATAATTAGCACGTGAGCATAAATTCACGAGAGATCTACTAGTTCTTTACATTTTCTTATTTATTATGAATTTTTTGTTGAATATTACATATTAACGTCGGTTGTTGTCTGTTTTCGATATAAAGTTTGTTTTTATAATTTAAAAATAGATATTATCTAATGGCATGTTCAAAAGCTTCTTTTGTCAAGAAATTTGAAGAGTAACTGTTGTATATACTTTTCTTTGCTTGATATTTACATACAACTTGTTACAAGGACATTTGATTAAAAAAAATATTTATCAAGCGATCGTATTTATTTTCTTTACATTTATTTTCGTGCTTTTTTCGTTTAGAGATCAAAAGACATGTATTTTGTCTCCATCCTAGAAAACAACATCTCATTATATTTGCACGACCTTAATTAGAGTGTATATTATTCAACAAAATATAAATTTATATCACCGAATACAACCTGTTTTATCAGTTTATTTAATCACCTTAAAAAAGTTAACACGCTTTTATACAAATATTCCTAAAATATGCCAAAGCAAGACCGTGTAAACGCGTATATTTTTTTAAACCAATATAGGTTTATATTATATAATATAAAGTCGTACAGTGGGTTGTACATTTATAGAATAAGGTCTTTAATGAAAATTAGTATGTTATACCTGTAAACAGAGTTTTATTCAATATTAAACTTTTATTCATATTCGTTGGAAAATATACACCATTAATGTTAGTTTTGCAGGATGTGTGTACATCCTGCGCAGCTCGGGACAACTACTATATTTGTAAGTCCGAACTTTCCTTTGCGATTGGAGTAAGTTAACCAATTTGCACCATTGTGTGCTTTGACTATTCTGCTGGAAGCTGATGGCGGCGCAGGGCTATCAAAGTGCGAGGGCTTATCCCGATCATTCACGAAGTGCCTCAGTAGGGGCTGGAGAGAAGGGGCGGCAGATTGTAGACAGGCTGTAGTTGGGATCTTGTTAGACTCTAACTAAAATACGCCACACCGAATGGAGTTAGACTCAATTAATGGAGACAACATGTAAACAACTAAGTTTATGCCGAGACATGTGTGCGGTTTGAAATCAAATGAATGTACTTGTATGAATGCAATTGAAGACAACGCCAAAATGCCTTATATTGTGTATTCGAGCCAAAATGCGATTTGTTATAATTGCAATAAATGCGATTTCTTTTATAATTTCCAGCTAAAATTATATATAAACAACAACTTACCTATGTCTCACATTCAATAGATATTTGTTTAATTTACAACATAAAATAATACTAAACTCAATATTTTATTATTGGTTAACCAACTTGTCCAATTATAATGCAAATACCGTCCTTTATACTCACTAATTAAAATTCATGTCGGTTTTTGAAATATTTTATAAGCCAAGTATTTTATTGAATAAAATATTTTAGTTGCTTTTAAGTACAGGATGTCCAAAAAGAGTATCGGGTATTTATTAGTTCAGTAAAACAAAAACTACTAGTAATTAAGTTATTTTACTTTTTTTATTGTTGATTATAAGAATACAAAATGGAAAATTATTTCAAAAAGATGATGTTATCCAAATGGTGACCGTTACGCTGCTGGCACTCTTCTAATCTGGAACGAAGATTGAAAGTTGTTGAATCGCCGCAGCATTTCGTTCGCAAAAATTCAAGCAATTTGCGTAGTCCGTATCCTTCAATTCTTTCACCAATTGAATTTTATACGCTTTTAAATGCAAATCTTTCTTTAAATTTTTTTTTTAATGTTCAACGTTTGGCTTCACTTTCGGATGGATAAAGACAGATTTCGAAGAACTGATGCTTCCACTTCTTCGATTGTTTCCTGGTCGCGGATTAAACAAAGGCGACCAGAGTTTTTGAATTTTTGCCGTCGCACCTGTATTTTAGAATATCCGGATCCATTTTCTAATGCTATCGTCACTTGTACGATACTCCGCAAGATACAAACGTTGAGCAGTCACTATTGAATCACCGTTACGATAATACGCTCGTACGCAAAAAGCATGATACGTCTCCATAGCGACTAAAACTCCATAAAATGGCGGACTCCAAAGTTCTTTCTCCGCACCCTTCAGCTACTTCGAATCAACATCAATGCTAAAACAAATACCCGATGCTTATTTTGGACACCCTGTTAGCGTATTATCAGCAATCTTCGTTCCATATTAGAAGAGTGCCAGCAGCGTAAACGGTCACCATTTGGATAACATCATCTTTTCAACAAAAAAAAATCATTTTGTTTTCCTATAATCAACATTAAAAAAAGAATACTTAATTACTAGTGGTTTTTGTTTTACTGAACTATCAAATAACCGATACTCTCTTTGGACACCCTGTATAATGGATCTAAACTAAAAACAAGCGGAGAGTGTTTACAAGCATATATTGCTAATACAATCCGGTGGTTTAAAACTATGTCAATCTGTGTCCTCGTCCCTTGTCCTTGTCTCCACTTGTTGACACGTTGCTGTTTACCGTACACCCCCGGTCGTGTGACATGACATTATTTATATTCATGGACCCCGCGCCGGCCTCGGGTACTCGGGACTCCATTCAAGCGAAACAAAGTTAACCTAACAGGGTGTAATAGCATGGAAAAAGTACGAAATAAAATTTGAGTTTTGCTTTCGATAGAGACCTGGAACTACAAAGAGAAATTAATCGATCAGTAAAAAAATTAAGTGAGTGATGAATTTGGACAATGAAGTAACCTTTTTATCAAATGACATCGCAAACTATACGCTTGGTATAACCTTTTCAATAAACTAGTTTTTTTATTTTATCGCACATATAGTTTTTTTATCACAATCGAAAATTATTTTATAAAATAACGACATGGTGAAAAGCGAAAACCTAGGATAAAATCCTGTTTTGATTTCCCACTGTGTGATAAATTTTACTTTTCCGCACCCATAGAAAAACTATAGTTTCATTGTAATCGTTACAGAACAGATAAGTATGTAGGCAGACGAGGTTAAAATAATAATTTAGCATTTGTAATTAATTTATTACCATTTCAAATGTTTTAAAGAGGAGTGGGTTAACGATGAGCAGAGCCAAAATAATGACGATTGCGATTCCTTCTAATCAAAGTTTTGATTGCTTGAGTAATCTTAATTAATTGCATTGTTAATTTTTGATTCCCCCAGGCTGTCCATACAATGCTGCCCGTGTCCAGGTCCGTGGCGTTGGTTCTGGCAGCCGTCCTGTCAGCATCTCACTTCGCACTCGCATTCGCACTTGGCTTTCACAACAACGAGCCTCTCTTTTATCAACAGGTAAGATTAATATTAATTTGTAATATTGTAATAAAAAGTGTTTCTAGAAGATAAAACTATAAATTAATTTGTTTTTGTGCCTGAAATACTCAATATATTTGTGTCCAAACATACTCGTAATTTACCAATTAGTAAAACATCTAAGGAGTTATTCAACTAAGGAGGGTATCAGTGACATACTGTTTTATAAAATTAAAGAAACATATTTAAATGATTATTTAAACTACACAAAAGGAAACAAAGTCTGTTGTTACGTAATAGTTTAAAACTACAACATTTCATGTGACCAAGGCAGAAATCTTCTCACCTTCGTGCACTGTAAGTGTTGTTCAGTGTACTTATACAATTAAGGCGTTTGCAGCCAGTCCAGAGTTTTCCTTTGATAAAGAGAGTACGAGAAACACTAAATTATTTTCATTATTTATTAAAAGAAAAAAAAATAAAGCGTTTTTATAAGATGTAATAAGAATGAATACACAAAGTCTAGACTTTTATTTTTATATTAAGGCTTTAAAATAGGTTTATGTTTAAATAAATAAAGCTTTTGTCTACTAAAGGAGCAATATGACACGGCTATGTGCTACTTGTTTTCATTTATGTTTTAGTAGAGAGAGGTTTATGTAATTTCCGTTGAAATAGCGGCTTGTTAAAGGGGTGGTTAGCGCTTTAGTAGCTGCGGACGCAACAGATAAAGGGGAGGAGGTAGTTTTATTTTCAGCCTTGCGACGCAAAACAAACGTCGAACGAAAGTTTGATAACTTTTTTAATTTTCTTTAAGTAATTTAACAAACACGCAGATTGTTTTGTAATGAAATTCTTAAGAAAAGGTCTTTTAAAGTTGTTGAGACAAAGAAATTTTTTTAAAAATAGGTTTAGTATTATTTATATTTTATAATTAGTATAAAATATCAATTTATTTTATCGAATATCTTTCATTTTCTACTGAGCATCCGTTTCAGGCTTTGACTTTCAGTTTATAACTGACTCGGTCGTCGATTAAATTACAATCTTTTCACACAATATATTTAAAAATATGTATATAAATTACCAGTCAGAGATGAAAGCTTATTTTTAATTTTAATTAAAAATACAACACTAACTTATAATCTATTGAAATCAATTTTTTTTTTTGTTTTTTTTTCATTCTTTTTATCTTATTAATTATTGTTATTTTTGACGTTTTAAACATGCACAGTAGCTCAATTGTCAAAGAGCATAGGGCCTTTATAGTTACGTTGGTTTTAATTCATATTCCAGTTTTCTGTTTCTTTACATGATAATCTATTATATAAAAATAAATTGAATTTGAAAATATTAATAAACGAAAAACAGTTTGACTCTTCGAAGTTTTCTCTATCATAACAATTAAAGTTCCTTGTTGTAATACGTGAGATAGAGTCGAGCCACTAAGGGTGCTAATGCAATAATACATTTAAACCAGAACATTTGTATTGCTCTAAATCAGTTACCACAGACCAAATGGACGATTAGTTTGTGCGGTGAATCCATAAATGATTTAGCAATTTGTGAATTAATACGTATTTAATTATACCATGGCGTAAATTTGCATTTGCGAATAAATTAGCTGAGGATTGTTAACATAAAAGCTAACTATAAACAATATGAATTTTGATTTTGGAAATCTGCATAACATTGTATAGTTAATTCTAATGTTTAACCGAAAGAATTTCCGAGAATTCTTATACTTACTTACTTTCAGAATAATCAGCATCTTAAAAGTTTTTACTGTTTCTATGTCAAGTCGATGGAATAATCAAATTAATCAAAGAAAAGATTATTTATTTAATGAATTCATCAAAATTATGAACAGTATTTTTTTGTTAATATGAATATCGGGTAAACAAAACGGCTGAAATTCTTATCGATCATTAAGTTTTTTTGTTAATAAAGACCACTTGATACATTTTTGTAACTTGACTCTAGGTAGAACTTCATCAGTATTTTTCCTTTTTTATATAGAAAATTTGTTTTTTCACTGAATCTTTATTTCATCAATCTCCGCCGCTCATTCATTCTGACCATAGGTTCCCAACTTTTTATTGACCACCGCCCCCTGACAAGAAAAAAAAATTCCAACACCTCCTTGACAAGAAAAAAAAATTCTAACGCCCCGCAAAATAACAGTTATAATTTTTTTCTGTATATTATTTATTGCTGCCCAGGTAAAAAAAATGTTTTTCGATTTTTTTTGATAATTTTCGAGTTTTTTTTTTTGTGAAAAATCTACTGCACAAATCAAAAATATTTAAATGCAAAAAGTTCATTCATTTCCCTTGGACCCGCCTCCGCTCCTTTGGAAAGCTCCAGCGCCCACTGGGGGGCGGTACCGCCTCTGTTGGGAACCTATGATTTAGAGCCATCTTTCAAAATCCAAGTTGAATTATCTATCATATTAGATATTTGAAAGTATAATATGTATGTAATTTTGCAGTTGTGCGCTGAGATGATCCTGCTATGCTGTGCCTCCGGAATAGGCCTCTACTACCGGTCCTTGACTGAGGCAGCCCATCGCAAGACCTTCGCTGGAACCCGCACCTGCATCGAGTCCCGAGTGAAACTGGAGTGCGAGCGGGAGCAGCAGGAGCAGCTGCTCTTAAGCGTGATCCCTGCGTACATAGCTGCCGAGGTATGTAAAATATATAATAATTAAATTTATTTTTAAGATTTTACTTAAACAATTTTAGATTCTATATAAAATTTCATTCGCTTTCTAAATTTGGGACTTGAACATCGCATATACATATTACATATATGCAAAGATTTTTTACGAAAATATATTATTCAAATTCTTATCAGAAAATTTAAAACATTAAAATGAGGTTTTCATAATGTTAAATTTTTTTAAAATTAATTAACCATAAAAGTAATTTTTGTAGCCAAAACCGACGTCTATATTTAATTTTGAAAACATGTGTTTGAATTATTCAACATACCATATACGTAATACGAAAATTTCTGAAGGATACGATCACCATTGGTAACAAAAATAATTGTTACTTAAATTAAAAAAAAACTACAGTTAATGCGTGTTAATTGTTATATTACTTTCTCAAAGTTATTCACATGTACGTTCTTAGAACACATAAGATCGGAATAACACAAAAATTTGTAAGCTTGCAAAGCTCAAACAATGATGATACTCAGATGGAATTTTGTAAAGGCATGCGGGGTCTACTTTCTCAAATTCTAATGCTTGAATAAGGCACCTTGCTACAAAGGTAATTATACTAGTTACTATCTGTCGTGAGTAAAGCCCAGGCAAGAGAAGGGTTACATTTACTGTGATGAGGGATCAGAATTTTGATAAGATGTCATTGCGCCAGAACCAAGACTTGCCATTCAAAACTTCCTAGTATGACTTTTGAATTCAAATACGAATGTTATGTTTATTAAACAATTTTTTATATTGGTATTCTTCGAGCAACAATATCAACATTCGTATATAAAACTTTAATATTATTTACTTCCCATATTTATCATTCCTAAAACAGGAACCAAAAATACGACTTTACACACAGGCAATGATTTTTTAAATAATTTTTAATAATTAATATATATATATTTTATATAAGTAAAAAATCTAAACAGTTTTTATTTAATTATTTATCTTTAAGTTTTTACTTGTTAATTTGGACAGCTTTTTTTAAATAGATAATTATGCTGCTTGATTTTGGTCATCAGCATGTCAGTTGTTAATTATAGCTTCATACAAAACAAATATTAATTCTTTTTTTACAAAGTATAAAATGTACTATAATGTTTAATAGTAGGATCGTATAAAATGAATAACTTACACATCCTGTTTGTTGAGTTAAAATATTTACTTTTACCGTTTGTGGTAACTATTTTGACTCTGATTCGGTCGCTCTGAAATGCTTTCCCCCCCAGTTCAGGTCTTAAGGTCTGTACTTTAGCAACAAAACATAAAAAGAAACCTTTTTAAGATTGAAATTTTCTTTCTGTAAACCATAGTGATGAATGAAAATATTTTTTCTATAAGCCTGAAATATAGGATAATATATCAGGGTCCCAGAGTTTTCTCAAGGAACTTGAAGATATCAAAAAGAAATATGATTTAAAGTACTAACATAGACAAAAACAAACTCTTTCAAGATAAACCTCTAAGAGGTTGCTTTTTTTACGAACAACTTGTAGTTTTATATCGCGTGACTCGCAATACATTACTTAAAGATTTGTGAATAATGTTTAAAAATCATTGGCTATTTAATATATTATAGAAGTTTCTTCTTAAACTAAGATTTAGTGAATGACTTAAAAAAAAAACTCAAAACACTTCTTGTGTTTTAATTTATTAATTTTTGTTCATGAATAACCTTTGAAAGGCTTTTCTTGGTAAGATTAAAGATATTTCACTGTTTATTTTAATTGGTGAGAATTTTTTTAAATGTAAAACTTTTTATTTTATTTTATTATTATAATATATTATTTTGTCAATTCAAGTAAACCCCAAGAAAATAAAAGCTTTGGATTAAGATCATATTATCTTTAAGCAAGTAACTTTTACAAAGTATTGATATAATATTCCCGGAAACCATGGTCTACTTTGTGATATGTTATAGTTTTATGTCGTCTTTATAGAACAAAATATGTTCTTTTCATACCCGCTAAAGGTTTCAAACTCATCTTGAGAATGTGAAATTGAAAATCAAGCACAATGACTACATTATTCGTTCTACTTGTCATGAGTCGTATCTGTTTCCACCCAACTGATATTTCCTCTTGAAAAGAGTACTACTTCTCCCTTCCGCATGAAATACTAAGAATAGAGTTTCTTTTAGACACCATCTGTCAATAAGCTTGTATAAATAAATACCAAGGTTGGCGATAAAAAAAACAACCTAGCACGTCATTTATTTTTCCATCGTCTTAATTTAGTTTAATGTTATTTCTGTAATTCCTATTTAAGCTGTGTATTTTGTAAACGTTATTAACTTTTCATATTATTTTATGCAAAACTTGATTCAACGAAATGATTCAAGTCTTCGTATTACCTTTTGATGTTGTTTAACAATGACCAGGCGCTTGTATAATTATCAAAAATACGGCTTATATTACAAACAACTTATTGTGAATACACAAGAAACCAAAATCTCTCTGTTACACAAAGAAATATTTACTTAAAGAGTTTTAATATTCTTCGTTTTGATGTCGACTTGAAAATTTTCCAGTGAACTGGAGGAAGAAATTTGATCTTAGGCCGTGCGGAATTAATATATTTTAATTTTCTAGCGAACAGGTAAAATTTGTCTGCCAGAAGTTTTAACTTTTGACAGTGACAGTGACATGTAAAACATTGTAAGAAATTAGCATTGTACGAGAAGAGAATTCATAAATAATATAATATGTATTTTCGGATATAAGAAATCGTACTCGAATGTATCTGTTGATAACGAAAATAACCAGTAAATAATCAATTGGTTTTTTTTATATTTCTATCATTTTATTTATTTATTACTGAATTTATTGACGGTTGATGGTGCTTTTTTACGTATTATCTTTTTTCAATATGAACTAAATGTGTTTCATTTGAAATATTATGCATTTTTTGTAAATATATTCAGGTGAATATATATAGTATATTTAATTCTATAAATCATTATTTTCATATTCTATAAATAAACTTATAGAGCCTGAAAAGTTAAATTAATAAGTTATATAATTTAATTATTATATTAAAACATCATAAACTTTTTGTTACATTACGATATTTTCAAATTTATAGAATTCCACATAAATAGAAAATCATAACAAATAAGCAAGGGAGGAATTCAGAGAAAATAGGTATAAAGTTCGTTAGCTAATAAGCAGAAATAAAAATTCGATTTGTATAAAAAAAAAAACTCTCATGTTACATGTACTCATAAGTATATAAAACAATCCATTTATTACATTTTCTACATTTAATTAATATCACACATAATCAATTTTAAATTAAATACGATTTTACGTTAGTTAGATTTTAATACATTTGAAAAATTGTAATAAACGAAACAGGATAAATCTATGGACACCAAAAATTTCCACTCGTCGTCTTACAGGTGTGAATTCTTAAATGCAAATTTTTGTCTGAAGGAAAATGTTTTATGGGTGAAGTCTTCGGTCGTCGTAAACCTAAAGTATTTATAATTTTACCACTGTAATGTTGCAGTAAAACGGTGGCACTTTTAACCCCTCGAAGACGGTGGAGTCGTCAGAGACTTGGGCGTACAAATGTTGCGACGTTCAAATAAAATGTCCTTTCGAGCGTATATCTAATAGAATATACGCTCCACGTTTATTATTCCTTTGTCATTTAATGGTTGAAATTCTGGGACATACTGACACTGAAACGAAGAATTTAATCAACTGACACGTGAAACGAAAAATATTACGATATTAACATTTTTTTTTTTTCATAATTTAACTAATTATCAATATTTATTACATGTACAATGTACTAGTGATTATATAGATTTTTGTTTTGCTATTTAATTTTGAATGATAAAGATTTATACAAATGTATTTTGTGCCTAATAAAAAACATAGTCCACATCTTTCAAATAGAAATCAATGGCTCACTCCATATATGTAGTATATACTTTAGTCAGGTTCAATTTAAAAATAATTATTAATACCATTTTTTGATTTGATTTAATGTACATGTTTATATGAAAGAAAAAATATGTGCTTAGGTTCATTTTAGTATGAGAGTCAGGTCGGCATGCACGGATTATCAAAGTTAATACTGGACAGCTGTGCGATGTGATGGAAAAATCCACGGCTTCCGTTGTCCTTTGGGGGATATGAAGTTCGAAACAGATATATTTTTGGGGCTAGAAAAATAGATAGAGTTTTATACAATATCACCTTGAAAAGGTTAACACAAAAAAAAATACATTCGTTGGAAATATGCTCTGACTTATAACGATGCATTTATTTAGTGTGAGATTAATTCATGTGCATTTTCATTTAAAAAACTGGTTATATATTGTGATTTTAAAAAATAAAAATACTGCATACTTATATATACTTCATATTTTACACATTTTCATAAGTTTTTGTTTTAATAAATTAATATCAAAAATGTTGTATTATAAGCAATAATTTTAATTCCAATTAAAAATTCAGGTTTTGCTTAATAAAGATTGCTGGAATATTTAAAATAAAACCAAAATCAAAGAATTTATCTCCCCTCCCCCCTCCTGCCAAAAGGTTTTAATGCTGCCGAGATAAATTACGGTGATTTTCAAACAGATTAAAAACGACTTCTAACACATTAGCACCCCCTGATTGGCGTTTGCAGACCAGAGTGGTTTATCTCCGAGCAGCATCCCCCGCAGAAACAAAGGTCGGGGCCTCAGCACGTTGTCAATATCACCTTGTCAATATTGGCGGGCCTCCGAACCCTTTATGGGTTTTTATTGGATTGTTCAGCGCGTGTCTTTTCCGACCCAGCGGGTCGCACACGATGTGATTGCCGGGGATGGCGCCGAGGGGTTATTATCCAAGGCATATCCGAGGCCCTCGTATTCCACCGATTATTTTTTACCACATCATTTTGGTTTTATGTGTATTTCTGTGTTAGCTTCTATCTACCCCGGAATTACCTGTCATGATTTTTTAAGATGACAGTCGAGCAGTATATTACTTGGAAAAAAAATAATACCTGTGTACTTGTTACACTTTTTATATATTTCATATTGTAGATATTCTTCCATTTTTATGGAATTTTTAAAATTTATTTTAAATTTTATTACTTTGAATGATCTTCATTATAAAAGCTGAAAATACGTGTATATATCACAATTGATATAACCAGGGTATTCAATAAATAATTATTTTTGATAGAAAATTTTTATTATTATAACTAATTTGGCATTTATATTATTGTTGGTACTTTGCAATTTCAAACCTATAACTTCTACAAAATAAAAATAAGTTCGGATTTATTTATGAATTTTTAGCTCTGCTTTCGAAACTCTACAACTATCGTATTTTTAAGTCTGTCTTATTTCAGTTTATGTGTGCCTCATTGCATTCTATTATATATCAGAATAAATGTATCAATACGACTGGAGATTAGGAAGTTGAGATTTGCGTCGATAAAATTGAAATTGAAAAGCGCCAATGGAAATAAGGCAGCCCGACGTGAAATATTGTAGCGTCGGCGCTTCCGAATTTCAATAAATCTCCAAGGCAAAAATTTAGGCTTAAGATTCCAAAGAATATATTTTCTGGGTTCACTGCCATCTTAAAAAATTAAATGACTAAAACCTTTTGGGGCAACCGCCAAAGGGATGTGAAACGTGAGACTGAAGATATTACACTGAAGGGGGTTGAAGAAAAATCTTCCACGGTTTCCATTTACATATTAGAGTCACGTGGTCTGAGATATTTTACACTCTCGTTAGACTTTACTCAAGATATTTTTTTGGGTATTAGTGCATTCGTAAATTTGGTAGAGTTTTCAAAAGTTTAATTCAATTGTTTTATTATGTTTAGTTTTATAGAAGTTTTAATTTAAATCTAAAGAAATTGAGTTCAGTGGAATTATATATAATATTGTTAGCAGTTAGTTATTTGGTATGAAATATTCAATAATTATTATAATGTCTATATGTCTATATTTAATTATGATATCATAATGTTTGTAGCTAAAATAATTCTTTTATTTATGGAAAAAAAAGGTATTTTTACGCACGCCCAATGAATAATTGAATAACCAAAATAATAAAACCCAAATATTATTCGATATTTTTAGATTAACAAGTATAAATTTGTTTAAAAATAGGCACCTATTATAACGACAGGGGTCAAATTTCGTGGCAGATTATATTGCATGACAACAAGTTCTTTCACAAAGTATAATTTTTTTATGTTTTATTTTATTTTATTCAGAACCAACATTATGATATCCAAGCCCAAAATACTTTTGCTTTTAGATTTTAGTATCGTTACACATGAATTGATGAATAAAACCAATAAAGACGCTCTAAATATATATTAATGATTTTTGTGAAGACCGCCTAACAGGAAGTACGATTTTGCCTATACGGGTTCGATTGATTGATAATGATTAAGTACAAAATCACGATGATATTTTTCTAAGAGTTTCTTTAATCAATTTTCAATATTTGAAAAAATGTACTTAATCATTATCTCTAAATATATATTGACAGTTGAAGTTGCCATATAAATAAGTAAGTATATTCTTTAGCGGTCAGTCGTAGTTTCTGGCATTCTTTCCAAGGACGCCGGCGCCGCGTTCCGAGGGGGAACTGTAAGCGCTGATGGCGTTAGCTCTTGAATAAAGTATACGACGCCATTTTGACGTGCTCTAGTCCTACTTTTTATTTTGCGGCTAGTTGTTTATGACTAGCACTAAAGCGATATTTATATTTCAACAACCCCTTCCCTCCCCGCACGTACTCGCCATTTGTGAAGATTATTATTCTATGGCCTGCGGTGAACGCCATTGTTTCTCACGGAATAAATATTTCTGCCTGAATAGAGACAGGATAGTTAATTCATCTTTATTGTAAGCTGCTTCGCGAAGTAATCCAATCCTACAGCAGTCCGCAGGTAGCGCACTGAAAAGAGCTCGACTGTTGAAATTGAAATGAATGAATTGCAAAAAATAGAATTTTATTTAAAAAAAAATATTTTTCATTTTTTTAAATATAAATTTACCATGTCGTTGAAAATGTAAATAATAAATCCATTGTTTTATATTTATAATTTATTAATATATAATATTATTGAGATGCCAGTTAATAAATATCAGAAGTATAATATACTATTATCTTAATAAAAAAAATACTGATCTAAAGAGATACAAGCTTATAAAACAATCGTAAAAAATAAATATTATAATAAAACTACAACTTCTTCGTCATTTATCACTTTGTTAATGCTGACCAGAACCTTGACGTTTTGCCCTGGCCACGACCTGAACGCGCAATCGCCTCTGTGCAAGAGTGTGGTTTTGTTGTAAACTTTATCCCCAACCAGAACCGTGCTCTTGTTGGTCGAGTGAGCGCTATGGAACTCCACAAAAGCGCAAAATGCCTCATTTTTCAATGGTTCGTTCGGATTTTGGATCTCCATCTTTATAGATCTCTTTATTGCCGATACATGCAGAGAGAAGTTGAACAAGCAGACTTTGATCATGAACGCGTGACCGAATGCCAAGAGACAGATCTTGTATTTATGCTTCGTCATGGCGGTCCGCATCATCTTGGTCTCGAACTTGTCGATGACGATGTTGACCCTCCGGGAGTTGACGGCGGTCATTCTGTGGTTGGAGGTGATGTGGGTGCTGAGGCCGCTCATGGGCATGCAGCTCTTGCAGTCCTCTTCCACCGGACAGACGATTTGGCCAAACTTGCAGGAAGATTCGTGAGATTGACGAGATTCGGATGTGAGACGTTCGACGCAGCCCCATCTGAAATCAATATTTAATGTTCCAGTTAGGTTCGTAGGTTTTGTCAGCCGTTGTAATGAATAGATACGGTTTCTTGGGCATTAATAGTCTCAGCATGGATCCATTTCAATATTCAGTGATTTTTTCTGCTAACTGTGACCTCCAAAATTAAAAAAAAATGCGAAAAAAGTTTAAATCTTGCAAGACTGACAATTTTTGTATGAGTCTATTCAAATGAGATTTTAAGAAGATTAATTTTTGTTTCACTTGAATTCAAGTCTTAATTTCTAGATGGTAAGTAGGTTGAAAATAACCCAAATTAATATATTTTGCAATTTATAAAATATGTGTAGTTAAAATGGTAAAACCTGGAATGTTATTCTAATTTTTTTCAATAGAGAGTTTATTTAAATAGAAAGCACATTAAATAAATATAAATGTATTTGTAGATTATTCTATTTGGGTGGATTTATAAAAGCCAGTTGAGTTTACAGGCTCTTCTATTGTCATAGAAATTATTATAAATTTATCTACTGTAGTTGCGGTTTATTTCTCTATGTGGTTTTTCCGGCGTGGCTTTGTTTCATGAAAATAATTTATTGTCTTTGCTTTACACGATAGATAGACAAAAGCGATTTCGACGAACGGAATATTTGTGCATTTCATTTCAATATTAAATTCTATTTTAATTGGACATGAATTCTTTTTATTCTCGGAGTACAACTGACAAACAATATTTATTACCAATAAAATTTTGATGAAAGTTCTACTGCCTATTGCCCAAATGAAGAATTTTTTTTTTTAACACTAGGGTTTATTTAGCCAATATCAAAGTTGTTAGGTGCAGATTTAATTTTTTAAATCTGCGCCGTGTTTCATATTTCAATCTATCAGAATAGTTAAAAAGTTGTGGACTTCAATGTTTGTTGCGAGTGAATTGAAACATTTAATATGTTTGACAAAAAGTACTTGATAAAATTCCATTTTAATAAATTACTTTCACGTGTTTTAATTTTATTGGTAACTGGTTTTGCCAAGTGAGATAACACGTTGGCATTATCAGAAAAAGCCTTAATTTTATAATGCCAATATAAAAGGTTGTCTCTATAAAATTATATAAAATACATTTCATGACATTCGGGAATCGGAATTCGGCGACGATTCGCAGTGTAGGCAGAGATGAGACTCACCTCTGGTTTCTGCAGGGCAGGTTGAGGTTGGCCAGCAGCTTGTTGAGGACCACGCTGGGGTTGCGCGGAGGGGAGGCGCGGCAGAAGGGGCAGCGAGACACGCGTCGCGCACATCCGCCACACCATATGCCTCCGCATCGCGCACACGCTACCATCTTAGAGTTCTGCAATCCGATAAACTGAATTATTCACATATTCACACGAAACATAAAAAAAATCTCAGCTTTGATATGTTTTCCAATTCAGGATAGGCTACGTTTAGCATTGAATCGCTGTTGTACCGGATTCTAATTGGACGTATGTTTTCATTGGTTTCCTATATTCGAACGATGTATACAGGCTTTTTCAAAATACTCGACATATAGAGGATGTCCCAAAATCAACGCAAGATTTTAATCTGTCGCCATTTTTGCAGTAAAGTTTTGGGAACACTTAAAAAAAAACAATTTGACAGCTGACAGTTTAGGGTTAGTAATAATGGAACGTTACACGATAGAACAACGTGTCTTCATTATTGAACAATATTTAAAAAATAATGAAAGCTTGGCAGCCTTTTAAAACTTTACTGCAAAAATGGCGACAAATTCAAATCTTGCAAAAAGGAAAAGACATGTTTCTAAATTATAATTTAATTTGAAGAATATATGTTTCAAACCATGAAATAAAGCACTGATTAAAATTCTGGAAAGTTCAACTACTAATATCCCAGTCCAAGAGAAAAAAAATCGAAACAATGATGAGCTTACAGTATTCCTAAAAACGAAATAAATATAAAGTTTGTAGCTGTCCATTTTCATATCTTTTAATTTATGTGTTTCCGAGGGCGATCTGATGATGGATACTCTCTCATGGTGATTTTCAGAATTTTTATAAAAAATATTTATTTTTTCTAATACGCTCAAGGCACAAAAGAAATTGAATAAATGTTGTATCTTTAAGGATTCTGAGATACCAACGTTTTCTGGAATTTAGCGTATTAAATCCCATCGACGAAATTATTAGTCATTTCCACATTGTCTGAATGGACAAATTAAACCTATTTTCGAGAGAAATAAAAATGTTTTATTTGAAATTTTTCTCGCTTAAAACGAACGTTAATAGATTATTTTTAAATGTACTGAACGTTTTATAAAAATCCCAAATAATTATTCCACGCACTAAACCAAAATATATTTGATAAATAAATAAATATTTTTTCACTAGATATAATGCGATTTTTTTCTTTTATATTTAAAAAATTAAGTGCTGTAATACTGGACGCCTGTGTAGTGTCGCTGCAGAAAATGCTTTATTTTTTACAGTAGGCGGCGTAATTGGTCTGTCACGTCATGCAGATTCGTTGCAGTGGGAGAAATTAATGGCTTGTAAAATGTGAAGCCGCGCAAATAGAAAAAAATAAAAACGTAATCGGACGTGAGACAAAAAGCGTGGGGATCAAAAAGTCCTGATTGTTTACTACGGCTCTAAAAATCTAATTATTTATTTTTGGTGTCTTACGCCAAAGTACTAGAAAATTATTTTATATGTTTATATTCAAAATATGCGAGTGTATCATATAATCATTCCACGTTATGAATAAAGTTGAGCGGTTAATAGTTTTACTGTAAAATATACCTGAAAGTAAAAGTTCCGTATCCAGGTATAAGGGTTTATGACTCTTTTAGGATCCAGAGTGGGATTTGTGAAATTAGATCAAAATCTTAAGCAATTTACAAAGCTTAAAAATTTACAGTTAAGGTTTTAACCTTAACTGTAAATTTTAAACAAAAGACTCTCAATACATTTGTGATGGACGCAAAATATATTTGTTCTCAAAAAATATAATGCTTGGAACAATATTAAAATATTCAGAAAAATATGAGCTTGGATATTAAAAAAAAATACAATTACTGTAAAATTTAATATTGTGTTCTGTTATATAATTTGTCTCTTGTTCCGAGTCTTAAAACAATATCACAAGCAAGCAAACACTTTATCACGGTGAGGCGACATATTCGTGGAATTCACATGTGTTTGTTTTTATATACGTCGAGAACTTCGCGTTACATCGTCTTTACGGAGAAAAAACTGTGTGTGTAATAACGAACGTTTTCTCATAACTAGGAAATTTTTCAGTGTTATTTGTTTATTTGTATCTTACCTGTAAAGGATTCATACAAATTTCACATTCTGAAAGTTTGGCTAGTAATTCAGCACAGTTTTCGCATGAGTAGTCTTCCGGTTTGTGGCCGCGCAAGACTGTATCAGGATCTGTAAATAAATAACATATGATAGCGAGTATGAAACAGTGATAGTTTAAACACTGAAAATTGACATATACCGTATTACCATAAAATCTCTAATGGGTTTTATTGATAATTATAGTATTGCTTTAAATATGTGTAAACAGCAATATGAAGATTTAGTGTGATTTATGGATAACTTGTTTGTCTTTCTGTTGCCAATATATTCTTTAATGCTTGAGGTTTGACAGAAAGGCGAGAACAGTTATAAAAAAATCCATAAATTTTCTTAAAATTAAATCATATTTTTTTAAAGTAAAATGTCAAAAGCAATTACCAATCAAAATTAACGTCATAAATCCACTTAGGATTTATTAAAAGTAATTATTTAAATGGCAATTTTGTAGATATAATGTTTGAGTTAAAATAATTTTAATTAACTGAAAAGACTAAATAAGCTAATTTTACACACTATTGCGTGCAGTATAGACAAGCAATGAATAATAAAAAAACTGGGTCTGCTTTTTGTTTCTTCTAACTCAGTGGTAAAGCAGTTTCTCTTGTAAAAAATACAACAATAACAACATGTCTCGTAATGATAAAAGCAAACTGTATATTTATATATAGCTATTCTTATATTGCAAGACTATCTGACTTATGTGCATTATCCTCTACATAAAAGTATTACAAAATATATTTACAATGTTCTACGTTATTAGACTAATTTATATATAAACTTAATACGATTAATTTCAAAGTTAATTTGATGTTACTAGTACATTATTAACATTTTTAAAACATTTAAATACAATACATCCAGACACAATTTTTAATAAATATAAAATAATATATGTAATAATAAATAAATATATAATCTAAATACACTATATCTAAACATACTCGTACATCATGTATCAGTAAAAGTTTTTGATACTTAAAAAGTGTCAATGTTTATTTATTCTTATCGATGTATTTGTAGTCAAAGTACAGACATTACCAGTTTTTATAGAAAAAGTATTAATTTTTTAGGCCTACAATCATTTCATGATTTATTTATATTTTATGTGTTAACATATCTTATGTGTATAATTAATATTCGAATCCCAGTCATTAATGAATCTCTTTGATCTGTCGAGCACGATTTTAACAATAGGTTTAAGTTCTTTACATGCAGATATCATACGTAAAATATTAAAACCTTAATATGGTATATGCCTTAGCATGCTTTGAATAAAATATATTAAAATACTAGGGGGGAGAAAGAGAGCAACCTCAAGCAATGAATTGTTTTACGATTGTCACCGTTACATTTTGTATATATCTTTGAGGCGACACTTTTCAGTGGATGGATAAAATGGGTTTATTAGTGTTTGAGAGATACCTGGCGCAGGTGGGATCATACCTAAGGTATTCGGGGAATTCGGTGCCACCACCTGTGGACTGGCGGGCTGACTGGTCGTTTCACTTGCGCATCCATCCTCATCTTCTGTCTTGCTCTCATCCAGATTCAACCCTTTGAGCTGTAAATGAGAAAGGAATAATTTATATAAAAATGTATACATTTGTACAAGATAGAAATACAATTGATTTGAAGAAAGAGAAAAAATAATTAAAGACTTGTCTAGCTACATTTATATGTAGTTATCATTTAACGACATTTTAAATTTTAGTCCATATTTGTAAGTCTTCATAAGTTTAAATTTGTCAGTTACATGCATGAAAATTTTGATGTGTAGTTGTAATCCTTGTACAGAGTTAACCTAAAAATACCAATGGTAACTTGCAATATGTGAAAAATGACGTAAAATAAAGCAAAAACTTATATAATATTGAATTTAAAAATATTACTGTCTTCCTATATAACCTCCCACCATAGTTTTTGTTTTATAAATCATAAAATATTATTTTTTATTGTTCAATATTTATTTAAAAGTATGCAGTGCTATAATTCTTATATGAACCGTGCGTCACTGGTAGTTAATTATAATAACAAAAAAAAGAATAACAGTGAGATGTAGAGACTTTTTGCGTATTTATGTAACCGACCAGAAACGAATAACTTTTTGATAAATTTATTTTTCATTAACATTTATGTTAATTCAGTTGAAATATTTATTTTGATGGTATTTATAGTACTTTTTTTAACCAAGATCTAACGAATTGTTATTTAATCCATAATCCATAGAAAATTTAAAACTTCGAATTCATTATCTTTTGACGATTTTTAATATATACAAAAATTTCAAAAAAATCAACCCATTCTTAAAGGTATAAGCAAGGTATAAAGGCTATGATTATAAGTTTTTTTTTTGCAAATTATTTGATATTATTGTTGCCAGTTACCTAATTGGCAAATGCGACGTGAATTTTTTTTTCCTCTGTCGATTTTTTGTTAGATTTTAATAAAAAGCTTTTGAGAATTCACGCAAATTAAAAATGCTTCTTGCATGTGGAGCTCGATATTACAATCCTCAGGATATCTCTTGTCCTCACCGCCGAACTAATATAGAACCACAATAGCTTAGTAACGTGGAACTGTGGCCCCAGTTACAAGCTTGCTTTGCACAGTGATTTCTTCGTGAAATAAATCTCAATCCCACCCACACAATCAATCGATGTCGGCGCTACCTGGTGAAATTCGCAAACTCCCACAAGAAACATTGGTATTCGTCTCGTGGTGGAAGTGGTTTTTTAGCTGAAAAAAGCACTTTGATAGCTAATAAGTAAAAACAGCGAACAATTGAACAGAATAATGTGTACTTAAACGCAACCAGTGACTCACATTTATAATCTAACATATATTTAATATTATAATTAATAATTGACAATTTTAAGGAGTGAGGAAACTAACAAGCATTATTTTTTTACTTAGGCATATCTACATTAATCAGCATTTATGTGCAAATGCTGAGGTATATAATTTTTTCACAGGAAAAAATATTGTTGTTTTTCGCACGTATTTAGTTAAAGATAGTAATGTGTATCCATTAATAAAGAGAGTATGTTTATATATTGCAAATCCAAATGTTTTGCTCTACATGGTACAGTAATAAGGAAAAGAATTCAATTCGCATTGCATTGCGTTTCATATAAAACACACTAAAATATAAAATATAATGATATCGACCTGACCACTAATATATATATCGATTTATTTATTTTTACTGTGTACATTGCACCCATGGTATAAGTACAGTTATTGAAGTATTGTATTTGAAATTGTAGATAAGCAGAAACGAAGATTGAATTCTATTTGCCACAGTTTGCTTCACACAATAAATGTTGAGTAAAAATGTACATATTACTAACTGAAAATACACGTACAAATACGTGATGGTAATAAAATCAAATAAAAAATCTGAAACGCGTAAAACAATCGTTTTTAGATGCATCACAGTTCTTCTATAAACTTAGGTTTGAATTCATAATTTTAATATTAATAAAATTTTAATAACGATCAATCCAAAATTGGAGAATCAACTTCAAAAAATCAAATTAATAATAATTATAAAAATACTCACAGCCTCTTGCAGTCGAGAGCACATAATTAACCAAACACTTTAATTCACTTATCTATGAGAACTTCACTGAACGCTCGGCGATGCGGTACTGATGACAATCTGCCAGTCAGCTGGGAGTCTCTCGAGTGACGCCGAGTACTCTGAATCACACACGAAACAATGCCCGTACAGCGATACACTGCAATCTGAGATATTTCATAAGCAAAATCAATTGTTTACAAACGATACCGGCGATGAGGGATCTGATTACAGCGCGTATCGCTCAGGAAAGCAACCTGAGCTGTCTGAAATCTCCGGCACGATTGATGGGTAAAAATGCGTTGCACTTTTGTGAATATTCTGCGGTGCTAGGAACACTTATCCGCCTGGAGTTTTCCCGGATTTTGGGATCAAAGAGTATTGTAGTTTATGACAGGTAAGCGAGTGCCCATTTTCGGCAAGCGTTTATAACGGGTCAAGTTAATTGGTTCTGGAAATGTAGCGCAGATTACATGGCTCAGAATTGTGCAGAATTTTATACCTGCACATAAACTACAACATAAATCATACCGTTTCACATAAAGTACTTTTTAAATGCGTAAAATGTGTATTTATTAAAACTACATCTGATAACGACAAAATGGTAACGTTATGCTTTTAATTATATAAGTAATATATATACCCCTTCGTTTTGTATTTAAATATGCTATGCATAAATCTTGTATAAGCATAATAACGTATAACGAGAATTTGAATTATACTTTGAATTATTTGAGGTTGTTTATACACCATTTTTAATGTATTCGATTGAAGAGGAATAATATTTGATTTTATCTTAAAATACATAAAAATTATTATGATATTCGTGAATAACCCTGAAGCTTTTAGAGTACAATCCAAGTGTATTTTTTAAAATTATTCTCACGAAAAAAAAAATATTTTTCGTTAAAGATCAGAAAATTACGAATGAAAGTCTCATAACTGCACCATTCTAGAAATAATACATTCTTTATCTTATCTCTGATATTTCAGACTACTGATGACGATGTCATATTTATTTATGATAAAAGTGACAGTATTGGCCAAAATGTCAAAGTTCTGGTCATATCAGTTTTTACTGTCAATCACCCAAATCTTTTTTACATTTACTGAAATATATTCGTCCGTTCTTACACGTTTTTTTAAAATTCTTTTAGAGTATTATGTTTTTTATAATTTATCATCAGTTCTTAGAAAAAATACAAACAAAATTATAATTCATATGAAAGATTGTAATGTGTTCGTATTTAATAGCTTTCAATTTAATTAAAAACAAACATAGCTGCTTTTATAATATTTTACTGCGGACATGATAGAGAGGCTGTACTTGGATCTCGCCGACGGGCACAAGGATTAGCGCTGTTTCGGTACACATGTCCTCTACTAAGAGCAAAAAAACAGGGGCGATTACTAAGGGGTTGGATATGCTAGTATGTCTGACATGTTATATACTTGTATATTGAAATTTGTATCACGTTAAGTTATACAAATGAGAATTTTTTTTCTTTATATATCAAAAGCATAAAAAATCGTTATCAATACTAAACTAGTCATACCGTATGATTTCTCAAACAAATTGTTTATATCATATATTAAAGATTGTGCATTGATAATTTTCAATTACACTTGAATTCTGTATTAAATGATGTGCATTTCTATTATTAGATATCTGTGATTTGTGTTGTCATGGGGAATATTTCATGAATTATTATCAGCAAGAAAATATAATAGTCACTTAAGCTTGTTTATCATGATAGAAGTAAACGATATGAGCAGATTGAAATAAAAACAATATAATATGCAGATTGTCTAGCATGGAATTACGTGTTGAATTGTAAATATATCTTATTTAGAATAGAATACAAAAGTCAATGTTCACAAAATATATAAATCAGTCCCTCGTATTATATTTATAAACTTATTGTTATTATTATTCTGAGGTTTATTCTAAAACTAAACTTAATGTCATTGAAAATTAAAAATAATTAAAAATTCAAATTGAAAAGTTACAACCACTGTTTCAAAAATATAATTATTTGAAAAAAGTTGTATTTATTAATTATCAATGTTTTAATAATAAATAAATGAAGCTTTTACGTGAGCGCTACCAGTTCAAATTAAGGGCAAATGCTTCCACTGAGTTCTCATATATAGAAGTAAGCAATTTCAGAACACGATTTTAATCCATTTGACGTGCTAACACGTATTAATAATGTTTTTTTCACAATCTACTTGTTGACAGTCTGTGCATACTAAAAATTTCTAATACATTTTGTAATCCATAGCGGTATTTCATATTACGGAGAAAAATAATTTTTCTTGCTAAATATTGTTTTATTCATAATTATGTAATCCGTTTGCCGGCATATAACATTCATGGTTAATCTAAATAAAGTATTAACTTTGCTGTAGAGAGTCAAAACCTGTACCGAACAGGACAGCTCCTGCAAATCGAATTATCTCGCTCAATAGGTTTTTATTTGATTTCGACCCCCGAGGGTGAAATTCAAATGGGAAATTGAGAATCTGTCTACTGGGGGATGCAAATTTATAAGTATGTTACTTCTGATTTATATCTTCTGATGTAAATGCACTTATCCCAAATCCTTGAAATATTATTGGTCCGCTTAAAGTTAAAGAATCAAAGGCTGGGCTAAATGAACGAATTTGTCCAAAATATTTTATTCACGCGTAAGTATCCTGCATACTAAAAAAAATGAATTTCGGAATCAAAAGTATTTATAAGGATCCAATCAGTAAGACATGTGTTCAATAAATCGAATAAGGATAAATTATGTATTTTTCGTAATATAACCTCATTAAATTTGGGTTATAGAAGACATGTGTTTAATTAAATATATGCTAATTATTACAAGTTCGAGTTCTTTAGGTACTCATGAAATGAATACGTCAGCAACAACCATGTGTGTTGTTTTTTTGATGCACAGCATTTTTAATAGAAGCATCTACACTACGCATATAAAGCGAGTCGCGTGGCGCTCTGACGTCATCACACTTACAAAACTCTACATCACTGCCTTGTAGCTTATTGTAAAGGATTTATAAATCACAAATAACGGAATCGTAAGTATTTAGAAATCACAAATAGTGCATTTAGGTTGCATAGCTAATAGTGATGTCGCATCAAGTCAACGCAGCATATGGCAGTGCTAGGAAGTATGTGACACTTCCGTAGTCTGTTGTGAAGTCAGTTTAATTTTCAGTTGTAAAAAAATATTGAGGCTAATCAAAACTTTTCTCAATTGATTATGTATCTGTTCAAAGCAATGAATAAATTTATGATTGTATACTTCACATAGTAAAATCACTGAGATCTACTTAGACTAACTAGAAAGCTAATAGAAATATGACTGCCGTTTTTTTAAACTTCAATGGTATTTTTTATAATTATTTGGTCATAAATATTATTAGAGGACAATATTATGAAGTATTTTAAAAAACGATTTTTTAAAAAAGATATTTATAGCATAATCCCATTTTTTTTTCATTCATCAATCGTTATTTTAAGCGAGTAAATACGTCAAATAAAAATGTCCATGTAGTACAATAATCCAAAAGATTTTTCTTCGGGAGTCAATGAAATATTTGAAAGTCTATTGTGGCGTTTGTATTGTAAGGAAGAATGCTAGTCTAGGGTCTCTCATACATTTTAATAGATTGTTTACTTTTCAGTTAAGCTTCAAAGTACTCTTTTGAATAGAAACGAGAACCTCAATAGACTTTATTTATTTCCTCACAATAATTCTAAATTGTTTCCATTATATATGAAATCCCTTTGTATCGAACATTTATTGAACGAAATACACCGGCAGTGAGTGATACGGCAAGCCACACAACAGGCGTAGTTTTAATGAAATTATTTATGATGCCGGTATCGATAAAATCGGCTGGACTCCTAAATATGGGGTAAAGGTTTGCTTTATTATTGGTCAATAAATAACGAGTAATCATTGTTATAAAAGCACAATTAGTCTTATATTGCCAGGAATTTTCTTTGGTAGCAATATAACGAATATTTTGTGTGATTTTATATTCAACCATAAACATTTATATCCCAGATATATATATATATATATATATATATATATATATATATATATATATATATATATATATATATATATATATATATATATAAATTTGATTACATGGATCATAACAAAGAGTTGCCCCGCTTCTCGGGGTAGAAGTCTTAAGTCCCACATTTGCATTAAAAAATTCTTCTTAAACTCAAATTACCTGCTCTGTAAGTCATTTATTGGTTATTTATGCAACAGGTTCATTGTCTGACATTTTGTATGCATTATTTCATCCGAGTTATGGAAGCTTTGTATTCTTAATTATTAATAATTGTATTAGTGTCTACTGTAATGTTTGTAATGGTGCTATATTTATTTTATCAAGAATGAGACATATAAAAATCGAAAAATAAATGATTTATTTATTAAACAAAAACGGAATTAGTTTAATTAAAAAAAAAAATTGAATCCCTTTACCATAAATATACAACTTTAAGAAATTACACTATAATTAAAGTAATTATTTACTCTAGTTAGTTTAAATCATCCATTTTACTATTTTTTACAAATTCTTTTTAATATAAGTGGAAAGTGAGTTTTATTTACTTACAATTAATATTCCGCAACAAAGTCACTGTGCGATGATTACGATCGAATCATATTTTTTTTTAATACAATACATTACTGAGATTTTATAATTTGGTGTCACAGAGACAGTACAGAAGTAGTGTTGACACGATCTCCCGGCTTTTTAGTAGGGAAATCAATTTGCCAGCCAGTTGAGGCCAGCGGCGTGGCTCCTGCTGAAAATTGTTTATTTACCCGAAACCCACTGTCCCAGGATAATACGGGATCGCAGTCGGCGGGCAAACATGTCTGACGTTAAAACGTTATCGCTTCATCTGAGTTCATCTAATTAAATAGACTCTCTTGTGTGCCGACCGTCCCCGACTCGCAAAAACGTTTGACGTGCATATTATATGAAGGTAAGTGGTAATCAGTCGGATACCTGACCGGTGACTTATAACAAAGATGAAGCGTAGATTTTCAGGCGTTTAACGTTTTCGCTGATGGACTTATCTTTCCGAGCAGATTTACATGTGTTGGATATATTAATTGCCCGTTTAAAATTGTACAATTATATTCTAATTTTTTAAAATATCTATGAATTAAAAAAATAGGTATGTGTTAAATACTTTTTAATATTATATTGAGTAATAGTTATATTATATAAGAATTTTGTTCCATGGAAAATACAGCATAAGTTTAGTTATCTTATTCAATATTTTGTTTTGGGAACTATCTTAGTTATGTTTGATGTTGAGACTTAACGTTGTTCTGTTAATATATTTTTTAATAAATTATAATAGAGATTAATAATTGAATTTGATTCCCGGACGTTTCACATGGACGCATTTAATATTTATACGTGCAAATTTATATTTCAGCATATTTGAACCACTTTCATGTGTTATGTTTATAAGTTTTTCAAAGTTCTCTAGTGCGAATGTTGCAATGAATGAAAATGTTATTTGAAGATTTGTATCAAACATCTATGGAAGGTTAGGGAGTAGCCGAGGAAGGGAGTTACTTATAAATGTAAATTTAGCGGCCGATGCATTATCGATTCGTTGTGCAGTTCAAATAAATTTTATTTGCGGAGTTTCTGAAAACCTAGCGCTTCCATTAGTAGCTCGCCCTGCTGTCTGTGCGGCCTCTGAAAGCTTTTTAAAAGCTTTAAAACCGGAACTTAAAAGGGACAGTAAGTGAGTTTTGTTTTCTATAAACTTATAAACAAGTAATGATAGTTGCACTAAATGTCACTTAAAATAATGGTTGTATTTTGTTGATCCGTAATACTGTTTTACCAACTAAATTTTTATAAGAATCATATAAGAATATGGTTTCCTCGTCACTTTAATTTAGTTCTTAAAATTAATTTAATTCGTATTGTAGAATTGTAAAAATTGAGTGTTTCCATAACTCGTCGCAGAATTACCTAAGGAAATACGATTAATGTAACTGGTATTTATTTTGTAATACTCCATTTTATTATAATACAATATTGTTATTTTACTATACTGGTTACTATAACTGGTTTTATTTTATTATATTAAGAAAATACTTTAAATACGATAAAATACTTGAGTGATTTTTCCACATGTTAATTTTTATTGGTGACCGGTTTCGCCAACCTTTCTCATTGGATATCATCAAACCATTAAAGTATTTTATTAAATTAAAAATATTAAAATGGCATTCCACCAATTGTCAAAAATATTGATTATTTAAGAAAATACTATTTTGAATTGAAAAATAAAATTAGGCAGTTAGTTTCTTCAGCTCAAAAATAGATTTAAACGTACATTTTTTGATAACAAAACATAGATATATTGACTGAAAAAGTAAACGCTTAAAAAAATACACCTTGTAATTATTTAAAGTGAGAGACTCATATTATAATAAAAATTAAAATAAGTGAAGTCTTGAAATTAAATGAAAGAATTTTATGGGTATATTATAGTAAGTAACTATTAAAACACACATTGTATATAAACTTTGATAAAAGCCATTAATGCTTTATATTTAGTTAACTTCGTTAAATAAATATTTTCCTCATTTTAACAATGTATATAATAACATTTATTGATGAAGTTAATCAAAGCCTGCCCCGCTCCGTTTTAAATTCAAAGAACTTTTGACAAAGTTCGAAAGGTTTCTTTGATAGATCCCACCAACACAGTGACACAATATTGGCAGGTAAATTTGTGTACAATACGCGTGGGAACTGGACTGAACCGAAGAAAAAGATCAGGAAAGCTTCTCCCGAATTCAATCCCCTTTCCAATTTATTTTTTGATCCATTCTGATATATTTATATTATAATTTACCTACCCCCTACCGTAATAAGGATATTTTGTTATTTACAACATGTAAAATATACGGTTATAAATTACATTAAAAAATACAGTCTTCAAAAACAGAATAAAGATATCTTTATATAGTAAAATAACAATCACCTAAACATATTTTATACGTTAAATGTTTCCATAGTGTTTTTTTATCCTTTTATTATATATGTGTCTAGTACAAAAAATATAACACGTATTTTATTTAAATATCTAGAATTTCTATTCATCCCCTCCCTTTTATTCGGCTGTCTGAATTATCTAATTTTATTTATGATTCAAAACGTCTGGTTTCATTTTTTCAACTGTCTTCGAATTCGAATTGTTAATATAACATCTTGAATTTTATATTGATATTTTTCATATAAAATTAATTTATATTAAAAACGATCCATATCATGGTTTAATGGTTAGATTTTTGCG
This sequence comes from Atopsyche davidsoni, assembly GCA_022113835.1. NCBI lineage: Eukaryota > Metazoa > Arthropoda > Insecta > Trichoptera > Hydrobiosidae > Atopsyche > Atopsyche davidsoni. The sequence goes on from JAILWY010000023.1 coordinate 11,790,467, forward strand.
TGCGCAGTATATTGTGATACTTAATTTGTGAGTTCAAAAATTAATTCAATAGCTTATTAAATTTCTTCATAGGAACATAGTAGCAGCAGTCACCTTTAATTATAAATTTCATCTTTAGAAGGCCTTAGTGTGATCTAAGGTATTATTAAAATCAACAGAAATTGTCTGATTTATAATTCTGAATCAGAATTCTTACTCATTGCATTCCTTGATGAATAAATAAACGAATTTCTCTTATCTCTGAAGCAGGAGGAAGTATTTGTAATTATTGTGACTTTAGAAGAGATGCATAATTAAGATAAAAGCAAATACTCATTGTTTTATTTCGAAAATTTTCATAAATAAAGACGAAAAATAAACTTCATCAACATTTTATCTCGCTTATTAATTAATAAAGGCAACGTAATAATATTCCAGAAGTAGTAAAACGTTTTTGGAAAAATGAAAACTCGGGCAGTTTGAATTTGTTTGTTTTATAATTTGAATTATTATACATGAACACATAAAGATAACACTTTAATGACATAAAGTTTTCCTGTAAATTTTACTGAATTTTCATAGTAGTACTAAGACATACCAACTTTTACCCTTATCTTATTCTTATGTGATTAATTTGATGAAAATTGTCTGACAGTATTATGCAAATGATCTATGGAGAGTAACAAAAACTATTGTATTTTGTAAGGGGTAATTTTTTTTCTTATAAATTAAAAAAAATGATTTTTACCTCAGCTCACTTTTTTGTAGCTAAAGAGAGCACCAATATTAATCCTTTGTATTTTTTCCAATACTTTTGCCTGAACATGACAAGTTGATTTCACGTAGAAATGGATTCCCAAGAAACTGACTTAGATCTTCTTTATGATTGACAGTTTTTTATTCACTATGAGATAAAAGTACCTTTGCCAACTTAGATAGCATTAATTTATATTGAATTATTATTACTAAGAAAAATAATGAATGGAACTTGCAGTAATATAAAAAAGTATTCGTCAGTCCTTCATATCCTTTTTAGATGTAGTTTATATAAGATAAAATATATAAATCATAATGTAAGGATATTCTTTTTAAAATGACTCTATTGTACTAAAAAATGCATTTATCCCTTTGTTTGATTGTTAACTTCGCCTCCTCTTAGAAAATCCGGGATTGGAAAAAGAAAAGTTTCTGAAACATCCCTAACGTGTTTTTACTTTATAAAAGAAAATCTGCAACGAAGTTTTTCCCATATAGCATTGCAATTTTCACAAGTAACGTTTTTAACAATTTTCTTCTTTATTTTTCGGTTTGGTTAATGTTAATTGCTTATAATATCAGAAAATACTTTTAACTGGATAAATTGTAGTAACAACATGAAAGATTTGTTTTAAATTATTGTTTTAATTGAAATGAATTAGGTTTCTAAATGACTGATTCTCAGATTTATACTAGATTTTTTAGAGGATAAATTGTATAATCTGGGTCTTGATATAAGCTGGATATCAATTAACAAAGTGTTCCGTAATTTTTTTTTTCACATTTATCTTAATCAATATTAATTAAAATTAAAAATAAAACGTAATAAATATTTTTCAATAGCTAGCTCGACAATATGGTCCAGTTCAAACTAAGCGCTAAACCTTTCTAAGCCTTCCCTTAAACCTACCCTAGAAACTTTGTTAAGAAACTCAAACTTGTATTAAGAGGCGAACTCATTACTGCCGGTGACGCTTATGAAAGACTTATATTTTTTTATTGATATTAACACAAAACGATATATATTTATAAATATATTACTTTTTGTCATATGTTATATTATTCCAAAGTAGAGATATCATAAAAATATTGATTTTAATTATGAATTTCATCTTATTTAATTGGATATTTTTAAAGATATTAAATATTTAAAAAAAAAATCGATGTCAGATTTTTCGTACAACGCACTAGCGTCTGTGCGATTCGTGTCGATAATATAACTGCAATAATAGAAAACAATCTTTGTATAAAACGTCGACTCACTCAATCGTCGGTATTTACGCGCTAAAGTGCCCACCTGCATATTTGCGCCCAGCTTAAGTAAAATACCGACCTTCTGAGGTTTATGACATGTTGTTTGGACACACTGAAAGGCATTCTACGACCCTTCCTAGAAGATTCGGGTTGTTACGTGCAAAAACCCCATTAGCATATCTTCTATTGTCAGCAACTATGTAGTAATCCGTTTGAGTTCGTTTTATGATTTAAATTGCCGTCTGTGCTTACATCTGGCATTGTTTTGAGAACGCCAAAGACAAGCCGCTAAAAGGTGTTTTCCCCAAGAAAGGTGCAGAGAAAATCCCAGGGTTAAAATTAACATCTGTGCATTCCTTTCACTAATCCCCTTTGGGGATTTGTTATGTTTAATTTTAACATTCCAATGTACTCATATTTTTTGTATATAAACCCCATGACCGGGTCCAATAAATCGCCATCGCTGCCGGCGATCGCCCGACCCAAAGCGTGACCCTCGTGCGCCCAGCCGAACTGGCGCGCATAATTTCCAAGCTCCCTCTCCGCAAGGCCCCAGGACCCGACGACATCTCAAACACCCTACTCAGGCACCTACCGAAAAAGGCTATAGTCATGCTGACCAAAATTTTCAACGCCTGCCTTCTGCAAGGCTACTTTCCCACACAGTGGAAATGTCCCAACGTGATCCCTATTCACAAGCCCGGAAAGGACAAAGTCCTTCCGGTGAGCTACAGGCCAATAAGTCTTCTTTGCGGCCTAAGCAAAATACTCGAGAGAATAATTCTCAAGAGATACCTTCCCTTCAACCAGAAGGCCATCCAGGACCAACAGTTCGGCTTTAGGGCAGACCACTCGACCTCTAAACAGCTCATCCGACTGACAGACCACGTGACGAATGGCTTCAACATGCACAAGAAGACCGGCATGGTCTTCATGGACATAGAGAAAGCCTTCGACACGGTCTGGCACGACGGTCTGCTGCACAAGTTGTTCGTGTCGGGAGTCCCTCTCTACATTATTGATGTTCTCGCATCTTTCCTGAGTGACAGACAATTTGCCGTCTCACTCCCGGGAGCCTCCTCCAGCCGGAGACCGGTCCCGGCGGGGGTCCCCCAGGGCTCAGTCCTAGCCCCACTCCTATTTTCCCACTTCATCAGCGACCTGCCCACGCCCAAGGGATGCGACCTAGCGCTCTACGCAGATGACACTGCCTGCTACTCCACCTCAAATCGCACTGACACCATTGTCAAAAGACTCCAGAACGGACTCGACTCAATCAGTGCCTTCTACCAAAAATGGAGGATCAAAGTCAACCAGGGGAAGACTGAGGCAATCATCTTCACCTGGAAACATCCTGGTAACGATCGCACCGACCCCCTACGAGCTGACGGCAAGCCGATCCAATGGAGCAAAAAGGTGAAATACCTCGGAGTCCATCTGGATCAGAGCCTCGCATGGCATCCCCACGTCGCAGCCGCTCGAATAAAAGGCCACACAGGCAAAAACAGCCTCTACCCACTGCTGTGCGCTAGAAGCCCCCTCCCCCTCGAGTCCAAGCTCAGGCTCTACACCTCCATCATCAGGCCTTACATGATGTACGCCGAATCTGTCTGGTCAAACGCCAGCCAACACCTCATCGCGAGTATCCAAGCCGCCCAAAACTCCTGCCTACGCCTCATCCTAGGTGCCTACTACCGTACATCGTCAACCACCCTCTGTGCCCAGACCAAAATCCCACCGATTGCAACTCAGACGCTTCACGTCACCGAAAGACTATACCAGTCCATAAGAAAATCAAAAAACCCCCTCCTCAAAGGGATCGGAGACGATACCCCAGACTCACTGCCTTTCCACTACAGACACAAATTCCCCCACCACATCCTACTCGGTGAAAATATAACAGTCTCCGACGGCTCCAGGGGCACCCTATACAAGAAGGAGCGCCAAGTTCCCAAAAAACCTACCCAGGAGTGAACTTTGCATCCTCCTGCCCTACCTGTTATTGTTATAAATTTTATCTTTGCTATATAGTTCGTAGATATTTATTACACATAAACACATGCGAATAAAGGGTTTTTTTTTCCCACTCATTTTCCCTGCCTAACACAATATCACAACCATAGAAATTCATGTACGCTACCACCTAAGTCACACATTGAGAGCCCCGAAACCTGCGCGCAGGACGGGGATAGACAAACACCTCACCAAAACATTAGTTATAAGATCTATTGTAATAAACCTAATGAAAAATAAAAGAATTTTGAAATTTAATTTAAAATTTGGTCCAATAAAGCCAGAGTCGAGAACGAGTTGTTTCTGTGAACACCTCCCTTCCTGCGACGTATCTCTCTTGCGATAAGCTTAGTAAAGATCAGCCTGAAAACTGCTCTCCCTGCGTCTGATGCCAAGCTGAGAGATACGAAGCCCACATCCCTGAGATCCAACACACCTAAATAAATACAGTCTTTATATGTCCCGTATAATCTTGTTTAAATTGTTTTGCAGGTCAAGCGCAGCATTATGTTGAAGATGGCGGACGCCTGCCAAGAAATGGCGTCCAAGCAGACCCGCTTCCACGAAATGTACGTGCAGAGACACAACAACGTCAGCATCCTGTATGCCGACATCGTCAACTTCACGCCCCTCTCCGAGCAGCTCAGCGCCTCCGACTTGGTCAAGACTCTCAACGAACTCTTCGGCAGATTCGACCAGATCGCTCAGGTGCAGTATGATATATCAAATTATTATAATACCATATAAAACACCCAGTGTACACATTATCACCATTTTAGTCCATTTATTTAATATCCGATGTAAGTTTGTTTAAAATATTATTCATTGATTTCCTTGAAAAAAATATTACAAAAAAATTATATACAATTATCAAAAACAAAACAAGAATGTTTTGAAATATCGATTTTCAGCTAACCAAGTTTTGTGAAAACCTTATTAATATCCAACCGCATTATTAAGGTTCACTCTATTTTGCCTAGTGGTTTAATATCAAATAGCACACTTGCATGCAAGTCTAATGTAGAGTTAAGATGTTTTTTTTATAAAAACTTGTCATCTGATATTAATTGATTTTTTGCCGTATATTTGCAGTAAAAAAGTCAGACTAATCGAATTTTTTCATGACCTACTCGAATTAAGTAAGTTAATAGATCGAGTGAGCATCAATCGGTTATGCCCATCACTAGTCAGTATAAAAATTGAGACATTGGAAATAAGAGTGTAAAGCAATTTGTAATTTGAGGTTGTTCGCGGTAGGCATAGTATTAAAAATCGTGAGTCTCAAGTTTCTCTCTGACATTAACTCTATTTTATAGAAAATTAAAAGCAGTCAATGGAAAATATTTCCTCGAAATTCATTTTTATCATTTAGGCCGAAAATGAATAAAAACCTATATATGGAAAATCTTTTATTCTTAAGATAAATGTAACCTTTTCCTTGATTTTCTCATAATAGGATTCCATCACATAAATCTCTCCAATCATGCCCCAGCATGGAAAAAGTAGATTTAGGGAGCCACTAAGAATAAGACGTAATGAAAGGTTTTTTTTGTAAAATCCGGTCACGTGCCTCCCTCAAAATTAATTTGTGACTTCAGAAAACTCGTGGGTACAGCCGACCTGGAGTAAAAATATGTAAACTCAAGACGAAGGACGATCAATTTGAAGTAAACAACTTCACAAAAATGAACCAAAATTAATTTTGCTAGATTGTTGAATGAATTTCGTTTATCTAATTTATTTATATTTTATGTATGAGCCAAATATTTACTATTCCTTAATTCTTTATTCTTTAAGCTTCATATACCATATCATGGATATGAATATTAATAATTGTACTCTATTTTAGCAAATTTAAATATTGTGAGGATAATCGATATTATATTTTTATTATATGAGGTTATAATAAAAAAATTATCGACACATGCATTTAAACGCAGATTAACCCATTGATTGATTTATGGTTATTTTACAGGTATTTACCCATGTATACTGATTTACATAGTCCTGTAAATATCTGCATACTTACATAGCAAATTGTTGGCGTTTTAATTAAATGTGTAAGTAAAATTTGTCTTGTGTAAAAAAAGAGTGTAAAAGTTTCTTCGTTGAAGCCACCCTGTTAATGTCAAAATGGATAAGCATAGAACATGACGTTTCAGATTTCCAGATCGTAAATCATAAAAATCTTCGCATTTTTTATTGGCTCTTCTGCGAAATTTTACATCCATCCAATCTGTTTGGATTTGTCGTCCATTGTCACTTTAGCCCTTGATTTTATATTGTCAGCTTTTATGTAAAAAAATAACTACCCTTGCTTGTGATATTCTGAAAAGTAGGCGGAGATATTTCATTGATCTCCAACATTACACATTGGGGCATTTATCGGAATATTCATTAAATCTAGATATAATCGTGGTTTATGATTGATTCTGCTATAATTAGAAAACATATCTGAATTATGTAAAACATGGTTAGGTATAATGGTGCTTGTTTTGTGGTGGCTACAAATAATAACATTGTTTAGGGATAAGAATTATCTTTCTAGTAGAGGTTTCTCCATAGAAGTTGGAGACTTAGTTAAATTAGGTCAAATGACAGAACCACCGCAAGGCGAAGTCAATTAGCTCGGCACCGCGTTGGAGGTGGTATAATTACAAACATCATCAGAATGCTTAATTTGTAATTTACTCAAGCCAAACGACTTGTTAATTGCTTATCGAGGGATCGTTGCCATATTTTTTTAGAAAGAAAAGAGTTTTTTTTGTTATAATGCGTTATTACGCACATCTTATAAAATAAAATCGAATTGTGATGAATTTACAGTTATGTTAACGAGACGATATAAAATCTGATTTATTTATTTTTACGAAATTTAATTGAAATCGGTTTATTTAAATACAAGTTAACGTAAAACTTTCAAGTTTAAATGAATTTTGAAAACAGATTGCAGATCGCTCCAATGTCTTTTTTAAAATTTTAAATTCACAGAGAAAGATAATTATATTTACTTTTCAATTTAATATTAACTTAATTCAAGACATTTAGAGTTATAACGTAGTACTTTCGCAGATATATTTACAATTACTATGAAGCATTTAATTAGTGGTTATAAAATACATTGATTAAAATATTCAAATAAAATAAAGGTATTATTCTTAAGGCCTCTTTGCACTCAACTAGACGAGCTGTGCAACGGTGTTTGCTCCAATAGTCATCGTAAGTGGTCTCTTACTATAATCGGATTAAATGTTATTGTTACAATTGCGCGTTGTTATGCGACATTGAGCTGAATCAGAATGGCTCTGCTTATTGCCCACCGACCCTAGCGAGAGGAGCTCTCGTTGTCGCAAGTCGCATTTCAATTGATTCTATGTCATTACTTTTATTACCGCACAACGGTATATAACTATACTACCTACCCACGAGTTCTATTTTCTACAGGTAACTCTATATGCAAAACATGTTTCACTTGTGTAGCGTAAAAAAAATTTTTTTAATAAATAATAAAAAAAATTGCTTTCCGATACCTGAAATTTTAATATATTCAAACCTATTCAAACATCTTTGAAGTTATAATACAACGTATTAAATCTTTTTATGTGGCTAATTATTATGTACCAATTTGCATTATCTTATTTGTTTTTTTAATTAATACATAATTTAAAACATGCGTATTTTAAAAATTAATTAAATATGGTTGTATTTAATTTATACAATCTGGATTTTAAAAAATTAAGTTAATGGACGGCAAGTAAGCGGATTGAGTTCAAAAATTCCACCCTTTGATAATTTATGTAGTCCCACTTATTTCATAATTCCGCAGTACTTATCTCAAATGACTTGGTGTAAGTTGTCTCGAGAGATATTGGGCGACCTATTCTTAGAAAAAAATCCTTCAATTGGATGCTCAACGAGATTTAAATTTTAAATTGCATGTTATTGACAGATTAATTGGATATTCAATGAAATTACGAGTATTGGCAGCAAAAAAAAAAAATTTGCGAAAATTTATTATTTGAAACATATTCAAATAGTTTTTTTTTAAAATAATTGTTCAGCTTGTTAAATGTATTTTTTTTTAAGAGAAAAAGAATTGTTTTCTCTATATTTCAACCTATTTTTGAAGACAATGTCATACATAAAACGTTAATAAAATTAGTTGCTTTGCTTGATAAAGTTACTACAAAAAACGCATTAAACTCACCTCAATAACTTTATGCAAAGAATTATAAGGTCTATAAAAAAATATTTGCTGATTATAATATAAAACAACTATGAGTAACGGGTAAATAAATGAGTTAAACAAGTTACATGCTTATGTAATACGTTACTGATATGTATGAGGAGTATCACCTATACTCGAGTAAAAGTTGGAAATGATTTCTATTTAGAATTTTGAGATTCATATTTTATAATATACTTTGATGAAATTTAATTGCGTTGTAACGCAGTTTTTTTTGCGTTCAAAGAGTAAATACTTACAAGGTTATGTGCTTTTTTCAATATCGTTAAGAATGGTTCTGGCGAAGAATGTAGAAACACGGACACTTGTATTGGAGAGTAAGCCTTTAGTCTCGTTAGAGAGACTTCATCTTGTCGTAGAACTATCGGATTGTGAGTCAGGGGGATTATCGCTAAGAATCCTATCGTTTTATTCACACAAGCAAGTAATACGAAGTAAATGTCTTTATAAAAATATTTACATTACATTTGATTAATAAACTACGTATAATTTACGCTTCTAGAGATTCGTGCAATTTAAACTTTCTCTTATACTTGCAGTATAAGAGAATCCCTGCTACAAAAAAAAAAGATGTTTCATTTCGTTCTATTACTTGACTACGTGGTACTTTATATTATTAATTTAAAGGACTCCCCAGATACCTGATACCTTTCGTAGATGTTTTGAGGAACGCCTCCAGCCTCAGAATGCATTTGCAGAATTATTTAGAAGCAACGGTATAAAAAATGTACGATCCCTCCCTCACCGGGGAGTTACTACCAGGTAGTTGGGTGCTATAATTTACACACGGCTCATACATTTTCTGTGTTTCTATGTAGCCAACAATTTTTATTAAATTATTCATGTGTTTACATTGCTTGTAGTAAGGCGTTGAATCATTTTACAAAATGGTTTTTGTAAAATAGGATTCTTATGAAATTAATTTTATATTAGATAAACAACAAATGGTTTCATTAGCATTTTGTTTTTGAATATTTAAACTAACATGTTTTTTGCACTATCGAGTACAATAGTAAAATTTCCTTTGAATAAAGGGGATTTTCTAAACCTTTTAAAACTTAGTGGAAATACTTGAAAAATCACAGTGAGCTTTGTATTAAACGCGTCTACTTACTTTTTTGTTGTATTTTTATGCTCGAAAAAAATAAAATGAGAATTCTGAGTTCGTAGAGGATTACTCAAAGCTCCTTCCAGCAAAATGAAATGAGAGCGCAGAAGCGGGAATCGTTGCGAAAAATCCTTGAAATTCGCAATTAAGTGACTTTATTTTAATACAAAAAAATATTTTACACAAATTAAATGCCAAATAAGTAATTTTATAAGTTTAAATTAATCCCGTGACGTATACATGTGTTGTTAAAAATTAATTAACTTTTGTTCGTTTGTGTTCGAAAATTATATATACTGTCTTAGATTTTAGATAATTGTAATTAATCTAGTTATTTTGTTTGTTTACAATTAATTATAAAATTATTCTGTAGTTTTAATACCATCGATTTATAGTATGTACACAAATTATTTCAGTTTCCATTTAGCAGGACCAATTTGATTGTACACAAATTAAATTTATACTAGACAAACAATACAGAGGCAATAAAATATTGATTTTGATGTAACTCAATTTATCACTTTTTTTTAATTGAAATGCACTGTCCATATCGGCTGAATAGTTTTCGAGAGACGAAAAACTTTTTTTGTTTCGAGCTCTGATAATCGATCGATCTTCCGAATTGTTCACCACGATGCAGTTTCATTGGTTTGCACTTTCGTTAACCAATCTAAGGAGTTGGGTCGCAAGTTGCGCTGTGCTCCGAGAGCCTGAATAAGCTGCTGAGTTCTCGGGGATTTCCCCGGCAGGAAGGAATGCGGCCAAACTTAGTGTCGGCTCTGATGTGCTGCGGCGAGCCGAGACTGGGGCTGGGACGAGCCCTGCGACGGGTAAAGGAGAACTGCGACGAATATATATTTTTTTATAAATAAAAAAATATATTTGTATATTTTTTATCACTCTATTTTAAATGCAAAATAGCTATCTTGATTAAGGTATTCTTTCTTTTCAAAATCAAATTTGTAAGTAAATACATATTTCTTATTATATAAGTCTAATTTATAATTAAAGTAAGACGTAAAAATATTTAAATAATATTAAATATATTTAAATGGGTTCTGTAAGCTTGCTACACAGTAATCAAATATATATATCAAGAGTCTGTGTACGGTTTTATAAAAAAAGACGGTGTATCATATTTCTGTGTAACCATGAAATCATATATTTTAAGTGGTATTTGTTTAAGTAGATGGATTTTTTTTATTTCTATTTGTATTCAGATGTAAAAAAAAACAATTCTGCAAAATGTGATATAAAATATGTTTGTCAGTAAAATTAATATAAAAACATTTTTTTAAATATATTTTTTCTTGAATATCTCTTTATTTGAAGCAAACGATATCTTAATGTCTTTTATTAAAAACAAAATAATAAGATCCAGTGGGTAGATAAAACAGAGTAGGTAGGTGTGTAAATAGTTTCTATCCGAGATGTTCAGTGCCCATGGGGGTTGAGGCTTGCAGCATCGTATCCAGTGTCGGACTTAGGTGCGTGAAGTTTCATAAGAAAAGTATTTCGTAAGGGAAAAATCCTAATGTATATGTGTTTATCAATAGTCTCTTAATTATAAACATCGTATTCATTCCATAAAGTTGGGTCGATTCAGTCCTTCGAAAGCTTTCAAATATAAATAAATAAGCTTTTTTATTTACATGTATTGACCTAAGTAATTAAATTATGCCAATGACATTATAACTACTGTATTTTTGTCCTTATTCTAAGTAGATTCAAGTAAATAGTTCCTCAGTGAACCAATTCGGGCCTGGTCAACTTGGTGTGTTGTTTATGAGGAAGTTATTAATTTATCTTGTGTAAACTCAGAACGAATTTCACAAGCTTATACGGCTATTAATTCTAGCGTAAACTGCAGGTAGAAATGTCGTTAGAATTTATGATGCTGTCGTTTTTCAAAATTATATAGCTGGAGATTGTGTATTAGTGACGGGTAAATTGGTTTTTTTAGAATACATTCCATTCACACTCTGTGTTTATCAAATACGTCGAAAAAGGTAGGACAAAGCTATTAATTAGTATAAAAAGTATATATAACGCTAAGAACACATAAAAAATAAAATAGATAAAATCATCATCAAACATTTCAACATAATTTACTATCATAAGGTTTAAGTATCCAATTAGTTTTTCATAAGTTAAGGTTTCTCAGGTTACTTAATTAAATCATTTTTTTAAAGCGATGATGTCATGATTGGGTTCTACTTTTTCACACATATAATTTTTTTGAGGCATCTGAGAAAAGTGTCTATCGGAGTTTCCTCTCTTTCTCCTACAATAAACTAGTTTATATTATTTCATTCAAAATCGTACCGTGGATGAACGGTGACGTATAATATAAATATTGTTTTTTTCGGTATACGATTGTTTATAAATAATTTGTTTTGTTGCAGGAGAACCAGTGCATGCGTATAAAGATCCTAGGGGACTGTTACTACTGCGTGTCCGGCCTGCCCGTTTCTCGACCCAATCACGCCTACAATTGCGTCAACATGGGGCTGCAGATGATCGAAGCCATCAGGTAAATAACCAAGAACACACCCCTCAAGTCTTGTTAGTGTATAAACATTATCACACTTTTAACCTATCCTTATTAAAAATTGAACGACATATAGCGGAGCGAATGAAACGAAACGAACCTTTCACATGCGAATGATTTTTTGATGGTGATATATTTGTGAATTTGTATTTATATGCTACAATTTTGCCTATGAACAGTATAATAAGTGTGTTCGTAGTTTCTGATAGGTTATCCTGCATTTTATATTTGAAGTATTTGACGTGTCGGTCTTGGGGTGCACAACGTATTGTTGCAAACAACTTTAATTTAAAAAAATGTGGCCTTAACGTTGGAAACGCAGCATAACACATACGAACAAACCAATTCTAGCGTAATTTTAAAAATCCCAATTTTTCATTTAGTATCTACAATTAAAGAAATATTAAAAATTTTAAAGAAATTATTTATTTAAAATTTTATTAAATTATCTTCAGTTTAAAGTTGAAGCAATTCAATCTATGTTTGTTTGCATTATTAATAAATACTGATCGAGAGCAGAGTATTGAAATAGTTGAGCAACGATCTCCCCCACTGCGCTGCATTCCTTTCAATATAATCTTGAAGCGGAAACGCCGAAGTTTTTATGGTTATCTTAAACTTCGAGAAGTTTCCAACAAATAGCTTTTAAAATCTTGAATTAGCTTCAACCCGAACCGCAAGGCTGAATCTTACATCTACACTTGGTCAGCTCAGTAACTTTTTATTGCCCTTAATCAAGTGACCAACGATAAAAAAAATATGTAGCGTTTATTATCAATAAAATTTTAACGCTACACAACATATGAAGAAGAAAATACATTTTTAAATTTAAAACAGGTATTGCAACATGAAATTTACATTAAAATTATCATCACAATCATGTAATTATAATTTATGTATTACTGTTTTGTGTCCTTCAATTTTTTAATTCAACAGATAATAGATCAAATTGTAAAAAAGTAACATTGTATTAATGTGTGATTTTATAAGTCTTTATTAAATATTTGTTCAAATAAAATTAAAATCTATACCCATTTAATTAAATGAAAAAAAATCTTGGATTTATACTAAAGAGATTAGTTAGCTTGCGCTGTACGATATTTACAGTACCCATTACCGATAACCAAAAAGAGTAATGAAATCGAAATTTACATCAAAAAAAATTATTTTGGAAAAAATATGACTTATTTTTTAAGTGATAATTTTTGAATTATACCTACTGTTTTTGAATCAAAAATTATTTGTAAAGCACCGTAAAAATATTTGAAACTAATACGTACATGTTATATTGTCACATCCTTTTAGATTGAAATAATGTGATAATAATATACATTTCTATATTAATACTAATAAATTAAAGGCAAGACAATCACTCATTATTTTAACTGTTACTAGTTTATCAGTGACGTTAAATGGCAAAGTTTCGTTCTATTATAAAATATCCATCGCTCGGATGTCACGTAACGCAGTGGAAGTTTGCCCCAGCTCAAGGCTCTACTACTCCCCATTTAACGTTCAGGGTCTTTCATCCTCTTGGAGCGAGCAGTTGCCTCAGTGATTGCAAGGTTGTTTGAAAACCGGAGAAAGATATTACAATATAGCATTCTCTGCAATATCAGAGTACTCCGTAGAGCTCCGCATAATGCTTTCCGTGCACCTTTTCAACTTCTTAAGCCCAGGCTCTAGTTCCTAGGATATTTTAATGATGAAAAATATATCCGTGATAGGTATTAATATAGTTAAGTATATTTGGAAATACATTTGTGTCTTAAAATAAACTAAACATGTTGTCACTATTATAGCATGTACCAATTAAATAATTCGTTATTGACGCATACGTTTCAAAGGCCAAATAAGTAATTAAAGTAACTATAATGTGGTTTTTTAAGCAATACCATAATTGATAAAAAAGTTCAAATACATGAAATATGTACATTATATCATATTTTTTAATATAATTTATATTTATATTTATGTAAACATATAGAGTTCATCTTTTTGTATAAAATATACTCAATTGCCATAGATCTAATAAGGTAGCAGCAAATTTATCGGGCAGTGTAGTTATATATATAATGTATAAAAAAGGGTACAGAAAATACGATAAAAGCATGAATGAACATTGGCATCATTTCTGCAAATCATAAATGTCAAGAAAAGTGACAATAAATACACAATAAAATGTAAAAAAATACACAAGGAAAGAAAATCGTAAAAATGGATATACATAGGATACAAAAAATACACGTATTCGTTGTAAAAATATTTCGTAGTGCGTGAAAAATGATTCTGCTTCTTTAAATTGTTAACTTGTTACTTTTCCAATCTGTAAAAATCTGTATGCGTCTTATCCAACTATCGTGATTTTCTTTATTAATTCTTATACAAATTTATTATATAAATTTTATACATATAAAAAATTATGGACGTTAAATCATTGTTTGAATATTGATTGATGGTAAAATATTTATTTAAAACTGATATTTGAAAATATCTCTCAAAGACTAATCCATAAAATCAAGTTTTCTTAATCGGATGTCCATTGAAAATATTTTGAAAAAGTGAATTTCATAAATTGACTGATTGAATAAAAAAAAACATCATTTATGTTTTTAATTTGGTTATAAATCAATTCTCTTCATAAAAAAAATATTTACAACGATAAAAAGATCAACAATATGCCTTTAACCAAAAGCGGAAACTCACGATCGAATTAGAGTCGTAAACGTCGCTCGGCGCAGGTTTAAATTCGCGAGTCTGTTAATCGCATTTCCTAACAGAGTTTCTATTCATACCTGAAAATTCAGATTCATTCTGCGGCTAGAGGGAAATTTCAGTTTTAGTTCTCCCGTCGTCCATTTTCCGAACCGCGCGGCGGCCGAGGTTTTATTTTGTTTTTCCTCTAGCCGTGACTGCGGGAGCATCTGGGGAAATCCCCTTGGTTTTAAATTTATTTTCTGATTTATATTTGTGTGAATTTGTTTACCTACCCTCCAACGTAATATGTTGCATATTCATATACGTTTATTTACTAACTAAAATATATTTTGTGCTGCTGTGTTTTTTTTTTTTAATATTTTAAAAACAGATAAACCAAAACATAGTGTTGAAATATGCAGGCGGTCACCATTTTTGCAATTGTTAAAGTGCTCACTGAATTTTTAAAGAGGATTACTCACAGCGGTGTACGGTGAAATGCACAGAAAAAGAGAGGGTCCCGTACATTAATAATGATACTTATATATGTTCTGGTTCATTTAACGTCATTAAATACTTCTGCTTTAGAAAAAGTTTTGCATTGATAAAAAAATCTTATACATTTGGAAATATACAATACATATATGTAATTATGTGATCGATAAAGAACGTTAAGCACACATATCTAAAACATGTAATAAAATTTATTTTAATGCAATAAATATGATTTTTTTATTTCTATTGGTAATATTAGTAATATTGAGAGACTTATAAGTCTCTCAATATTACTAAGTATCAGACTAATAATTATTGAAAGACTTATTAAATATTATATAACTTTATACGTACTCAATGAGATAAATATTTGAAGACTATTTGCTACATATAACAAAGATAAACAACAATTTGTTTGTTAGTTTATTAAAAAAGTAAACTTTTTGTGTTTAATTATATTTTATGTGTCCTGATAAATTATTTTGAATTTTATGATAATAATTATAGCAAATATTATTTATTTCACATTAAAATAAAAATGACTTCCTTAAATTTTCCTTTAATGAATAATATGCATATTTTAAAAAATAACAAGTTATATTACTAGATATTTAACAAAATGTTAACAACCAATGTTGTGCCAATAGGGAAATTGAATAATTAATTTAATATTCGGGTAACGTCAACCTATGCAAAAAAAAAATAAAACTCGTTTCAACTACAACGTGACAGATTTCAGGACTTTGAAATTAAAATTCTTTCTGCTACATTGCACGTCCATCACAGCACCTCGCGGCCATGCCATGCGCCAGGCGTGACGTCGTTCAATTGCACCAATCACAATTCAAACATAAACTTTTATCGTATAACGTTTCTGTATTTTCTCGATTTTAACTCATACAACTACGTTGTGCCACAAGTCACCGAGCTCTTTGAAAAATGTATGAGTGTTAATCAACATGAATTAATCATTCGTAGACAAGCATCGTCTCTCTTAAAACGCGTCATAAATTCTAATGAAATTTTAACTTTATCCGCACCCGGAAATGGTGTTATCAGAAGAGACGTATCAAAATTTTATTTTTCTTATCCTGTAAATAAAATTATAATTTTACTCATAATGACTTTCAAATAGATCCTTATCTCTGATTTCTCAGATAACCAATTTTACATATCTTTTCTACATTCAGCAGGGAGTATCCATTGACAATTAAAAACCTGTCGATTATCATTTCGCTTAACCACAGTGTTTCATGAACATGAAATTAGAGAACAATGCTATTTTTATAAATGCTTTATCCGATGGAAACATTTTTTGTCATTGTTAATTGAAAACTAGTGAATTTATTCACATAAAATATTCCTTAGAGATTTAAAGAATCAATATTCGATTTAATCAGGATTTTTCGTATTATTTTTACTTTCAGCGTAATCTTTGTAGATTTCGAACAAAAACGATAAAATAAGATAATACTGTAATACTGAGTAATTATATATTTTTTAAATTTTAGCAGTTATATTAGAGGGTTGTTGTGCTTCATTGGCTGCATGCAATTGCAATATCCAATCTTCACATCTGCAATTAAATGAAAATCCAATTGGGAGTTGAAACGAGAGTTGCGACAATTTTTTGATGAGTTTTTAATGACATTTTTTATTCTAGATTCGTCCGCGAGGCCACAGGCTTTAACGTCGACATGCGCATCGGGATTCATACCGGAAACGTCCTGTGCGGGGTGCTGGGCCTCCGGAAGTGGCAGTTCGACGTGTGGAGCGATGACGTCACGCTCGCTAATCACATGGAGTCTGGGGGAATCGCTGGGTAGGTGCTAGCTATTATTAAACTGCAAAAAGTATAAAAATGTTATTTGAATATAAAGTCTTTTTTGCTTTGTCGTCTCATAAGGAATAACGATTAATATGTAATGTAGCAGGGACAATTTTTTGTTTAGTTTCAATCAATTTAATTAACTCCGTTTTTTTGGATAGATGATCTATTTAATTATCTATCTAAGTTTAACGACAATAAAAATATCAGACATTTTATAACAGAGCTTTTATTACAATGTATAATAATACTGAAAATATTGCTTTTGATTTTCTTCCGAATTTATTACTATGTATTTTATATACGTACACAACTTGTTTCCAGGCGTTACCTTTCTTAAATTTCTTCCGAGAATAATTCATCAGTGTAAACGCATGTCATTGGCGTTATGAGTCGAAATTATTAATATTGAATAATTAACTATTTTATGATGTTCGACAAAATCTAGTGTTCGTATTTACTGTGATGTGTTTGCTATCGCGGCATTTAATCAAAATACACTACAAATGGTTTTGTGCTTACTGCATCTTAGGTCACGGCTCGTCCTTCAAAACTCACGGTTTTATTGAAAAAGGAGTAGCATGTTTGTGTATACGCACTGCGTTATAAAAAAAAAACATTTAATGGGAATATTTTTAAGTTTAAGAAAGCATTTTTTTGTGCTGAGCACAAGGTGTAAGAGAAGCTTGAGAAACGCTTTCGTTCAAAATCCAAAATAAAAATATGGGCATCTTTTGTCATCCTAAGGTGGGGGTTTAAAAAGGAGTTTCTCTGCATCAGAAATGTCACAGGGAATTATTCAAACGCGAGTCCCTGCCCTCCCCCAGCGAGCGCATTCATACCTCACTGCACTGACAAAGGAAGGATGCAGGAAGTTGCAAACTGCATGCGCGTTTCTGCATTCTTGAATACTATCGCAAAGGTTGTTAAAGTAAATTACTTATTCCAGGATTTTTATGTCATTTTATTGCGACATTGCGACGTTCCACTCGCTGGGTGCCCGAGGCAGAGGGTCTTTTTAAAACTTTATATATTATATATATTTCACACTAACACAAAGCAAAAAGATTTAAATAATGTTGCTCATGAATTTTTAATTTTATTTCTGTTGGTGTAAGTGAAATAATTTAACTTGGAATTTATAAATCGGGGTAGTTCTCAATGATTGATTGTCTGATTTTGTTTACTCATGTAAGGTTGAGTATGAAAAAACCGTTCTAAGATGTTACGTTAAAACATTTCACAGATGAAATAGGTATATTCAATTAAAAATAAATAAATATTAATCAAATAGTAATACTATAAATGGTTTTTTTAAATTGTTTTTTTATGAATTATTGACACGTGATGTGAAGTAATTTAAAATCTGTTCAAAATCCAAATTGTATTATACTGGAGATTACGTTGGACGTCTTGTGGACGTCTTGCCATTATAGAAATGTCCAAAATATAGTAACAGCTATTTTCATAAATTAAGGTTCTCGGAAATTACTTGATATTAGAATAAATTATAATTTCAATTTCCTTTACGGAAGCCTTTAAGATTTGACCTAGAAAAGCTTACATTCTCTGACTTTTTTTAAATTTAGGAAAAGGTTACACTTAGAATTTACTATAGGTCATCCAAATTTATGTTATTTGTACTAATACATATACTAAATATATGTTCGTATTTCATCACGAAGGTCATTTTTTTATAGAAGAATAACTGTCGATACACCAACATTTTGTAAATATCTTTTTACGAGTATTATATAAAAAGCCATGTTTTAAGTTTTTTTTATTATGCCTATGGTTAAATACTTAAAAGCCGCATCGTTGATTTATAAAATTATTTATGAGCATTTTTATACGCTTATACTTTCTTTCATCAAAACAAATTCTAAGCTATACAAAAAACCTTTTAGGATAATGTTTTTGTAAATTACTTTGATGATAAAGCTGAATTACTGGAAGCTTTAATTGCGTTTAATATCCAATTAGATAAAAGTACATAGAGTCTAGAAAAATACTCAGAATTGTAGTGGTTAACCACTTTTTTATATTTACAAACTCAAACCCATTTCTTTTAAAGTTTTGAGTGAAAAGCTTATTTAAAATCTTTTTCAATAATTAAGTACTGTTGATTGATTTTAAACATTACAGATACTATCATTTCTGTAGATTTAACAAAATCTAGACGATATATTTTATAAAAAGATAATTAGTTATTAATATGGGTCGTTTAATGAATGAGTGTCATTAAGATCAAAATCTTTACAATACTAAATGAATTTACCGACATTTAATATAATCTGCTTACCAAAGCCAAATGCCATGTTTGATATCATTATGATAACAATAAATCATACAAAACATTTCACTGATGTTGTAAATATGCACAATGTCTAATTTTATTTAACTGCAGTCTGATCTTTAGTTCGTTCTCCTTGTTTAACAAGAAAATACATCACATACACGGTTGAAAAAATAATACGCTGTTTATTTTTATCCGAACATGTAAACATTGTCGGGTAGGTCGTTATTTATTCTGTGTTTTGTTTGTTTTAAGAGCTCGTAAAGTTCTTTATAAGACCTTCTATTTTATTAAGGTTTCCGTATCCTGATTGTTAAAAAAACAATAGAAATTTACTTCTCTAATGTAATTTCCATCTAAAGCCGGTTACACATGCAGCGACACAACTTGCAACCGATTTGCAATTAGCCAATAGTGTTCCATTATTTTGGGTGTTTAATATTATTTAGCTTAATTAAATAACGTAAATAAGGTTGCCAGCCAGAGAAGAAATAAATTATTACAAATTGAAAAAATAATATTTGATTTTTTATATAAAATTACAAATGAATAAGTCTAAGTTACTGTTATTGTATAATTTTATATTCTTTTATTCGCGTATATTCCTTCAATGACTTTATAATTTTGGCCGTCTTTTTTATTTCTGAAGTAGACGTAAAATAAATTGACAATGAGATTGTATTTTATGAATAGATTTTAAATTTTACTAAGCTCTTTTAGTTTTTTGATATAAATAAATTGCTTTAACAAGCAGAACAATGATTTTTTAAATTTAGATATTAAATACCAAACAAACCGCGGAAAAGGCAATGTGTGATAACCATGGGAACCTTAAATATAATTAATTCTTTTCGGCAAGGTAGTGAGTGTTTCAGAAATTCTGAAAAGTAATTTAAAACTGTCATTTTTTTCAGTCGTGTCCACATCACCAAAGCCACGCTCATGCAGCTGGGAGACAGATTCCAGGTGGAAAACGGAGACGGAGGATCTCGAGAGGGATACCTGGCAGATCACAAAGTGGAGACATACCTTATTATCCCACCAAAAGTAAGTACTCGTATAAATTTAAAACGTATTTTTTCTCAGGATAAAATCAATCCGAGCTCTTATAAATTTAATGAACCTCAAGAATATAGAATATAAATTATTTCCAGAATACAAATAAATAAATACGAATTTTAATTTGAAAAAATATGTTTTCATCTTTGTAAGTCACGAGCAAGAATATTACGTACTGGGGATCTTTAGCCTCCTCTAATTAAATAACTTCAATGGTAGCTAAACCCGCAAAGAAACTGTATTTTATTTATAACAAAAAATCTTGTACCTGGAATTCTGTTTTACCTCAGGCTGTGAAAACTAGAGAGTTTTTTTTAACATTAAAGTGTTCTTACAGTTAATTGATGTTACTCGGTTTGTTAACACGCTAGTTGATATTATTACAAAGTATTTTAAAGTAACAGCTCGTTAACATTTCTCTATTAGTTTCTCGTTAATTTATTCACAGTTAATTAATTGAAACCAAACCTGCATGAAGCATAATGTGTGTCGATGCAAATAAGCCTAGATTAATTAATGTAGTAACGATTCGCAAATGGATGTTCTGGGTGATGTAAATCCCAACCGAATTATAATTGCGCTAACGAGTTATTTATTAGATAAATATTTGTATTATTTTAACGTATAAATTCTTTAATTCAACCATCGATTATTTAATATGCGCATATTTGGAATTTCTTGTTTTGAGTTTTTTTATGTGGTTTTTGACTAATTATAAGTCAGTAGCAAGTTGTATCGTGACGGTTGTAGAAGAAGCCTGGGCACATGCGTACTGCTTTTCTATAATGTGTTTATATGCCTCTTGCTTTGCGATTCACTACTTGTAAGCAGTGTGGTGTTATTAAAGACCTCTCGTTTGTTGCTACTGAAATAAACGCTTTTCTCATTAAATTTAAGTAAAAGTATTTATAAAATCAAGACTGTTTGGATTTGTTTGTTTTGTCAAGATGTATCCAATTTTTTTTAAGTATACGAATTCAATGATTATTATTTATTAAAATGGTAAGGGACCTTTGTTAAGTATATCCATTTCATAGATATATTTTATTTCAGAATGTTGAATGCAGTTCCTCATGGTGGGGAAAGAAAGAGAAAAACGCAATTTCAATTATACATTAAATAATATTTGAAACATTGCTTTTTGTTGAGTATTACTTCTAAAATATCAGTTTTTTAAAGAGCATTCTTTTTATTTGATCTAATGTTAGTGCGCGCGGGTGCTCACTTAAACAGTTTCTTTGAAGATATTCTCTTTGGAAAATATTCCAGTAGATGGGTTCTGAGAAGAATTTACTACACGAGTTAAATTTGGATTTTGTGACATATGATAGACATCATGTTATCAACATCTTAGTATCAGTAGAATTCAACACATTATAAGAATGTGTTTGATATTCGATAATTTAAGTGAAAATGGTTAATACAAAATACATTATATTCTTAGCGTGTAAATATTTTTACAGATTTAAAAAAATCACTTAAAATTTTACTTAACCAAAATATAAGCACATTGTTTTAATGTGACAAATGTGATAAGTGTTCTTGAATATTGATTATAATTTATCTTATTAGGAGATCAAGGTAAATTTTTTATAAATAATATTTAAGCACAAAATGATTTACTGTGAAAAACGTTGAGTTTATTTTCAAATAGTATTTTTTTAAACATATTTAAGTTTTATTTTTCTTGCTTACTTACATTCAGGTTCTACGGTCACATTGGATGAAAGAATTTATCCACCTAGTCACGATAACCACGAGGTGTGGGTTCGAATCCAGTTCGTGTGCTGTTAAAACATATCAAGTGATCGTTAACGTCATTTAAGACGCAAAAGTATTTAAAATATATTTTAGGCCTGGTGGAAGCTGACATTATTCTTGTAAAAATAGTAGTCCATTTTTGCAATATTCTCGATAGTCCGTTGATCTTAATTTTTTGAATCAGCTCATGGGCACTGTTGTGAATTGAATTGTCTCAATGTTACAGTTGATCGATCTATTATATATTTTTAAATTGATATGTTTTGCTGTCCACATGTCATGTGTCATTCTTGAATTGGCCAGCTACTTGCCTTATCTAGTAAGTACTCAGTGTCTGAACTATATATAAATATTAATTCCAATAATAGGTTATCAAGTTATGTAAAAGTCTTGTAGTTTATTGAAATGTTATATATTAAATTAATTATATAGTATCAAATGTTTTAGCAGGATAAAAACGATGAATAGAAGTTTATAGCTTATTTATTATGTAAATTTATATTGATAGATTGTATCAAGCTTTCATAGTCTGAAATCAAAGTTTAAGCCCCTAGAAAGTTGCAACTGTGTTTACTTGTTGAAATATCTGACACGTACGCGGTTAAAGTAATAACAATGCACACAGTTTGCTTGAAATTTACAAGTATATAAAATTGCTTTAGTATTTGTTCTAGACGACGATAAACTTCTACAAAAGTTCACATCCATTACCGCATTTTCAAATACACAGCGAGCTGCCAAGTTCAATAGAGGTCTTTAAGAAACGGGCAAATGTAACGAGCGATTCTAACTCCGACAGTTGGATGCTAAATTGCTCGAATAAAGTCCTCTTAAGACTTTAATTTCGGTGTAATCATTACTCCTGCGTCTCGGCTTAATGACTCTGAGAGGATTTGCATACTTCCTGTTTTCAACCCATCGGTTTAGTATTTTTGCATTTATTAAAAAAAAGCTAGGCTTTGAATTTTAAATTTGAAAAGAAAACAACAACATGTAACGTTGTATCGCTTTAGATATCTTTATTAAATATATATATAAAGTGATGTTACAAAGAGTATTGAGTAATTTACATAGTTTCATTATATTTGAATTCACCGATGGGGAAAGCTTGATTGAATGTATATACAAATTGCAATAGTCAGTCAAAGTAAACAATGACAGTTCATATCTGATTTGCTGAATTCGTACCGCCAGAGAATTGAAATATATTGAATAATTTTTAGTTTTTCGACCAGCTTTAGAGAATTGGCTTGAATACCAAGCACAAATTGGCTATGATTGAGCGAGAAGTAGACAGGAGCCGCGTTCGTCCAACTCGAGCGGGGAGTTCCCGACGCTCGAGCAGGCTCTCCCGTTCAGTCTGTGCTAATTCCGCTTTCACCCTCGGGGTCTTGTGAGACCATCCAGTCACAAATAAAGCCCAGCCGGGAACATTGCGCCGGGTGTAAGTGTTCAGACTCACTGCTTCCGGGGGAGGAAATATTGGGCTGTTCTATCTAGCGTATTAATTGTACCGAGTACCTTCGTACTTAATGTGCTTGGGCGTCTGTTTGGAGAGTGTTTATACCATGTGATCTTTAGGTAAAGGAATTTATGTTAATTAGGTTATTTTGTATAATTACGTTTTTGTGTAGTATCAGTCATTATTTCACGGTGTTGAATGCGTGCAGAATAACAATTTAAAAATATGACAAATTGCTATTTGGCGATTTGATAGCACTGAGTATATCATACATCACCCACGGTTCTTCATATTGCCAACGTGACCCGACCTTCTGACGAAGACCAATTATCTTACGTTTTCCATATAAGATCACCCGGATCGGACTTAAGTGATTTATTAACTTAAAAATGAATTGGTCTCAGATCACTACATTGTCTCATCGCTTTGAATGATTTTGGTTTTATATAATTAATAAAAGTTATACACTTTTTAAAATAATAAGCTTTTAAGGTATTCAAGCTTTTTAAAGTATTCAACCTATTCGAGGCGCATATTGATGCGCTATATGTAAACGTATTAAATAATTTTTTTTTCTAAACGAGATAGTAAATAAAAATACTTGAAATGCGGTCAGTTTCTTCCACCGAAGGTTTTAATAAACTGTAAATACGATATCTAACTCAACATTAGATGAAATTGATATCTATCAAATATCTCTTTGTAGTGCGCTATTTTCTGTCGAGTATCTAAGTCCTCGTTGCTGAAAGTCAAGATTGGAAAGACGTAATGTTTTATTTCTAGACTCGAGGGGATATCGCCATAAGTTCTTATAACATTTGCTAGTAAATTAAATTGACTCGACAACCTAAGAGATAAGTTATATAAAACCTCTAAGAAAGTTTGAAATGCATTTTTCGGTAAAGCACGAGGTTAAAAATACAGATAACGTGTGATTTTATATTTTAATTTAACGCTTCATAAATATTAACAGGTTTTCTCGCTGGAATAGCGCCTCGTTTATAAAGGTGATACTGTCGTCCCCCGTGGGGTTGAACGTTGCAGGGGTGCGGTGTAGCTACCTGTCGATACGTGTATCCGCCCATACACCCTCCTACAACCTGCACACATAGTTTGGACTTGGAAAACACCGGGTATGAGGACACGGGATGCACCGGAGCCGAGCGAGAAAACTGAGACTATATTTTAAAACAAAACTTAAATCTTCTATGAACTTTGTGATATAACTAAATATTTCATGCATAAAAGTTATCTTAAACGTTGTAGCTACTTTATTATTCAGCCGGTAAATTGATTATATATTTTATGTCTTTTTTATATAGCGTCTCCTGTGGTGGGATACAATGAGAAAACCATGTTTTTCCCCGATGCATATTATCTCTGAACTTCGATCACGGTTCACCGGTAGACCGCGAAGTGATTTTGGGTGGATCGCGAGTTCATTTAACTTTCTAAAGATTTATTTTTCGAGGTAATGTTTTTGCCCCGGAACTCTGAAAAAAGTGTTTGTTTTTATTTCTGGATAATCGATGTTTTTTTGGGATAAAAATGAGGTGTCGAAAATATCCTGATTCATTATAACGTAATGTCAACACGGTGGAATGAACAAAAATGTATTCACTTTATTTAATTTGAAGATATGTTAAGTTTTTCTTAATTATGAATATCACAATGAAAAAAAATATCTTTAGTCATCTAAACATCTATTGACCATTGCGAGATTAAAGTTACAACAAAGCATTTTATTAACCTATATATTGGATTATCAACAATCTCCATTTACTATTACGTTTAATTAATTTATTTATTTTAAAACTTGTTTTAAAACATGATGAGTTGTATTTTAAATTTGATGTAGATTTCAGTGCAAAATATTAGGATTTATCCATATGTAATTTATTTGTAACGAATATTAATTAATAGACACTTGAGTAGGCTCTCGTTTTATTAGACATTATATTTTTTAAAGTGATATTTAAGTTTTTTTAGTGAGTTTATTTTTTGAAAAATAGTTGAAATGGGGCAGAAAAAGTTAATACACTTTGGCTAAAAAACAATCTTTTGTTTTTTGCCTCTAGCTAGTCTTTGTTATTTGCAAGTTTTAAAATTTATTGCTTGGAAATTTTCATTTTTCAGGATTTAAAAGTCAGATTGTTAAGGCATTTGTGAGACCTAACCGAATGCCACTAATATAAAGTTTAATATAAAGTTAATTAATTTTTAAACCTTTCAAAAGTTTGTTTAAATAAATAAAAAATGTAAAAAAAAGAAAAACATGGTTTTGCCTATCTGACGTGAGTGAGTAATAAGTGTTTTATATTATTATAAAATGTTATAAAGTAACTAGCAGCAGAACCGCTCAGTCACTGCTGTAATATGCTGGGGCGTGTAAGGGCTGACGATGCGTGTAGTTCCGGTGTGGAGCTTGCCCATTAATTACCCCCCATAGAACACAGGAAGGCTAGTACATACATCTTTGGGTGCACAGAACATCTATTTGAGAGGCGTTAATATCTTTGGGGGCTCCATGTAGACAAATATAATAGAGTTTGTACTTAAGTACAAACTCTATTATATTTAACTCTATTATACAATATGGCTCTATGTTAACATAGAGCCATATTGTTTTTGGAATTATCTGTAAATTTTGTCGACGTGCAGAATGTTTGGCAGTTTGTTATAATGTAAAGTTCTATTCCTTTGTTTTGTTAGCAACAAAGGTATATGATTAATTCATATATTATATCCTTAAGCCTTATGCTTAAATGAGTAAATTAATTATTTATAATTCGGTGGGTATATTTCATTTAGTCAGGTGTATCGTTATCCTCAGGGATTTACCAAGAACGTGTCACGCTTGTCAACTGGGTTGACAGGTGAATTTTTCTAGAAGAATTGCCATCTCTTATACTACGTTTTATTTTAAACACTTATTGAACACTTACTGTTGAATATTAAAATGAAACATGTGTTTGTAATGTTAAAAAAGTATTTTTTCAAGACGATAAGGTAAGTTATTACGGAAAAATCGATTTGAAATTACCTGGCTGTCCATAGTACTGTTACTGAATAATAAAGTGAATTTATAAAAGATTTAATGTTTATATATTTTTTGTGGTCTCTGTAAATCGCTTGAAGTTTTATAAAATAAAAACACACCATCAAAAATCATATAACGAGTAGCAATTTAAATAGTACAGAACAATTTAGTAGAAAATACAAGAGAATACAACCCGGCCGATAAATGGCTCTCATATAATCTCTGAATTTCAGTCCCTGTAATTTAATCCCTTCCAGTATTTGTTTATGGAAATTGACGCTTTGTTTTGTGTGCAGAAGGGGCGAAAGATTTGCACTTTAATGAAATATATTAAGAAAGGAGAATCTGCGGCAGGGCTGAAAATCAACAAGTTGGTCTCGGAGGTCGCAAGCACAGGCAGGGAAATTAATTAGCAGAAGCGAAAAGACACCCCGTCAAAGTGTACTTGTAATAAAATACAAATATTTAATATTGCTGACTTTTATTGTACCCGGTAACCCAAGACTGAACATGTTTGAACGGTTATATTATAAAAGTTTTGAATCATTTATTATATTTTACTACTGAGTTACGTTAAAATAAACATAACATTTTTAATCAACTTCTTCACAACCCGAACGTTATTTTACTCGTTGTTCTGTATGGAGAATGATTGCTGTATTAAATTTTAAGTGGAAAACTCTAACCTTGCTCTCGTATAACGTTAAAGTTATTTTGCAATAAAACATAGTCAGCCAGACATATAAAAAAAACTAATAAACAGTATAAAGTTTCGTTCGAAAGTGTTAAAAGTAAATAATATTGAAGATGCTCAGGTGACTTTGTGACAACTTGAGCTCTGAATTGTTTATTTACTGTCACAGTTTGGCTAGCAATTTTATGTTACGGTGTATGTTAAAAAGACATAAACTAAATAAAAACAACATTCTGACTATTTAAAAGTTGAAAAAAAATATTTTGAAAATAAACCGACTGAAGCTTAATTTAAAGTTACTAAATTTCAGTTATGTAAAAATTTTCATAGCTCACAAATAATTAAATTGATTCAAATATTAGTTTTTTCTAATAATATTATTATACGCCATTCAATCAGAAAAAAAACAGTTCGTATAGATATAAATAGCTTACGATCAATCTGAAACAGACATAAGCTTAAAGAGCCTAATAAGCAAGGGTTTGTGATTCACCTGTCGGGACGAGGATCGGACCGTGGACCCCTCAGTCAAAGGTCAACGACCTAATCGCCAAGCAAACCAAAAAGTATTTTAAAATTGGTTATCATCATCGTCAACATCAATATATCAAAAAGCGTTCAATAAATAAATATTACAATTATTAGTTACATCTGAATATTTCTCATTTAAAAAACATATATATTACGTCCAAATTTAGCAAAACTTAGATTCAGTGGAGTCCCCTTTGAAGAATTTACAAGTTTCATATAAAGACTTTAATAATATATATATTCGATAAAGTTAGTTAATGATACTTATGAGTCTTAAATTAAATACACATAACTTTTCATTAGCATCAAACGATCTTTTCTTTAAAATAATAATTAAACTGGAACTTCAAAATTACTTCTATGCTGATAAGATAAAAGCCAAAAGATGTAATTAAAATAATTATTTTGGGTCAAAGATAAAATTATACCGATTATAATTATTTATCATCTCTTTACACTCTTGAATAGAAAAGAGGTCATTATTTAATAATATTATAAGAAAAGATCTTATAAATTTAATCCCGAGTTTTATTGAATCAAGACAAAAACAATGTCGTTTCATCACTAATAATACCACGCTTTCAAGAACGTATTTTAATAATATAATACATTTTAGACAATTTGTAAATATAATTATTTTAACTTTTAATAGAAATGCCGTTTATGATGTCTCTTTGCGAGACAAAAGTATTTTATCTCTTTAAGTTTTATCAATACCAGCGGTTGTGAAACTTGATTCATTCAATAATTTTGATTTACATGATTCTTGTCTCAATTATTAACAACAAGTTTAAGAAAACTCAGAACAAAAAATTGTATTTCTAATTCTTTAAATTTTAAATAATAATTTATTCAGTATAAATAAAATACAGAGGAAAATAGGTTTTTTTCCTATCACAATGGTTTTTATCGCCCCGCTATTATCTCCGAGCCTGTCTTGTTCCTAAGGAGTAAAAACCGCTCGGCTTGGGAATCACTGGACTGTGTCCATATTAAATATACAAGGTGATCGCTGACGATAGTATTTATTTATTTGACATCCAAAAACTATATCAAATAAAAAATTCTATTCTTCCTAAAATCCGATATATATCAGCTTTATGACTTTACTATCCAGCAAAGTTCTTCCCGGCGATAGCAACGTTGATTGTATAGTTCAGACTATACACAGAAATCTAATAATCAGTGTGCCAGGGTGACTATAATTTTAATGAATTTTAGACAAGCTTTTGATTTTTTTAAAAATTAATATAGCAATAAGGATAATCAATTGAAAGGTTTGTTATGCGTTAGGAATCATTCTGTATAATTTCTCTTGCGTGTTAAGCAATGTGTATTATGATATTCTATTGATTAAAATGGAGTCAACGTGGTTTGAAATTACTCATCGTTATAAAACTAAGTAATTAACAGGCGAACCAATTATGTTTAAGGTAATGATATCACGCACGTTGATGGCAAAGCGTCAGACAATTCATACAAAATTAGGTGTAGCAAAACAAAAACATAACAAAGTCAATTTTTTTTATTTACTCACGCAATTTGATAACAGGCAGGCAACAACATGTGTATGTATTTCACATATAAATTTTCCAACGCGGATAACAAATATAATATCTTTGTGTCTGTAGTAATCTATCTATCTTCAAATTGGATACTTGAAATATCACAGCGTCAAAAAATCAACAATATATACTAAGGAATAAAAATCTGATATTAATTAACTTACACATAAAAATAATTAGTATATGCGATTTGTACCTTTACCTTGCCTGCTTGAAATAGTAAATTATCTTCGTGCGATACATTTATAAAAAGTTTACATTTCCTTATAAAACTTTCCATTAGATATTCATGAAATGTGCAATAATATGAGAATATAAAATATTTACTTACATTATCTTGTATTTTGATTTAGATTGTAAGGCCAAATTTAGATTGTAAAATCTTATAAATATTCTTATCACGATCATGAGAAATCTAGTACGTCGATTAACCAGTTATTTTAAATGATAAATATACAATCACCTGTGGACATTTCGTTGTTTACCTTTGGAACTTCCTCAATAATTAATGACGCGATTGAGTGACCTGTTAATTTTCTAGGAAACCGATAAAATATCAATTCATAATATTTTCTTAGTATTTCACTATTTATATATTTTTTACATATGATGCCGATACTAACGTAATTAAAATGTATTTAATTATTGTTTCAGTTACCTCAAAACTAAAAGTGGAGCATGACGTCAGCTCAGCTTTTCTTAAACCTGATCTAAGCAAATGTCTTTGCATAAGAGCGGGTTTAGTTTTCCGAAGATTATCAATAGTCAGAGAAGTGCTTATCTTGCAGTAACCCTTTAGTTATACCCCGTGAAATAATCTATATTTTAAGACTGAGTAAATAAACAAAGATCACTTAGTTTCAGCGCCATGTAGTCAGGTATTGATAAGCTGTGTGCCTACAGAATCACCGACTCTCATGAATATTCAACGGTCAGGATTTGCATTTATCTCGCGTCCATGCACTGAAATCGGGATTCAGCTTCTGAAATATTGCTAATGGAATAGTCGGCAGTAATAATTTACAACCTATTCAGAAATCTGTGAAAATATACTGACATTTATAGATTTACTTTACTCAAATATTAAAGTGTTGTTATTCTCAAAGTTTACTCGTTGATTTTTAAATCTTACGTTTTTTTGTTTGTTTTCTTCACTTAAGACCGCAGAAATAATCGCTAGACTGCCTTCGTGAAGGACAATACGCTTTCCCCGGGGTAATCAGGTAATCACTAACGCTTCAAAAATACAATCCCCTTTCACTCATTCCTTGGGCTCTGGGCGTTGATTGTGAAAATACTTAGGCTGGTTTTATTTACACAGAGCCTCGAGAAAACTTATTGGAATAAAAGTTTATTTTTATTAATGTGCTTTGTATTCATAGGGTTATTAGGAATAGAGATTAATGTAATATTTAGTATGGAAAAAACTAATCTGCCAAGTGTATTAAATCAGAAAAAAACAAATATGTAATATGTCTGTTATTTCATTAACCGCTTTGGCATTAAACTTGTAATCATCGCATCAATGATGCGATTTTAGTAAATATAAATATAATTAGTCATGTTTAAGTGACGGTCGTTTACCAAACAAGTTCTGAGTAAAAGTAAATACAATGTGAAGTTATGTAAAGTGTTTTTTTTTTTAACTTTTCAAGTGTCCACAAATCACTTATCATATTTTACATGAAAGGTCAGTGATGTCATTTTTAGTATGCAAAATTTTAATACGTATTTTAGGTGTCAATAAGAGTCGCTCTTAAAGGTAGATTTAGGTAAAGTATACTTTGAGGTGCAGTCTCTTCGAAGTAAGCATTTTGTGTATGGTCTTACAAGTTTTGTACGACGAGGTAAAAATTAGTTCATTACGTCATTCAAATAAATTATTAATATTTTTAAACTGAGTTATCTACTCAAGAAATATTAGGTTAGGTACTATATATTATTTAAAACTACCTAAACAAAATAATGCGCAACATGGTCAGTGTGTGAGCAATCGTATTAAATACCATGGATATTGACTACCCAATTGATGCGTTCTGTTAGCTTTACCCAAAATAGCAGTAAAACCCGGAATAACGGATATCAAATATTGGAAAAAATATTATAGTACTATTTGTAAGTAACGTAATCATGACTGTTAGGTATTTTTATATTAACGATTTTTAAAGTTCATACCAATGAAGATTCATTGTAATGATGATAAACAATTAATTGTTTGTTATATATTATTAAACATAAATATTTTTTTCCTGTGACAATTTTAGTTTCTACGTTATACAATATAAAATGTATTTAACAAAAACGCAAAGCTTGTATCTTCTAATAACGGCATCATATATTTAATCTCATTTGGTAAAAAAAAAAAAAAAAATGTATCGTAGAGTTGAATGGAGTACCTGTGGTTGATAAGCCTATTTGCATGCAAAATATCCCAGGTGTTCTATTGAAGGTTTTGTGTTCTCGAAAACATAAAGAAGTAAGTGGCCTTTAAATAATAATTATCCGGCCGGTCTCCACAAAGGCAGGTAGCTCACAGGATGGGATTTTAAGTTTTTCATACGCGGGTATGGTTTGGGCTGTAAATAAATAATTTGTGAGTTAAGTTGGCCAGTTTATCTAGTCTGAAAATTCGTTGACCCTGGATAGAGAATGTTTTATATTTATAATTTATTGTCAGTAAAAATGTATGTACATCACGGTGGGTCTTAAGCCTAAAATAACTTATGAAAGTAGCAACTATGAAAGTTTTTGTTTGATGGGTTTTGTTTTCTCTCATCGAGATCTTCTATCATTATTTTTGAATTCATTGTTCTTTTGATACTCATAATATCACATTTTGTACGACTGGAAGCTCTTAGGATTTTATAATGAATTTCAGCGTTACGGAGGAGGCGGTGGCGGAGGCGTAGGCGGGGGCGGAGGGGGAGGTGGGGGTGCAGCCGAGAGCGGGAAGCTGGCCGTGACCTCCAGTTTCCTGAGCGAGCGCAAGGCTTCCATCGCCAGCAGCGTGGTGGCCAGCGACCTGCCCCCGTCCCCGGCGGGCTCCAGCCCCGGGCCTGCCGCGGGTTCTCCTGGTGCCGCCGAGGATTCTGGCGCCTCCGGGGCCAGCGCCCTGCCCGCCCCGCGCCCCAAGAGCCGCAGCGGCTCCATCATCCCCGTGAGCCCCGTCATGGGCATGGGTAAGCTAATAGTGCATAAGTAATTCCCTTCTTCTTCTGATGCCTCTCCTCAAAGGAGGCTGGTGACCATTTCGTCGAACATATTTCTATCCTGGGCCAGTCTCACGAATTCGGCCAGGTTCAGGATGCTATATTCACTGTTACGAAAAATGTGGCTAAAATAGGAGACCTTCCGCTTCTTTACCAAGATCAGGAGTTCTCTTTCTTTGCGCATTCTGTGCAAGGTTCTCTCATTTGTGCCGCCTCAATTCTTCGCATAGTAGCTGTTTTGAGTGTCCAAGCTTCAACTCCATAAAAGAGAACTGAGACGACATAACACTCGGTGAATCTCCAGCGAGATTTCAGGGTTATATCTCTTGAGCATAGTACCTTCCTCAAGTTTTTATACGTACTGCGTGCTGTCTTAATTCTCACATTAATTTCGTTTAATTCACCAGCTGCCCAAATATAAATAATTAAAAACATAAAGAATCTTATATAAGTTGCAGATAATATCACACACATTTCAAGTATGTATAAGTAAATTTCAAATGATTGATATAGTTTTTTTATGTATTCAATTTTTTGCCACTGTTTGGCACATAAAACTTTTAACTCAAAACTTTATTAATATTTTTGAATTCTATTTGGTATGTGCCCTTATTTAGTAAATGTAAAAATATTCATTTCAGCAACTCCGGGTGGGGCTCCAAGTAGGTCGAGACCATCGAGCAAAATGACGAAGTATGTCGAATGCTGGGGAGCCGACAAGCCGTTTGCCAATATCACTGACTCCACGCTTGCTAAAAATATAGGCATTGCGGTCGGTCTTATTTACTTTTAAATTTTTTTAAATATATAAAAAATTTATATGATACTCTTTCTGCCATCTGTTGATATATTTTAAAACCATCAAAGAAGTAGTTTTCTGTTTTGCCTTCACAATATTTTATTTTTTTACAGTATTTTGGAATAAACATTATTTAAACAAGCATTATAATAATTTGGTGTATGAAATTGATCACAAAAATTTATTTGATTTAATTTTGAAATATTTTCAGAGTATTGCAATGATCGAGTCAAATCTCTTACCCAATAGCAACGCGTGTTGGGACTGCAAGTAAGTGTTGCGATATGTTTATACTTTCTGTGTATTGTGTATTAGAAAAGCGTTTATCATGAGGTTCTATAGAGAGGCTACTACAACGGGTTTTAGTGCCAAGCTGACGAAATAACTTAATATGTTATAATACTACTATGGAAAGTACTTATAATTTAATCATAACCGTTTTAAAATATTTCTATATTTTTTCCATACACAAACTCGATAACGAAAATAAAGAAATCCATATACGCTACCACCTAAGCCATACCTTGTAAGCCCCACAACCTGCGTGCAGGGCTAGGTGAGAGACACACACCGTGTTGCAAGCATAGCCCAAACAACTACTGTAAATTAACATAATAGAAAATAAAAGATTGTGGAATTAATTTTTTTCTTTACCGTTACAAATATTTGATTAATGAATTTTATTTTTCTTTTTTAGATTTAATTCTGAAGATTTAAACCCTGTTGCTTTGTGGTTCAGACAGAAAACACACGAAAGGCAATACAGAAGTCAGCCTGATGGTCAATTTCGTTGTTATGTAGCATGTGCAGCGGCACTCTTTGTCGCATTGTCAGCCATTCAATTGTTGACTGTGCCGAGGTAAGTTTACATAATTGTTACTTTTTTTTTCCTCAAAATATTTTAATATTATTTATAAATTTGATGAATATGTAAATTTAATTTAAGTGAATTTGTACATTATACTCATTTCTTTCAGGGGAATAGTTCTCTACGGTTCATTTGGACCAACTTTAGTGACTCTAGGTGTATTTTTGTATCTTTGTTGGCTGGATGGTGGACCGATTGAGGATGATAGTGATATTGATCCTACTCAAAATTCTGAAAATACACACAACATTACAACTAATGATTACTCAGAGCATTGCTCCAAACCAGGCCAGGTAATATATTTAATGAAATAATATCTACACTAAGCAATTAAAACATACTTGTTATTTCGATAATCTTAGTGAAAATCAAATGTAATCAAAGGATAGCCCAACAATGAAATCAAATAATTTTCTTATTACCAAATATTTAGTAAATAATGCTAGAAACTTTCAACGTTTGTGCGTGATGAGGGCACATATAAATAAGTTCCCAGAGTAAAGACTACCACTGAAGCATTGTATTGAGCCCGAGTCAGTTTGATACTGTAGTGCAGCGGGTGTATGCTTGGAGTCATCGTATTTTGACCTTCAGCATATAACCAACTATTCTGAAAATATTAAATCTAGAGCAACATTTTTTTTTTCAGTAATTAGTACAAATAAGTGCTGGATTGTATTATTCTTTATAAACATATTTTTGTTTTATTTTATAGGTGGTGGCAGGAAGTAGATGCTTGCGGTTGGCTGTTTTTCTTGTCTCAATCATACTTATAGCAGCGTGTGCTGTAATCAACTTGGTATCTAATATTTTTAGTTAATATAACCTGATAGTAAGCTGTCATAAGAAGTAACCCATTCAATTATTTAATCGGATTACTTGTAGGTGGATTTTGAATCTGATCTTCCTGTAGAGGTGTTTACAAATTCAACCAACAAGGAAGTTCTTGAAATAAAAGCAGTTATATTCGACAGGACATTAATTGAATCAGTTCCAGTAAGTTATTCGATAATAGTTTAAGGTAAATGAAATACAATTGTTATAAACTGAACAAATGATCGTAATTTGAGAATTTGTGTTTTCAGAGTTATTTGTATAGTTCGGCTCTAACTCTGGCATCAATATCAGTCTTTCTGCGTGTTGGATTTTTACTCAAGTTGATGTTGATGGTGATAACTTTGATCTTTCATATCACACTATTCAGTACCGTAGATATTTTCGACCAGTACCATAATATACACCGCAATGATGATGAGTGAGTATTCTGATTTTATTTATAATTCATATACTCATAAATTAACATTAAAATTTAAACAATAATTTTTTCACTGTTCAATAAGATTGTTTAAATATCAGTAAATTAAGTCTCTTAAAAATTCCATTCAATCTAAGCTCTGATTGTATTTATTTCATTCCCAACCTTTCCTGAAAGGTACTGGAACTAAATCTTCAATTATCTTTTTATGCATTGACACTCAAATTTTTCTTATCCATCTAAAATAAAAAAATTTCTATTTCAGATTCAATATATTACCTTTTGGTGCCAAAGCTGCTTTGATGTTGGTGGTTGTTGTTATATTGCTTCATATCCTCGATCGTCAGATAGAATTCACTTCTCGTACTGACTTCTTATGGAAAGCTAAATTAAAAATTGAACAAGAAGAAGTTGAAACAATGCGAGGCATTAACAAGGTAAACCAAAACTAAGAAGTTTTAAATAAAAGTGCCTTACTCATAAAACTATTTTGTAACTAATGCATTATTTTCTTTTTTAAAATAGATTTTGTTGGAAAACATTCTACCGGCTCACGTTGCTGAACATTTTCTGATAACAAAAGGAAGTCAGGTAAGAAATTAACACATGTGGTCTTTTTAATTTTATGTACCATTTATTGCGGTATCTGCAATATTGTTGCATACTAACAAAGTTATTTTTTTCTGATATTGTTGTAAAATTCAGTATAAATGAAGACTCACACGGAGTGGGATGTGTCATAATTTTAATTATATAAATAAATAATTTACAGCAGGATTTATACCACGAACGCTATTCTTGCATAGCTGTTATGTTTGCTTCAATACCAAACTATAAAGAATTCTACGATGAGAACGATGTCAATAAACAAGGACTTGAATGCTTGCGACTGCTCAATGAAATCATTTGTGATTTTGACAAAGTAAGTACATAAAATGTATTGATTCTAATACTGCATTTATTACTCGGCGTTATTTTTTAATACTTTATTATAATAGGGTAGGTCCAAAAAGTTGTATCAATTATTATGATTCTGATATTTTTAGCTTCTGCTCAAACCTAAATTCAGCTGCATTGAAAAAATAAAGACAATTGGTAGTACATATATGCTGGCTTCCGGGCTCAGGCCGGGAAAAGAAGATCAAACTGGGGTATGTTAATAATGTATTATTACACATATAAAAGATATAAAAGTGTTAATTAAAATAATAACTATTTAATAAACTTCATTATTTACATTTTATGCATATAATGAAGAATGAATCTAAGGTGAGATATTGGGAATACAAGCAAATTTATTATCGTGCCTCATATTCTTTTGCTTTAAGATGATATGAATTTGAAGTTTAGACTATAATAATTAATTAAATATAATTAATAACAGCGCAAGAGGGTCAAACCCTTGACTATTTATTTTATTTATACTGAGTGCTTGTGCAAATTAGGCTTATTATTTTTTGTTGCAGACAGGTTTTTAACTGGTTTGATGCTTTGTTTTGTTTCAGCTTAATTGTTTATAAATTAATGCTTCAAGGCCATGAATAGGTATTCACTTGCTAATAGTGTTGAATGGTAGTTTTAATATTATTTTTTGTTCTCAACAGGATGCTAGCAAGAAACAAGAACATATAATTGTAGTGCTGGTCGACTTCGCAATTGCTCTGATGACGATTCTCGACCAAATCAACAGAGAATCATTCCAACGCTTTAAGCTGAGAATTGGTAAATTATTTCATCAAAAGAAATCTGTGATTAATATTTGAAAACCAACCGAAATCATGGTTGAAACCAAACATTTAATGTAAAATTTCTAATCATTTTGCAGGTTTGAACCATGGTCCTGTTATAGCCGGAGTTGTTGGAGCCCAAAAGCCTCAATATGACATATGGGGAAATACTGTTAATGTGGCATCTCGAATGGATTCTTGTGGAGCAATGGGTCGTATACAAGTCACTGAAGATACCGCAAAGTATGTATATTTATAAGTGTAAATATTTAATGATTCATTGGCATCGGAAAATACTTATAAAAAATTATTCTCAGTTGTGTGAAGAGAAGATTCATAAATATTGACACACATAAGGGGCTATTGTTTATACATATTTTTTCTGTACATGGAATCAAATTCTTTGTAAAGTAGCATTTACTCTAGTTCAACTGTAGTAGCTAAATTGATTGTTTTCAGGATTCTCATGAACGCGGGTTACGCTTGCGAGTGCCGTGGCCCTA
The DNA here is from genome assembly GCA_022113835.1 of Atopsyche davidsoni. Taxonomy (NCBI): domain Eukaryota; kingdom Metazoa; phylum Arthropoda; class Insecta; order Trichoptera; family Hydrobiosidae; genus Atopsyche; species Atopsyche davidsoni. The sequence continues at coordinate 11,828,163 of JAILWY010000023.1, forward strand.
CTTACGTAAAAGGGAAAGGAACTCTCACTACATTCTTTGTTAAAACTCAATTCGATGATAAATAAATCACTTGAAATCATGATCATCAAATATTTTCTCTCAATTCGTTGAAGACTGAAAAGGAATGCAGACACTACGGTAGAGATTATACATTTAATAGATACTTTTAGTTTTTAAAATCTAAATACCTATTTTTATGGTGCATTTATAGCCAAACTTAAAACATGAGAGAGTAATATTATTTTAACTATATAATTTAATATTTCTGTCAATGATTACTATATGTAAATTAACTTTATTGTTGTTATAAGGTTTACATTGCTTATTTTATAATTAAAGTAGAGTTTATATTTATTTAATATGGGCCTACAGAATGGAGAATGACAAATCAGTTTCTGGGATTTGCATGTTTATACATTACGAATTGTAGTCAAGATATCTTTCGTATTTAGTTGTTTTATTATGCAATAAGATTAACATTTTACTATATTACTTATATAATTATAAAAACCCTGTATATTTCTTTATATGCATTATATTTAAATATACTATTTATCAGGGGTAAATTGTTACCATTTTCTTGAAATAGAGTCTAAAAAGTAGAAAAAAATACTTGTATTGATTTGTTCATTTCAAAAAAAAAATTTGATGATACCAAAATGATATTAAATAAATGATGACATAGAAAATTTATTATGCTATCATTAGAATGCTCAACTGTAAGATCAATAAAGTGGCAGTTACATTAACTTAGTTTGTCTCATGCAGATTATAAATACCAAATAATATAATATTGTTACATGTTTTGTGTACAAGTATTACTGGTGATATTTAAGTTTGCTTTAGTAAGAGACATTCTCATTCATAAAATATTTAGTTTTTGCTAGATTACTAATAATATAATGAGTATTTAGATACTGTAACATTATATCTTCTTGTGTACATTTTAGATAATTTAGTAAATGACGTGTTATGATGTGTTTAAGATTTATAACATGTAGGTATTTTCAACTGGTTAAATTAGGCTAAAATCAATGAATTAAAAATGAAAAGTTATTTAAAAATGATTTTCATGAATGATGAATAGAAACCATCATACAACCTACAGCTTAAGTACAGAGATACAACGTAAGTTTGCCAAATATATGATGAATGAATAAAATATGACTGAGTCAAATGATGGCGTGCACCCATTGGAGTCTACGCACCAAAAGTTGTACCATGAATATTTTGACTATGTGGTATTATTTAGGTTATAATATTAATCAACATATAGTTAGTTGCGTGTCTAATATAAATTTTGAAAATTTATGTCCATTTTAAAATATCAAATAGAGCTAAATATTGAAAATTTCATAACCTACATAAGTTGAATGAGAAGAGTCAAAATATTTTATTATTATGATGTATTAACTACTTTCTATTATACCCTTCTTAGTCCTCACTTTTATGATAATTATATTTTTCCAATTTTATACTGCTTTTTAGAAAGGGCAGTATTCCAATCATATCTAAATATTTAAGTCTATACCTACCTTTTGAATATTTTACAACTATATATTTTACATAATAATGTAAGTTATTGTCTATCTCCTATCTATTGTATTTAATGTGTACTTTGATATTATCTTACCCTAGTATATATTTCCAAATCAATGTTTTTATATAAACGTATTAACACTAATTTATTTTCATAAAAAATATTTCTTCTTGTGTACTGTTAGCATTGTTTAGATATTACTAAATATTATTATTCTATGAAGAATGAATTATTGATATATTCAGAACTAAAAGTAAATTGATTATATTATATACACCTTCACATAGACAAATATCAGTATATTTATAAAAATTGGTAGTTTAATGGTTGCGGAGATTATTATCAACTTATACCAAGTCAGGGCTGAGCAAAATACAAACCACTGCAACTTGGATGCTAGAATATCTGTAGTATATCTTTAATAATGATTGTTGTCAACAGTTTATTAAATATAAATATATCATATAATTAATTTAAAATATCAACTCATTACCGTCGTAATCGTTAATATATTTTTTTGGCTTGATTTAATTAGATTGTTATCCAAAACTTGAATGCTCAAATTTAACCTATGGTACACAAAATAGTAAAATAAATTAAGTCGAAACAGTGCTATCATTTTGAATTGCCACAGAGTTTTGCATTAGAAATAATTTATTTTATATTTGAGCTTTGCATAAATTTTGAAAAATAGTTGCCAATGAATAGCGTTAGAATTAATAAAGAAAAGCCAATATCGTTAGAGATAAATCATTTAAATATACATAATAAATTTAAGTTTAGAAATGGTAAATTGTAACTTTTACCACATTGGATTTTAACTGGACTCTTGATTTTGATTTAAAATGTAGGATAATGACTTGTAAACATCTATCCAGTCTTAATGTAAGTATAACGGCTTAAATAATTGTTTGCCGTTGTTGTTATTAATACGTAACATGAATAGTTTGTAAGATGTGATTGTTGTTGTTTCTAGAAAATATTCGCTATTGCTTAAAATTAGTTTGCTTTGGTATAGAGTACCAGAAAATGAATTACTTTATTGGAAACTCAGCATAGATGATTACATAGGAATTTTGAAAATCGGATTTCAAGTAAATATTTAAATAAATGGTAATATAATCGATGGCACTAAACTTAACCCCAGTTTGTAAAAGTAAGTTATTCTGAAAAGACTTTAAAAATCAAGTATAAAATGAAAATAATTTATCAGTTTAATATAAATATTGGTTTATTATTTTTTACCTCATAGAATCTGTTCTCTGGAATGCTTTCATGTTGGGGTCTTCTCGATGGGTGTGTTGCTTTTAACATGGGGTTTAAAAATCTATAGGATAAAATTAACATTTAATTTACATTAAATGCTTGCTGTGATTATTTACACCAAATATTTTGGTAAGTTTTAAAAATAAATTGAATATTTTTAAAGATGTTGCAGTACATATAATTATTTTGAGATTACTATTATTAGTGAGAAATTAAAAAATGATTTTACTGTATATTTGGTGGGTTCATAGTTGTTGTTGAAGGGTGTTTCTGGAATGAAACTATTTATGTTTTAGTTATTGACAAGACTTTGTTCTTTGTTCATTGATAGCATATAACTATGTATTTTATATTTAAATTACTTATTGTTAGATTATTTTTTAAAAATTGTGCTTTTGCTATTATTGTTAAAATAGAGGGTATAAAAAACTCATTATGCCTAATTAATATATGTATTTGATTGATTTATTTATTTATAGAATATTATGTTAATGTGATTTATTTTATTATTTATGTATGTATAATTCACTCCTGGGTGAATTGAATATATTTGGATTAATAAATTATTTTAAATAATTTAAAAAAATACTTTGTGTCATACTGTTTGTTTTACGGAAATGTAAACACAAACACTAACCGTTGATATAGTTCCCATTCCACATTATATTTATTTTCCTCGTGTTAGGCACATCTGGGTGGAGCATGGCTTGATAAAAAAACCCTTTTAGAGTTGAGAGATGATAGAAAAAATAATAAAAAAGAAATCCTACAGCTAAAAAATAAATATATTATATTTCTGTGATTTCTCTATGCATCAAAAGACAAATGCTGGAGACGTTACGAGCCGAGCACATCTCTAACCACCTCTGATTGTTTTGAACAGAGCTAATGAAAAAATCTCTACCTGATCTGGTTTAAAAGTTCTTGTCGTTTTTGAGTCCCGGTCAGGCTTCGTATTTATTATTTTTCAATATCATAAGATACAAATGGCGTAGGTCTTATCGGCCTGTCACCCGTGATATATGCATGAGAAGACATATGAAATATTAATTATTTGTTTGGTGATCTATAAATTACAATAGTAATCCGTATGATTGTTAAAAATGACACACGCGTAGGATAAGCTCTAATTTATTGCCTAAACTTCGTGTCATCGAAAGAATGCTCTGATCTCGTTTCTAGAGTTGGAATAAATTTCTGTTCTTCCGTCGCCCACGAAAACTTGGCATTATTTTCATATACAGTCGCTGATATAGAGCTGGAAATACTGTGGGACAATAATTTATATGAAAGATTAATCTAAATCGGTGAAAGAGGTTAGGATTATAAATAGGAGGTACGCAAGCGTATATTCAGTATACTGCAAGGTCTATGCGGATTATTTTTATGCAATTTTCACTTATAGTACTTTATCAAACAAACTGTACATATTGGCAAACACTAATAAACGAGGCAAATACTGACAAACATGTACATATTGGTTTAGTTGAAAGTTTTCACATACATATCTCTAAAAATTTCGATGGTCACTTCTAAAACGGTTCACTTGGTCTGAAGTTTAAAATCACTACGCATTTAAATTTATCTGTTGCTGAACATAAAAATTATCAGTAAATAAAATCACATTCTTTTTGTGTTGATTTTATTCTTGGCCACTTTCAACATCACTACTGTAGTTTTCAAGAGCTATTTCAAGTGGTCTCTCAAGAAGAAAACTTCATCGAACTCGAGTAGACAGGAGACACCATAAACAATCCCGTCGATTCTCAGCCGAAGTAGATCGGGAGTACCGAAGGCGCGGACCGAAGTCTTCTTTAGATGGTTCATGATTATAGTCATCTTGGGTCCATAATTCTCACTTAGCAGAGGCTGTGGCCGCTAACACGGGGCGCCAGGCACCGCCAACTAGGCTTTATAAAAATAGCTCTGTATGTAATGTAATCCTCTTCTAGACCGGAAGAGAAATTACTAGAATTACTACAAGCACATTACTCAGGTCGCTTACTACTGACACTAAGCAAACGTATATATGCATAATTATTCGGAAAAGCCATAATTTAAATCTTTGTCTTTGATAAAAATTAGATATTTTTTCATTTATAGCTTATACTAATTATGAAAATCTTCGAAATTAAATAAAAGAAATGAGTTGGTGATCATTTTATATAAGAAAGATATGTGTTTTTTTTATTATTAAATATTTATTTCTTATACATAATTAAGCTGCTGATAAAAGAAAAACAAGCCAAACAGTTGCTTGTTAACATAAGATTATTTTTGAGTACGCTTTGTATCGAAGACAAGAGATCAAGATTAATTCGTTCAATCGATTGTTTTCAAGAGTCATACGAACGAAAATCGACCGATTACGCTCCCCAATATTAGAAAGCCGTTTGATTTGGTGGACAGTAAAGTTTGATGGTTCACGACCGCTGCGCCTGATCAGATCGCGGACCGTGGGATATTTCACACATCGGATCAATAATCGCTCCGATTATCGGCCCAGATATTGTGCGGCGAGGTTGCATGAGAATCGGCGCGGCCCGGGCATTAGCTGCACCGATGAGACGGAGAGATTTGGAGTATACTGTGTAAAGCTGTCTGCACCCGCTGCGACACAACTGACAATCGAATCGAATAGCGTTATTTTTTGACATAATTTTTCTGGCAAAACTACAAAAAAACCTCAATATAAGAAGATGCTATTGGATAAAAACCACTCGGTTTTCAGTTGTGTGATGAAGTCTTTAGGCCGCTTTATATATACTATCACCTGAAAAATAGACGCGATGATAAGTTGGTAATATTTTGATTATAATGCGTTTACAATAATAAAATTATTTGTTGTGTTGACAGTTCAGCTTTTGAGTCGGACATTGGGCGTTTAGTTTTCTCCATTATATGTGAACGGTTCTTATCAAACTAGATCTCGAAGCCCGAAAAAGCCTTACGTTTCGTTTTATTTTTTATTCATTGAATATTGTACCAGTGCTATGAATGCAGTTATTTTTATTAAATGTTAAATAAAAAAATAAAAATGATTATATAAAAATAGTACGGATAATATCAACACGAGCGGTATAAACATTTACAGGTGTAAACATTTTATGGATTGTACGATGCTGATGAACGTGTGTATTATTGATAAGATGATTTATTTATAATATTGTGGTTTAAAAGTATTTTTATTTTAAAAATAATTGAAAATACCCTAATTCATTACATCAATAGCAACGGAGATCTGAAACAGACATCCTCTAGGCGTGTTTTCTCTGTCAAATAATCATGACATTTTCCGTAAAATAAAATAGAATATACTTTAGTCACATTTCTTAATTCTATTTCAAAAATCCTCTCAGACTTAATTTTTTAGTTAATCTGAAATATAAAGTTTTTCTTGAAACTTTGGTAAAATATTTAATTCCAAAATAATTAGCCACACGTATAATTTTTTTAATCAGATTTGTATACCGTAGTAATGAAGTTCATTTTCAGGTTTTTATATTTATTTTATTTTTATTAATAATAATAAAAATCACAACGTTATCAAGTATATCTAACACTATTATTTTAGTATAATTAATAATATCGAGTTTGTTGCATTTCGTTTACAATGCAAATGACCTTGGGGTGAAAGCAATAGTTTTGTTTTGGATAAGTAGCACACTTTCTTTTAAAAATTATTTAAAATCATTGCAGTAAGTATCCTTTTTGTTGAAAGTATGAGCATATTGTGCAAGTTTCCAATGTTTGACAATATGATACAAAAATAGTAACGTTCTGGTAAAAGCAAAGCGGGGATATGATCCATTAAAAATTTAACACGATTTCGAAATGAAACACATAGATAAAATAAAGCTTCGCGTAGCCTCGTTCTCAATACAGATAGGACCCTAAAAAGTATAACAAGGTGACGAGCGCCGACTTATTACGGAGAGGTGACCATAAAGCACAATCAAGTGAGTCCGCCCATCCCGGCGAGCGCCCTGTCCGAGCGCCCCGAGAAACCGCGGATGAGTTACGAGGGATCCAAATGGCGTAATGATATTTATAAATAACAACCTCGCGAACCCAAAGCGTCCGATTAACGCACTATAACTTACTCAGGTCGATTTTTGGTAACAGGGCCGAATTGGGTCAACACTTGCGTATTTTGATACAAATAATATAGAAAAAATGCTTTGTTTAGAGTAAACACGAAAGCTGGGTTATGTGATATTTTATTATTACTTGCAGATACTTTATTATGCAAATGACATTGTATGAAGAGAAATACGCTTTTATATTTGTCTCTAGATTAATAATAATACATTACTTTGATTCTCCTGTTGGCAACAGAGCAAATATAGAAGATTTAGTAAGATGGACAAAGCCACAATTGCATCTTTTTATTTCGACCCGCTTGCTTTAAAACTTCACATTTTTTAGTAAAATTATATTAAACTGTAGTAGGATTTAGCCTACTACAGCTGATTGTCTCGGGAAAATCAAAGGAAAAAGAGGCACTGGAAGAAGAAAACAACGTGGATGCTAATGAAAGTCGGAAGTACACCCGAAAAAGTAAAACTGGCTCAGAAGAAATATATGTTCAACGGTATCGTCACCAATCTTCACTAAGAAGAAAGTCGTATAGTTTACATGTCCTTCGATCAACTTATAAAAGCTTCTAGACTTTGAAGTAAATATTAATAAATAAACATGAATATTTGGTTTCTTGTAACTCCGTCCTAGGAAATAACAATTGATCCATAAAGCACTCCGAATGTTCTAGATCGGCGAGCGGAAGAATCCCACGTAGAACATTATTACGGAGGCTTGATGTATTGTATTTTTCTCCCTGATTAGCGTCGATGCTGTGTTTTTTCTGAAATACATATTTCACCGCCGCAGGGCTCTTATTCCGTCAGAAAACAGAAATTGTAAAGTATATACACACGCATGCACACACACGGGGCAGGGCTGGGTACAATTAGTGACTATATTATTTTATTTATTACAATTTCTATTTATACTAAGCAAATTATTTCATTATTTCTGTGAGATCGATTTATTTTTATTGGCAAACTAAAGTGTTGTTTTTAAAATCTCATATTGGTTCTAATATCAGTAAGGACGATTTAATTATTGATGCAATACAACTGGCTTAAAGAAACCGACGCATTTGCATGTGCTTTAAAGGGATTGCTTTAAAGGGAGTGATTGCTTTGTGGATATTTCAGCTATACTCGCTCATCTTCAATATTTTGGCTTGACTTATTGATAGTGACTATTGGTTTCAGTGAAACTCTTTTTTTAACAGTAAATAAATATGTAATCATTCTTGAAATATAATAAAGAACCATATCATTTTTTAAAATTATTATTGCAGACGCAGAGGGCAGACCACCCGAAAGGTAGGAACTTTATTTTATAGAAATGGCACTTTTGCCGAAAACAATGCTTTCAGAAATATATTTATTGTTTTGATATGAGTGAACGGCCGTATACTTATTTTAATGATGAGGTGTTATTTATTAAAAACATAAAGTATAATAATTTGTGCACACAAATATGTTGTACAAAGTACAATTTCAAGACTTCAGGCGGCTTAGCACAAACCTTCGTACATGCATAGATATTTAAATTAAAAAGAAAGTGATATATTCTTAAATCACTATACGTTATTATAATATTAATAATACATATTGGTAAGGTGATATTTGTTACAGGCCAAGTATAATATGTCAAGTAATTAAATGTGTTAGTAGGTTTTGAGAGTCGTTGTTATAAGATGATCTTGAGATTTCTCGGCTGTTATGCTGCGTAAGGGTTTTCGTCTTTCGACGTTTCGGCCCCGGTACTGGGATCGGCAGGATGCAAAAACCACGACAGAGCACAACACCCAATAAATTCAAGATCATCTAAAGTAAAGTGATGAAGTTTTGCCATCCTTGGTGGCGCGCTGCCCGCCGCACCGAGCCACGATTGCGTGTAATTAATAATGCCGAAAGTCTCGTAGTCCTACAGCTCTCTTGTACGGAGCGATATTGATCGCCAGATTTAACAAAGCCGCCATAAATCACAAATAAAATCCACATTACCATTCACAACGGCCACAAAAAACCTGAAATATTATCGGTACACGACTTTGAAAATCATAACACCTTCATAATTTATCGGAAACATCTGAACCGACGTCGCCCACTCCACGCGCCGCCCAGTTCGCGACGTCACAGGAACTCTGCCATACACGGTGTGTCAGAAGTCATGGTATCATTCAAAAGGGAGAGACTGGCTATCATATTGGGATCATAAGTAAAATAGATTAGAAAAAAAAAAAAAATTATAAATGTGATTGGAAAAGACATTTTATTGAAGTCTCGTCATGAAAATATTTCTTTAAAAAATGTATTTCTATAGTTGCTCGGAAACGAACCCATTCTAAATAAAAGTACAAATTGTGGGATGCGGTAAATGTAATTGAATTATTAAAATATAATTGAATTATTTTAGAGAGAGCATATATATTCAAGGCAGAAAAGCAACGAAACTTGTACGTCTTTATTATTATGGTAGTTGGAGGATTTTTACTACATATGATTAATTTTAATATTAATATTAAAGACTTTTGTAATAAATATGAAGTTTGAAGCATATAAATTTGTGGAAGGTAATAAAATTTGCAACATTAATTAAAAGTATTAATTTTACGTTATTAAGAATCGGCGTATTTTCAAAAGTACACATGTTGTATTTTTATCGTATTATTAATATTAACATTTGCGTGTTGGTAGACATGTATTATTAATGTTTTTCGCTATTGTAAAAACTATTATATTTCTTTAAAAAAATGTGATCACTATCTTATTAGTTTAAAAAAAACTATATTTAAAGTTCATAAGTTCAAATGTACACGAAACTTTATAAGAAAGTAACGAATTTATGGCAAAATAAGCATGACAATCTAGTATTCACAAAACAACTTACTGGTTCTTGCGTTACGTGTGCTAATTAACGTTCAGTAGATAAGAAAGCAAAAGCCTGGCTAAGTGATTATGTGAGAGCAGAATTTTGTACACTTAAATTAAGTCACCGTTGTTGTTTATTGATTGAACGCAATTGCATTTGTCCAAGTTCTCACATTGTGTTAAATGCAATGCAATCTTTCTTTAAGTCAATTTAATTTATTTTATAATTAATTATTCCTAAAATAATTTATTTACAATCAATCCATTCAATAGTAATCAATCTGCAAACGGTCGATAGCTATAACGGACCACCCCTGAGGGTGATTTATGTGTCAATAGCAATAAGCCGTATATAAATAAAAGTATTATGCTGTTTCTATGCTTGTTATCTAGTAGATATGGGTGATTGTAATATCGCCATAAAATAAAGCCGAAGTACCGGCGAAGAGGTCTGATCTGCAAATCAGGAAGTGAGACCTTTGCGGCAAGTGACGATCTATCCAGATTGCAGGCAGCGTCTCACGGCCCATCGGTACCCTCTCACCTTCCCACTACCTGTGTACCCTAATGCCGATATCCGATCCACCTCGCTAAATCTCCCACCTTATTTGTACGAAGAAAGAACGTTGTTAAACAGATTTATTTATGCCCGCGCGGTGCCATAAATCATCCGCGTTCTTCTTCTTGGCTATGGACGTAACCTTTGGTGCTCGACTTGGAAGGCTTTCGATACGTATTGAGACGGCACTGGTCCGGTGGAGGCGGAAATCTAACGTACTTGCACCGGTGAATCACGACTGCCAAGACGGTCAGGTGGCGGGTGCGGCTATGGGGGGCTGTGGGTGGAGCTAACTATACGATACGGAATCTTAAAGCATCACAGATAAATTTGATAATGCCAAATGGCTAAAAATATCTCATAAGGTTAAAAAAGTTGATATAGTTAATTTGCTCTGAAACATAGTCAATGTATCAGCCGAAGTGTTTGAGTTGTAAAACATAAATAATTTATTTTTCTAATTTTTAATTAAACTCAGATTGTGAACACATATACAGTATGAACAGTTTGATTAACCTTATACATCCATAATTTGTTCGTTAATACGTTTTGTTTTATTACAAAATAAATGCTATCAGTTAAATACGTTTACAGCGGCCTGATTGACTTTAATATAATCACATTGATTGATTTATTTTTATTACATCGCATTAATCTAACATAATATATATTTATTTAACGTAGACGAAATAAACATTTAAGATTTATCAGATGCTCTGTGCGGCGAGTTAAATTTAAATACTTCGTATTTAATAGTGAAATCTGCACCGATCGTCCGAATAGATCGAGGCATATTCGCCATTTTGAATTTCCCTATCAGGTGACGTCAGATTGTTTGCTATAGACAGAAAGTACCATGACAGCCGGGGAGTCCTCGGACCACACGGCAGAGGAGGTCGTAAAACATCGGCTATAAACGGGGAATTACGAATGGAGCAGAATCACTGGGTCGGTATGGATTTATCATATGAGCCAAAAGCAAGAGACAGGAGCGTAGTCGCCAGTCTGTCCAGCTCTAAACTGCCTTATGCCTATGCCTTCTTTTATGTTTAATCAAAAAAATACCATTCGAAATACTTTTGTACTTGCGTTTAACGATGGATTTATTATTTGTCAGCAATCAAAAGTCAATATTTTGAAGTATGTTTTATGTGTATAAAATCAATATTGCGAGATATCAGAATGTAGATAGAAGATACTGAGTCTGCAGGGAAGCACTTTTTATACATTCCATGGTATATTTTAAAGTTTCAGTGGCTTTCCCTTGATGGTCAAAAATTACAGTTCCGCGTGCCGCTCTACTTGTTACCGAGCAGCTCAATTTTCAATTCCCGATCACAGATAATACAAATACAGCAAAAGCAAAATAACAACATAGATGAACAGCGTACTACAGAAACATTCATAATGTTCTTGAAGATCGCAAGTGTATTAGTATAAAATTAAAAAAAGCCGTCTTCGTATATTTAAATTTATAACCAACAAAAAATCAATATCTAATACGTATACAATTAGAAAATGCAACACAAAAATATGTTTTCTAGATTTATTTTCTTGAATAGATGAAATAATACAACATCGTAGTGTTACAATGTTTGAGCTTCTTTGTGATCAAGCCCAAATAAATAATAGACTAGGGTTAATTATTTAGAATTAGTTTCGTATTTATAAGTCATTGACTGGATATACATGTGTTAACATTGACTCGGTAATAAAATAGGAATAGACACGGCGTATTGGATAATCAGCGATCACACACGAAGATGGACACCGCTGCAAGCGCGGTGCGGAGGAAGTGGGTATAAACCGATTGTTGGAGTGCGCCGATCATAATTTAAAAGGCTTTATAGCCGCCTATAAAATGTGTCCGTGTTCGAAAAGAGAGAATAAGAATTCTAAATCACTGAAGTAACCTTTGGTGTTCATTAGGCGACTGGGCTCTTGTTCAATGTGGCCGCGGAGGTCTGGCCAAATATCGCTTTGCTGAATTATTTACAGCACGTGACCAGTGGGGGTAGTGAAATTCAAACATAAAATCAATAATTTCCATACAAAGTATATTTGTAAGCTTTATGAATGAATTTAATGGCATTTTTAGATATGATACCCGTAAAAATCTATATATAAATGTATATAAAAATTTTAATACAATTTTTATAACTTTCGCCACGTGAATGTATACTTATAAATTTTAATGGTATTTAAATTCTAAATTTCATTTGATAGGCTTTAAAGTTAATACTTGAACCACCAATATAATAATATTAAATATTTAACACTCGTGTTTAATATATGGAAAACATTTCCACCGTAAGCTTGTATTTATGACATCGGACTATTTACATTACAAAATATCGTATATAAGTATCAACTTAATGAATGGTCATTCAAATTTTAAAAGAGTCATGTATATAAAATACAATGTCGTTTATATAATAGCTGTACATTTCGTAAGTACGTATTTGAATATAATTATTACATTAACTTATTATGTTTCATAAATAATAACAATAAACACACTTCAAATTTTTGATAAAAAATCTTGCACCATTAAACTCGGATATAAATTGAAGCAGTTTAGTATTTACATGAAATGACCACGTATCATTAATTTTATAAATAATACATATTGATTTTCTCGCATTGAAAGTCTATCGCCAGGATTAATTCCTATTTAACATAATCTGTCAGGATTTAGTCCCAGATAGCTCCGAGCCGGGTCTTGGGGTTTCCCGTTTCGCGGTGTATTTTTGCATAGCTAATATGAAGTGCGTTTGTTTGCAAATAGTTCTCTTATGCAAGCCGAATGATTGTAAGCAGATTTACGATGCCTTTAGTCACAGTTCTTATGCGCTAAGAGGAAGTGACTTTAGAATAAATACGTGTGGACCGTCACGCCCTCCCTGCTTTAATGGAGGCGGATGGCGCGTGAATTTCCATTCCGTTATTTATTTCAAGATAAAAATACTTGTAATATTTTTAATTACTAAAATAAATAATAACCATATCGTACTTGAAGGTTTTTTCGTAATAATATATTTTTTCATATAAGTATTCTAATTCAATTGAATCGACGGTGAAAGCTAATTTTTGGGATACATGTGAGATTCAAACCCAAAACTTTTGGTTATCACAGACTGGCACCTTTATTATTTATACAGTGAGAGTGATGATTTATAAACGTTCTTGATATCAAAAGTATGATATAATCCGTTTAGTTTTCTTAGATCTGAATCTACCCCTAAAATTTTCCTGTAATGTTAAAATATTTATTTTCATCATTAGTCTCACTGAATAAACTAACAGTTATATATAGCTTTAGGTTATCAACTTTCTCTATATAAGTAAATAAATCAATCAACATACCCAACCCTGCACACGTTTCCGTAACGAAGCAACTCATCGTAACATCAAGTGCCGCATAGAACTGCGTGGGGACTCGTTCTGCACATTCTGCTTTTCGTATGGCGATTGAAGTAACGAAGCGGCGTTTCTTTGTGCTCAGGTCTCGATGCGACAAAATACAAACGAACATTTACTCTTAGGAAAATTTGTGAAATCTCCCTGAATTTTTACAAGCAATAAAAAAAAAACAATCAATTTAAAAATACCATAATATTTCCTATAATAATGTGTATATACTTTTTTTTTAATTTTATGTCGCATGGCATTTTAATTATATCAGAGGTCAACTGCACTAACCACGTGGCGGTTAAATTGCGTGTGCGTATATAAACTATTAGTTGCGAACATATTTGATTTCTAGAGTATAGTATATTTAATAGAGTAGATTACTTAGTACGGACGCACGGTTGGCATAATCTGAAGTGGACTTATTTCATTCGATTTAATTTACTGCAAAAAGACTTCGTAATGGATTCGCGGCCGACGTACCGGGAGTGCATTAACCACTGCAGGCGAGGCGATCTAATGCATTTTTTGCGTAGAATCTTGAAGAGATGCACATTAGTCAAGAGACTCGCTGCAAGAAATAATTCACAAGGCTTGCGAGTACCTTTTATTATATTATGTAATCGGTTATCTCGTAGTGTAAGAATGCACACTCATGAATTGCTTTACTCAGGACACATATAAATATCATGTCGGCATGTTATAAAAATACGTCTGATCTGTTACATATTATATATGGAATGAAACTAGTATTCTTGTTGATATCTGATGAATTTCATTAGCCCAAGAAAATAACTATAATATATCAAATAGTAAGCTGCAGTAATAATTGTACTAATGGTGAAGCATGGTGGTCTTGTTAAAAATCAAACCACGGTGGTCTTGCCCTTCTATGAAAATTTCTTTCGTATTTTAATTTACTTGGAATCTGAAACTCGGAGACGTATGCAGAATAATTAAACTAATTTAAATAAAAACACTTATCATTATTTTGAGGCTTGTTTAAATACCGTGGTAATAGTACTAGTTATATAAGGTGGTCAGAATTTGGCAGGGTGAGGGGTAATTTGAGACACTACATAACAGTAAATATTTTAAGAAAACAAGGTCTCTGATTGTTAATATTTAGTAACTTTCATTTCTAATTCTATTAAATGATTTTAAAAAAAATCAAAAGTATATATATTGTTTCAATCGTTTCCATTTATTTGTCATTTTAATACACTCGATACTCATAAATTTTAGTCGAACTCTGTGCGACTTGCGCAACACTTTACTGTTTGTATGTATCCCACTTAATAATTAATAATTTAATTCGAAATAATTATTTTATTCCGCCTGTAAAATATTTAAGTTAACCATTTTTCATTTATCGCGCCGTATTTATTTAAATAAAAAGGAGACGAAAATGTAACGGCGCTTAAAAAAACTGCTTCGTTGAAGTCTCCGTATTTCTTCTTTCAGTTTTTATGAGAACGGGCGTCGTGTAAGAAATTTTATGCTTCGGTAATTATAATTAAAAAAATATATAATTCGATGCGTTAAGCCGATTATTAAAATTAAGCCAGGTAATTTTATCGAATAAGGTTTTATTACCCGGCCTTTATGTAGGTAGGCGTGCGGCGTCTTGTAGTGCGACTATCGGCGAATGTAAGATTATATAAAATGAACTATAAAGTTGACTCTCTATTAAATAGATTTAATATGGAATTAAATGAAGTGATTTATGATTGCTTTTATGCACAAATGGTTTTATATTGTTATTCAGTGGTTTGAATAGAAACACAAAAACAACAAAAAGGCAACAGAGACACCCATTAAGGGCATATTAACAAATTAAAATTGAGTGTTTGAGCATTTGAAATAAACACAGATTGTGTTCATTTAACATTTTCTCTCTTTTTTTAAAAATATTAAATAATATTTTTTTAAATTGAAAATTTAAGGTGTGCTATTTACAAAATATTTCAAAAGAATAAGCTTCGCCCGAATAAACTAGCATCAGACAAAATTGCTTAATATTAAGTATAGTTTCTAGACTTTGTTAACTTTACATTTATTTGAGTGGAGAAATAGTAATTTATTAAAGTAGTGATGATTTTTGATAACTCGATAATGGTTGATTAAAATCACTTAATAGATTATATATGATAATACGTTAGAGTATCCAAGTAAAGGAAATTAGTATTCTATTTGAAAACATGTATAATAGAAACAAAATAAAAATTTCACTCTTATGAATATTTAATCATGGTTGATCTGAATATCGTCCACACCCCCAATAGTATGTCCGGTTTTGAGGCTTGATTTTAATTTACTTGATGTTTATTATTCCACGCACACGATAAAGCTTCCGTTAATATATGATTTTAAATAAAAATGAACGCCTTATTTTGATAATTTGTCGTCCTCAGGCACATGTCTAGCGGCTACTGAACGTCGATCGATCAACTGCTTTATTTTTTAAGAATATGAATTAAGATATGAAGTGAATATTATTCATTCATTTATGTTTGGTTTGATACATATTTATGTGCAGTTTTGTAAAAAAACTCACCATTTCATAAATTTGAATTGAATACATGCATCTCAGAAACTCTTACACAATAATAAACTTTACGAGGTTTATAATTTTAAAACTTTTTATTTATTAAAGCAGTATTTTGTTCTACAAGATACTGATATCATTTCATTATAAGTTGTACAAGTAAATCTTGCAACAGTTGTAAAGCATTTTTTAAAAGAATTGTATCTAAAAAATATTTAAGTGATATAATTTTAATGTGTAATCATTTAAACACCATTTTTATTATTATTTGTTTTAATATTGCATGTTAGAAATATACTAAAACAAAAGTCACAGCGCTAACTTAGTGCAAATTGGAAAATAATAATGAATACAAGCACGTGTAATAAAACAGATAATAACATATGCAAGTAGTTATTAAATAAACAAGGTGGCTGCGCGAATGTCTAAAATTAATGCAGATTAAATCTAAAATATTATAACTCGTTATAACGGTGTGTTTGCAATAAATAAATAGGTTTATATACTATTTTGAAGGATATAATAGTTAGTTATGGTTTATAAAATCTGGGAATATGCACGCAGTATAATTATCTAGAGGTAACCTGCTGCAAATTGAAAGATGGCCAGAATTACAGGGTAATAGGTTTATTACGCGACCAACGCACCGCGCACGGCGGTCGCCATTACTGAATATAAAATCATGACACCCGAAAATAATTAAATAGTTATTAAAGCCTCGGATGTGGCGGATGACGGCTGGAACCCCAGAGGGACAATTACGGAGACTTCGCTGGGGTCCTCAGCCCCCACGGTGGTCGCGCACAAATTAAACTCACATGCGTACTGTACCTTCACAAGGTAATGTTATTGTTACGCATGTATTGGAATTTATATTTAAAATATCTAAATAAACGATATTAATAAATGTAAAAAATCCTGCTTAAGTTTTTTTTTTATAAGCTCTTAATGTTCACTCTATTCTTTTTTCGGAGTCACTGCGTATAAAATCAATGAAAATTATCGATTACTTACATTGATTTGAAAGCATCTATTTTAAAATAACCAATATATAATAAAATAAATGTGACATTCTTGACACATTTGACACTACTACAATATTTGAAATACTGCATATATTTAAAAAATCATGTGATGTATTAGTTGTGCGGAAGTCTTATAGTTCGACAGCGACTAGTACTTTCACGGTATTCTGCGCAGCCCACATTAGCCCTGTAGTAAATTTGGTGGATATTTATGAATATTAAAATGTACTTAGGGTTTTTAGATCGATACTCGTGACGGGCTAATTGGTCATTATATGGCGACGGGGGATTCTTTTTTTAATGCGCCATTTATTCCGGCTTTCGAATGTAGCTTCTTCTTGGTATCGAATTAACTTTTTTTTAAAGTAAGTGTTGGATTGGTCCTTCATAACAGTTGTTACACAGCTCAGGTGATCATATTCATCATCACCCACAACACGGCACTAGTCGATGCTACAATGAATTCGACTACACCATTTTGATGAAACAAACTCTTTTGGAATATAAATTTAAATTTAACGTATTTTTTTTTCTTATTCAAGGAGAAAATTTTTCTGTGTTTTTCCCGTTTTATAAAATTATATTTGATGTGTTACCGTTTCGAGCGGAATCAAACAAAAAGTTCAGTGCCGTATGAATCATTCTCGTTTAATACAGTTTCGGTCCAGTAGCCCGATGCTGCGTGCGTTACGGAATATTTGAGGCAGTTTTTAAGGCGTTCGAGAGCGCGTGTGGGCGGCCGCTCCAAATGACAAGATTCGGGTCCGGCCTAGCCCACGACCTGCAGCCAGTGGCGTGCCGTTGCTAAATCAGGCACCCAACTTCAAATATATATTTTAGCATATCTAGTACCAATACAGTTTATCCTAGACTAAACCAAAATAGGCGTGAGTTCAATTGCATTGTTATCACATCACATCACGAGAAGTATCGAGCCGGAAACCTCTTGATCAAATGTCAGCGGTGTAACCACTGAGCCTGCAATTTAATTAACTTTATGCGTACGTTTGAAAAAATGTTTCATATATTGTCAATAACGGCAAATTTGAACCAGGGACCAACAGAATAAGCCTTTCGTTAGTAATATGTCGATTTTTTAAATTACAATTTACCCAGTACAGATGTTAACTCCTAAGACTGATTTGATATATTGCAGAAAATTCGCTTGCATAAGAACTTCACAGTGTCTTGGTATATAAAAAATATATATTACATATACGTCTATTGCTGTATATTATAGTTTATTTTGATATCACAGCCTTATGGTTTTCAGGAGTGTCTTATTGGAGGAGTGAATTTTCAAAATCATTAAAAAATATGTTAAAAAATGAAAATATCAATATCTAGTTATAAATAGTATGTCATACTGTGATTTTGTAATTATTTCGAAGACGAAAGTTATTTCATTTGTTTTAAATATTTTTACACCTGCTTAATGTTTGTATCAAAAAATGGACGAGTTTTAAGCATCCTACAGCATGGCTAAGCAGGCTTGTCCTGTCTTTCAAGCCACGTCACGCCACTGGATACGGCTAAAACTCCTTACCCATACAGCACACCCGGCCACTGCCCTTACAAGGAGGCGCCGCCGTGCGACGCGCATGTTTACAGCGTTATGAGCTTAATGAGCTATTACGGTATAGGTGGTTTTGGTATAAGGCAGTTGATCAGCGTATGACTGTCATAAAAAGTTGATTTTGTTTTTAGAGTAACTTATTATCAAACAAATTGGTTTGTTTATATCAATTTTAATTCAAAATCTGAATGGATCCAGAATAAAAAAAATCCGGCGTTCATCTATTTTTTGAATATAGTAGTAAATTTTTAACTGTTCAATGATAATAATAAAGTTGGTAAATTAATATAAAGTTAAGTTAATCCATACAATAATTTTGAAGAAGAAAATTCTTATTTTATAACATATGTAGATACATTTAGATTGCTATGCATATCTACATCACCCTTTGGGGTGGACAATGAAGGTTTAAATCATACAATTACAATTTATATCATTTATTTGATTCTAGATAGGAATTTAGGCAAGCTCCTTCATTCTATTTTTTTTTTTTAATTGAATTTGTTCACCCGGGGGTAAAAAACTATAGAATGAATGTAATACACAAAGAAGAAGTATTATACGATTGCCCGATTTTATCTCATATTTAATTTATCCATTTTTTGTTGCTGCCTTGTAAGTAATGGTTATAAGAACACTCCTTCACCTTTTTCTCAATTTTGTGGTTGTCCGATTATTTACACGTTTCATTTATACACCAAGTCAGCGTCGAGTAATCAAATGTACGGCCGCCTGCAAGGGATACGTCCGAGGCATTATTTTACACCTCACATAGCACTAATCATGTGGTACCTCGCGTATCTGCCGCTAAAAACTACGATGGAAATCAAATGATCATAAGCGGCTTGCGGAGATCAGCTTATTTCCCACGGCAAGTAACATGGATCGATCAATCATTTATGCTCATATCTATTCAATTCAACATCATATTTAAATCAATTTACAATCTTCTGTGTAAAAAATATTTCGTGCAAACACCTTTTCAATAGTAATTTTGCGTGGCGTTTTTTCGGAACTCCGGTTTCCGCCTCTGGAGCTCTTTCATGTCACAGATGCTGCCACGAGAGAGATTCGTCACAAAAAATCAGCTGCTCCATTCGGAGTAATAGATTATTAAAGTGGATCAAACAGCGCCTTATGGCATATACAGAGTGGAGCCAAACTAATGACGCTCTGCTAGTTGTTGTTTAAGGTTGTTGTGATTACGCGCGGACCTGTACTATTCAGAGACAAATTACGGTCGCTTAGAACCTTAGAATAAGGCTGAATATTTCTCGGGTCATTAGTGATTTTACGAACGCGCTATAAAAGTATGCGCCGCTAAATGTCCGGGCTTTCTACTGTGATTAACATTGCTGTAATATTAATTTTGTACACTTAATCAGATTAAATTTTCTAGAACTAATTGTGGTTTAATCGACTAATACGCGTTTATTAATTGATATTAAGTTTAGCAAAAAACAGGAAATTGCAACTGAGAAAAAACTTCCTTGTGGTTACGGAACGTCATTTGTTGATGATGAGTTTCTTCGGATGCAAAGATTTGCAATTTAAAACAAAAAAAATGGATGGAGTTTATAACAGCTGTACATATATTTATAGGTTAATTTTTATCGGTATATTGAATAAAGAAAGTTATGAACTTCTTCTTGCATGATCCTTTCCTATTTTTACAGGGTATTCACAAACAGGTAGGTAACAAATAAGAAATATTTTTATAGAAACAAACAATACTATATAAGATATTAAAAATATTTTTGACATCCCATCATAGTATTAAAAATGTTCAGCATTATTCCAACTTGATTTTATTTGTAACTACCGATTCAGCCAACGTGCTTGATTAGCAACCTCATGCAGAATATAATCATAATTCTGATAAGAAAATGTAAAACATTTAGTATGTAATAATGGATAGGTATTCAGCGTTTTAGATCGTTTTTATTGTATAATATATATTTAATGTTTTATAAGTCCAAAAATAATAACCAGTAACGTACCCGTTATATCGTTAGTGAGTACGTTTTTTCATATGGAGACGAAATTTTTACACGCTTGAATTAGTATAAAATTATGGTTTTAACCGTCGAAATTGATTAAAATTTCCAGATCGCTATAGAACGTGTCAAGTGAGCACTTATCGATCCTTACTTCCCGTTTTTTCGCCCATCCGAGGTCCGCTATTCAACTCGCCCAATATCCCGCACCGAACCGGTTTCGCGGCGCATCTTCCCCCGTGCTGCCAGGCATTGATTGAAATATGAATCAGTGGTACACGAGCTTCAAACAACTGTAAAATATAATATTTATTATACCCACGTATCTACAATCCGAAAGAAAGTCCAGTAAGTAACCCTTTCGTCGTATACTCATCGGATTGTAATTGAGAATGTTTTTATTGCATATTTGCATTCTTGGGTAGTTGAACAATTTAAAGTTATTTTGATTTACACATAAGGCATTGAATGCGTTTTTAAGATTGTGAATAAAAATATTTATTTCAAGTAAATATTAATATATTGTGCATCATATAGCTTAAAACGCAACCACGCTTTTCCCGTGTATTTATAATTTTTGTTGTTTATATGCTGTTATAAAACTGCTTTTACCTAACAAATAAGGTTAGATATTACATTTTAATTTTAATAAATTTAATGCGATGTTTTTCTGAAAAGTTAGTATCGCCGTTGGAAAAATGGCCGTTTTAATATTTGTTAATTATTAAATAAAATACCTCGCTGTAAAAAGGTTTACCAGCCTTTAAATAATTATAATTGGAATTTTGCTAAATCTGAAAATCAGTGCTCGCCCATAAATTGAGGATACTTCAAATCAATTACGCGATATTGTACGGAAAACGAGACGACCTCAACAACTTTTTTAAAAATATTAAACAATTATCACACTATTTTATTAAAAATGGCTGACCGCTACATTTCAAAAGTTATTAAATTCCAAAGAGGCATTTTTAATACTCCCCGTTTTTTATGCGTACGATTTCACGTTTGATATTCTACAGTAATTCATAATTTACATGTGATTTACTTGCATGCCGCGTACTAATTACTCTTTCTTAATCATTCCGTAATCTTTGAACTTTCATAATTCTTTCTCCCGCTCTTCCATTGCGTGATAATATATGACGCTCATAATTATTATATTTTATCATTTTGTTAAATGGCAGGCCTTCTTCGATTTGACAAAATTAACCCTGTTCATTATTAATACACACGTTTAATATTTTTAAATTAAATAAATCATTTTTACAAGTAGTAAATAAGAGCCTTGTATTTATAATTTCAAAATATATTTTTACTAAAATAAAAGCTATTTTATTCGTAACTATGTCTATTATTATTTTTAAAAAATAATTTTATTCTACGTAGTAACTATTTTTTAAAATTTCAAACGTTTTTATGGAGCCAATTTTATTATCCGAACCGATAAAACTAGTAAAAAAATAAGTCGCCAAAAAAATGAGAAACTGAATCGAAATTCCGTTATATTAGGTAACAGCAGTAAAATATGAATAAACCTTCAGTAATCAGCCAAAACAGCTACGAGTCGCAAATGACGTTTCGTCAATTATTGTAAATTTGTCGGGCTGACGAGCGAGATGACAAGTGGAAGTCATCTCGGGCGCCGAGCCGGTCCAGATCAGTTCATTTTGGCCGAAAGGACCGTGTCTCGACTGCGGGCCTCGGAAAGGAAACCCCGAGAAGCAGCAGAGGGCTCCGGGAGGAATACAAATGCCCTCGTTGGAGGCTGCCCGCCAGGAAGTTTCCCCGGTAAACGGACAGAGATGATGTGCATTACTTATACATAAAATTAAGACCTGAAAGCTCCTATATTGTTATTATGTGCCCCGTTAGCGAGGACCGCACTCTTGTTATATTTATTTTGCGTTTATATTTGGGTCGCAGCTCGGTAGTTAATTTTTATATAATAATATCAACACAGGTTTTAATTACGGGGTCTGTGCATGGTAAATATTTTTTTTATTAAATATTGTACCCATCGTGAATAAAAATGATTTACTAAATATTTTAGATTTTATCCATAAAATACACATTGTAAATGGATACTTAGTTGATTCCAAAAAATCTGTGTGTTATACTTTATTGATTTATATTTTATTTGTTTATTACAATTGTATTTTTCATTTATTGAATGCGTTATTTTTATGGGGTTAAAAATTTATATATAATTTTAGAATTTCGATGATGCAATAATTAAAATGAATCTAGAAACTACAATACAGATGCCATTAGTCTATTTCCATTTTTATTTAGAACGAAAGTACCACTTACAACAAATACTAATTTGTCTATATTCTTCAAATAAATTACTTATATTTTAAATTGAGCGTATCGGTAATCTCACTATCTTTGGGCGGCCTTTTCAATAATATCTATTTCCGCCATTCGCACTTGCTTAAATACAAATTAAAACTATTAAAATTTTAAAGTTCGGCCCCCGGACTATTGGGACGGATCAGGGTTTATTATTTGGGGCGTTTAAGTTGCGGCTAATTCTCTCGCGGCATAATATCAATTTGCCGATGTTCTGAAACACTAAAAGGCCTGCTCCGTGCAAACCCCTTTCATGGTAGTAATAAATATTATTAACAAATTTTACTGGGTATAAAGTTAAGCTTTTTGATCGTGAATCGCTTAAATCGAGCTTAAGTTACCAGGCTTGCCGAGCTTTTAAAGCTTTCTGAAGTGTTTCTTTAAGATCTGGTTTAGCCTGAAGGTGGAAGTAAGGACGTAAAAGTTATTTTACCTTAGCTCCATAGATGGTTCTTCTTATCAGAGCACTAAAATTTTTATACATCGTCAACTATTTTCATAATCTGCGAGAAATTATTTTTTTTAATTTTTAATTTTCTCCTATGCTTAATATATACCATAATTATTATTTTAAATGATAAAATATATTTTAAATGTATTTTAAAAAAGCATATATCGGCTTGCTCGCCGTTATTTTATTTAATACAGAGACTATTCTAATTCGAAAATTTGATCAAAAATAGCTATTACTATCGATTAAAGTTACCGTAAGATTTTAATAAAAAAATAATTTTATTATATAATAATCACACAAATTTATAATAAAAATCAAGTAATGGTTAAATATATTGTCTTTTTTTAGTCTTTTTAAATATTTCCAAGGAATGTGAATTTGAAGAATTATAGTACGATAAAAAAAAAACGTAGTTTATTGTACGATTACAACATATATATTACAGAGAACGCGCCCAATTTTATACTTGGACGAATACTTAATGTCAGATTCATATGTAGACTAATTCTGTAATTAAAGTAAATTTCGTGGTTTAGCTGTTCAAAAAGAATGCAGGTTATGCGTTGCCAAAAACAAGAAATTTTTATCGTCCTGTAATTCTATACATGGAACAATCTAGAAACACGATCTGCTACGACTTCAGAGCTCTCCTCCGTGCATTTACAGCAGTCATATAAATAAAGAATAACAAACGATTAAACCATCTCATTACGCGATATATTCCGATAAAAACCAGTGCATTAAGTTTGTATGGCGGTTGATTTAGTATCGCCGACGAAGAATCAAAAGGTCCTCGGGCCGAATTTTTCCAATCTTTGAGATGGCAAAAAGCAGGCCAGTGAACGGCTTAGGTGGAACAGCGATTCGCTGGGTTGGTATATTCATTCACCAATTATTTATTAAATGTATTACCAATGCTCAAATATTTTTTTTATTTAAAGTCGTAAATTTGCATTAACAGTAAAAATGTGTTATATTTTGAATTGGAAATTATATTAAGTGAGAGTGTAGAAGTACCCAGGGACTAACTACAGTATTTATTTTAAGAAAACAATCAACAGACAAACGATAAAAATCTGTGGGTATTAAACGAGGATAACAGTTTATGTTTTAAGATCACAAAATGGATTTTTTATTATGATATTTAAATATTAGTTTAATATCAAGTATTTTTTAACTAACATGTTTTACAGCTTGTGTTTGTCATCAGGAGTATTTCCATGATGTTTGTATAACTTAAAAAAACTACAAACACTAATTTTGCAATATTAAAACCATCTTTCACGTAAATATGTCTAAAAGTTATGAAGGTTATCTTTCAAGCAACAATGTGAGAATTTACGCACGCGAAGAAACGCCGATCGCGTAGCTCCGCAGAACGCCCGCCCCCGGGGCACTCGGGCCACACACTAAAGAGCAAGAAATGCGTACGGAGCCTGCATGTAGAGTGCGCAGAAATCATGTGCTTGCTGCGTGTGCCCAGCTCCTAGGTAAAAACTATGATTAATTTATATCATTAATCTACCGCGTGCGGCCGCGCGAGCGTCTTCAGTCGGAGAAACGAATGAGAAATAAAAGCAATCAAAAACAATAATACGAGTGCGTTTATTTATATGACGGCGGGCTGTCGGGTGAGCGGGTCGCGTGATTTGTGGCCCGCTCGTATGTAAACGTCTCTGTGGAGGAGCAGTAGTCCGGCGGGGATGGGTGCAACGACGTAGTTCTCAGAAAGTGTACTGTTATGTTCATCACTTTATTTAATGTGGCTACCGCTTTGCCAAGAGGACACAGAGGCCCAAACGTGAACTGCCATAATAGCCAAAAACCAGAATACAGTTGCAATTAATATTTCATACATACATTAAAAAAAAAAACATTTATGAATGTACAATTAATACAGTTGTAATTAAGAAATTCAATATTTTAGACAAAGAGTACTTGGTGGAATTCCATTTTAATATTTTTGAATAAAATACTTGAGTGATTTTCCACATTTTTGTTTTTATTAGTGACCGGTTTCGCCAACCTTTCACTTTGGCATTATCAAACAGAGCGTTTTTTATTTTTAATTACAACTGTAATATTTTTGAATAAAATACTTGAGTGATTTTCCACATTTTTGTTTTTATTAGTGACCGGTTTCGCCAACCTATCACGTTGGCATTATCCACTCAAGTATTTTATTCAAAAATATTACAGTTGTAATTAAAAATAAAAATCTCGTTAATCCAACTGTAGCAATTTTATGCGCTGTCAACTCTCAAATATTCTAAAAATATGTATATATAATATTTACAAGAAGGAAACGAATCGATTGATGCATTTTATTTTAGTTTAAAAAAAATAAAGGTTATTTTTTACTTGTAAATATATGTACATCACTGAAAGTAGTTTTTCAACATATTCGGACACACTGTAAAAACGTATAAACCAAAATTGACCCTTTAAAAAGATTATTCAGGAAATGTATTAGATATTAATAAGATCTACCTGCTATCGTTGTTGGATATACAGTTTATTAAGGTTCATGAAGTTAAATTGTAGATTATATAAGAGTGTTTATATGATGGAATAATAACATTTGTAGGCAATAGTATGGTGTAGCTGTGAAGATTCTTATTATGTTTTATAATATGTAGGTCGATATTTCTTATAATAACGTAAATCTATGTAATATTAAATTATTGTATTTTAGTTGTCAGAAATATATTCCAAAATCGTTTGATTTGTGCAACGAAGTCTTTTGTGTAAAAAATGAAAAGTATACGAACCATTAGATTTTAATTTCATATGATAATATAAAAATTGACAAATTAATCACCAATAAAATTTAAATAGAATATAATCCCCCTGTATAAATATCATTAACTTTGATGAGATCGATGAATTTTGTATTGTATTGCAAAAGTATAAATTTTTATTATACTAAA
The DNA here is from genome assembly GCA_022113835.1 of Atopsyche davidsoni. Lineage (NCBI taxonomy): Eukaryota > Metazoa > Arthropoda > Insecta > Trichoptera > Hydrobiosidae > Atopsyche > Atopsyche davidsoni. The sequence continues at coordinate 11,854,771 of JAILWY010000023.1, forward strand.
TAAAATCATAGAGAATGACGATTTCTTAAGAAATCACAAAGAAGGTATTTTAAAATAAAAACGTTGGTAATGTATTTTTTTCTTTTACACAAATTGGAACACAAACTACTAAGTACCAGCAAAAAAACTTCAGCAGAAAAGGCTGTTGTCGCATGCGCCTTGCAGTGCGCCGAAGCTCGTAAAAGTTAACAAGCAAAAATGAGACGTATTTATTTTTGCTGGCCCGCAATAAAGTGCCTCATTTTTTGGCTATCTGCTTTTTAAGTTGTCACAAATCTTGAATTGTGTTAACATCGAATCACTTACCATCACAGAAGAAACCAGAGGCACGGTCCTTACGGCGGTTCAACTGTACCGTAAACTCGGGCACGTTATATTTGATATATTTTTATAGTATGCCCAAGTAATGAGATCATGGTTTATCAACTTTTACAAAAATATATCAACTTTTTTAGAAAGCTCTTATTTGATTCTAAAAAATATTTTAAATACGGTTGTCTTTACTCATTTTTGAAACCAAAATATTACTGTGCTCGCAAATTTTTTGTTAGTTTCTTTTTTTTTTTAGTAGTAGTAGTAGCTATTGCATATGAAAAAAAAAATTGTACTTTTGTCCTTAAATATAATTCAGAAATGTGCTTTGAGTTGAATGTGATACATGAATGTATGAACTAATAATGTCAGATTGAAATAATTTATTTTCAGCATTTGAAAAAAGGCTCATTATCGTTGCCCGAAACGTATAGGCTGAAAAAAGGAAGGATGGGTGTGCTTTGACTATATCTTGAACAGTTTAAAAACACGTGGCCGCAATATTTAATCATGTCAGAGGTAAGCAAAAAAGCATCTCTACATGAGAACAAATAATTGTTGAACGATCCACGACTAAAGAGAAATTGCCAAATCACTTTACTTTTTATACAATGTGTTTATTAATAAAAAGTTTCATGAAATAAAACGAAGGTAGTTTACTTTGTATTGTACGGCTGCTGTATCTAAGAAAGGCTCTGCTACAGCGTGTTATTATACAGAAGTAGATCGTGTGAACTGATCGCCAAGAAGCTTTATTGTTACCTACTCGTTATCTCTCGGAACAGGCTAGTCTTTGATTATAGCTGATTGTTCTGTTGGCTCATTATCGCGTTAACCGGAGGCACAATATACAGTAGCTGTTTACTCACGTCTAGATGGTGATAATCTATACTTAACAGCGCTTTGTAGTTAGACATGCAGTTTCATGCTTTACTTGTAGAATATGCATATATATATATTATTTATCATTAAACGATATTATCTTGATTTTGACATGTAATAGCAAATCAAGAAGTTATTTCGTAAAGCAAATTTAAATCTCGAAAATGAACGATTTCAATATTTGTGTCTTGTATTTTTAAAACTACTTACAGATTTAAGCTATTATATTAATTAGAGTTGAAAAAGATGAAATACCTAAAAAAAGATTTATAATGATAAATAACTCATAATATTTTTGATAATATGTTTAGTCTACTTATTATTTGAAAATTTATAGGTAGATAATCTACAGTTAAACTCATTGTATTTTGTTCAAAAATTAAAAAAACTACATCCAAAAAAATCATTGTATATGTATAACGCTCACATAAGATTTTGCTAAATACAATTATATATTAATTATAAATAATATTTGTATATTCCATAAATTCAAAACTATTCATTTTTTGTAAAACAGTGTTAATTACTAGACAAAAATAAAAACGTTTATTGCCATCGGAAGCATGAATGTCTGCATGTATTATAAACGTTCTATTAAAAAACTTATTAACTTAGGTTCTAACGCATTGTCTTGTATATTATAATTTATAAGAAAAGAAAAAAAAAACCTTAAAATATTATTATAAATACACGATTCTTGATTTATAGGATTATTTGTTTCGTAAAATATAAATATACCTTAGATTATTTCTCTTCCCTGCAAGCGGTCGCTAAACGACATACAAGATGCTAATAGCTCCTAGACTAACTTTGTACGGAGCTTATGGCGGAGGGGTAATGAAATAATTATTTAAATCGGTACGTGAGATTACCATAAGAACTTCGCTCTCGGGTGCTTTAATCATTCCCTAAGTAGAGACTTGCGATCTGCTAATGAATCCAGCGGCCCTTCCGCGCGCCGAGCCCGCTGGCTGATCTGATATACATTTTATAACCAGATCAGTGATTAAGACAAAATTAAATCTTAAAACAACTAAAAGATACAATAAAATGTTTCGTTATTGTATATTTGTTGTTATTAAAAAAAATAAGGCTGATTAATTTATCAGTATTTTTATATTGAAACATATTTTTCAGGAAAACGTTTTTGATTTAGAATTTGTTGATATTTTTAAACAAAAGATTTTTTTTTGTGCGATAAGTTTCACCAGTGAAACTAGTCATAATAAAAAATAAAATGTATACAAAATAACAAAAATATATTTCCAAGTACTTTCTGTAAAAAATATTTGTTTGTATTGAGAGTAAACGATGAATGTAAAAATATCCAGATATAATGAGAGAACGTTCATGTGACGTTAAAACAGTAGTTAAATACAATAATATATTATGAGCATTTATTTTACACCTAAATATTATATAAATCATGGATTATCTTTGGAATTATATACTACAGAGATGTTGACACAAATTTATTTATCCTCATTTTATAGCTTTGTGTTTCTCTCGCAATGTGATTATATGTAATTTCGAGTGAATGCGAAACAAACGCAGCCTTGCCCCCCCCCCTCTAAAACTTTCTATTTATTAAAAGATAAATAACAGTTACCTTATTTAAAAGGTAAAAGACTCGCAGGTGAGTTATGAGTGTGGATAGCGCGGTAGGCAGTTGTCATAATTTGTCAGGCCGCAGGGGCTGAGCCGCCGGGGCTTGCTTGCTAGGGACGGTGTCTCAATATCATCGTCGTGTAATTAACGTCTGGTTTATTTTGAAACATAAAATTAAAAAAAAGCAGAAGCCATAGCAATTTAACCCTATTAAAACTTTTAACAGTACATTTGTAACTGGCAAAAAAATACGTATTTTGTGTAATAACATTTAATGTATAGTTGATACTTTTTTTTAACTGAATTATAATTATCATTAATAGACAAAATATTTCCAAATACATAAAACATTGTATAAAATATAAAATGAATAGTTTTAGTCACAACTACAACCGTAAAAAAAACACACATTCCAACCAACAAGTAAGTTCATACATAAAATGTCATAAATAATCATAACAGAGAACCTCGTTTGTGACTTTTCCAGTTTTTTGCGAACGATGCCGGAATCCTGCATCTGATGAATGATTTATCTCCCGATATGATCAAGTAAAAAGTGTTGCACAAGTGACTTAACTGGATGATTGATAAGATTCGTCATAGAGGCGGATAATTTATTTATAGTGGTTTTTGTGAAATGCATTTCAACTTGGATGATATAATGCAGCAAAAACTGTTTGTTTTAGCAAAAGTTTTTACACCACAATAATAGAAGTTGATCAAGTTAGTAAGTATTTGACATATAAGAGTGTGTCGTTATTTTTCACTAGTTTTATTAAAAAAATATATTACAGTTTAATAATGCTATTTAATTTTATGCAAAGTCATATAAACGGTTGAAATATCAAAATTTTCTTCATATCTCGGACTTTTCTCTTGATTGTTATTAATATTAGATTTTGAAAGTCTTTGTCAGTGTATCAAGGAAAGGTATTCTGTTTGCTATATTTATTGTTGCTGTCATTTTTTTCATATATTTGAAAGTAACTACACGAGATTTATCCATTAAGAGTTGATAAAATAATTTTAGATGATTTTTTCTATATGGAAGCAATTGTGACTATAAAATTTTCATGACATAAAAGATAACCAAAAACACTTATTTTAAAGAGTGTTTTACTGCGTTCTATTTTAAGGTTATGCAAGTAGACACATATATTCAAATTGATATGAAATTTTTAGTCACAGTTTATGAAAATGTATTCACCTTCAAAAAAAAAAAAACAATACCTTTTTCACATTAAAAAAATAAACAAAAGATGGTACTGAAATAAATTTTGAAGTAAATACTGCAGTAAATATGTCCCGCGTGCCTGGCAGCGCCGGGCCTCGCAGGACTGGGCTCGAGTTCGCCTGCATTTTTTACCGATGTTATGAAGAAAGCGTCAGCGTCCGTTCATTTGTATTCAGTTAGTACTCTTCCGTATCTCCAGCTCGATGGGGTTTTTACGGGATTGTAAAGTATCAAAACGGAGCGAAAAATAATCGCAAATTGACATGACGGGACCTCGCGGGGAGAACGCTACCGAGGAGACCCGAGCAGGCCGTCCCCCGCGGTGAGCGCGCGCTCTCCTCTTGACATGTCCTTTTTCAACTGGGAAGAGCTTAGGTGAGAGTAAAATTGAAATAAAATTTATATATCACAGTAAAAATATCTGTAGATCACGTACTCAAATGATATATTTTTTTTCCTATTTTCCACATGTTTATGAATTTACGTAGATTCTAACTGCGTAGATAAAATACAGCACTACTTCAAAAAAAAAATATTATGGCGTGATTTTAAAATGTATGCTGTTAAAATGTATAAAAATATCAAATGTAGGTGTTTTAATTTGTAGGAAGTTATTTATATGGCTCATGAAAATTCTATCTAGACTAAGGGTTGCAATCTCTTTTTTAGATTGGTAAATAATTGCGTATTGCATACAGCAGTGAAGACTGCTTTGTCTGATATTATTAAAAAGTCGGCAATAAGATTTACATGAAAACCGATGATACAATTAACCCTTAACTGCATCTCACAACAGAACGGTCACAAACCGTAAAACCTTTTTTTAAAGCCCCATAAAAACTCATGATATCAACCATTTAATTTTTTAACCATTAATTTGTACCTGTCGAAGTAATTTAGTTGAACTTTTTTCCACTAACAGCACTAGAATAGACACAATCCATATTACAAGAAGCCATTTGCCAATTTTTGGCGGTTGAGTGAAAACGCGATTTATAAACTAGTGATACACATTATTGGAGATCTTTTTTCTACTTGAAAAAAATATTTGAACATTTCAAAGTAAGTTATTTTCATAATCCATTATTACTATTTAGTTTTTTTTTTGTATTTTATGAGATATGGTTATTTTTCTTTATGTAACAAATTGGTCACGTTATGTTTGTGTGGTACCTAATATATTATTTACAAAGCGTGACTGAATTACTACTTTTGACAATTTATACGTTCCATTGAAATTGTTTTATATTTTTATCGTATATTTTTCGAATGAATAAAAAAAATCAACGATTTTCCGAGAAGGAAATATTGGAAATCATGGAAAATTGGGATGATAGTGACTACAGTTTTGATGATGAAGAGGGTTCTATCATTCAAAGCTCTAAACCTTAACCAGAACCTGAACCAAAACCTGAACCAGCATTGAAATTTCATTCTAAAGAGATAAGTAACAACAGGATTTTATGGGCAAAAAAGAATATAAAATTTGATGAAGATTCGATGAATTTCAAAGGATTTCAAAGTTGGCAGATGAAATAATCAAAACGACGGCTCCATTGGATTTCTTCTAGTATTTTATCGATGAAGATCTCATTTCCTTTATATGCGAAAAAACTAATTTATATGGAACATTAACAAACAAAACGAATACTTATATCAGAAAATTCCTGGGAATTTTGCAATACATGGCGGTGGTACCATTGCCTTATACGAGATCATACATACGAGGCGGCCTGATATCGGTGTAGAAAACATAATCTCGGCCATGTCTATTAACAAATTTGAATTAATAAAATCAACTATCCATTTCAATGATAATTTTGCTATTGTTGATAAAGATCATGATAAATACGACAAATTACACAAAATTAGACCTATAATCGAGACCTATAAATTTTCAAACATTCCCAAAGAACCAAATTTATTAGTTGACAAACAAATATGTGCCACCGCCCCTTCACATCAGGACTGATGAGTTCGCCCATTGGCCAATACATGAGATCAGACAGAGGTGCAAATATCCAAAGTGCACCGGTGTATCTCGTATTAAGTGCAGTTATGGTAGAGCAGAGAGCACCTCTGACAAATAAGAATAACTGCTTCATAAAATTCCACCAATAATTGTATCGTATTTTAAGTCATCCTTGCACTGTATGTCCTTATTTGCATTCTGAACAATTGACTACCACTTTATCTTAATTTTTTATTCCTAAATTTAATTTAATTTTTCTCTATTTTTATCGAGAGTACCCCTTTTAGGAGGTATTCAAATAAATCAATTAATGAATTATTTTTGTGAATTTGTAAGTAATTTTTGCCACTGATACAATAAAGATCTATTTAAGACCTACCACTCTTTTATTTCGTTTAAAAAAAATTCTTTCCTTAGTCAATTGCTACGTTGTATTTCTAAAAGGAATGTATATACCACTACATAATGTGACCAATATGTAGCACTCTGTTTTTTTCTTATAAAACATATGAAAAATAAACAAAATATTTTTTAAATTATTTTTCCCTGAAATAACACATCATTTCCAAACTCTACGATTTTTTTCACGGAAAAATAAAAAATCATGCAGTTAAGGGTTAAAAGACAATATATGTTAGCGATTGTATTGATGCGCCATACACGGTAAATTTGTGTTTTTATTTATTTTGGATTGTTTTAATTAAGCTCTGAAAAGTATGTGTTGCAAGCGGAAAGAATAACGGATTTAGTTACATATGTTGTGTGGAATATCGGGACCTGTCCACTTGTTGATCCCACGTGGTGCTGATGTATGGGAGTTTACTGTTGTTCCTCGGCCCCAAGCCCGGGGGCCCACGCGCGCCCGCGAACCCCAGTTCGGCAGCCCTGCCACTCTTTATCTCAGTTTATGACCCCCGGCAGTCACAATACGGCCGGATGTGTCACCATTGTTGTTTCTTTTTAAAGTTTGCTTTTAAAAATGATCGTACTTTATTTGCCTGCAGACAAAATCTTCGATCTAAAAGGATACCAGTTGCAATTATTCAAGCAATTGTATAGCTATCGCAGTGAAGCAGCTATATGTTTTTGACCAAATAAAACAATCCACAAACTTTAAACATTAATTAGGAATCAGATTATAAGACTGGAAATAACGTTAAAGCACAACGGAGATCTTCGGAAATAGGTTCGAAAAAAATATATAACTCAAATATTTTTCGCAAGAGAATCTTTTGCACAGATTGAATCATAAGCATTTCTTATTGTAAAACCGGTCAATAATAATTATTTATTTTGAAATACTTGTATAATGTAATGTATAATGTATTTGGTTACTTTTTATAAGACAGCAATTCTATATTACGCATGTCAATAATTTTTCATTATGAAGGATTGTTCTTATTTAGAAACTATTCATTTGATCTTTGTTAAATGACTAAGATTTTATATATGTATAATTTTTTTTCTATGTTTGGAAACATCGCTGCTTAAAAACGATAATAAATTGAAATTTAAAAACTACAAGTATGCACCTTCGGGTATCTCTCGGCGCGGCGGAACACGTATTCAATCAGTCCTTTGCCTCAATCCCGAGCCAAATTGGCCGATAACAGGTTCGTATTAAACAGGTAACATATTAATTGCGGCCGGAATGCGTTTGATCGCAGTCTCGAAACGAAGGATATCATTACGAGGTGTGAGGAAAAACAACGAATAGGGCCCAAATCATATCGGGGGCATTTGTTATTAGCGCGCCCGGCCCGTTACTATCTCCATATATGGCGGGCGACATGCATTAAAGTTGCATTTTGAAAATCATTAAAGGCGATCGCACGTCAGGTGATAATTCAATATTAACAGATAATTTTCGTATAAACACCTACGTCTCTGTATCCGAAGAAACAATAATAACCCTTAAGTACACTGGGAGGTGAACATGAGTCCGGTTGCCACTACATTATTTTATGAAGGCGATAATTTATATGTAGCGCTCCTTGTTATTTCGAGGTTTTTATCAGTCTCTTTCACACCAGTAAATTATAGTTTACAAAGAAAGTTTAAGCAAACAAGTTCCTTTTGAAGAAAGCATGGTGAGATTCAATACACGCTAGAAAAAGTAATATGATTATGTCGGTATCTCATCTTTTTTAATATTGATTATCTATACTTTTTTTGTCAGAGTATTCTCGAATAGCTGAGAAGTTTTCTCTTTAATTCGCACGCAATACATATGTATTCACTTTTCAGGATATTGTTTATTGGGTTTTTGGGCACAATTGATCTATTAAAGTTTTTATTATTAGGTTTCTTTAATTTTGAATACAAAATAAAGTTTTTAAAAAAGTTACATTGCAGGGAAAGAAAAGACTGGGTCTACTTCATGCTATCTATTGTTAGAATTATATGATAATTACTGATCTATTTTTACAAGGTTTTTTTGTTATGAAATAGAGATCTTTTCATGAATATGAAAATAGAGCTACTTATACCTATTTGGATGGAGTAAAATATCTTGCATAGTATAATTTAATTACTTAAAAATAAATTTTACAGTCTCACTACAGCTACTCAATTTACAATCAATTCTGAATTATGAGTTTGTTAATATGGCCTTATCGATCGGTTTTAATCCACTTCTTACATAATATGATGCAAATTATTGACTGTAACAACCATTTCATACTAACCGAATGCACATTCCTATACGGTGTGTAAACAGTGGGGTGTTTCAAATTACCGAACTAAATCCCACAATATTCATTCATATATGAGTGCGTTAGGTGACCGATAAACATCGGATTTTATTAGAGCTTACTCTGTAGGCAGGCTTTTGCCTTAAAATAAAGATTATCATTTTATTCGTGTAAACGTGATACTCTCGCTGATTACACACATTCTGATACAATATGGACAAGGTATGTGGACAAGGTGCTTAGCTCATTTTAAACCACGTTTTATTGTACTTTAACAGCTGTATCTTTAAAAATAATCTGAGATATTTTGTGTTCAAATGTTAAATATTTCATCAGTTAATTACGAATCAAAAAACACGAAATGATAAATTTTGTTGCACCATTTGATAATTATTTTGTATAAAATTATATATGAAGAAGAACCATTCAACGTCGTTTTTTATCTTTGATAAAAGAGAAAGTTTGATTTAATTAAAATAAAAAAAGGGAGGTAAATTGTATTGTTGAGATTTTGTGTGTATATTTTTTGAATTTTTTTTATTATTAATTGACAACACTGAGTAGAATTTTTTAAAGTAAATTAGTTATTGAACTTATTGGTGATAGCCTTTTCAACAGATGTAATCACTTCCAATAGCTTATTATTTTTTTATATATTTATTTACCAATGATCAGTGTAAGAGTCAGTTTGTAGTGAAATTTCACTTATATTAGAAAATTTGCCAAAAGTAAAAGAGGAACCGATTTTTATAAAACGTTAATTTTTTTGGTTCAAATTATAATATATACGCAACATCGGTGATGCACACAATCAATAGAAAATCAATGCTCAGTTAAATAAACTAATGGAGAAATAGGGCAAAAAATTATAAATACATATGTCATTCCCCTTAAAGCAAAAAAACATTTTAAATGTATTGTAATTATCGAAGAGGTATGAACAAAAAAATGTTATATAGGAGTCACGAAGACGAAAGGGCGATCATTCACCGCTAAATAGCGGTTCGACTCCAGTCCGTACCTGTAATTGGGATGATTTATCTCAATCTTCCCCTTAAAGAGAGAGAGGTGGAGATTGGTGGCACACACACAAAGAGAGAGGTCAATTTTCGCACAAACGTGCCGTATTTCAAATTCGAAGCCCGGGCCGCCGAAATCAAGATGGCGTGTTAAACGGTCCGAGAATTCGCAAGAGAAATGATATTTCAAAATTATTCAAAATATGTTTGCAGCGCGACGTGATCACAATATCAGAATATCACACGTCGTACAGGTTTCACAATAAATATCGTTTAAGGCTTTTACAACTAGTTTTTATGGATGGACTCCAACGAAGACCCCATTGTGTTGCTTTAAATATAAACCATATCGAATCGAATAAAACTGGATTATAAAAACGGAGCATTCTACGCTTTTAAAAAACTATCGGAATCCCTAAAAGGCAGTGTTTAAGTTCCGATGGCCGCGTGTAGGTATTAAATGGCTGCCCACGCGCTGTCTGCGGTAACCGCCGTGTCTCTTATTTTGTGTAACAATTTTGGTAGGGCACCATAACTTAAGCTGTCCTTACACGGATCGAATCCATTTTCTAATAAAAAAATGCATACGCGATTTGCGTCGTAAAATTTGTAACAGACTATTTAAATGCAAAACTCTTATTCCTAATCATTGATTTTTTTTAAATATAACTTTTTACATAGATTTGCATAATATTAAAAAAAAAAAAAATGAAAGTAAATAAAGATTATCGATCACAGCTCATCAATGATCTTTAGATCTTGATTCCGCAAGAAATTATACTAAGAATAAACATAAAATGACTTGAAGGTTTTCAGCTTTATTAAACATGCATTTATTGTTTACACTAATCGATGAATAGGTATTTTGATAATAAAAGCGTCAGATATTTACACCGTAGTCATACTCGCAATCAATTCATTGTAACAAACTAATGTATGTCGACTTTCTGATGTCGCGTCGCTAATTTTACCACTGAGCTACCCGGGAAATTGACTTGATACTATTATACGTCCATGAATTTTTTCAAAGTCATTTATCATAAATACGAATATTTTTTGAAACTTTTTTTACAATCCTGAGTGTATACGTGTGTGACGACCTTTATATTTGATATCACAGTTGTGGAGAGCCATTACAGCAGGCGTTGGTTGTACTTTGTCGGTCGTATGTGAAGTTATCTCTTTTATGACTGGCGCGGCTTTAATGAGCTTTTGTTCCGAACCTGAGTGTTTACAAGCCGTACATATTTTATAGGGCGTCTTTGATAGAAAGCTGGAACGAAGTTTATAGGGAAATTAAAGTTTTGATTTCAGCAGATTTTTAAACATTGGAATTTTTGTATATAAGGCAATAAAAATATATTATCGTATCAGTTGTAAAATACTTCTTTGATATATTCGGACCACATACCCCATTACAAACTTTTATTTTTATTAAACATAAATGCCATATATTTTATTAACAACAGATTTTTTTAAATATCCAATAGTTTTAAATAACTAAAGAAGCAATTCAAAATTTAATTTAAAAAAAAACTGTGATCGTAACATTCAATGTTAACAATAAAAATGATATAATTATAATTTATTTAATCTGAAATTTTTAACATAGCATTCAACCGTAATAATATTTTTTTGAATGTGAATTTTTAAATATAATTTAATTTTAATATTCAGTTATGATATTTTGCTAATATCCGATCTACCTTTGTTACTTTTGAGGGTGGTTATGTACAATGCACCTTTTGTAAATCTACTGTGTTATTTTGTCTGCTATTTTTTTATTTTATCGTTTTCACAAAATTGATTTATTTAGCTTACAATAAATCTCGCCGCACTGTACCCTGACTCATGACTATATCTCGGAGATCATAAACACCAGAGAAGATCATCATCCTGGGCTGCGCCGCCAGCCCCGGGCGACACACGGTAGCGGTCCCTAACGACCCTTCCGCCGGTAAGTTATAGTCCACCAGTAAATCCTGCGAGTCGCAGCCGGAGTCCAAGACCACGCCGTGGCAAATAGACCGGAGTGAACAAGATAAATGTGCCGATGCTCAGAGCTCTACAATGCGTACACGCATGTATCTCTCATGTAGAAATGATTTTTAAATTACACAATGACTAAGTATTACTAAATTTACATGGTTTATCGAACTACATATTTTTTTCTTTGATAGTAACTAAAGTGTACTCAGCGTTATGGTTTTTATAAAAGTAACACTTCCTTGGTTTACAGAGTTTTATTTAAGGTATATATTTCATATAGTTTGCACAATAGATTGATTTCATCAATAAGAAAAATAAATTAAACGCGGGTTGATATAAAAGCGTGATTTTTCTTGTATTGTATTATGTGCTCTTTTATAAAAATGTCTTAATTTTTTTTAAACCATAACAATTTCTATTGATGCTTCAAACGCATTAAATTTGGAAATCAAAAATTATAAAAAACAACATTAAAGTTTATAAAATTTTAAAAGCAATTATCTGTGCTATTTATTTATTAGAAAACGTTACAAAGTAAATTGAAAAAAACAACTCAAAATAAATATCTTATAAAGAAAAAGTAGCTAGTTAGCTTATAACGTACCAGTGTTCGATATCGAAGCTATCACTGGAACTATTCCGGTAAATACCAACCATATTATATCTCTACAAAATCAGCGTTTATCATAAGTCATTCTACATACTAAATCCTGGTTAAATATTGCAATGTGTAATGGTTAACTTTGTAATCAATCTGAATTGCCACATTAAAAGAGTATTAGACTAATTCATTAGGAGCAAATCGCTACTGCGTGATTGTTTATATAACGCTGGATGGCTTTTTAATGGCACTGCTTTACGAGCAAAACAACTTTTCAATAGTTATTGCATTCAATTAAATACAAAGCACATATAAAACCATCAAATCATGCAAACTCTCAGCCGGTTAAAATGATACGGACAAAAAAACTTCATCAAAGACTATCTTAAAAAAAAACTAACTGTGGTATTATTGGAGTACCGATTGCCTCACAGTAGCCAGATGCGATGATGCTTCGTGCCACTTCACCTGTGTAATCACTGTTTATGGTTTCGTTTACTTACATAGGATTGTTATATTGATCTTGATTACCGCTAACTAGCAGGGAAGGTATCAAAGAGTCTGTTGCCACGAGCGGTCCGTATTCTTTTTAGTTTATCGTTTACTTCTGTTATTAAGTTTGGAGTTTTTGTTTGCGTAGGTGCGTAATAGCTCGTGGTTCTTAACCTGATATTATGCTACGATAATGCAGCCATTCGGACGGATAAGAAGGAATTTATGAAATCGGTTAAATAACTTTGTATCGGCTCTACTTTTAAACTAATCATTAAAATATTTAATTTTGTCTGATAATTAATATAATGGAAATATATTATAATAAAATTAAATACAAATATTTTGCCTAATAGTTTTTTTTGTTGAAAATTTCTACATTTGTAATCTTCCATATCCAAATGGAAGCATTTAATTATAAAGTTATCTGGTTCATAGAAATAATAAATTTTAATTAAAGTATTATTTGATCGCGCGTTCATAAATCAAAGCGTACATATACTTTTTAATTGATATTATTACGTCACATTTGTAATCAGGATATAAATTATTGGCATTTATTTATTTGTAAATGTTCAAACGTAGAAAGTTGCGATTTTCCTTTCTTGGTTGCATACGAGTATCAAAGCGAAAACAAATACCAATGGAAAAAAAACGATGATTTATCGGTTCATTCGGCGCATATCTGAATTACTCTTTTTCGAAACTGCAATATGTTGAGTAGATTTGAAGCCATTTAAAGCCTCCGTTTATCTTCTACCTGTTAATTGGCTGACTCGCCGTGTAAATTTACGATCAGGTAATATGACTACCGCTGTCCCTTGCATGCACCGCCGAGTCGCCGCTACTGCGGTGATTTGTTCAGCACTGCGTTTAATACGACCGATTAATTAATCCAGGTAACTTACATTTGCATTTGAAATTAATTGATATCTTAGGTGACTTCAGAATTATACGAAAAATACATGTCGATACGGCAAATATCAAAAGTCAAAGTCGAATATATTTCAAATAATTTTTTGTCTTTTTTTGCAGTATGCAGTCAAAAACTATTAAAGTAAAATTAAAAAATTCTTAATATTTTCATGAAGCTTACATTTTATATTTTGCAATGAACTCCTATGGTATTATTAGTTGCCTATTAAGTATTTAAAAATAATTTTAGGTGTTATTTTCTTCATGAATTGAACATTTAAATATAAATATAAATTAAGTATACAGTAATACCCCGCTTTACGCGAGGGATACGTTCCAGTAAAAATCGCGTTATGTGAAATTCGCGTATATCGGGGTTTACGATTAAACATACATACATAGTCAAAACTTAATACAAAAAATACGAATCATTTGAATCAATCACTTTAATTATAACAACACTTTATGCAGTATTACTTACATGTTATTTTTTACTGAAAAATACATGTATTGTCTTTTGGGTAGCGTTTCTTTTACGTTCTTGTAAAATACGTTCATAACAGCCAAGGCTGTTTTTAATTGTTATGAGAAGTCAATGACTACATTATGTTCATTCACATTCTATAATAAGAAATTCGCGTAATGCGAGGCATTTTAACGTGAAATTTGAAATTCACGTTATAGTAAAACCGCGCATAACGGGGTCGCGTAAAGCGGGGTATTACTGTATACCAATTTGCTCTTTCCCAAAAGAAAATACACAAAACTTATAAAGCGCTTAGACTTGTGTATTTTTGATGCCTGGTTATAATAAAAATCTTAAAGAAAATAAATTATAATATTATAAAGTATTGAAGTATGAACTCTCTAAAACATGGTTTCGGTTTTTCAATAAATATTTTGTTTATTTGTGGTGTTCAATGTTACGAAAGTTCCACATACTGAACATCATATTTCATGTATAAAATATATGTTAAAGAAGCATCGACTAATTATGAATAATAGCATCGAAATGTAGCGCACAATACGTTTTAATTTGTATTATTGTTTAATCAAATAATATAAGTGAGAAGTCATAGCGTCATGCACAATCATACATAATTAACAGTATTCAGCTTAAAAAACTATTCTACAATAATAAAATTGGAATAGAATAGCTAAAAGTAAAATGGACAATATTCCTCACGTAAGAAAAAAAACGAGCTTTGTACCAGCACAAAAGATGCTAATAGCGAAGTATTGCTCCATGGCTTAAGAAAAAAACTCAATTTATGAATTGCACAATGCACTGCATCTCACACGAAGGTATCGATTAATCCGCGGTTTTTCAATGCGAGGATGCATTAACGATCCGCAGTTTAATTTGCGGTTTGATTAAGGTCAACTGATGTCTAATACACAATCTCGCCAAGCAGGAACGAACTATGAAAATCATTAAATTGTAATCATATATTAATTACACAGAATTTCCAGAGGGAGCAAAATAAATTCACCTGAGCTTCGCTGCACCTTAATTGATTTCAGTTATTTATAATTGTCTATATTTAGAAACTTGCCAGTGTTTTATTAAAAAAAAAACTTCTTTCAGCGTTGTGTTTATACGCGATTGTGAATCATTAGTTTACAATGGTTCATTAGGTGGTTAGATCCAGTAGAGGCCCTGCGGAAGGAATATACAGTGTGGTGCATCCGCAAGGCGCGGTGATCGATCAAACGGTTGGTTACTTTGATTGATGTTACTCAGGTATAATTATCCAATAAAACCTCAATTAAGACTCAATTAATAGCGCTGGATAAATCTGCTTCGCTTAGGGTGAGCATTAACGAACTAAACGCCTTTTGTTGTCTCGCGCTCAGGTAACTTTTGTATGAGACAGTAGATAATTATTTGGGTCACGATTGAGTTCGTAAAGAATGAGTTTTAATGATAATTTAAACTAAATTGTACCTGATAGTAAAAACCTGTACCCAAAAAGAATTAAAAAAGTGCTATCCACACTATGCAGCGGGACGTTTTTTTCTTCACCTTGATCACTATTTTGTTATTATTTTGTTTTGTTTTATTTGTATATTTTTCTTAATTGAATTTAAATTGACATCTAACTCTTGTTAAATGTTCATTTATTAAATAAATGCAGTAACATAAAATTTATAATTTTTCATATTAAATGTTTGATATATAATTTCAAACTTATTAGGGAAACAATACCTTAATGTTTTTTTTAACCGCACCTTTATAATTTCCAATTCAAGAAAGTTAATAACTAATAAATTGACTTTTAAAAACTAACATATTTTATTTATAGTTCTTAAAATTATTAAATTTAAAACATAATAAAAAAATGTTGTTGACAGAGTAAATAATTCCTGAAACTTTAAAATTAGAAATGTTTTTTTATGAAATGCATGTCACAAATTTGTCTGTTTTTGCGAGATGTCTAGTTTTTAGATAAAAATTTCATATTTTAAACTTACCAAAAAATTTCGACAATTTGATACCAACGTTTATCATGAACGTGTATTATTAATGTTGGTTCAGGTTCAGATATTCACGTTTCGTACCTTACAGTAGGTACTCTGTCTTTCAGGTTTAACTTTGCAAACAAAGGCATGCTATAATAATAACATATTTTAGTGCCTGTTTTTTTCATAAGGTATACTTTAAAATGCTTTCCGGGTGAATCCAGGCTGAATTTGGTGCTGGAACCTACCGTTCGGATGTTTAATTGCGGACAATTTTGTCTGAAAACCGTGAGAGCATAATTGATTTCTTATGAAATTGAGTCATTCGCACTAATATTAGGGTACGGGATATGTGAGCAATGACGTGAAATTATTGGGGTTTTGAAAATATTGACTATACGAGACACATTTATTGTATCATGGTGGTCTGGATAATGTCTTTGTCTTATTCAGTTATTATTAAAAATCACTTGGAAACAAGTAGAATTAACCCACCCTTTCTGGTAATAGCCGTCTAGTAACCCGCCGTGGCATACCGTTACGTTAAGGATCGATTCTAGATAGTTGTTCGTTGGTTTTGTAATTAGGGTTCTAATATGTTAGTCAAGTAGTGTTTTAAAAAAATAATAGAATATAGCCTGTCAAATATATATATAACAACATATACATGCATGTGTGTATATGTATAGGTACGGTTCAGTTTTGATTAATATATTCGGATTATCTTCATTACTGAGAAAATGCGCAATCATCAATTTCCTCGGGTTTGCTTTACATAAAAGCCGCAAAAGGATATCACGCGATATTTTTTAAGTCGCGGCATTTTGATTAATAGCCCGGCACTGGCGTAATGCCTGCAGATTGGCGTGCCCGACATCTTCATTAGCGGAAATGCAAAGATCGGGGGCGGGGGCCGAGAGGGGGGTGACCCGGCGGCGTTTGTTGTATGGAATAAGACTCGGTCGATACGGGCCACATGGTCGGCAGCGGCGTCGTTGGTGACCTGACGTGCTCGGAAAAGATGACCGCCCACTTGAGAATTTAACTGGTCATATTAAAAGAGTAAGTGACAGATCAATCAAAATTTGGAAAGCACTGAATAATTGCACATATTATAGTTAGTTGTTTATTTATCCCTCAATGTTTGGCTCGGAGAATTGATCATAAAAACTTCTAACGCCATACAAAAATTCATATTTTTTAAACGTTTTATAAATGTAAAGTGTATTTTTAGCAAAAAAATATGCCCGAAAGAATGTTGCTTTTTTGAGAACTTCAAATGATTATTATTATATTTCCAGCGCCGAGATATCTGACGATATATCGAGTGTCGCGTTTCGTACTACATTTTAAAAACTCGCAACCGGACAAGCACATTTAGCCCGAAAAGTACAGCCCAAGCAATAATTTTGTTTCGAGAATGGCAAGTCTTCGACTTCTTTGTCTGCCATGTGAAGAACGTGCCGTTGTTGGAGCCACTGCTTCTGACACTGAATCGGAGATGAATGCTAATCAATACGTTTGTGTATCAAAAGATCTACCTTAGACTAGGAAGTGTCGTGATAAAACCAGTATCGTAAAAAAGTTTGTAAGTCCTCCGAGTTCACCACATAAAAATTATAAATTGTACAGCTGATTATTGCAAACTGATATTATCAACGAAAATGACTTTGTTATTTATGGCACTTCACGGAAGATGTAAGTGAATTAGTTTACAGCAATAAACAATCCAAAGCAATTCGCTTCTGATCCACATACAGGAATGGTGGACTCACGAGCGCATCCCATCGCTGAGAAAAACTGAACTTATTCCATCGGAACCCAATCACGGTAATGACTCTAATTCAATTCCATCCAATCATATAATAATCTACAAAATCAATCAAGAGCCGAGCTACCGAGCGCCCGCGTCCGCTCCCCGGCATGTTCCTCTACCCATTTTTTCAACGGACCGTACGATAATTTATGAAATTTAATACTCGCGTGATTTATTACGTACATAAATAATAGCATTGATACAATGGCGGATTCCCCACGCGGAGGTCATGAGAGCCCATCGCCGTGGTCTTGATATATGATTGGTATGTATCGTTAAAATTTTAGTACTGGCGAACACGGCGAGGCTCGTGCTGACGGCTCCTCGCCGAAGGCCTTTCCTACAAAGTTTGTTCTTATGACACGTCGTGGCAGAGTTTTTTTATAAGCTGTGTATGTAGAATTTTATGCATCGGAGGTGTATCTATTTAGATGATATTCATATTTCTTGCAGACTTCTTAGAATGAAAATTCACGAAATAAAAGCAATAAAAATATTTTTTGAAGAATATGAGGAAAATTTTATCACAGGTTTATTATGGAGGTCGATTCATAGGACTATCAAAGGAATTACATTTAAAATAAATACAAATTAAGGAATATTGTCGAGATTTAGAATATAGGGTTTACAAATAAAATTAGTATGGATGAACTGATGTAATGATTGTTTATAATTATGAAATTATGTATCTATAAGAAATATCGGAAATTAGAAAATAGGTGTGTGGGTACTTAAGAATTTTTTCCGTCATTAGTGCTTTGTATAAATAATATTCGAATAACTATTAAAAATACTTTTTCTTACAAACATTATTTTTATGTTTATCGCATTTCCACTTTCAAGCGTATCTAATGTACAAGGCGGGTGACCCCAGGAATAACGAAGCAAGCGCAGCGCGACTCCCAGCGGCGCGTACGGCGCGATGTTTATGAAAGGTCCGGTCGTTTGGGACTATCGCACCCATAGTTCTCGAGATAAAATATTCATGGTTTCATAAAAAGTCAGGTAAACACGCTCCCACTAATAGATAGCGGAAAGCGGCTCCAATACTTATCTACGTGGAATATATGGCGTGAGTTGAGAGGTTAGGTCGCGGGCAGTAAACAGGCTGCTGCTCTGGGAGGCTCGTAGTTTTACACATAAGTCAGCGTCTCCAAAGCTATATGAACTATTTTATATCCACACTTGCTCTATGAACTCAAAATACCACGTATACATATATATTGTTTGAACTTTTTTTGCTATCACATCGTTTGAGATTTAAACATCAAAAAAATATTTTTATTCAAAATTGTCTTCTACCAAACAAAAACAAGTTTGAGTTCAATTGAGATTTATTCTTCAGAATAAAAATTGAATTGCAGGGCATAAAGGTTTCTATATACATTATATCAAAAAATCAATGGTTGTAGAATGTATGTATGGAATGTATAATATATAAAATTTTGGTATTTATCTAAAATTCCTTAGCTATGTATTTTAGAATAACATTGTTTTACACCCTTTGTAATCATTTGTAGTATTCACCATTTCTGTATTTCTTTTTAAGATTTGGATTTCCCAAGGTAAAGATTCTAAAATAGATTTGAAGAAAACGTATGAAATCAACACATTTATAACTATTGAAAATTTTGTCGCGTAAATTTAATCTCAAATTCTTATTACTGGAACCCCCAGATACACAGAAATAGAAGAAAAATTAAAAATATCAAATCATTAACTTTCTGTCGATTCTCAAGTAAATATTACGTTTGAATTACACTTGCAAATTTATTTAATGGTCTATAAAAATTATTAAACTATTATATTACGTTTAAAAAATATACACGACTAAACTGCATGCATATATTAAATAATTAATTACAAAATATAATATCTTCCAAAGGGAGTTTCTCTTTATTATGTACGACACGTAGTTAAGGAAGCTTTGCGTACAGGCTTAGTACATATATTATTTGTTTTATTTATCTTGTACAGGGAAATGAAAACCTGGTGTTAATTGTGAAGGAAATATAATGAGGGGCACGTGAACGCATCGTTGTATTCTTGACTAAAGTCTAATTTATTGTAGTATAATTAGCGTTACCTTGTTTGTTTCTGATAATTCATTTTAAATTTATGATCACAGCAATGTACACGTTCAAGCTGTGGTCGTACTGTGTATTTAAATAACATTTTGCTCCTTAGATAAATGTCTGGACTTTCCCATGCATAAACAAAAACAAAGTAAAATATTAACAAACGATCACGAAATTCGGGCGATATGCCATTTTAAAGTATGACCCATAGGATTTTATTTTAAGCAGATCCGAATAAAATAGAATGCGACCAAAGTGCTCTTTTAAAGAATTAGTTATTTCAGAAATAATTAAAAGACAAATTAAAAGTCAGACATGAAAAAGATAAAAAAAAGTATAGATTTTATATCAATCCGTCGATATAGATCTTTCAAATATGTTTTTCTTTAATAAGTAAATAAGAATTTGTGTCATAAGACGTGAAAGATCTTTACTTGATCCTTTTTTATTATTATGTATACTAGTATAGATAAATATTTATAATGTTAAGCAATTTACAATTAGATACTCACAATCGAAATTTAATTGATGGTCATTAAATAACTGAATTATTTATTTTAAATAACATACAAGTGGGTTGCATTACATTCCGCAAAAAAGTACTATAATTAATAAATATATAATGTATTCAGTAACTCAAAGCTAAATAAGTAAACGATTCTCAAAGTACAGTGCTCACAAAAATTATAATCATTTTGTATGTCTCCCGCTTGTGGAGCTAATATTTACAAATATACGGTTATAAAAATAATAAAAGATAAATGAGGATAGTCAATTTTTTTTATTTTATAAAAATAAATATAAAAAAATATTTTTAATCCAATGATAACATAAAAATATATTTATGTAACATTTTTAAATAAAACCAAATAATTTTATATAATAGGAAAATAAATAAATATTAGAACAAGCTGTGAATTAGAAAATAACCTAAATAGTCTGGTGGGGTCTTATTAATAAGTAACCGCTTCGAATAGGATAAGGGGCGCTGAGAATAAAAATGTTGAGAGCTAGTGCTCTCTTTAGTTTTTGTTAAGGTAAATTTCGCATCGATTGTATTTGAAATTCATTAGTATTTTTAAAACGGGATTGGTTAAGACAGTAATCATAAAGTTTATTCAACAGGTATGTTGCAAGCTTTTTACAATCATGTTTAATTAAATGTTTATATTCAATTTTAAATCTGGAATAACATTAGATATTTTACTAAGAGAACGATGTTTTTAGTTTATTTTCATTTGTCCTCTTAAAGTGTTTGCATTGTAATGAATGAGATCTAATTTAAAATCACAAAAAAACTATAAATATCTTAAAAGCATATCACAAGCCATGTATACCATTCGTATTAGATACTTACTAACTTAAATATTTAACTTGTGTAAAAATACAATTTATTTAAATATTTGAAATATTGAAGTCTTATCATGATGCTTCTCATAATTGAACTTTGCTAATAAGAAATAAAATAAAAAAAATGAACGTAGTTCTTTATATTGAACCATAAGACAGTGATGGTTATGTATTAAAAATATATAATTTTAAATTACACGTAGCAGAAACCAAAATTAATTCAAAGAAAAAATTGAACAGCACGCTTTTTAAAAGCAACATTATTTATTTTATGAAAAGGTCTTCAATTTGAACCCAATTACCAATTTGATATCATCAATCCCATCTCGATTTATTGAATTAAAACATCACCTTTTAATAACGTGAATCGAGAGCCGGCGGATAGCCG
Organism: Atopsyche davidsoni; assembly: GCA_022113835.1. NCBI lineage: Eukaryota > Metazoa > Arthropoda > Insecta > Trichoptera > Hydrobiosidae > Atopsyche > Atopsyche davidsoni. Next base: position 11,876,583 of record JAILWY010000023.1, read on the forward strand.
CGCAACCTGCCGCCATCGGCACCGCCCCTCCTCCCAGGTCGGGGGCACGACTCGAGTATATTTAATTTATATATAGAAAACATAAATATTTTCTTATTATATTATATTTCAAATAGTATACAGAACCGTCACCGATGCGTTCAATGTGGCCCTCGGTGAAATTCCGAATGCCACATTTCGTAATGGCGTAATGCCGCTATGGGCCTCCGTGCTTTGCGGGCATTATTCACCGAGTTTTGACTTCATCGCGATCACGCCCGGACAAACAAATGGCGGAGACTCCGCGAAGTGGAGCGGGAGGATCCGGCGCGGCCAATGCATTGCGGCGGCGAATCAGTCGCAGGACGATCTTGCTGATTCAATTGCTTAAAATGAGCCGAAAGAAAATAGTACACCTGAAGTTAATTTCTAATAAACGCATACGACTGTAACTACTGTAAAAACTGAAATTGAGACTTAATTTTTTTGATATTTTTTAGGGATCATTTTAACTTATTACACTTTGACTTAAATGTTACGTATATTTATTTTAATTAAATTTAAGCATGCTATTTTTATAAAACTTTTTTTGTCTATGTAGCAGTAACTATTATGATTTGTTCATAATATTTTAAGCTCTGAATAAGGTAATCATCAATCAAACACAATCGGCTTCTTGTAGATCTAGATCTAGACGTGTTGCTGTAATTAAATACAGCCAGTAGTAATTGATGTGCTGAAGCACGAGGTACCTGCCCAAGAGACTGAGGGTCGCGTCTCTGCAGGTTATAGAGAGCTTTCGTGCTGGCTCCGGCACCTTCAGGCGACCAATTATATCCAGCCTCTGAAACACTGGCTTGATTAACTCGGCTGAAATGAGCGCAGTTGCTTATCTCGTTAGCTAAATGAGGCGCTTTGCCAACCAACGATATATATTTTAAAGAATTCATCTTGCTGTGTATATTCCGTTTGATATATCTAATTAAACTGTATTATTCAAATATAACTAATATAACCATTTTCTATATAGTATCAATCAATTAAAAGCTACGAAATTCTTATATAGGCTGTGCCAAAATTAACGCAAGATTTGAATTTGTCGCCATTTTTGCAGTAAAGTTTTTGGAGTAAGTAAGGTTTTGGGAGTTTCATTATTGAACAATATTTCAAAAAAAATGAAAGCTTGGCAGCCCTTTAAAACTTTACTGCAAAAATGGCGACAAATTCAAATCTTGCGTTAATTTTGGGACACCTTTATTAGTTCTTATCCGTAAATTTTAAGGGTTTAAAATAATCAGAATATATTTAATGAAGTGACTGATACATGGTTTCGATATAATTTGATGGTTTTCAAGATATTTTTAATAAATTACATACAAGTTGGCGGTTATAAAAAAAAAATATGTTTATCGCAAATAATGAGTGCATTGTAATTCTGATATCGAATTTGCCAAGAATTCAAGAAATTTTATTTAATTTTTAGCAACTGTTCTCAATCCAGGTCTCAGATGCACTAGCACAATCTAAAAAGCAAGCAAGCCCAAAGATCGAGGGATAACGAGACCGTTCCAACAATAAGGAAGACCGCCGTTGCCGCGAACACTTACCTGCTTGCTGAGAGGCACCGGGCGCTCCCCTGGTGTTATCTATGCAGATTGCTGTTCACGTGTTATAAATGCAAATTAGTAGTGCAGTCAGCCTCGTGGCCTGGCTTATAATGAAGTTGCATCGAGAGCCTGCAGCCCGTGATATACCGATTAGTAAAACTTTTTGTTCGTGGTTGATTGCAGAGCTTTTTGTTGCTCCTCACCTCGTTACCGAGCGCTTCATTAGTGCGTATATATATTTTTTATTTTGTTTTAAAATATTTTTCTGCTTTTAAATAAAACCCACTTCAGTATGTGATTCTTAAATGTATCAAGATATTACAAAAAAAAATTGCAATACAATAAATTAAGTGTTTTTTAGTGATAAGTGACATATTGGATTCCTTAATGTAAATATTTAGGGAGAGATGCAGTTATTATCCTTAGTTATTTTTATTTTACATTATGTTGCTGCAATTGATTTTAAATTTAATAAAAAAAAAACCAACCCAAACACTTTAATTCGTAACTATAAAAAAAACTTATATTGATAAAAGATAATATAAAACTGTCGTATTTCAATTAGTTCAAATGCAGTTTGCATGTAAATATTATTTGATTTCAGATAATCATGCTTTCTATGGACGCAATAGCACCTGATTCCACTTCCATTTAGGTGTCATATCAATGTATCGACAAATAAGGTCTATGCGGCCATAAATTAAGCGAATAAGATCGCTTACCTGGAAAAGTAGTTCGACTTCTCGTCTCCTGAGGAGAGTCTTGGAATCTTGGTTAAAGCGTAAATAGTAGTAAATATTACCATAGATGCGGTTTGTAAGCTCCCTTTAATGTGATACGATTTCTACAATAAATTATAACCTAATTATGAAGACCTACGATTTAAGTATGATCCTTAGCTGAAGTTGTCGTTCATTTATAAATACACACTAATGATTTTCAATTTAAAAAAATAAAAGTCGAGAAAAATAACCTAATGGTTCATATTACATAGAATTTGAACAGCACTTTTAGTGATTTTTATTATACGCAATACCTAAATATTGAGGTTCAATTTTAATTGACGGACCAAAAAAATCATTATAAAACACGTGTATTACAGAAACAAAAAAAATACCATTTAGTAAAGTTTTATGAATTTTCATATTTTATGAAAGTTTCATATTTTGATCGCATGTAAACTTCTTATTCATTAAAGTACTTGTCACGTGTTTATAGATCATAAACGTCTATAACGTCGTAATTATAAACTCGATTGAGTAATAAATCTGCGATAAGTCTAGATGGTACCGCAGATTCGATTCAGTTGTCATAAGGATCAGGCTCTCGTCTCTTCGCTTCGAGGGTACCAGAATTTCTCCGCCGCAATGCGGCCGCATCGTTTGAAGTGCTGGCGACGCGCTTCTCCGCGCTCGGTCAATTTGTATTCCGATGTCGCTTTGCCTCGATTAATCTCTAGCCTAGGCGAGCAGAGGCCGGCCTGTCCGCGGCTGGAGGCTGCGACAGACAAGGTGGCGTCAGGCACTGTCAAGTGTCCCTGCCAGGGGAGAGGCACCGCTCTCGGCCACGGAGACCTCGGCCTTTCTCAATAATGAGAAATATCGCCAGCCTCGATCTACGCAGCTCGCTGACTGATGCCGTACTGTTTTTTTTTTTTTTAAATTAAACATTTATTATACCAATATTTTTGAGTGATTTTCCACATGTTCGTTTTTATTTGTGACCGGTTTCGCCAACCTTTCACGTTGGCACTATCAAACAGAGTGAGATTTTATATAATAACTAGAAATGTAGCCCGTCACAGAATGACGTATTCAATAAATGACAATAAGATGAATTGTTTTCATTTTGTACCATCAGTTGGATGAAGGTGCTAAGTTCTGTGATATATTTGGCCTTGAACTTTGAAGCAGCTGTCACATTTCGTGTCACAATCAACGCATCACTTTCACTGCACTGTTCTTTATTTAATGCAGTCTTTATCACGTTCTTTTTGAATTACGTTTGCTGTGCGTAGACGGTGTTATTTTTTTTGGAGCCATTTTGAGTTATTAATGATGTGATTAATAATTTCTAATGTAATTTCGATGAAAAAATAAAGATGGTACTTGTGTCAAACTGACATAAACTGGAAATTTATAAGATGCATCGGAATTTGTTTTTTTTTGTAAAAGTTCTAAATTTGAAATTCTCGCGGTGAACAACAGAATCTTATAATTCGTACATATTGAAACTCGTATATGATAATAATCAATTAGGTAAACAATTGTTAGAGGGAGAGGTTGTTGGAAAGAGAAAGAGTGATTGTCAGGTGGTAAAGGCTAAAGTGATTTTAATGTACCTGACATGTGGAGGATTCTATATAATTGGAAATTTTTGTGAACAAATGTTATTATATTAATGGGGTAATTATCTTAAGTAGTGGCTTTGAGGTGTAGCAGCAGTTATCCTGTGTTGGGGTTTGTCCTGTAGTGTGTTATATCTGTAAATCCACCAAGTACTCTCTGTCAAAAATATTGAATTTACTATACCACTATGCTAATTAAAATACAAGTACCATAGATTTTTGATATATTTTCTTTAACATTGTATATTTTATTATTTCTGGTTGCTTTGAGTTGTTGAAAGCATATACTGTTGTGAAAATTGCCAGGTTTTTCAGCGCGCTCCAATATGGCACTGTAATCTCGTTTATGGACCAGGAACCTGAAAAAATGCAGAGATCTGTAGCAATTATTTATTATAAGTAAAAGTTTTTTTTAATTGTGAAATCAAATGTAGCGAGATTATTAACATCTTTGTGATTTATCAATCGTTCAACAGGTGGTTTATCAAACAAGCTACGTTATTTGAGATAAACACCATTCCTCTTGATAACATTACTTTTTATAGGTTTATTATACATTAAATCTTCATATGATTTTTCACTATACAACTATATTTTTTTAAAGAAGACATGTTTCCCTAAACTAATAAAGTTAAATAAGGTTAATATTTTAAATAAAATACTCGAGTGATTTTTCCACATGTTAATTTTTATTGGTGACCGGTTTCGCCTACCTTTCACGTTAGCATTTTCAAACTGAGTGATAATGTGTCAACGTGAAAGGTTGACACATTATGACACGTTGATCACTCAATAATTTTATTTAAAGTATTAAAATGGAATTCTACAAAGTACTCTTGGTCAAAAATACTAATTATCTAAATAAGGTTAAATATATTTTTTTTAAATATTAAAGGTTTTTTAAATATTAATGTAGGCCATTCAGTAGTAGGAGTACAGTGTTATATAGCATTCAAAAGAGAAAGAAGTCAAACACCATTTTGGATTTCCAAGAAAAACATTTTTATAAGTCCGTAGTAGCATCTTCTTTATTGATTTATGATATACCCAATCGTCTGTTTATTGAATTAATAATATGCATGGTATGATTTATATTTTTATCATTATCTTTGTACCATAGGTTTATGTTTTTTTGTACATAAAACGTTGAAATTAATAATGATGGTAGGTATCGTAAAAAATAAAAAATACATTATTAAAAATAATTTATTTACAACCAAACAAAAATATCTATTAGCACAACATACAAAATATTATAATTGACACTACGGAATATTTTAATAATTATAATAAAAGCTAACAGGTTTTATTTGATGTTCCATATTAATTGAGGCCTTTGGGTCTACTTTAGACAAGGAGTAACATATACGGCGTTCCTGTATGTTTATTTTAATTTCTATTTCTAAATATATCTAGAATCAATCAATGTTTGTTAAATGTTGAAATCGTCTATTAAATACCCCATATGTAACCAGATATACAGGGTTCGAGTTTTTATCGGCTTGTTTTAATATATTGGGTACGTATGAAATGACGAGATTTTTTTTAACTGAATACACGTCAGATACGAGCCTTTACCTATTGGGAGGATACCGTATCCTTGTGACTTCGACCTATTATCTACTTACGTGCATGTTTACTTTACTTTATTTGTATTCAGACATATTTAATGTTTTTAAAATTGTTTTAAATAACCAAAACGCAAACTGCTAGTTATCTAGGGATTATCGAATGTTTTCTAGATTCCTAACAAATACTCAGACATGTGTTTCTGAAGAAGTTCGTGTGAGTATTCAATACAATTTGAGTGTTGCAAATCATCAGCAAATTAACTTTATAAAATCAATAGTATAAAAAAAATATTGTTTGTCTGATTTGTAAATTGGTTCTTTATTAATCATATATGAAATCAGATTTTATGAAACCAGATTATTTTTATATATATGCATTAATGATCGGTTCGTCTAGACAGGTAGGCGTGATGAAATGAAAAGGTTACGGCATATCATTTTTAATAATAATAAAGGAAGTTGCTATGGCCTAACAAAGTGTTTTTATACAAGTGTACAATTCATTTTCATTCCAGCATTGCTTCACGGACGGATACCGTAGCCAATGTAATTGCGATCGAAAGTTACGATAATTCTTCAAACCGAATTGATATCATCTCAATCCTAATAAAGTAACGGAAAAAAAACTCATAAAATTCAATCATACGCAAATAAAGATCTCTGAGCTGTTAATGTACCGCAGGCAGGGTCGACGAAACTATTACATATATGTATGCAAGGTGTGCAAAGGTGCCGCGACAGGGGTGTTGTGGGTCCAAATATTACAAGTGATCAAAGCAGGGCATCAAGAATATACAAACTTTACGGTACATGCCTTGTAAATACTTTACGTGATGATCTAGCTTACTAATTTTACCTTTAATTAATAAAAAATCTGGTTTAATTTCACCTACACAAATGGCACAAAATAGAGTTATATTTAATCAGCAAACTTGCTTACATTTTCATTCAAAATATTCAATGATAACTTTATGTAACTATGTTAGAACTTTGTGTTAAATGCTGGATTCAAATTGCGTAATTTTTTTTTAAAAGTTAACTATATAAGTAAACCTATAAAGATAAATTAGTACCATATAGTTTCGGCAGAATTCATTAATTATTTTTGTAGTCAACGCATGCAAAAAAAGGTTTTTCTTTTCTTTCTTTTGTATTTGGGTTTGTGGCGGAACAAGAAATAATTTTTTTTTATAAAAAAACTTTTTTTTTGCAATAATGGTTTTTTACACATAACGAAAATAGAGAAACCCACGTACGCTACCACCTAAACCACATCTTGCAAGTCTCACAATCTGCGCGTAGGATCAGGGAATAACCACATACTTAATAGTAAGCATAGGTTTAACTTACTTAGCGTTGTTTACTTAGTCAAAATCATAAAAAAAACACTCATAATAAAAAGACGCTATTGGCTGATTGCAAATCGGTCGCAAGTTGTGTCGCTGCGTTTGTAGAGGACTCATAGAGTTTTGGGATTTTTTTTTGTTTTTTGGTATATATAGGAATATTTTTTTATAATTTTTCTGTCTCATAACTTAGCAGTATGCCCCTAGGGAGCCCCTAGGGAGCCCCGAGGGTCTCAGCCAGCGGCAGCCCTGGCCACGGGCGTCCGTCATGCCGGGGGCCGCGTGGATCGCTGTTATTGAAGGCCTAATGAGGAGTGTGCGCGCATGGGCCGCCGGGCAGCCAATGATACAACAGTTTCTATACGAATGCTTCATTTTATTGGTTTAATTGGCTCCGTGCGGCCCAATTAGAGTGTGCGTAAAGACGAATAAAGAGCTCATTTAAATTGTTCCGCTTTGATGCGAGGTTCATAAAAACTGGATTAAAATTGTTAGGTCGATATTTTAAAATGGATTCCTATGACTTGACAATGTATACAGGGTTCTCCGAGCTTTCTTATGTAACTTTTAAGTTTTTTTTTACGGTTGTATTAAAAATGTATTTATTATGTTTTATATACAAAATTGATACTCCTATTCAAAATAAAGTTAAAAAAAATACTGAAAATTCTTAAAAATCTGTTCCGTACGTTTTGTGACTATTAATTTTCAATATGCTTTTTTTTGTTTGCTTCAAAATATTTTGACTAGTGTCTTTTTTATCTATGTTTAAAAAGGTAATACCACTTTATTAAAAAAACAAATATTAAATTCTGCATATATAATTTTTATCATTCCACTGATGTCCACATGAAGGGCACAAAGCGGAATGGATTTAAAAAATGAAAATCTTTACGTTAAAAAGTAAGTCAAAAAATATTGTTTAAAAAACAGGTGTTTAAATGTAAACCAAAATGATACACTCTGTATATTTAATATCAAGGTTGAAAATAGTTAATAGCTGCGTTGTCGAGCTATTCAAAGGTAAAGCAACACAAATAGCAGAGCTCATACCGTACTCGAAATTTTGATAGTCCATACATTATTAACATAATTGCGTCACATATAAAATATTTGATATGAATGATCAACGTTTTTGAATGCATTATATAAAAAAAAACTATCTTTAATTTAATTTTAAAGAATAAAATTTTATCGATTCCACTAAAAATGTAAATCCAGCTAATTGCAATAGCTAATCAATATTTAAATCGCAGGCAGATAACAAACTTCGTGTAGAGTTAAAACAACGCAAAAGAGATAATATTTCGTAAACAATTTAAATCTTCAAAATAATGATTATTACCCAAACTGTATATAGTCCAGAAAAGCAGCGGTGATCCGGTTAATAATGAAGGAAATCTAATTTCGAAATCGTCATGAAAAATAAGTACCCCATTAAATCTAATGTCAACACGGATAAAACCCGAAATATCTCCGATTTGCTGATAAATCCGTTCACTAAAGGTTGATATAACCATTCCCGACTCCAAATGGAGACCGGCCGGCGGATCCAACATCGTAACTTTAGATTAATTGATTTTTTAATGTAGATTTCTGTAGAGAATTTCAAAATGTCACCTCTAATGAAACAACCGCCGGTGAATGGATAAATCTGCCCGCGATACAATCGCCCACCTTCCGATGTTAATTATTTCTAATGTCGGTAGTTCCAGTAAGAACCTTTCCTCTGGATTTCGGCCGATCGGCTCGGTGAGCATTCGGAGCTGCTCGAGCTGGAGGCTTGAGAGCCGAGAGGAGACTTATGGCTCGAGAAATAATCTTAGAAAATTACTCGCATAAATTATCAAATGATGCCCACATCATGTCGACATTTTAATGAAGTAACTTCATAGATAAAATACAATCTATACATTAAGCACTACGTTGTTCAAAATACTGATATTTACCAATATTTATTGCTTACATAATTGGCTTGAAAATGAATTGCTCAAAGCATTGAATGCGTTTATTGATAATCTTGTACTGGTGTATTCATATTTATTCCTCAAAAAATACGTGTGAAACCTTAAGGTTATTGACTGAATAGTAAAAATACACATTTATCTTGAATTTATGTATGTTTTGACACATATTTTACGGTAATTTTTTTCAGTTTTGAATATTTTAAATCACTTAGCTATTCAAATAACCTGTGAATTTAAATTCTTTTGGTTGAAGTGAAATAAAATAAAGTTATTCTTCTCAATTGTTATATTTAATTCGTATCAGGAAAAAAGCAGTAACATCTCCACAACTAGGAAACGTATTTAAATGGCTTGTATATATTTAATATGCCGTCTTTTGATAGCTACCGAAATGGTACCAAATATACTACCCCAAAACTTCTGATAGCGGGTTGCCACTACAGCAAATATACTCTACATTATATACCAATACTATATTTCTTTTCATATAAATATAATAGTTTAGACTTTAGACCAATACAATATACTTTTTATGTAAAACAATAATAACTAGACTTAGACAAAGAGCGCTATTATAATTAAATTAAAGCATTTTCGCAAAGCGAGCAGTAATCTCATGCTATTAGTTATGAGTGACTATTATTTTTTTATACTTCTACTTTTAAGAAAAAATATTTCTCTTTTTCAATTATGTCTCTGAACATTATGACCTCTAAACATCTGGCATAAAGCTATGCTAACAGCATGCTTTTTATATCCCGCATATCTACGCTACGCGCTATCGTAGTAATATAGTAATGTCGCAGTAAGTCAGAGCAACTCTCATCACCGGGGCATCAACAGTTTGGGGAGCACCGTTCTTATAGTCACGGAATCTCCGACCAGTGAACAAGGCGATATTAAATGCTAAGTGTCTATTGTCGGGTAAGAAGCTCGGTCTCGTGGGTTCATAATGACGTGCCGCTCCATGTGCACGAGGCGCTCAATGACTCAATAGGCCCTGGAAGGCTCTGGTTTCAGCCATACTGGCGAAACACTAGCAATGGGCTTTATATATATATATATCATTAATTAACATTAAAAAAATTCAGGAGATCTTCAGATTCTGATTGCGTGTATATAAAAAGAATGTCGTGGTCCAAATTATTTTTTTTGACATATCTCTACAATAAATGTTTTATTTAATTTAATATATCAAATATTGAATAACCTCAAAAAAAAAAATTGCTATTAAGATTTTTTTCAGTTGTTTATTTTTATTTATTATATATTTTGATATTTGATGATAAAAAAATAATATTTTAAGTACTAAATTGTTATATTAGATAATAAATTTTTGCACCGTGAAGCAAGGGACACACGATGGGATGCATGACATTGTTCCGGCAACAATTACGCTTTTTTGGAATTTCAATGAAAAAATTTCGAGCGGACGTATTGTCACGAGCTGCCGTCGGTCCTGGAGCGGCCGCCGCCATACTTTACGGGCCGGGACCTACCTACAGGGTGGTACGAAAATAAATAAAATGCCTTTCTTTTATTCAGCGGCAATTTGCGTGACGCGCGGGATTTATGGGTGTTTATCTTCGCAAATCATTTACTCGCTCCGCCCGCGAAGACGGAACGGTAACATTTTCCGTAATTAACGTCGTGTCGGGGGCCGTTTTGTTGGGAATTTGGGAAACGGTTACGTTAATCGGATAAGTGAAGGCAATTTGGATAATTAAAAGGATAACTGGCGAATTTGTCACGCGGCATTCGGCCACACGAATGAAGATTTAAGATGATGTCGCCTGCGCAAAGAACTTTATTTAAATTCCGTGGCGCATTACGGAGGCTCGAGAGCTTTGCATACTGAAAAAAAGCACAGTGGTATGAGAGTTTATACAAGTATTATTAAACAATGCGTGTAAATAACAGTGAATCAAGAATGTTTGTGTTAAAGAGGCTTGAATGAAATACAAATTTTATATGTAATATAATATATATTAAAAAAATATTATTCAACCAAAAAAACTTTTTGCCGCAAAAATGGGCGTCAAAAGTTTTATTTGATTTCTTGCACATTTCATGTATAATGTCAAGTAGTTTATCAAATATTTCGCAAAAAAAATAAGGCGTCGAAAGTTTTTGGAGAAAATTCAGCACAACAGGTTCATGATTGCAGCTGAATGTAGCTGCTAATTTCACCAACAAAAAAGAATATAGCTTTTTCTTTCATCACTAATATATACAGGTTTTATGAAGAAGCAGTAAGAAAGTTTACACGAAAGTTCGTGTAGCTTTTAGTGTTTAACATGGCAATTGCTACGGCTAAGTACAATAAATGAACTTCAGTGCGTATTATAATAGACGCGAATTTAATGAAAGTATGGAAGTTACGTAAAGTTTACAGATTGGTGGTTTTTGGTTCCCACGCATGAAAAGTCCTGGTTAACCTCGGGGTTGCATGTTTCACATATCGGTAATACGTATTTTTTTGTCCTTTTCATTTATTAATATTTTTTTGTTTATAATAAAAAAAAATTCCCTGAAAGCTCAGCAAGTATACAATAACCATTACTATTATTGATTTTCTGTTAAAATTGTTAGCTGTTGAAACAATTGAAATTTTTTCCCAAGAGAACCACTTTTGTTAAATCATTAAATAATTATTATAAATAGTAAACCGCAAATAAAAGGCAACTTATTGTATTTATTTCACCTCAAGTATTTTATATTTGAAATTTTTCTCAAATCGGGATAAATACTGTTAAGGTCTTGTCTTGATATCAATATTACTATAAACAACGAGAAATATCAGTACTCATAGAAAAGTTTAGATCAATAATTAATAACTGTGTAAATAATTTTTTTTAACAAAAAAGTCATGTCTTGTTCTGGATATTAAATAATATGTATTTTTTTAATTGTCATGTCGATCTCAAAAACATTTAATTTTCACAAGTTAAGACACTTCAACTCTACCTACTAGCATCAGTATTGTATCACACAATATAATTTAAATCAACGTGCATTCCACCGCCCGTGAAACAACTTAAAACTTTAATATTGTCGTAAAATAAACAATGCCTGGCATCGCGATAAGTTCAATTACTATAAAAATCACGAGGGAAGTGATTCCAGCGGCGGCACTAAAATAAATTCATGCTACAATAAAAAAAGATAAACCGGAGAATAACGCCCGCCAACCGGTGCGGAATAATTCCGAACGAACTAAAATCCCATCAGTTGTGGTTACTTCCTGCGCTATAAATATGAAACTTTCGCCGAACGCTGATTCCTTTATTGGCAGGGTTTTCACCATAACTATAAATACTCATATTCCCGACGGCCTGTTATCCTCTGCCGAAGTAAATTTGGGCTCTTGGCATGCATTTGTAACTGAACTGTATTATGTCATGCTTTATTCTCTTTATGATCCAGATAAGACTGTGGCATTCAAAGAAGTGCACGAATTTCATTTGTATCCCTCCGTAATAAATGTTTGCATGGACTGAGTCATTTTTATTCATAAAAAAGATCATCTCAATATTTCTTGTGCAGTTATAAGAAGATTTGGTAGATCAGATTTTGGTTTATTATTATTGTTGTGTACCATATACGTGAGACACAATATTTTAGCTGAACGATAAATCTTGATCCCTCACTCGAGAATAATCGGAATTGCATTTGGAAAGAGTAAACCTGTACAGAAATATACATTATGTTTATCGTAAAATATTTTTTACTATTGGTAGAATTTCGTTTGAAGCAGTCTTTTTTAAAAACTAGACAATCTCTCAATTAGTGTATTGGTCTTTTAGTTCAGCAATATATTTCAATTGTGAGCGGAATACGATTAATTAAAGACGAAAACCTTTCATGACAAAACGCAATAGAATTACTTATTAAAAAGAAGCAGTATTATAAATTATCTTCGATTAAGCTGAAATCCGTATTACTTACTTTTTTGACTTAAAATACTTATTACAATTTTTAAGTTTGATTACATAATTAAATATGGTTTTGAATTAAGTAATTTATTTAATATTCATATAACGTAATAAAAACTAACAGCTTTAAATAAAATTATTAATATTTGTCGTTAAAATTACGCTTGAAAAATTATCTAGTTTTATTTTTGTCGATATTATATAGCAAATTGAAAACGCGACCTTCAGTAATTCAACATAATAAACGTTTTGATCGAATAATTCACGTCAAATGACGTTTGAAGATTTTAAAATAATTAAAAATCTCGATACAATTTATAAAGTAACATTTAAAAATTTCTATAGTGATGCATTTGATGACGGTGTATTGGGTCGAAACTAATAATGCAAATAATTTTAATAAACTCAAAATGAAGACAAAATACAACGGTACTGTTATCATTATAATAATGGATCTTCACGAAGCAAACGCCTTGTCCCTCAACAAGATTTCTATAGTATGTTTTACATAAATTAATTAAAAGGTTTTTTTTAATAATACGCGATGATATCCATTCCTGTAAACTCATTCGAGAAGCATAAGCACGAGCACCTTACGCGAAAGCCGGATTTGGCTTTATCTGTCCGCCGAGGTGTGCGCATAAAGCTTCCGGCGTGTGCGCGCGCCGCCATAAAGCACCCCCGCGCCTTCATAACTTCCGCGGCCTCGCCCGGGGCTGCGCCTTCTCCGCCCCCTCGGGCCTCTGCGCCCCCCTCGCGCCTCCCGGCTGCCGACACTTTGTATACTGAAAGTACTGTTATCGAGACACTCCAGACTATACTACCTTTTTTCGCCTGTCTGCTTCAATGCTGAGTGAAGATGGCGAAATAAAGAGTTGTATCATTTCATTTAAGGAGATTGCATGATTTTGTTTTACAAGTAATATTATTTTTATTATTATCATTTTGAGTTAAAGTTCTAGATATATTGTATATAAATAAAAAAAGACGTACATAGTTAAAAAAAAATGTATAAAAAGAGAAAATCCTTTTTTTTTAAATATGGTATTTTATATATATTTGTTTTAATAAAAATACAAGTGATTTTTCTAATTTATAAGAGTTATTAAGTTATTTTTAGTATCAAAAAATATTGGCAAACTTTTAATTAAATAGTATTTCAAATTATTTATATTTTAAAATGTATTTTTTACAGTTTAAATATACACAAACTATGTCAGTCGTTCCAAATATGTTTCGTGTATTTATAATTTCTTATTCGCTGACTAAGCTCATACTTTAAATTTGTTTATAGCATTTATTTACATTAATGTGTTATTGTAGTTCTGTATCATAATTCAAAGCGACATTATTAAGATGTCATTACATGGAAATAAAATACTTTTATCTTAATTTGGTGTCTGAATAAATTTGCGGCATAATAATTGTCAAGTACAAAAACACCTGCTGAAGGTTTATTGTCATATTGTTCAATAAATATTTCGTATTCTCCACCCACAGTAAGAATATTTAGTCGCGTGTTGCTATAGTGTATCTAGGAAAATCTTTTTTCAACTGATCGAAATTTCTGTCACTATAGAAACGATGTAAGAAATTAAAAAGTGTATTTTAGTTTATTGTCTTCTTTTAAAAAAAAATATTTAGTTAAACGTTAGTTTAAGTAGATTTGAAAGTTTAATTCAAATGGATTGTTTATTTTGGTGATTATTTTGATTTGATTCGCTGGAAATACAAACATGCATCATGGACAATAGTTAGTCAAATAAAAGTATTACATAATTAGTTTATTGATAAACTGGTTTTGTAAAATTAAAAAAAAAATTACGCGTTCTCATAGCAGCCTCATATTATTTTTAATACTTTTACAAATACTATCAAAACTGACAGCAAAACCATTTTAACAGCTGTTTTTAAGGTTTGAATTGTCTTTGAAAATTGTCTTGAATACTGTCTTAAATAATACGATTGACGCACTTATACTTATGATAACTTTTTAATTAAAAATATCATTAATAAACTGAAATCTCAGTCCACTTGAGAAATTTAAAAAAATTATAATAATTCTGTACAAGAAAGTAATACAGTATATGTATACTGAAGTGTCATATATCTGAAATCGTAGCATCAAATAGAACGGAAACATTTGTTGCACTCCGTATTTAATAAAAGTGGTAGCTCTTCGGAGGGAGTTATACGACGCGTATAACGTGCTTTTAAAGAGGCAGTTTAATGCTACTTCAGGAATGTCGAGCTCCGAGCCCATCGCGCGGAGCAGCAGGCCATAAACCGAGCTTGTAAATCAGGAAAAAATTTAAATATCACTAACAATAAAGAAGCCACGCATAAAGCTTTCGGAACGGAGCGCATCGTAAATACGGACTTGTCTTATGCAACAATTTGGAAAAATCGAATTTACGTTTTACGAATTTGTTGAGATGGTCGCAATCTTAATGCGGCATCGACAGGCTCACGACATGTCGTTTTTTGGCGATTAACGCCGGGCGGGGGAATTATGCTGATCCGGGCCGCGAGATAGCCGCGGAGTGAGACGAGTCGCGTCAGGGGTCGTCCCTCACCTGGCTATTATTTTTAAGTTGCAGATATGCCCGGCGAGATATGCGAGGAGGAGTCACGTTCATTAGGGCCTCTCTCCGAGACGACTCAATGCGAGTGCTTGCGATCGTCACCCCCGCGCATGATACGCTTTCGTGCCGTATTCATTTTTGGCATTGCATTTTGGTTCAAATAAAGCTGCTAGACATACCCCGATTACTTGTGAAATGTTTCATTCATCAAATATGACATGAAAATAAATATATAAATAAACGAACATAAATTCACGAATAACAGAATTGAAGTAAGAAAAAAGTTTTTACATGGTATTAAAAAGTCAACTTGTTATTTATTTTTAAAAGACTGGAGTTATTTTTCCCCAACATTTCATACATTCAAACGCGTTTACATTAATTTGATATTTTAATCCATTTAATTCATGTTTTTTAATTAATTTTATAACAGTACTTGGATTCGCTTTTTTCCACCACTCTTCATATTAACAAAGTTATTGTTGCTAAAATCTGGCCGCTCGACACTTCCCAGGGACACCCGAGCGTGAGTTCTGCCAACCATAAAAAACCCAACCTGCAGACCTCCGAATTTATTTGTCAAGTCCGAAATACTTTCCTTACCAAAGACAATATTTCCTTCGGAGATCTCGCTGTGAGAGCTTCACGACTTTGGAGAAATGATAATTTACGCAGATAACATATTTACCACACAACATACCGGGCGGCACTTACAATTTAATGTGAGTAATAATAAACGTTAAATCACAACTTAAATATTATTAGTTTCAACTTTTAATAGATTTTTTAAGACGTGTGAAAGCATATATAAAATATAAATATACCGTAAATATTTGCCGAATTTCTTTCGTTGTGTATTATCAGTAACTCAAAGCACATCTCATAAGTCAAGATGAAAATTAAAACAAATGTATATGTTCGAGAGATATGGCGTTTGAGAAAATCTCCGAACTTAAGTTGGCAGATACTAAGTGGAATGTTTTGTTGCTTGAGCATGTGTGTGAAAAGACATAATCCAGCGATTTAAAGATGTGATAAACTAGACTTTTTGCTGTATATACATCCCTAAAAACTACGTTTTATTGAAATCTTTAGCAAGTCAATAAAAAAATATCTTCATCTTGTTTAAGTAATTTGAAATAATGCAAAAGTAGCTCGAAAACCGATTTTTTATACAAAATTTGATATATTATCTTTATTGCATAATTTTAAGTCGTAGGATACATGAATAAGATAGCACTCCTTCCTTACGATTGACTTTATGTTGACTAAAATATGTGACCATGTTTTTGTAATAAAATTAAATAAATAATAAATGCAGTAAAATAATTGAAAAAAAAATCCAATGTTGGTTTTTTTAAAAATCGAAATTAACACAAATGTATTCAAGATTGTTTTATATTTTGTGTACTGAAGAACTTTATTTACATCTGCTGCACGCCACTGATAGATTCCAGACATTGGGCACAAAAAAATAACATAAAGAACCATACATGTAAGCTTATTAATTATTTGTAATTTATCTTAAAAAAGTACCTGAAATACCTGATTGCAATATTCATTGTTTTCAGTAAATACGTGTATAGTTTTTTTGTTAGAAAATTAGAATGGAACCCTGAAAAAAGTATTGTTTGTAAATATTTTTTTTATTTATACTCAGTAGAAAAGTAAGCATTTATCAGCGTTAATGTCAAAGTGCTTTTTCATATTTCCATGACGCGATATGAATTTCGGATATCCAAACATTTATAAAGTCCGAAGGCATTCCGATGCATTGTCTCGCGGAGACGTCACGCGCGGTGTCCCTCGCGGCTACGCACGGCTACGGCTTGATAAGTTGTTTCGAGTCTTTATTTTAAAGGAAAATATTTGCCAATAACAAAAATAAACCACCAGTACTTTGTTTAACAACGGACTGACATTTTTATTAAGGATACTGTGTTTTTTTGCAAGTGTATTTACAGTTATAATAACTTTTCGCCGCCTTGAGCCTAGTACCGATGACGGATGTTTTCATGCGGTGTTTGTTTCTTAATCACGAATACACATAAATTATAGCACATTGATATGTAATATTTTATAATAAGAAACACGTGGGAATATATGTTTTTTTTTGTATTTTGAAGAAAACGAATGATTCAATTCGTGACCACCTAGAGCAGTGGTCCCCAACCCTATGCCCGCGGGCACCATGGCGCCCGCCGATTGTTTTACGTGTGCCCGCCGCTGTGCGACCACGATAAAAAATATTTAAGTTTATATAAAAGGTATGAAAAAAATGAATATTAAATAATTAAACTGAGAAATATAAGCAAAAATAATTATATCGTTATACTTTTCAAAAATAATAATTCTTTCCAAAAATTCATATTTAAGCCGGTTGAAATAGCATCTTATGGGTTAAGTTTGGTTTGTCTCTGTCTCTGAAATAACTTCCTCTAGTAATGCGTTCACGATATTGTTCAGATAATATAAATCTGATATTTTTGCGGTAGTACAAGTGAGGTGAAATCTATGAGAATGTGTCTCTGATATTTTTGCGATAGGACTAGCGAGGTGAAAGCTATGTGAAAGTGTCTCTGATATTTTTGCGTTGGTAAAAGTAAGGTGAAAGCTACGTGAAAGTCTGTCTGATATTTTTGCGTTGATACAAGTGAAGTGAAATTAATGTGAAAGTGTCTCCGATATTTTTGCGATATGACTGGTGAGGTGAATGCTATGTAAAAGTGTCTCTGATATTTTTGCATTGGTAAAAGTAATGTGGAATCAATGTGAAAGTGTCTCCGATATTTTTGCGTTGGTACATGTGAAGTCAAAGCTATGTGAAAGTCTACCTTATATTTTTGCGATAGGACGATAACTAAACAGAGAAATATGCCCGAAAATAATTATATCGTTGACTGTTTCCAGGTTGTGAAAAAACCCATTTGGATTAAAAGAATACTTCTTTTGATGCAGATTTTTTGTCTTCATTGTATGATTATATATACAAGCTGGACACAATCGTAATCGCCTTAGAATGAACTTAATTGCTGTTTATCACTTGTTTAAAGTAGTCTCGAAGTCTTCCGGTTGCCGGAAAAGTCTAAATGTGAATTGTATTTTAATTATTGTAGTAACTTATTAGAATATTTACTGAACTCAGTGTTCTACGTTTGACAGATTATTATAATAAGGTGTTTTTTTTTTTTTTTCACAATTCATAGAGTTCACTTAAGCACCATCTTGTACGCCCGTGGGCACTGGAAATATTAGAAATAACTTATTTCGTTTGTTAGATAAATTGATAGGTGGGTAGTTGAGTTTCGCTTTATCATGAACATGAAAATTTCACAACGACCGGTATAAAATAAAATTATAAATGAAGAGTTTTTTCTTCCATGTTAAATTTCTGTTTAAGTTAAAGCTCTATTATCATTACATTTTCACATTCTTATCATACTTCAATTGCTTTCAGAGGAGGTCGGTAACAATTATTTATCCTGGGCCGATCTTATTATTTTGGCTGTACTCCTGCCTTAATCACTGTCACGAATTCCGTATTTACGTTTACTTTCATCTTACAATTCCTCTTATTCCTTGAATTTTTTATAAAATAAAATCAGTTGTATAAAGCTATATTAGATATTTCTAAAAATATGATCGATATAGGATGTCTTATATTTATAGCATCGTTTTTACCATTTCATATTTAATTGTAGCTTGTTACTAAAGCCGAAATCAGTATTGAATTAAATACACCTGCGAAAATTTCAGATGTGCTATTAGCAATCGATAACAATAATACGCCTTCTGTAAATAAACTCCCTATCTCCTAAGAATATCATAATATAATCTTTCAAAGTAAAAGCCACGGTATTCAAATACGCATCTCTACCATTCTTGCAGAGCAACCCTCGCTGCAGCCGGAGTCGCCAACATATTACTGGCATTGTAGCGAGAGGTAGCGATAGCATTTATCTCACGACCGGATGATAGATATAACAATGAGGGGAATGTAATTAAATTCTTCATCCGAGCATGAAATAGTTTCCAATAAGTCGTTACCATTTCAGCGCGGACGTTGCAATGCGCCTCTGAGGTACACTCCTTCAATTTGCGTATATCAGTAGTGGCGGGGGAAAATCCCCAGTGCGCGCGCACGGCCGTTGAATTAATAATGGCGTCCTCTATTCAAATTCAAATTGACTTCTGTATTTATTGCCTTTGAGGGGTCCAACCGGAGTTATATCTGGGCCACCTCTACTCAAGGCCGGGGGGATTTGCTAATGTCACCACGCGTAGGTTTTCCCGCAAAAAAATGGATATACTTGCTAAGAAGTATATTGCAAGTCGTATGTCTTTTTATCGACTGTCAAGTGTGGAGTAATTAGATTAAAAGCATACTCCGGCAACCGAATACCTTTCGCATGATTGAGGCTCGCACGATTGTGTGAGGTGCTTTTATTCTATATATATATATTTAATACTTTGACATGGTTTTGCTATCAGCGGACATTGAGTGTTTTGCATAAATTTTCTAACAAAAAAACGTATTTACAAAAAAATATTCTGAACCTGAATTTACAACCGCCATTAAATTATTTTTCATAGCTCGCAGTTATATTTGATTAAATAGCGTTTCCAATTATAATTAATTTTGAAGGATAAACATATAAATCTCAATGTGCCCATCGAGAGTAGATTGTTATTTTAAAATAGTTCTGGAAGCCACTTATTCTTGATACCTCCGGCCCCCTGCACGGGTGGCTCTGATTATGCGGTGGCTGAGGCGCCCTGACCACGGGAGGCCCGGAATTAAGCGATTTTAGCGATGCTTTAGAGTTCTCTTTGTTTCTAATATCAAATTGCCTTTTATAAACTTGTTTTTTTGTGTAGTATATAAAATTAATAGCTCAGTAACGGTAAATACTAACCTATTCAAAAGATATTTAAATATATCTAGGTTATACTAAGTATTGTGTGAACACGCATGTAGATCTGATAATATTTTGAAACACGTGTCTCACATATAATATAAATTTAAATATCTAGAATAACTTTGAAGCAATTTTGTCATAAAACCCTACAAAAATATTAATTAGTCATGACGTTAATTATCGACGTGGATAAAACTGGACTTCAATAATTTAATAGATATTTTTACGCAATATAAAAATAAGACGTAAACCTCAATTTAGTTTTATTGTAGGTATGTTTGAAGTCTTTTTTTAACTTTTGAAAGTGCAAATGCAAAGAGTATTATATTTTCGAGTTCTATAACATAAAATATAAATATAAATAAAATAATATATATTCATAATTTTAAATGATTTTCTAGCCCCCCCATACGCCCACGTGTTTATTATTAATGATAAGCCGAAGGCGAGTGATACCAGGCGTGGTACAGTTTACGAGCGCCTTTACTATGCCGGCTCCTTAAAGAGCGCGCATTGGTCGATCAATTGTTGCTACAAGCAGACGATGACACCGTCTGCATTTATTAAGCTCGCCTATGACAGTCGCCAAGAACGTACAAGGAATTTGTCTTATAGCTCCCTTTGTACGGAAGCGCCATACTCAGTGCAGTTTGCGTGCTTAAGTTTGACTACCAAAGTGCTCTTTCAAAGCATGTTTTTGTAACAATTACATAAAAGTTTAACTAAATTAGTTTTAAATAAATTATAAAAAGAATCTATTTTGAAAAATATATTGAATTATGTATAGTCAGTTTTTTTGGCGGGGCAGGTCTGAGATGTGAAAAATGTGATATATATTTATTGCGAAATCCATAAAGTGCATCTCGTTTTACATGCTACATTTTTGTATACCTGAGTTGAGTTTTTCTGATGAACTGAGTTTACAGTTTAACATAATAATAAGAAAAAGGGCGAAGCTTTGACATAACAAATATTTTGAAAGAATTTATTTAAGTATACACTGATTGAATTCTTCTAAAATAAGGTTGTAAACACATATCTAAAAATGATATGACTGATAAAATCTTGAATATAAATGCATTATTTTTTTGCAATTAACGAATTCGGTGTGACTTTTAACAATGAAATTAAATAATATATCAAACAATAGTGGTGATAAATAACGTAAAAAAATATTTTTGTTAAAAATATGTATACAAGGATGGAGACTAATGCTGTTCCGTACAATTACTCTAATGCAAAACAAAAATAACTCAAACACTTTATTGTGATTGCGCGCCGTACAGGATCAAACAATACGCAGATTGATCAAATCGCGCGCCCCATTAAACAGACAGATCTACGCAACGGAGCCTCCGGGACGCCACCCTTAAATCAGCTGCTCAATTACCCGACCGGCACGCACCGACCCTCGCATCTCCGCGCGTGCTCGGCCCTTGCGCCGCCGTGATCGATCCCCTACTGCAAGCACGTAATGATCAATACATCGCTGGAGGTGATGACACTGTCTTTTGATTTACGACATATTTTAAGAAAAAATAAAAAAATTATAAGATAACGGTATATCAATGACAAGACGTATTCACGTGTTCATATATATATATAAGAATCACTAAAAACTATATTTGGAATATGGTGATGTGTATTGAGCGCAGATATTTTATTTATTCAAGATTTATGGCTGCAAAACGTCATTTTTAATTATTGATGATACCAGTTTGATCTTTGGGCTGGGGAGATTGTAGTTTAAGTGTTATGTAAAAATAATTTATAGCTATTTTAAGGTGATTACTGTTTGTTTTATTTGAATGATTAAATTAATACTGTAAAAATGCTGTTATACGACGGGGCTGATCGAAATGCATAATTCTTGAATAGTAATTATACGCCATAAGCGTGAACATTTTGATATTAGGAAAAGAGATTTTTTGATTTATTACAAAAATTTGAATGTTATTAATAATATTGAATTGAGGTTTTGTAATTTTGTATGTTTGGTTTTTTTTAAATTCAGATTTTCAATGATTTTCAGGTCGATTTCTCAATTAATGATAAATTTTTTAAAAATATACTAGATAGTAGTAAATTAACCTTCGGATTCCGCTTTCTTATGTAAGCGAAGTAGTTTTTGAATGTGGTCTAATTGTTGTATTTAAAACAATATAATATTATGTCTTCCAATTCATAAGCAAAGAAAACAATAGTCAAACTCTTAATAAGATATACACAGCTATAGTGTTTAAGCTTGAATGTCTACCGCTTGCAAAATTTCCAAAAAAAAATTCCAAATTTAATACTTCGTTATTTCAAAAATGCGATTTTCGCACTACCAACATGTTTTTTTTACATCAATAAGAATTTAAGTGAAATGGTTTACTTATAAATTTACAAATATACACAGACATTGTCGTTTAAAAACGGATAAAATGTTAATTTTTTTCATTGTTTTTATTGAGTAAATTGAAATTTAACGCACGCGGAGAGCATACAAATCCCGAGAAAGATGCGTTACATATCAAGTTTCATGTTTTCTCTTATTTTCGTATTTACTGCCGACCAAAAAGAGATAAGACAATTTATCTCAAATCCACAAGAAAGAGAAACGAAGTGTCACTCCCGACAGCGCAGACCCACCGAACTTAATTTCAGCCTCTCACTTCGCGGCCGGCCATCTGTTTTTACAATCTCATGAATCCTCAATTTAAAGCAATCCTCGCTCTGTTTTGATCCGCGGAGGCTGTGCGCTGTCGTTAGGCGGCGGCGGTTTCCGAGGGCTATAGGTCGTTGATCGTCAAAAGATTTCGTGCAAGTCAGAAGGGTCAAGTGCCACTTTTCCCACTCCTGCGAGATGCTCTCTCTCGCGGCGAGCCATCGTTATGTCGGCGCTGCGCAAAGCATCTCGATATCATTTCTTCTGCGCGGTGTCACTACGATCCGCAGAAGGAAAAATGTGGACCTGCTGGCAGGTTGTTGTTGTAGAAATATTACCGTGACATTATTAAATAATACCGCAGGAGTGACCGGTAGTTTAATATAAAAATAAAGCAGTATCTATAAAAAAGTAATACAATTATCTAAGTATACTCGTATATTTAACAATTAAACCAATTTATGTTACAGCACTTTTAACAATTATAATTTTATTTATACAATCATCATTTCCATATCATTGAATAGAAATATGTTCAATGCTTAAAAAAATGGTCAAAATTAAATCCGGCTAAAACTATTAAAGGTTAACAGTTATGAAAGGATTCTTTTAAATTAAAAATAAATATGTAAAACCTCTAAAGCGTGGGTGGTCAACCTTTTTCAAGAGCCGGGCCAGATTACGGAAATGAGATTTCCTACCGGGCTGTTTTTAATGAAGTTACAACAAATATGTGAATCAAACATAATCATACATAATACAAAAAATAATAATGAAAAATAAAAAAAATATAATAAATTTTAGTGAGACGTCTGATTTTTTTGTCAGAAATAAGTGCATCAATGTTGTTGCTACAAGCAAACAGTTATCCAAACACTCATCACTAATTCGTATTCTCATATGAGACTTAATATGCTTCATTCGAGGTAAAGCTGTTCATACGAGTAAGTGTTTCCAAATAGCGAAATCATCGATAGAGCATGTTTGTATAATGCAGGATATTTCTCCTTGCCCAAATATATTTTGTAAAACATATGCATATATGTATATTGCATATGCTCCGCGGGGCAAAAATAAACACCCCGCGGGCCGCGGTTTGGCCACCCATGCTCTAAAGCAGTGCTTCTCAAAGTGGTCCCTACGGACCCCAGGGGGTCCTTAGACAATTAAAATCGATTTGGGGGTCCAGCGATTGGTCCGCGCAAGGTTTAATATAAAATAAAAAAATTGTGACACATTGATGAATACATTATTAGCGATTTTTACGTCCTAAGTATAATATAAATATATACAGGTAGGCTAATACAGGAACGCAATAGAGTCAATACTTGCACCAACTAGTCTATATTATGAATTTATGTAGTTTTTGTAGGGGTCCGTGGGCAAGTTTTTACTATGAAAGGCGGTCCGTGGGCAAGTTTGGACCACGAAAGGGGGTCCGTGGACAAATTTTGAGTATGAAAAGGGGTCCGTGGGCCAAGGGAGTTTGAGAGCCTCTGCTCAAAAGCCTGCGCTCGCGTCACAGCTGACTGTATGGAGTGTTGAGCTAAGTGCGGGGCTCGGTGCGGGGGTCAGTGGGGGAGGCAGAGTGAGGCTGGGTTGGGGGCTCGGTGGGGGCGCGGCGGGGGACGCAGGGCTGCGCGTATTCCGCGCACGTCTGCCGTACAATGGGCGCATCTGGCCCCGGCTGATTCATGCGTGGCGAGGAGGCTGCGTCTGCCTCCACCCGACCAGCCCTTGAGGAAGCCGACGGCTGATCTTATCACAGCTGCAGAGTTATTGTTGCCGTGCGATTGATGGAATATCACATTTAAATTTGAATATCTAAACATTTCAAAGAATTTTCCCCGACGGTCGAAAAAAAATTGTGACTCAAAATACACACGTCAATAAAACATGTTTTAAGTTTGGATGGTTTTGTGTTTATTGATATTATGAGATTAGACCTAATGGCGTCTTGTGAAGATGTACGTCTTAAATTTTCTTTTGCGTCTATGATGTTGGTTGACCACGAAGATTGTGCGGTGGTCAAATAAAATTGTTTAAATAATATGTATCAAAATAAATTAAAGCCTTCTTCACTGTCTGTTAAATAGCTATTGTTTTGTAAAAGTGCTGGTTATTGTATATATTTTAATTGCTAAAGTACAAGTTATTTTATTTTTACTGCTGTTGGTTTATTTTCATATATTTAATAAATGTGTGTTGAAATACTGTTTTATAATCATAATGGTAAAGTATAAAATTGATTACGAATAAAGATAATTATCCAATTACCTATCTGAAATCAGAACACTTCACAGGTCTAGCAAAATAAGTTGTCGTGGGAAAGATCAACCCAAAGTTAATCAGTATAAAAAATTTACACTACAATATTCATTGTGAGTATCCATAATATTTAAATTTTATAGCACCAATTTACATAGGGTAATATAGATTGAGAGCCGCAGATTGATCCGTATATATATTTTGAACTCAAATTGCACGAGAACGACTCTTACGACGGTGGAAAAGTGATCTCCCACACCAGCGGCAAAAATACACCATTTAGTTTCGTAACGAAGTTTTTAACACAACCACGGACCAATAAAAAATAATGGGAATTGAAAGATAAGTAGCTTGGGGCGCCGGGGATAACACGACTACCTGGTGGGGTATTCGGGGTCTCCCATCCGAGGAAACCTCATTTCGATAACGATACGGCCAGTTATGCATATCTGTTTTGGAATAAAACCGCAATATCAGAACAGTTAATTTTAATCAACAAATAATCACTTTGCCAAGTAGACATACGACACTTTCCTTTAAATATGATATATAATAAATGTAATGTAATATGTAAAAAAATTCCACAAACCAAAAAAAAAATCCAATGAAATTTACTCATTTATTAAAATGAATAAAAATAAAAAATTTGATGAAATTGTTCAGTGAATTTTTTTTATTGCTATTTCAATAGGATAAAATAGCTTCAGCAAAATATCCTCTATAAGTAGAATTGCCTTAGATCAGCAATCAAATAGCAGATTCATTCAATTGAAGTTATTATTAAAAATCTATTTTTTTTTTTACATATATTTAATAGTAGACTGTCCCACTCGGTCCGCGAACGCAGAATATGCTCGCGAGCAGCACAAAAACTGCTCTAGATTCTCACCGTGAGAAGTTCAGAGATCACTCGCAGTCCGGCGAGGCGACTGAGGCCCGCTCCCTACGTGGACCATTAACAGCACAAAATTAAAAATTGAATACAAATATATGGCAATTGTAAAAACCTGATAATTCGAATGGAGTAACGTAAAAAATTCACCGAATTAATGTTTGAGAATCCTTACATCTGTAAATATATTTTCGATTTTATAGTTTTAGTGTATTTTGGATACATCGGTTATGGGTGCATAAATATAATTTTATTTTTGCTCAACTACGGTCAATATTGTTGAACAAATGAAAGCATCTGACCGAGATAGTCACACCTGTGTTTGATAACTTACTTCAAAATAATGTTATAAATTTAAGTCCTTTTTAATTAATATTTATTAAAGTATGTCAAATAACAGTCTAAGATGCTTTGAATGAAAAAAATTGATCTCAAATATATGTGAAAATTTATATACGAATTTCATAGCAATTTACACGATCACTGGCTATTGGAATATTAATCGCGGGTTGCGAATCGTACCGGCAGCCGGTAAGTGTCTGTTTGCGATGCAAAGTGGTGAACGGTGTCGATGGAGAGTGGGCGGGTGTCGCTGGGCTGGGGTATTTGATATTCCCAAAGTCTGAAAAAAACATTATTTACTATTTGAAACCGTCACATTCAGTAATAGTCTCTGAGACTATGAAACTATGAAAAAAAATAGCTAACAGCTCTCTACTTGTTCGTTAAAGGCTGTTTGGTCTATATTTAATTAATTTAATTTAGGTAATTAAATTTGAAAAAAAAATGTTTTTAAATGATACTCAAAGTATTATAGATTATTTTAACAAATGTCAGATGTGATATTTTAATAAAAAAATTATATAATATTCAACACTTATAGCTTTCTTCTATATACTAACCAGAATATAAGTAAGCACTCGAATGAATTTTATAATTTAATTTTGAATTGACTATTATTTTATCGTTATATTTTATTACTCCTACAGGCACTGCTTCAGTGGATTTATGTAAGCGAATTGATTCTTTTTTTATCTCAATACAAGTAGAGTGAGCCGCCTGCAAGTAAAAATAATAAGCAATAACTGAAAAATAATTGGCAAAAGTGAAGCGTTTGCTGAGGCATACACTTACCTTAAATTCAATAAATATCATTCATGTACACGGAAATAATTGTCTCTTTCAAGCGATCTGGCGCTCTGGGGTGTTGTTCCCACAAAAAGAGGTTGTATTCGTGACGGGCGCCACCTCGAAGCTGCTCGGGGCGCGACGCCAGTGCGTCCCGACCTCTCATTTCCGGCGCGGGCGTGAGGCGAGCGCCCCCGAGAGCCGCGGATTTCGAAATTCACGGAAACCCACTGTGCGCCCTGCCCCGGCTTATGATCGCCGGATGCGATTCTCACGCCTTTTTTCCCCAAAAATATCGCATATTTAACAAGATTCACGATTCTGCAGCGATGGACGAGGAGTTCCTGGAACTGGAGCAGCGCAGGTTGACTCGCAGGGCCACAAGAAGGTGGGCGTCACGTTTCAGTACTGATTTTGCCGGTGGCATTTTGCTGTTAAACAGCTACGCTCTCGACCTTTACTGAAGCAATACATTTTTAAATATTTGACTTTTTAAGATTGACTGTGTAAGAAAGTAAAAGCGAGATACCAAAAAAAAAAAAAATTCTTTAACTTACACTATAATTATTTATTATGAACATGATTCTGTATCGTTAGATCCTGATTATTATTAAATAATTATTAATTTGTATGTATTTATGTTTAATTGTTTGAAAGCCATTTATAATTTCAGTAATTTTGGCTGTGCAGTAAATTAGCACCACATTGTATGTGTCAGTTCTTAATTTACTCATCACAGTACAAAATCAATTGTTTCGGGATGTAATATACTCTATTCAACATAAGAAAAATTCGGTTGGTAAAATAATAATATTTCATGTAGGTGTGAACTTAAGGATATATTTTTTTTTAGTTATTATAATTGGTTTGTTAGTTTTAAATAGTTACAGCCTGACAGGAGAGATTACTGTTTTTTCGAGGGACTGCAAAACTGAAATAACTGCTGAAATCAGCACCTGTTCCAGTTAATTTTTTCAAACTCTACATGTCCGAACAAATCGATAAAAATACTTAAAAATAATGATGTAGGAAATGCGAACCGTAAAGTGAAATGGGTTTTTTGTAATTAAATCGGCTCCGACAGGCGCATTCGGCTTGCCTGTGCCATTATTTACTTGAGCAATAACGACATGTTTATTAAGAATGCATCTTCATTACTGCCGCGCTTCTGGACTGCCGCGGTAAAGAAGTCTAATTATCAATTGCATGCTTCCATGTTAAACGCCGGTCGCAATCGAGGGCAGATGCGCCGAGCGGCTGCGGGACCAATAAGTCCGAATCGGTTTTGAAAAACAATAAGACTTTTGGGAAGGTAATAAATTACGAGAGCGACCGCTTTTTGCCTGGGAGCTCTGGCCAAGAATTTTCGGTGAAAGATCCCCTTCCTGAATTGGAGTTCTTAAATGATATGAATGCGAATAAGTGTTGGATTGATTGTAGCTGTCTTGTATTGTGCTGCATGGAATGATTTTAAATTAATAATTAACATATTTTTTCTAAGCGACTTTTGGTTATCAGACTTTGAGTTCATTGGGTATTTTTTGTTTGGTCGGTCACTTTTGATATGCGAAAACATAGGTTTTAAATCGCGTCATGACATTATAAAACCACCGTCTGGTTATAGTTTAAAATACTGCCAATTGGGATTTTCATTTCTTTATTAATTTATTATCACAGGTTGATATTTTACAATATTCCACACATGTTGAAAAACATTAACATAACATCATAAGTTCACAAATTTATATGCTTTAGAAAAACGTGAACAAATATATATATATATATATATATATATATATATATATATATATATATATATATATATATTTAATATTACGTATTTACTATAAAGATAATAAACTAAACTTTATTTAAAAAATGTATCATTTTATTTCTAATATCGAGAATAAACATAAAAATATCGATTAATTTGTACTTTAATACTGATACATAAATATAATTGTTTGAATAACTAAGTCTACAACATACTAAAATAATTTAGACTTAAACCAGTTTAATAAAGCTTAAAAGTCTAAGCACTCTAAGTAATCTTTTTTTTATAGTTTCAGTTTTTTTATATTCACTAGCTTTAAATGAAATAAATATAAACAGTTAAAATATGGTTTATAATAAGCTAAATATAACTAAAAAATATTTATAATATATCCACCTATTCAAACCTTAAATTCAAAAGTAAGCCAGTGTAAATTAGATACGCATATAAACAGGCTGCTCATAAATAAAGTAAAAGGAAAAAAATATCAATTGCTCTTTGCTCTTTAAAAATAAAGATTATGTGGCATCCAAGAGTATTAAGTTAACTTAGGGAAGGTATTTTGAAAATTGATAAGTCAGTAAAGGCTCCTTGTACCGAAATGCTGGCGTGACCTCCTCCCATTCCAGAATGGTTGCTTTAAATTCCTTCATTGAATAGTATGGAGCACTTAAGATTTAATCGAGCAAGAACATTGGAAAGCTTAACCGAAATGTTCCTTCGTAATTCCTGCAGCTGATTTTTGGATTTATTTAGATGTAAAACCAAATTCGCCAGCCTTTAAAACAAAGACTCATTTTTTACATTCTTTTAAAATAGCAGCTTCATTGACTAGCAATAAAACTGTCTGGTTCAAGTATATTGTCCAGATAAATTAGGACAATTCATATTGTTAACTAATAACTATTTATATCGTAGGATTTATTCAAAACCACCCTTTTATAAACTCAACTATTTAATGTGGTAGGCTATTACTTATAGCCGTGAAAAATCATAATTTAGTAGTTGATAAAAAATACTGCTGATCTAGACACTGATTGCCAATTTATGATTCACAAAGATATATACTTTTCGGTTTCAGTTTAATCCACAATTTACAGACCTAAATAATTTAGTTGACAGAAGACAAATTTTTGTTTAAATATTTGTCATATTTATTGCGTAAAAGAGAAAACATTACTTGCTCGCCATGTACTCTTATTAAAAATTTTTTTTTTTGATTATTTTTAATAAGATCATATAAAAAATAAAATGTGTTAAATGCTCTATAGTAGATACAAATTAAGAGAACTAATTATATAGACAGATTCGCAATAAAATATTTTAAATTTATTAATTGCATTATTTTAAGGTTCCAAGAAATGAACATTGATAAAAATAAACCAATAATTAATTATTTTTTTTAAAAATCAATATTAATTTTAATATCACCAATAAATTAAACACTTCTAGAAGCTAAGCAGATATTTTAAAAGCAAACAAGAACCTGTTAGTTAGGCTAATTGAATTATCATGTTATATTCAATAAATTCAGGTATTCTATGTTTTATTAAATGAATTACGGACACTATCTGAAAAATCAATAGACGCCCAGGTCACCGAGAATTAATTAATTCACGAGGTCAAACAATCTCAAAAATAATATCAGACGATCGGCTCGTAATGAATGTAAACAGACTGGTTTGATCGTGTTTATGGTTATTACTATTCTAAATACCACAAGTCTTGACCAGGATTGTCCATTTGGTGGAGAGTTCCAATATGGCCGATAACGTCTCTAGATAAACCATTTACACGAGTAATCGACTACAGTTTATAAGTGAATGGTTATTTCTGATTTTAGATATCATAAAACAAGCATATCGATTAGGTGCTTATGAAGGAAGACTATCTGTAAGTACTGACATTTGCGATAATCGTGCGAGATTTATTGACTTCTCGCCTTATGCTATTTAAAATTATTAAGTTCACACTTAAGTTTTACTGCACAAGTACACGCAACTTCCTTTATCCTGATTCTTTTTACCCGAAGCTATATTTAATGTTTGTCAATAATTGACCTTTTCTCATTTGCATGAAGAACTTTGACATTAAAATAATATTATTGAAGCTTTTCATTCATAATTGAAATTTTGATATCGTATCGATGACTCTCCATCGTACTTCGAATAAACGTAATTGGTAGAGTAACGCTTGCAAAATAGGATATTCTCCAATAATAATTCATCATTCAAACGCTTGTAAATGTAAATAGCAAAGCTCTGAGCCGTCGCTCATTATAAATGTAACTCCCGTGGAAGCTGGCGATTCCCATGCCCATTGCTACAAAAACTTTCAATATTCTGAAATATACGCCGCATCTCTCTCCTGCTCGCTGCCCTCACGACGCGCATAAATTTCACTTCAAAATAAACTTAGGGCCTGTGATATAATAATATTGTGGCTCGCGTGTGCTCTTTGGTCTGGGTGGAAGTACCAACTCAACCCTCAGTACTCCTTGCGAGGTGCGAGAAGTCTTCAGCCTCCAGCATTAAATCTTACCCAGTTCTCAAAAACTACTAGGTATGGGTTTTTTCTCTATCACACACAAACACAAACACATTCACACATACACACATACACATATATATATAATGTTCAAATGAAAAATATGCCGAGGAAATACTTCTGATGGAAATGAAGCCACATTCAAATGATTGCTTTTGGGGTTTAAATGTTCACATTTTACACATACACATATATTTTATAACATTTGAAAAGTTACCATTTTTTAAACTGGGTTCATGAATTGATTTTAGGCATCACATAATTGTAAAATTAGATAGTGATGAGATAACAAAAAAATGATATAAGCGGAAATTATGTTTTATTTTCATAACAACCAATTTATTTTCTCCAGTGCGTTTTGTACGGGTATATAATTATTCATTAAAGTTATTTATTAAAATGAAGGTATCTCGACGGGGGCTCATTAGGTTCTAAGTTAGAAATGCTGTCATACCTTGTACGATAGTGGTTAATGGGCAGCCTAGTCATAGGGTAATGGAGAGGTATAAAATTCAAACATAATAACATACCTACACTCATAAAATGCAACTTAGTAGATACCACATTAAATTAAATACAAGTTTTCTGACACTACATAAAAATCTGTTATTAATTATTATTATCACAAACGCGATACGAATTTGCATAATTATCTACGTTGTTTTTTTTTTTTTTTGTAATCGATGTGTGCATATATATGTAGTTCAAAGAACCAGTGTCATAAAGCTTGGTTACAAATTGCGAGAAGGCTTAATGGTGGCTTTAGCGGTGTTGCTGTTTAGTGCTAATTGTGCGGCGAGCTTTTAGCGGTGAGGAGCCGCGACCACCGCCGCTTCTGCTGCCGGGCGGCGCTTATCTGATGATTAGACGTGCAACGCGTAATTGTGCCCGCGGGTCTATGGTGCCGGAGAAAACATGTAGGACAAAAAACCATTTTGAAACAATAATAAAATATATTTAAATATTTTTGATTAAAATACTTGAGTGATTTTCCACATGTTTGTGACCGGTTTCACCAACCTTTCACGTTATCATTATCAAACAGAGTGAGATTTTATATATAATAACTAGAAATGTAGCCCGTAATAAAATGACGTATTCGATGAACGATGCAATAGTGTTTGAACATATGTTTGTACACATATTTTTTTAATAACCGGATATTAATTTTGAAAGCAAAGCCATTCTAGGAAATATCACATTTCGTGTCACAAACATCGAATCACTTTCACTGCACTGTTATTTATTAGATGCAGTCTTTATCACGTTCAATTGTGCTATTCTTTTTTAATTACGTTTGCTGTGCTTAGACGGTGTTATTTTTTTAGGAGGCATTTTAAGTTATTAATGATGTGGTTAATAATTTCTAACGCAACTAAAAAATAAAATTGGTACTTGTGTCAAGCTGACATAAACTGGAAATTTCTTAGAAGCATCATATTTTGTTTTTTTTGTAAAAATTCTAAATTTGAAATTCTCGCTGTGAACAACAGAATCATATAATTCGTACACAAAGCATATTTGATAGTTTTATTTAATTAGTTTATGAATGAAAATATTATCCTATCGTCTTGAAATTCGGCACATAACTGCGGAAAATCTCACTGAACTTGCGTGCAAAAAATCAGCGTTGTATCTTTTAAGATATTCTATAGAGAACCCAAAAATGAAACATACACACACATACACCCACCCACACACAATGGCTATTATTATAGTAGATAAGTAATTAGGTAAACAATTGTTAGAGGGAGAGGTTTTTGGAAAGAGAGAGAGTGTTTGTCAGGTGGTAAGGGCTAATGTGATTTTAATGTACTTGACAAGTGGAGGATTCTATATAATTGCAAATTTTTAGTTATCCTGTGTTGGGGTTTGTCCTGTAGTGTGTTTATCTGTAAATAATAAGTTTTTGCGCAATAAATGGTTTTTTAAAGATGTGATTTAGCAATAGGGAATAATAGTGGGAATAATAGAATATTTCGCCAACGTGAAAGGTTGGCGAAACCGGCCACAAATAAAAACGAACATGTGGAAAATCATCCAAGTATTTTACTCAAAAATATTAAAATGAAATTCCACCAAGTACTCTCTGTCAAAAATATTGAATATATTTAAATCATATTTACAGATTTTATAAAAAAAAAAAATTGTATTAAATATAAAAAAATAGAGATATATAATTTCACGAATCTTCTTATTTTCATATCTTAGGATTAACTATAGAGCAGAGGTAGCTAACTTTTGTATGTTTAAGATCTATTTTCTCCATAAAAATGTTTCGCCATCGATTTCTCATGTGATCGTAGTCTATGGTATTAGGGAGAGAGAGGTGTGAAATACATACTATGTCTATACCTTGCGTTTTATTACGAGGGACATCCTCGCGAGCTATGGGTAGACAAGTAAAATATAGGTTCAAACATACGTGTCTTCTTACGTGAAAAACAACATAATTATTTGACGGGCCAAAATTTACGTCCAGGGAGTGTGCGAATGCCGATTTACACAGGTATGTAGATCCTCAACAAGATTAAACATTTTGAACATCATGTAGTTTAATCGGTTTCGAAGTTAAGATATTGAAAGCGATCGACGAAAATTGACTTTGTTCAATTAACTTGTGATAGAGTTTATTGGTAAATTGACAAAGAAAATGGGCAATTGTAATGGATTGATCCGTTGTAAGTTGCGTTTCTAGATGTGTAGTTTGTTTAAAAAAAACTCATGTGTAGTTTTGAGCAGTTTCAAATAGCGGCGGTTCTGTCACTGGCGTTTTTTAGAATTTTCATGGGTTATTTAGGTATTGTCGATAAGTGCCCAAAATATCTTATTTATTTTAATATCCATTGAATTTTAAAATTTTATTTTTGCTTCCTTTTGAAATGTGATAGTTTTTTGAAAGGAGAGAAAGTAAATTGTATGTTTATTACATTGAATGTTAAGTATAAAGATGTATCTTTAAACATGCTTATATCTGATGGCACAGGTGTCATCTGCAATATACAAGTAAAACAAATAATGGGCGTAAAATATATAAGGTAATATATTTTTATACATTTGGAGATCGTAAAAGGAATTTATTTTTTAAAAGGGAAATACCTTTCAATTTGGCTTACGACACTGCTATTTAAATTGGTAAAATGTTTAAAAATATCGAAGTTACCATAAGCTTGCGTCGTGTTTGATCACAGTGTTATATTTTAAAATAGTAATTGCTTCACAATAAAAATAATCTTGACGACAACGAGGTTCTAAAAACGTCAAGACTAACTGGCCGGTTGGGTTGCAAAATTGAGACTGCGATACTAAAAAGAGTGTAAAAATATAATTCTTTTTGTTACTTTTTATGACAGAAATATTCAACGTTGCTGCGTGTCGTTTTGGAGCTACATTGGAATGCTTGCGATCTGGAAGCACTTTTTGGAAAATACAATATTTTAACTTTGTACACTTGGTTATATATAAAAGTTTTCTAGGTGATAGTACCTGCAAATTAAATTATATAATATGGTTCTATGTTAAATCAAAATATTTCAATACAATTTAAATCACAGAAAAGTAAGTTTTTTGGTTAAAAATCTTGGATGAAAAGTGCGATACCGAAAATATATTTTTAGTGATTTGTAACAATATATGTTCCCTCCCCGCTCTCCATATTCTGTTGCTTGTGTATGGCTGTCATTCTGTACCCTGAGCGTGTGTAAAGGATCGGTAATGGAGTAGTTGATTTGGAATGACTGTGGAGGGATGTGCGCCGGCTGTTGTTTCTGTTGCTTACTGCGAAAGGAGTATCAGATCTAAACGCCAGAGCTTTGTAAGGAAAGGATTGATAATAATGTTATAGGGCAGCAGTAATACGCAGACTTTTCTTTTCTTTATAAAACTGCGGTGTAGAAAGACCCAGGGACCCACTACAATGTTTTCCCCTTACAAAACTATCAACATGGGCTCAGCGTATTTGCTCAGTGTAATGGTCGTCAACCTCCTCTGAGTAGAGGCACTTGCTGAAGAAGAACAATATATAAAACAAATAGAGACGTAAATGTTTATTCCCGCTAACCCGCGTGTTAGAATAGATTTTAATAGAGTCATTATTCTTGTGTGAGAATGCGAGCGTATCGGCGGTAGCGAGCATCGCCACCCCCGAGCGGCCCAGCCGGCCGGCCCCGCCCGCGGGCCCCGCAGCCAGGCCCGGGGCCCTCCGGCCTGCTCCTCACACTGCGCCTCAGACTGCGATAAAGTCGCCATTCAGCAGCTCCGTTTATGAATAATGGATTATCACATCTCACGCAATAGAAACAGCAGCACGAAATATGATAGCAATAGTAACACGACACGTTGAAAAATATTCGTGTCTCATACTTGTTTAATAATATTATTACGAATATACTTATGTATACTTTTTCGTTTTGTCAAGTGTCATATTTGCTACACATGGCAAAAAGAAAATAATGAAGAAAAAAAAAACATTCTGCCAGTCGTATTGAATACACACACACACGCACACACACACACACGCATATATGTAATTTAAAAAAGCATTAAAAAAACCAAAGTTAAGGTATAAACAATGCATGATGCCTATAATATTGGAAAGCAGCTAATAAGCGTATGTTACATATAATTATCCTAGTTGGCAGTAGAAAAAAGCATTTTGTCAAAGCATATTATTTCAATGAACTTGGCGACATTGTTATTTTTTGTGAGTCTAAAAACGAAAATTTAAAATAGAAACTCAAAGTAGTAGACATTAAAAACGTATTACAATGTGCGTTGAGCTTGTTTTTGGTGTCAAGATATAATTAAAATATTTTTCATCGCGGCGTTTAGATGTGTATGGATTATATAAAATTATATATGATTATATTAATAGCATTCTGTACATTTAAGATAAGTTTATCCAGTTCGGAAAATATTATCTTGTTGTTCGTTAACTACAGCCTGGAAACTATTAGAGGTCTAGAGGCTCCAGGCGAGAGTGGAGTAGCTGGTGATTGACACTAATGGAGTTCGCGGGAGCGGCTGGGCGCGGCTCCCGGTGTTGGGTTGCTGGTGCTGCTGCCGGTGTTGCTGCCCGTGCTGCTGCGTTGCTGCTGCCGGTGATCGATATTCGTGTAGGCGTCCTCTGGATTATGAAGATTATACGTTTTCACACGCACGAGACCGCTGTACATCCAGATTTATCGCCTCCGTGAACTGGACTGATTGAATTATGTATCATGATTTGCATACCAACTCTATATCCATCAAAATTTACGTCTCAATCTATTTAACTCTTTATGATTAGTTATTACATTTTATTGGCGAATAAATCGTGAATTAGATCAAAAAACTAGTCTGGTTAAGTGGCAGGTTTGCTTATATATCGATGTGTACACCTAGAGTAATTTTATGTGGCTACTAATAATTATTGGGAACATTTTTACGCCCAAGTTTCAAAAGAAATTAAAAAGTAATCAATGATTACTAATTTTTGAAATATGAGATAAGATTCGACACTTTCTGCTTTACTTACCAAGTTGTGTTTTTATTTTAAACTAAGTATCAGTAAGATCCAATTGTTGAATTTAAATTTATGTCACTATATTATTGTAAAAAGATCTCAAATGAGATTAAATGAATGAATGAATGAATGATTTAATTAATTAATACTCGACATATTGGTTCAGCTGGTAAAACTTCCAAAACTAAATATAGGCTCTTGATAGGTGAAAGAGCTTATAAATAACAAAATTGTCGTTATTTCCAGGCCATTTGCTTATACATATTACAAATTCACATAATAAAAATAATTTAAAAAAAAAATTGTTTTAGTACTGCAAAAAAATAGGTAATGGATTGTAGGTCCATTGAAAAGTCGATTTATTCAAATAAAGTTGACTGTCAAAACCAATCGAGTGTACCCATCACTAATTAAGACCTTAATCTGGGTTGTATTTATTTAAATACTCGAGTCTTATCTTGGCCCAGCCGTTTAATCAGCTGAGAAGAATGCTGTTTGAGCATATTTGCCCGTATCTTACTGCAAGTGTTTTGTTTTATTCGATATCCTGACATAGAGGGATAACTTTGCATACTTTAGCCGAGCGGAGGAGATAAGAGCTGCGGAGTCCAGTTCGAGTCCCGGTAGATCCGCAGGGATAACCTCTCCGAAATACGTCGGAAATGTGAGAAATTCATCCCGAGAACTGAAAATTCCTTGAATATTCGAGTCCGCCTGCATCGCGACGTTTATGTTCAGAGCAACTTCGATATACTAAATAACAAAATAGCTTCTGGACTTGGTATGCTATTTTAATTCCACACAAAAACTACGATTACCAATATTAAACAATATCTTGCGGTGCGGTGTCATAAATTATTTATAAGTTATTTATCTCACATAAAATTTAATGAACAATATCTAAGAGAGAATTAAGAATCATGTTAATCGTCCCCATAAATTATTTTGATATTATAACAGTGTGTTTAATTTGCGATTAAAAAACTGTTAAAAAAATCAACAGTACCGTTTCTTGAAATCTCGGAAATTTATTTATTATTTTATGTAGCCATATTTTTGGTTGTAAATTTAAAAAATCAGCTTCTACACTGAGCTGTGTGTGGCTTTGCGGGAAACTCGGGCGGACAAAGATGTAATTTTTATGATAATTGAATTAAAGCTCACTTTTATGACATGTACCAAAAGGCGGAATATAAACGGCTATTATCTCGCAACACGGTATTAAGTCCTTAAATGATTCCCGGGAACCGGTATGGTTTCCAATTACGCTTTTTCGGTGTACGGTTGATAGCGGAAGATGATTTATTGACGCAAAGCATTTTTGGTGCGACACTGCACCAATTAATTTTAATCGAATTTAGATGTAAACTTTTTAATTACTTAATTCACACATTAACTTCAATAAACTTGATC
This sequence comes from Atopsyche davidsoni, assembly GCA_022113835.1. Taxonomy (NCBI): domain Eukaryota; kingdom Metazoa; phylum Arthropoda; class Insecta; order Trichoptera; family Hydrobiosidae; genus Atopsyche; species Atopsyche davidsoni. Next base: position 11,915,014 of record JAILWY010000023.1, read on the forward strand.
AATTAATGTGTTATGTAATAATTTAAAGGTTGTAAATATTTATGAGGGTTTTTATTAATAAATGTTAAAAGTTGCAATGCTAGCGGACCTATTGAAGAGCAGTTCGTTTTGGATAACACACAACATAAAGCTTTTATCATTTTGTAGCTGAATTCGGTAGTAGGTTAAATTTTAACATATTAATATTCTGAATGAACGTTAATTCGAATACGTTTTTTTATTTATCACTTGAAAAATTAAAAAAATCCTTGATACATATACTTGCTACCGTTTGAACAATGACGGCTGTAAGTTGGCGTACTTTAAGTCTCTTAAAGGTTTTGGCATTCTCGAGTCTCATTAGGAAGAAGTAAATGCTTGAAGGAGGATATCTCAGAGCAATTCTTTGCATCCTGAGCTGTTGATCTTCAGTATAACTGATGTCAGAGGAGCTTCTTTTAATTGCAGTCCTTTTAATAGGAACTTGGGTGATGTTTCTCGAATATTCTACGGAGCAGCGCTCGCTATTTCAAACCGAAATTACTGTAAAAATGCAAACGGTTTAGGTTTTATTGATTTTGAATATTTATTTGCATATCATAATACTTTAAAAATGATTGCTATTATTAACTAACAGCATTAAAAAAAAAATTATATTCAGCGTAAGATGATACGATGATTAGCTCTATGTTTTGTATCGGGATGACAGCATAGTTGAATCGTAAAAAATTAGCAGACTGCTGACTGGGTCATTTGCATCGCATGTACAGTCGAAAACCAGAAAATACGGCATTGAATAATGACCCCGAGAGATATCGGAGAGTGAGTTGGCAGAAAATGAGGTGCCTGTATGGTGTAACGGAGGACTATGTGGAAACCCTCCGATCACTCGGACCCCCCAAAGTGAAAGGTCCAGTCAAGTGTGCCAAAGATCCACAATGTCCTCAGAAAATCTGCCTCACTATGAGAGAGATAAAATGGAAGTCTGTAGCACCAAGCAGAGACTGTTAACGCCAAGGATGACGACGAAAGCGTCGTTTTATTTAAAAGTTTGCTGTATTTCAGGGCCATGGCCTATTTTCTTCTGATGGTTGATTTTGGTGAAATTTATTACTATAATTATACCAATAATATTATAAGAGTTTCACTGAAATGCATAAAAAATCATGAAAACGAACCATATGCCTAGAAATTTTTCTTGAGCGGATTTTGTAACTCGCCGATTCATTTAGTGTTTTCGAATAGATTGGGCGTATTTATATAACGGTACGAATTATGCCAGCCGCATGCCGCATGCCGCGTGCGCACGCAGTCCGCTGTGACGTCAGACAGGATAATGCATTCCTCGGCAGGCTGGAGACTATCGCCGAGGAAGATCACGGCCGCAAAGAGTCGCAAGTCTGCAGTTTTAGAAAATAAACAACCTGCTGCAGAACAATTTATTTTTTGCTCTGTTAATCGATTGTCCGTACAATGAATATATTAAAATATTATAATTTAAGGAAAAGTAGTGGTAAATTAAATATCTGTTCGTGTGTATGAATTTGACTTATTATTTATAATATATCATTCAAAAGAGAGTAATTAAAAATTAAATCAAGACATTTTATTAAAAATAACTGATAAAGCCGTTAACATCTATCAAATGTTTTATCAATAAAATTAATACTAAATTGGAATTAATAAAAGTTTTTAAATATATCGCTATTTTGTGTTGTGTAAAAATAAATATGTATTCTTATCACTTTTTTTACATCGCAGGCTTAAAATATAAAAAAAATATTTAAGGTTGATTTTTTTAAAAATATTAGTAATTTTCTTAATTATGAAATAGTTAACTTTTCAATATTTATTACACTCGGGGATAATGCGCTTTTTTGCGGTCGATATTTAAAAAATGCAAAACGACACAAAAAACACTACTTAATTACGGTTTATGGAATTTATTCTATGAAGATTGATAGTGGGGGGCGTGTTTTTGCTGATTTTCAGATACAGTTTTATTTATTGAATACAAAACGAATGTAATAAATCATGTTAAAAACTTATGATTCTTGATATGTATTGATATTTTTATAGATCTTGTCTATAATTCTTTAAATTATAGATCAAAAAAGTACATTATTTTATTTCTCGTACGAAACTCGAAGATTCTCTAGGCACCATTCAAGAAGGAACGCCATGAAGCCAGTACACAATTGTTGGGATGATCCATTTCCAGACCTGAAATACTTCAGTACCACAATATTATATGTGCTACCTAAGTATACTTAATGTGACTCCTGTTGCTTATATAGGCTGTTCCAAAATTAACGCAAGATTTGAATTTGTCGCCATTGTTGCAGTAAAGTTTTGGGAACACTTAAAAAAAAACAATTTGACAGCTGACAGTTTAAGGTTAGTAAAAATGGAGCGTTACACGATAGAACAACGTGTCTTCAATATTTAACAATATTTCAAAAATAATGAAAGCTTGGCAGCTGCAGTTCGAAAATTTCATACAAAATATGGTCGGAATAGTGTTTTAACTTAGTCTCTCTTCGCTGTGCATGGTCATTAGGCTTCAGTGCTTGTGTTAATTGAATTTTGTAAGCATGGAGACACAGATCTTTAGTTAGTATACGCTGTAGAGAGCTTTTTGAAGTTTGCAATTCTTGTCCACGACGCCAAATTGAGGTTACTTGATTGTCACCGACACTCTTACGCACTGCTTCAATATTGACATTTGAACGACTTGTTTTTGGACGACCAGTGTGTTAAGCGTCTCCAACGAATCCAGTCTCCTAGAATTTTTAATCAATCTCTTCACAGTTGACGAAGTTAAAACCCTTCAAATTCAAATCTTGCGTTTATTTTGGAACACCTTTATATTTAATAATTTAACACGTTTTTCAATTCATGCATTAAATAAGTTTTTTACACAAACTCAATAACGAAAATAAAGAAATCCACGTACGCTACCACCTTGTAAGCCCTACAACTACACATCATTTTGTAGAACTATTGTATATTAACACAAAAGAAAACGAAGAATCTTTAAATTGAATTTTTTATCGTTCTTTATATTCCTATATTAAAATGTATGCACACTTGATTTTTTAATAGAAACGTATATATCAAATAAGGTTAAGCAAGAAGCTAATAGGCAGTTGTTATTTTCGCCCTCCAAAGTTGCCACATGTACACGGCGTCTAATTAGCGCGAGCAGGCGGGCGCCGCGACGGCAGACCCGCAGACCCGCAGACCCGCAGACCCGCAGAGCCGCAGACCCGCAGAGCCGCAGAGCCGCAGACCCGCAGAGCCGCGCAGGTCTCGCGCCATTTTGGGCCGCCGTTTGAAATGGCCGGCCGCGCTGTTCATTTGTTTCCGTTTAATTACCGTCACACGCGCGGCGCGCTATTCGGCGGGACTCGCGGCCGCTGGATTCATCGGCGACCAGAATAATTGAGGACGGCCTCGGCGGCTGCGCCAGGAATTCCACGGCTAGTGTGGGAATATGCAAATATGCACCGCGGTCATTCACAATGGAAATTAAACAGACTTTACAACAACTCAATTACTTAATTTGGATGCAATTGGACGCCGCCGTGTAGGGCTGAATCGCTTGATCAGTGATCGGGACTGTGAGAAACCGATATCAGATTCGAGTATTAATCCTCGTCACGATACCGTGTATTAGATATGCATACGATATTTTGAGTGGTTAGATAGCCAGTGCTAATATAACAAACAAAATGTTGGTGTCATTGTATAATTAATTTAAAATTCTATAAAATAATATGCCAAGCATAACTTTTTTTTTGAATTTGTCTTTTAAACTTATGTAGTATACAAGAAAATAAATGTGTTTGTAAATAAATTATAAAAAATCTCATGTTAATTATTCATATTGGAATTATGCGTGCTTAAAAATATGTGATTAATAAGTGAAAGTTATATTTCCTAGTTTTTCAGCATTCACAAAAGCTTACCTTAGCGATTCAAGCTAAGATTATAAAATATTTTAGAACAATAAATAATGTAAATATGATATAAAATATAAATTTAAAACTGCATACAGTTCGCGGTAGTCTGAAAGTGATATGCAGCCTTTTCATTTCGGTTAATTCCCCGGCCGTTGAGACCATAAAGGGGAATAAATACAAATAACGCCCGAGAGATTTATATTTCGAGTAGTTCAATCAACCCGAACACAGGCGCTATTTTTCATATTTCAATATAATTGGCTTCTTGTTCCTTGAGCCGCCTGATCCGCTTCCCTTGCTCGAGGGGCGAGGGAAGCATTCCTCAAGTGTCGAAGAAGCGGCCGTGACTGATGGCGAGGGTATTGCGTGCATGAGGTGGAAGCCAGAATGTGTTATTAATTTGTCCTCTCCGAAATGCATCCGATCTTATTAATGCGAAAAATGATTTGTAGCATTCGGGCCGCTCGGGCGATGTGGCTGAGACTGACTGATGCCCGCTCGCGATCCTGCGCACGACCTCGGCTTTATATTTGGAGTTTATATGTTGATTAATGAAGATAAATTTGACTTATTTAGAGTACACTCACGCGTATAAAAATATTCACCTATAAATCATGCATGGAGGTGTTCTTTACACTGTACGTAAATTAATATACAATATGAAATTAAAAGTTTTAAATTTGAGGCTCGCAATATTGTGGCAAGTACAATTACCAGGAAAAATGATTCAGACAATAAAATAAATGAGATTTTTATATAAAATAATTGTTTTTCTGAAAAATATTTTTACATAACGAAGTATATCTGTTTAAAGTAAATTTATTATTAAAATTCAAACATTTATATAATGTAGCAATTAGAAATAATCGACGACATTAAACGTGCTGCATAATAACTTTGAAATGACAGCTCTTGGAAGCGCCACGACATTTGCTTTAGATTAAACATTTCCTCATCAACTGCAATCTAAATCAACTAATTACCACGTAAGACTGATTCCCGCAAGTGAATCAGACCTGCGACTGGATGATTGCACACTCATCCACAAAGCGACATTTGCAAGTCAGATAATTCTAGTCCACTTACCGGCGGCGAGGCAGTCGTCGCCATTAGGCGGTCCCGGGGACCCAGCCGGCCGGCGTCGAGCGGGTCTGTCCGAGACGGCGGACAGAGAGGTGACCGCGAAACCAATTATTCAATCCCATTCAAAAGAGAGTGATGCGAGTGACTAATTATACGGACGGCGGCGGACGGTAAATTACCGGGGATGTCCTGCGAGACACCGGCATGCGCCCTTCCGTATATGGCCTGCCGCGAGTCTACTCGGGCCTCTATAATCTCGCGTTTGAATAACCCGCCCGGGCCGCTCCGCAGTGCCGATTGATACAGTTTGTGTTATTTATAATAATTATAACCGCGGGCAAGAATCGACTAAAAACTCACAACTGCTTGCTAACAAGACACAGAAATTCGCTCGCGGGAGCTTTTTTGCTCCCAGTTATTGCTTATGGATTTTTGATGCCGCACAGAATGTGCGCCAGCAATTAACGGCCGCTGGAACTCAAAGGATTCCTTTTGTTATTACTCGATTTTCGAAAGCTCTCTGATAGCCGAGCGGAGAACATCATTAAATAATTAATAGCGTTTCTTTGTCATTGTTGCATCCTTGAGGTTTGCTGGTGAAGATATTATTTATGGCATACCTGTTGTCTTAAATGACATTGTACAAGCAGCGAGAACGGACTTTTTTGATAGAAAAGCCATCTCAACTTTTCTAATTGGAGTTATTAAATTTTTACTCAGCGTATTATTAACAAGGCTGAATTGAAATGAATCAATTTGATTTTAAGTCTAAGCAAGTAAATAAAAACATGGCGAACGCAGGTAAACATTGCTTCACATTCAAGTCCAGTATATCAAACATCAACAGATGTAGTTGCTTACTGCAGTTTCGGAAACAATGTAAGCTTGTTTTTAACGTGTCATTGTCTAATTTAACTTTTCTGTATTGAAATTGTGGCAAATTTAAACAATGTTCAACCATGTTACAGGCGTGGTAGATATGTAGAAAAATAATAATTGCCATAAAAAAATATTTTTAACAATTTTGTAAATACAATAAATACTTTAAAAAATAATCGATAATTTATTGTATTTATAAATATCTAAAGTAATCGTTACTTCTTGATAAATAAACTGTGGTTTTAATATGTTAAAAAATGAATATATTTTTTATATTACATACAATGTGCTAGATTATAATACAACATTTTTGTTATATTTAGAAAGTGTTTACAATCTCGAAAAAAATCTATATGCCGTTTTTTCGGATCATAGAAAAATGGTACTTTCAAACTGTGTCTAGACACGAAGCTTGATTACAACTTTGCAACAAAGAGATATCACCGAAAACTGATGTCATTATGAAGCGCAGGATATTCGCATTGCAAACAAAGTTCTTATATTGCCATTATACTGAGTGCATGATTGTATTTAAAAAAAGCACTTCAATAAATATAGTCATTTAAAAGATGGATCGGACACCAGTCAATGAATGGCTCTTGTTACTATGGGTTTTCACGTTGTTCGGACGGCGTCATTTTTAATGGTTAAAAATACACAAGAGAAACCATCAATGATAAATTAAAAACACAATCTTTGATCTGTATTTATGAAAATGCCCACATGCGTTACAGTACCTGACAGTATTGTCGAGACTCCGAAGTGAATTTATAATTAATTGTGTCACTTTGGCCGGGGATGGGCCGCTTGTTCGGGCTGAAGCCACTTTTTAGCGCATGTAACAATTCTCCATATTGCTTTGGGGCAGATGTGACCAACTCTCGACAAGGATCATTTCACTCAGTTAACAAAAGGTCACAATTTTAATATCCTTGGTTAAAAAAAAAACTGAAACATCACCTTATATGTAAACTTGTATTAACATGTTATAATTTTATTCGTGGGCGGGTTTTTTTCGTTATATTTCATAATGCACACAGCTTTTGATGGAAGAGTAAACCGAAGAATGTAATTCATTTCTTCAGATGCATTTGTAGTATATTTTTATTATATCGATTCGAAATTGCAAATGTTTTTTTTCTGGTTATTATTTAAAATAATATTTTGTACAAATTTTCTAGAAAAATTTATACACAGTGCGTTTATTAATCATTTTTTTCATACAAAGTTTGAGGTCTTGCTTAAATTTAATTCATCAGTAGTATCCTACGATAAAATTTGAACTATCTTTTATACCAAAAGAGTTTAGTTAGACTTTTTTAGTATAAATAATTTTATGTTTTATCTCAACGTTTTCTTTTTCCATGAACGCAAATTTATACCGATTCTTGAAATTCTCTAAAATATAAGCACAATTATAAAAAAAAGTTGTGTAAGTGCATATCTGAATATAAATGAATTTGGCGATCCTTTGAAAAGATCTGAAATACAAATAAAACTGTCAAATTCAAATGTCTCTATTTCTTGAGTTCTCAATTTATAGCGCATGTTTTTAATGACTTCTCTATGCTTAGCATTTTGCAACAAACAGTGCAATATTTGATGCGGAAAATATATCGAAAACGATGAATTAAACCTAAACAAAATTATATATCATATAAAAGCATCTAACATTCGTATGTGAAGTCAAATTTTATTAAAAGTAACGTTTACATTTTTATTACCTCGCAATTGGTATAGCTATATTTCCTCTTTATTGATGCACATTGATAATTATGTTTATGTAATTTAAAGTGCATGGTTGCTGACACATGCGTTAACTGTTCTGGTTCTGATGCTGCAGCCGGTTCTTCCTCACCATTCTTAGTCGTAAATCAATCCGAGTTCAATTTCTGATCGCCCCATCTCCTGCCTGGGCGTCTGCACCAATTCTTCGGTAACGATCGCAACCGCATTAAATATTTATGACTTAATTGTTCTGCATGCTCCTGCTGAGAGTGCTTGTTCTTGCTGTGTCACAACAATAAAAAATTTAAAAATATATCACACATGAAAACAATGCTTCCTTAAATATAGTTTTTGTTATCAATACTTTTTTTATTTAAATTAAATGCGATGTGTATTTTGATAAGATGATGCTTTTAAGGAACTCAATATTTAAATGTTTTTAATAAAATTATCTTAATTTTTTAACACTTTGGTAGACATTGGTTTTTCTTGTTTTATTATTGTGGCGTATGAAATGATTTATATTTAAACGAAACATATATATTGTAACTGAAAATAACAAATAAAAATAATAAAAAATAAATAAAGTTGTGCTTTTAAGGAAATATGTGTACTCATGTAAGTATCAACAAACCATTCTTATTATTTTAACAGCCCTCTTTTTTAATAAAATACTTTGAACTTAATAGCTTTATTTATATTTTTCTCTCCACATTACGATTTTAGTAATTTTGAAATATTATGCCCGAAATGAATAGATAAGTCTAACTAAAATGTTCACATATTATCTATCGCTGAATGTAAATTTAAATAAATTACAACGACCCCAATTTTCAAAAAATCAAAACCTCACTTGTAAAATACAATATTTCTTTAAATAAAGAAAAACTGTATTATTAAAATTTGTTTTAAAAAGTTGTTTCGATTTTATTAATAAAATCATTAATAAGTAAATTTTATAAAAAAATAAAACAGCTGAATAAACAATTAAAAAAACGCGTTTTAAAGTATTTTTCACATTACATTAAACTAGTAATTAAGTAAATATTTTTCGAGGGATTCGATACTGCTTGAGCTTTCTTCAATCGAGAAAATGTAATTCTTAGTTTAACTAAAACATTGAACTAAATGCAAATTTTTTTTTTTCGAAAACGTTTCGAGTTTTTACTGTTTTATAATACATTAATTTACTTTCATCGGACTCTTAAAACTACTTAATTTTTTAACAGCTAAATGCTGAACCAAATTTCGACTGCGTGTTGATAAAAAATGATTTATTTGTAAACTTCAGTAAGGCATCATATATTTCTCGAATCTTTCTTAATTTATTTGTCCATCGTAATTCGGTGCTCTGCTCTGAGAATGATAATTATACAAATACGCGTAATTCGTGAATAATGCGGGGCGGGCGAGGACCTGTGCGCCGACACTTTAACAAATAACAGAAAGGATTCGTATAAACGCAGCTTATTGTTGCCTCATTAGACCAAAATATATTTACGAATATTCGTCTTAGTGACTATAAAAGAATTGAAAATATATTACATAAAATATCATATCTTTTGACCTAAATAGTAAAAGTGACAAGTGATGGTTTATTAGAGCCATAAATAATAAGAATAGTGATTAATAATAAAATGTTGCTGTAATAATAAGTTGACTATTTAAATATAACGTCAGTGTTGTTTTAAATAAAATTTCGTGGCTACTTCTTTAAATATGATTAAAACATTAATTACAAGGCAATAATACGATAATCTGGTGTTTCCTGAGAAATTGATGAAATTCGTAAAATAAATAAAAAATTAAGGCGCACAACCCGGCATTGATTAAGATCACATCGCCCAAATAATATCGCAAGTCGTATCCGAGTCTCGAGTCGCCCTCCTTGCTCCGGCGAGAGCTTTTCGCATATATTAACATTCACATCAAAACTCGGTAATTTACGACCCGACACGTGTTTTTTGTAGTCGAATTTCATCCCTTAAATGGACAGGCATTCGCTACGGAGGATATCGATTCTCTTCACGTAGGAAAGGTTTTTTTCACATCTTATAAATGGAAAGAATTTCGATTCCGCGGAGCGGTGGTATGAGGCGAGATGAGACATTTGGGCATACAATAAGCTCTGTTGCCTTGTGGAGCTTCAGCGCAAGGCTCAACGGTACTGTGGATACCAACCGCTGCCAAACTAGCATTTACTATTAAATTTACATATATAACTATAATATCATGAATTGTATAGCGTTATACTGTACACTTTATAAAAAAATAATATATACATACGTCTCTATATATAGGTCTCTTTTAGGATTGTGTTTTTCGATTATCTAATAAAATAAAGTAAATAACTTTTATTACAAAATTGTAAGTAGTAAAATAATATATTGATAAAATATTATTAAAAATATTGATAGAGAAATTTACTAGTTTTATTTTAATTCACATATGCTTCACAATTACTGAATTAAAACAATTTAAAAATGCTTTATAAGTAAAATTAATATGTGAAATGGTTTTATTTATATTTTTAAAATCAAGTAGACTAGAATAGTTTTCAAAGTGATTCTCTTAATTTGGTGCGGTACCGACCATTTGTCTCCTGAGCGGCCGGACGGGTTTTGACGCATTTTTATGCGAGTCGAATGTGTTCTACTGGCCAGGGGCAAATTTTACACCGGGGAATACGAGAGGCTTAGTCTGGCTTCCTCAGTACGCGCCCCGTTCAGTTCCGAGGACTCACGTGTGGGCATCTCGTGGTTATTTTTTTGAGGAAACCAAAAGATATATGGAGTGGTCGTTTAGATATTTTTTTGCTCGAGTAATCGCCAAGAAAAATTCAAGATGGAGAGCAACTTAATTAAATATTTTTTTGTTCGTTTTGTCTTGTTAACAAAGCTGTTCTTTAAAATATAAAAATATATTATCTACGTAATTGACTATAAGGTGTGATTTTCATATGAAAACGTTTTTTAAATTTTATATTGTGTTATAATTTTATTATAAATATTATATTCTTATGCATATATTTTCGGTAATAGTTTATGTATATATAAATTGATTGATAACATTGTTAGTGTTATCGATATATATTCAATTTTTTGACAGAAAAAACTTGGGAAAATGATATTCTGATATTTTTTATTGAAATATAAAAGTAGGTGAAACTAGTCACATTAAAAAAAATAATGTTTAAAATCACAAGATTATATAATCATATGTAATTTCATTTCAACATAATACCTCAGAAGTGCTTTTGTCTACTTATACCAATATATATTTAAAATACATGTTAATGTGTTTTACTGCAACATATCAAATTACAAATTGATTCCAAACTTTTTGTATTATATTTGCGTCATGTGGATTGTATTTAATGTTTTATAGATTATTTTCTATTAAATGATTTATTGATTCCGGAAAAACACTATAAACCTCACTCACTTAATCAGCACGGGTACGTTAATATTACCATATAAAATAAAGGAAGAGCATGTTTGTTCATTTTAATTGTAATATTGTAAAATGCAAATAAATAATAACGATGATTTACAACTTAATTGAGGCTTTAATAAAACTTTTACTTACAATCTTATTACTATTAACAAATTATATATTTTATGCTAATATATTTAACTTTGAATAGAGAAATAAACGTTTCATAGACTGCAAGCGATCGATTAAAAAAACCGAGTTCATTATAACATTACGTAATATAATAAATCATCCTGATTGATTTTTAAATGGGAATAATTTATGTGTCATGAAAAGCGATAGATATTTAAAAAAAAACAACATATAATAATTGTTCATGATATTTTTTGAGTATTTTATGTGCGAGGATAAACAAAAGTCAATAAAATTACAGTAAAAATATAACTTTAAAAGGATCGAGTGAGTAATTTGTATTATACGAAACAACAAATAAGCGATCCAAATACGCATATTTTTACCCTCAAAGCGATTCCCACGACGCAAAAAACCAAAATGTTTCAACGACAACTGTAGCAGAAAAGTACTTGAGATATATCCACAATAAACATTAATACTTAATTCGTCCTGTTTGTGAAAAGGACCGAAAACCTAAAAACACTTCAAATGTACGAGTGACCTTAATCGGAGTTGCATTCCACTAAATAATTACCGCGGATGGCTATAGATGGCGTTGGCTTTGCGGATGAGTCAACCGAAGGTTTTGCTGCTCAAAGGTACCGCGCGGGTCTGCTTCTTGTTCCTCTGCCCAGCGTGAGCTGGTGATGGAGAGGATCTGAAGAAAGCCGAGATTTAATTGGATAATGCACGGATTCTATGCGGCGGAGCTTCTGTGCTCGATTAGTACGGATTAGCGCGAGCCTTACTGATTCACTTCATTTAGATTTTTTTGCCACGGTTAGAATATTTTGTATTTATTTTAAACTCTGATAAAAATTATATAATCACAAATTCTTTTTTTAATAATAGCACAGCATGTTGTAAAATATTTTAATGTGTGTTAGAGTAGTTCTACATAAAAAAAATGCACGTTGGAATTATTAAACGAAAATTGATAGAACGAAGAAACGACTTCGTTTGATAATGCCAACGTGAAAGGTTGGCGAAACCGGTCACCAATAAAATTTAACACCAAGAAAAATCACAAAAGTACATTATTTAAAATATTAAAATGGAAATTCAACAAGTACTCTCTGTAAGAAAATATTGAATATTCAAAAATGCATAGTTTAGTTGGGTGTTTTTCTAAAACCGTGTGGGAAGCACTCGCGAAACTTTGTCACAGTATTAGGGTGATGGCTAAATTAATTTATTAGTTTCAAATATCGTAAAGCACCCGATATTTTTAATCTAAGGAATACATTTATTCATATTTATGTATACCTAATAACACGCGTATTTAAATTCATTTAGATATTTAGTTAATATTAGTACCATTTTATACAAAGTTAGACCAAATGGAACCAATTTAATTGTATTAAAAAACATAATTAGGTAGAAAATTATTTAATACAAAAAGTTACTTAGTTTCTAGCACGTGGATCGAAACCGCATCATCTAATAACAGCGACTCCCAAAATCATCGAAAGTAATAAGTTTGGTCCATAAAAAGAAAAAAATAGTTTTGTACGCGTATACATTAAATACGCGAGATTGAGTCTTCCTGCCGTAAAACTTCAATAATTATATTAAACGCATCTGAAATAGAATATAAAGTGCAAGTCTGTTGTAGGGCAGCGCGCACCGCCGGGGCTTAGAGACGCCTCCGAACAGGTGTATTCTTGCATATTAAATTCTGCGGCGTTAAAAGCGTACTAATTGGTCCCAACAGGTAATTAACATAAACCTCTTCGATCCTCCAGCGCGAGCTATATACTGTATATTATTCTCCTTTGATGAACCACTGGGTTTACCTTTTGATTTAAATATAGTAGAATAATTCTGAAAACTTGCTCTATATATATGTCTTAAAGCTTTCACCAAAGTGGAGTTATGTTTGCTCGTGTCTTGGCTTAAAAATTATATTAAAAAATAACCAATAATTATTTGTCCAACTTAATTTTGTTTTTCACCAAAGCTCGGGCTGAATTCATTTCTTAAATATGAATAATAATAAAAATTTATGAATATTTATGAGTATTATTTTTTCATTTATTTAACTGCTCTCGACTGCGGTGTGTATATCGAATTCCAGATATATATTACATCACTACGCTTTTAAACATATACAATTAAAATGATTAAAGTTTATAAATTTATTCACAACACAAAGCGGAATTGTATGCATAATGAAAATATTTACGAGTTTATTATGAACACGTTGGCTTTGAAAATATTAAGATAACAATTCTTGAATTTTAAAACAGAGTAGTCAAATTTGGTCACATAATGAATCCAGTATATCACCGTCGATGCTATTAAGTCAATGGACGTGTCGAAACAGGTGTGTACAAGGGAACCGAACCCACAGCGCACCGCGTTTATCAGGCCTACTGATAAAACACGCCAGGAGAATATCTCGACGAAATAATCAACGATACTGTCCGAATTCGAGATTTATTATTCCGCCGAGCTTTCGTGGTCGTTTTTCTTTAATTGGTTTACGACACGGTCTTTCTATCTGAAAAAGCTCCCAAATATTTCGGATCAGATTGAGTTTTAACAATTTATAGTTGGAATTACCATAAGTAATGCATTAAAACTACCTTCAGGACGGCAGTTTATTTGATAACTCGGAAACCAGACTCGGGCCGGGAAGAGAGCGGTGTGATTAGAGAACTTTATTGGAGTCTTTTTACCTAATTTATTTGTCTCAACAGTTTGTGTAATGACAGTACACAGAATAAATCCATTTAATTTATTTATATAATATTTAAGAGGTTTTGTACGAGAAAACTTTGTTTTTGTATTTGTATATATATGTTCTAATATTTAACTATAAACCAAAGTAAAGCCGTTCGCTATTATTGTGATTAAACTACAAGTGAAAATTAGTAAGTAGTATATATAATATATATATGTGTGTGTGTGAGTGTGTTTATCATAATTTATTTGAAATTATTAAATACTAAGGTGAATTTAAATTAAAAATGTTGTTTCTAAAAACGAATAAATCAATCGTAAGAAGGTTGAATACCGATTCTGAAAATTAAACAGTCAATAATTAATGTGGGGGGTCTTAACGGCGCACAACTATTTCGGTAGTCTTCATAGGCGAAGGTTTACACAAGTTTTGAACAAAAAGTACAAAATGCTGCAAAACCTGTAAGTTAAAGAAATTTTCTGTGTTTTGTGTTTTTAAAAAATAATTTTAAATTGCACAATTTTAAATTTTGAAAAGGATGCTGTCTAATTTTAAACTTGCGTAATACGGACCCTATAAATTATAACGGAGATTGTAAATAATATTATTCCACATATAAATTTTGGATTTCATTCAAACACCGCAGAAGTCGGACAAGTTCTATATAAGGCCACATTTAAGTTACGAGATTAAATATTGCTTTGACAAATGCGCCGAGAAAACAAGCTGTAAAAAATATGGAAAAATAAACATAAAAGCACCATAACTAAGGTCAGCCACCCGTGGAACTCGCGTGTGTGACAGTTTACATTTTTTCAGATACCATCAAATGGTTTTATGGGTAATATTATATTAATTTTTATTATCGGAATCAAAGGATTTGTTGCGAGATTCCGAAAATGTGAAATAAATCAATCAACGAAATGTCATCGCCTCGCCGACTTGGCAAATTTTGCATATAACGGAAATTCCAGACGTATTGCGTATCCATAAATTTACATTCGGCCATAATAAAATGTGTAACAAACTAACGCAGTCATTGATAAGATTTACTCTCGTTGTAAAAACAGGCATGAAAACCTTGGTATTATTTTAGAAGATTATGTTACCTGTCACTCGCCGGCGAAGGAAAATTTAATTTCTTTATTTACGATTATTTTTAGGTTCTCAATGGAGTCTTCAAAATCCAACGCTTTGAAGTATAAATCTAATGATAGAAATATTTTTACGTTCTAAGATATGATCAAAAGCAGCGCGTGCATTAAATCAGCTTTATCTAGAGGAAAACACAAAATTCCTTCTAAAGGAAAGCAGGTGATTTGTGATTTGAACTCGATGAGTTAATATGACCCGGTACAGGTGTGTGAATGGCAAAAACCGCTACAACGTGCGTGGGTTCCACTCCCACTTTTCTATCTACTGGATTATTCAAAATGACTGCAGTGAATAGTGATCATAATGAAGACTACAAGTCCATGTATATTGAAAATTGGTTTTTTTTTACCATTTTTTTGGATTTGTTGTTGTCTTCAGTTTTTAAAATATCTATATTCTAGTTTGTGTGTATTGTTTAAACGAACATTTTTACATTAAAATTGTATTAGATTATTGATCAACGATGAGTTATTATAAAACCTATTGCAGGTAAATGTGTAAACTAAGCAGCTATGTAATAGTATTTTTCTTTTTCTATCATTAAATTAATAATAGATATTTTTAATACAGCAATAACAATCACTGTGTTATTTTTACCTTTACTATATGTCACAAAAGTGTTATAATATGAATCAAAGTGTTTGGATTCTTCCAAAGAATTCCCCGACATTCTCCAAGAGGTAACTTTCAATCAACGTTCATTCATCTATCTGTATTTGATCAATATTGAATCTGAACCATTTTTCAATATAGCACGTAGGCGTTTTTGACTAATGTTAAGTAATTGTTCTTACACGAGAAAAACGACATGCGCTATTAATTTTGTATCCATTGCGATTAGATAAAATCGAAAAATAAAACGCTTAATCGTGATAGAATACTTATTTTAGAACTGTATTGATTTTTTGTGCTGAAGCGGAGACTAGAATCAACGACTAATTTTTTGTTTTCATGTTCGAAATTTATTTCCACTTCTCAACCAAGACTATGCAAATATTTATATTTGCTATGCTTTTAATGTATGACATATATTAAATATGAGTTTGGTGACTAGTATCTGTTAATGTTTTTATATTTATTTCCAATGCTTATGTGTGAGTTTATTATGGATTGCTGTCAAACGGCAAAGGGATGTATTTTATATATCTATTTTAAGAAAAAGATACATTCTACAGCAAAAAACCTGAATGAGAAGAGGATATCTTATAATTTGTTTGAACCCCAAGGACGGCTATCAAAATTACTAACAACTTAACCACGTAGCAAATTTAACATTGTTAAAAAGTCTAAAGCATACATAGATTTTTTACCACTTATGTTTTAAGTAATGAACCTCTAATTGAAATGTATATTTTGAATCAAAAATTAATTAGAAAAAGACGTATGCGAAGATGTCACGAAGCATTTATTATATTTTTTTAATACGCAGTTTGTTTCATTAAAATACCTTTGATAGTGTTTAAGATTTCTATTTACATATTTATTGTTTATTGAATTCATAAGACTATTTTACCCTAGGTGAAAATGAATTTCTAATGAAAGTATCAATAATATAATATGATCTTTAATGCTATACAGTAACACTGCACGCAGACATTTAAATAGTATGACTCCCCATAGCCATTTTCAGAGAGAAGCGCACACTTTCAGGCGACTTTAGAGGATCGTTTATAACAGTTTATTTGTCAAGCCCACTGAGTCCACAGTGATTCCAATACCGTATCAGTTTTACGATAAAATATTTCTGGTTTTTGAATAAACATTCCCGCCCAAGTGACGGTCGACGGTGACCCCGAAGCCTCCCAGCGGTGTCGAAGACCCGATGAATCGGAAAATAAAATTGTTTCCATACACTCACGTTACTTTCAACTTTTATTGTAGTACTTAAAATTACCTAGTCACTTTTAGATCCCATCAGAATCCGACGTGTTTTTAGTTTTCAAATTATCGATAAAAAAGTTATCATATAAAAAAAAATTGCAGTAAAGAAACACATACATAATTTTCCTTTTCGGATGTTATCATGACTATTGATAGAGGATTCAGACATATTTTAAACTATTGTATTAGCACAGACAAATTATTAAAAAAACAATTCGTATCCAATGAATTCAAATGAATGTGAAATCTAGACAAACTGGAGTGTGTCTCGTAAAATAACATCACTTCTGAGAATCTCCATATTGACCTTCGTTATATTCTACAAAAATATTATGCGACACGGAAATCTATGGACAAGGATTGTATCTGACAGAACAGGTTCTATCATCAGTAGTGTTTTTATAAACCATAGCACACAGAGCAGCCGGTTATACAAAAAAATTAAAAACGAATAATAAGTTTTGAACAAAAAATAAATGCATATTTCATCTGTATATTTACAGAGAGATCTTAAATTTGAACGACGTTAAGTATATTCAACCTAGCCATATTCTGGATTACAAAACAAACTCTTAAATACGTTAATTAAAAGCTACGAATTTTTAACAACTAACGTAATTTTTTTTGTATTTTCTTATTTTAGAACCAAGTTATTTAACATTCATTGGTATTTATTGAATCAGAAAATACTGACATGTTTATAAATTCGTGGTTGATTTACGCAAAAGTAAAAATTTTATTTTTCATTTATTTTAAACTGGGCGTTATTTTGATTTTTTGTAGAAAATCAGTTATGTCGTATAATATAATCTTATGGAGCAATCATTGAAACCTGAGAACAGTGCGTGGAACAAAACTGGACCTTGTTTTATGGGAGTCGAGTTGTGTCTTTTTGAAACATTTGAATTTAAATTGAAAAAATAATAATAACCAGGGCCTGTTTAGATTAATATATTATTATTTTGAATAAAAAGGATGTTTTACAGCCAGTAGCAAATCACCGTGCCAACTGTCAACAGGTCCGAAAAATATCGCCAGCCGGTGTTATTTCGGAGCACACTAAATATATTTAAATTCTGTAAAAAATACACTTGCAGTAAAATAAATCTTGTCTGTTGACAATTCTTTTACAAAAGCCTACAAATATTTACGCTACTACTTTTAATGCGTCATTTTAATTATATATACCCACTGTTCTGTATAAAAGATAATGTCACTTTAAGGGCACCTACTTCTAATATATTTTTGTAAAAAATAAAAATAGTTTTTAGTATGAACATATTTATAATTCCCAATGTTAAAAATGATTTATTAAAAAGTTGACTTTTTTATTTCTATGATCCCTACTTTATATTTAGAAATGTTAAAAAGATTTAACTTTACAAAAGATGGGGATAAAAATGAACGCACGATATCCATTATGGTTTCTATTTTTACGATAATGACGAGTATATTCGTATCGGCTTATTCAAAAATCTATAATTTAGAGTTAATTTTATCTCATATCTTTATGAATAGGCCCATAAATTAAAGACAGTGATTGGTTTGTGATTATTTCCGTAATCCACGGACGACATTTTTAATGCAAATTCCTCTGAAACAGGTGTGTTAAATAACGAAATATTTGAATCAAACAGTAATTATTGGTGAATATTTTTTTTATCATTAACTGTAAATATATCGTAGAGAAGGCTATAATATTCAAATGAGACGTCGGTACTCCAGTGTTTGACAACATGTCGGGTCAGTCTCCGAGGGTCACATGTGAAGCCCAATTTTTATTGCCATATAATAGCACTAGAGATAGGCAGAGATCCTGATCGCGTCTGGGGCGGGATCTTGAGTAGTTGTGACTCTAATATATTTATTTCATTAAAAAATATATATTTTTAGAATGAATTTTTTTATTATATTCATAATATTTGAGTTTTCAAACTTGTCATAAGTTGATGCGGCGAAAGACATGATAAATTAGTTAATAAGTTTTTTCAAAATCTTATATAAGTAAAAGTGAAAAAAATATTAAAATCCGCAATTTAGCATCCGGGCCATGTACACGTTAATTCAAATAACGTGTTTAAATATAAAAAAAGTCAAAAAATAAGAAACAATCAAAAAATGGTAAATAATTTTACGTTGTAGAGCAAAAGGGTAAAGTATGCGATTGCAAGGAGCTGAGGTTTTAAATTTCACCTGAGACTATAGATATTTCTATCGTCGTTTTTACGAGTACAATGTATTTTGAACACATTGTTATATTTTTGCTCTTCAAATATTGTTAATTTAAGACATTGGAACATAAATAAATGGTTGTGTACAACTGCTTTATTAAGGGGTGACCATGTCTATTTTTTTATAATGAATTTTATTAATTCTATTATTTGATATGTTTAACGAAAACTCTACCGTGAAATAGAGTAGAGATTGCATAGTCAGTCGTGTTAATATTCAAAAAGTCATTTGTGGTGTTTTACGTCTTCTATGATAGTTTATTTAGGAATAAATGTTCCAAAAAAAAATTTTTTTTTATTGATAACTTTGAAATATAATTTTTTCCAATGAAAAAACGTAGTTAAAAAAAATATACAATTACAATGTTTATAAATGAAAAATACTTTTCTAAGTATAAATAATTTTCTTATTTTTAAATTTATGCAACTATCTCTTTTTTTGCTTTATGAAAATATGGTCACTGTAGTTATAGGCAATCTAACAACACTTAAATACTGGAATGTTCTTATTAAAAGCATATGAATTCTGCATTAGCATATTTAATAGAGATATAACTACTTTTAAAGTTTTATAAAGTTCTACAAGATCATCATCAATGTTTGACGGCAGACAGTGGTTATTAAAAAAAAGTCACATTGATAATAAATAAATAATATATTTTTTTAAATTAATGACATATGAATAAAAAAAGATGTACAAATTCGAGCAGTGTCACAATTAACAAATTATTCGATAGCGTAAAACCGACTGCATAATCAAATAAATGAAATGTTTGATCACCGCTTATTAAGTCGGCAATTACAAGAAATAAATGTGGCTAGGCGGAAAACATATAAGTTGACTAAATTAATGACCAAACACACGCGGATGACGCTACACGTATCACTTGATTAATTTCAGCGTGTTGTATCAAAGCAGACTTCACTTGAATCACGGCACCTCGAGCATCTAGCTCTATCAGCGGGCCGGATTCCAGCAGGTGAAACCTTCAGATGATATCTCGCAAATATGTGTTAAGTCTTCACTGGCGGTCATAAATCTTGCTCCGATTCTGGCCAGCGCTTGAGATGATGAGGGGGACGAGGAATGCTGGAAGTGGACAGGACCCGCTGTGACAGAAACGGACGGTCTTTAACAGAAATTATTCAACAAATTTTTTCAAATTAACGTATCAAATAATTTAAGAATTCTTTTTAAACTACCCCTAGTCTACTTTAAAAAAAAATCTAATTAATCGATTGTTTACTAACATGATTTTTTAAAAGTCTTACAACTTCAGTGAATTTTATATTTAGAAGTTTACTCAAACGATAATAAATTATATACTTATTTAAATAAAGCATTTTATACATTTCTGATGCACTTAATTGCAACTAAACACCATAAAAATGGTTTGTACAAATGATTATATATTTTTTTGTATTTGAATATTTATTTGAACTGAGGGATTATTTTTAAGGGAAAAATTTGAGTGTGGTGGATTATTAACGTTAACTGTAAAATTATAAAATATATTTATTAGTATATATCACTGCAGTTGATTGCAGCTAGCTGTTCTTTACTTGGAAAAGTGCATTATGTGTTTTATTTTTGCTTTAGCTCTTAAGAACGAGTCCACGCAGTATTCTATCGCCTCCCCGTGCTAACAAATCACACTTACGCGCCTCTCGCTAATGATATAGATGTGTATCAATCGCTGTGTGTTTTTGTTACAAATTGCTCCGGTAGTCATTAGCACGTCGGAGTGGGTCCGGCTGGCTCGCCTCGTAGTGATATTTCACAGCAGGAGCCGCTCTACTTGGAGGTGCTACAGTTTTCCGAAGAACTTGTCTTGTAAAAAAACAGCAAGACTGGTTTTGATATGATTCTGCATTTATAGTAGCATTCCATAAATGTCATTGCGTTATTATCTTCTTATAAACGTCAGGGTTCCATATAATTAATCTTGCTATCATAATGTATACAGGTGAATTATATATATATATATATATATATATATATATATATATATATTCAAATGACGGCAATACTTTTGCAAGTATTTAAATATCCATTGATTGCATCTTGGAATAATTTAATAAAATAGCTCAAAAGTTCAACAATTTTTTGAGTACTTCCAATCGTGAACGAGTAAATAAATATTAAAATGGCTGTTTATTTAAACAACGATCACGACCAAAACGAGCAATCGAGAAGCTTTGAAAAAATATTTTTATTTTATCAAGTCTTAGTAATAACTTTAATGGTATTGATTATTACTCTTTAAATATTTATTTTATGATTAATTTCCGTGATAATATAAATGAAACTGTTTTGAGATATTTAAATGGCAATAACTTATTTAGTGATCAATTTAAAAATAATATATAGGTTTTACCTATTCAATAATAGGTATAATAAAACTATTTTAGTATCTAGTTAAATTAATAAATATATAATCACACTTAGAAATTTGTGAGTGTTGGATATTACAACATTAAACCATTTTAGATTTATTTAAGAAAAAAATATGTTTTTTTATAAAACATATATTTTATTTGAAATTGTTTTACCTTATGAATGTTATGAACGCGGTAGGAATTTTTTTTTGCATTCTCAAATCATATAGTTTGATCTATTCACCAGGCATGTTTTAAACGTAGCTGCCTTTTACGATAAAAAAGAAATTTACATGTTATTTCATTAACTGTTCCTTTTATTCATAAAGAAACATTTTTATTCCTGATTAATTTATCGTAAATAACCACCAGATAATCAATTCAAAATCTGACAAAGTGAACCAAAGCCGGCCGAAGAAATATACACAAAAATTCACCGAAATCCGTAATAACTTGATCGATATCTAAACGAGCGTGATGTACCGGCTCGGATTTATGAACCGAAGCCAAGAAGAGAAACCGGTCGGGCACATTTCCAGTCTGTTTTGCGACCATTTCCATGTATTTCAATTTTGTCATCGATTATTTTATTCAGATTTGGGTGTCGTTAAACCGAGTCTCTGACATATTTCCACTTCAGAGAGTGGACATTATCGTAAATCTCCAAAGAAATGTCTCGGTTGATGTTAGGCTGCTTTGAAAACGTATCGCGGTACAGTGTGGGGCTAATGGCGACACGTGACCACGCCGAGCACAAGGTGTTTTTTTTTTTTTAATTTAATTAAACTAAGCAATATTCACACTGATAATGCGTCAGCGAAATAAATAATGAAAGCGCTCGAGTCTGCAACCAAGACTAGACGTTATGACCAGTTGCTACAGGCATGTATCCATTTAATACAGTTTTTTTAATTATTACAACCTCCTTTAAGTATTCATAGTAGCTACTTTTGGCTACATAAAACTAATGGTAGTTGCAAAGGTTTTAAAATTGTAATATAATTACTTGTACATAATGTATTGATTTACAAAAAAATAAGATTAATATGAATTGTACCTAAAATTCACAGAAAAAATTCTTAGTAATTTTAGTTTTAGATCGTAGGTGTTAAATTAATGTTCGTAGTACTCTATTCGTTTGGTTGTTCATATTTGTTAGATTTCATAGAATCTGTCAGATCAGGTACCATCCCAAAACCTTCTGCTTTCATTAAACTTTGTAGGTCATTATTCCATCTAAGATAAAAATAAGTATAGTTTTTTTTATATTACGTAGCAAGTTAAGAACGTTTAAATAAATACACTGTTTTCCGATTATTTTTTTCGGCATATTTTGTAGCAAAATATTATTTAATATTTGATGCACCAGCCGGTATAAGAGTTTTATAATTCAATGGGATTAAATTTCGTTGGATGTTTCTTAATTCTTCAGATCAAATCTCTTGATTTATAGAAACCACATCATTAAAATGTGGCGGACGGTCGCATTTTTGTGTTTTTTTTTTCTTCGTATTATCTCCGGAAAGCCATATCAATTGAATTTGCTCTAAATTTTTTGAAATATCCTCTTTATGGTATCTGGACAAAAAAAATGACATTCGGATAGGAGAAAACGCATAAATGGTTTCCTTAACATTGATTAATTATACCTAGACTTATTAAAAATCACTCGAATATTTTTTAAATGTTTTATTTTATATATAAATTTATTTAAGAATTAATAAATGCATATGGGGCAAGCTCCTTCTAATACTGGATCAAGATCTTCGCGTTTACTGATTCTAGTAATTTTTATTTATTGTTACTACCGGAGCAAACATCGTTCATTTTAGAACGCGGGATAAATATTCTTTACAAAATAGAAAATCACTCGGTAGCTTAGATTCTAAAATAAATGTCGTTAATTAACATAGTTAATAATATTTTACCCAATAATAATAATGTAGATTTTATAATTTTTTCAAACCATTGTTATTAAAGGTGGTAGAGAAGCTTCAATTTACAATATCAAACGTAAGTATATACTCTAATATTATCTAATTAAATTACAAGTCAAATCCTTGTATACATTTCTGAATTGGATTATCGATTGTTTGTTACTTTGTAACAAAATCTTAATGTACGCATAATCATTTTTTTTAAATTAAATTTTGTGTAAAATATTAAAAAAAAAAAAAAATTACTTACAGGTGTCCATTTGATGTTATGATATTTTTGGAAAAAATAAAATTTTAGAAAGCAAATTAAAAGTAATCTATTCTAGATTATAAAAGTAAGTTTATTTGATACCGCCTCGACTGATACGCGGCTAGTTCACAAAACCAAACGATGTATTTATTCAAATGTATACACTTATTTTTAAAATGTTTAAAAATCTGAAATAATTAATAGCAGTTTCCAAATTTTATGCCCTTTTTGTGTGTTTTCCATTAACATAATTATCACACATTTCGGTAAACTAACGTGGACAAGTCAAAGAACTATGTCGTTTGTCTGATAAAATCTCGATTAATCGGTGACTCTCCGTCTCATCTCCTAGGCCAAATAGTTCTGAATATAGAATTACTTCAAAATATATTTGTTTATAAAAAAACGAATAAAAACAACCTGCTGTGGATATAACGAATTCAGAAAATAGAGCAACGTGGGTTCTGATATTAACTTAATATCGGTAACATTTCGAACCGATATAAAATTAAAACGGTTTTACTCTCTTTTTTATACTTTATATAATATTACAAAACGTTTTGCGCAGATGTTGAACATTTACATTTTAATTATAGTAAACTTCTTAGATTCTTTAAAGTTCAAAGGATATGACCAATTGGTAAATAAATATTTTATTATGAAAATTAAGAAAAAAAAGCACACAGAGAAAAGTAATCAAAACATCTGTGTCTCTTATGTACATAATAACATTATTGAGTTACAGATGTTTTACAACATTTCACCATTATTGTTTTCGAGATAATAATCTTATAGAAAATTAAATCATTCCAGATTTACAACGAGAAAAGTCTAGTTGTAAATCTCGAAGTAGTTTATGACTTGAAAGCGTAGAAAAGGCTTATTTTGCAGTCTGGGATTCATAATTAGCAGTTATATTTTCAAATGAACATTTTACAAGTAATGGTTTAAATTAAAAAAAAAAAATTGGTACATACAGTGTTTTTCTTTTATTTTCATTAAATATTCTACTACCACTTAACATAAAATTAAACATACATAAATTATTATATATATTTTTTTAATATTTGGGTAGCGTTTCGTTCGCTGTTTCCTACTTATTTTTAATATTAATAGAGTTTATCGATTTTTCAATGCTCGTTTATTATAAATATCTAATTATTAACAAAACACTGGATGTGACTTCTAAAACATATAGCGTATAAACTTTTATTAACATTAAACAGCTGCCGGTTTGTCGAGTGGCAACCTTTTCAAATTAATTTAGCTCAGGTGCTGCAAAAATAAACAAATTTTACACTATTTTTATGAAAAGCCATGATTGATGATGATAATAATGAAATATATTTATTTTTAAAGGTCTTTATTTAATATAAATATCAACAAGTAGTTACAAGTCAAGAGCATCTCTAAATAAATATATTTTATTGATTAAATGCTTCTGATCTATACCATTTTCAGACTACTTGTAATTGGGTTGACATTTAAGTTAACGCTGATTTAAAAATACGTTCGCCTTTTTTTAACAAATTAGGAAGACTTGTCAAAATAAAGTTAATTGGGTATTTTGCAAAGAAACCGTTCTAAAATGCTAATACGTGTCTTATAATCACGTTTTTTGTCTTCGCTTTTGTTAATATTAAAGCAATGACATTTGATATAAAGAACATCGATCTAGATTCTTATCTGCCTGATCGAGTTTCTACGGCGACATTTTGGGATATCGAGCAATTTTGAAAATCGATAAAATAAATCTTTCGACGTCGTGGGATTACTTTGTATTCTTTATATGTTTGAGGAAGATAGCTAACTGTTCTAGACAATTAATTTAAATGTGACCTGTTTAAAAGAAATAACAACTGAATTTTTTTAAATTTATTTATATAAATGTTAAATCTTACTTATAACGAAATTTAAATAAAATAAAATGATGATATTACTGAAGATTCGTTACATTTAAATATGAATTTAGCAGAAAATTTAATAAGTAAATTATATTTAAAAATTAAGACTTATGTTACAATGTATTTTTCTTAAATTAATGTTGTCAGTGGTATTTTTTTCTTAAAAGTAATTATTGTTTGTTTAATTATATGATAACAGTTATTTTAGCTCCTTTAAAATATGGAATTTATGTTAAGATATACAAGACAGTCCAAACCAAATCTGGTAGCGTTTTTATATTTTTTATGTTAAATTAAATAGCATCGTATTTTCGTCTCATTATTTTTTTCTTAACGATTGAGATAAAATTGTAATAAAAGCAATCGGCTTTGATCACAGAATGCTGTGGTGTTTAATTTTAAACAAATTCGCTTGTAAGTCCAAACTTTTATATCTGTCTCTGTTTATAAATGAGCTAATTGCAAACTATAAAAGTTTTTATTCGTTTTCACAGCCACGGGTGTCGTGGACGAGTACCTTAAGGCTTCAGTTGCTCAATCTGTGTTGCGCAGTTACCTCTACGAACAACCTTCAGGAATACTAATTGGGTAGATAACCAAGTTAAAAAAATGCATACATAATTCATACGTATAAATTTGTAAAATTAATATATTATTACTGTTGGTACATGAAGTATGATTCTAAAGAAACCCTTTGTTTTTAAAGAAAAGTCATATTTAAATAATGGAGATTAAATCGATAGCTCTAAATAGATAGATACATATAAATATTTATATAATTTGCATTTTATTAACAGTTCCTATCCGTACTATCATACATATCGTTTTCTACTGCAAATATACTAAATATGAAACGAAGAAAGGTAATTGATAAGTACTTTTTGCAATAGTCAATATTTTTTTAATAGACAAACCATGCAAATTTTAAATTAATTTTACTTTTTGGGCCTCAATATAACTTTATAAACTCGATATAAAGTTGTAATATGTACGATTATTAACCTGTAAATTTCCACAAGTTATTTTTTATTGGTGACCGGTTTCGCCAACCTTTCACGTTGGCATTATCAAACTTCCATTGAAATCGGTCACCAATGAAAATTAACATGTGGAAAATCCCTCAAGTATTTTATTTAAAATATTGAAATGGAATCCCACCAAGTACTCTCTGTCAAAAATATTGATTACTGTAAATTTCCAATCAAATGATTTGAACTTATTAATTACTACCCGGATTGTATCACAGGTAATTAATGTTCTCTGCTCACTTTCGATTCACATGCTTTGGTATTCGTTGCCCTTTCAGTCTTGTAGCTTCTTCCATTGAAACAAATGTGTTCAGTTTATTGAAGATACCCTTCACCAATTAAAAATTATAAACTTAACAAATATATTTATGTAAAAAAATAGTTATAGGCCTCTCACCAAAAAAAGATATGGTTTAGCTTCATTTAAGTATTAAATAAAAAATATATAATTTAGAACTAAAAGAATTTTTATTTTGCTTAGTACTTAGGCAAGGCCGAGCCTCATCCTTTATACGCTGACTCTTCTGCAGGTCCAGTTTAGGACCAGTGTTACCAGACTCATCACCTTAGCCTCTCAATAATAAAAATCGGTTATATAAACGAAATGATTATTATTTCTATTTAAAAGAATTAAGTGAACAAAATTTTATAAAATCTTTTGTATAAAATAAGAATTTCTTCACGTTTTCGTCGTATTTAATTTAAAATTTATATGTTATACACATGTCATATCTAACTACCTTATTTTGATTTAAATATATATTTTTTAAAATCTGTTTTAGAAATAATATATTGTGTAAAGTAGTTGAAGAAGATTTCAAAACTTGGCAAATCTACAGCACATAGAATGGTCTAAGAACCTGTTACAATGCATTCAAATAGTATGTTATCATATAACTTGGTTTAGAAACACCTGTGACACAGTATTTCAAGGTACTTCGGTGGCTCTCCCTTTTACTTTTATGGGCTTGGATACGTTTTTAAGACATTTTGTGAATACTTTGATACCACAGTGTGGCATTTTTAACGGAGAATATCCGTTTCATCTGAAATTATAAAAGGGTTAAGTGGAAAAGTTGAAATTATTTGATATTGATTTTACAAAGGCTTTCTGTTTTTCTTGTTTTCGTGTTCATTGTAATTTATAATTTTTTAAAAGTGAAAAATTATAGTATAACATAATATTTTTCCTTTCTATATTTTTATTTATACCTACTTTGACTTAACTGCATTAAATGAATACTTACTAATATTAAAAAAAATGTGTACTTTAAAAATAATGTTTTTTAATTTTATGTAAATAAACAACAGAGGGTATATAATACTTTAAAAAAACCAAATGCATAGTAATTTTTTTATCCTTTCTTTTGGTCAAATGCCTTTTCAACACAGTTTTATATTAAATACCTTGTGTACAAAATTAAATTCTCAAAACTATTTTATTATGTATACTTAAATAGTAAAAATATTGAAATAGCTTTGATTGATTGTAAACGATACACGCATTACTAATTTGGTAATATTTTCAATGAAGTATTGACAATCTCCGTCGATTCAAATTAGACATTGAATAGCGGCTGTCCGCATAACGTCATTCAATTATTGTTAAACATGCTAAACATACTCAGCAATTTCAAAATAATTTATTTATCTTATTAATAACAATTATTATCCATCACAAACGCTCTCATGCCGAGTCACATTTCTAATTGACTTTTTCGAAAGCTATTTTAGTGGCGGTGTGTTTCTTCATCATCATCATATGTGCCGGGCCCCATAGAGCACGGCGCGGGGCGCGGGGAGCGGGCCCGGCGACCCGTGACTTGTTGCCCAACGATGTTTGTGCGACTGCCTCTTTATTAATGCCGGTGTGGCAACTGGCAACACCGAGCGCATCAGCACTCCCAGCCTCCCGCGGCACTCCGGCGGAGAGCGGATTCAATGGACAGATTAACGGGACATTAGTTTAATGCTCAATTTCATATCAGTTTTTCAACTGTTAAATAATACGGAAATAGTTTTTAGGTTTCCGTGAATTACAATTTTCAATAAAGACTTTTTTTATTACGATGGTATCTGGATGCGTCGCTTCTTTATCGGGACTTCGAGTTCAACATTGAAGGCGTTTTTATCAATTGAATATATATTTCATGAAGCATGTAAAATAAATCCATATTATTAGCATAACGTAAAAAATAATGCAGCTAATTTTCATTAGCAACGGTCCAAAAAATAGGCAAAAATAACAATTTCACGAAATTTAATTATATTCTTGCCTAACAGTTCATATTATTTTATTTTTTACTTTTTTCATTCACAAATGTCAATTAAAAGAAACTCATATACCACAACGAAGGATATTAATTTATAAATTATTTGAATCTTATTCTCAATATGTTTATTCCTAATATTGAAAATATTTTATTATGAAATGAGAAGACAAACATAAAAAATAAACTAGGTAAGAAAAATATAAAAAAATTATTTAGTTACAAATTTGACCATATAAAAACAAAGAATATATACAGCGTTTAAAAAAAAAACCAGTAAAACTGCTCTATATTATATAAGTCATATAGCACTTGTATTCTAGTGCAATGCAATGTAACAACCAAAAAGGATGAAATGTGAAAATATATTCTATTCTAATAATAAAATATAATAATATCCTATAATATTAAATAAATAATCCTATACTGTAAACAGCCTTAATAGTTTACCGTTGTACCTTTTCATAAATTCATTTTAAAATCATCTTTCATTTGTCCTTGCAAGCCATAGCTCAGATGTATAGCTCCTCGTATAATATTATAATTTAATGTAAAATCTTACACATAAACACTGAATTACACATATGCACATATATCTGGCATTATTACTAAAAGATCCACGAAGAATTACTTGCAAAACTATAAATGAACTTACAATATTAGGGATGTTGTACTGATTATTGTTAAGAAAAAATAATTGTATTGATTTATAAATATTGTGAGTTTTCTGAATTATATGTGCTTAAAATACCAAATTTGAACTATGGACTTATTCAATATGACAGGATCATGAAAGTACGCCCATTGTAGGTATAAAAGAGTTTAAAAATTCACTATCAAAATAAAAAGTTTATAATTTATTGTAAAAAATTTTCCGACATATACAGTCATAATTCTTTTGAAATTTTCAGTTTATAACTAATAAAAATAATCATAGAACTTTACTTGCAACCACGCCTCGCCTGGCATCCCAGGCGACAAATGCGGCCATAATTCATGCATCTTTTTTATAAATTTTCAGTTCATAAATTTTCTATCCCTCAATATAGTTTATAATACAGACAGTGACCGCGCCTGCGTACATCTGTGCCCATAAACTCATAAATATTGAAGCTCACATTGTGATATATTGTGCGAGATTTCTCATTCCTCGGACATTTTTATTTCGGACGTTGGGATTCAAAGTTAAAATGATATCACTACGTTTATACAACAAAAATTACCCACGCATATATATTTCCAAGGGAATCATCCGCATATGTATTTTGAAAATGAAAATAACCGTCACACAATAAATTAAGAAATTTTTGTTAATGTAAGCATTGGTAGCATACCTAAAAAATAAATTTTTATAAAAATATATTTGACTAAACTTATTTTAGTATTTTTATTATAACTGATTATTTACTTTTCCAAACCTTTGGCTACCAATTTAAAAAAAAACTAAATTAGTCATCTTTAATATTGTATAGTATAGTAGTATACAAATGAAAATTAAACTTTAACAATTGCAATATTGTTTTTTTATTGGCAAGTATTTGTAGGTTATTAAAACTCATATATAAACATAGAAATCTAATATACGATTTGATTATTTTTTGTATCTAATTTAAATTATAATTTATGAATTGTGTTTGCTTTGAAACATTCAAGAGTTCTCAAAAAACCATTTTTTCCAATGTTGTGATTTTCTAATCACGACATATAAAAAAATCAACCATTGATCAGCTGTGCTTTGTGCGATATGAGACTCGTAATCGTCCATTTAATAACAAGCTCTACTCGGATACATAATAGACCGCAGCTCATATGAACCCGTTTTTTGTTTATGTCCAAGTATTTTACTATCCTAAACTAACGGAGCGCGCACATTAAAGACGATTCGCTTCTTCGGCCGCGTTAGTTCCACATTAGTCGGAGTCCGGCCGGCTCTGATCGCGCACCTGTACCGCGGAAGGCCTTCGTCCTTCGAGCCTTGTCAGGTGTCTTCAGAGCCCACGACAGATGAGGAATCGCAGGAGAGCCGGGCCGCTCGTTGCTTGTCTCAAGTCGGAAGACACGGAGAGCCTGGCCAATAAATAACCATTTTTGTGCGCTGACTTCTCACTGAACAAATGCGGCCCCCGATGGAGACAATATGCTTTGGAAGATTAGCTGGAAATGATTACGTACACGACGCTATGTTATTAAGCGTCTTATATATTTAAAGCTAGCGTTTGCTTGTCTAGGCTCAGATATACGGTTGTTTCTATTTAGGCGTCTTTGTAAATGCCGACTTGCAAATTTTAACATGTTTTAAGTTACACAAAATAATGAAATATTTGTGCATATACCAAAAGAAATATAGTACGGTCTTACTATTATATCTTCTTTGAAACAAAAACGTCAATTTATATTTACGTTAATTAACTCAGATTTAAAAAATATATATACTTTCTTTTAGAATGAAAAAAATGTGTTTTTATAAAATATATTGGAATAATTTTGTTTTCAATAAGCTATATAGAAAAACTTTTATTTACATTTTGTGTCCATATTTGGACAAGATAAATATTATTTAAAAATTATCGCTTGAGTTTTCAACATGTATATTATGGTCAATTTGAACGGTGAATTCCTATTTTCTAAATATTTTCTTGGTACGCTTTTTATACGTAAATAGATAATTTCCAAAAACAAGTGTCATTTTATAAAAAAAGAAACATGTTTTAGTTTCTCAGACCAAAGCTGTAAATCTTAAATGATCTCAAATTATTTTAAAATCACCTCCACTTGACTTGTCAAGAGATGACGTTGAATTAAATAACCATTGTACAAATCACACGTCATTCCTTACACTTTTCAAATCAAAGTGCTTTAAGATATCCAAAACGGTCAAATCGTAGAATCATTGAAATACTCCGTGAGGCGCTTCTATGTTGGACTTCCGTTGCCATATGGGTGGTCGTCACAGAGCAAAGTAGTATATAATTAATATAACAAATCTACCAGTATACTTGTCTGTTTTTTGTCAAGCAACGAATAGTAATAGTTCACCATATTATTTGGAAATCTATCTCAATTACTTTTTTATACGATTCGAAATTATGAGGTGGATTCCCAAATAGTTTTTTGCCGTTGGATTAGGAAGAGATAATAAATCACCGCGGACACTCGAGCAGCGCGTATTTTTTATTTAAGATGCACTCAATGTAATAACCCTATTAGATAGAGCTGTACCCTACATTCTCTAATAGACTAGATTATGATAATGTATCTATTTGTTTGTTTGTATCTACCTCGCGGTGCTTATAACTGACCGAGGAATATAAAACTTAGTTATTCAATTTAATGTATATTATATCTCAAAATAAGTTTCGATCAGCGTTTAGTATACAATAACATTTTTTAAGGACTTAACTGTTATTTTTAAGAATTCGTTGGAAGCTGAAATTATATATCCATATATGTTACTATTTATAAAAAATGGACAATGAGTATAAAATTAAGACATTAGTGTCTTAAATCCAAATATTAAACAAACAACACCATAACCATAATTTAGACACAAGTCCTGTTTTTGAAATAAATCAAATTATTTATAAAATGTAAGCAGTGCTTTAAGTTTGTGCTACTAGATAATTAACCCTGTTTAACAAAGCAGCTGATAAATGGTATTATTTTTTTCCACAAATAAGTATAATTTTTTGAATTTAAAAATAATTTATTACTGCGACCAGCTACTTGGTTTAAATATCATATTGAGTAAGAACCAATTTTTTTAATGCATTCTACAACGGTTATAGAAATCATATTTATAGAACGAGTAGCTATTCTAGGCTATTGTAAAGAAACTAATTATTAAAGAGAAATAATTAGTGAAGTAACTGTTTAATATCACAGATCGAGAGCGCATTGCAGTCTCTCTAATTAACTTGTCAATATCGTACATCATTATTTATACGGTAGGCTTCAGGCGAATTCAGCTTTTTAAGGAATCATAGCACGCGCTGTACCGGCAAGCCAAATCCAAAATAATACTACATTAAAACATTATCTTTGTTAATAAATATGATATTTCTTTAGATTCAATCGAGTTCGATATTTTTTTAAATAACGTATTTATCGGAAATTATTCATTATTGCGTTGTAAAAACACCTGTTTTTTGTGAATAAATTAAAATCATATATCTTTATTAAAAAATTTACAGTTTTATTTCTAAATTTGTGTTTTTTACTTCAGTATGGTGTGTTTTTTGAAACATAAAATCTTTTTACTTATCGCGCATAGATAGTGAATAATAAAAAAATGCGTTAGCATGGGAAATACAGTGTATAAAACACTTGGCATTTCAGACACACCTCTCAATAAATTTTCGATATTATATTATAAATCACTCTTAATGTTATCATATACTCTCTTTTCATTTAGTTTTATTATTATTGCGTATCAATTATGTGAGATGAGTATATTTTAGCAAAATGACTTACGACTTTATTAATGGCACTTGGACATTATCACCAACTATACTCCTAATAAAAAAACAAAACCGAGAAAGCTAAATTATGGCTAGGTTGATCTCATGTGTATTACAAAAAATATACATATTTTATTGGATATTTTTTGTATTGGATATATATATATATATATATATATATATATATATATATATATATATATATTAACTATGGAATGCATAATAAATTTATCATTGATTATCTTTCATTATAAATATATTATTGAATCTAGTATTCTTCGAAGAGATCCAGCAATGACATTGTAGAGCTTCGGTAGAATCTAACTGGATCTATACGTATGGGTGGTGAAGTGATCGAAAGATTTCGCAATGTATAATATTATGAAAACCACAATTGAATCAAAAATTATAATTGGTTTGATTTGCATGCAAACACACATTTGTTTGGAATGATACACCGTATCGTGGTGATTGTTAAAAGTCTAACCGAAATATTTTTTGATAAATATAATATACACTATAAAGATAAATCTACATAATGAATAATAGCCGCAAGTCAACGATAAAGATTTCCTCTATCTGAAACACGAGCATCATCAAGTACAATTCCTAAATTATTCAAAAGAGTATCGAGTACCTCTGGGCACAATCATAATATAAGGTCACCGTTTCGGTCGTGCCTCGTCCGCGGTGTAATTACCTCAGCCTTGGCGGAGCGTCCGTACTCCGATATGGATCACGTACCGCTGCCTTCCAGCCTCTCGCTCAATCAACAACTCCGAATGCTCGTCAGCTTGGCTTGCATAATGTCCCGTCATCAGCCTGAGATCAGCACACCGAAGAGATTTATGTAGAGCATGTGGTTCGTGCTTCTTCTCGGACGGAGCTCGATCTGGACCTTTTCAAAGTTGACATGATATGACTAATCGATTTTTTTTACTTGATCAGTATTTGATTTTTTTAGATGAATATTTGTGGATGCATCACTTTCAAACTATCATATACTTTTATAAATCTCATATATTGAATTGTTCGACATATTTTTGTCAAATTTCATAATTATTTGTTATGTGCAACAAGAATTTACATTGACAAACCTCATGTTTAAAAACATGAAATATGTATTTTTATAATAATGTGACTAGAATATTTTAAGATATATGTATAATTCAAAGTGAAATAAAAAAAAAAATTAATTTATCTAAATTGTTCGAAATAATTATTTATAGCGTATACCCGACAATCTTGTTACAACTTTTATGTTAGTAGTTTTGAAAGAGTTGTCACCTATTTGTTGTTTTTTAATGATATAATATTGAAGTTTTTACTGATTTTGAAACTCTCTAGTAAAAATTTAGTCATTAGTTAATAATTATTTTCTTCTCAAACAACAAATTATCATGCCATAATTATACATTTTTTCAATATTATTCACCTATTTTTATTTGTGTCTATGATTGGGCGGTAAATTGATAATAACTCTATAAATATAAATAAATTATGCTGATAGCAACTTTCAAATGTCGTATATAATCGCTATCAAAGATTCCTCTTTGATAAAACCTTCACTGATATTTGTCAAAGGAATGTCGATTTATAGATCTCTTGTCACATTTATGATCACACCATAACTCCAAATTAAGATAAGAGAAAACATCAAGAAGAGAATTCCTGACGAATGACGACATTCATCTGAATTTTAGTAGTTCCTTCATCAATTAGCACGAGAAACGCCATCTCGCCTAACGATCTCTAGAGCCTAGGCATAAAGATTTAACAACTGTTATGGCCGAAGATCGAACTCGTGCCATACGCTGAAAAAAGATCTAGATCTCTAAGTGGATTATTTTTTGTATGTTTAACAATCAAATGACTCGGTGCTTCTTCAGTGATTGTGTTTAATGGACGTATATTAAGTACTTATTTTTACAAGCAATTTAATTCAATTTTTTGCTGTTTATTTATATATAGAATAGACTTTAAGGTATGCATCAATATAATATTCAGCCGTTGTCTAGTCATTGCGGAGATGTTAGCATTTTACTTCCTCATTTGCAGCTCTCTGTCATTTCTCTTCGCCGACTTGGTATTTGAAGCACTTTAGTTATCTTGAAATACTCTTACATAAAATTACAAATGAAGCTCAATCATATATAAAATTAAAGCCACAAATACGAAAGTATAAGTAATATTTTTAATTGCATTTTTTTGTGGAGTCGAGGCGCCGCGCCATTATAATATGATTTAAGTAAGCGACGCTACAAATGGCTCAGCAGTATTTCACAATGTCTATAAAATACGAAAATCCTGAATATGGAGATCCCCACAAACCACAATTAACGAATAATTCTCACAGCATCACCTGTCATCGGCACCGATATTCCTAAAGTATGGACGGACGGCGGACCGTCACGCTTCCAAAAAAAACCTCGGGGTCTTCATAGAAATCGTGAGGAACTCTCCACCGGCTTCCACGCCATATATTCTCGCAGACACTCGCTAGAACACTTTTGGTATTTAATTATCTGGATCAGTCAGATGAATAGGGTATCTGATTAGAATTGTTTGTTCGTGAAGACCTTTGGATCGTTTTGGTCATAACTCAGATGTTTATTTGATTTTTTGTTTGATTTAGGGCGATCGTCTCGCACCGGCTGGGAGTTGGCCACTTGATTATAAGGTGAAGAGATAAAACAGACTCTGTTAACCAGAAACCCTTGGATTGAAGAGTCGGACTTCGTGACCGATAAAATGCACTAAACAATAAATTAGCTGTGGTGTTATTTTGTCAATGAAATAAATCTAATTACGTTAAAACCGAAGTTATCGTGTAAATCGATTTGTTATATAAGTACAAAACGATTTCAGTTTCACGATATCCTTATTCAGACATGATGAATACCTGAAAATCCGTTGCATAATCGTGAGATATGAATCCAATAGGAGTACTCGGTAAAGAGAACATTATATCACATGGTTGCGGTTTTAAACCAAAATGTTTTTCCATAATGCACATTTTTAAAGTTTTATGATAAATGTTCGTAAGTAAAAGTCTGATGTAAAACTTATTGAAATGTTTTATGGAACAAATGGAATTTTGTTACGTGTGTACTTGTATTTTTAATTATTTGTAAGAAGTTTATTTATTTAAAATTAACACACACGTTCGTCTCATAAATGTAATATTTATTAAATTAAGAAAATTATTCTGATTCCGTTTGTTTATTTTCGAATCTGCTTAATGTCATCGCTCGCCATGATGTAATGATGATTGAACAATAAATGTTTTACATGCTTCAAAAGGCCTTCGAGTGTTCAGATTGTCCGTCCTTTCATTTCTAAGATGTTTATCAAAAGTATAAGGATTCAACTAAATAACGAACAATCAGAGACTCATTAAATTTTAATATAATTTAAATAGCTGACTTGAGCAACATTAAAATTCCACAGCTCATTATTGTCGAAGTAGGAAGGTCAAATATATACCCGTGTGCTTGCAATCTTTTAGAAAAAATTAGTACAGTTTAATAATACACCAAATATTTTTAATATTACATATACCCATTCTTAGGCAACGCTTTGTATTTTCACGCAAACAATTTCCAGCTACTGATTACGAAGTTCCAGATCTCAACCTATAATGAACGTTTATTAAATATTACATTTATGATATAAAGAAAGTAAAAACAAGTTTATATATATAAACTATAGATAAATATAAAACATCTTGACAAAGTTGCAACAAATCTTTCTACCCAAAAGTTCTCTAATAATTTAGCAAGTGCATTGGCAGGCATAGGGAGCCCACCGTTCGATACTCGATAAAGAAGGGCCGATTTCATTTCATATTGAGTTTGCTTGCAGGTTCTAAATCATAAATCGTTTAGAAGAACTACACAGTAATTATTCTATGTCGTGTATGGTTTCTCGTGACGTTAAAATTAAGCTTGGGTTTTGTAGTTTCTCTGTTGGCTGAGCTAGTTTTTCTGCTTAGCTCTTGGTACAATCCTACAAATACGGAATATCATTATTGCTTGCAAAAACTCTCAGCTCTTCATGGTTACTAATATTTTAACTCTGTGCAATAGATCTCTTAACCACCTCAGGACTAATATCTCTAACATGTTGTTATAAAAATAGATATTTTGTAAAAATATACATTTAAATTTATTTTTCATATAAATCTGGTATACTTAGGTAGAACGAAGTTTGCAACAGTACGTACATTGATAATAGACAAATGTCTGAAAAGGCTGTTGAAAGGCGAGAGCTGTTACCGACAAATGTGATCGTAGTCTCCTAGCCAATCGTCTATTCATATATGCATTTTATAATATAAGTTTTTTCATTATGTATATATTTATAAATGAAATGATGTTTGTGGAACATGACAACTCTTAATATAGTTAGAAAATTAAAATAATGAAAGGGAATCGAAAAATCTTACTTTATCATGCGATTTATTGAATATTTAAATATAAATATAACATTAAGAGCATATGTGTATATACACATATGTTATATGTGTATATACACAAAAAAAATATCTACTCGCATGATATTGAATGTAAAATTTTAATAAAAATTGTCCCATTTTTTAAATTATTTGATTCAGTTATTATTTTCGTAAATAATATTTACCCCTTAATAAATACCTCTTAATATAAATTATACATACTATATGTATAATTTATACTATATATTTGTACGTTCTTTAGTAAAATGATATTTTTATAAAATAAAAAAAACAAAGCGTTTTGAAATGATTTGCTCAGTATACAGCTTTCATATTATATAAGGAAATAAAATTGGGAGTTTATTTTGATGAGTTACTATAAAAGGTGAATGAGATTTGCTCTTTAAACTCCTATTGGAAGTAACAACACGAGCACAGTAGTTCAAACCATTAATCATTTATATGCCATGCGCTTGTTGCCTTAATACAAATTATATCGTTCGGGATATTGATTTTATTGGGCTAGAGAGCTAAAGGCGTTGAGGCACCTGTGTGCAGGTGTTTTAATCATTATCCATTTGCAATCGTCAGTACCCAATCCGTATCACGCCGCATCGTGTGAAAGGTAAACCGTTTTTAACTTTCCGTGGTAACTTACGTTTGCCAACACAATTTTGTAGTTAACAGGTAATGTCTAAAAAGATGATCGGCGTGCGCAAAAGTGAGTCATCACGTTCTGCCGTGGCCTTCACCAGTCTGCTCACCGTAACCGATGCAATATTATGTAAAACCGCTTACAATGCTACATAACGAGTGATGTTTCCAATCATTGTGTAGAAAAATAATCATTTAAGCTGCTAAAAAAACAATATATTTATGATAAATTAAATGGATTATTTCAATGCTACATTGTACTACAATTTATTTCCCACTTACTGTCAGTATAAATTCTTAACACCATTGCAAATCAAAGTCACTATGCGTCGATTTATTTAGAATTATATGAAAACAAAGACATTTTCTTTTATATTGGTGTTTTTTCATGGTAATATGAATGGTGGTAATAACATCAATTTAATCAATTGACAACATTTTAAAACTACTATTAATATGTGATCTATCACTTCAGATAAGATCTCAGTATCCATATCTTACAGTGCAATGACTAGTTCGTCAAATTGAATCGTTGAATAGTTTTTTCTTGAATGTGTTGGTATTGAGAACATCTATTAATAATAAAATACCACACCAAAGTCTCACGTGCAAAGCAGAAGAAAATATTCATAGAGGATTTTTATAAGACACTGGTCAGTTAAGTGAGTTTATTATACGAAAAAAATATTTTAAATTAACATGATATTCTCGGATTTGTTGGATGACTTATTCTTTATATTTATCCTTCCATTTACACAATATTGTTGTTCTACACACGTAGAAACAAATCGCGCTACCAACTTTAAAGAATCCTCGTTCAGTATATTTATATTTATACAGTAAATATATGTAGGTCATTACTTCTAGGAATATAATGTAACATCAATGTTTAGGATAACACATTAGATTTAATATATTTAAACTTTTATATAAATTAAAAATGGTAGGTTGAATTTATTTGCAACATATTATTATGACGATGTATACGATGACTTGAGTTATACATCAAGTAGAAACAAATTATAGAGAATTCGATATGATTAAAATATATTATTCATCTTACAGATTCTCTTTGTGGTAAATATTTGTTTTATTTATGTTATTACTAGAATATGCAATGTAATTATAGCAGTACCACGGTATCAAACCCAGTCATCGTCTGCCGCAGTACGATCAGACCTTTATATAAACTGTGCTATTCAAGATTGTCATGATCCAATTTCTGCTTGATAAATGTCGATTCAATAACATTAATAGGTGAACGGTTGGAGCAGATGGATCCGAACCTCCGACTCACGTTTTCAAGATGCTCCGAGAGCAGTTAGTCATTTTCTTGTAGGATTATTTCACAATATACCCTGATGAATGTTTATACCTGCGCTTATTGGCTGGTGATTTATGGTGACGTTTTACGCTCGCTTTTTAAATTGTTTTCAGACATAATATTTTTACAGTCGATTCGGAAATGCAATTTGTCATTTTAATGAGCATTTTGCTGCGTGTCATAAAATATTGATGCAATGTTTCACTGTTGTGAAATCTATGGTATTTAAGATGTGATTAAGTTGGAATTGGGTTCAAAGGGCGTGTTTTATGCTCTATGTGCATTAAGATCACGGAGGTGGACGAGAGGCATGAGAGAAGTATTGCTAATTAATATTCGCAATATTATGCGGTTAAGTATAGGGAAATAATTTCAAGATCTTATATATTTATAAGATACCATAATTATCAAATAGTAGATGTAAAACTATGAAAATATATTTTATGAAATACATATCGAATCCGTAATTATGACCCATACAGTTTTATCTATTTACAAATAAAAAAAATATATGACAGTACATCAATCATACATCGGTAAGTGACTTTCTCGTCGTGTGATTTTTTTCACACGTTACGACGCACAAATGAAATTTTTTTCAGATGGGCTAATAAATAGAGCACCAGGCTAGTAATTCAGAAAGTCTCAGAAAAGTGTAGCTGCTATGATAAAAATGTGGTATAGAGCGTCTTTGGAATGATTTGATGATAGAAATTAACGTCGTTTGTATAAACTCTGCGCTTAGAATAAAACTATAGTACTATGTATTTCAGCATTCTTCAGCATGCTGAAGCTTCAGGGTTCTTGTCGGTGAGGGTGCCGGGCCCTCTTCGTTCTGTCTCCTGTCCCTTCTACTGTCCGTTCTCACGCAAGTGCACGTCCACACTAGTGCGGGCCATAGTGGAGGAGCTGGATGGAAATAGAAATTAAATAAATTATATAGTAGGAATCACATTAAATTACTGTAAATTATTTGTATAAACTATTATTATTATTTTTATCAAACTGTTTTGGTCAATATTCGTTTATAATTGATATAAATCAATATTTTAGTTATTTGGCTAGAGTGAAGTATAAAATTTAAAAGTACACTTATATTATTATATAAACATATATAACACAAATAAATAATGATACTGAATATTATTACCTGAACACTGACATTACTTACTAATTAATGATAACTAAATTCTGTTTATTTTAATACAGTACAAAATATATATAGCTTTTCTACTCACACAGGTAAGATTCGAGTTTACACCTCCACGTATATTGCGACCCTACTACTTAATCCAAATCGTTATCGACTAACTTATATCATACATTAATTACTGAATATTGCTCAAGATTTCTTTTAAACAATGTGCCAGCGGGGTTTGCGATTCGAAACAATACGAAAATAAAGCAATTAAAGTGCCTCATCGGGGAACTAACGATAAG
The DNA here is from genome assembly GCA_022113835.1 of Atopsyche davidsoni. Classification (NCBI taxonomy): domain Eukaryota; kingdom Metazoa; phylum Arthropoda; class Insecta; order Trichoptera; family Hydrobiosidae; genus Atopsyche; species Atopsyche davidsoni. Next base: position 11,956,309 of record JAILWY010000023.1, read on the forward strand.
ATAAATCCCTCGGGTTCTGATATGCGCCTCATTACGTCTCGAAGAACTCTAAAATATAATTTTAATTGCTTGGTTAAGGCGCGTCACATTTTTGCTCCGAGACGCACCAAAGGTATTTTATCAGGAGACACGCAAGCGCTCTTTGTCCTAGGCGAGCGGGTAATTGCAATTAGAAGTCCCCCTAACAATCTCGCGGCTCCATCGGCGCACGCCACGTTCTGCACACCCTGTGCCAGACTATTTTTCGAAATTTATAGATATTGACTATAATCTGCATATTTTATAAAATTTCTGCGCTTGGGTGCACACGCGAAGGTTCAATTTTACATATATATTTGTAATACACACATCTATATTTTTTGTTAGTAATAAATAAAAAAAACCAATTTGTTCGTAAAACGAAGTTGCTTATCTCCATACCTTCCGGAAAAGTTATCACATATCAGTATATATAAATTATCATCAAGCTTTTTTGCGCAATCATTTAAACCATAGGTTCCCAAACTATTTGGTCCCGTCGACTCCTTGTCGAGTTTTCATGTTTTTCGTAGACCCCTGTCTTGCTAATATTTAATTTTTATAACATTCGTCAACTTCAAACATATTTTTGACATCTGATATACAGGGTGCGCCATATTTTATATCGGTATGTAAACATTAAATATCTTTAACATTTATCAACCGATTGACTTGAGAAAACATGTTTTGAAACAATAATTTAGTACAATTTTAATACTGAAACAACGCGCCGAAATAGTGACGCTGCACATTGAAAATAGTCGTTCAGTTGTGTTAACTTAACGTGCATATCGTCGAAAATATTGTGGCCAACATGTCCAATGGGATCTACTCTTGTAAACCCCCATTTACAGTTCGTGGACCCCCAATTTAATTTTTCGCTGTCATCGACCCCTGGGGGTCGATATTGACCACTTTGGGAAGCTATGATTTCAACGATTGAATTTTGATGCGACACAGAAAATATCGCATAAATTGAAAATAAATCAAAGTTTATTTTTTTGTAAATATTTTTTATTCGTTTGATTTGCATTCAAGAGCGGCCATTGGAGGCTCGAGGGCGCGTGCTATTTGGTAGTTTAATTTACCAACTGGTCGGGCGCAGATCACCGGATACGGCAGCGGCCGAGACAAACGCGCCGCCCGCCCGCGATCGATCTGCAACGGGCCGACGCTGCTCCACGGTGCTGGATGACTTTATTTCGGAACGAGACCGTCCGCATTAATTAATTCTTCTTCTTCAGGTGCCTCTCCTCTCACTGAACCAACTCACTGAACATATCTTTACGTCTGTTCAAGATTTTCTTAGGGAGAATAGTGTAGTACGTCCCCGGGTTCTTTTACCCAAATGCCCAATATTAGTATTAAACAATCCTCTCAGCTTGAATTTTAGATCTAACATTCTATCTGTAGCTCTCCCTCTCCTTAAAACGATACTTTCAGAGCACATCTCTTCACAATTATTCCAAATCCACTACTCCATTATCGATCTTGTACACCCAAACAAGCAACAGTGCATCCAAATATGCTAACGTTTATTTTTTCTAATTATTACCGATAATTGATTGTAACAAGTAGGTTAGTTATTACTTACATCATAATTAAAAACTAAGCGTAAAATTTAATTGAAATCGTCCATAGTTACCCAGTTTTTAAACCGAAATGACGAGTATATATTTCTTATATAATATTTGAAATCTTGTAACAAGCACACAGTTTATAAGCCCCATAATTAACTCCATAAAATTAAAATTTGCAGACGGTGAATTATTTGGATACTTCGTGGTTTGTATCTAGTCTAGACATAAATATGTTTTATATTAGTTTAATTCTTCTGTGGTTTCCAGAGCACTCTAGTTAATTGCTACTCTAAAAGGCATCCAGGTTTGTAAACTCTTTTCCATTATTGGAGGAGATAAGGCCCACTCTGAGAAAGGATGGAGCCTGGGTTGTGCGGTGGCTTCTAAAACGGATAAGTGAAATTTGTCGAAGTGCTTGTTTAATTTACTTTATTTCTTTCACTTTATGAATTATTTTAATAATAAATTCGGGTTATTTTTAACCAAAATGAATTTTTGTTTAGTTTAATTTTGATAAAAAGTCTAATGTCAAATATATATATATATTTTTTTGTATTGAGTAATAATATATATTTGTAAATAACAATCATACTATTCTTATAAAAAGTAATTATAATACACCCGGAGGTGTTTTAAAATAGAAAACAAATTTAAATGTACATTATAATTGTAAACAAAATACCAAGGAGCGTGTAGAGTACTTTATATAAAAGTATAGTAGTTTATTACTGGAAGATCGTTTTGATTGTATTTATTTATTACCTTGCCACCACGAGGCACCTCTGGCGCGTGCCTTTGGTGCACCGAACGGTAGCGAATCTCGGCTTTGTACGGTGCAAGTAAAAACACTTCTATTGATCCTCCATCGATTAATAGAAAGGCGTCTCGTGGATAATTAAATATTAAATAATTTTGTTTCGATTCATATTTTTTTTTTTTCACAGGTTGTGATTTTTTATTCACTTGCAGATATCGTAAATGCCAGATAAATTGCATGGCTTTATTTATTTATTTAAAATTTATAATTAATAAAACCAAACAAAAGCAGAATAAAATTTGTTTTTAAGTTGGTTTCATAAAAATAAAATAAGTGTGAACATTTTTTCAAAGTATTTTTTTTCGACGTTTTGTTATAATATAATTTGAGTTATGACAGCTCCTATTTTAGTTTGATATTATGTTTACCTAATTTATATAAAATATTGAAACTCTTACACCATAGTTTAACCATCTTCTCATAAAAACTATGTCATTGTTTATGTTTTATAACAATACTGCAAACATTTTCGAGTACAACGGTGCAGCAGTGTCGCCAAAAGCAGTACACAATACTCTCATGCATCACTCAATCCCTAACCACGAACGTTTACTAGAATAACATATCGCTACTCTTCATGCGTATTGATTTCAGATTAATTGTAATCTCAGTAATTTTATTGCTCTCCATATACGACCCTCTTCGCTTTTTACAATGGCTCGGAATTCGAGAGACCGCAGAGTCGAGCCTGAAATCCGCACGCAAGTCGCACTCGCAGCTTCGAAAAAAGCTCTTAAAGCTGCCGGTATGCAGCGACTCCGCCGGCTTCTAACAACATTCTAATCACAGATGGAGAGGACATCTTCGAGAATCCACGGGAAGGGGGTTTTCGAAATCGGGTTTTACCGACTGGTGCGGTAAGCTGGCCTATAAATTTGCAAGCTCTGTCGCTTACCCTTGCGATTAAATTAGCCAAGCAAAGATATTTATACATAGCGCTGTTAGAAAATTAAATTAAAATGAAAAATATATACGGTGTCGTTATGTGGTTTTGCTTTGAACCACGAAAGCATATTTGAAATCAACTAATTTTATAAAAAAATATTGCTTTAATGTGATGTAAAGTAGATTTATATAAAATACATTTCATAAAAATTTCAATTGTAGTTTCTATACAACCTTAACATTATTGACTATTGATGTTATGTTATATTCTCTTACAATAAGTCTTTTTGAATATCGTTAGATTATCTATAAATTCAACAGTAAAAAGCATCTTATTATTCCTGTGCGTATTTCAAATATGCCTTTATAAACTGTTATTCAAACAAACAGACGCGCACTTGTATTGCTCTTTATAAATGACTTGCATTTTAATCAGCCATAATGCCGGCGCTATGTTATATATTCAAGCACAAAATTGAGTATACAGCGTGTCTCGCAATTAAATCACATGCTTAAGCTCTGTTCGCTGCCAATCAGTGCGGCGCACCTCGGCCCATGCACCAGGGGAGTGCGCTCCTCGGGACAATTGATCCTTTTCATCAGCTGGAAGCATGGTTACTTTTAAACATCGTTGTTTTTGTGTGTACACGTGATAATGTGTCCCATGTGCGTGAATACTTACACGTGGAACTGGAGGGAATTGTCGATATCTACACTGCACTTATTACTTATGAACGTAGATTGGTCGTGATTTGATATGCATTGTGTATTTATTATTGAAGATATTTTTAATATGTAAAGTATTTTTTTATATTTGGTTAAGGCCTAAGCTAAAATAAAAATTATAATTTTTAATATCAGTATTTTTTCCAAAATGATAGCGTATAACTTCGAGTCTGAATATTTGAGTTTCGTAGATACAATTAACACAGTCTGAAAACACGAAATTTCAAGTCAAATAACAATAATATCTTATATCAAATTAGGTATATTCAATATCGAACGATTAGGCATACAAATAATTCTTTTTAAATATGATTTAATCAATTACATATAATTTTTGGAATTTCTTTTGAATAATATTATACCTGTGTTATATTCAACGTTTATATTAAAAATGATATCTTTATATTACCTTAGATATTTTTTTGTAATTTGAATAAAATAATATTAAACAGGGTTAATAAATACCGCCTTCATCCTAAAGTAGAACGGAAATTCATGTTGGTTGAATAATTATACGTCTTTATTTATATTTTAAAAAAGTGTCACCGTTAGTCGAAAGCACTCAATCTATTTATCAGCATAATAAATATCGAATATTGAGAAACGCTCCTAACGACGATCTAATCTTCAGAAAATCCGTGTAAGCTCGGGCTGCGCATATTTCACCCAGAAAAAATGTTATATATCGATATGGATGTCTCAATGCACGCGACAACTCCTCGCGTCGTGTTAACTGGTCAAACTTGGTAACATCTTTTAAATATAATTTATTTAGATACGTCCATCCCACCCGAGATATAAATAGCCCATTAAAATCGGTGTCAGGGGTCTCGGGCCTCCGCTAGAAATATGGCCGAACAGTAAAAAAATAATTCTCGGACAACGGCGCGCGGCGGTTTAATGAAACGATATTAATTTGAGTGCTGTATGGACCTGCAGCGAGCTAAGGCGGGCTCTCTCCGAAGACACGGTCATGATCAAGTCAAAAAAAACTTCTCATATCCTGTTTATTATTATTTTCCTTATTTTTGTAAATTGTTGACGATAAGAAAAACTTATATTTTGGATGACTCGCAGGACTCGAACCAAGGCCATATCTAAAAAAGTCTAAAAATTTTTAAATAATAAAATCTGCCTTTAATATATAATCACATAATATTTTCCGTGTGTTTTCGATCGAATACATATTATTTTTTGCAGAAAAAATATATATAACCTATTGTTTTATATTCGCTTTTTTAAGATGAGTTTGACGATGCAACTGTTGGTCAAAGAGGGTATTATGGTTAATACCTTAGCTTCTAAACTCATAAAGTGCACAAAAAAATAATTTAATATATACCAGAAGTAAATTCTTTTAAAATCAATTTTTTTTCAAAATATACATTTTTAAAATAATGACAAGAATTATCATGAATTCGGTACTTTTTTTTAAAACGACTTGAAAGATTCGCATTTAAAAATAATTAAAACAAGCTTATAGCTTTTAAGATATTGAAATAGCAATATTTTTTAAAGTTTTTTTTTTAAATCTTCACTAAAATTACAGTTTGAGGTGTTTTAGGTTCCCAAATGTCGCGGAGGTATGAATCAGACAGGTTTCCGAGTAACGCACGGCCGCGGGCGCGTGGGCCTGAAATGGATTCAGGTGACACTTGTCCGACTTGGTTTTCCGGCCTCGGGATCGCGCGAGTACCTACGCAAGAATTCATTAATGTCTGATGGTTTATTTTTGTCGTTATGAAATGTTTGTTTTACCAGGCAAGTTCAGAAAACATCACCATCTTCGTCTACGTATCATTATAACCGGATGTGGACTTCTCTTAATTGCTATTTGTTTTCAATTTCTTCGCCCGGTTTCTTCTTGGTGTCTAGCTGATGTCGTTTACATACTAAAAAATAAATATTTTGATATAGCATGCCTTTTAGTATTTTTTGCATCCATATTATTTTTAATGTTAACCTAGAATCCCTAGAATCCTAGTGTTTCGCTTTGTCATTTGATATTACTTGCTCTAAGACAATTTTAGACTCGTCTTGACTTGAATGTATAACACTTGTGGTGTATATTTTAAAAAAACATTTACCACACGGATTTTAATACAAGTCATTAATATTTGCCTTGTACAGTACTGATACATAGTGTGATGCATCCGCGGGGATTTTTTCAGGGTTTGCGAGTAAACAAGTTACACGCTATTTTTTGTAATATATCTAATATTTTCAAGGCGCGTAACGTGTGTATTTACAAGGTTTTACTTTAAAAGTATAAATGTAAGAGCGATATATCAAGAATGAAAAGTTGATTTCTACGTGCCGTGAAAGCGAGTGCAGAGAATCGGAATATCGGGTTCTTCACATGTCGTCCGCTGGCCGCACCAGTCCCACCCCGGTGGGCGGTACACGGAAACCTACTCAACTAAGTGACAAACCCGCGCCCGTGAGTCCGGAAACACTGCCTCGCCGACACTGTGCAAGCGGATACTTCAGATTCTATTATACTTAAAAGGATGCAATTTCCACTCGTTCCTCAATACGTAAGAACCTATTGTTATTTTCAATCCAAATGGTTTGTTGAATACACACTAAACTTGTTTTTGTAATCATTAATTAAATACGTCAAATCCACAATTTTTTTCTGATCCACGGTGAACTCACATGAAAATATTATACATAAATATTATTAAAAAAATATTCATAATCATATGTAAGTAAAAAAAGATTTTCGTAATGCTTAAATATTACTCTAACTTAGATACAACATCATTGCATATAAATCAAAACATTACAACATACTCAATAATGAACACAGTAAAAAAAAAAATATTATCTCTCTTGTTTTCTTTATTAAATTAATTGGTCTTTTTGCACCTCCAACAGCACAAAATCATCAAGACTATAAATAAAAGTGTGTACACACTTTTTTATCCAAAGAATTACCCAGCTAAATTCGTGATGTCATTCGATCTTGTAACACAAGTTTGAAACACACGAAATAACAAACACCCAAACCCATAAATTATGCGTACAATATTAATTTGTACATCGGCTGCATACAAAGTGGTATATGGCCACATGACCCACCGAATAGTTACACCTCGAATAACGTCACCGCAACAAATCGAGATGAACCCTAGACTAACGGGATAAAATAACTAGTCTCCGATGGATGCTTCAGAAGCGGCCCCGTGGGGACATAAAAAGCCAACGCCGATATACGCACGGCCCGCATGCAGATCGCAGCCACACTGCCTAACCTATACCTGTTTATATAAATATAATTATATATATATAGGGTGTCCCAAAATTAACGCAAGATTTGAATTTGTCGCCATTTTTGCAGTAAAGTTTTAAAAGGCTGCCAAGCTTTCATTATTTTTGAAATATTGTTCAAAAATGAAGACACGTTGTTCTATCGTGTAACGCTCCATTTTTACTAACCCTAAACTGCCAGCTGGTGTTCCCAAAACTTTACCGCAAAAATGGCGACAAATTCAAATCTTGCGTAAATTTTGGGACACTTTATATATATTTATAATGCACGCTGTGTCACAACTAGATCATTGCTTCTAGTTTTAACATATGCGGTCTTTTCTACAGTGGCAAAGAAGATAATACCGTTTAGCCGTTGAGGAAACAAAATATAATTTTTCATAATTCAAACAGACCCGACATGCATACAAGTAATAAAACTTCAATAATATAAATATAGCGTATATATTTAATTGTTATTTTTTTATTTGCGACAAATGTCATTCGACTGCGCCGGGGAGAGAGCGCCGCGGATCTGTTTATGGGAAACGCCATTCGTCACGCGCGCGCACCGGGCGAGATGATACCCGAACCCGTGGGCGGCCATAACTCCCGAATATCGTTGCACAACACGCTTTGTGCAGTGTTGCCGCGTGTAATACGGACCGTATATCGCTGACTTTTTGGCAGTGGCGGCTCGTGGTTTCAGTGACGCAAGCCCGCTTTGAATTGATAAGATATGATGTTCACCATGTATGCTCCATAGCCTGCGCGCAGGATCACGGGACAGCCGCATACCGTATTATAAGCATAACCCAAATAACTATTGTTAACCAATAAAAAGATAATTATGTGTTAAGTAAAGTATTTAGTAGCATGTAAAAGTTCCAAACTAATATAAAATGCTAAAACAACAAAAATTGTACCCTCGGTTAAGTGACGCGGATTAAGCAGAAATTTATTGCTGTACTTATTTTTTCAAATTACTTGTCGTCTTTTGGTGCAGGTTCAAAGAGAAGGAAAACCTTTAAGAAAAATCAGCAGGTTTCAAGTTACATTCCTTCAGCCTAAGATGCTTTTCATCGCTTGTGAACTCATCTTCAATGCTTACAGGTTAGTGTCAGTTTGTGAATTTGGAAGTCTCTCGCTCTTGGAATGTAGACAAAAAATCGCGTAGCATCAATAGATTTCTGGCATAGTAGTTTATTTAGTAACGCTCAAGCTCTTTGGTGACATTGCCATATTAAAAGTGCGACAATATGGACTAATCTTATAATTTTGCTATTATTAATATATCAAATTGAATTCAATTCAGAGGAATTAAAGTGCAGTGAAAATTACACTCACATATATAATTACAATAAAATCCACCCACTGAGAATTTACACAACAGAAAAGATTATATATATTGCGGTTTTTAGAACATTCAATACTTAAAAAATACATATTATAACTGATCTGAATATTCTGTCTTTTTAAATTAAAAACTAGTAACGATCAGTATTAACCTAATTTCGAGAATATTCTACTTCGATCTAGTTTAAGAGAACTGGAATTCCTTGAAAACATTAATGTGTTCATTACCTCCAAGGTTCAATACCCTTATTTGAATATTAATTGATATTTTAAAAAGAGTCTAGATAATGTTACTGATTTAAATTGAACATATGAGGCAAATATACCTGAATTATAAAATGTTAATGTTAAGGTTTTAAACTTGTAATCAATTAATATAAAATAGAAATTATATTTTATTATTAATATTGCTATGAAAAGTACACAATATTAATATTACATATATTTACTATAAAATTTCATTATGGTCAGTGTGTAAAATGTACGAGAAATTTATTTTAGATTTGTATAGGTTTAAAGTTTTGATAGGTTTAATTGGAGTTAACACATAAGTGATCAAAAAATTATTTTTAAGAAATCATGAATTGGTGGCAGTATATTTTTCTCTTTCGGAATTTATTTTTTGTATATATATATAATATAAAACTACGAAGTGCTGAAACAATGGGAATCGCTACTGACAATAACACCGGACTTCCATCGTCCAGGACACCATCAAAACGCTGAAATAGGATCTGCTACTGTACCCGCCGTATTCACCAGAACCGGCCCCTTCCGATTATCACTTGTTCCGGCCGATGGCGCATGGCTTGGCTGGGCTACACTTGGCCAATTTCTAAGAAGTGGAAAATTGATTGAATGAATGGTTTCGTTCCAAAGACGCGCAGTTCTATCGTCACGATATTCATATATTGCCAGAGAGATGGCAAAAATGTGTAGCTAGCGAGTGACGATACTTTTTAATTGTATTTGTTCTGAAATTTTCCATTTTTCATTGATCAAAAAAAACATAAAAACTCAGTTGCGCAATTCACTGTTTCTATCAATCTTAAGCGTGGTATTGAATACCTTTTTAAACAACACTAAATTACTATGGAAAAATGTACTGCCGTATAAAGAGTCGAGCAGTTTTAGTTGGAGGCCTCACTTATATTACTATATATAAAGTTGATTCAGTTCACTCCGTTTCCGAGTGCAGTTGGTTGGGAATTATTCCTCGGGTATACCATTTTTAGCCCTCACTAGCGGCGCCCATACAAACTGCTAGCTCATCCTCCCGACCACAGATGGCAGGCGTGTGTGGTCCGTAACGATCATTCAAGCTCATTACCGAGCAGCGCGGCCCTTCACGGACCTTGTCGGGGGAAAGGTTTGCGGCCGGGATGAAAAAATATTAATGAGATAAAGTAAGAAAATAATAATAAATAAAAAAAATAATCCCTGGTGTTACCATTAACTGCTTGTGATGGACATATAGTGTATATACTAGTACAAGTGTTAATTTGTATGTTCAGCGCTTAGTATCTGCACTGTGTCCGTCCTGACCAGAAACTCCAGATCTGGTGTATATGTTTACATATAAATATACTTTTTTTGTTATTCTCACATTACGAACCTTAACTAATGTGATTCAACGTCAATTACTGACCAATATTTATGCTAGGATATTTATAAATCTGCGTGTGAGCGAGGTTTTAATTCATCTGTCAAGACCAAAGCCAAATCTCCTGTTAGCCATGATTAGTTTGACTTGGCGAGTGATGAGACTAATTCGTACAAATTTATAAAGATGTACATATTATAAAAAATAAAAAAATAATTATTTACCAATAAAAAAAAAAAACCTTGCACGGCAAATAGCGTTTTCATATACTCCATGATTAATTTTTTTAACGTTTCCATTGGTAGATAATGGTCAATTAACATTTCATCGCAACGCTGAAGATGCATTCCATATGGAATAATTTTTATAATCAACATCGAGGAGTGATTCCATAATATGTGGGAATGAGACCAAAAACCAGTTCTTTTTTCCGTGCATTTTTTCATGTCCCCTTTATAGAGCGAGTCGTCACCTGAATGACTTGATATAATGCGATTAATCGGCAAATCTCTTTGAAGCGGCCGAAGGAATCGCTCCCCGAGTGGATCGATTAGGCCAGCACCTGAGGGGAATAGTAATCGCGTCCCAGGGGAGGCGGGCGCCCCGCTCAAAGGCCTCCCTGAAACATGACTGAAATTAGTATTTCATTTCCCGTTTTAGTTATACTGATATTGTGGCCATGAGAACTGATTATAGTACCGTTTTCCTGTCAAATCAGTTCTATATGAAATTATATAAATAATTTTATCAGTACATATATTACGAATAGCTCGATGTTTTAATAAGTTGTTTTCAAAATTGAAATATTTCTAATACGGATTGAGGTAAAACCAATTTTATAAAAAAATGTAACATACTCGTATATAAATTATTTAAAGCGATAAAATTATTTTTTATATCATATCTGTTTGTATGTTTATTCTTTTCGAATATACATTTAATTAGCAATAAGTAAACTTGAATTATTAAAAAATAAATTACCTTTATCGTAGGTCAGAAAATAAACGTATATTTATTTGAAATTTTTTTAAGTTGATGACTAATGACATTGAAAAATTAAATTTTTATTTTTTATTTTTTAAATACTTGTTCAAAACGGGAAAACTGATGTATAATCTTGTCTATTTGATTTACTTGTAAAAAAACTGATTTGTTTGATTTATATTGGTGGACAATATGAACAAAGAACGTATTTCAACTCAGCAAAGATAAATTAAGTACTAACCGGTAGCGGCTAGAGATTTATAAGGAACATAGTAAGCTATCAATCAAACCCGTATATAGCTATGAACTTTGAACCAAATACTGAAGCATTTCTCATAGCAGTGCATATATTAAAATGATTTCTACGGAAAAGCCATGAAATAGATTTATTGGAAGCCACGAAGGCAAAACTAATGTGGGCTTTGGCCATTCAGTCTTTTATCTAAATATTTTTAATGTGCTGTGTCCATAAACACAGCTTTATATGAATCATCCATTTGCAAAGGTCTGATTCTGTTATAACATCGTAAATATTTTTGATTAATGGCTTCGCCATTTTGAAGACATATAAATGTCTTGTCGAAGGATTCAAAGAAGAGTGCGATATCCAACATATGCGGTTTTATTGTTCCGATTTAATCGTATTCATTTTAAGAATTTCCTTTTACTGCTATGTGTCTGATGACCTTATTTAAGTATGAAATTTAATGTTTGTTATAAATCATAGTGATTGCCAATCATCTGCGTTACTTCAACGTGATCCTAAAAAGGGTTACAAGCATTGTGATTTTTTAAAAGTGCACATATTCGTTAATGTCTCAATTAATTTTTAACAAAATATAAAAATCATTCTTCGCTTAAAAAATATTAATTTAATTATGATATGTTTTCTGTAAAATATTACAGGCTCCTAACCACTTAGAAGCTTTAGTATATATTCTAAAATTTTCATTTTAAAATAATATTTTAATACAACACAATAAAAATTTCAATATCATGTCATATATTCTAATATTTTTTTAATATTATTAATTTTATATTTCTTTCTAATATGTACTATATATAATAAAATAGTATTTATTAAATATAGGTTATTAAAATTGTTAATGTTGTACTCGTGTTTTTTATGGACATTATTTTATATCATAATTTAAAATTATCATTGAATACGCAGCGTTTTTTTCATAGTGATAAGTGAAAGTTAAATAACGTTCAATTCATTTGTATCGCATTCAATCAATAGGTCCATCTCCAGGTTTATCTCTAGGTCCAGAAAAGCCTGCGTCACAGCCTTCCTGGAAATGTGTATATTTATTTAATTGGTAACAATATTGATACTGTTGTCTGAGACATACTTGCGTTTATTTGTATGCCTCACTATCCATAATAGAACTAATTACAAAATATATATATATATAATTGCATCATCAGCGAATTGCACTTTAAACATTTGAATATCAGGATAAAAAAGTGCAATTACGAAGAATCCAAACGAGATCGCATTCATTTACATTTTTTTTGTCGTATCGAATGAACAATTCAGTCGAATATGCTATTTTTAATACAACTGAAATAAAACACAAACGAATACGAAAACGAGCTCCCATAAAAGCCGGCCGCATTGACTATGAGCCGCCGCGCTGTGCTGAATACAACTTACTCTTCCATAACGTACGTCCGAGGCTTCGCATATATTTCAGCCGCTCGCGGATTCAGCAGGGCCTTTGACACGTTTTTTCGAATGATCGGGGGACAGCCGAAAGAGCCTGTTTCCATTTGTCCCGCGTCACCCAGCTCGGAGGAATTCGGCAGCCGATTCGTCAGCGACTTGTCAGCGCCCGTCAGCCGCCGCGCCTCGAGGAGGCTCTGTTCTTTGATCTGAGTCACTTGCCGATACTCGATGTGGAGCCTTTTGATTTAATATGATTGAGGGATATTTTTTTATATTTAAGTAAAAACATATAAAGCAGAATAACGGTGTTATTTTTATCGCCTAGATTTAAAGACTCTATTCTCAATCACGACGGTTTGAGTCAATACGTCAATAGTATAAAATATAATAATAATATAAAAAGACTCCAGGGATGATGCTATTTTAAAACAATTTTTTTTAACGATTAATTTTTTATAAAATGTTTTTGGGTAATTATACTCCAAATAAAAAACTGTAAAAAAATAAAAGATACCAATGTAAACGAAAGTTCTAACGATTCAATACAAATATGTTATTTATTGGTACATTCAAATCGTTTTTTTTTTTTTAAGAAATCTACAAGGTTTATATAATGATAAATAGTTAAAGAAATCTTTTTTTAGATTATAGAGATATATAATCGGTTAATGTTTTTGACTTTTATAATTTGAATATGAACATTTCTAGCTTAGCATACTTAAAATCTAAGATGACTTAAGTAACTTCGCTTTTGGTATATTTAACTTTTATGACTCGATATCACGCACAGATTACTATAATGGCTTAATGCTGAGTCTAATTAATATTGCCAAAGGTCAAAAATGTTAATTAAGCGCACAAAAAAGCTGACCATTACAAAAGCCAAGTTGAACAGATATTTTAAATATAATTTTGCGTTTAACCAGATTATTAATGTTTTTGAGCAACCTTCAGGTATGTGAATGCAAAGTCGGGCGAGTCCAGATTTCTTTGGGACTCCTCTCGGCCAAACACAGAGCCGCGTGCAATAATGCAATATGAAGTATTACTCATCAATAAATATTGGCTGTCCGACTTAATTTTCAACGGTCACTCTCTTTAAATTTTCGTATGACGCGCCGAGTGCAGAGTTGCTCACAATGTACGGACATGCGGGCGAGCGGGGCCGCGCAGAGTTCAAGTTCTCATGAATTCGTACCTTTTTTATTAATGAAACCCAAGCACTGGACGCTATGCTAAGTGCGGTATTAGCGCTGGTTAGAGTGTGTTTTATGGGATTTTTAAAACATGCAATGATTTCTCAGCATAATTGTTAGGCTTGCGGTAGCAGATCTTATATTGCTTTTTAAATAACTACGTGTTGTTTTTTTTTAAGGTTAAGTACAAATTCAATCTGGAGATAGTATTCGTGAGTAGACCAATATGCCCGGAAGTGTTTCATCAATTAAGCTTAATTAAAAATATAGCACAAAAAATATAGTAACAGACAAAAATTTGTGCATTATGGAAAGATCCACTGGGTTTCAATGTCATCATGCTACTTCGCGTTTTACACTATATTTAAGTGTATTTTTGTTACAAGATTAATAGTTTTGTCTTTCAGTACGTAAAAATACGTTGATTTTTATTTATGTGCTTGAATAAAGCCTGCTACGGATATTTCGTTCACCCCAACCTCCCCCGCAGCACTCGCGTTTGGGCAAACACCACACAAAAGGCCGGAGCACCGCACATTGTCTGCGCCCGCAGAGCTGCACTCGGAGGACTCGAAAAAACGGAGCCACGCGGCCGGCCATTCTTCGTTTATTTATTCTTGCGCTTGTTCTGTGATTTATGGTCCCGGGGACTCGAACAATATGAGCTGGTAACAATATAGCTCAGTCTTTGGGCTTTTTCCATTCAGTTATTCGGCGATTGCCCGCGAGGCCCGTTGGCATATGTATGAGGCTTTCTTTTGATTTTCGCAACTTCTTGCGCGTGTGATTGAGGGCTCGGACGGCGACCTGTACTAAATGGCTCCGGAGAATGCTTTATGTTTTATTTTCTTGTTTTGCAGAGAGTGCTTTCAAAAGAAAAGACAGTTTGTTTACATTCATTAACAATAAAAACCCACAGTTTTCGAATTAGCTCGTTAAAACGGTAATTAATAACATCAATAATTGTTTATAAAAATATGTTGGAAAGTGATAAGTTATTGATTTTTTGATCTTAATTTTTATTTTTGACTAGACTTACATAGTATATTATTCATAAAAAAAAACATCCTTGGTTCCACTTTATCTTAAATAATTATACGATTATAATACTCCGCGTTTGTATAATCTATCAATAATTTGATGTAACGACTGTGAATATTACATAATATTATCAACACTCTCAAATCAATTTACAATATATATAAATAAATAAGAAAATTACGCATTGTGATACATATTTAATTATTTGAATCTATTAACATAAAAATTATAATTGGAAATAGATTCTTGTATAAATTGATAGTGCTGACGTGTTTTCTACACCTCTTATCACATTACTTTTCGAGAGTTTTCACGACCGGTCCGCATCACATATGTCCACACACCAGAGAAGCCTCACAAAACAAAACACAATTGAATATATTATTAAACATGGAATTCTCGTACACGTCCTGATTATAAATAAATTCGCTGTCTCATCCCACTTGAGATAACTTGAATCCATATTGATATTCACATGCTGTTAGATTTTTTGTAACGTAACAAGCCAAATAAATCACGCTCTATTAAAGATCCAGCATTACAGAAACAACGCGTTAAAAAAAATGCGTTGAATTCTCAGACACGTTCTGATTTGGAATAAAATGTGTTAGTCTATACCACTTAGTCAGATAATTTAGCCTGATCCTGAGATAATGGCCGTATATTTGGGATGTTTGCTCTTACATTTAAATAAGTCCCAGTAGTGCGCAGGTGAGAGAGGTGTAATAGCTTTGAATTATGGTAATAGTGCTTAAACTCCAACATAGACCTGACCCAGAAGAGCGCCTTACATCGTCATTAAGCATCGAATATGTCTGTTGATTAGATTGTTATGTTAGGGCCATTATGAGCGGGCCACATGGCGATAGGAAGGCAGAGATACCGCGAGGAATACAATTTATTATGCTTACAGGTTTGCGAAATGGTATAATATGTAACCTAAAGGTGTTGGAGACATTAATAATATTTTAAAAGCACGAGTAACATTTATGTGAAACTAAAGAAGCATATCGCGTGTTCCAATTTTCTTTATTAACAGAATTACTGTTACAAGAAATTTTATTTGAAGCTTTTACTGTGTTTTGTATTGTGAATGTTTTTATTTATTACAAACTGCATATTTGATTGTCTTCCACACCGATTTTATTAAGACCGACGATTTGAAATATATGTCATTCCTGTTCTCATCTGGATAAGTTGTTGTTTATGTTTTCGTTTCTCCAGAGTGATTTGTATTGAAATTGCGTTTTGACAGTATGCACACACACACACTTATATATATATATATAAATGACATATGACATACACAATTCCTAATAAAGATGTAAAATTTACATAAATTTAGTTCCTGTTCATTTCCATTAATAAACAGCAATCTTTTTCTTAGAGAAGCTGCTAATTATTCCAAAATAAAAAACATAATATTTTAAAAAGGAGATCAGCCTTTTAAAATTAAGTCGTAAAACACAGAAAAGAGTATAAATTTTAATAAATTTGATAACGATTCGAGCGACTACATTACAGGTGATTTTCAAGTTTCAAAATGGCCGTGAAACACGCCACCGAACAGCATCGCGTGATGGGTAACTGATTGTTCTCAGCTGGTGTGGATATCGGTGATGGTTGTTCAGTGTATGAATATCAATCTCTCCGTGATGTGCTTGTAGCCCGTGTAATCCCATCTACTTAAACGCATGCCCCAAATGTAACGGGCCTAATACACTATTTAGTATTTACCCATAATAGACTGGTTTTATTTATTAAAAACAAAAAAAAAACATCAAATCAAATAACTTAAATACTTAATAAATATCTACAAAGCGATAATAGTGATTGTAATTGTTTAAGGGTTTACTTGTTGTCAATACATATAGTTTGACAATGGATTGATTAATATGTTTGATGCGTACATTTTTAATGCTGCTTCTAAACACAATTTACTTATGTTTTAAAACTAATTATTAAAATACTTAGGAAGTTAAAAAATATTTTAAAAATACTACATAATGTTTGAATCAAAATTATTCCTTTTATTTTAGAGATATGTAGCAAATGACTCGGAACGTTCATATATTTGTTTTAACAATGAGAGGTCGACAATTTAATATATTATTGGTATAAAATAGTTTAAAAACTTAATTAAATTCTGCACATCGGAAGAAGTGTGCAAATAATTTACAATCGGAATTATTTTACATCAGTACAAATCGTTAAAACGTCGAACAATAAATATTAAATCTCACGTTAGCAAAAATAAACGTGATTGCAAGCATTTCAAAAAAATGGGTGTTTCCGACGATAATTATGTTGGAAGAGTGCACATACACAGGTCCCTGTCGGTCGTCGTATTGTTTTTTTATTTGCCTAATGATTAGTCAAAGCCTTCGCAGCATCCGTGTACTGAAAAATTTAGAGTCACGTCGCGGTCTAGTTTTTGTGTGGAACTAAATCATAGTCCATCTGCTCAGTGCCTAGGGCTGGCCACAACTAAATATTAATATATTTAATAAATATTTAATAGTTTAGAAAAATAATGCCAGTATCCATGCAGTCAAATTTACAAACTAATGGCTTTTACACTGTGTTTGTAATCACTCGATCGTAGCAGATGCCTACGAGTCGAGTATTTTCTTAAATTCTCTGGAGCAGTCTAAAAACTTCTGAAGCTTCTAAAGCTAGATATTTTTAGGGTGTATTAACATGGTTATTTACTTTTTCTTCTTCAAGTGCTTCTCCTCAGAGAAAATTGGTGGCCATCTCACTGAATATCCACTACAAATATAAATAAATCAATAACCACTGTATAGTGATAATTTTCGCAAACATTCTACATCTATTAATATAATTATTTCTATAATACTAAATGATTTTGGATTCTTAGTGAACTTTATTAGTTTATACGAAACAATGACACGTGAGAAAATCTTTTTGTTATTGATTTACGTAACGAAATGATTTACTGATACACAAGTGCGTAATATATCTTTTCAAGAACCACGTTGCATATGTTTGGTGATATCACAGTTGAAAATTCTTAAATTATTAGTCTTAAATTATTAGCGCAATGTTAAGTACGAATCCTTGTTTTTATAAATGACTTCACCGTCGTTTTCGAAAGATTTAATATTGAATCAATCCATTTTGAGAAGAGCAATATTGGCAGTTGGAGTTAGTATCGATCAGTAGCTAGCCTTAACGAGAGGAACCGCGCCTCGGAAGCCACGGACTGAACTGCGCACAATGGCGTCTTTCTGGACCAGCTGACGGAGGAACAAAGCTGCCAGTGTCCAAAGAACGGTAACGGCCACTTAGAGTGGCGGTCCATAACAAGAGGTCAGCTAACACGAGCAGCTAATGGAAATTAGGTGGTCGCACACATTCCCCGCTCTGAATGCCACTTGGAGATAATTAATGTGTTTGGCGGAGTTTTGCGTTTCAGGATCGGTGTGTTGTCAAAAGGCGAATTTTTGTGAAATTTCTGCATAAATTTTGTGATATTTGATGTATTACGGTCTTGCATACTAATTGATTGAAGCTATACAGCACAGTTAATGTTGATTTTTCTTGACAGCATAGTTGGTTTTATCGTTGATAAATCATGACCTTATCTCAAAAAAACACTATACACCTTTGTTTGAATGAGTCTTTTCACTGCTTAAAGCCGCATTTGAACAATACAGTCAATATTATTCTGTTACACATACTGTTAAAAAATAAAATATTCCTTTTGTAAAATGTATAAAATATTAAGTAAGAAACTACAGAGAATATTGTTCGGTGAGCAGATTAAGCGTTTTAACAACGATTTTAATATTTTAATATTATCAAACAAAATGAGATGGCACAATCGGCAGCCGCCTTCCTTCAAAGCTCGTTGAGAAATAACAAATTATACTGTATATTCAAATTGCCGACAAGCGGCCGCATTATCGTGTTTCCGAACTGCCGACTCTGGTCCCGCTCGTGAGTCTCCGAGCCGAGTGATCCAAATTATAGGTAAATGTTTGCGCGAGAAGTTAGCAGGTGAAACGAGGTGTAAACGCCGGGACACGCTGGGCTCTATGAGTGGAACAAACAAGGAACACCATTGTTCCTTAAAAGACCACGATGTCATGGCATCGATGCAAGATGGACGGGTATTAGCTTGCTTATAAATTAAGCAATATTAAAAATATATTTTAATATGTGAAACTGAACATAACATTGAATGAAAACGTATTTTTTTATTGACACCTAATCAAACTCAAGCTTATTTTTTGTGAAAATAATAAAAAAAAATCTACAGCAATATTTATCAATAGACAGGAAACATTGATAATTCTAAGCTTCAATAGGTATTGAATGTTGCCAGAACGGTCTTCTAGATAAGTAGTTATGATAACTTAGAGTGAAGAAAACACCGTCTAAGCAAATGAGTTTGTAACTAATGTGGTCGAACTCAAAGGCGTTTTAGTTAATAAGAAGACTATTTGAACTGACTTTTTTCTCATATAAAGTGTATGTTTGTAGTCACCGTACTGTTAGCGGTCAATATTTGAAGAAGTGAAAGAATTTGAAACGTTTTACATTAATTTGATATATAATTTGATCTAAAAATCAAGGGCAGAAGTGTCACGATCTCTGAGCAATATGATTGATAATTTTACGTAAGAATATCTACATTAATTAACCATAAACAAATTTATATAAAAACTATTCTTACATTTTTTAAGGCTCACGGACTCGATAAATGATTGATTCTAAGCTGTAAAACATGGAAACAAAATATTTCAAACATTCAGTCCAATTAACAGAAAACTTTCAATAAAAAAATGTATTTACTTTAAAAAACCTGTGCAATTATTTTACTGCGAAATGCAAAACTGGCATTTAAATACATAAATCTTATTGAAATTCATCAAAGTAAATAATTCGGCAACGATCTTGTTGTTTCGTTGTGTCAGAGAAGGAGGAGAAGAAATATTGTTTGAGTGAGTAATTAGCGATTTCACGGTAAACAATAAAAATGTTTTCAAAATTGAACATTCAGTTTTTATTTTTATTTAAAAATAGTATCAATATTTTTTAATTATATTTATAATAATACCATGTATACTATTGATATTAAATATATATAAATGTAAAGATTATGGTATTGTATCTATTTCCATTTAATAGAGATATTGTGGAAACATAATATAGTCATAAATGTTTAAAACAAATAATAAA
The DNA here is from genome assembly GCA_022113835.1 of Atopsyche davidsoni. Taxonomy (NCBI): domain Eukaryota; kingdom Metazoa; phylum Arthropoda; class Insecta; order Trichoptera; family Hydrobiosidae; genus Atopsyche; species Atopsyche davidsoni. Next base: position 11,976,647 of record JAILWY010000023.1, read on the forward strand.
CTTTACAGAAATTTAAATGCTTGGTTAGAAACATGTAAATAATTTCACACCGGATTCGTAACTCACGAGCTGGGTTGCCGGTATCGATGGTATCAGTTTTCGCAGCGCGCATCTCCGCCTGTGGAAGCTTTCCCCTGCTTGCTTGTTGTCGCCACACCGAGATGGCAATAAAAATTATAAAAGAATAGTTATCAGCATCTCGGAGAAACATATCTTCCTGTTTTTACCGTTCTGAATTTTTTCAACGGCATCTCTGCACACGAGCGCGCGTATAGATTTAATATACAGCAGACAATCTAACGGAAACATAAAGATATCAAAAAGCTTACGTCATAGTCTAGAATTGCACAACCGCCTTTATTTTTTACTACTTTATATAAAAATACTTTAAAACTGATTCCGTAAAATGTATTTATGTCTTCTCTTTTTTGACATGGTTGTTTCCTGACACACGCACTACTTTCATATTTTGCTCTTTATTCCTTGAATTAACAAACAAGTGTGTGACGCAACATGATTCATTTGATACTTGAAAAATCCGGAATTCCTCCAAAGCAGATCAGATTTTCTGAAAATAACATCACTGTGACCGCATTCACATTTAAAACTGTCAACTTGGTAAGGTAATGTCATTAATTGTCCGCTTTATATTGTGCGAGGAAGACGGATTCTTGGTATTATTTTTATGGTTTTCTTTGAAAAGATGAATACAGATTGCTTTACCCTGAATATTTACTGAATGACTAATACTGAGATACAGAGTATGTTACAAAAATTGTGTCACAAATTCTACATTACTCTGACATATTACGTCGCTGTACAACTATGGCAGACATACGAACTTTGATCATTTGAGTGAGTTGCCCATAACCCACAGGATTCCATAGCAGTCAATAAAAGAGAGGTTTTAAGACATGTAATATTATTTTTTTTTTAAATATACACAATCTTGGATGTAATAAATTTTATATATTTGTGACTTGTAAGTAAAAGCTTGATTTTATAATAATAATTTGAATACGTTTGTTGAGATTTGATTTTTGAAAATTTTGTAACTACTCACAAAAAGTAAAACCTTGGAAATCAATTTACACTTAAGTGCCTTTAAAAAAAAATAAAAAATGAAGTACTCATATCAGAACTGACATATTTAATAAATCCTGTTAGATATGCAGTGTCCGCGCCATGCTTTGGTATCGGTCGTCGCTTCCTCGCAGCGCGCCGCACTCACTATCGGCCGAAGACTCAACGGAGGCGGCTGCGTATGAATAAGGGAAGACGGGTTCGGTTTCTCTCCTCAGGGCTCCTGCTTGCGACAGCCACTCCGCTGCCAATGGTGCATTTTTTCATCAGCATAATCTAGAAGAAAAAACGTCAGGTCTTGAAAAAAATTTGCGTCGAGTGCATCGCAGATGCGTCCGAGAAGGCCTCTATTTGTCCACGGGTGCCCTTGTCGAATTGAACAGTACTTTTTTAAAATTCGATTTTGACAAGTAATGCTGCTTGCTTTGATTAGATATATCGTACCTGTTAAAACTTATACGTCGAATTGCGCCCAAATTACACAAATAGTCTTTTTGTCCCCAATGTCAAGTAAATTTAAGTTTTCCATTTTGTTTATACATAATTTTTAGTTTGAATAAACATATATCAAATTGCGAAATATTTATACCATTCAGTCAGGGTAGGCGTAGCGGTATATCATAAATAAATAACGATATATTGACTAAAACCGCATAGGCAGTTTTTGAAATATGATAAATTTTTAACACATTATTTTGATGATGAATACGTAATTCATTTATTGCAACTAAATTAGGTTCAGAATCAGCTTATATAAGTAATGTGAATTCTGGTTTTTATTTTCATTAAAATTTGTTTTTGTTTTATGTATATGATTATTTAATTTGTACAATGACTGTAAATATATTTATTTTTTAGGGTTTTTTAAATTTAATATCTGAATAGTTGATTCTTATTATGTCCTGAAGGTTGGAACGACTATAAGTCAACTAACTTGATCGTACTCGCCACTAGTTTTTGTTGTTTATATTTTTGAAAAAAGCTCCGAAGAAGATTCCTATTCTGGATTAAAAATCCTTTAAGGAGATTTTAGCTTTTTCTCTGTACGTAATCGTTTTAATCCAATTGGCGCGGCACGCATTTGACGACGTTACAGTTTGCAGATTGTAACACTTCATTGATTTATCGGTGGATCGTGAATCTATCTTTATCGCAAGAATTCTATACTGAACAGGTGTACACTGCAGCGTCATAAATTACGACAAAACCACCTCAATTGAATTTCTCCTAATCCGCGTACAATGTTAGCCCGGCGGGTGTGACCGGAGCACTTAGCATGGGCACTTGTCGTTTCCAGTTCTCCGATACACATCTCGTGCATTTTTACTCCGGGCCGTTAGGATAAGTCGCGCAAACAACTTTCATTATGGGCATCGTAGGTTTCCCACAGTAATTCGTACAATGTTTATAGCTCCACTTTCATACTTGAATAAGTTATGGAATTATATCGCCGATACTGATTGAGTAATAAATGCGGGGCGAGCGAATTACAGATGTCACGCTGGTGCACGATGCTCGCAAGGTCTCTAACCTAACCTAACCCAAAGCGAGTGAGTGTCTCGAAATTCGCAATAAGCTTCCTTGGCTTTGATAAGCCGACATAAATCAATCAATTGAAGAACAAACCGCATATCGTTTAATTAACCAAGTAAAATTCGTGTAACTTTCACACTCGATTCTAATAAAAATGCATTGATTTTAATAGTATACAATAAATCTAACTTATCAATCTTAATTTATGTAAGTTTAATTACATTAAAAAAACCATTTAAAAAATGTTACATCTTTTGAACTGATGTAATATATTGTAATAAATATAACGATTAGCGTGACTTGAGTTTCATAACTGTATAATAATTGTATAATAATAGGTAAAATTGAATTTAATAAACGGTCGAAAGGTATTTGAAAAACATGATATAATCATCACTATTTGTATTTATTTTTTGTGATAACTACTTAATCAAAACTAAAATTCATTGTTTTCAATAAAGAATTTTTCTGCATGCATTTCAAATGCGGGCTATTTGTTTTCACGTTACGGGTTAGAATTTTTTTTCAACATAAATAATAAACTTCAATTGAGCAAGCCGGGCTTTTAAATTTGGATGACAGTACCGCCACTGAGCAATGGTGGAGCGCTTAATACAGTGAGATAATTTGATTTACTCGTTAATTTGACTTAAGGTGCCTGGCAGGTTATAATATGGGATTGATTGTCGACCCAACCTATTGTTAGACCGTAATAAACTAAATTGTGATGTATTAAAGACTTTCATGAAACGCCGTTGTAAATATTTGGTAAAGCTATATATTTTTAGTACCAAATATTAATGTTCATGCACATGTTCATGTTCAGGTTGAGAGCAGGCGCTAGAATATTCTTAATCATATTGCTATTTATGATGAAAAATTGACGCTTGTATCAAATGGAATTCAATTGTCATTGACCAGAAAATCACTTAACTTTGGTATAACAGGAAGAAAGATTATACTCATAAAAACTTTTAAATTGTATGTATATTTGGATTGATTTAAAAGCTAGACACATTATTGTATATGTTTTACGAAGCTAGAACTTTAACAGTAGTTTTGTAGAATTCAAAAAAATAGTTGTCTGACAGAATCTATACGTTGAATGACATTCGAATACTTGTGGTTTTATTAAAAAATGTGTCAGTTTGTTATCAAATTACATTTTAATTTCTTTGAAACTATCTAAATATTATAAATATACTGGAATGAGAGACCAAAAACTATAAAATTTATACTCGTATAGTTATTTTTAAAACTGCATTATTGGCAGATTTTTTGTATTTCAAAATTTGAAAGAAATTAACTGTAATCTTTTCACGAGTGGTTTCATTTGCTTTGTGAAATCATTGTCATGTGTGGGATAGACTCTAGATTTATTATAAATTCACTAACATACATTTATATTAAATATATATATAATTATATGTAGGAAGGTTTAAGTAATATCTACTTTTAATCTAATCTATTTTTAAAAAAATGGGAATACACATAACTGCACAATGATAATATTATTCATATTTTTGTATATGGGTAAAAGTATAGATTGAAATACATTCTTTCAAATATTGAAAATTTATTAAAAAAACTCATCATCATGATTTGCGTGGGATTTGAACCCACATCCCCAAGCTTACATGGCCAGTGCATTACCAATTATACCAACGAATCACTTGTACTAAGCAAGAATTTTTAACAATCATATCCTATAAGTGAAACAACGTACTTTTTATGCCAATTAAATATTGTATTATTATTAAATATTATCAATAAAACTTGAATAGGCAAAATCGTACTTCCTGTGAGACGGTCTTCACAAAAATCAATAATAAACAAACAATAAACAATGGCGTTGCTCTGTAAACAAAGAAACGACAATTAAAGTCTATAAAATTAACATTTTATTCGGCAATCTCTACCAGTTCAGTCAAATGCCAGCACTAATGGCGCCCCCTATGGAACGTTAAACTATTTTATTGACTGCCTATTGTTTTACCGACAAATCAAATTAAGAAAATATATTTTCTTTACATATGGTAAAAGTATAAATAAAGACTACTTTCCGAAGTATAAACATATAACGTGGTTATCTCTAAAACATAACGAGTCAGCTTTTTTCAAATCTCTGCATCTTTTAATCTTTTGTACGGTTCGCAATTGACGATCCTGAAGGCATCTTCTTAGGGTTAATTTACAATCCGCGTGTGGCGTCTCACGTCCCTGCAGGGCGCCGGCGACAAAGAGCCCGCCGAGGTTTTTTCTTTTCAGCGGTTAAAATACTTATTGGAGCGGCTAGGCGAGGCGGGAAGCTTTGTTTACGAGAAAACTGGACTTCAGAGGGAACCGGGTGAGCGGATTCTGGAGAACGCGATGCTTTGATGTGAATGGAATATGAATATGAAAAAAAAAACGCCGTTCCTCTACCGCGAATATAATAAATTTTAATTGCTTCAATGCAGTATATTTTTTACCCTTCACAAGATATTTATTAAATAAAGGGCGCAATAAAAAAATCATTTTTTTTTATTTATTATAATAAAATAAAACTAAATGGTTTCGGAGACTACGTTAATTTCACTATTAGCGAGAGCTCTTTTGCCGAACACGGCATCTTCAAGACTGAGTCTATACAGAAAAAAGCGAGCTTATACATAACAAATTCAACAGAAATACATGAGTCATAGATTATACTACATTACAAATTTATGTATAAAAATGCTTCTATTGGGTGCTGTGAAACCCCATTTAACAGCAATAATTTTAAATAATTTTAAGTACTTAGTAGTTGATTTTTGTTTACTTTTCAGTTGCCAAAAATCTCGAATGCCAATCTCCCAATTTTAAGATTATCCTTTTATACTGTTTTCTTCTATTTTTTACATCATGCAAAATTAATTGAAAAGTTTTAATGTACTACTTTTTATAATCTGTTATAATCTATAGTATATTATACCTTGAATTTCAAAGATTTTACTTTTGAATCACAGCATTTATTTATTTTTATATTAATCACATAGCGTTTTAATGAATACAGATAATCCGAACAAGAAGTATGGCTTATTTGCTACTTATTTTTCTTTGTGTTGCCGCGCCGTCACTGGAAGTCCTTAGTATTAAGGCGCGCGCAGGATCGCTCCTTTGTCTGGTTTTTCATACCAAAATGATCAGTGGCGGCACATGCACGTTAGTCTTAATTTGTAGTCATGATTAAAACTAGTTTTTCAGCAACGTTTTAATCTGGAACACAGTAGAATGCCTATAATGAAACTTATTTGTTTGTTTATAAGTGAAATTTATTAATGGTAAAAATTAAATTGGAATTGATTTTAATACAGATTTATTTAATATGATTATTTATGTGACTGATAAATTAGCTACCTAGTATCATGCAGAATATGATTTATTTTCTGTGATGAATAACAATGAATTTATTGATTGTTCAATGTACAAATTATCCATGTCCAATTCCGCCCCTGGTCACGTTAAAAAAGTGCTAGCAGAAGTCACCAGTAGCGGCGCCATACAAATTGATTTCAGAATCACAAAGACTTTTAACGCCACACCAGTTGGTTTCAGTTATTCCGCCCTGGCTATCAAGGTTGCTGTGAGATGGGAGAAATATTTTTTTCAGATCAGGCTTCTGAATCTGGTAACAGTAGTTAAGTAATTCATTATTAATATTTAAAAAAATTAAGGAGATTTTTATTTTGGTTATTTTAACAACTTATAGTAGATCTTTACAAAATATGATCGATTTAATACAAACAATGTACGTTAAGAAAGTGTTTTTCTATTTGAAAAAAAATCAGATTTTCGTCAATCAATGATATTTTAGATATTAAATTTGTATTATTTAATATCTAAAACACAACAGTAAGAGTTTTTTCATATCATCAAACAAGTTTGACGTTGCAGAAAAGTTCTCAAAAATACAAGTCTCGTAACTTGTTCGGTTTTTTTAAATGTAATACAACAAATATTTATTTCAACAATTTCAATTGTATTTAAAGATTTTTTATTTTCTTACTTACTAAAAAAATAAGAAATATTGCAAAAATATATTTATTTAGTTAGATAGAGATGATTTCATAACCAATAAGTATTTTTGATAATTTGACTAAAAAAATGATTTTCACGTGCCTTTATTTCGTCCAGTGTGTATTTTTATGTATATGTTTAATGTTTTATATGCGTTCCTCAGCGTGATCGCTTAGCCTTGCCTGAACTGAGTTCAGGTTTTTAACGTGAAAACTGAAAAAATGCAAGAGATTTTAATGAGAATAGAGTCTCGCCGCCGTTAATCTAAATAAGGTTTGATCGCGTCTGCGGATAAAGAGGATGAATAGCAAAGCACTTGGTAATTGGTTGACGCTATTTCTTTGTCGATGTTCTTGTCTGTTTTGTCACATAACTACACGTGATATTTTAAGTTCTTGTATATTTACGTTTAATTCACGTCTCATTAAAATACTTTTTATTTTTCTTTGATCACGCTAAGTATACAAATATATGGCTATAAATAAAACGGTTTTTTATTTAGTTACAGGATACTTTAAAGACATACGATCTCATATTTTGCTAAGTGCTTTACTTATATTTTTATACTTTCGTTTTTATTAGGTTTTTATATATATTTTCAATACATTATTAAATCATTGACAAAATTAGTTTATTCACGACTGTTTAAAATAATTCATCGAAATTATTTATCTTATTTATAAGTGTTAAAACAATTTTTAAAAAATGAACCTGTTAACACGAATTCTCGATAATATGTTAGAAATGAGTGTGAGATCACAGATACCATAAATATTGATAGTGAGCTCTTTTTTATGTTTGAAAATGTAGAAAACACTTTGTCTTGAAGTATTCAATTGGATTCTACTTTGTAATATTGTAATTTACGTACCAGTATGTAAGACTTAAACATGAACAACTTATGGGAAAACTTCCAGGTTAACTTTGTATGGGCAGTAAATAGTTTACCACAAAAATGCTGACTAGCTGGGAAAGCAAAATGTCGACGAGATAAAATCTCTATTGTACGCACGGATGGTCGTTAGATGGGAGCGTCTTGTTATTCGGAGCGGGTGTGACACATGTGTATCTTGTACATTCCCTGTTCAATATTCAGTGGTCCTAACAACCACCTCCTGGTCAAGTGGTTGGCGCACTTGCTCGCCGACTGAGGCATCCTGAATCTAAATTATTATGCAGTATATTTATATAACATTTCTAAGAGCTGTGAAGTTAAAACGTTAATTTTATTTCCTTTTTAGAGATTAAATGCACATTCATTTAGTTTTTTTTTTATATAAAAAGTACAGGTTATTTGTAAAATAAATCATAGCAATATAATTATAGCGCTTGAAGAGCAACTCAAATGTCCATTTTCTTTTAACAATTTTTCACAATTATCAGCTGAAACATATAGGCAGTACAAGTAGCCTGTATGGGTGTTCCATGTTAAACTATTTTATACTTAATAATCGCCTATTACTGGTATGAGTAAACTCGAAGTATTTGTACCCCGAAGACTTGCAAAGGTAATCCGCCGATGTGGTGGTTTTTGTGCCTTGAAAAGGTAGATGAGAAACGACACGTTGTAATGCGAACACGAGCGTTGTGCCTTGATAGTGGCTGCCAGAATGCGTCGCTCTGGTGATGTGCATGAACGCAGAATATGACGCCGACATCTTCAGTGCATTCTTACTGAGGAAACTCCATAACACTCTCGACACGCCGACTAGCGATCACCACCATGCACGGACAAAATACCAAAAAGAGTTCGCGTTATCTATTAAACTCAACTATTTCCTTGGTGTACTCTGCTCGTGGTCAGGGGTGTAAAGACTATTCATGACTACTTTTGTAACGTTTATAAAAAATAAAAAATAATTTAAATTTATTTAGTGGAAAATATTTTTTGCATGGCAATTTAGTTCTTAAGAAAATTCCCAAAAAATCATGTTAGTTTCCTGGTATATTTAAAATATTTTTTAACACCTGACGATCTACTGAATATTGATACATTGATAAGTCCACAATCATTAAAAAAAATGCATATTGAATATTTAAAATTATCTATTATGCTTTGGTTGAAAGAAAAGTTAACATTAATAATATACCCGTAAAAAAAATTTTTATACGTACCACCTCATTATTTTTTAATATAGAATAGTAGCATCCTTTTTTCAGGTGATCTTTGCGATATTTGTACAAACCATGGGATATTGTTAACAAACAAGAAAACTGAGTAAATCCAGTGTATCTAGATCAAGGGACCATATTTCATACAATAAGCACCTTTAAGTGATCGTAAATTGTCGAGCTATCTTTCAAATAAACCATTAGAGCCTTGTAGTCGTCGTAAGACTCCGATTCGCTTGAGAGGCATCCAGATAACCCCTCAAGTGAAAAGCTGAGCCGCAAACCATGGATACTAGATAATTTTGAAAATATTCATTTTATATTTATGCTCTCTGAATGGCTTGAGTGTTATTAAAAAGTATACTGTGACACATTATTTAATAAATTATCCATAGATGTCAGAATCACAATCCTATACTATAACCGCATCTCTAGTTTCAGATGCAGAAATTTTGATGTTCATCATACGATCATGTTTTTCACGATCATGGCAGATTATAGAAAAAATGATATCGTATATTCTTTGATATTTGAGATGTCTTGTGTTTGGTTAAGCTAGATCTACACCCCCCCCCACCCCCCTCCCCTACTTAGTTACCTTCATATAAAAAGATATATTTTTTTATAGCTTTTCTACTTTCAATATTTGATGATAATAAATCTTCAAGTTATTATATGTTTCGAAAAACATTAATCTAAGTAGTTATTTGTAATAAGGTAGTTCTTAAACACAGGTAATTATATTATACAGAATTATTCACGCTGCATTATACACTATAAAAAAAATATTTCGCAACGTATTGATAAATTTTGAACAGTTCAATCACTGAAGAAATGTGGGTCACGAGATAATTCACATGTTGCTTTGACAGCACCCATCGTAATAAGTTAAGTTTTATTGATGTTATTTCTTTGTGCCGACGCAAGGAAAGTGCTTGCAGAGAAAACTTTTCTCTTTTGGGCGAGTGCTTATTGATATTAAAAATAGCATCATCATGTAAAAAAACACGAACATTTACAATAATATTAGCTTGATTTGCATAATCTGACGTAAAGCTAAATGGCCAAATATGACCATTGATTAATTTATTTAGAAAAGAATCATAACTTATTTCATATTTATGAATGATTTATGACGAGGAGATATTTTTTACATTTATTATTCTTAAAATCGTTGAAGAACGTCTTGCGGTGCAGTTTTATGCATGCTTGCTTGTAGGCTTTGAATTTATGGGTTCAAATCCGAGTCGGGCTATATTTATTTGCAGATTATCAATTTTTTTAAAATAAAAAATTCTTTCAAGGTTTTAGGAAAAAAAACACAAAAATTAAGAAGTGCAAGTTTAATGGCACATATAAGACAATATCAAGAGATGTATTAAGACGGCTTTTATAAATATAAATTATCTGCTTCATCCCTATAAAGGGTAAATTTTTTTTGTATTCCTCGTGCGGAAGACATCCAATCTTAGATGATCTAAGACTACACTACTCCGTTAGTTGGAAGCTAAAAAGTACGAGGCTGGTAGCAAACAGTAAGAAGCATTCAGATGTTGTGTCTTGTAATTTGACTTGTTGTGTGCAGGAAAATCAAAGGAAACCTTCATCAGGAAATATTTTGTTTTCTCAAAAAATATTACCCTGCTCGAATTTGAGTACTAAACTGCGCGATTGATAAGCGGTTGCGCTAACTACTGGATCTCAAGGCGTTTTTGTAGTGCAGCCCTCCCTTGGTGTCGCTTCGTATTTGACGCCAGCAAGCCATCTTCTCTCAGGGTATCCCCATAAGACATCCGCAGCGCACCGTGTGGCCAGCCGCACGGCTTTATGGACAAAACTGGATGATTGAACGAGTTATGGTACAGCACTCCCAGGGCACCTAATATTATACGCTGAAACAGCGATCACCAACGCGATATTAATTATAGAGTTAATAATTATGGGAAAAGGGTTAAGCTACATAAAAAAGTATACCCTAAAATATTTTTAAAATATAAATGGATATTTCAATTTTTAATGCCTTATTTGATGTGACACTAATATTTTATAAAAAGTTAAAAGACTGGTTTAAGTATGGTGTTGATTCACTTAAGTATTAAATTTGCTGAATGATGAAAACGGTATAAAACTGTTTCGTTAAAAAATAAAAAATATATATATCAAAGAAAAAACGCTTAAAGATAGATATTGTACTAGGTTATTGAAAAAATATTTTTTGTTTAGAAATTAGATAAACGGTCCCAAACAACAAAAAAACCAAGGTTTGTCACAGTATAAAGACACGATCCTCGATACGTTTATCCAAGCAGTTAAATATTTACATATTACTTATAAAGCATTCTAGTCTAAAAGACCGCTTGAATTTAAATAGCACATAAACATTTAACACTCTTTTACCAAAGCAAAAAGCTCAAATGGATAAATAGGAAATTCTCCAAATGCAACATCATTCCTCACAAACTATTCCGCCTTAACAAAGGGGGCTTAAGTATTCCATGTTAGAGGATCATTGTTGGTGTCCGACGGCTTCGCAAAAACCTGCTCACCACTGCCTGTCGTCTCGAATGCAATCCGTACAAATTGTGCGCTGCGAGCGATATGTTATTGCTTGATTTACAACGGACTGCGAATCTGTTACTTCGCCCAACAGGGAGATGACTGCTCTCGAGTAGGATTTATATGGAAAATCCGTGCGTTTTTTACGAACTGGAAAATCTCTTTCGTAACACGCCGACGTTTCTATACAGTAATTTATTTACGTATTTTAACCCGATGGATTCGCTGATAATATAAGCAAACGGCTTTGATTTATTTCAAACGCGCGGTCTTTATATTTTTTTTCTAAAGATGCGTACACGAATGATTTATGTAACGCTGCCATTCGAGTGGTGTTTTCTGTTTTGAGTGTAACTGTTTTGTCTTAATTTGATTACATCGCTGATGCGGTGATGATGTTATTTGGATATTTATTGATTGGAATGTGGCCGAACGCAGTTGATTGGATGGGATGATTTATGATTGTTGAAATGTAGTAGATTGTTCTGGAAAAAAATCTAGCGTGGCAGGCTATACCATCTGCGAGATAATAATGATGAAACCGTTTCATATTTTAATGGACGTGATGATATTATTGGGCACGTCTGTAACTGAAATGTTATTAAAATACACGTAACGGTTGATGACATTCAGCATTTATGTTTGTAATTAAACACAAAGAAATGCATTACGTTCATGCAAATCATTAGCATAAAGTTAATATGAATAATATTGCTATATTGCTAGCCTCATTATTTTTCTGTTGATTCCGACGTTTTTCCGACGTTAGAAAAAATAAACAAGTAAAAAGCTGTTACTATTAATACATTGAAGCTGCTTCACTTAAACAAATAAACTAGTTATATATAAGTACTTTTTATTTCATACTAATTGACTTGTTTTTTTTTAATTAGAGAACAACATAGCGATCAAAAATTTACAATGATTTAATGTGATGATGATTAAATTTATAATGTGAAAATTATGCACGGAAAAAAACACAATCGAGTTTATGTTAAATTTTAATTAAATATATTTTGACAACCGATTGATGAACAATAAAATATTTTATTTTTACAAAAAATAAACACTTGATAAGTTTGAGTTCGGTAGCTGAATATTTCAAAAGTGAACATTGAACTATCTAATATTTGTCTAGATATTTTTCACCCCAAAAACAATCCATTATTTGAGTATTGCTATCGAATATTTCCAAGTTTCTGATTGGTTTTAGCCCTTGTTTATCTATTTATATATATTTTTTTTTCCTAGAGTTTCCGATTAATCCGATTGATTGAAAAGCAAATCTAAAAAAACGTAACTGCATATACTTATTTGTTTTGTTTATATTTTAATTGATTTTTCTTGTGAGCAAATGGTAATACTCTCTTCTAACTAAGCAAAAGTTGTTACTTACACTTGTGACCGCTTACTAGTCTACTCATTCTCCATTTAAATGTCAAAGAAAAGTGGATTTATACCTTTTGTGGGTATGTTCATTGTTATATATTGGTAAATGGTTTTGAAGCATCATATCGTTTTAATGTTTTCACTAGTTTTAGATGGAATATGAGTATATTATCTGTTGTGAGTTGATTTTAATAAATGTACATAAACCCTTATCTGCATATAATGACAGATCGGTAACAAACCATAAAACCTTTTTTTTAACCCCATAAAAACTTATAGGATCAACCGTTTCGTTTTGTGACCATTATGTAGGACCTGTCTAACTAATTTAAATCAACTTTTTACCACTAACAGTTCTAGAATAGACACAATCCGTAATAAAAGATGACATCCCCCAAGTTTTGGCAAATTAGCGAAAACATGATTTAAGTATAAGCTATTGGAGCACATTATTGAAATTAATGAAAAATCAATCAATTAAAATTATTTAGTTTTTTTTATTACTCAGTTTTTTCCTATAAAACATATGAAAAATATACAAAATATTATTTTGCCTTAACACATAATTCCTTAAATTCTCAATTTTTTTTTCGGAAAAATAAAAAATCATGCAGTTAAAGGGGGGGGGGGAGGGAGTTAAAACAATAATAAACAAGATATTACTAAAAGCTCAAAACAAATATTCTCGAAACCCCACAAATCACCATCGTATAAGCAATTCAAATAAAACTCCGGACACGCGTCGATTTGCAGACAAATCGCGGGGACAGCGGCGGCGGGCGCGCTGGTAGCAGTGGCGGACGTCAAAATTTCAGATAAGTCGTTTCAGGCGGTAATTTTTTGCATGTCGGACAAGGGGGCTGGCGGTCGCACCGCATAAATTCTCCAACTGAGCCATAAGTCTGCCGCCGGCGCTGGCCAGGGGCGTCGCGAGAGCTCGCCGAGGGCTGATCGTATCGCGGCCCGCGCTGATGGAGCGGTGCGCCGCGCCGCGCGTCAACGGGGAGACCTCGCCCCGTGAGTTATGAGACGATTTTGGGAATTATTCTTGCGATTTATTTCAAGCATGGCGTTTCGATGCAAATAAAATATGGGTGTTTACTTTTTATTTTACTCAGCATCGTATGTAAAGTCGCTTAGACTTTCAGGTAACACAGTTCCTTTGATACCTGTACGCTTCGTGTTTCGTTTTATTTTTTTTTTTTAAATAATATTTTATATGCTTCTACAAGTAGTCAAGTAGCGCATTCTATTTTAAAAATAATTACTAATGCTTATTAAATTATTATGCATTTAAATTGAGCTCCTAAGACTTCCCTTTTTATTTTACTCAGCATCGTAAGTAAAGTCGCTTAGACTTTCAGGTAACACAGTTCCTTTGATACCTGTACGCTTCGTGTTTCGTTTTTTTTTTTTAATAATATTATATATGCTTCTACACGTAGTCAAGTAGCGCATTTTATTTTAAAAATAATTACTAATGCTTATTAAATTATTATGCATTTAAATTGAGCTCCTAAGACTTCCGCAACAACCAATAAGTTGTAAAGTTAACTATGTTTTGATTTATGTATTTGATGAGAGTTGTAATAAAAACATATAGGTAATACAAAAAAACTCAGAGAAATTTAAATATATTTTTTTTATTCATTAGTTTTAATATTTTTGAGTAAAATACTTGAGTGATTTTCCACATGTTCGTTTTTATTTGTGACCGGTTTCGCCAACCTTTCACGCTGGCATTATCAAACAGAGTTATCAAACACTCAAGTATTTTACTCAAAAATATTAAAATGGAATTCCACCAAGTACTCTCTGTCAAAAATATTGAACATTAGTTTTACCTAGAATATCTGCTAGTTGATAGTGTATGAACTACACAAACTTTTATGTCTGACACGTTTTCAATTTGTTAAGTTAGTTATATACGTGTAATGTTTTTTTTAATTATGAAAACAATACGTGTATTTTCAATAATAATATGAACTGAATATTTGACAATGAGACTTAAAAATATAAATCAGTGTTTTTTTTAGTGATATAAGCATTAATCATAAAAATATTGAAGGTTGTTACGATTCAATCGTTCAATTCAACTAGCGTTTGAGTCGTCAAATTATCAAAAAATTTCATTAAGGCAAAAAAGGGTATTATTAAGGTAGGTGGTGATTTTAGAAACGATAATGGTACGTGTTTCTTTATTTATTTTCTTCGAGTGTCTTCACACTCCAAATGTATTTTACAAATTAAATGTACACTATGTTTTAATTAGTAATTTTTACATGTTTAATCATCGCAAAAGTCGTCATATATTGCCGATCACTGCAGTAAATTGTGATTCTACCTTTCGGATCAAGGAAATTGCGAATAAATAAAAATTTAAATATGAAATATCAATGTGAAGTCTTTGAATTATTCAATACTTGCGATGTCAAAAAAAAAATTCTCAGGACGATATTATTATACTAAAATACGAACCCCGCATTTAATAAATCTAAAAGCACATACACTCACCTGAAAAAATTATGTCGGACATGTTGCCAATAATTTATAAGGCCATTTGGTCGGTGAGCCGGGCGGGCACCTTCCTCAGAAGCCACGGGCGGCTGAGGCTTTGAGATTTGCAGAAGTCCAGTGCAAAAACGTCTCGCCCGCGTTACCGATCCACTCTTGGCCGCAAGAAAGCCGGTATTCTGTGGAATAACAAATATTCTGGAACATTCTGTCGTGTGGACGCCGCGAGTGTCCGAAATACGAATCACTGGCTGCGAAGGACTGTTTGTTTTTGGAATTTCCGTTTAATTAGGGAAAGTATTTCTCACCTTGAATGGTGCTGGAAACTCTGCTAATTTATTTGCAATACTTGCTCGTCACGTTTTTTGCTTTACGCGAGTACGATGTTTTCAGGCGGATGAACAAATTTCGGCTAAAAAACTGTAAGTCAATTTTTTTGCTCTCAATAAATTGAAAAGTGTGGCACAATATACAAAACATTGATTATTAAAAATAATCGTCTTGAAACATTGAAAATAATTTGAATTGAACAAAAAAACAATCCCTGAAACTTTTAATGAATACTTTAATCAAATAAATCCAAGTAAAAGTTTAAAATTTATAAATAAAAATGTAATTAAAAAGAAATCTTATGTCAATGATCAAAACGAGATAAAAACACATAGAAATTTTACACAAGTATAATGTCTCCCATTTCTTGTTATTTTAATGTTCAAACGAGAAAACTCTGTATTAGAAAAAAAATCGGACGCAAAAGGGTATATCTACAAATGTTCGTGAGACGGTAGTTACAATAAATTCTATATCTGCATCACGAAAGGCTGATGTACAAAGATAATTATAGATAGTTATGTGATAACTATATAGTGCTACAAAAACACAGCGCGTATTTGCAATGGCGTTTCTACAAAAGGAATATCGGAAAAGTTACAACTTAAAGAATTGTATGAATATTTGTTTTTATACGTTTTAAATGGAATATTTAGCTCGATTGTGATGTGAAGTATTTATATACATGTATAAATACATAGATTGTATTTTTTTACTTGAATATATTTATAATGTAACAACTGTGTGACAAGACATCTTTAGTTCTTAGTTAATAGTTATCTAAACAGTTTTTATTTGTTTTACGAATATTTGAGAGAAAAAGATAAAAATGAAATGAGTTTTAAAAACATGTGTCACAAAATTTAATTTCAGACTTATGTACGATTTAAGTACGAGTTCATAACGCAATTAGAAAGTCATTGGATTAAATATTATTTTAACAAGACTTTTTTTTTTCTGATTGTCCTATGTAAGTAGTTTGATAATGTAGTTTTAATCGAGTAGTGCTTGTTTCAATTTACTAAAGTTTTAATTTTTGAAAATTTATTTAATTATTTTAAAAAAGTCAGTATGAATTATTTAATATAGAACTTTCACTAAGTCCGTTCTCCAACCATTAAAAATATATTGTATCTTCAACGTTGCATATTTGTACATACTTTTGACCTTTAATGTCCGTCTAATTCATTGAAATTCATAAATATTTTAAGCATAAAATTTTATGCGCTTCGTTAAAAAACATGTCTGTAACTTGTCTCTTGTGGCTGGAGAATTTACGTTTATGATTTTGACACGTCAAACGGTAAACACTTAACTTTTCTCTAGAACGACAAGGCTTCCTAGAGCGTGTTGGACAATGCCCAGGCACTGTGCGGACTTACACTTGAATTTACTAACAAAGTTTGCTTTACGAAGAACGGAGACATGCCACCTAATGTGATCGTTCTCCCATATAAGGATAAATGGAATAAAATAGGCCGAGAACTCATATATTAAGAGTAATTAAATAAAACTGCTTGTTTTGTAAAAAGGAGAAAAAAATCTGTAAATAAATATAATATTATTATCAAGTGAGTTGGATTTTCTCCAGTATGAAGAATTGAAAAGTAATTTTTAAATTACAGTAGACGCACAATATTTAATATGCTATTATAAAAATAGGAATTTAGTAATATAAAAAATAAGAATTGAATAATGTAGAAATAAATATCAAACATTTAGTGTTGAGATTGAATCCGAAATTTTGAAATACATTTCGTTAGTTCAAAAAAAGCCTTTAATACAAGCGTATTTCAATGATTTAAAGTATTTAACTATATTATCATATATTTACGAAATAACTAAACTGAATGAAATATAAAAAAAACATAAATTTATGTATCAAATCATATATACCAGCAACCTAGATTTATGGGCTGTTAGTCGTGACAACTCGTTCAATCTTCTTGTCGGAAAATTTATTATTAGATAATTTGCACTGTTAACATTATACTGGAAAAAAATGTTGAGAATATTTATTTTCTACTGGCTCTAACGTTCACAATAATGAATAGGATAATCATGTTCTCGTAGACAGAAATAAAAATATCTAGCATATTTCTTAGAAGAGAAAAAAATTGGACATCGGTGCCTTTATATGGGCTGTTTACACCATCATCAGTGTTTAAGGATGTTCTGCTGAAAACTTGTCACGCAGCGGCGCTGGCGTTGAGAAGTTTCTCACATTTCAGAGCTTTTTTCAGCCGGTCTTTTTCAAGCACGCCTCTATAAGTTATCATTACTTGACCAGTTGCACCCTGGAGACTTTGAAAAACCTTCAACGGTTTTATTTCTGATTTACTTACTGCTGCATTATAACAGGAGTATACGGAAACTAATTGTGTTCCTGATATAATGACGTGTGATGTTTATTGCTTAATTTTATATTCTAAAAAATTGGATTTATTTTTTATTGGCTAACTTAAAAAGTAAAAGTTAATTGAATATGTTTTTAATGAAACATCTCAGTCAGTCACTTTGCTGAAAAAAATATTGTTATTCCTAACTATTTAAAGAAAATAAAACTTTTTCGTGGTGGAAAATTTAAAATGAGTAAAAGTGCATCATATTATTGTAAATTGCGTTTAAATTGTCATTATTATTATTATCATTTAAAATTATAATCTAGAAAAATAAAATGCATAAATATGTACAGAATTGAAATATTTTGATTTCAATAATATTTAGAAAGTATTTTTTTTGTCAATCAATATTTAAACTATCAATGATAGACAGTTTTTTTCTAGATGTACTAGAGTATTGTCAATAGGTATGATTATGTATAGTCATTGATTAAACAATGATATTGTTTTCATCGTCTTGTTATTAATTGACAAATGATTGACAATAGATAAGTTTTACTATCGTAGAATTTTTTCATGCATATTAGAAATTTTAACATTATGATCAATACAATAAAAAATCCGAATATTTAATTTTAATCAACGCAGTACAAAATCACCTTAAACTTCTAATAATTCTTATTTTGATTTTGAATATGATTCAAAAATATTATTTTCGTAGATTTATATTTAGTGACCTATAGTTACACATATATATTATATTGAATTCATGTTTTTAATAATAATGATAAATTAAGTACGGTAATATTTTATTAATCTTTAAAATAAAACAAAAAAATGAGTTTATCTTAAAAATGGCTTACATGTTTCACTTAAAAAGGAATATTTGTGAATTTTATTTATTATATAGAAAACTTAAAATATATAATTTTAGATAAACATGCATGTAAACTGTGATAAAAAATATTTAAGATATTTCAAAAGACTATACTTGACACCTTGGTGGCAAAATCAAATACAACTCAGGTGGGCTGCCGTTTAAACAAAAGAGATCATTACGTGTATTTACTAACACCCATCATATGAAAGTGACAAGCGACTATGAACGCCTTCATTGTTTCAAAATTAACTCAAACGCTCAGGTCGGTCTCTCAAAACTGAATCAAATAAGAAAAAAACATCGTGATTGCTTGTCAAAACCAATACAATAGACATATAAGATGTTCTTAAACAAATATTATTAAGAGACAAGTATTTATATAAGAATAAACTTTGTTCACATAAGTTCAAAATACAATTAAAAGATTTATATATATATAGGTGTTTTTACTGATGCATTAATAATCATAGTTAAATATTTCAAAAAAATATTTACTGTCTTTACCTGCTTGTGGAGAGCAATACTTCCAGGTAACGATAGGTTATATTATGTGACAGGAAAAAATGTTGTCTTTTGTTATTAAGATGGTACACCTGTGTCTCTGATTTCACACGGCCGGCTAATGAAGATTTCGGCCACAGAGGCTTGGCCGGGCGTTTGAATAGCACCCGTCAAGTGCTCGGGTCAACACCACTTGTCATGCGCGGAGCATGCCGAGAACCTCAGTCGCCCGTGAATTTGTCTTACTATTTTTTCACGACTCCCAAAAGACTCCCAAACAGTGAAAAAGTCTTACGAGCTGATATATATATATATATTTTTTTATAGATTTGGTACCTTGCTTGTTATGTACAAGGTATGCTATCACAATTTGGGGAAATTTTCCAAACTTGTCAAGCGAAATTTTGCCATACACGAGTCACTGAAGCTACACCCCCTGGTTTATCCTCTTTATGGTTCTGATGACACGCTTAAAGTGACTTCATCATCTGTGGGTGTCTCACCACTGACTTCAGGTCATCCAAGTACAGGCCCTCCTGTCGGCATTGGCTCTCCAGTTGGTGTCTCTGAAGGCTAAAGATGGGGCATGAACTTACAAGGTGGATCACTGTTTGTGGAGTAATATCATCACAAGGGCATGTGTCGTCGCTCGTCAAGTGGAACCTGCGGAGATAACTTTTCATCACTCCATGAACCGTTAGGAGCTGGGTTGATTCAAAGCTATTAGTTATACGGGCTGATAGTTATAATAAGGCTCTACATCATTTTAAGCGCAGTACTAATGTTATTAAATTAATTTATTTTCTAAGTCCAACTTTGCTTCAAAATTAAAATTTTGGATTAATTTCGTAATGCTTTCTACGAAATAATGCTTAATCTTATTAATATGTCATTTTTTTTTTTTTTAATTATTCATAAGACAAATAAATAGTTTATAGTTTATCATATCTATGGACGATAGATAGTTCAAAATATGTCATGTCATGGCGCGCAGTGCATGCATCCCGTCCCCGATCCGCCGCCTTCTGAAGTGGCACCGAACCTCACCGAAAGCATTTGTTACAAATCCGACCAACAATAGATCATTGTGGAGCTGCCTCCGCCGTGTCAATTGGAGAAACAATCTGTATTGAAATATTTTCGTATTTATTATATCAACACTCGCCGCGGACCAGAAAGTCGCTTCATAATATGCCGAGTGCTTTTAATATTTATAAGACTCTCGAGAATAAAGTTATACGCCCGGAATGCTGCGATGGTACACAATAATGTATGGATATTTAACGTTTCGGTGTGGGAAAGACTAATGGACCAGTCATCTTCGTGCCCAAGAGCTCTGCATCTATGACGAGGTGCATTGTTTTTGGGAATTTAAAACTGAGTAGATACAACTACTACTCGACGTCAAATCTTCATGGCGAGGGGAGCTATTTTTTGTATCTATCCTCCGTCGAGGGTCTATAAGATCACACACTTTTCCTACATCAATGTCGTCTGCATAACCACTTGTGCACAGTTTACTTTCACATCTAGTATTGTTGTGCGCAATAACAATCGAAGTTTATTTGAATTAAATAAATCAAATTAATTGTTTGAATTTTTTAAATATTTTAAAATGTTAGATATCGACAACTATTCTCACGGAAGCGAAGATATTACCTCATCTTCTCACAAAGGATCTTGAGAGACAAGTGCTTTGTGAAGTATTGGATGAGAGCTGTAAAGGATGGCCATGCTGTATTACATAAGCCATATCAGACGTATTTTATCATAGTCATCAAACTCAGCAATATATTAATAAATTAAATATACTATTAAATCAATTGTCTGAAGATTTTTTTTAAGTAGGGACTCAACTTTGGAAGAAATGAAATCTAAATAGGATAAAATTGACAGACATGGATAAAAAACATGGTCTCACAGATTGACTCCGAGAAACAGGATAAAAGACAACTAAGCAAACTGGTTTGGTATTTATTGTATTGTATAATATATAGTTTGCATCGCCAGAGTGAAGTGTGCCAGTTTAAAAATGCTTCCGTTGGCGTAAGACTAATGTCAATTTATCATGCATAAATTATACGTAGTCTCCTAGCTATTTGAAATTTTATTCTAAAAAAATTATTATGAGTCTATTCCTTAAAATTATAATTCACATTAAATGAAATTATGTGCTATCTTATAAAGATATCTGATTTTTTCAATATTGCCATGTGTTTGTTACCTTGCAAGAATTTATAAACTGTTATTATTAAAAATGAATTTCAGCCAAACAGAGAATCGATCATTTCGAACAATTTTGGAAAAGATCAAAGTTGAGCGGTCCTCGTTTTTTATTTCATTTTTTAAACGTACCTACTAACCTTTGCTGTAGAAAGTTAAACGAAACTTAGCACCTATAGTCATAATTTTATTGGAACAGACGTTTCGTAAAGCCGGGCGGCGTCGCGGGCCGCCTCGCGCTCTGAATCGCACTTTGCGGAGCGACATAAATATTGAAAATATTTTGACCCCGACATCTTAATATCACAATTTAGTGCAAAATAATGGAAGTGGGAAATTAATCAAAGCTGCACAATCGAAGAAATCTCGGGCCACACAAAGCATGGCACATAAATCGTCGAATTACTGCCGCGCTGTGACTGCTCCCCTGGCCGAGCGTCTGCCGGGACTCGAATAACACCACCAGGTCCGCACTGGGGGAAAATGATCCGTATTTCTTTTGATTTAATATACAATTACATTCAACCTAATTTATGACATTTTTATAACATGAATTAATGATAACGATATAAATTTTTAGCATTCGGTTCTTTTGCTAAATATTTTGGCCAAAAAAATGAAACGCAACATAGCACCCAGTGTGAATTTAAATAACGGCCTCCAAAGCTTGCGAACATATGTAATTTAATAAATGAGATATTTGATGCCGTTCAATTATCAGGTAATTGAAAAATAAACATTATACATGCCATTAACAGGAACGACGGAGAGACTTTAACATAAACAGGAAACCTTAACACCATATAAGCAAATTAAAACATAGTTTGCAAAAGTATATTTTGTAATTTATAGAGGAAATACGTATATTTGTTGTATTATTTATGTGACAAATCCGCATTTCTTATTTAGTGACAGTAAATTTTCATGGAAATTACCACATCGCATTAAACAGCAGTTGATTTTTTGATCCAACTGTGTGTGCATTTATTGGTTGTTGATATATATATATATATATATTTGAAATATAATATAGAACTGCTCGTAGTTTTATTTTTAAAACGTTCATAAATGAAGGTAAAACCAATTTGTTTTCAGTGTTTTCAATTATCTCTAAGAACTCTACCTTACTCAAGATTTATATAGTTCGTTTGTATTAAAGTATATGCCGGAGGTGTATCAAACAACAATATACATTGAATATTTTCTACTGCTTGCTTGAGCTTTGATGTCTCTCTATCGTCATATTAGTGGGGAAAAAACACAAATATTGTACTTAATTATAATTTTTTTTTTATTTACGCACTGGTCGTGACAGTTTGAATGCCCAATTGCGACCTTATCAGGCCGTTGAGCGCGAGGCCGGAGCGCGGTGAGGACCACACGGCAAGACGCGACCTCTGTGACGTACGACGCGATGCGGTCGGTGCCGTGTCAACATGGAAATTTAGTGTAGCCGCGGGATTTAGTGGTGTCTGCGGATTTAGTCCAGCGACATGGCGAATTTAGTGCTGCGGCCGAAACACTGTAACCAGTGCCTTACTTACTTATCCTACACGCTGGTTCCAAAATGAGAACTTTTATATTAAAAAAAAAAAACTTCATAGCCACCAAATATTTATTTATTATTGTACAATGATATTTAATCGCTTAAATAATAATTTTTAAAATGTGATAGTTAATATTATTTGGTAATCGAATTAGAAAAAGCAGCCAGCATGAGTAAAGGGATTGGAAAAAATACACCCTTGCTTGACGAATTTTAGCTTAAGGTCAGTTTTGAAATTGTATTTTATAAATAAAAAAAATAGTGTCGACTAATTCGATGTCCAGCAAAGCAAACAGGTACGATCAAAATTACATCAGCTTTGAGATGCACATGTGATAATCAAGAGTTAATGTTAAAACTGGCCAACAACTGTATTACGTATATTTTTATATTTATTAAATTCATCCATAATTATAAAAAAACTCTTTGAATTTTTAAAATATTTATTTTTGGCATTTAATACAATTTATTACATTTATTGCATATTAACAGAGTAGCAGCAATATGCCTTTGAAAAATAATTTACAAATTCTCGCTAACTGAAATTAAGATCACTATCATACTATTTAAAAAATAATTTATTATAAACCATACTTTAATTTTAATTATGTATGGTATATTATTTACACTTATTTATAATCCGTAAAGTAAAACACGCACCTAAATCTTCTATTTAAATAAAACAAAAACAAGCATCGTATCTTAGAAAAATACACATTTAAGAATACATTAATTTGTTTCATATAAATATATAATGATGAAACAGAAGTTTCAAGTTTCTTCAAAAGGCTAATATTTTATATTACTCCATACTTTTTACTACTAAGCTGGACCACCATTTTGTCATCAGTTTTGGCGTCCCGCTGATCTGAAGTCACCGTCGAGCTAAAGTAAGAATATAGAATATATTAATTACGATTGCACATCGTAAATATATTCAATAAATGCTAATGTCTTATTTTGTAATGATTCATTCAATTAAAATTGAGATATCTATTCACATAAATAAAAATGTATTGATTTTTATTCAGCCATGGAGTAGCAGTCCTACCTTTAAAACAAAAACCCTTAATGAGAACTGAACTTTAATTTATTTTATGCATAAGTAAAAAAACTATAATTCTGTAAATAAATTTACCTTAATTGTAGCATTATAATATATTACAATAAAAAAATAAATGATTAAATAAATTCAAAAAATAATTTTTTTTAAAGTAAAATATTGGCTCCAGTCAATACAGATAATGTTATAATTTTTGTTATACTAAAATAACACAAGTGTTAAGAAATATGGCGTGTAATATAGTATGTTTACGTACTGATGGAAAATCCTAAATATTTTCCTAAAACACTTTTTGATGTGAATATAAAATGTTTTTATATACGAGTATAACGATTAATTAAAAAATATTCAGAATTGCAATAGCAGTAGAAACTCATTGAAATGTTGGTCTATATTATTATGGGTAAAGTACATGGGTTTATGTATTTTTGTGTAACGCGTTATAGATCTCCTACCCCATTAAATAGAAATGTATGATCTGGGGTTGCAATAAGTTTTGTTATGTGTAATAAGACAAAATGCGTCGCATCTGAATAATTTAACCTGTTTTTTTTTTAAGTGGTCTGCAATCAATATTTTAAAGACATATAAATGAAGTATTGAACATATTTTTATACAAAGTCGCATAATTTTTTTATAATAATATGCTTAAAATATCATTCATTGAATTCCCTAGTAATTAATCAATATAATTTTTTATTTTTGCAAAATTTAAGTCACAGTACAAAAATATGAATACGAGCGTACTTCTCATAAGGCAGAGTATTCCACATTTTTTCCCCCAACTAACTAACCAAAGTTCCAAAAAGGCAATTCATTTGCATTATGTTTCTTCTTCGCGTCCATAGCGTGCGTCTTCCATACGTTTCCGAAGCCTGAATATATACGAGTTAATTTATCAAGAAAGGCTTTGAATATTAAACATATCTGAGAGCAATAAATACACTTACTTATGACTTGTACCGGTCGTCCTGACCATATCTCCGTGGGGTGCCTTTCATTCCAAATGCATCGAACTTAAATCTGACCCTTAATCGGAGACACGCTGTATAGATTCGTGTGCGTTCGTAAATATTCATACGCCCTTATGATTTTTCTCGAAGATTCGTTTCGAACTTACTGAGGAGCTTTCGTGAGAAATGTTTGCATATTTTTGAACCGAATCTGTATGTATTCAAATTTACTGATCGTACATAAATAATAACACCAAACAAAGTATTTTTCAATGTTTGCGTACAATTTATTAAAATTATATTGGCGCTACTTAGTTTGTTATTAAATTGACAAGGAAATTTTAATGGAAAAATTATAAATAAATATTTTCTGAGCATTTTTCTTTTATGTAAAGTAATCGATTTACTTACATTCATAGTTGTTAGAGCCTTATATCGCATCGATTTTTAGTGAAAATTTATAAATGTCTATTTATCAAGGTCGTAAATAATGATTAGCATTCATTTATATAAATAAAAATAACAATTACATCTCCACTAAATTGATACTTGTTTAATTGTATTTATTTGGAATAATTTTGTAATATTTTAAATACAACTCATTTTATGTATGATTTGCCTTTATTTATATGCATCCAAATAATTTTAAATATGGCTTGATTTAGATTTTTGATAATTATTATTGTGTTTTAAAAATGTATTTAATACCCGAATGGTTTTCATTATTAGTGAGCGCACTCAGCACAACAAAATAATCTCTTTAGGCAAATGCGCTCACAAACGAAAATGTTCGTTATTTCATAGCTATTTTTACTATCAATATTTATTGTTTAAATACGGAGTCTCTCATTTTTAATCAGTCTGTTGTGTATAATAAAAACATCCCACTATTAATTCATTATTGCATTGATAAATTTGTTAATGTTTCCAATAAATAAGTGTTTGAGAAAACCGTGTGATGATTACCTCTAAGCGTATGCTTCTTTGAATCATGCAAATGTGTGGAGATATGTTTATTGAACACATTATGCACATAACGCAAAGGCAGGTGCACGATGGGGTGAGGTATATAAATTAGCAATGGGTTTTATCTTCAATACTTCAACAGTAGAGTATTCTATGCAGATAAGTATTATTTAAGATTTTAAATATTTTATTGGTTATAAAGGCTAATGCGTAGTTATTTTTGTTTTATTTTTATTACAGCTACCTTAAAAATGCGTAGTAATATATTGTAGTTTATACATATTAATGAAATTTCAAAAAGATGGCTTATTATTCTTTATTCACAATTATTTGTAACATTATTAATAGTTTGAATGCATTGTAATTATTATCCTAAGCAAAATAGATATAAGTCAACCATAGTCGAATGCAATATAGTTGCTAGTTAATTCGAATAGGTTTGACTAATGTAAACACAATATAAGCATTTAATACAAATAGTTAAATGCATTAGCTCCTTTTCTTTAAGTGCCTTTCAAAATAAAAGCAAGAATATTTTGTTAAAGACTTCATTAAGGATATGCAAAATCATTGAAGTTTTACAATGCTGGGGTTGCTTAGGCGTGGGTCGATAATACTGTTAGAGCTTTGCAGAACAATTCCATCAATATCACTATTTCAATTTCCTGCATCTTAAACTGTTGAGACATTTCTAACTATCGATAAAGCCACGGGAAGCATCTCGTCCCATTTACATGAGCCATCCCGTCTAAACGTCAAGTGTTCTCAAAGACTCGTTTCATGAACGCATTTTACGTAAGCAGGTATTTTCTCCTAGTAGACAATTAAGGAAGACATTAACATATACTCTAGCAACAAACTTGTAGTCATTCGTGTTTTGAGAAAATAATTAAATAAAAATATAGAATCATAATATATCTAACTAGTAAATTTACCTAAAACTATATTCATTTAAAAAACTACACTGACGTCAAGTTTCTGAAATATGAATTGATTAAATATATAACCTACAAAATCTTGTATAAGTAAAAAGTATTTGGAAAAAAATTATATAATCGTTAGGAAATTGTGATTTGATCAACATAATAAATGTTGAACGAGAATAGTTCTATGAAGGGTTTGATCTAAATAAAATATTGCAAACCACAATCAAATTTCTTCATACTCTTTGTTTTGATTCAGTATATTTACTTTGAAATTTGTCGATTGGTTCTTTAAAAACAAGACGTAGCTTTTGTTGCTATTATATATTTTTTGTCTTATCTTAAAAATAGATACACGTTTAGCATTGGACTTATTCATATAAGAATGTAAAAAAAACAGCGTCATAGCACTAGGTAGTGAAGATCACGAGTTAAATGTTTTAAGCAGAATTTATAGCAGTATTTTATTTAAAAAAAAAAACACGCCTTTTGAACACTAATGAAGCTAAATTTATCTTCTTGGCATCTTAGACGCTGCAAATGTTGCAGCATTAGAATATCAAATGGAGCTGTAATGTGCTCGACTCCCGGCATCCGTTTCCGGTGCTCATCGTTTACATTATTTCAATGTTGCAAGTTTTTGACAAATAGTCTAGAAAAATAAAAATAAAAAGTTTTGCTATTATACATTGTGCTGTTTTCTAAATCAACATTTTTTGATATTTTTCTGGGAATGAATAATATTTTTTCATATGAATAATAAGGTTTTCAAAAAAATGAAGGTTTTTTCTATGTTCTAATTTCCACATTTTTTGCAATATTTAAGGTACTTCATATGAAAAATATTCTCTTTAATTTTTATAAAACCATTTTTTTTTTTCGTCCAGAAACGTAAGTTTTAATCTTTAGCTAAATTTTAATGATCAATAATAATAATATTTGAATAATCTAAAAAAATGTGGACATGCATAGTATCGTTATTAAAAATAATAGGCTAAAAAATAGTTTTATATCAGTTAAATATAATAAATTACATTTTATATATTTAATGAAGATATTTTCATGAATTAAAAAATAGAAAAATTTTAAAACAAATTAGTCTTATTTTTCATTATCACTTTTAATAATGTGAACATCTCACAAATAAAATAATTATTTTTGAAGTATACGCACGATAATATAACTAATATATGTAGTTTTAAAATCTATTCAAGCGTGAAAACTCGCATACATTTAATCATATTTTTTTTATAAACAATTTATCAGAATCGACATCGCGTGATGCGCAGCCAGAATAATAAAAAAAAACATCTAAAAATTCCTAAAAAAACATTTTAATTCCCCCATTATTCAATGTAACCAACGCCTAACCGGCGTACACGCATTGAAAAAAATAAAACGGATTGGCTCGCGTGCCGATGGTTTGTCACGGCGTCAATTAAGAAGGTGCCATTTGCACCTGGCGAACGTGGCG
The DNA here is from genome assembly GCA_022113835.1 of Atopsyche davidsoni. Taxonomy (NCBI): domain Eukaryota; kingdom Metazoa; phylum Arthropoda; class Insecta; order Trichoptera; family Hydrobiosidae; genus Atopsyche; species Atopsyche davidsoni. The sequence goes on from JAILWY010000023.1 coordinate 12,005,073, forward strand.
TCAGTTCGCACGGGTGTCATTTTCATACACGCGTTTTTGTGCTCATAGAGAGCGGGGAAATTTACAAGACTCGGCGAGCGGCCATTGGCTGGGCGGTGAGAAGGCTCTACCTGTATTATCTAGATCAGGTGTTGTGAATATTCATATTATGAATTTTGATTATAAATATTTAAATTTAAAAAAATACGTCATAATATTAATATCTAGTGTATTTGTCTACATACTTTAATTTAGGTCTATCCTGTTGACAAATTTTATAAAAACACCATTCGCTTAATTTGAATAAAAAGCTTGATGTGTTATATAACAGAGATTTTTAATGTCAATAAACAAATAATAAGAACTTCCTGTGAGTAGCAATATCTAAATTGGGTATTTTTTGTAAACTATCTGTAATATTTAAGTTTGAATTGTTTTTTTTTCTAAGCAGTTTTATATAGTCCACTGTATTTTTGGAATAATTTGAATTTTATTTTATTTACGTTGAGGTATACCAAAAAAGAAACATGGTTATTTCAATCTCAAGAAATTAATATCAGTATAATATTATGCACAATGAGAAGCCCTGAAGCCAGGTTATATTAGTGTGAGCTGGATGAAGCCAGCGGGTTGCCTATTTCACTATTCTCTTAGACATAGGTTATGAAGTCCGCCAGTACAAACCAAATCGTTAATTGGCTGAGAGAATTATTGTAATTTATATAGTCTATGAGCATTCGTCTATAAGTCTCTGCGGTCCACCTGCTAATGAGGAGTTTTCAAATTAATTTTATATTTAATATTTTTTCTCAATACATGCAGAGTTATGTATTGTTTTCAAAACTAATATTTTTAGTTTATTCATAGTTCAAAAGTTTTTTTTGTCTATGTTTGGAGGTCAGATTGTTTTTTTAAGTCATTTTTGCTTTGAGTTATCACTTCAACTGATATTATAATAATTATGAACATATTTCATACTTTCATATATAGTTATACTACAAATAAAGTGGTAATGACAAAATATTATATTATTTATCAAATAAAACACGTATACAATCTTTAAGTCAAATACTTCGAAAAGAGTTAAGCAAAACTTTTCGGAAACGAAAAACTACAGATTTTTCAGCATTCAATTTATGAATTTATTATTATATATTTGTTATTATTTCATAATAAGTATTGCTGACGTAGTTATTTAAGATATATAGAGTCACTTTTCAAAACAAAAAATATGTGTAAACATGTTAGAAGTAAAATACTTCACATTAACAGGTTGACATTTTCTAGACGAAGATGACATCGTTGACTATTGAGAGAACCGGTCACATCAAAAATCAACAACTCGAAAGAATTATTTGATACTTTACCAAGACAATCTTAATAACACTGCTTAATTAATATTGAGTATAATAATAAATTTGTGCGTTCGATCTTTATCTATAATCGATGTAAATATGCACATTCTTTTTTCCCTTTGTAAATAATAATTTAAGCTGATGGTGAATTCATTGCTACAGATTTTCTGAGTAAAAAATTTACTTTATAAGGGGATTATTTTAAAATAAAAATATAAATTAGTCGACTTTCAAAAAACTGTAAAAGACTGATGGAAAAAAAATGCACGTAAGTTTCGATCAAAATATGGAATGTTCTTATTCACAGAAGATGCTTAAGAATCTTTGAGGTGATTTAAGAATAGGTGTTTTAACATGACTTTTGTAGTGCTTGTGATTACAGTATCAGTGGAAGTATCCTTCAAACACGAAACTCCGACAACGTGATAAACACTTTAATACCCTTGCAGGGGTAATTAAATCATAAAGTGTTCTCGCCGGCGGTGCTCAATACACCGCGGACACGGAGCTAAATCATTATAAACCCGAGCGTGGTCGATAACTCCCGCCTGCTCTAATACAGGGTTATTAAGGCCCGTCGCTCTGTAATATTTCAATTAGTCAGCAAAGGGTTAACCGTCCGCTGTGAGCCCTAAATAGAAAAACCCTTCAGCTAACATCAGTAAAAACCTATTTAAAAATCAAAATTCTTTTACTTTGATTTTTCAAACTAATTAAACAGATAAACATATTTTACATACTTGTATAAAATATCCTTAGGATCGTAAGGAAATCGGTGTACCTGAACTTCAGAAAAGCAGCCACTATTCATTTAGCACTAATTGACTTCCTATGCTTTTATGTTATTGGGTGACCATGAATGATCTCTCAACAAAATTGATAGCAAAATCAAGTGTATTAAATTTGATTAAAAAGCATTTGTGGCAATTCAACATATTATATTATGGCAGCCGCTTACGATGATATAAAATAATAAGTCTGTAAGAACTTAGTAAACAAATATAATTTAATATAATGAAATAAATGGATCACCAGATCAAATTAAATACAGATAATAAATACAAATTAATATAATTTTAAGTATTCTGTACACTATAGCTATACGCTATAAGTAGGAAAATTAACAAAAAGTTATTTTCATCATTAAATGTAGATACATTTCCTTAAGCATATCTACTAATTTTGATCAATTAATTTGGAATATTGGTACGAAACATATAATATATAGTGTGATTATTAGCTAAACTTAATTTCATCATTTCATAAGCTAGTAAAAATGTTTAATTTAAAAATGTAGCATAAACACTAATAGTTTTAGACCATAATAAATATCAAACTTTTATGTTGGACTCAACCACCTTCAAGATTATTGTATCAGGTTTAAATAATTGATTAAATTGAATAATTTTAAAATAAAGATAATTTAGCAAACATGTTTTAATTTTTAAATAAGTTCATATCAATAAAAATAAAATTATATTAAAATCCATATAACGCGTTTATAACTAGAATATCAAATTATACTATTGAAATATTCATAAAACGTCTATATTTGCATAATATTTATAATAAATTTCCTCCCAATTGACGACGCAAAACTTTGATCAGGTTTTCAACCAATTGATGGAAAGCTTAAAAATATATTTAATTATTATTTTCGATAATCTCTCGTTTCTGTGAGGGTTAATTTCTTTGCTAATAGCCAAGCGTGGGCTGCGCTAGGCGGGTGGCGTCAAAGATGACTTTACGAGGATATCACGATCTTTTTCGATCGACACTCATCGATGGAGCGAGCAGTGCTTTGGTCATATGAAATATTAAAGATTAAGGTATAAGCGTTAAGGGATACAAGTTTAAGTCAAAAAAAAATCAGCAAAATATCTACATACAGAAAAAAAAATTATAACAATTTATTTGTAACATTTACGCTGACGTCGAAGGCAGAAATTGATAGAAATTACTACCCAAGTATTTTTTTTGTATAACACGCATAATAATATTTTTTCGTTTGTATCGATAAAAGTATAGTAAAAAGAACCTAGCTGTAATTTTGTAATTATTTTTATTTGTATTTTTGAAAGTTTTTTTAAATTGACTGTATTACATAGGATTTAAAATAATTGATCTTTAAAATGCTCACTAAAAGAAAATTAAAATTGATTTTTTTCAGTCACCAATTGTCTCAAAACAAATAATATCCTCAATACATTAATTATTATATTTCGTTAACTTATGTATAGTTATTCAATATATTTTTAGAAATCCAGTACGTGAATTATTATTATTTTACTCCCTGCGTATTTACAAAACTGAACTGGAATTACAGGTCGAAGAATCAAATTAAAATAAACTGATTACACGTTTCTTTACAATATTTACACTGTTTTACAACAATATTTAGATACTTAATTTTACCACGTTTTGATCCCATAAATAAATCAAAAATTCAAATTAACCAAGGATTTTAGTGCCCAAAGTTGAACGTCCGTATTAAAAAAAATACCTTCAAATTGGAAGGTGATTAAAACCTAGTTAAAAAGACATTCTGAGCTTTCCTAGAACAATATTTTATCATATTTTACGACCGTGTTTATTTATTGCTTCACATTTTTTATATTCGAAAAATGGCGCCTCTGAATCTTCCATCTTCAACATTTTTTATACACGCTCAGCGTCTCAACTCATAACTCGGGATTTGGAATTATTTACAATATTAACGCAAGACACTATAAAAACAAATAATTTACAACCTATTCGAGGCTTATCCAACTTTCCTACTATCCACAATCCAGTGCACCGTAAATTAAACTTTTAATCCTAAATTAATAGCAAAAGCATTGGATTAAAAAACCATTGACGTAAATGTTGGTTTAATTCCAGTTTTTAATCAAGAAATGTTAATTACGAAATTTTTATATTATCTAATGCTGTCCAGTATCTTAAAATATCCAATACAGAGTTTGGATTATGTAAAAGGTCAATCAGAGTCAGAGTTTTATCATTAAACGATGGTTCAAAATTAAGCAACTGTGACTCAAGTTATTGTTTTAAACATCACGTTTTTATAATTTACGATTAAAGCGAAATGATTTTCTATAAGTTTTCAATATACGTGTTTAAAAATAGGGTGCAAGGCTTTTTATTATTTTGTTAATCATGTTTACTTACTGATATTTCTACTCATAATTGTATATACCAAGCTAGATCAGCCTAACTGGTTTCATTGCAAGAAAACTCAAGATGATCTTAATTTTTTTATTAAAAAAAAAAATGTTTTACTAAATAAGTTTATGTTATTTTTATAATTAAGTTCAAGTCTAACCTTGATTGAAAGCAGTTTTTTTTTTTTTAAATAAGTATTTAAAAAAATAAGCAAACACAAATTTACATAGCCAATATTTAAAAAAAATGTGCAATATGTTTTGATTCCTAAGTATATTGCTTTATTTGTAACAAATTAATATAATTGTTACTCACTAAATTAATATTAAATACTTTAAATTTAAGAAAATTATGAATTTTATTTTATTAGGCGTTTTAGGTATCTAAAAACTATCATCGTTATTAAAGATATTTTCATTATTTTATTCCTAATTTTAACGTTTTTATGTATCGGCGGTTAGTATTTCTCAGCATACAAAACTGATACAATAAATCATTCACAATGTAAAAACCTAAGTTATTTTAATAAAAAAGATGAATTCACTGATGCGTAGACGTCGAGAATGAATATTCAACACTTTCATCTTTTAAGTCTCCAGCAGCCGCGTTTAAGTATTCATAAAAACACTACGACGTATTAATTATATACGTGAATTTAATTAGCAGAAAATAAAAATAATTTTTATTATCATTCGCATGCACCTTTTTTCTGGAGGCTACGCAAAAACAATTAGATTCACAGTCTTACAGCCTGCTGTCAATTACCTTTACTAATTTGTACCGAAGCGGCCTCAGCATGTGAGGTTATAATTAAACCCCCTACGTGAGACCAGTCAAGGCATTTGCACCGCAGCAGTCTCAATGTTGTGACTCCTTTAATTATTATATTTATATTTATTTTTAATTATATACCTTTGACGAACGAATTATCTCCGCACAATCGCCGGGTATAAATCTTATTTAATTAATTTTGAAAAAATCTCGAGAGTGGGTTATTGGAGAAAATGGCTGAAATGTCTCAATGTGCAATATCACACGTAAAGAAATATGTGCGAGATTATATATGCACCTGTGCACATCGACACTATAGTTTTAGAGTTATTAACTTTTTAATAAAAACTTTTCTTACATAATAAGTTTAAAATTAAAAAGCTTTAAGGCTACTATTACTACTTTTCTATTTTTTGTTATGATTCACGTAATAACGACATTTTACTAATTGATCAAAAAAGTTATTGCTTTTTATTTTTTTCTTGACCATGTTTTTTTTTAAGAAGAAATAAGCGGCTGCCTTAAAAATTATTTGTTTCTTTAAAACAAAAAAAAATGACAGCAAGGATAGAAATTCATTGACGTAAGCAGCAAAAGCATCGCCATCGATATACATATGCTTTCTATTAAATTTAAAAGCTATATTTTTAAATTATATAATTTATATTGAATAACTATAATTCTTTTGGGACTATGTTTTTGGTTTTACATTTTTTTCATTCATAAGTATTTTTTGAGCGATAAATCTGAATTTTTTCATTTTAAACTTTACTTGTGCTAATTTGGATGCTTTGATGCGGATAATAATTTTGTTGTATATTTCAACAACTATCGATTTAATGAAAATAATTATTCATAAATATCAATAAATATCAATCAAAAATTTATATCAAGTACACAACGAAACCGAAAATAATATTTTATATATATAATATGATAAATAAATATTAACGGAGAAATTAAACATTTAAACGCCTGTCATTATATATGATAGTATTTATTTATTATTTATGATAATATGAATTTATTCATTTATACACTATACAGACACGGTCAGTGTCCATCACTTTCTTGAACTCTATATTATTGTTATTGCAGGCCATTCTGGTTGACGAGTAAAGATGTTAAACAAATAAAATCATTATTCACTATTATAATATTTACTATTGCATCGTGCACTCAAAACAATCTATTCATTGTCAAATATTGGTAAAGAAACTTTAACGTTATGGTTATATGTTTATTATAAAATACAAAGTAACCAAAACCTTTTAAGACTTAATAAATATTTTTAAAGTTTATGCCCTAATATTAATGCTATTTATATCAAAACGGTCACGGCTCGTATATCTTTAGCGCAGATTTATAATTACAGGCAACACTCGTTCCTTATCTTTCATCTCATTACTTCATGGTTGAATGGGTAATTAAACTGAATTTTAAATTAAATTCGCACACGCGCATCCGTACAATTACCGATCAAAAATGAAAAATTTTGGAACTGATTGATTAAAAATTTTACAGTTGATCGCAAAGGTCACTTTCTAAAAGCGATGATTGAAAAATGGTATTAATCATTATTAGGTTGATTGGGTTGAAATATTTTGAATGAACAAATATACTTTGTACGGGAGAGAGAGAGCTAGGAGCTTTTAACTCCACTATTTCATGTTGTTTTATTATACGATTGCCACATTAAGTCCTTGCTAAAAAATACATCCATATTTATATAGCAGATTGCCAATACTGTCGCTTGATTCAAACGAAGAATCACAAATATTTATATAGTATGCCCAGTTATGATTTATTATTACTCACATTCTCTTTTTTGTGGCATAAAGTTGTATGCATACCTTTGCTCTCATCCGACATATTTCAATATCTGAAGGTTCAATTCCTATACGCCTCGCAATGGAAACCTTTGTACAAAGAATTTATAAAATATCACCGCAAAAAATAACGCATAGAAATATACAACTTTCAATGTATAAAAGTGTAATTAATAATTTTATGATTCCGCGATGATGACTCTATATTATATTTTTTACAATAATTACGTTGGTAAACCAAGCCTACTGTGTTGATGTACTGTATATATATACATATATATATATATGTAGGTGTTTTATAAGAACTAATTACCGGGAAGACTAATAACTTAAATAACACACCATCTAAAAATAAGTATTGTATTGAATGAATATTACATGAAGACTTCGCATTTGTCGCTCCTACCGCTGCCTATTTATTATTTATTATAATAAATTACTGAATTGTTCTCCATATCTAGACGATATCTTGAGACCGTAAAGAGATGTTGACATATTGAGACTACTCATGGAAAGTCTTCTTCAGACCACAACAACTTTTATTTTATAGCTTCAGCATATTTGCTAGATTTATGCAAGCTTCTTTTCGAGCTTTCTTTTTCAGATACTGACTGCTATCAATGTGGTCATTTCATAATTTATAGTTAATTATGATATAAGTAGAATATTTTTTCAATTTACCAAAAAAATTGTTTTATATGTTAATATAATTTAATTTTTGTTATTTAAAAATTAAATTACAAATCCAATAATAAGGACAATAAGAACAACATCATGTGATTTTATCAAATCGGCTTGATTTTTAGATTTCCAAGCACTTGCTATAAAAATACGTATTTGCGCTCAAGTGCCTATCTGTGAGAAGGTTTCTTATATAAATAGTGGAACAGATAATTTGCGGGATCATAGTTGTAGATCATCATTGAAGAGTGTAACGCCGGCGCGTTCTAACGACCAATAAATAGCATGATACGAGCTTGGTATGATTTTAAATCGACCTGTTGAGAATATAGATAGATACTTGAAAGAGAAAATTCTTCCGAATAAAGTTACATTATTTACCTGAAAGTTTCAAGAAATATCATTACTAAGGTTGTAAATCTTCAAAACGTTAGTTTATATATTTAAATGTTTATTGCAATATTTTGAGTTCCAAATAGATGTACATAAATAAATTACAAATTCTACACATGCGTCGGATTAGTACTTATAGTATCCATGAAATCAACTGATGAAATATATCAAAGTTGTCAATATTTTTCCCGGCAAATTGAATAAATGCATGGCTTGTTTGAGCTGAACGTGGAATTGCAATTTGAAGTGGCAATGGGCCTCTCCCTGGAGGGATTTTTTGGTTTTCAGACCACCGGTGCGAGTCGCCGATGGAACTCTTATGAATATAAACATAAAGCGGAGGCACGGCTCTCGGGGCAGACGAGCGCGCCGTTGCGGGGCTTCGGTCCTCATATGAGATTCTGGTCGCAAGTGACTATCCACTATAATAATTTGTTACAGTTTTTGCTACCGGCGAGCTACACTATTGAATAAAAGATAATCGACCCTTGGTGTCATTATACCCGGTGCATTTGCACCTAAAGTATCGAATGAATATCCGCAGTTCGTTAGAGAGGAGGGAAAGAAATTTCGCCGCCGTTGAAGGAGTAGTTTTTAAGGACACATACAGTGCGACGGCTACGGAGTAGAATGTAACAGAAAAGCCATTTGATCTATTAAGGCGCAAGAACCACATATTTACTGGGAGATTAACTTATGTTAATGCTTCGCGATCAACTGACGCAATTTCTTTCAAGTACGACACGTATGGAAGTAAAATATTATACCTGAGGCCATAAATAGTTTTTAGAGTTTCAAAAACGATTTATCTACTGCGCGTATCCGTTAATTGTGAAGGCGTAGGTTGTGGGAACGCAGAGACTCGGAGCTAATTAAAAGTGTATCAAAGGACCGGGGATCGCGGGCAGTCCAGGTGAGATATCGCACCATTGTCGGTGAGTTTTTTGTCGTCGGCGGTAACACAGACAGAGCGACGAATATAGAACTTCGCTGCCATAAAACTCTCGACGCCGGCTGGAGATGTAACAGATGTGGGAATGGCGCAGATCCTCTATATAATTGTAAAAGTTAAGTTTGAAGTTTCATCGCATCCAACTAAGGACTAACTGTAGTAACGTTCTTATGTATTTATTTTTTTATTTCAGTTGGTAATTTAAAAATAAAAAAACAGGCATTTTTATACATTGAATTTTTTTAAAATTTTCTTGTTAGAGAGATTATTTATACACAACAAAAATTATAATTTATTTAAACTAAAAGTACTCTAAGAAAATAATTTTTCTAAAATGTATGTATATACATTTATCGAAATAGCCTTTTAAGTTAAAATACTCATTCAAAATTAATGGCAGTAGTTTAAGACACTGCTTATTTCGTTTAGTAAATAAGTTTGTTTGACGATATATATTTGTCCCGAAAATCATTATGAATGCAATAAAATATACTTTTATTTAACGGTTAATGTTACTTTCATGAATAAAAGGTTCAGTTGCTGAAACCCCCCAGCCTTATACAATATTCAATCAACGATAAAACGATTACCCGCAATCACTTAGGAAAGATCAGCTAAATCAATCGCTAGGATTTATTTACGAAGACATCCATCTCATCTAAGTAATACGGTTCAGTAAACTAAAAAAATATTCTCAGTCCAGCTCTCCTCTATGATATTCGAGTTGTTTGTCCCAGTGGCGGCATTAAGTTATAAATTCCTTATCGGACCACACCGCTCGTCGAGTGGTCTGGTGAATAAATGATTACAAATGAATTGGTGCATCGGAGAAATAAATTAATACGGTGAAGTGGAGCACTGCCGTTGACTATCTAAGGCAACGCGCTCGCATAATACGGCGTCAAGTGCGTCGCGAAGAAAAGCTGGATTCTGAGATGTGTTAAAATGCCGTCCTAGAATATCTAAGATCGCCTACTTAATGTACTTTAAAAAATGTCAACTCTACAAGTGGGAAACATCCATGCTCAGGTAGCCTGAACTAGCAGCACATGAACAACTCCACCGAGCTGAGAGCCGCGGATGAAAAGTACGCATGTGGGCAATTTGTCGGTAGCGATTGATGTTGTGTTCGATTAGTACCAAAGATTTCACACATATTTTTTTTTATAAAAGGAATCTTTCCTCAAAATTTACTTTATCTGCAAATGTAAATTCTGTATAGATTGAATAATTTTAATGTCAATACGGCATTCACCAGGAAGAATATTGGGGTTGTGGGGATGAAATTCGACGTGTAAAAGTTAAAAAGAAATAGTTTTTTATGTCATAAATACAGTTTAAAAAAATACATTTTCAATTTTTTATTGTGTTAAGTGTATTCAGTAAAATCTTGAAATGTTTACTTAGTCACATAGTAATGCAGTATAATTTATTAGTGGTACTAGTTTAAAAAATTTCAAATTTATTCAGTAGAATACGTAGAATTTAGAAAAAAATACTGTTTGCAATGATCGTAAACATAAAACAATCGATTTTGAGGCGTGAACAAGAGATTTTCTATTAAATTTACCATAAAATAAATATAAGCTAGAATATTTTATAACTAAAGAATATATTTCATGTCGTTATAATATGTTAAATAAATTTATTTTATTACTGCATATTATATTTCAGAGATCATATATCTTGACAAAATGACGTAAATTAGGTCATATATGTACACCGCAGGTGACAATTTTCATGTATTGCGTGATTTATTTACAAATCTATCACACTGAATCACAAATAAAATATTGTTTTTTTATTAACGTAACAGCATTCCAAGACAGCAATCTCTAGGTTACTCGATGATAACTTTATTGTTATTTTAAAAACCTCACAATATAACATAACGTACGGAAATCCAGAATGAAATATGTTTTATGTATGGACAGATAATGTAACGTACAGAATTCGCTATATAGATATAAACCCAATTAATAAATCAACAATTAGTATTTGGTCCTAGTTTTTTTTAGTAAATATTATGTAGAACCGTGTAGAATAAATTAGATATTCAGATTATATGCCATCCAATATTCTTCCCTAAGCTTCTTGCAGCTTAAAACATTGAATATTTTTTTTTTTGTAATTGCTACATGTTAAAGTGACAGTTTCAGTGAATTTATGTTGTCATTAAGTTCAACAAAATACAAGACAATAGATATAATTATACATAGAAAAATTAATCCTAGAAGCTAGATGATCACGCAAGTAATGTTTGTGGTTAGGGACTACTTAAATAGGAAAGAAAAAAAAAGAGCCTTTAATTTAAAAAAAAATCACTGGTCACTTATAATTTTTAAGGTTACCTTGTAATATTTAGCCTATTTGCTCAAATCGATATTTTTTAAAATAAAATTATTTTACATGCTTAAACCAGCTCACGGTGGAATTTTTTTATCGCGCTATTTTACATTGATTCATTCGATTTGGCGTATGGTGATTTTCCAGTTTTTATCTGCGATTGTTCCCTTCCGACCCTCCCGCTATAGGCAGCCGGTGCCTCGAGTCCCTCGCGGGCCATCAGCCGTCAGGAGGACCAGCTCTCTTCCCATATAAAATGACATTTGATAAGTATCGGTACATTGCTCTTACCTGCGACTGCGGCTCAATAAATATTTAACGAAAATCTGATAATCAGTTTGTATTTGACAGAATGTATATATATATATATATATTTAAGAATTTGAGTTTTAGAAGTGAGAATGTAGAATCTCGAGTTCGAATTCCGTATGTTTCTTCCGTCTTATATTGACTTTTCTATAAGATATTCTGATTTTGGTCAAATATGATAAAATGTCTTATTTTACAGTACCGATGTGTGTGATTTAAATTTGTTAACAATCCATTCCGCACGTGATGATTTATGCAGTTGATTGGTCGTCTGAGTTGACGCATTGTATTAAGTGTTATTTTTCCATAACAGAATAAATATAAAATAATTATACATGCCTTTATTCACCGTTGATCTTATTTATGACTTTATGTGAGGATTGCATTTTTCTCCAGCTACTGCATTTATATTCAGAATATCGTGTTTACTGCTATAAAAGATTAATTTATTCATGCACTTTTTATTGTGGCTGTAAATAACTCATGTCACTTTTAATAAATTATTTTATAAATTTATATCATGGTGTTAATACAAAGTCATTTCAAAAGGCTACCTTGAGTGCTAATAAGAATAAGACTAATTATTATTTGAAGTTTTTTATAATTTATTCAAACGAGTTTTATCGTCCTATACTATCAGGCCGGGTGTAATTTTATTTGCCGCATATATCAAATACTGAGGTCATTAGATGCTTACCTAACAAAGGACTATTTTAAATCACCTTTTTTTTCATAAGGGTTGTGTTTAAGTTTTAGCTGAAAAATATATAATGGTGACAATATAATATATTCCAAAAGGGCTGAACAACTATTTTCTACCAATAAATCAAGTTTTTGGAACATAAGCGGAATGAAGGTTAAATAAAAACAGATTAGTAAAAATATGAATTTAAAGATATAAAACTAGAAAAAAAACTGACAGTTAAGTTTATTAGAATAAAGTAATACTTAATATCTAATGTTTTTGACTATACAAATTTTAGAAAATATAATGAATTTCTTAATATGTCATAATTAAATATATTTAACAAAGAAGAGGTGTTCGTGTAATTATTTCATTTCATAAATATAACTACATATATTCGAGTGTTATACCGTATTTCGGTTTTTCTGAATAATCCAACTTTTCTAATAATCCATCGGGGATTTCTTCCGGGAGTGGTGACACAGTACTAAATAACTGAGTAATTTATAGTAAAAAAATAAACTATATAAATCCATATTGTTGTATGCGGTTTAATGTTTCGGCATAAGTAATGCTGATAATTTTAAAATTGGTTGTATAACATTTATAACTGTCAGTAGACCTTGTGGCAACCCTGATGTCTCTATCTACGAAGATCTTCGGTACGCTACTGAATAATAAACTTTTTCCTTGTACATGAACATCGGGTATTTATGGCATTATAAAATATTTTTTTCGCTCCTAGGTTTAAAATGGACCAATACACGTGTCGGAAATAAAACAATAAAACTCTTTACAGCCGCCATAACCAGCGGTACTCTAAAATCTCCACTCAAATAAAACGATACCTCACAATGGATACCTTCAGAGACAAAGCTATTTGGAGTAAAAGTGCGTTCATTAAAAAAACTAGATTAAATGCCAGGCATTTCGATAATTGCTTTATTTCACGCTTTTGAGTGTTAGATTGGTGCAATAAAACAAGAATTATTTATATAACTTTTTTTCGCGTGAGAACACATTCGACCAACTTGTATAAAAAGTGCAATAAACATTTGATGTTATATGCTTTTGACAATGTTTTCATTTTTTTATTTTTTATTTGTAACATGATGGTTTTTTTTCATTTCCATCATTTATATTTAACAAGATTTACACTAGTCTTAGAAAAAAATTAACCTTAATAAAAAAGACAATGTTAGTTGACTATATTTTCTAATAAATATACATAATTTTCTTGTTTTATTTATCCTCTAGCATAAGTTCTATTGGATTAACTTTTCAACAAGGGAAAAATTACTAATTGATGGAAAATAATGAATAAAATTTGAGATTTTTGCATATTATTTTGGTTTCAGTTAAAACAATTAATTGTTTATTTGCGTAACATTTTCTTAAAATGGCACTGATAAAAATAGTTTTTTTATAATTGTTTAATGATTAAATATTTTCTCAATACATTAATAGAATTACTAAAAAAATAAAATAAAAACTCGAAACGACAAAAACACAATGTATTGTACACATAAGGAAGAGCTATATTAAAATTACATTTGTAGTCTAAAAATGGTCGCGGAGACTCATTTTACCTTATTGAATACTTCACAGCGACCGCACTTACGCCGTACTTCACTCCACGGAGACACTGTAATAGTATAATAACCCACCACTCGCCGCCTATGGGTTTTCTCGTATGGCGCGCGGCGGGCCTAAGGACTTCTCCGCCCGTAAATTAATCAGGCGGGTCAGTGCCGTCTCGTAGAGGATTTTACAAGGACAGATAAATTCTAAGATGCTTGTTCTGTTCGTGCCGTAGCTGCATTCTTTAGGTGAAAAAATGGAATAAAGTTTAATAAATATTTTTTTAAAAACAGTAATAATATTATGAGATCTTTCTCAATTGTAAATGTCATGAAATAATAAAAACTTGCGAATCTCACAATCTTTTCCCCATAATGATACTTAATTTTATGTACTCAGTAAAAAAACGTTTATAATATTAGTATAAATTTTCAATTTGCAGTGAATCGATGAAAAAATAGCGAAACACGACTCTTAGACTATTTCAATGTAACGAGTTAACTGAAAGAAAGGAGTTTGCGTAATCAAGTGCACTTTTAAATATATATTTTTTACTTTAGTAACTTTTTGAGATGTAACTTTACTGTAACTTATAGATCAAGATCGTGTCTTCTTTGATTTTATTGAACGTAAGTCTGAAGCCTACATTATAGTTAAGAACACTTGAAACTATCTTATGGATATCAATATTTTTGTTCTCATTATATTTCTGATTTAATATATTAATAATAAAATATTAAATTTAACGTGTCGGGTAGGACAATGAATTTTTTAGGTTTAATAATTGATACCTTTTTTAAAACAAAAAATAAATGTACGCTAAGAAAATCAATTAACATGTGGTTTTTCATAAAATCTTTATACGTGTTGTAATACGTACGTCAGACGGAAGAGGAAAAATTCCAAGATTTGTGCCGACATGGAATCACCTCAGACTATGTAGTGCATGGTAAGTAAGCCGCTTCCTGAATATGGTTACTGCTGATGATGATAACCTTTGAAATTATTCTATGAACTTGCTATGATTATAAGCATGACATTTCTATGAAAGCAATATGAGTCAGAAGGGAAGAGGCAAGCTGTATTTATCTTTGTCTTTGTTATTTTATTTTTTGTACATTGCACAGAAAGTAAATTTATCTAACGTAAACAAGTATTTTTAAGGTAAGATAAATAATAAAAGTAAATGATTTTTTTTGGTTCATAGGCTGACTGAATCACCGATACCACTGTATCAAGAAAACACCAAGATCTGGTTTCCTTTCATATCTAGCGGCCTTGAAAATTTTTTTAAAATAAACTTTGTAATGTCAAAAATTTGTTATAGTTTTAGAAAAATTAAGCTTTCAATTAGAAATATAATGTTTGTTTTATGTAAAATTATTGTGATTCTATTTTTAGTACATAGTTTTTTGCTTCGAAATGGCTGACCGAAGCTGCGGCTTTAGATTTGCATAATGTTTTTTTTTGGCTTGCAATATTGGGGCGGTTATTATTTATTTTTCCTATAATTTAAACAAAGCAATTCGAGAAATATTATCTCATCATATAAAAGAGTTCACGGGCGATTAAAAAATTTATGGGCAATAAGAGTTTTACTGAAAAAAACGTGGCTTTAATAATATTTTTTAATTTTGGAAAAGTATTTATAATTTTGATTTTTTACTTTAGAATTCTACATATTTTTTTAATTAATCGTAATGACATTATGAGTAAACTTAAATCATCATAATTGAATTTATATTCTGGTACATACTGACTCATGCTACACTTTTATTTACCGTAACTCTTGATATGGTTGTTTGCTTGTGGCTTGTAGGTACCCACGGCAGATCTGATGGCGGACCTGATGATGCTCCAAGATGCCGTGCCGCAGCGGTTGAACCGCCGACAGAACTATCACGAGGAGGGATCTGCGCGGTGTACGGCACCCAACACTCTCGGGGACCAGCGAACAAATAATAATAAGCAACCAGGGAAATTTATGGCTGATGTAAACGTCCGAGTGGGGGCGCTTTTTAAGCCTATGATAAATCACATGTGATTTTTTTACCTATGTTTGAAAACAATCTTCCCAGTGCATCTTATTACTTATGCCCCTGTACACACATTAATACACACACAAACACACACACACATATCCAATGTATGGGTTTCAGATAGCATATAATAATGCTGCAAACCTATCTGTCAATATTATTCCACATGCCACTGTCGACTGCAGCCGCGGTACAAATACGCTCTCCTATCACATTGAAATTGAATAAACACGTTTTATGATATGCTGCAACTTGCTGCCACAAGAGGTGCCAGCAAGTTGCTGCAGTTTGCTTTTGTCCATCTTAGGTACATTTTTATGGAAGTGTAGGAAATCAGATACAGTTGAAAAAATTACACTATTAATAAAAACACATATCTTATTTTCTCATATTGCATTTAGATAAACACTTTATCTTAAACTAAAGCTTAATACTGATAATTTAAATACAATAATTTTTTATGTGATACTCATATGAATTTTGATGATTTTTTTTATGTTTTTGACAATTTAAACATAACATATGAAATCTTACCTAAGGAAATCATTTGCACAAACGCACATTATTTTAGAATTTTTTAATATTTTTATGCAATTCGTCAAAACATCGTTTGCTCTAGAATATCAAATTAATCATTAAAATATAAATTGTCACAATTTTATTATATATATTTTTGTTTTACAGCCTTAATTGTGTTTTCATAAATTTATCTCATAAGAGCGTAGTGAACTTTGAGAATTATCTTCAATGAAGTACTCACCGTTGAACAGCATTCTTTTGATCCCAGCAATAAAACACCGTGCACATTATTATTAATTTATTTAAGAATAAAAAGATTAATTCGTGTACACGCTGTATATATTTGCATCACTTGATTTAAAATTAGCACAAGCCTACTTGCGAATTCAGAAAAAGCAGTCTGATAGAGAGGCGTGAGAACTATTGTCGACGGACCGTCCAGCCGACTCCTCCACGACTCTGCTCCCGAGCCGAGCATCGCATTACCTCCCGATCATTAATCATTGAAATCGAATGTGACACAATTGCTGGCAATCCATTTGTATCTTTCAGCTGTCTGAGCCCCGTCCAGCGCGATGGACAGGTGAATTTTGTACCTGGGAAGAATCGAGCGGCCATAGATGCAAATTTGACGGATGGTTAATAAGGACCTTTCATGATAAACGTATCATTGATGAGGTGTATTCACGCCGTCGATGTTTCGTGTGCGACTGGAATTTTATTGATGTTAGCTTAGGTTTGATTGATTGTTCCAGTCTGGTTGTGGAGATGTTTTTTTGCGTCTCTCTTTGGAATTTGGCAGTAATAGGTGAAAGATTTTAATAATGCTCTAGTAGCTCTATTGTAAGTAAGTAATTAGTTGTACGTTGCAAAGAAAATGCTTACCTTTCTAAGATTGCTGTATTCTATTAAACCTTTTGATTACCATGCGGTTTCTTCAATTTGCTTTCATCATATTGTAGATTTAATTATATCATTATAACATTCATTTGAGTGTATGTGGATAGTATGTTGACTCCTGAAATACACATAAGATATTGAGTTTGCAGAAGATAGAGAAGAGTTTCAAAATGAGCCATTTCAATGCGGAGTTACAAAAAAAAAATTATATCTACAGGATAAGCAATTGTCTTGTAGTAAATATTAAAAGTAATAAGACCTGTTTCCGTCTCAAGATGCAAAAGGGATGAATATGTAATCTGCTTCCATTTCGACCATCAATTACAGTTATCTTCGTAAAACTTACCATTTTTAATTTACACTCAGAGGTGTAAACCTGTTCTCGAGAATTCTAATATCTATGCGACTCGTCCTCCCGGCTGCGAGTGCTTTTCTCATGGCGTGTTATTTTATTATGTTCGTCCCGTACAATATGAAAACTCGTCCCGGAGTAAGTTCCAGTGGATATTGTAAATGTTTATGCCGCGTTTCTTTTGTGAGCGTGGTCATATTTTACAGTTTGCTCCTAGTTTAGCCGCTGATACAAGGAGCTTCAAGTGCGACAGCAAAATACACCATAAAGTACACGAAGCTGTTAGCACTTGGCCTGTGTTTCTGGAATATTCCGATTTCACGAGTTCATTGCGAAAAGCTTTGGTCACATTATATATTTTCATACCATTTTTATGTGCATCACTAAAATTTGATACTTTTATTCAATTAATACGAATGTTCGTAGGTTTTTGATATGATCATAATGACGCAATATTATTGTAAAATAGTTTTGCGTTTATCTTTTAGCAATATAATTTGTCGAAGTCAATTCACCAAGCGCTAACCAGTAGAGATTAGATCGCCAATGTATTATTTCAAATTCCATTGCTTTTTGTTTTTAATTATGAGGAAAACAAATGAAATGCATAAAATTTTTTTTGGATCTTTTATAATATATAATTTTTATATGAAGTGTGGCGTTTGAATAATGAAAAAAAATACTTGAAATAATCAACAATTTTATTCAGTTGAACGTCTTTGAAATGTACAATTATTATAAAACAACTTTTATAAATCCATAGTTCAATGTTTGTAAAATGTTTTGTAGTAATTTCTGAATTTTGCTTGAAAATTTTTAAATTTATATTAAGTTTCCACAGAATCAAGGTACATACAGCGCAATCCGCTAGACAATTATTTTGAATAAAATGAAATTTATTATATTATATAACAACTTGTCATTTATAAATTTTTAATAAATACATTAAAAATGTTATATTTAATGACATGGAAAATAAAACACAAATCCATTTAAAATTATTAACATTCTGAATATTGATTTTATACATTATAGGTGTAAATAATTTAAAAAAATACAAATGCAATATATTATAATTTACTTAATCTAAACGGTGTATAACTACAACTAGGTATAAAACAATAGCTATAATATAAAATGCAATATTTATAATCAAGTTTCCATTTGTTTTAAGTGTTGAATTATCTATATGTATCGGTCTATGGCATTTGATATTAAATAGATTGTCTTTACAAATAAAAATATAATAACTGTGACAAAAAGTGAAATAAAACATTTTTATAATGGAAACGTTTACTAGATAACCACACTGCAACTGGCCACTTCTACGATTTTATATAAAACTGTATAAAATACAAAGGATTTAACTTACATAATAATTACATTTAATTAATGTACAGGTCATTTTTTATTATTCGACTCACTGGCAATGCGTCCCTGGTTTGAGCATACTTTTGAAATCAAGTAACTACTTACTCCCTTATTTACTACAATCTATAAAATATCTATTCTAACCTAAGTCAAGATTACTTTAAAGGATTCAATAAATAATTAAAAATAAAATAACCACTCATCACTGGCCAATTAATGAATACTAGTACATTTTATGGTAACGAAACAACTTTTCGATAGTAAATAAAAACAAAATGTATTAACAGATGCTTATCCTGTCACCGTTGTTTACTTAGTGCATTAAATTACTTTTGTGGAGGAGATTCAAAACAAAGTATTTTTTCTTTGCTTTTTAGTAATGGCAATTTTCGACATAATTAAAAGATATAAAATAAAAACAACGATTAATAAATAAACACACTTAAAGTATCCTATGCTATTATGATACAAAGTTATTTTTAAGATGATTTGTGTAAACGCTGGCACTTTTTGTAGAAATAAAGGGCACATAAAATATTGGCCAATAATATATTTCAATATTTATAAAAGTTTTTATAAAAAACTGGCACTTGCAATCACAAGGGTTAATGAGATAATAATCATTTATGGTTTATTTGTATATAATGTCGATGGCGTAAACTTAATAAGAGGAACACAATGTTTAGTATCTCTTTCACCCAGTCAGTGGCAGTTCTTCTGATCTCTTCGAGACCAAAGTGAGATCCAGAGGAGTTTTCATAGCATCGGCTCCATCGTCATCTTCGTCCTTGAGGTCTATGCTAAGTTCTGGTTCTGAATCCGAGCAGTCTTCATGTTTTAGTGATCTACAAGTCATGGCGGAGGATTTTATTGATAGATCTATCGGCTGGTCTTGATCAATAGCGACTCCTGCCAGCGCGGGGGAGCAAAGTAAGAGGTCTCCTCCTGTTCTCACCGGCCATGAGCTGAGAGGCCCCGCGGGCAGCCCGGCACGCAGAGCCGGGAAAAACGGCCCGCTTCTGGGAGAAAAGCTGGCTATGGAAGAACCACTTCCGAACGGGGAAGACGGTAAGTTAGCCGTAATGCAGGTCGCTATCTTTCTTTTCACGTCTTTGTTTTTATTGCTGCTGCTCGAGAAGTAATCTTTGTCGCTCAGTGGAGACGATGTGGGTCGGATGAAACTAAGTGCACTGGCGCTGCGGGAGCTATTGTCGTCTTCAGGGTCAGCGGAAGATGCGCCAGAATCTGAAGGCGTCGCGCTTCGTCTGGGCTCTTCATGCGATTTGTGAGGCTGCTTGTAGTATCCGGCTAACGCCGCGGCCGGCATGAGGGCGGGCGGAAGAAGTGGGTACATAGGTGGTGACTTTTGCTGCTGCTCCTGCAGCAAGCAGTGGATCTTGAACCAGTTGGAGCGGCGGCCGTAGCGGGAGCCGCTCTTGGACATGCCCACCAGCAGGCACTTGCGCAGACGGCAGGCTTTGCAGGCGGTGCGGTTCTTCTTGTTGATCACGCATTCCCCATTATTTTTGCACTCGGAAATGGAGCTTAGGTTGTTGTAAGTCCTCCCGAAAAACGACTGAAACAAGGAAAACAAAAATATATTAACTTTGTAAATTTCAAATTATAGAATAGATGACCCAAGAATCTGGTTTCCGAGAATACGAGGTCATAACGATTCCCATAAGTCTATGAAACTAAATCAGCATTCAAAACCAGTTAAAGACATAATAATATTATTTATAAATTATTCATACACATTATCATTATATAAATAACAATTTTCACGCCATATGCCAGATTAGCATAAAAATCAACTTGTCTTTTTTCCTGTGATCTGGATTAAATTGGTAATGCTCTATCGACCAACTCAATACGCTGCCGATCAAAAATGGTTACTCGGTGTAAATTCTTAACGACTAGTTTGGTATAAGTTCACGATTACTATTAAAGATTTAAGTATAATGATTTTCAGAGCTTACGACAAAATTATAGCTTAGGTAATTTTAATCATCGAAGTTGATAAATGGTACTTACACTAATACGTATTAAAGTGAAACATGCCGTAATTTGATTAAGAATAAATAATCCATGTCCAAAATCATTTTCAAAAAAATAAATAAGCGATATATACTAGGATTATTAAATCGAGACCAAAAAAATATTTCAATACATATTTTTTTGATCTATTATAAAATTTGAACAATCTCTACTTGTAAAATCGATGGTCGATAGTCGAAAATCAATGAGCAATGTTTTGTTCGTTTTAACTATTTCTGTTTTTATTTTATATGCTTTCTTTTTAAATGATTTTATTAAAAATATATATATATCAATACTCGTTGCCTGTTTACTGGTTATTTTTCTACTACTCATACAGTTCATGAAGTTCTATTTGATTTCTAAATATAATTCAGTGTAGTTCAGTTATTACTAACATGTATATGTAAATATGCAAATTACAAATATCGTTGTTGGTAGTTTATGAAATTGGATGTCTTAAATGTAACATGTTTCAAAATACTGTGCACAGTACATTATTCATATTATGGATAAAACGAGCAAAAATAAAATAATATCGATTCTAATTAATAATTCCAGGTTTGGTTATTAAATTTTACGTAATCACTGTTATTACTTCAATATAAAACACTTCAAATAGGTCCGGCACGGTTTATTAATGTGGAGACCGGGGGTCAAGCCATACTGGCGACGCCAGATCTTCATCAATATTCATGGCGCATCTCCACTGAAACAGAGCCGCACGCGCTGCCAACCTCCCAGACTTGAAATATTTCAGAACGCATAAACATATAATGACAATACTCCAATTCTTTTGAATTTTTCATTATGCGAGCCGACTGCAAGCAAAGAAATGCTGTGTCGAGTTTTGAAGTTATTTTTCTTTTCACAGCCGAGACGTTCCGCGTTGAAAGAAAATGATTGTCGGTTGTTGATTCTAATGAGAAAAATGTGTCAAGAATTTAAATTATGAAGCTGTGACGCGCCGTCGATTTGGGTTCACTCGCGTTGACAGCCTGTAATCAGTTCATAAATACATTTTTAATTTGAAAGAATCTACGTCAGTCAAAAAAAAATCTAGATCTAACGATATCGATGTTAAGCTAAACGTGTTCTCAACCGTTATTATAAAAAATATATCAATGGTTAAAAAAAACGTGTGTATAATTATAAAAAAAAACTAAGCTCATATATTAATTATCATCGACGGTGAAGTGGTTAGAACTGCCAATACCTTCGAAGTGAGAGTATGAGATATGTCTTATGTTATTCTAATTGATATGACAGCATTTTTTTTTCTTAAACGGAAAGAACTTTTTCTGAAGATAAATATACATTTTATAATCGTTATTACCTTTTTACCAATAGGTTTGTTGAAATATATTTTATAAAATAAGCATTGACATCGTAGCATTACAAGAAAAATTATTAATAAATTAAAAGATCGTCTTTGATGAAACCGCAAAAAAATATTATTCTAATAATTTGAAACAAGTTTTAAATCTAATTCTTTAAATACAGCGAGTATGTTTTAAACAATGTAATGAAAAACGAATCCATATCATAAATAAGAAGTGTATTGTTACCTTATAAAAAAAAGAATCGAAAACAATGAGTAGATAATGAACAGGTCTGCAAAAGAGTTGATATTTTAATGAATCTGTACTTGCACTTGTAATATTTATCAATAACTTAATATAAATTGTTTAATTAATAATTTTTTTGTGATCTATTTAATAATTGAGTACAGTTTTGTATATTTTTTTTTTCATTGAAATATGCTTGCCGTTGAATCGCTAATGCACCAAAGCCAACCTTTGCCTGCATGGAGTACTCCCGGCGCTCCCACCGTCTACCTGGATGTTGAGCAACGTAAATTACACATTACACGATATCAGGTAGAGTTCAAACGCTGAATTTCCCAACCGGGCACTCTATCATAATAATATCTGAAGCGTCTCCGGGCACGTCCGTACGGCGCTCCACAAAGACCCGACAATTTACCAGCGCCGAGGAAATGAGACCGTCTTTAGGAAGAGCTCTCGGCGGAGGTGCCTTCCATTGTCATGGAAATGGAGGCTGCGGTGGCTTTGTGTATTAAGTCTAAACCGGGCCGGGCCGCACGGCACTAATCCGTTTTTATCTGGCCCCATAAAGAATGTGTATTGACATGTATACTGCGGCGGGGGCGTGGGGAGAGGCGACGCACACATGCATTACAAATTAAATGAAAGGTGTGTGATAATCTCTCCCAACGGCGCGAGCAGTGAGTACGATTATTTTAATCTAGTCATAAAACATTGGATTCACGCACTGTTTGTCTATGTTTCAAGCTTAATTCACATATTAGTAATCTAGAGCAAAATATTATTTATTATTTTTAATTGAAAATCATTATTTCTTTTAACGTATTACAGAATTAAAAACCACCACAAGTCTTTTTTACAAAAAATAAATGTTTTTTCATTATTTTAAAAATATTAATTTTATTTAAAAAAATTAAGCCGTTTTTTTAATTTTCTCGGTGATTTTAAATAACTAATGTTTTTATTAGTAAAACCTTATCAAAATTAGTCAATATTTTAATATTGAACCACAAAGCGACATTTATGTATTTATCCGATATTTAAAAATAGATAAATGTATGTTATTCGGTAGTCAAAATGCGATTGGGTGCCATGTTTTCACCCACATCGTGATATTTAAAGTGGTTCATTCTTCAATAAGATCGATGGCTGTTCTCCATGTTCCACTTTATAGTTGAACCGCATTTAAATGTTAATTTTAAAAAAGATGGTACTACAATCCGGAACGACAATGTTCACAAATTGTCCGAATTATCATACGGCCGTCCATAAAGGAACATAAACTCCGGGCTCCGCACGGGGCGCTCTCTCCGTGCATTAAGACACATAAAGTATCCTTTATTTAAATCTTGTGATATTATTTAAATTTAAAATGGCTGTCGGTCCCATATGTTATGTGATTACGAAACCCGCTCCCGAATGCACCGCTCCCCGCTTGATAAACGTCGATGCGATGAATGCAAAATCACGGATAAAGTAATCTTTTATGCCTCCTGCAAGCAGAAGTAATTATTTTTACAGTAACTAATTATTTTTTTATGATGTATGATGTTTATTATATATAAAAAAAATATTTTTTTTAGTATTTTCATTGTTAAATCACACTGATACATAAAAAAATTGTGTGTGGGTTAAAGAGATTAATTTATTGGAATAATAATATACTGATTTATATTATATAATAAATCAATCTAAGTTAAAAATTATATAAGCTTAAACATTAAAATAAGCAAAAAGATAGCTTCATATTTGAGATAAACATTATGAGACCAACACAACCTACAGAAACGCTTCAGAAAAGCGTTATTTTCAATATTTCAAAATATGTTACATTTAGGAGTTTTCCAAATAAAATACGTAAATACAGATTTTTTTTTGTAACAGCAATAATTCAGATAAAAAATATAAATAACATCAGAGAGCTATTGCGTTTGCCAATAATATATACCAGTCGCAAGATCTATATTTCGCCTATAATGTAAGATTGATGGCTTCCGTTAATCTGAAAATCACACGCATTCCTATGGAATTATTACAGGGACAGGTGATATATCCGAATCGGATTTTTGATTGAAACCATTCTCGGTTCGATATTTATCTCCATGAAATGACATTCAAAACTCATCCTCACGAGCCCCGAGGACGAACGCGCGATTGATATCGAGCGCAACCGATAATCTACGACGATGATTTATGTAATTGGCGCTTTGAGTCAGTTCAATAATTGAGCTAAATTGAATTAATTTGCTTTGTTCTGTTGATTTATTGATACCGGTTATTTGCAATAGATTATATGGAATTCGGATATTATACGAGTGTAAAAATGGCGCCAAATCGGTCTAGTTTCAGTATGATAGAGATTTTGACACTGAGATATTACATTGTAGTGTTATCTCTAAAAGTATAGTTTATATACGCTACCAACATAAGCTTTTTTTGTTATATATAATACATGTTTAAAATTGTGGAACAAAAATAACGGTATAAAGACTTTGATACTTTTCTACACATATAAATGACACCAATTAAAAAATTATGTGGTTAGTTTTTGGTAGTAAAGTTTTTTTTGTTGGTATAACAAACAGGGAAGAGTGAAATAAGTTGAATATGTTTTTAGAGGCAAACACATATAATCCAATAAACTAAATATAACTACGCATGTTAATCACTGGGAAAATTAGCTCGTATATTCCTCCCAGCGAGGCCTCTGCCAGCATCCCCAGTCACACACGATATCCCCGAGCTTTCCTCACGACCTCGGCCAATTGGCCCGATATTAATGTCGGGAATAAGACATCGGTGTCGATTCGCAGGCGGCGGCGCGGGCAATTTTATTAATCGGCCGATTAAGGCGATTGCGTTTAATGCGACATTGTTAAATCGGCATTCCCTGAGCCGGGCTGGTATTCTCACACAAATTATATAGGGCCGGTCGGTAGTCGTGACTGCGATGGAATTGTTACCGGAGTCCGCGCCTAGCTACGTGACGAAAAATTGAAGGTGAAATATTAATATTAGCAAGCTGCATGTGATGCTGTTTAAATCTTTCTGGAAGTGATTGTACTTTACTTTCATCTTGTTTCTATCAGGAGATGGCAAAGCTAGCCGATTTCAATACATTTATATGTGATAAAGTACTCAAGCTAGAGAAAATCACAGATAAATCTATATATAACTGTAAGCAAAAGGAACGTGGCTTGTTTTTCATCAGAAACTTTCCTGTCTACTTTTTTTTTTTTAATATTAAAGGGTTTTCTATTCTTTAAAATTCAATTTCTGTACAAAATTTCTCTCAGACCGCATTTTGCACTAATCTATGAAGTAGGAGGCACTCGAAAATGACCATATAGGATTTATGTTTTATAAATACCTGATCGTTCATCTAAACCTGCTGCAAAATTGCGCTGGCATGAAATGTGTTGTTAATTACTTGCAAAAAATGATGTTTAAACCAAACGTGACTTAGTAAATAAATCATATCCATTGTGCAGTTAATTTAAGCAACAACAGTAATTTACGTTTTCTGCAATGGTCTTAAAGTTATCGTTCACGAATTTAACAATCCCTCATAATCGCAGATAATTTTGCTGCTAGACCACCAAGCAAAAACACCACAACTCTTTTAAAGCACGAATTATTTCTCGATGAGTTTAACTGTTATTTATAATTATTTAGGTATCTAACGTTTCAAATTATTTTCGATGTATAATATTATATATATATATTTCTGAAGGTACTAGGTATTTATAAGATTTTTACAAACCATCAATCGATTGTTGCCTACCACATCTATGTATGATTTGATCATTAAACTTCAATTACAGTTTCCTTAATAAATAATTCCGTTTCGTTGAGCGTAATTATCATCAAATTCTACAACTTTTTTCATTTAATCACGCCACAAGGGCAAACGCTTCCATGTTCATTAATCTGACGCTTAAATTTCATAAACAGCAGGTGTCATAATTCATCTATTCGATCTTTTTAATTGCAAACAACTCCACAATGCAGTGCTTTTCGTTACGGCATAATTGCGACCTTCGCTTTGCAACAATGTAAAAAATGAACTAAAAATCAAACATTATAATAATTATAATTGCTCAAAAATTTGAAGCGTCATCGCGCCTCGGTACAAATCATCGGCACAAGTGGAACGCTTTGTAAATTGGCGAGGGTCTGAAAATTATCGATACATTAACCAAATCATTTCACTCTAATGATAGTATAGGTTGTATAATTGAGCCTTGTTCTCTGGGGCACTTGGCGTATAAATAATTTGATTTATTTTGCAAGCCTGTTCCAAGGACGCAGGTAGCTTAGCGAGTTGAGCATGGAGTACTGACTCCTCAGCACGGACATTAGCAATCGCCTGTAATTATAAGTGCTCCGCGCCAACTGCTCGCAGCAAGTGGCTGCTGCAGGTTGTTTGTTTTATTTTACTCGATTGTGATGTCAGATGCTCGTAATCTAAACTGCTGTGACCATCAATAAATTTATCGATATGGTAATTGATAATTTAGTACTTTTTAATATCAAAACTGGGAGATAATAATTTTTTTGTTCTTAGGTTTTTTGAACTCAAATCACTTATTTTCTAATATTTAAAAAAATTTAAATTGTATTTTTAGATTTCATTTATTTCGTTATCTAAATCTCGCCCAATTTCAAAATAACCTCAAAACAAACACGATTTCCAACACTAATGTGCTAAAATTTCAGTCTCAGTTTACACCGAGCCTGAATTGCAAGTTACATAATTATTTCTCACCTCTGGAACGTAAATAGGCCTACTTCTATGTAAGGTATCGTTAGCACATGTTTATTGAATTTTCAGCTCTCAACTGAAAAATAAATATTGCCAAGTATATGAGCTAGAATCTCAAAGGTTATATTTGAAATATTGGGCATTTAGAGTAAAAAGTGGACTGCTTAACACCATCATCTGTAGGTGAAATGCTTTTAGCACGTTAAATTTAGAATAAATGTTTTGAAATTGATACAATAAAATAACTAAGGTGGGCAGATAACAGTCTGGTTTTATTAAAAATGAAATATACTGAAACATATATATGAAATATAACATCCTCATCTACCAGTTATAAAATATTATTAATCTTTGTGTAGATTATAAACTCAAGTGGTACCTACAAATACGAGTATTATTAGTCCGAAATTGCTTAATTAAATAAAAAAAAACCTCTTTTCTACATTGAGAGTGTGTATATAAGTTTGATGGGTTATCACAGACAAATAGAACGACAGAATGCGGAGGCAGATATGCGCAGGCGAACGCCCGGTGTTGGATTCCGATATGAATTATTAAAACCTATCGGAAATTGCTTAATTTGGTTTTGATTTATTGCTGTTGTAAATTTTGAAAGATGTTAGCACGCGGTTTGGTAAAAACATATTGAATACAAAAGTTTAAATACTATATTTTATGAGAACGCATTAAAAGTATTTCGGGATTTTCAAAGGCTGCCGTTAGATATGCATTACGTGTATGAATGCATTTTTGGTTTGAAAATACGAAATATTGACATTAACTTCTGCAAATTTTTAGAAAATAAATGTAAATGTCTGTAAAAAATAAATTGCTCATCCAAACACGTTAAGTCATTTTGAAAGAGTTTTGGTTAAAATAGTGCTTATGTAAATTTGTGAAGCACCACGGCAAAGTAATAATGCATGATTCAATATCCAACAGGTAAAAAGTGAATGCAATTTGAGAATTAAAAGATTCGTAATTATTTTGAAATGATTTTTCTCTTATGAGTAAGTGTTAATGTGTGCATATCCGTTATATTAAGGCATTTTGTAAAAATACACAAGAGTTAATTTTAACAATACTTGGAGGAAAGAAATAACCATATCTTGTAAATTATTTTGATTTAATACATTATTTTTAACATTATTGGTGAGAGCTATACTTATTTCACAGGTTATTTCACATATTAAAATTTAATAAATATAAATGTATTTTATCATTTTTTCAACGCAGGTTGTATGAATGCAAATTTAACTACATAAAATCTGAATAAGGAGTGACAAGGTTTGCTCATTATTTAAATACACATGTATTCAGATGCAGCGTCAAAACATTTGCTATAAATTTACAAGTCTAAATATGTGTTGATCTTTCCATTTTTTATCAGATCATCTTCCGTGTGTATAGAAATTCAAACCGACTTTTTCTGTATAGGAATACGTCATAAATTTATTTAGATTTTGTTTTGAATAAGTGATCAATATGAAAATATGTAGAAATTAATATATTTGACTGTTAATAAATTTGAAGGAAGTTTGCACATTATTTTTTCTATAGATGTACAATAACGTATTATTACAATTTGTATATGTATTATACATTCGTCAATATCAAAAAAATATACAAAGATGCAAATATTGAATAATGGTTGGTATAAATTTTTTTTCGTAAGTATTGGATACATTTTAAAGATAAAATTATATAAAATATAATAACCAATGCGTACAGGTTGCATAAAATGACCGGCTATTAAATTTCCCTTTTAGTCCCGGCGTAATAAAGTGAGCTCAGGTCGACCCTCCGCCTGGCGGATGTGCCTCCGTGGATTGTAATGACGCGATGCGCCTCGGATGATCTCAGCGACCAGCGCCGGTCCGGTCAGGCGTCCATGACTAATTACGTGCAAATTGATAGAAACTTCTTATTAAGACGATTAACTGGAATTGTATACAATTGTGAAAGGTTTTAACTCGTACCTATCTAATTTACAATTGCATTGGTGTAGATATCGCGTAATGCTGGTGGCTGTATGCACACTAGCGCTTTGTATGAAAAGTCTGTTGTGTATGGTTTAATTGATACTTAAAACGAGTGATATATTTATTCGATAGTTTAGTATTTGCATAGATATAACTCAATTTTTATAAAATATAAACTATAAACGGTATTAACCATTAAAGTCGTCAGTGCTATTATAACCTGGGTGGTACAACCCCAGCTGCCTCTTAAAGTTTTTGCTCGAGTATTATTGCGGAAATGGTCGACTTCCCGTTCCGTTCAATCAAGGTAAAATAGTTTTCGATTACAATGTCAAGCCACTGTGTCTTCGACCTCTTTAATGTACTTTTTTTCATAGCAAATGAGTTACTTCTTAGCTAATGGTTCTCATTCTAATTATATTATTGTTGTTTGGTTTTGATTGAAAAATAAATTCAATAATATAGAAAAGAGCTGTTCTTCTTAATTAATAAATATTTTTATTATAACATGTAACGAATACTCATATTTATTCAGTTGGCACAAACCAATGGATATGACAGTTACCTAACAGAATGCATTAATGTAATAAATTAACACATGAAACGAAGAATAAAAAGTAGGGACATTGGTTCCGCACTTTCACATATAGTATTATGATTAAAATTTTCGCCCAGTTTCAGCGTCGCAATCGTTCAATAATTTCAAAAAAATACAGACCGTGACAGTCGTGAAGCTGTGGGTTTGAACGCCACCTGTGTGGAAGGGAAAAGTTTCACAAATTTTTTTCGTCGTTTCATGTATGAATCGATTATCTAAAACATATTGTATACTTACTTATTCACTAGTGTGAGTGAAAAATGGGGATTTGCGGGTGGAAATACTTAATGAGATATCATACACAATCCTTGAGGTAAATAAAATAAAATTCTAGAACGCTTTTATTTTTGTCTGTTATTTTGTTGTTATTGTTTAAATCAAATATTGTAAAATACAATAATATCACACGTAGGCCCATTTACTGCACACCAGTAAAAATTAGACAACAACTTAGCGAAACACAGGTACCAAGAACAAGCCGGCGTGAAATCCCAAGAAGCTGCATGTTCAGACAGCTGACAACTACCAATCAATCATGGGCAGCGACAACGTCGGCTGTCTGGCTCTGGCCGGACCGAGGACCAGGGACGTGGCTCGAGAGGATCCAGCATCAGCCTATCGGAGCGGTGACTCGCCGGACGAGAATGCGAGCCCACAGGTACGTGGAGGAGTCTCTCGCGTCATGCATAAGGATTGCGTCAGTCCGTTGCGGCTAGGAGGGGTCAGGGGTCGCCCGCCCTTATAATTAGCCTGTGCTGTTCTGAGAGATGCAGGCTCTGATACTTTGATTCTTTATTGTATGCATCCTTAAAGGATATGCCGTTGTGTTTTTGCAGATTAGTTTCATTTGAATAATTATCTTATTCGTTGCTCAGAAACTTCATAAATTGATGTAACCCATTATTAAAAGTATATAT
The DNA here is from genome assembly GCA_022113835.1 of Atopsyche davidsoni. Lineage (NCBI taxonomy): Eukaryota > Metazoa > Arthropoda > Insecta > Trichoptera > Hydrobiosidae > Atopsyche > Atopsyche davidsoni. The sequence goes on from JAILWY010000023.1 coordinate 12,036,164, forward strand.
TAAGTCTTTATAACATTATCTAAAAGTGAAATATTATAAATAAAATTATCTATAAAGTGTTATGTTTCTGTAAGTTATTGCAATGAATTTAGTAAATATTTGTTGTAAGGTTTTGAGATTTTTTTCATCAAGATACGTACCCTAGATACTAGATATTTTTTTTTAAAACTTTTATTCTTATTGCAAGGCAAACTTAGATGTTTAAAAAAATACATATATTTAATAATAAAAAAAATATCCAGTGGTAGGTTGGTGTGGGCTCGTGCTCGTGCCTGCCGCGGCTCGTGCGTTCATTGCCAGAAGTCTTCACTCGCAAATTAAATGGACTCGCCACCCAAACGTGTTGGCCGGATCCATTATTTCAGCGTCCGAACGACAAATTTCGTTTCAAGAACATTATAAATCACACGCCTGGCAAAAGCACGCGACCGATATGTCGCGACAAAAATAAAAAAATTTCAGTTCATGTTTAATTTTTTTTTTAAAAAGAAATGCACCAGGACCTACTGGGAATTCAAACAAAATCGTTTTATTCGCAAGAGAAATTTTCTCATTGGGATTATTTATGAGAAGCATTTATATGATTTTAGAATTAGCTATTACTAGAAGTATCTCATTGAATAATTAACTGTATGTAAAAGGTAAATTGGTGTTATTTAATTTAATTTTAAGTGTATTTAAAACACATGTTGAAAAAAATATTTTTATTTCATTTTTAAAAGACCATTCATGAATTATCGTGTAATAACAAACGGCCACGTATTTTTCCATTTATATTTACGCGAAAAAGAAAAAGTGCATTAAATAAGAATTCAATGTCACTTTCATGAAAGTTAAACAGCACAATGTGCCGTGAATAATCGCTCAGTGCTTACAGAAAAGGCTCTATCATTAATAAAGCTCCACCGGGAGGTGCGACACTTGCAATGCAATAAAGCACAACCATTAATTTTGTTAAATCATCAACCATTTTTGAATAATTATGTATAAATAAATAAATGGTTAAAATTATTCAAAATTAATTTACAAAGGGAATTAAATGGAGAAATATAGAAATATTCATTTAAATTCATATAATAATATCTATTACTTAAGATTTATTATTATTGATTCGTAGATCATGCATGAAACGCCACGATATAATGCTTGGATGAACTCAGCTATAAACCTTGGTTTTATGAAATTTATTATTATCAATGCTAATAAAATATTTCATTAATTGTTATACATTAATTTGAAAATAACGTATACATTTTGAAGTCTGTTAACATGTATAAATTCATAGTTTTTATTCATCAGAAATACATAATTTTTAAAAATGTATACTTCATTCTAATTAATTTAAAATACAACAAACCAATTTTCGATACAGTTTTATAGAATGCTCAAGCATTATCAGTAAAACACGCAATTATTTTACTAACCCTGTCTAATTATTGTGTTCAAAGAAACAGTTTTTGTAGTTTAAAAACTGCAAAACTATTTCTTAGTATTAAAATACTGAATTAAATAAAGTGTTTAATACTGGTTTATACATAAACGAGTATCTATATAACGCAGATTCCACTATTTCATCCAATAGACTTTCAGTTTATACAAATGGGCTTACACAAGGTAGTCCCATTCAAGCGACTTGTCCGTCAGGCCTTTATTGCTCCTTCTAACAGAACACACCTGTAAGTACTGTGTACCCACACAAACCGTGTATTCGCATTATCCAATACACTTTAATTAAAATCAACTACACTTCTAGCCTCTCGCTATCAGACAAGCTGAAAGGTTTCCAAATACACTGAACGCCGTAAGAACCGTTGCGTTGTTTCACACCCAAAGCTATTACGAAATATTCTATTTTTGTTTTTTTAAATATTTTCAAAGTCAACAAAAAAGGCCAAAAAAGTTTTTTTTTTATTATATCAATGCTATTGATTAAAGCTTAAACTTTTGCTTGTTTATAATACATTTATGTATAATTGAAATAATATAAGTCTTTCTGCAGTTTCGATTAAGTAAGTATATTTGATTCATGGGTTATAGTATAATATAAAAGTTATTTAAGCTGTTTTTTTTTTACAACCCTTGCTTGGTAAGCAGCATAATTTGATTTTTCACTGAATCACAATAATTTGTCACGAAGCGTAACTCACGTTGACAAACATTGCATCCGCGCGGCGACACGTCCATCGCGTGATTTACCGCCTGCGAGAATGTTGCATTATAATTCTCACCTGCACTGGCAATTAAATGCTTTAAACGCTCTAAGAGCCATCGGTCCCGCGGGTCAGCGGCGTGGGTCAGGACGAGCGAGCTCTCGCCCAGGTGGACTTACACCTCCCGCTTCCATACATGGAACTTAAATCACAGCGCCTGCCCGTATTGACACATTTTGTGAGCGTTATGGCGCTCGTCGGGTGATGGCTTGCTTAATTGTTGAGTAATTCACACGAAGCTGACGTACTTGTTGCAAAATACTTAAAAAATATCATCACACAGTTTATTCCATCCTTTTATAAACAGCTGTAGCACATACGAATTTTGAAGCTTTAATTGTATTACAGTATTCTAGCAAAATATTGTACATTTCTTAAAACACTGACACAATGCAGTTTTGAACATAACAGTAACAGTCATTGTGATTTTAAAGTTTATCAAATTTGCAGGTTTTTTCATGAAGGTTTTGAGTACGTCGGCTTCAGTGTCGTACCCTTCACATATTAAAATGCAGATGGCAAGTGGAGATACCGAGTTGATCGATTAACCTCGTGAATCATGATTTTATGGCTTTTTAATTTTAAATAAAATCAGCGAATTTCGCGTGAAAGTTGACGAGATTTTGATGGAGATCAACGCGCAATGATGCATGCAAAGAACCTGAGGGGTCGTTCCGGACTCCAGGCCTGCGTGTCTAAATATGGTAGATTTCATTTATATGATAATAATAATTTAAATCATAATGATAATGGATATATGAAAAACAACTTTTTAATAGTAATTTTATTATAATAACTTTATTATCATGTAATTTATTCACATTAAATGAAGATCTTGCAAACAACTGAACTTTTAAAGAATGGAAATTTTTCGTTTTAACTGGTACCAGTTGCAGGTAGTAAAATCATTGCAGAAGCGTTTAAATTTAAATATGTCTTTACACTGTTATATTAATTACTCAATTAAAAGCAACATCTTTACATTTGTTGTTTCTGATTATTGATGTATGGGTTTTAATATTAGTTTTGGGTTTAATAAATGTTTCGATATTTTTAACTGTCGAAAGGTTCGATTATTTTAGCACTAATCTACTCGCTTTAAATAAGGACGAGTTTAAAATCAGCTTTTCTCCGTGACTGATGCGTTCACCTTAACGGAACGTCAGGGTATGGTATACTTTAAATCATTTTATTGAGACTAGTCTTTATAATATAACATTATCTAAGACACAAACCGACGTCAAATATCATAGATTTACAGAATATTTGAAGTGTTATTTAGTATTTACGTGCATACATACATATTCCACGAAAAAATAACAGCAAAATATAATTTTATTTTTAAAGAATTATCATTTATTCCCTGGTCAATTTAAGGTATAATAATATATAGATTACTGCATTTTTTAATTAACTCTAATGATTATTACAATTTTTTGGTTCATATTAAATGTTAAAACATTAATAGCTCCAACGTTATTAGTTAACGCTCACTATTATTTTTGGATACTTTCAGTTTCTCGCAGTTATGACGATACCAATATGTAAGGCATAGGTTTGAGCAATATTCCTCAATTGTTAAACTGAACTTGTTTTCATGCTTCCTCGTCTTCTTATATTTGATCCTAAATGACATCCAGAGCACATGTTTTCATGAAATCGTACAGCACTTCGATTAGCTGCACTTCCGAGCGATGCTACAGTTCCCCTGCGCCGCGCTAACCTTTGCGGGCGACCGCGGCCTAGTCCGCCGATCACCCTCGCTTGAACTCCCATTGACTTATCGTCACGTGGTACTTTATTTTGATGTAGTTCCCACAGCCGGTACGAATCCGGCCTGCTCGGTACGTGACCGCGAGAAGGAATAGAACCCGTGTTGGGCGCTATAACAGTGTGTCGTCGCCGGCTGTCGGCGGGGCACGGAGATGTTACTCGTACATTCAGAAGCGGGCGGTGGAGGCATGTCCGTTAGTAAATTGAAGTCTGCTATAAATATATTTTTCAGAAAGTAATACTAACATTATAACAGTACTAGAAATGTAGCCCGTCATAAAATGACGTATTCGATGAACGATGCAATAGTGTTTGAACATATGTTTGGCTGACAATTAGATGAATATTTCATTTTGTACACATATATTTTGAATAACCGGATATTAATTTCGAAAGCAAAGCCATTCTAGGAAATATCACATTTCGTGTCACAAACAACAAATCATTTTCACTGCACTGTTCTTTATTAGATGCAGTCTTTATCAAGTTCAATTGTGCTATTCTTTTTTAATACGTTTGCTGTGCTAAGACGGTGTTATTTTTTTAGGAGGCATTTTATGTAATAAATGATGTGATTAATAATTTCTAACGCAACTAAAAAATAAAATTGGTACTTGTGTCAAGCTGACATAAACTGGAAATTTCTTAGAAGCATCATATTTTGTTTTTTTGTAAAAATTCTAAATTTGAAATTCTCGCTGTGAACAACAAAATCATATAATTCGTACATAAAACATATTTGATAGTTTTATTTAATTAGTTTATGAATGAAAATATTATCCTATCGTCTTGACATTCGGCACATAGCTGCGGAAAAATTTATTAAACTTACGTGCAAAAAATCAGCATTGTATCTTTTAAGATATTCTATAGAGAAGCAAAAAATGAAACATACTCACACACACACAATGGCTATTATTATAGTAGATATTTAAATTATAATATATGCTTTACTAAGCGGCAAATCAACTGTGTATCAAAACAATATTTTAACTAATTTAAATTAGATACACAATTCTAAAAACAATAGCAAATTCAATGCTCTATAAATTTTAATCGAAATTGTAAAAAAAAATCATAAAACACTGAATGCAAAGAAAAAAAAGTGCGTCAAATATTTTAGAAATAAAATGAAGAGCATACAATTATTTGTTTTTAAAAACCCCAACAAAATGATGACTCATGACTACACTCAATAGATCAATATAATTTCTACTGTAGAATCGTCAGTGGTTTCAGCAAACGCGTTGACTGCGCAAATTGATTGGATGTCATCACGAGGAGTTGTGTAACACAGCTGTTTAATTATGATGATCATTGGCGAGAAGTTATAATAACAATGTGCGAGCTGCAGGTGCCCAAAGTCAAATCTGCGCACAGCCTGGTTCCAGTATTTAAATAAGGCTGGTAATGCTAAACGTTAATATTTATGGACATATTATACGGTGGTTTGTAGTTCTATGCATATTGAGTGACTTAGATCCCAATTCGATAATAATGGCAAATTTAGATTCCAAGCTTTTGAGCAGGAAATTGATAATTAAGTATTATCTACCGAATATTCTCAAATTATTATTTTATTTTGTTCAAAAAATATTCGTTATTATAATTAGAAAAGTCACTTGAATTGTGTGCTTTGAATTTACGACGTTGAATGAGGTTATCGTTTTTTTATATATCAAAAGAGCTACTTTTTATGATATTTAATATGAATTAAAACTATTTATATTCAAATTATATATGAACTGGGCTTTTTTAAATGCTAATATATGATTTTTATTACAACACTGCAACGACTTTCATATTATATTTTCAAAAAAACTGTTAAAAATATAAATATATATTCTCACACAAGCATTGTAATTATATTATTTTACATTTTAATTTCAAATGGAGTTACAGGTAAAAATTAATAATTGATCATAATGCTCTAATAATTTTCTCTAACGGCAACATATGAAATAACGTTTTAGTCCATAAATATTTGTCTATAGGATACGAATGTCGTGCCATTTAATATTCAAAGTACCGCGGCCTAGACTGAAAATATTTGAGCATTGTAAATGAAAGGTCCCGAGGGCTACAGGCCAGACCTCGCGGACCTTTGCCCTGACTGGCGGTCGGCAGATCCTATGGTTATCCTGCAATTATTGTACTCTTGTAAGTGGGCCTATCTGTATTTATATAAAGTAAATACACACTGCATATAAAATACGCTTGACGCAATAAATCATGCTCGAGTGCATATTAAAGCTTGAAGAAATTGCCATATGATGAAACTACTGATTAAATACCGCTGATGCGAAATTGTATATATAATATTATTGTATATAATTTTAAATAAGCTCACTGCTGAAAAAATAATTTAATGTTTCTACTCCAGAGCCGCTGGAGCTTCAGTTAATGCGCGGGTATTTTTTTGAGTGGTGCTTGAAAATCCGCCCTTACCAATTTAATGAATTATTGTAATAAGTCAAATGTTAATGCAACAAGTAGTTTTTAACGACAACTCCAAATCAATATTAAGTGTACATGTTTTTTATACATTTTATTAAGTGGAAAAGAAGTCTGATGATAACCCGTTAAAAAGCTTTTTTATCTATATTAGCGAATCTGTAACGTATTTATTTAACAAAAAGTAATCGCCCAATAACTTCTCCCTTGTATTAAATTTCTTCGCGTATCTTGCGTCAGCAGTTTCTGTCGGCCGTCACCATACGCGCTGATGTACTGTTTTATTACAATCAAATTTATACGCTCTGGTGTCTGGTTTCATTCATTTATAAATATAGCTTTACGGTAATTTGAAATAACGATCTCCCGAGGTGTTTCAGGTGAATCATTTTCAGTGACGGACCTCGGTGCCTCTCGCGAGAGAGAGAGAGTCGACGTGCCGGCCTTTTTTCAAGCTCTGTGCTTACACACGTTCAAAAATTTACGTGACAATATGTCCGAGGAGAGCGACCGGAATAATTTGCACGATTGCCTTAACCCGCTTGCATCCAAAAACTATAATGTATCGAATTATAAGAATCTCCGATCGCACGATGCAGTCCACTTATAGAGGTTTAAGTGCATCCGTTTTTATACTGAATTTCTCTGATATTTAAATAAACGTCGCTTTTTATTAGCTTTAATTCATCAGATATTATAATAATCCCAATAAAAACTAGCACCCAAATTAACTGAATCCTAATTTACTAGTAACACAAGAATTTTTAATTAAAGTGACTTAACAAAAACAAGCTATCTGTTTGTATAAAAAAGTGATAGTAGCTTTTTTCACGTGAGGTATTTGAATGGGTATTAAAATTTCACAGGCAGAAAGCTTTCAACGTTTCTGTTTCAGTCACGTCACCGGCGTGCTTTGAAATACATACAACCATTAAAAGAAGCTCGATAAATATTTACAAATTAAGATTTAAAACTCTCGAGCTGTCGGCGATCGATCACTCGCGGTCCATCAGAGCCCAGCAAATTAAACTAAAACAGATACAAAAAAAGAAATAAAAACCAAACGGAAAGCGAATCTCGCCGAGTCAACGAAAGGTTAAGAGGCGGCCGAGAGTCCCACACGGCGCGCTCGCTCCGATGCGTTATACGGCGGACAGAAAAAATATTGTGCAATGTGTAAGCCTTTTTTATTGGGGAATTTTATATTGTAATGCCACACGAAGGGTACTTTGGAAACACTTTGTTTACGATCATATTCCGCGAAATTACTTTCACGATTTTTTTTCGCCACTCCGATTATGCCCGCAATATTGATGGGCAGCCGTAACGTGGGAGACGCTAGGCTTCCATGTTTATTCGGGGTAAATTGCGGCCGTATCGCCGCTCCGGATCTCATGTGGAGCAGACCCAAGGGAAAATCCTCTGCGCCGCATCAAGTGGGCCTTTCACTCGGGATTCACGAAATTATTCCGATGAGTTCATGGGAAAATAAATGGATTTTTAAACACACTTTCAAACATTATCAATGTCATCATACTTCTTTCGATAATATTTTTTTATCGTATTATAAAAGTAATTTCATTTAGATACAAGTAAACAGAAATTTTAAAAACAATAATCATGTTTGCATTTTATTATTATTTATTAAATCAATTATTTTATGCCAAAAAACGTGCAAATTTTTAGAAAAATATAAGGTTATCTTGAAGCTGCTTCCCTGATAAGAATTTTGATATATATATATGTAAAATTCTTTTATTTTTCATTAAGTGTATTACAATAGATCTTATACCAAATGTTTTCGTGGAGTGTTTGGCTATCCCCGTTCTGCGCGCAGGTTTTGGGGCTTTCAATGTGTGACTTTAGGTGGTAGCGTATATGATTTACTATGGTTGTGATATTGTGTTAGGCAAGGAAAATGCTTTATTTATTTATTAACAGGCAGGGCAGGAGGGTGCAATGATCACTCCTGGGTATGATATATATGTGTATTGATATATATGTGTGTGTGTATATATATGTGAGTGTGTATGTGTGTGTGTGTGTATGTGTGTGTAGAGTTGTCGTCGATGGTATTTTCTGTATTCTAAAGGAGCAGTTCCCCATATATCCGCGCGAGCACCACACTGTCCCGCATCCATCTATCGCGGTCCGGCGGCAAAGGCCCGCCCTGCTATCTGATGCAGATCTGCTGGTCGCCGGCGAGCCTCGCCTATAACTTACGCGGCCCCGGGATTTGTATGGGACCCCGGGGGCCGCCTATCGCCGATCTGACCCCGGCGGGGCGTTTGTGGCCGCCCCTGTTCTCACGGTGGGCGGTAGGGCGGCGCGAGCGCAGGCGGAATATCATATGTTTGATTGGTATTGTATTGAATTATTCCCAACTTCTATTAGTGCCGCTTTATTCAAATTTATTTATTTCACCCAAATTCAAATGAATTTCACACTGGAATTTTTTTTATAAAATTTCCACAAAACAAGCGATAAGAAATAGCTATGCAAACAATGATCAAACATCAGGGTTTCAACATTTATAGTGGAGTATTTTATAATACCACTCACTATATCTTGTTAACTAGATCATATATATATGAACTTGTTTTTATTTTATGTAAATGTTCACTCTAAAACGAGCTCACGAAGTTTATTTATTTTTAATTTAACATTGGATATAATCTCTCTCGCTAAGTGAAAAGAGCCATGGCTTTCAATTAAGTTGTCGCAGTTACTTACAAAAATTATTAATTGAAAAATATAACTCACCGCATACGGTGAAGTCAGATGCACCGGCATACATAATTTCAACCAAGAAAGTCAACTTCCTACATCTAAATCATCTTCTCATTCCAACTGTGAATACAGTCGCACGCGTTAACTATAATAAATAATGATCATTCAGTTCCACGTTGGACAGTAAGGCACTGCGCATAATGAACTGCGCATTTCACATAAACAACCCGTATTCATAAACAGGAAAATTTATCTATTACCACCTATTTGCAGTGTTTATTCCCGAGCGCAAATCACAAGCATGTCCGGATTGACAAATCGATAACTCCTTCGAGAAAGGCTTTATTACCATAGATTTTAGTGAAGATGGCACGGGCGTATGGGAACTTGGAAACTAATTACGTGGAGCTAATGGAATATTGAAAGTATCAGAATATAAAGCGCGACAAGTGTGTAAATAATGTCACTTTTATCAATGTTCTTCCCTCACAACACAATAATGAAATACTATAAATCGTTAGTAATATTCTGTAATCTTGACTACATCTTTATCAGTGTCATTAGTTCAAATCTTTAAAATGTGCATTACGGCTTATTTATTTATTTTAATTATATGTACAAGATTTAATTAAATAACCAACATGTTTTGAATAATTTCATATCCTGATAAAAATAAGATATTATTAATAAAACTGAAAAAATGAACCAAGAAACTGCATAGTTATTTATTTATAATAAAATTAATAGTGATAATAAGAAAATTAGATAAAATCAATCAAATTTATAATAATTATTAAAATGACTTTAGGTCAACAAAACTGCAAGCTCTTCAAATACAATGATTTGTATCTCTATTTATGAATAAATATATTAAACATTTAAGTATTCCCTTCTCATGATATATCAATGCATTTAATTGATTTTGTATTTTTTATTACTATATAAAATATCATTTAACCAGTGTAGTTATTTTTCAGATATATTCTCTAAATAATTATGTGAATAAATCAAGTAACAGTCACATCATCTGAAAATGTTAAAACGATTTTTTTATTGTATATGTAGTAGAAACATATATGAATAAAAAAAAATTACTTTGTCATTTGTATCAAAAAGTATAATCTCCTATTATTTGAAAGTAACAGTTTGCTTAGGTTTTAATATTTACTCTCTCTTAAACTTTTCCATCTATTTCTGCACAGAGAGATGTTTTCCGCCTTTACGGCGTACCGGCTTTGAGATCTTAGATAACAGATAAACAAGTACTGTGATAAGCATCATAATTTGTGAGCGTAGCCGTTCTCGGCTGCATTTTGTCATATTTAGTGTGCCCGGTGCGTTTCGAGTAATATGCAATCGCAGTGCAAGATAGCGTCCCTTCGGCACGATAAGGGGACAAATGTTTCAATTCGCCAAGAATTATTTATTATTTCTCTGTACTTCTCTCGCTAGTATGTTATTTGCAAGATCTAACTACATTACAAAGTTAACGATATTGGTTGTTTGTGATATTTTTATCGATTTTTGAAAATATACGGTATTAAAATAAAAAAAATTATTTACAATGTAAAGTATTTATGATTTCCTGAAATTCAAACCAGTTTATTTAAGATAAAGTTGAATTTGAAAAAAAAAAAAAAAGGTTTTGTGTCACTTCTTGGGGGCCTATCCTACAAATTTGATTGACTAACCTTAAATATTTTTATACCGGTTGTAGAAAAAGTAGTAATGATGAAAGATGGAAGATATTTTTAGTCGGTTATTTACCAATGCATTTTGATTAAAAAGGATTTTAAGAATCTCCTGCTGAGCAAATCTAGTTCATCTGAGTAAAAAAAAAACTGCCCACATTATTTAAAAAAAAAGATTTTTGTAAAATATAAATCAATGTAGCTGAAGTAGACTTTCCGGTTTTTAAAAAACATCGTTTATTACCTCTCTGTCTTTTTATATCACAAGTAAAGTATATTTCAAATGTGACATATTCGCACATGCCATAAGTTGACATACGTCCAGCGCACAGTAGCCGACGTCGAATGATGTCACATTTATATATCAGTGGTGGTGTTATGGATTTGCTAAACTAGTCCGAATGCCTTACATAATGTCTCTTTATTTATGAGGGCATTATATGGGAATGCCCGACTTGTATAAATTAGAAGCCACTAAACTGGAGTGCAGCCAGCAGGTACTGGAGATGTGAAATACTGGGCTAGGTCATTTTGAAAATGAAATATCTCCTTGTGTTGCAGAACAACTTCGAGAAATTCTTACAGGATTGCTATGCATGTAAATTTATTCATAAAGTTAGTAACAACAGGTAAGTAATATGATGTAAAATCGTTGATATTTTACTAAAAATCTATTGATTAATATGATTAAAATGAGTACTTTTTTATGCAGTTTAATGATTTCTGAAGAATTTGTTATGATTAATTTCACTTTATCTATCTGCATATATTCCAATTTAAATATCAATCTGTGTTTTTTGGCCCGAAAAATAACTACAATCTTAACAAAAGTTAGCCATTAAAAAATATTTATGTTATTATTTGTGCTTTAAACACTTGAAGCTATCCAGAATATCCAAATGCTCTAAATATATCGATAAGTTATATTCAATAATATGAATTTCAGATAAAACTGGTTTTAACTGCCCGCATACAAAGCTATTCTATTGAAAGTCACACTTCGGTAAAGATGTGCTTCACAAGCGCGGATCGCGAGGATTCCGCGTGTCGCGTTGTACGCATCGGATTCCCCGGGAATACCTTAAACTAGCATAAAATGCAGCAGAAATACAAGGCAATAAACCCGCGGGCAAAGCTCATTAGGAGCCCATACAGCACTGCAGCGGGCGTCGTAACTAAAAATCACGCAATGCTTATCGTCTAATGAAGCGATCCGGCCGGGATAAGGCCGCGGCCCCGATGGCGGCGGATAAGCTGGGGTCGCGCGCCCGCAAAGCCCAGCCCTCGTTAGAGCGCCTAGCGCGAGCCTCTGCCCGACGCGATCTCTCCCAATGTCCAAAACGACCATTTGTTTTTCCAAAATCACTTTGGACAATTTTTCAGAAACAATAAATATATGCCTACAAGTTTTAACTGACGTTAATTATAATCAAAAAAATATTTTATTCCAATAAAAATCATTTTTAGCAAAAAGTAACAAAAATATTTTTTTTATTAGTGATAAGAGTAACTATGTATTCTTTCTTCACTTTGAGTTTATTATATTTTTTGCATGACTAGTTTCGACCAACATACTTGGTCATCATCAGATGTATAAAAAAACTAAACATGTTTTGTTATGCATCTGATGATGACCAAGTCTGTTAGTCACGCAAGAAATATAATAAACTCAAAGTGAAAAAAAAATACAATATTACCCTTATCACTAATAAAAAAATGGATCTTCCCTCAGAAAAAAGAAAATTATTCAACGATTTCAATGTTATTTATTTCACTCTAGTATTCCTAGAAGAATTGAGGCGTTTGATATATAGGAGAATCTTTAAATACTATGGGTCGACCGCGTCATAAATGAGTCTTGCACAGAATGCGCAAATAAAGAGTTGGATAAGTAGCGGAAGTCGGTGTATTTTAGTCACATTTTTTTTGTAATAGTAAATATTGCATCTTACACCTGATTGTCCAAAGAAAAATCGAAGGAAAAAGGAGGAAGTTTACATTGTAAGGTGGAGGTCGGAAGTACGGCCGAATTAGTGGGACTGGCCCAGGGTTGAAATATGTTCGATGAAATGGTCACCAACCTCCCATGAGGAGAGGCCACTATTTAAATTCTACATGTTGATAAATCTGTTTTTTTTTTAAATATATTTGTTAAAAAATATTCTTGGGTATTTTTGAACCCCACAACTGCTAGTAAAATTTAAATTGCTTCAACAAAGTGTTCTTCCCATAAAATGAAAACATGTGCTATTATTACTTCCTCATTTTAACCTTACAATATTTAAACCACCGCAATGCCGCCACTGAATTGTGGTTTGTTTATTACTAAAAGTTGCATATTCCCTGTGGCAATTTAGCATTCTATGTTAAGTAAATTTATTTAAAAAATATATTTTATTGCTTGTACCATATTCGATAAAATATGATATTTCTAATTAAAAATACTCGTAATTGGTATATTTTTCGTACTTGATTATATCGATTTGGATTTACATACAATTTTACAGTTGCTTAAAAAAGTCTAAATATACTCAACTTTTTGAATTCAGGTTTAATATAGTTTTGTCGAATATTCTTATGTTATTCCAGAGTTATAAAGCTACATTTTATTCTGGATACATTAGAAATATAGCATTTGCAAACTCAAAATTCCAAAAAAAGTTTCAGAAACAAGACAAAATAAAAAAGTCCAGTTTTTTTTTAAATTTAATATCAAATTAAGTACTTTCCCAATCGGTTTTAAACCCATTAGTATTTTTTAGTTAAATTCTTAGAAGTATGAACTTACTTATGAAAATGTTTTCTGCGAATTGACCCGCTACGTGTGAAATTTTAGCCTCAACAGCATTGTCGAATGCCTCGAGGGAAACAAAATATTGTTATAAAGCCATAATGTAATGCTATTATTTAAATTACTAAAATGCGATATTAAGTCCTTTTGAAGGTGTGCAGAAGTATATATTAAAAATTCAACAAGTTAATTTTACACGCTAGGACCAAATTATTCGTCATTGTGTATACGGGATTTTGTTGTTGATGTTTTTTTAACACAATTCGGTTCTTAGGTGTAACGTCGCATTTTTGTTTTTATCGCGTTTTAGTTTTTCGGTTTCTGTACTGAAACCATTTTCAGGGAATATTAGCAATCTGTTTTTGGGTGTGATGAGCATTTTTTTTTAGTGTTCCAGTCTTTCTGTCCCGGTACTGCTGCCATTTTTAAGGAATACCTGAAGATGGCCCGGTACCAGGACTGAAATTTCCAAACAATAAAAAAAAACAAGGCGCGGCACACCCACAGAAATCGAATTCTTATCTGATTAATATGTTAAATTTAGTTTGCAAAATCCGAAATAGATATTTTGTATAATCAGTTATTGTAATATGTAAAAGAAATAAATTTCATATTTTATTTTAAATATACATGAATTATTTTGTATGAAAATGAAAGATAATTGAAGTGCATTAAATACATTATACTATCTCAAATTGGATTGTATAAATACCAAGGCTACAGAAAATCTACAAAATTATTTTGTTAAAAACAATAAATATATTTAAAAAGAAAAAGATGCAAATAGACGAAAATTGAATTTTTGTGACAACGCTTAATCAAAGAGCTATTTTCGTTTGAATAAAGTTGATTAAGTTTGTGTATCTACATCGTAATGTAGGCTTTATTAGTAGCGTGCACAGCGTGAGAGATTCCTAGATAAACCCTTCATGTTCATATCTGATGGACTAAGTATTTGCTAATGAGGTGACACTTTGACGCACTACATACTGGATGTGCTTATCTATAAGGTTTTATCATATATTACAAAATAAAATATTAATTTAACGCGTAATCTAAATTGATTTATTTAAAATACCACAAAAAGCTATTGTGAAACAAATAAGAAATAAAGATATTTTATATTTAGTGTTCTCATTTTAGTGGTCAATTTTTATTTTTACAGTTTCAGTAGAAATTTAACAAAAAAATGTGTATGGTATTCAAACTCATATTTGTCTAAGTTTTAAAAGCAAATATTTATAACAAAAACTTTAGATATTTATGTTTATGCACAAAATATTAGATATTAGAAAGGAAAGTCAATCGCATATTGAAGAATCTGTAAATGGATGATGTAAATGGATATATAAGATAGTGCGCTTTAGGTATGAGTTTATAAAAGATGGCAATACACCTACGGCTTGCGCACGAGACCAAAGCACTATATCAAATCTGGTCTTGCGTGCAAGTCCTTCACATACAACACAACGCCTTATCTCTATTGTGGTCCAAACATAATTCTCAGCAATTGATAAGCAATGAAACAACAAGAGGTTCGTGTCTTTCTCCATAGCCACGGACGAGCCTTCATAGTTGCCTGTGGTGCATTTAGAGCTTTGAATATCAATATTTTTTGCTTTTTTAAAGTCATGTAATTTTTTTTATTGTTTATCACTTAGTTTATTTTAATGAGGCATTTACCTTCTATTGAAATGATTGATGCTCCAGATGTGAGCATTAAACTCGAATTAGTTCTCAGACTTGTTCTGTAAAACTGACTAATTAAATCGATAGCGGATATAAAAGTTTTAAACTTATCTTTTTATTAAATTTTTATCATTAATCATGTTGAGATTTTTTTTAAGAAGTTAAAAAAAAAAGCAAATATTATTGATGAGGAAATATGCTTACATGTAAATATTACTTGAGTTCTTCTCTTGCACAGAGTATGCCTAGTTTTTAATGTAGAGCTCAGCGATGGGTAACAAACCAAACCTTTACTCTGACAATACGTAAATATTATCTTTCGATTATTAATTTAAAAGAATTGTGTAATATTATTTATAAATATCGTTAACAGATTTTATGCCTAATTTATCATAATAATGAGATTCAGGCTTTAGAAATACTCTTTTTCGGTGGCAATATGTGTATAAAATATTATCCACTTTAAATTTATTATAGTTGTAATTTGAAATAAATAATTTTTTAAAAGGAAGTAACTTCTACAAAAAATAAACCTGTAATATTATTAGTAGAGCATGTTGTGCCTTATATATTTGATCTGTAATATAAAAGTAAGTAATTTCAGAACGGAAGACAACGTTAAAAAAACCTGCTACGAAAGCATACGATCAAGATATAATAATATAAAGCTGTCAGCGTGGCTTGCGTGGACTATAATTAGGTAGGGTTTTTGCCTTTCTATGCGCTGCCAGCCGAATCTGTACTAAACGTTCATTAATTTACATATTCAATTATAAAATCAATAAACGGTTTACAGCTTCGTTAAGCTGATCGCTTTACGAATATCTCTCACGGTGCGCAGCTTCCTTGTTTATTTTCCTACGATTCCTTTCCTCGACCATTAATGCTACAATTTTAGAGCTGTTTCCTGCTCCAAATTGTTATGGTTTAGTTTAAATAATGAAGGCATTGACAGAGTATGTTGATTGGAAATAAAAATTAATTAAAAGCCATCTTAAATATTTCAAATGATGACATTTTTGGTGAAATGTCACTAATTTGGTCTTAATTTAATTAATGAGGCAATTTGTTCCGGTCTATATTCATAAATCTTGAATTACAGTTCAGGTTTGAAAATTATCAGCTATTCAATAGAAATACGGCATAAATTAGTATATTTTGATTGTTTTACTGCCTAAATTAAGTTATGAAATGTGTTATAAATAATTTATATAATATTGATTTCCTTTTTTTAACATTTCCTAAATGATTTTTTTGGAAATCGCATTTTGTGAAATTAAATACTTATTACAAGTCTCCTTCACAATTAACAAAAGCTCATCATTCAATATTTTATTTAAGTAGACAACGCGTATCCCACAACGTGTTTACAAAAAACTTTTCCTTTGTTACGGTCAGCTACCGGTAATAACAAAGCCGAGATTTTTTCAAGTACTCACCGCTAAGCTCGCTCCATATAGGTTAAGCCTTGAGCAGAAGCAGAGCTTCGTGGCTCGAGGCATCAATCACCGTTGACAACACATCATTTAATGATAGCGCTTTCCTGTGATTATGTTTTGGAAAGCCGATTACGTACCCTTTGTTCTATTATTAAATACGTACGCGAAAGAAATCTGGTACAGACTGCCTCGTCAGATCTAGCTTGCCGTATGACAGGGCAAATCGTACGTGATCCATATCGTATAATTATCCACAGTGATGAAAAAAATGGCGCTTACCTGCAAGAAAAAATAATACGAGCATAAATTATTTTTTAAAATTATTTTGTAAATTAAGGTAGTATGATATTTTGTTTGTTGTATTTATTATTAAATTACAATAGATTTGCTATCGGCGCAGTATAACGCGTATCACCAAATTATCCATGCAATCAATTTCAAAGATCAAGCCGCCAGTCAATTTTGCAATACAACTGTTACACCCTACATTTCCACCGTACGATTTATACGACGTTTTTATAGTGCTCCTAATACCTTCGTCTCCCTCCGGCTCTCCGCGCGCCTATCGCGCCGTCCCTCTCCCCCGCGAAGGTTTAGGTCGTGGGAACCGAGAGCTAGGTGCGCGCGCGGAGCTGACGGCCCGCGCCGCGGAGTGGGCGAGCCGTAACTGTTCATTATAACAATCATAATATCGTTTATGACTCCTCCGGTGTAGTCTGCGCCGGCCGATATTGCTCGGCGAGAAACACTTACACAAAAATCCGGTTTCGTGTGAGATCATAGTAACATATATCATGGGCGCGTATAAAAATCGGCCGTCAGTTCTGATTCAGCAGGGGTGAGATACAGAAAGTTCACCGCTGCGCATAAGTTTCGGATAATGTCTTGAGAAACACGAGACAAATTGGTGGGCAACATTTTGTATCTTTTATGGCGCCGCTGTAAAGTCGTAAATCGGTCAATATATTAGCGAAATTAACGCCGCCCGTGGAGGTTTTATGAATTATTTTTCTGTTGAAATGGTTATCACATAACTCAAAGCTCTTCATAAATATATCAAATTGTCTGGCTGTAGAAAGTAAAAATACATTCCTCCTATTTACTTTTTGATTCAAAAGAAAAACAAATATATTCACACTGCAATCAGTATATTTCTCACTACATAGTTAATTTTTTGTTACTTATATTATTCTCATTAGAAGAAAATTAATTGAGACTATATATCGACACATTTTAATCGTCTTGTAGTACTTTTTATTGACTTTTTTTTATGTAATTATTATTTAGTGTATGAAATACACGACATAATAAGCGATAAAAAGTTCATAAGTTAATCGTGAAACATTTTTTGTGGATCGCTTTATACCGATGAAAAAAATAAAGTATATCAAATAAATTAACGAATCATATTTATTCTCTGTTCAATAAAACGATACTAACTTGTTCACATAAAAAAAAACCGGTAAAAGTGAAGCGTTAACTGAAATCGTGTTGTAAAAAGAAAATATTTAAATACGAAGTATTGTTTTGAAAATATCGCCATTTACTGGCATAATTTGAAGATATATTGAGGAAGTTATTTGCATTTTTGCCACATAAATCTCACTTTATGCAAATCACGACTATTTAAATATTAATTTATCGAATATTACTTGTATTTATTGAGTATGAAAAAAACAATGTGTAATTCAAAAAATATACGATAATTACAGTTATTACAGTACTTGTATTTTCATGGCATTTCGTGTCTTGAATGACTGCATCCATTTACGGACGGGCATGCAACATAAATCTGTACGTACTGCACGCTAAACGCTCGAGTATAAAAAATGCAGTGCTACACTAATTTAACATGATTTTTTACCCGTAAAATTACTATATTATGCTGTCAATTAATAATTCTCGATTCTCACGTTTGCACTTGCGGCGAGCGGATCACGCGGAGCCACTCCGGGCAGTTCGCGGTACGATGACGTCGGTCCGTAAACGCATGTAAGCCGGAGTGAACATCGCGGAGGGTTTTGGGAACATTTCGAGCGCCGCCCGGACACGGAAATCGTGTCCGGGGTGACGGCCGTGAGTGACGCGGGGGCGGGGGCGGGGAGGCGACCCGGGGACGCCTCGCAAGGTGTGAAGTATTGAGTCAGTTTAACGAAGGCACGATCAATACTTCAAATGATGCCACGTTAAAAGGATCTGTTGTGAGTTTTTTTGGCGCCTTAAATTAAATTATAAACGAATGTGTTGTAATTTATTGCATCAACTCGCATAGTTTTTTTTAATTATTTTAAAGGCAGTAAATATTTTGCTCGGTGCGCGTTATGATTTTCTGAAGGTCAGTTTTGGAAGATGACTGGAACTCATTTTTTTCTACGTTGCTCTTCGGTCAGCACATGTTAGCACATTAAATTAATACGTATTTTATAAAGAAAACAGTAAATACATTTTAAGGTTTACGGTGTTATTCATATATATGTTTCCTTTTACCCCGTGCAACAAGTTGTTGCATATATTTTTGCATATAAATAATAATAAATCTTATTATTACAATTTACTGTTGGTTGCAAGAATTCATGTATTTTGAAATACACGCACGGCAAGGCTCACGACGCTGGCGCATGGAGAGAAACGACAAAAAATGCTAAGGAGAAGAATGACTCTCTGTTTGTTGTTTTCTACGTATGACTCACCCAGCTCTAGAGCAGGTGATTGGCACAGAACAGGGCAAGTTTCCTGGTATTAAAAGTATGGAGATGTTTCATTACGAATCCAGCTAAGAGACACGATTTGAGTGGATGGTAATCGTTATGAATGTTTATAACTTGACGACTGAAATAAGCAATCACTGTTGTTTGATTAATCATAATCAATATTTAGAAGTAATCTTATTTATCTTATATTTATATAAAACATAAACATAAACTGACTACTAAGCAAGAGTTAAGTTTTGTTGTTCAGATACTCAGTCTTACCTTAGTTTTCGTTATTATAAACTTAAACGTCATTTTGTAAAGTTATTATTTTTTTGTAATATTTTCAATAATTGTAGCGGGTTATGAATTTAATTTGTGTATGTTCAAATAAAGCATATATATATATATATATACCTGAATATATGTACATATATTTATATCTGTTTTATGATACATATTCAATTACGTAATAATTGCAATTTGTTGAGTTTTACAACTATTTTATGATATAGCCATGAGTTTAAAGGTATTATAGATCCAGCTTAGTTTGAGCCATTCAAGTGGAATATTTATTAAAAACGATTTGTGCTGATGTCCGGGCTTCTAATCCTGGATTGACTTCACTAAAACA
Organism: Atopsyche davidsoni; assembly: GCA_022113835.1. Lineage (NCBI taxonomy): Eukaryota > Metazoa > Arthropoda > Insecta > Trichoptera > Hydrobiosidae > Atopsyche > Atopsyche davidsoni. Next base: position 12,056,265 of record JAILWY010000023.1, read on the forward strand.
CGCATGTTTATGAACAACCACCTCATGTTACTTGATTTTAACGTCGAAATTACATTTACTTTATACCCATTCCTATAAATATTTACGTAAGCCCATAACATAATATTCTTAGTAGACACATAATGAAGTGTTGGAAAGTTCTACAAATCTAAAAGGAACATTCAGTACTCTAATGTGTAATAAACTTCTCATGTTATGTAGAACAAAGTGGGTATATGAGCATTTATTTCCGGCAAATTTCTTCTAAAGACATGTTTTCACTATTTTATAGTCTCATTGTTCTGAAGCGGGGCGAGCCGGTGGCCTGCAGATATTGAGAAGACATTCCTTTTGTTTGTGACCAAGTGTAGGTGATACAGCTGTGACAGGTACGATTGTGCTCTGAACCCATTAGGTCGGACACTCGACACATAAAATATGCAGCGCATTTTTTTCCACTTACATTTATCAAAAACTTTTACTGTAAATCAATTTTATTACAAAACTTTAGCATTCAATGCTGACAGTTTACCAAACTGTTTCTGTTATTCAGTGGCCAGAATTGATATTGTAGATATTTTTATTTGGATATCTTGTATAGATAACCTGTTGAAATAGCAAGTTAAATATTAGATAGATGTTGTTAGTAGCAGCACTAAAATATTACAAATACACTTTGATCTATTTCCCTTTAAAACTCATCAATCTTATATACTGCATCATAAATACAGTAAACACAGCACAGGATACTAGCAATAAAATCGAAAGCAGCAGCTTGCAACTGAGCGATTCATCATAAATCCACAATCTATTCACGGTCAGGCTGACTCCCAACATCTATATTCAGAAATAAATCCATTGCACGGTGCAGAAGAGTACGCGGATTGATTCGGAACATCTATCATGGTCTGCAAAGACGATCCAGCCTGAAGCCTGATGGTGCGGCCTTTCCGTATTCAAATTCTACAAGGCACGGATGGTCAAGAAGGCTTGATGGATCTGGTCTCCTAATGTTCCCTAGAGAACTGTCTTCTGCTGGGCATTGGCGAGGAGTTGGTCAGTAGACTAGGGCCGGCTTTGTGTGTTTGATTTGTATGAATAGGAAGTTAGAAAGAATCTATCTAACGCATCTCTCTTATCTGTAAAATCTCATGATTATTTACGAGAAATGGCAAGCTATAGTTTCATTCTGTATGTCGGTTATTTTTGTCATTTTTTTTTGTTTTCATTTATAATATTGTAAAATTTATTGTACTTTGATATAATTGTACACGATGCACTATTGTAATATTTTTATAATTATGTTTATTTGTTGTTTATTCAGCCTTTTTTAAGCATTCACCCCAAAAGCCTTCTAAGGGTAAATTGTCGACTTTCAGTAGCGCAGGAGCCTAGTAATTTATCACAAATAATGTGCAACACTCTTCACGCTACCTGAAGGCACTCGACAGTGTCGTGCGCAAATTATTTATACCATTTAACGCAGCGCATGCATTTAATATCTATGTATTAAACACTTGAAATATACATAAACATTAATTAAACTATATTCCTAAAGGGTTTTGATTGTTTTTATATTTTTATTTAGTTAAAAATATCCGTAATCTGTGACTTACACTCAAATAGGCAGCGTATTGATTTATCGACATTTTAACTATACATGTCACATTCTTTATGTTATTTACTGTAATAATTTAAATAATTTTTTTTTGCAGTTTTAGCACTTTTATTTAAGAAGAGATTATTTAACCATTAAAAATTTTCACCATTAAAGATAGATGTTCCTTGCTGATGCCTTTACAAAACAAAATAAGTTTTTTTACTAATACTGTATAAATCTGGGTGTTATCAAATTATATCTTATTTTTTTAGTGCTACTCTTCATACGAGGTTGGTTACCATTGAATCAAATATATTTCTATTCTGAGTTAATCTCACTAATTCTGCCGTATTTTCATTGAAAAGTCAGCTATAGGATGCTCAATTTATTTTTTCAAAAAATATGGCAAAATTGTTCAAATCAAATGCCTCAATTCGCCTCCGTGCGAAAACATCTTGCAATAGAGGGAAAGCGCTCTCGTTGTCTGAGTGAAAAATCTAAATTTTCTCTCAAACTTTATAATGTGGTTTATAGTGTAAATATAGGTGTCCCAAAATTAACGCAAGATTTGAATTTGTCGCCATTTTTGCAGTAAAGTTTTGGAAACACTTAAAAAAAACAATTTTACAGCTGACAGTTTAAGGTTAGTAAAAATGGAACGTTACACGATAAAACAACGTGTCTTCATTATTGAATAATATTTCAAAAATAATGAAAGCTTGGCAGCCGCAGTTCGAAAATTTCATACAAAATATGGTCCGAATAGTTTTTTAACTTCGTCTCTCTTTAAGTTCTTGTGATAATTGAATTTTGTAAGCATAGAGTCACAGATTTTTAGTTAGTATACGCTGTAAAGAGCTTCTTGAAGTTTGCAATTCTTGTCCACGATGCCAAATTGAGGTTACTTGATTGTCACCGACACTCTTACGCTCTGCTTCGATATTGACATTTGAACGGCTTGTTTTTGGACGACCAGTGTGTTTAGCGTCTCCAAAAAATCCAATCGCCCTGAATTTTTCAATCAATCTCTTCACAGTTGACGAAGTTAAAATACTATTCCGACCACATTTTGTATAAAGTTTTCGAACTGCGGCTGCCAAGCTTTCATTATTTTTGAAATATTGTTCAATAGTGAAGACACGTTGTTCTATTGTGTAACGCTACATTTTTAGTAACCCTAAGCTGTCAGCTGTCAAATTGTTTTTTTTTTTAAGTGTTCCCAAATTTTTACTGCAAAAATGGCGCCAAATTCAAATCACCCACCCTATATAAGCAATTGGTCCTTTATAATTGAATCAGGTAAAACGCTGATCTCCAACGCCCAGTCAGTCTCGCATGGGGACGTAAATCAGCGGCGATGACGCGCTGGGAAAGGCTGCGATGCGCGCACCGGCCGCGTCACAGGAATGCGCCGCACCGGTGCACCGGGAGGCGCATTGTTCCGGATCTATGCAATTTCGCAATAATCGATGTCTGAATAATCGAGTAACAGTATCCGCGCATACAATGCACACTTCGCGTGCCTGGCGATAAATAAAGTTCTAGGGAATATTTTAAATAAATTTAAATAGTTTACAGACGATGAATTCGAGCAATCAGAAAAAAATGATTACAGGATTTTGTATGCTGAAAAAAATGTTTTAGTTTTCCATAAAAGGTTTTTCCCGTTGTAATATAAAAAAAAATATTTTTTTGGTAAGATTTTATTTTGCCAAAATTATTTGCTCTACGATGCATGATAATTTAAATGCACACACTGAAACAAATTTTACAGAAGACGTATGCCTAGCATAACTTTATGAAATAATGTATAAGTTTTTCAATTTTTAATGAAAAGAATGGTTAATTTTTTTTTTGTAGCGAAATAGCGAAAGGATTATGTCGGGTGGTTGCGATGATTAGAATATGTGAATTCTTTTCCCACGTCGTTACATAAGTTTTAAGTATTTCTTTTATTATTTTTAATGCAAACTCAATGTGTTAATAGTATTATGAAAAAAGTGTAAGCGTAAAATTAACTAAAAAAAATTGCAGTAACTTCTCATTAAGTTCAATAAATTATATTTATTTCCTCTATATGCTTGCTTTCTCATTAAAATAATTGGTTATGAATGTAATATTTTGCCACGATGGAATCAATAAACTCATTTCCGATTGTGATTTTAAAACGGTTCTCGTTATTAACCGAGAATATTAATTAAAGGAAGATATATTACATTAGAGTATTTAGTTGTGAAACAATTGATAACCATAATCGTTTATTGTGTGATATTAATATCCGATGTTCATGCAACGCCTGCTACGCTAAAGCGGCTTCTCTGGAGTCGAGGTTGTAGTCAATATTCCCGGATTAATAGCGCATTGCATTGGAGAGCTAGCAGGAATCTATAATAAATACAATTTCCTATCAATACATATCAGGATTCATCCGACAGCTCTCAACAATTTACTCAGGATTAGTCTTTGAATCCTATATACGTGGTTGACAAATCTAGAAACTGTTTTTACTAAGGATTCTGTTAAATGTTTTACCTAGGTTAAAACTTTCAACAGAAATTTTTTATCTCTAAAACATGATCTTTAAATGTATTGTTAGATATATTTTTTACACTTGAATTTTTACCATTTTTAATTAATCGCTTGCTACGTTATAATATGTATACAAATTTAAGACTTTCACAATTTAATCAATTTATTCAGTATCTTAACTTGCAACACGAAACTTATCTATTTAATAATTGTATCTTCATAATGAGGTGTGTTTTTCTTTCCTACGTAAATAAATATTGATCGATACTTGTAATCTAACGTAAACATTAATTGAAAGTATAAGTAATAAAATAAATCATAACAATTAATAAATTGAATTAAAATATCTTGATAATAATTACAAATAAATATTAAGTAACTTTTTGTACTAGAGTAATTAGGTTGGAACACATCAGTGTTCTAAAAACAGTTACTATGGGAGTACCACTTCATATAGAGCGCCATAATGATCCATCGGCCTTACGACTGTCCTCGTTCAGGTTTAAATAATGTATTGCTCAGACTGGCTGTGTGACAAATTTAATATATCAATTACCCAAGCAGAGTGATTGAGAGTTACTCGCCGGCTTCCACGGACGGCACTGCGTCCTGGTAGACTAGTTCTGAATTAGTCGTGGGTAAAGCTCTACTCTACTCTACTCTACTACCTAGGTGAACTGTTGATTGGAGAGCAACACAATGCATGTCTGCAGGAATCGTTCACATTATAGTTATAGAACAAATATCTCACTGTATGTACAATATAGTTTTAAATACAAATGAATGACTATTTTAGGTATTGTATTCAATTGTATGTATTTTTTAATTTAATCAAATAATAGCATTTTAGAAATTATATCTCAAGCTATTTGGGACTAAAATCAATCGTTTTTATGTAAATCTTAATATTTTGGTTGTTAAATATAGTGCATGCTTTTAAATAAAAATAACCTCATTTATCAAAAGTGCTCTAGGTTCTTTTTTGTGACAACAGAATTTTTTTTAAATGGTGTTTATAAAAATATTTACCTTTTTCATCAATTCCTAGTGATAAGAACTGAACTTATTTCAAAACAAACCAATTACTTGCATTTTTAAGGACTTTGCTCGTTATTTATACATGGGGTTCTTTGAGAGCTATGAAGGAGGTTTTTTTATATTTTCAAGATTATGTCTAGGAATAAGATACACAACTGTATGATTTTGAATAAAAAGCATTCAAATTTTGTTAGTTGGTTTTTATTTGTGTTTGTACATGAATTGACTATTTGAATATTCAATCTAATAAAATAAAGAGTTTGTGGTACAGAATAATTAATAAATGTTTTATTGATATTTAGAAAGGTGTTTAATTGATTGATTGACAAGAACTCGATGCAAAGTTTACGGCTGCATCTTTTAAATTACACGTTTAGAAGGTGTTCTACTGATGTTAAAATTTTGGTGTTCTCCTCCAGTAGCTAATAAATCACAAACCATTTCAAATATCACAAAACGGCATTCGGACATTAAGTGTATTTGTATTTAAAATCGCTTATTATAGGCATTAAAAATATGCGCGTCCTTGAACCAAAAAGTGAGTGAACTATGAACTTAAGCAAAAATAACCACAACAGATTGCGCAAGTGCTTGGTTCAAGCAAGATGTTTTTTTGTAATTTAAAAGTCACGAGATATGAATTGATGAGCACTTGACTGCGTTGGCAATATGTACTAGAACAGGATTTGAACTAGATTGACTACATGCTGTGTTATTGATTCATCCATTATATTGATAGATCTCACAAAGATTCAATTTGAGTTTAAAAATTAGTTTAATTATTGATATGTATGGCGTTGAACTGAAGGTGTGACCAAAGCATCTTAATTGGTTTTAAACAAATATTAATTTCCCCATACTACTGAGATATTTTTTTTGTATCTCTTAATAGAGTAGATAGTAAGTAGTATTTAATAAAATTAATTAGGTACGTTAATATCTGAGGCTGTTAAGCCGATGGCTTACAAAAAAAAGTGCTCATTTTTTTAGTAGTGAAACAAATTAGCATAATCTTCTTAAATTTTAAAATATAAATGGCGACATATACATATAAATATTATTAAATATAAGGAAATCGTAACAGAAATTATCATTAGAAGATTTATTACAGTCACGGTAATTTTATGAGTTAAGTAAATGCAACAGAAGAAATTCGTGATTAATGGCTTTCATCTTGTTCAATGGTCACAATTAAAGATATGCGAGCATTCAATTATGGATGTTCCTATCCTATCAGAGTATCAATAAAAGAATAATTACGTTCAGATGTAATCGATGATCTACTTCTTTGAATTTATACCTGACGCCTACGTAATCACCTTCTAAGGGGTATTCAAGTGTTCGAGATGCGTAAATTATTTATTAAAACTACAACACTTAAGAGCCGTTTTTTGTTAAAAAAATATATATACAGTTCAAACGTCTTAAAAGAATGTGTATGTATTTTATTATATTAAAATAAAAATATAAATTAAATTTGAAAATCAAATCACAATTAATATATTTATAAAGTATAGAAATATTTCGGTTAACTTAAAGCTTCGTTATTCAATGTTTTTAAAATAAATAAAATAATAAAAAAAGCTTTTTTGAAATGCAAAGCCAGACACGACTATGTTTCTCTCCTACAGTGATACAAATTAAGCTGCAACATATTGGTATAGATATAGGTAAGTATAAGAGTGTTGAGAGTTTAGAAACCTTTTTTAATAGTTTAATTTAATTTTTATTTATAACACCCAAATGCAATCAATAATAATTTAAATTTGTAATTCTGTCTACATTTTGCATACTCAAGTTTTCAAAATATCAATACAATTTCAATGGTATGTCATTTCCGAATGAATGGTTTATTTCAAAACAGTAAATATTTATATTTTTTATTTTATCTCCCCTGGTGTGGAAAGTAAGATTAAGAAAAATGTATCTCTGAGCAATAAAATCACATTAGTTGTTAGAAGTTATACAATGTGTAGGGACTAAGAAGCGTGCGCCGTGATCGTATAATTCATTATCTTTTTGATAACTTTATTTTGTACCGACACAAATGAACACATTAATATAGATGTATAATAAACTAATACCGAGATGTGTGGATCGGCCAGAGGTACACAAGAGAGCTAATTGAATTATATTGTGCGTTTTTTCTCCATTATGAACAGTAATAGTTCACATCTTCGTACATTATATTCTTAATAAAGATTTATTTCCAAATTGGATTCTCTGTAGCAATACACATACCGATCAGACATCAATGGATATTTCAGAGTGATGGGTGAATTCGTTTCGTGTAAAATAAATATAATTAGTTCAATCATATTACATGAAATCTATTATGCGTATCTACTTTTATTTTGAAGGACATTAGGGGTATTTTTATTTTGAATAAAGGTGCGTGTCTACTTGAAATTAAAATTTCGTGAGTGACTGTCTAACATTGAGGCGAAGCGTGTCAGAATTTATAAAGTTATTTTTGAAGATTGTACTTGAATGTGCATTGTCGATAGTTTATAAGAACTAATTATCTCGGAGTGGACACGCATTATTAAAGTATTTCATTGTTTCAAATCAAACAAAACCTTCTTCAAATTTATTCTGACGTCTGTAGTTTTCACTTACTCAACTTTAGTACTGTATAACGTGAGCTTTCTAATCAAGATGGCCTTTGAGAATATTAAAAATATGAATAAAATAAAATACAAATCTAACTATTCATGTATAGATTTAATGATAATTAATGACAATATCAAACTTATAAAAAATTTAGGGTATTTTAAATTCATCAAAGTTAACATTCTGAGAATGTAAATAATACCCAATGATATTAAAAGTATACAAAAAAATAAATATTTATAGTATTGCTATGAAAAAAAAATATTTGAAGATGTTCAGCAGGTATTTATATACTTTTATAAAAACGTCTATACTTCTATGGAAAAAATAAAACGGTGTCAGTCGCTTCTTGTGAATCTCTACAGTTACCAGGCGAGTTGGTAAGTGAGTTCTTTGAATAAAAGATTTATTACAATAATATAGGTAGTTTGTTTTATATCTCACCTTTGAATAAATACATTTAGAGTTTCTTGTTGGCTATTGATGTATTTAAAAACGAAAATTATGTTTTATATTACACGATTTAAACTGGAAAATGTATAATTAAAACCGTGTCATAGTAAAATGCAGTATACGTCATAGAATATTGCATTTGGTAAATATTAAATACTAAAGCAAGTTATTACTCAAATGCCAAAATATTCTATTGAAAATGGCATAAACACAGGTTTTTAATCAATAAAAACATCACTTAATACATTTAGAATTCTGCGTTCTCCATAAATTAACTCCACTTAAAGCATGCACGCTTTTTGAAATTTATATCGCTTTAAGTAACAAAAAACGATTACTGTAATGAATCAGCATGATTGATATAAAAAAAAGATCCTGTTTCTTTTTTCAACATTCACACGAACTACGCACGCGCCAATATTGATAACGTAAAAAAGCGAAGGTTAAAATTGATTAAGTTAGTGTCGGGGGGAACTTTCCCAGGCCTTCCTCTTCCATCTCGGAGGCTTCTTATCAAACATTCAATATGGAATAGGCTTCAGATTGTGATAGTCGGCAGCTTTATAAGTAATGGCGATCCACCGCCTGGCGGACAGTCCGCGAGATCGCCTGGGAATCCGAATTAGATTATTCAATTCCCTTGTACGTAGTAAATTAGCTTTTGCTTGAATAGCTAGTCCTATTCACGAAGTTATGGTTGTTTTTTGCAATATGGCCGATGATTGTTGTATCATTAAAATAGTGATCGGGTGATGTATTATTATTTAAATCAGCTAAAATTACTGAGTGTTCAATTGAAACAAAAAATACAAGTGCGGATACTAGTTGCGGTAGAAATTAAATAAATGTATAAATAATAGCAGAATTAAAAGTTTTAGAATGAATACTTATTCTAGCGATAGTAAATATCAAAAATAATTATTTTTTAGTTTGAGAGTTTTATTTATTAAAATATAAATAAGAATAACCTCTACTTGATTGGCTAAAAATACATTTAGTTGTCTTCTACTTTACTCTTGTTATTTTAAGGACATTTGAATGTATCGCTATGCTTTTTGACATTTATAAATAGAGCTAGAAATCATGTTTTACGTAAATTCTGGTCTACAAAAAAATAACCGCGGAAATGCTTAAATTTTTATGTATATTCATTTCAAGAGTAGTTGTAAATATTATTTATTCTCACAGATATTGCATGATGAAATTATATTATCTTAGATAGAATGTATCAATAGAAACCAAGAAACTGAAAACATGAAGTTCCATTACAAAATTACTCATAGGGAAGCAGCCCGACACCATAAATATACAATCTCTCTATAATCTATATCCACTTCGACAAGTTGTAGTTTTAAAAAAAACTGCAAGATATTTAAACGAGAAACAGTCATGCTAGCGTGATGGACGTTCGCATGGGGACTTGCTCATTGCATAATGGACCACGCACTGCCCCGCTTCCAAATGGCCGCGGCTCCGAGATAAATCAATAAATTTGTCAGAACCCTGTCTTTACCCACCGTCGGTAACTGATGACCGGGGCAGGTTGAAGAGGAAAATGCCCAGTGAGTGATTAGATATGCGGTGGCTGCTCCGCGATTACGGGCACTGCGATGATCGGACTGATGAAGGTATTGTCAGGATCCCGACTGTGTCTAAATTGGTACGATCAGGTTTTGCAGGTAAGATTGACGTTATGAAACCCGAGAATGCACCTCGTCATGTTACGCATGCATACATTATCGTGCCCGAGCTATTTACATCGTTAATAGAATTAATCAGCAAATACTTTGCTTTCGCTACATGTATTGATATTTTTTTACAATTGTATTAAAATCAACAATATATAAACGCATTGCATTTTATAACTAAAACGATCGTTTCTTATTTAATAGCCGATGTTGGTCTCTACATGGTTACAATCATAAATAATATTAACCGTAATCATGTTTGTTATATTAACATTCATCAACCATATTTGTACGTGAATAATTTAATAGATGAGGTTGAGAGTAAGTAATATTTTTGTTTAATTTGTTTTTGGGATTTCATTGAATATCAAGTGATAAAACAGAATGCTTGTGTCAAAAATGCTTATTATTATTTTTAATCAAGAAAAAATTTATAATATTGTACTCAGTGATATAATAAAAGACGATTACTTTCTTTTTCACTGGCCTTGAATACAATTAATAGTTTTTAAAAGATTTTAAATTTAAATAAACCGCTTTTTCCGTATTTATATATCTTATTTATTCAATAACACAGCGTGACCAAAATATATCTCAATTGTTAAATCTTGTGCGCTGGGAATTCTCATTATTTACTAGTAAGTAAGTTAGTAAAAATGAACTTTTTATTTTGAATTAAACAATAGCACTTTATTTGAAGTTTATTGCATTACATTTACTTCCTGAAGTGCCGCCGCGCCTGTGATATATAACTCTTTCGTTGCGGTGTTTTGAAAGACAACTGAATCAAGTATAGTACGCGTAAACGTATTTACGGGAATCATCAGTGCTTTTATATGTTTCGTAAAAACATTTGAATTGCATACACAAATCTAAAGCAAAACCATTAAAGCTCTCGGCCATGCCATAAACAATCCCAGCTCCATACATCAGACAGTTTACGAGCATATTAAAGCCTATCTCCACAAGTTAGTGTTAATTTAGGTTTGTATTATTTATTGTTATGCCCGTATTGTTTTTATTTTATCGAGATGGGTCACGTGGGCGGGGGACTGCTCACGATGAGGAAATAACGAAGATGTGTTTCGCGTGGGACATCCTTATGCATTTTGGTGACGGACCCGTTGCAAATACCAATAAGACACTGCACGTACTTTTAAAATAAAAATCAAAATAAGCTTATCTGTGAGATGGGTTTAACATTTCTCTCTCATTCAAACTCAATTTTGAGAAAATAAAAAACTATGATAAGATACTCAATGAGCATGCAATGATGAACGCTTAAATTATTGGTTAACCAGTTATTATCATAACGACGTATTAATTTATTTTCATATCCTTCACTTGAATAATTTTTATACAACCATAACAAGCAAACTTACATGCCAGTAAATCATCTATTAGAATTTCTGATTACTTATTACTCTTGTATCAGCAGTCCAAAAAAAATGTATTTATAATTCATCAAATATGTTTTTTCAACTGTTTTTGTTTTCGTTCAGTGATATTTTTTGAAATCAAGTAAGTGACTGTACTGTTTTATTTTAATTCGTCTGAAACCTATATGTTGACTTGTCTACCGGCCACGCAGTCAGCCACTTCCGTCGCCTGCAATATCCGCCCTTCCTCGCCGAGCAAGTGACCGTCGGGTGGAGTACAATTTGAATACGCCGAACACGCCGCGACTATTAGCGCCGCATTAGAGGTACACGGGCCGGCCATCTCAGATTAGAGAACACTCTCGGCTAAGTTATAACCGAGGTATGTATTGTTTACAACATTCTTTGCAAGCTGGGGCTGCTTTCAGCGAGTGTATTTACATTGTACCGCGTCCATGTTAACCGTGTACCGACCGGGAGACTTTCCAATGCAAGGCTGTACGTTATGAACGACCGGGACGCTTATGCGAGAGATCCATACATTTAAAAAATAATAAGTTTATTACTGTTGTATTTTGAATATAAATTAAAATGTGCAGTATATAAAAAAGTCTTGAAACTGTAATTTTTTTAACAAACTTTTGCTAGAAATGAACTTACGAAATATCGTGCCACTATCGAAAAATACTGATTTGATACAAAAATTCTTATAACTTGATTACGGCGGTGCAAAAAATACGTAATGCGTAATTAGCGAAGAAAATAAATATTACTGGTCTTGTTAAAATTTTCTTTAAATTTCATCAGTATATATTCTTAATGAAGTTTTACAGATATTGTAAAATCATCGGCGAGTGTTGTTTCAAAATATTAAAATACTCGTTTATTATATAGTAAATATAATGTTCTCTAGCAGTTAGAGTCAAACATTTGTCTAAGTGCTTCCAGGGTTAAAGGATGCAAATATGCAGGTGCTTTGTTGAAAAGCGTGGGTTTCTCGGTAAAGACAATTTAATCTGGCAACACAGCGGACCTCACACCTCGATGGTCGCTCAGGACCCGTGCAGTGTGCACTTGCTAATACTACAGCCTGATCAGAAACACACTGGGCTATGTGCGTTGTACGTACAGTCCACACGCTGTCGCGGCACACACTGTACGGGGATATATTACACGTTGAATAATTGCAGGAAATTCCTACCACCGTCTATTTGCACTGTAAGTAATGGTCAAATTAACAGTTTCCTGGAAATTTCTGAGTGATTTTGTACAAAATGTTGTTTTCTGAAACATTTCAAACTCTAAACATGTTCATAAAATCAGATTTTTTCAAATTATTATTTTGATTTTAAAATTATTAATTACAGAAGTATTATTTCTGAAATGTAAGATATTTAAAAATATCAAAGATATTTCTTGCTAATTTAATCGGTCAATCACGCATTCTCTTCATCCAATGTATGTCAATGTATATACTCGTATGTTTACATATAAATATATATATTTATATATATAGAAGTTCCGTTGATATTTTTAAAACTATTGATTTTGACTATGCTTTTTTGAAATGAGATATTTATTTGTATTTGATTTTTGTGAAGACCGTCATAGTTAGTGCGATTTTGCCTATAAAGGTTTTATTTATGATTGATTGATTAAGTTCATTTTTTCACACATTGAAAAATTATTAATGAAACTCTCAGAAAAATATCATCGTGACTTGTGCGGGATTCGAATCCACACCCCCAAGCTTACATGGTCGGTGCATTAACCATTATGTTAACGAGCCACTGTACTTAGCGAGAATTTTTAACAATCATACCCTATATGTGAACCAACGTACTTATTATGCCAATTAAATATAGATTATAATTGTTTTTTCGCTTTCCAAAAACATATTCATTGGTATATTTATATTTAAACGATTATAAAAAAAAATTAAAAAATAAGCACAAGAAGTATATTTTAACATATGTTGAATATTTAAATGGTTACAAAGTCTGTAGTTGTATATTTTGCAGACGATCTTCTTGAACACCTGCTCTTCCAGTATAACAATGAAGTCAATTGTTTGGCCAGCCCCACTCTCTCGCCCCGCAGGTCTCGGGTTAGTTTTCCGATGCGCTTTCAGAGTCACATTAATGTCTCGCCTCGGGTACCGGGCTGTGATAAGCGTTGATGAGTTCGCAAGTCATACACGAGCACTGAGGTCAGCGCAGATGGACAAGATTGGCCTTAAAGACTGACTATGATGTACAATATACTCTGTATTGAGTGCATAGCTCTTCTGTCGTAAGGCGTACAGGCGTCATAAAATTTACCATTGTATTAAAATACACATATAAATATTAACGTTGTGTTTATTATAAACATTGAAGACGTGAAGTTGACTGTTAGAAGTGGTGAGTCATATATTTAATGGCAGAGCAAGTTTGCATCCACAAAAATATATTTAAAAAGGAAACAAACCTCAAACCAAACGAAGCGCAAACGTTTTCTTATTAATAAAATCAGAAAAAAGGCTTTAATTATTTTTGGTTTTTGTTATTTTCAATCGACAGTGCGCGCCGTTTGAGCAAATATGCATTGTCAGTGTTGGACGTTTGAATGAATATTTATAGGAAATAGTTATAAACGATCGTGTTAGTTGCATAATAATTAAAAAAAAACCATGAGCAGCAAATTTTATCTAATTCGAGTCATTCTGTCTTTTATTTGGGTTGTAAGATTAAATTAGATAGATAGTTTATCTGAAATTGATGCGTTTTATTTATAGCTAACATTTGAAGGGAAAACTTGTACAATAATTCAGACAATTTTATCTCAAATTGGAGTCAATGTCCGATTTCTGATAAGTTTATACCATTTCTATGAGCAAGCTAAAACAAGTCTCGGCTAAGACGACGCAGGAATCTTTATCACAAAATTAGATTTATACGCGTATAAAAATCTCACACGTTCGATAAAAGCTAATGCTTCCCAAGCGGAAAGGCCAGGGCGGCAAGACCCATGCGGGCCTCGGAGAGCTCCGCCATGCTGGCAGGGCCGTAGCACCGTCTGCGCTTTCTCGTTCATCTATTTATTATTTCAAAAGTGGTTTATGACCGGGGTTCTTACCAGAATGCCTCCATTACAATACTGAAGCATAAATTTCATGGACGGGAGTGCAAAGTGACATTATCCACTCTCTTACTCGCTGTGTGTAATAACAGAATCATGCAATCCCACGTATGTCATTGTGCGGTGCCTGACGGAAGGGGTACGGTGGTACCTGGAGTGTGAAAGCTTTCAAAGTATATGGGGGAAGATTGTACAATCATCTTTTGTATGAAGGTTTATACTTTGTTATAATAATAATTCAAATTTATATCATATCGAAATCACATATATTTTAAATGAAATGCATGGGAAACAATTGTTATTTTTTTTACTTTCACAATATAAAAAAACGTGCGCGATTTACCACATAATATCAAATGTCAGACTAAATTCTAAAGATTTCAAAAAAAAAAAATAGGTTTTTAAGTAAATATTTTAAACATAATATATACACCAAAAAAATACTGTGTGGTTAAGAACTCATAATCTGACTTGTTATAAAAATATATCGCATATAAATTTTTAATTTATAATTCTTTTCGATTTTTTTATGGTTACTTGATATATATTCATAATAATATCACAGCTATATTTGAATGCACTCTATAGCGTATTATTAAGTAAGCAATACACGATATTGTAGCATTAATACAATTTAAATCAGTATGATCAGGTGCAAAACTTATTCAGGAGCGGTCGACGCAATGGCTCGGCGATACATCGCACATAGTAATCGAGCGATTTGGCGCCTGGCTACCTGCGAATTACGTCATGGCGACGCCCTAACGAGATCTGGTTCAGCACAACAATGGCCGCGCACGCGCCGCGCCGGCTCCTCGCCGCCATTAGCATGCTAATGTCACTGTCCTCGACAGCTCGTCACTTTATTGCAAGTAAATGAGCGCCTTAAGATACATACTAAAGCGAGGTGAAGCAAGTGGCCGGCGCGGGCGTTTAATAACTGACTGAGAATAGTCTCTCTTAAATTCTCGAAACTAGGATTCTGAGATATTTTAATCAGACTTATTTCACAGAAGTACTAAAAAAAATTTATATAATATGTAAATATGTCGCAATGACAGTGCAAACCGTCATTTTCACTTTTTACGTATTGGTCGATATTTCTATTTTTTGTCATGTCATATATTTGTTCTTAAAATACTAAAAGTTTAATTTTATATTTCAGCGTTCATAATGCTGTGGCTTTTTTAATATGATGTCATGCGCTATTTTTAATTATGATGATGTATTATAAAATATTGATTAATGATAAAATCAGAAGCATTCACCACAAAACAAAAACAAAGATATTTTAAAAATAATAGTGTTAATTTTTTTAAGATAAATTACTAATATCGTCCTTTTGTTGTATAATCTTTTTAAATAAATTATTTGACAAAACTAAACTAGGATATATAAATTCGCCGAATTTTCAAGGCTTGTGAACTGAGTTATTTGAGAATCCTGATTCAAAGTATTTCACAGAATTGAATCACTTCCATTCAAACCTTTAAATGCCTAATATATTTATCAATGATTTCAACCATTTATCACCTACTTAAGCAGTTCGCAGAAGTTGAATAACGTAAGATCTGTTGACTCAAATCCACTATGTTATAATTACCGGCAGTCAACACAGACTAAAAACGGATTTTCCCGTATTATTCACATACCGGTTATTGTAAATATGATATAGATATATTGCAATTCCTGAAAAAAATAAATACGCAGAAGACGCGAATAAATTTAAAAAATATTTTCCGGATAATATATCAATGATAATCTGACATGTTTTTGATTAATCCGAGTACAATATCAATTTTTGCGTTTCTGAGCAAGTATCCCCATGAGGGTGATTAACGTTCATCTTAGAAATAATCGAAGTGATCAATGGTAACTCTACGCGTTTTTTTATTCATCTGAGTACAATGACAAGATTCCTCTTTTTGGGTAAGTATTCCTAAAATAGCTCGATGTCTAAGAGATACGGGAGTTTTCAACCATGGGATGGAGCGTCATGGACATGGCGGTAGCGGAGAGCGTCTTATGGGGGCCCGAGGCGGTCGCGGGCGCTCCGCTTTTGATTTCACTGTCGGGAGGCGCGGCGTCCGCGTACCGGATTCGTTATGCAATAAAAGTAAAACGTGCGACCATTCCAAGCGTGTCGCCGCATAGATTTGGTGCGGGAGGGCGATGGGATTGCGCGCGATGCCTTTGATACCCTGGCACACACGGGCGTTTTATGTCGTCGTTTATGCACCCCCGCGCCTCAAGGATTTTAAGGCTGCGGCGATAGGAAATCAGCGCGATTGTAGGGCGTTAAATGGGCGATATCGCTGAAAATCATGACCGCGTTTGCATATAAACTACACTTTTACTATAATTTATGCGAGCTTGGAAAATTTCTCAGTTTATAATAAACATTTTATACCTTTTGAAGTAATGTCTAAAAACTTGCTTTTAATTTTTTTTTCAAACTTTAGCATCTACATTTTATTAAACAATAAAATATATTTTCTCTCAGAAATAATAAATTTAATTCTTGAATTTTTAAATTAGCAAAGAATTTTGTTTGCGGTTAAGTCACATGACTTTAACTAAGATATACTAGATACGCGGATGTACGACTTTCGAAGGAAATCAGCTTTGGTGAATATTTTAAAGGTTGCCTTCTTTTTCTTCTTGCCCTGAGGTTATTTAAAAATACTGTACTGTAAAAGATTAACCTTCAATATCTTTTACGAAAGTAATGAAAGAGGTTAATGTTTCCACTCACGCCCGTGATCTGAATGCATTATCTTGATTTTAATTTAAATTAAATTTTACTTTTACATTGAAAAAGTTTTTAAAATCATTGTCAAGAACAACTTTAAACGGAATTCAAATATTTGAAATAATGATAATTTATCAATTATCATTGATATCCCGTCACTAATATATTATATAATAGCAAAACAATTGTTATGATAAACAAAAAATTCTCTGATTTCAATTAAAAAAAAACTACTGCTTCATTATTATTTTATCGGTGTGTAAAAAAATAATTAAAAAGGGATAATGCAGTGCATTTAGCAAAATAAAAAGAAGCATGAAAAAGAATATCGAATCAGTTACCAAGAAACTGCAAATCAGAAACATACTCTTAAGTTTTTTTTCTGCCAAATTTTGGAGTTAAATGAAAGAAGTTAACGTAATAAAAAGTATTAGGTATATATTATACAAAAATTTCAAGATCTGCAGTTTATTAAAGTCAACTTCAACTCATTAGTATAACGCAATATTGGCAAAAAAAAGTTATAAGTTACTGTTGACAAACCTAACTGAAAGATTAATCAAAATAAATGTTAGAATTTCAACTAATAACAATGGCATTCGAACAACTGATCAATAAAAATATAATTAAAATGTCTTCAATTAACTTGATTGATTGAATTCGAAATTATAAATTGAATCTTCTCGCACCAAGGAAATGATTCAATGAAATTTCAGTTCGAATAGCTCTAGAAAATAATCTGTTATAATTTGTATGGAAGCCATCTGCCAGTTGCTCGAGGCAATCGAGACCTGCCGGCCGATTCTGAATAACAAAATGAAAAAGTCTCCTTATTTATCGCTAGCTCGGAGCGATTAGCACAAAAAGTGACAACCGGAGGAACAATATATGAGCTATAAAAAAACTGTAAGTGGAAATGCCTCATCGGGTTTAATATTTACTTTTCTACTGCTGAGACTTAAGTCTCACTCAACACGACTCCGCTCCGAAGAATCCCAGTCTCATGTTCTCCCATCCAAAGGAACAAAATAGTGCGAATTCCAGTTCATGTCGCTACTCCAGTTATTTTTATTCAACAGTAGTCAACAACTAATTGCATAAAAATTATTATTTCCACACACTTGATTTCAAAAAATAAGTAACCGTAAAGAGTAATTATGTGCGGGTATTTTTTTTACCTCGTTTAATTTTATATAATAAATATTCTTTTTTTTTTAAATTAATATTAACAGATAAAATTAATCCATGAAACTTTTTATTAAATTTTAAATAAGTATAATATTCTTTAAATTAAAACTACCACTAGTGTTCTTTAAAAGCTTGGTACAACCTACGGACCCCGACAAAGGTTGAATTGACTTTTAAAACTATAATAAGTTTATATATTTTTCATTGAATAGTGTTGATCAAAACAACTAACTTCCTTATGAATTTACTTATTGACTTATTGAATGTACAGATTTATATAGAAAACCCAACATCAGCACTAGTCACAAGGTTGCAATTGTTACTCAGGCGTTCTTCATCGGATAATCACTTAGAAATAGAACAAGTATTACTTTCAAAAGATACTTAAAACCGACACATCCATAGTTTATTACATTAATAAATTCATAAACTAAACAACTATTACTTTTTCCTTACCAATGTGAAAATGTTGGTAATTTCTCCGCGGGCTTAATTGTTGCCGACTCCTCCGGTCGCGCAGCTCTTTCGTTCGGCGTGGTAATCGAGCGTATTCCGCTTAGATGTGATCTTTTGTAAATACTTTTCGAACTGCTGCCCTAAGTGAACTCTTAACCATATGGATTCCTCATACAAAGACGCCGCCTAATGAGGGGCCAAGCCTAATAGATTAAGGCAAGGAGGATGCTCATAACTCGGCGGGATCGTATGGCGGTCAGACGCAAGTCTTATAGAATAAGCTTCCATTCATATAACGAGAGCATTTGGGTTTGATATCGTTAATCGCTCGGTTCAATGCATTTAAAAGCGGGTTTTATTAGTATTGATTTGATACGATGAATTCAATAAAAAAAAGCCCCGCTGCATTATGTGGATTAATCTCTCCGAGTGTTTAGAGAGCCAATAAGAACTGTGAAGAAATAGTAGTACGGAAATCATAGTATTTCATTTCCAAAGCGAAAAATATGACCACAGTCAACGGAAATCGCTTTCAAAAATAAAGCTATGTAAAACTGTGTGATTACAAATTTAACAACAATTAGATATGTGCATTAGATTTATTTACAAAACTTAAAAAATATATATCATTGATTTTTCAGTAGCACACTCATATACTCGTATATCGCAAAAAGCGTTTCTAAATTTGTATTGAATATCACGAGTCATCAAGATCAAACTTAATTATTTCATTTTATTCCTGAACTTATTCACAAATTTTTCTTTTTTTTCATGAACCAACGGAAAAATATTTTACTAGAGAAAAGTACATGAAACAAATACCTAAGTTTTAAGGAAAGTAGTTTGACAACTGTTTTATTTTTACCAAAGGAAAGTTTTCAGGTTGATTGTTCAACCTGAAAAGTAATTTTTCATTTCTTGTTGAGAGACAATTTTTAAATTTAATGGTTAAATGTTTCCATGATTGCTGTTTCGAAGAATTCAAAACTTCAGCCTCTTGAAAGGGCTTTGTCTCACGTCCACGACGGCGCGGCTGACTGGAGTCGCAGTCACCTGACGATAAAGAAAGCTAAGTGGATCAAATGAGAGGCACGCTCGTACAATTGAGGCGGCGACCGTCTCTAACAATCTCGGACTTTGTCGATAATTGACTGAATGTTTCTGCTAGCGCCGGACGAGACTTAACGAGAAAAATATTTCTGCTGGACTGCTTTTATTCTAGATCATATAAACTAATCAGAGCTTACTAAGTATAGCAAGTATAAATAAGTATGGCGATGGGTTCTGGGTATTCGTTAAATCATTTATACTAGTATTTATTTTGATCTATTTTAAAACTTCACCAGTTAAACAGGTGCAATCAAATCACAATCAGGGAATAATGTTTTATTATTATTTTTTTAATTAAATCGAGCCGTTGGTAATCAATTTCGTGGAAACAGCAGTTAATATGACTAAATATAATAGTTATCAGTCTGTAACTTTATATGCGTTATATCTGCAGAGCTTGTTAATTACTTATAATGACTGAATCTTTAATCAACTTCCAGGCAATTAATCGAAAAGTGAGGTTGTTTTGCTTGTGCCGCAAAAATTTAAACTTTTTATTGAGGTTCTTACTGCCCGCAAGCCTTTACTATGGAGATACAACTGCGATTATGTACAATTAAGTTCTTATGCAGTGCACTAATTTAATTTATTAGTCTTACAATGTATGATGGTAATACTAGATCATCGTATAAGGTATTTGTCTAAAGGATCACCCACGAAGCAGAATGTTGATTGATACTAAAAAGTGGTTTTTAAAGGGAAAACAACACGACTAGCAGCAGACACCGTCACATCCTTGGGAGAGAAACATAGATTGCTAGACCTCATTTAAGCATATTTTTTAATTACTTTGCAAAGATTATTATTAAACTGTGTTTTCTTTAGAAAGTCAGATTGATTATATTTTACAAAAAATATTAGAGTTTTTATTGGAAATTGTCTTCATGACGATAAGTTTTATTAATAAAAGCCAAACATAATTTTTTTAAAGACACTGAGATTATATAAATTTTCTGTTCACGATATCAAGAAAATGTATGCATTGGATGTTGATACATTTTATATATATTATATATTTAAAAAATGTATGAAATATATTCAAAACTCGAAACCTCATTTCATTTTATATCAGAGAGAAACAGAAAAGCGTGAGACCCACCCCCGCCGGGCGCTGTGGTCTGATTTAGTACCGTGACAATATTATTTATTTTCAATTACTGGCTGGCAAATATTTTGTTTCATCCATTTGTTATTCGGTATCTGATGGGCTACCTGTCCCGCTTAGATGAGAGTACTGAAGCCCAGAGCCGAACTGAAATTGCGTTTTCACATTTCACAAAACATTCTTACTCACCATTCACAAAGTTTAGATATTAGATTAGTAACAATACTACAATAATAAATAATTAAAAATACCTATTTTAGAACTATTTGAAAGGTTTTAAGTAATAAATAAACCGTTATTTATTACGTTTAAAAGATAGATGCTTATGGCTATTTTGGTCTTTAACAGTAAATAAATATTTTATATGATTACAATACGTGGATAAATCACAACATGTATCAAAGTTATATAAAATAAATATTTCCATTGTGTTTTAAACAATATTAATTTAATAAACACAAGTAACTAAGTTGACTTGCACATATCTTTATCGAGTATGTCGTGAACAGCAAACATTTATTTAGGGTTTTTGTAGATCTAAGAATTTACGTTAGCATTAAAATACTAGTGTGATTCTTCTATTCAAAACATTACAATAATTATAATGATACTTAATTTTTATTGCGCTAAATAATTTTTAAATTTACCAACAATAATAACTCAGATGAATCTCTATGCGGTTCTTTTATACTATAGTAAACGTTACAATACATTAAGTGAGGTACAAATCATAGCGCTTAATGCAATAAAACCAGAGCAGTGCAGGCGCTTCTGAGTACACCGCAGCTAAAAAGTTGCCTCCTAGGCGGGCCGTGAGTTATGTGGAATGGGAGGAAAAAATCACTTTTACGTTTAACCAGCAAATTTATGAGCAAGACGCAGCGGGCGAGGCAAACACCATCAGCCGCTATGTTTACTCGGGGTTTTTTCCCCTGAGTCTCGCGAACCGAGGGTATGGGAGGCCATGGAGGTACGCATCGCGTAACGGAGGTCGGATTTTTTTAATTGTATTTTTCTCTCTTAAGTGTAATAATAATTTTTTTAGCTTATTAGTTTAAAACTAATGATATTTTAATGATATTTCATGCAACTTTAGTAAACTGGTATTGTAAAAAAATTATGTACACGGTATGGGCTGTTGCCATCGGCAATAAAATTGATATACAGTTTTCATTACAACCATTTTAAAACACAATCTCAAAAATACAATAAGACGACACTTTTATTTAAACTAAAAAATATTATAAAACATGTACGGTAATGTACATTCAATTCGAAGAATATCCTTCATGTAATAATTTTAAATTATAAGATGGTTTAAAATACTTTAGTAAATCATCATACCTATTATAATTAAGTGTGACAAGAGCATGTTCATTAAAGAACTAATAGTATGTAATTGCAGGTATAGCTCAAAAGACATTGATTATATTGAATGTTAACAATAGTTTTTAATAAATTATAATTCTTATATATTTAAAGGTATTAAAAAATATTCACAAATATTTTTTTGCCCTGTAGCGTAGAATTCTTAAGATAAATATGGGACATGAAATAATCAGCGATCATGGTATTATATTAATTACATGTGAACGCTTTTGAGTTACTATTAACCGTTTTATTAAAAATAAAATATTGTTAACTCTAACTATCTTATACTAAATTTAATTTGATTTCAAATTATGCATATTTTATTTTACAATTTTTTTTATCGTCTGGTTCTTTAAATGTACTTTAACGTGGTTTTTATATAAGTTTCGAATGACCTCCAAAGAGAAATGCATCTTTCGCAACGTCGAAATACACACATTAGACAGATTATCTCACAAGATTCTCACATTTCAGATCCTTTTAAATTGAAATTTGATTAGGTTATAAAAAGGTGCATGATTAATTTTGTGGTTGATTGATAATTTGATATTAATGGTTGCATAATGTGCCCGTTAATCGCCGGCGTGGTATTGAAAAGTAAAATTGATTTTTAGTTGAGATAATAAGAACGCTGCCTTGACCCCATATCGTGACCGCTCAAAATGCACTTGTTTATAATGTTAGTCGTGGGAATGTGAACTAGATTGTTGATTATAATATTTAGCATAGTTAATAGGTTGAAATTATGTAAGCAAATTAAAACTGGAATGAAACGTTGTCAATAAAATGGATATTTTAGATATTAATAATGAGCAACAGATCGTAACCTTTGCAAGTACTCATTCTTAACTATGATAAAAACACTATAAATATATCGTAATTTTTCGCGTTTGCTAGAAAAACTGGTTTTTGTAAACAATAAAGGTTAATATTAGGATAATTTATATTTATAATGTCTATTTTTAACAGAAATACAAATAACATTTATTAAAAAATAAAAATCACGGGGGCATGTTGATATTCTATTGATTAAATCAGGTTGATTAGTTTAAAATTATTCTCATCTTATTTCCGTAATATCAAACGCAAAAAAAAACAGAAAAAGTTAATTTTCATCATTGATAAACTGCATCATCATCATCAATCACTATGAATATCTAAAAATAAACACAGAACTTCTCAGTTAAGCAAAGTATCACAAAGAATAACCATTGAATATAGGTTTACATTCATTGCATTTATCTGATCGATGACAGCTATAAATAATTTCTCTATTCGCATGAACAGTAAATAAAAGCCGAATAGAAATGCATCCTTCGCAACGCAGAAAAAGCGGTCCAATACGCTGTCCAAGCGGGGCTCGGGCCAGCCGGCTCCAGATGTGTCGGGACAAAATACTGACTTAATGCACGTGCATAAAAACCAGAGCAGTCTCTAGACAAACTGCTAACAAATAGCGACTCGGAGCCGGTGGAAAATACGAGCATTCTCCCCGGTAGGAGTTGAGTCGAGCCGTGCCGAGCCGGTACCGGCGTCTGCTGAGCACGCCCCACTCTGCCCAGCAGAAACTTGTCCACATAACACTATACGTGTGTGTATAAATAAATATAAACATAAATATATATATATATATATATTATGAAAAAGAGAAGAAAATATACCTACAGCCTGAATCAAACCTTCTCTCATCTTATTACTAATATGATTGGGCACATTAGTTCATATATAGAAGATGATTTAAAGAAACTCTCAGAAAAATATCATCGTGATTTGTGTGGGATTTGAACCCACATCTCCTGGTTTACATGACCGGTGTACGAACCCTTGTACTAACGAATCACTTCCGTTTATCGAGAATTTTTAACAATCATACTCTACATATGAATCAATGTGCCCAGGCCAATCAATATTTAGTGATTTGCAAGCACTGGACTTTTTGAACAAAGTAACAAGTGAAGCGATTTTAGTCCCATCTGGACATTATTTTTAAAATCTATTGATTTATCTTCTCTCATCTCGTATGTATATGCATGTACATTTAACTGGAAAAAACTTGTTATTGGTATTTTTATGTAGATTTTATAACATATACAAAACGTATTATAACCTAAATAAAAATAATCCCAAACGCAACAAAATCAAGTTTTATAAATCAAACGCTGCGGGGCATGCAATCAAATCTGCATAGAAATTAGGCTACCTGAACTTCATACAAAACACGAGCACTTAGCATAGAATCCGACCCGGCGCTCTGCGATTTCCTTGATACGAAAATTCATGAGCGCCGTGCAATGGGGAAATATTTGTGATTTATTATGAAAAATGAGTATGGGTGGAACGGCCGCGGCGAACAGCTAAATCACGGGCTCAGCCGGTGACATCTATGCCCTACGTGTCGAATGGTCCGAATGGGCCGATTTACTTGTAGCGTCATGCGCGGCCGGGCTTCCTACGCCGGGCACGTGAGGGCATCCAGCGCCGTGCCGCGCCGAGTGCACGCCAAGTACGCTCCATCAGCGGTAATAAATACATAGAAATATTTTATAATATGATTTACTGATCGATTGACTTGTAACTGTGCTGCTGAAAACATCGACATGCAACTCTACCGGTAAAACACGCGGAGCGGCAATTGTAGCAGCGGATGACAGATCCTACTTTGGAAATAAATGCAAATCAACTTTTTAATTTATGCTTTCATTGTCATTTGTTTTTAATTGCATTGATTTGAATATGTGTAATAGGTTTATTAAAGTAGCTTTAAATCATTGTTTATATTAACCGCACATCACAGATACGCAGTAAATGCTAAGTGAAACGAAGATAAAATAATTTGCATTACTCTTTTAAATAACTGAATTCAAAACAATGTAATGTTTATTTTTAACTTATGATAATTTAAAATGCCAAGTAATGAATAAAAAAATCTTTATTTAAAAATCTACGTGTAAGAAGGAACACTGGATGTTTACTTTACTTGAGCGCTATTTACTCGGTTTGTGGTTAAATTAACTCAAGTCTTCCGCGACGGCTTTAATTAGTTTCTCTAATTAATTGCACCTTTCGACATACGGAAAACAAACGGAAACCGAGCCATTCTAATTAAGAAGGTAGCAAATAGCTGAGCGTCTACAACGGGTAATTGTAACACGTGTTAACTCACAAATCAGATCTCAGCTAGAGTTTCCAAGCCGCAGACGGCGCACCGCATCCCATTAGGTCAAAGCACCTCATTTGGCATTCACTCGGCCATCGACTCACCTCTGATTACCTGCATCTCCCGTCTCGAGAATCCTCTCTCCCCGACTCTCACGGTCTCCGTAATGCTAAGTCGAGCACACGTTCCGTACCCACCGTCGGCCGTCCGACTGCGCGACTGGTCTACGCGCAAAGTGTGCACAAGTGGTCAAATTAATACGTAAGATCCGACGGAAGCGATGTGCCTCACAAACGAACTTTCCAAATTAGCGAGCCGACTCTAAACGAGAAGGCCCCAGGAGGCGAGTGTTAATCAATACGTTATCAAAAAACACGATAAATGATATCATTCCCACCGTAAAGTGTATTGAAGTTCCGTGTAACTAGTTTTATATGCTACCGTATTCTCTCGCGGTTTATTGCCGCAGATTAATTAGTCTCCATCGAGAGCGATTCGACAAACGGAATGATTTAAGAACCGACGCGACCGACCATCGGCAAAAACACTTCCGAAATTAATGCTCGCAACATAAATTTCATGTTTTAATGCTGTTGCGAATACAAATTGAGGTGTAATAAAGTGGCTGACATGCTGCTAGTTGCAGTCAATTGATTTTGATATTAGGTAAATCTCAATTAATCGCACTTAGATAACTATATATACCCGTCTGTTAAATACATTTTTTTTCATATTTTTATTTATTATTGAGAAAATTTCCATTAAGTCATTTATTAATAAAATTATGGATTTATACAAAAGGTTAAGTGGATAGGATCACGAAATTCACTCAAACAATATTCTTATTAATGTGAATTTAAAAAAGTATGTACTATCCATTAACTCTGTATAAAGTAGACATTGTAAAATATTAATAGTAAATTATACAGATAACACAAGTACACAGGATAAAACAGATTTATAAAATCATAAATTGGTAACTGACATTTCTATTGCGCCAAAATACGTAGGCTTTTTTTATTCAATTAGGAGTGTAAAATATATTTTTTTTATTTAAAAGCTTACAAGAGATTTATCACCGCATAAAAATCACTCAAAAGCAATAACGTTTAGCAACATTTAACCATCCAATAAAACAAATCTGCCCGATAAGTATGAACTCTGAAGTTGATTTCAAGATAGTTTTTAATTCCGTGGGAACACAATTGCTCAGAAGTAAGTTCCGATAGATCAAAGTCTGAATATTTCTGGTGTTGCGGATACAGAACAGGCATCGAAATTTCAAACATCCTTTAAAGCTGACATGGCAGTGTAAACACTGATTGACGCTTTTAAGCTTCTACTTACAGAAAATGTCTAGTTTTCAAATTATCACGGAGAAATAGTTAACCACGAAATTAATCAGTATTTTAATTTTATCGCAGCAATTTAGTAGTAATGATTTTACATTATTATATTTTTATAAACTATAAAGATTTTAATAACAAACTCAATTTATATTTTGTGAAAATAAACATATCTTTTTCTAAGCACACGATAGGCACAGCCTTTCATAAATATTTGTTTGTTTTATATTTTAGCATTTAAATTAAAAAAAAAAAAAAAAATTACAATTGCTCTGTAAACTTAAGAGTTCAAATACTTTTTTAATAATAAAAAAATATATAACAATGTTTATATCTATAATTAATAATTCTAAAATGTCAGTCGTTTGTTCATATTTCTTTGATTTGTTTAATTATATATATTATAGATTAAAATAAAATGAGAATAATTCTATAGTTATTTGACGCAATCGGTTATAATTTCTCTAATTCAATCTCAGCCATAAATATTCTTAGTCGTAGAAATAAAACGAATTATTGATGTAGTTTTGAATAATAAAACAAAAAATAGCTAAGTTTATTAATTTATATACACTGAATTCAATAATAAGCTTAACAGTTAAGCAATAAAAATTTGTTGAATATTAATATAATTTTAATGATCCCATGAATAAATAAATTACTTTATACATACATACATACATGAATTCTTAAATAAAAATAAATATTCGCAAAAGTAAAAAAAAAAAACATTAATTTTATTCGTGACATTCACATATGCCTAAGCTTCATTGATTTAAGCAACAAAAAGACTTTAAACAATAAGAAACTATAAAGTGTGAAATATTTTTTAATTGACGTTTATTTCTTCGCCTTTATAACGTTGATTTATTTTTAAATAAAATTGTGTTCTCGAAGACATGTGACCTTTGTATTTAGTATATTTTATAAAAATCACAATAAAACTACAGTAACTTCGAAGCTGGATATAATTATATGGTCGTTATTGATCTACTGTCGGGTGAATTCTTCCCGTGCCTCCGTCACGTGCGCCAGGCTGGCGCCAGGTCTTGCCGCGACACTGCAGCTTCCATAGCTATTAAAGTATATTTACTTAGTATTTAAGTATTACACTTTTCTTCATTATAATACTTAATAAAAATTCTAACAACTGACGAAACACGTGATATTTAATTACGTTTTGATCTAGTCTGCACCTAGAGTTTCTAAATTCAATGGATGTACTTAGTTGACCTTAGCTTAGTTGATAGAACACGGATTAGGTAAGATTTAGATTTCTCAAGAAATAAAGTTTTATAAAACGTTAGAAATATTAGGTGTTTTGCCACCATAAATAATATGAGTTTATATCATATGATTCACAAGGATTCACAGAATTATTCCATGTGAAAATTTAAGCACTAATTCTTTAAAAAAATTTAATCTTAGTATAGTTTAGTATTTAGTATCAAGTATAGATCCACTACTGTGCTCTCTGTTTTACTAAATCTAGCTATAAAAATCCTCTATGTCATCATTACGCTGTACAAGATTCCGAGTGTTAATGTTGTTTCAGTACAAAAAGTTTAATAATATCTAAATTTTAATTTATCAAATAAAGGGTAGGGTAATTATAAATCACATCGACATTCTAGTTTAAGTTGATAGATTGAGCTCATTTTAAAAAAATAAACAAAACACTTTTGAATCCATAAGTTTGAAAAATACGTCATAAAACAGCTTAATTTTTTTTAACATTGCTAATAGTCAATGAATTAAGACATGTTTTCATTCAAATACAAGAGGATAATTTCCTGAAACAAGTCTTGAACCCAGTGTAAAAAGCAAAGAAAAATTCGTTAGATTTTGAAAATGAGATATTCTAATTTATGAGTTGGAAGAAATGAGTTATTCTTATCGCAATTTACAGTTTAAAGCCTATTTTTTATATTAAAATAAATCGGCAATTTGTTGAATTCGGTATTTTAAAACGAAGATTAATATCCTGTAAGCTTTTGGAAGTGTATGGCGTCAGGTATAGGCCAGCTATTTATAATTATTATCACCGATGACACACCTTTTTCCATATTGTTCTTATCCATATTTTCGAAATCTAATATAGAGCACACCTACAAGTCGAGTGCGTCGGTGTGGAATAAATCATTGGACTCGCCCACGTCGTCTCCGACATTTATTTTACGGCCAGTCTTCTTTAGTGAAATTACCACTCATCCTATAGTCATTTCCGTATATTTTATTGAATTCAATAGTAAAATTTATGCATTTGTATTACGGAACCGTATGAGTTATGAGACACCACACGAATACAACATATTTGATAGAAATAAAATGAAATCGACTGACGGCGAATGTGGGTCACTAATTTCAAATATATAAAAAGTTATACGTAAATAGTTAAAAACAACCTATCCGAAATGTTGACCCAAGACCATTTTCAACTTTACATATACCCTACTCTGAAAATATGTTATGCGAACTAGCATTTATTGAATACTGTGTTAATTATTTTGCAGCATTTGATTATATAAATACGAAAAAGTCAAATGAGAGATATTTTTTTATTGAGACAGTAAACACTCTTTTGTTAAAAGAGGCACCGTTCAATTAATTCATACGACTAATTCATACAACTATCCAGGATTCATTTTTGTTTACCTTTTTAATTTTTATTGATAACTTTGTAAATAATTGCATACCTTTATATACATTGCATATATTGTGGCAGTCAATACTTTGGAATAAAAACAACGCTGCCGTATAATCATTTAAGGAATCAATAAAATCAAATATATTTTAGTATTTTATTGAAAAAACTAAAGTTATTTTGTCTATATTTAAACGTGGTTATTCATTACGTAAGCTTTATGTAGATGTCTATAAAATTTAAAATGCATTATTATATTAAAATAAAATCTACGGTATTCACGATGAATTTGTCCTTTAAATAATATCTGGCGATTTTATTTCTACACTATGAGGCAAGCCAGCGATTTTACAAGAAATCTTTATCAAAAGGCATTTAACACGGCGGCGCTAATGCAGCCGCTCTCACATTTTAGAATAGAGTTTTACTGCACTCGGTCATAAAGCATGGGCTTATACAATCTGAAGTGAAGAGCATTTTAATAAAATCATAAAACCAGCTCGGATAAACTTTGCTGCGTGTCTTGTGTGCGGATCATCAGCGGCTTGTCCGACAGATTGCTTAATATATCAATATAATAATCAATTATAGACGAAGCTTCCTCGGTTCTTACGCACAGACGCTAATGCGTTTTATTATTGAACACACTCAGTAGTTAATCATTATTAATATTTTCGTAAGAATAAAATAATTATCGGAATGATTATGTTGTTCGATTTTGAAGGCCAGCTGTTATCTCGCAGTGTAAATAATTTCTCTTAATTATACATAAACATAAATAATGGGGCTGATTTATACGCGGAGGTTGAATTCTGAACAGTAACGTAGCTTTGATACGAGACACAAAAAAGGCTAGCGTCTTCCTACATCTCAATAAACCGACTCGCTTTCTATCGTTACAAATTACTCAAAGCCTTAAACAATACTTTCGGATGGGTTAGTGGCGCATTGACAGGTACTGATTTACCTCTCATTAGTGCCAACACCTCCCATCACCTGCAGCCAAACGAGAGAAGGATGGATTGGTGTGGTTCCATTAATCCCGTGGAGTTTTATTGGTCATACTTTGATGGGTACAATGTCTTTATTCAAATGAATACCTGTTCTCGTGCTACGGTGGTCATATGAGCGATTTGAATTTCAAGCGTGGTCGGCAAAATCACAATGCCTTACAAACGAGCCACGAGTCAAATGAGACGCAATCAAAGTAATATATTATTTGTCACCAAATATATTAACATAATTATTATTTCAATAAGACTATACATATTAAGGCATCACAAATTGACGTTTGAAGATAAACCATGAATATATTTAAATGTTAAAATAACATTATATAAAATATACCACTATAATAAATGTATCAAAAAAGTATTCTACGCTGTGACATGTTATGTACATACCTAAATGTCGTTTCTCCTGAAAGTTGTAAAATTTACAACCGCATTGTGATTTATGATTTTTTAAAAATTAAATAAAACGTGTTTTATTAAAATACACGAATATTTGCTTAAATAAATGTTTATCGTTCAATATAAATTACTTGTATGCCTACGCGAGAACTCAATTCTAGAAACCAGCATACGAACACGTGCTTGGATAAAATATGTCATTGTTGTGCTTATTAATTATACATCTTAGTCGCGGCGATGCTTCATACTGCGATGTTAAATTGAGAAGTTCAAAAACACAAACGAGGTTATAAAAATATAGAATTTTATCTGATTAAAAAAATGTCAACGCCATGTTGGTTTCAATATTAAGTATTTAACTCTATAAGGAAGTTGCTTATAAATATTTATTTACTAAATAAAATAAAAAAATTGTTTTGGAATATATCAATCCAAAAAAATAATAACTATGTATATATATAAATATATACATATATATTATTTCTCACAATTTTGAGACCTATCGCTTTCAATTCCGCTTATTTTTTTACCGAGTTTTATTTTAGACTCCATCACGATTATCTAATAAATCAACTGATAGATGAAACTCTTCTGACAATGCTGGCACACCTTTTGATGCCACACCAATCTGCACCAGGCCACTCCTTGCAGATGTCATCTACTTCAAGAAATCTTGGGCGTTTCTCATTCATTTTTTATCTTCTGGGAACCAGTCCAAAACTCTTTTGTCCATCGATAATCTCGCCGGCTACGCGATCCGCCTCTCCACTTACACTTTTTTTTATTCTAACCCACGATTACGTCATCATTGTACATTGCCATCTTGAATTATATTTCAGCAATATTTCATCATTATCATCAGATTCAATCAATCCACTGCGGAACGGAAGTCATCCTCGCAATTCCCACCCTGCGACATTTCATAATTTAGAGAACTTGCAAATTTAATATCTCAGGTTTGATTTATTACAGAAACTTGATTAATGTCAATTTAATCGCTTTAATTCTTGAATGCTTTTAGTAACTGACAGTATATAATGTTTGAATTTTGAAATAATCTCTTCAATGGTTCATTTGTTTTAATATAATAACTTTAGATATAATACTTTAATACGTTCGTAAAAAAAGCGTTCTTATATTCTATATTATTACTAATATGATTAGGCACATTAGTTCATACATAGAAGATGATTTAAAGAAACTCTCAGAAAAATATCATCGTGATTTGTGTGGGATTTGAACCCACATCCCCTGGCTTCCATGGCCGGTGTACTAACCCTTGTACTAACGAATCACTTGCGTTTATCGAGAATTTTTAACAATCATACTCTACATATGAACCAATGTGCCCAGGCCAACCAAGAATCATATTAGTATTAATATAATAAACCCGTAATGGGTAATAAATACGCATCTGATTGACGTTAATCAAAAAATAGACATATGTTTTATTCTATAGTCATCTGAAATTATTGAATAAAATATATACTTTTTTTTATACAAAACAAGTAAGTTTAAATTTGATTTACTATATGTTTTAACAACCCTTTGCACTCGAGACCGTTTCCGCGCGGAATCCTACCTTTGAATTCCATCCACCTTTGACTCATCCTCACAATTGAAATAGTTATCAACGCACAACGAATTTCCGCACCAAACAAAGTGGCGAGCGAGAGTAACCTCTTTGCAAAGGGTTAACAGATTGCAGATTCAATGTGTGTAAGGCTTTGAGTGCAAGAAAGTTTGGAGCAAGCGAGGGGGCTCACGATTGCCCCCCTGCCCCGCGCAGTGAGCGTATGAAGACATTAACCACCCATAGCGGGCTGCGGCCTGCCCGGAGCCCCGAGGGCGCAGCGCGCGTGTTTGGGGCCCTCGTGACCGCTCGGCAGATTCGCTACGGTCTAATTGACTGGCGAAAGATACAGCTCGTCTCTGGCATGTACCGAGTGCACATTGCACCTGAGCGCGTGAGTGCTGTTTCACTTTGGAAGGATGTACCGGGAACATTACAAAGACTGATAAAATAAGGTTGGTGTAATGTATATATTTCTACTAGAGACAAGGACGTAGAAAAATACAAAGCACGCCCTGATGATTATGAACCTCAACTACATAAATAAATATTCTTTTTTTCAATTTTTATTCTAAAGACTTTCTACATTTCAACTTGGTACAAGTATAAATTAGGCCAAAATTTTACAACAATTAAAAAACTTGAGTTAACTAAAGTTATTAATACCATATTCTTTATTATAAGAACCCGGGGACCTACTTTAAAACACTGGCTCAACATGAGTATATGCTCATTGAAATAGTCGCCAGCTACCTCTCGGGAGAGGCACTCGATGAAGATGAAGAAAATTATATTAAAATAAATATGTATTTTTATATCAGCATTATCTAGTTTCAGATATTGTGGTTGTTTTGTTCATGAAACATTGATGGATTGCTGAAAGCGTGACGTGCTAAAGAGTCAGTGCAGCCTGCCAACGTGAGAGCATCAATAGCTACAAACCCTCCGGCGCACACTTAGACTACACCATTTACGCGGGAATATCAAAACCAAACATTTGATATGCAAAGAGATCACCGAGACCGTCGGCCAACCAGGACCAACAATTTATTAAAAACACCAACAAGTCATGGGACCAAAACCAACGGGAAAAACTATAACAACCAGGTATAAGCCAGGATTAATCTAGCTTAATCAAAATAAACGCTATGATAGACAAGAGTCCTTCGAGGTCACATGACAACTTGGACTAACAATTGATTCAAAGCACCAACAATCGGGCATGAGCCTCGCGAGGCCCGCGTTTAGCATAATACCAGCGTTCAGAGCATATCGAGGGTCTGCTCGGGGCGAGTCGCCATCTTCTGATGTCTTCTTCAGTGGGCCATACGAGGGGTGACGAATATCATCGCGCGAAATCATCGGCGATAAAAATTAATATCTTTTGTATGGAAAATCGACGATTGCGGGCCACTTATCGTTTTGTGATCGACAATTACATAATTTAAATTTTACGGTTAATTTTTTGCCGCCAGGTATTGGTGAAATTATTTTTCGAGAAAACTTAAACTTAAAAAAAAAACCACGTTCATTTATTTTTAAATGACCCTATCAAAAATATAAATTTATTTTTTAACATTAAAGTCTCCAAAGAGCTTGCAAAATAAGTACCAATCACCAGTGAATTCAATAAAAATCGTCTTTAATAACGATACTGATTGTGACAGTGCTTATTATCTTAGCTATTAGCTCAAAGATGCTATTGTTTTTATTTAAATTAAAAATTTAACGTTTTTATCACACATTAATGTCAATCAAAAATTATAAATATAAAAATCCATTATGAAATCTAGAATACAATGAATGTTTAGAGTTATAATAGCTGTTGAAATCTCAATTATTTTATTTAGGTAATACTAGTAAACCACCCGAAAATATTATTTACACCAATAAAATTTTAATTTGATCGCTCAATAATGCTTTATGATAATACTTTGACATTTTGCATGGCTTGACACAAATCTCACAGTATAAATTCCAGATGGTATTATAATAAATAGTTTGATTACGTTTATGGCAATGAAAGATTGTACCTGATGTGTATCAGATTGTACCTGAGACGGGAAAATGTGTTTTGAAGGTTTTACATAAAATATTAATAAAACGACGTTTTATATATGTAAATGTAATGTATTGATTTTAATCTTGGTTAAATGACAACGGTAATTCTCCGGAAGCTGTAGTTCCTCGATTCCGACTTTACTTTCCCGCAGCAGTAAGTCTCGGGGCGGACGCTCGATCCTGTACGGATGACTTTTGTTATCTAATTAAACTGAATCGATAGAGGATGCGCCAAAGTGCCTAACGCCGTACTAAGCGCCTTTTTGTGAGAGACTTGCGTCCGGTACAGTTGTTCTGGTTTGGTTTTTTAACGCTGGGTTTTATTAGCCGATACTGGATCACATGCTTTAACGAGCCTTTGCTGTAAGATCATTATGATAATGGAGTAATAATTTGAAATTGAGGAAGTCTCGTGCGATATTAAAATAGTCTTTAATTTTTATAATCTAGAAATTTCAAAGTAAACCGTGGAGTGAATCTTACCTTGCATCCTTCACAGGTAAATGCTCCAAAATGGAACCCCGCAGCGGGCTCCCCGCATACTTTGCACTGCTGGTTCATCTGAAATAACAATAAACATTTAATTAGCACGAATAGAAAGATAAAAATTTAAATGTAATAAAGAAATCAGAAAAAATATTTTTGCCCTACGTGCACAGAAGCTAAAAAATAAGCAACTCTTGCATAATATGCTTATATACAAAATAAAAGTAAACAATTTAGCAACGAAAGTTTCAATATAGTCCTATTTTTATCTGCACCCAACTCTTAACGTTTTTTTAATCTAATTGTATTAGAGAAAGTGTTTTTTAATACATGTTTTTGAAATATTAGTGTTTATTATTTATAATGATTAATTTATAAAAGTGAATTATATATTACTTCGAGCTAAATTAAAAAAACTTATTGCGTAAGCATATGTGCTTAAAATCAATTTTCCAAAAGCTCACATCAAAATTCAATTTTATTTAATAATAGGAAAAAAGTAACAGTGTAGTTAAATTCAGATTTTTTGATTTTATTTAATTATTAATGTGTGTTTCATTTTAAAACGTTCTTAAATAACATACTCATTGCCAGTGTGGCCCAATTAAGAGGTATCTTACGGTTTTCTTCAGTGAGACCACTGTCAGGTATGAGGACAATAAATCGTGCAGTGACTTTTGTAAATCACCTGATTTTACATGGCGCATGTTGATATAGAGCCGTACTTGAAGAATGGTTGATCATCCCATTCTTTCTGTTCCCTTCCTTCCTTATTCAGGTCGTCGGGTTCTTTAATTGAAGTTCTTATATAGAAACGAAATAAAGTTGTTTGTTAAACCATCAGTCTGTAAGTAAATTTATTTTATAGCTTTACGCGTAGGTGGGAAACAGTACTGAGATGTCAATAAAAAGTTGTTTTATTATTTCTAAATATAATCAGTAATTTTGTGGACTTAATAAGACAAGAAAATATTAGATTTTTTAAGTGTTATTTGTTTGTTTTTAAAAAAAGTAAATGATCAATTTATTGAATATTAAATTTAATGAAAACTTGTTCAAATCAAAACATGAACCAAAAGATTAAATGTATTCAAATATTATTTCTTAAGCTGAAAACATCGTATAATTTGTCAAACATGTCATTTCAAATTAACAATAAGAAAGCCTTGCGTGTGAAAAATCACCGCAAAAAGCTCCGGGGGTCAATTTTTCACAGTTGTTTCTTTAAACAAAGTAATAACTTTGACGCGCCACAGCCTCTCCGGCGAGTAACAAGTGACCGTGGCATGACCGCAACAAATAAACTTGTGATTTTATTGAAATAATCTCTCCGAGCTCGCCGTTACAGTTGCCGGTGATTGGCTAAAGTAAAATACTGTCGATACAATTGCGCAGAACAATTAAAATATCTTCACGAAGGAGCCATACCCGCGAGTTATTCGGGGCAGACAGGCGGGATATGAATGTTCGGCAACAGCCCTCGGACCATATAAGAGCATGTAAAAAGATCATTACTGCTATCTCCAAAGGTCAGATTAACCTTCTTTAGAATGTATAAATGTTAAAAAAGATTTCTTCACCAATCAGATAAAAAACACTATTTAATATTTTTATATGCATCCAATAACATATAAAAATAATTAATTTTAGAAAGCTTTTATTGCTTCATCGAAACTATTTAAATATATGTTAAGATTGTGAATTATTTTCTTGTAATTAGAATTAATATTTCTTGAACAAGAAACTTTAAGTTTCAGTTTTAACTGAATTATTCGTAATATTCATGTTTTCGGCTCTACAAAGAGACCTCGCGAATTTATTTTCATTTTAAGCTTGAAATGCGAGTTCCTAAACTAAATATGCATAATTTATGGAAAGGTTATTTTAATAATTTTTAAAGTAAATAATTTACCGAAGCGTGTGCGTGTTGCTCTCCACTTCCCAGTGCGATGCTGTTTCCCCACCCTGTTATTTCCCTCATTGAGTTATTACCTTTAAAATATACAGCATAAAATATTCAAATTTCCTCTCTCACCGAGATTCGTGGGTAAATACTGCGGGAGAATTACTCCAGCAAATCCGGAGCCGGCTGCCCTCGGAGGTTGAAAATTAAACTGTATTAAAATAAACATTCTCCAAAGAACAATGTTGCTCGCTGAGCTCGAAATTAAGACCACACAAATAAAAAAATACAACCAACCAACCTAAAAATATATTCTTTACTTCTTATCAGTTTTTGAATCTTTTTTATTTTTAAAACCAAATTTTTAATGTAAATGCTTGTTAGTATTGCTAAAAAATAAACAACATAAAAAAGTTATGTTTTTTATTAATTTTTTAAATATAACTTGATTTAAAAAACAAGGTTAAAGTTTTGTTAAATCGTTTGATTGAAATTGTTCTTTTATATATATTATTATGTTGCATCCAAGAATGCATACAGTAATAAAACAATATTAAAAAGCGACATACTAGTGATAAAACGTATTTATTAAGAGCGAAAAGGTAGAAGTCTGAAATAGTTTTGCAGTAGTTATTCCTTCATATGGTATGGATAGAACACCTTGTATTTCTAGCAAAAAACCATTACTCAGTAAGAATTGCTGTAAACCCTCTTTTACTAAGTCTTCCTACTTCATGTACTACATTTATTTGAAGAACCTGCCATTATCCTAACTTAGTAAGCATTTTATTAAAAAAATACTATAAATACAGTTTTGCTCTAAAAAAACTCCCAACTCCGAATTGTTGGCCATCGTTTAAGTTTGCTCTGCAGGTAAAAATTGAGTCATCACAAAAGCTTCATCCTACAGCCTTATTTGAGTATTCGGCAAAAGCAAACATTGGTCTGTCAGTATATTTGTTCAGGCAGTAATAATGATTGCTCCGAGCTTTGTGCGTGATCTCCCACGGAAGACGAGCGCTTTTGGCGTGCCAGTTAACGTGTCAACATAATTATCTGGGCCAATTTGTTGCTTTCTTGAAATTATCTGAAGAAGCGGGT
Organism: Atopsyche davidsoni; assembly: GCA_022113835.1. Lineage (NCBI taxonomy): Eukaryota > Metazoa > Arthropoda > Insecta > Trichoptera > Hydrobiosidae > Atopsyche > Atopsyche davidsoni. Next base: position 12,094,329 of record JAILWY010000023.1, read on the forward strand.
AAAACTTTAATATGTCCCCTTATTAGTCAAATAACTGTAAATATTATTTGTAAACGACATTTAAAAATATTTTTTTATTTATTTCGTTGACACTTTCATTGAATCTGAATCCATTTATAATAACTTCAAGGTAGAAAAAATTGCGTAATTGTATAACAATATCACTTAAAATAAATATTAAATTTCAAACATATTTAAGATCATTCTCTTTTTCAATTATTGCTTATAAAGTTTTATCACAGCATATATTACTTCTAAGCAAAAGAGAAGATAGAGTGACCAAAGATATACCCAATACTGGCACATCAATAGAGTACAGCACCCGCGAGCACGCAATCCAGCACAGATTGAAATTCAATGCGATTTACATTAAATGACATGTAGCCTGAATAGGACAAGATCCATCGATTCTCCTTTGCACAATGACTGAAGGGATGCGCGTCGGGAATGCGCAGTGCCCCCGATCCAAGGAGATATACAGCCTGTGGAAGATCTCGGACGATAGGCCCTCTAGAAACTGACGCCCATATACGGCGCCGTGATGGACGCCCGAGAACCTGGGTTTAGGCTCTACGAAGACTTGTAATGGATTTGTATATTTGTTCTGTTTTACTCAGCGATTTTGATTTTGGTTGAAATTATTGATAAATGTTCTAACATGTCACATTATTATAGCTTTTTTATCTTAAAATTTGATCTAGCTTCAACGTGCGTAAATAATTTTTATCCACTGTCATTATGAAATGTGTTATATTATAATATAAAAAAATCTATATATAAATATACTTTTTAGACATTTTTAAAGAAATTTAAATTAAAAGTACAAACAATATTTTTTACATAAATCATTAATCATTTTGGTAAATATTCGTTAAAAAATTAGAGTTATTTTAATACCTCTTCATGAAATTATTTATTTATTGAATATTCGACAAAAGTTCTCATAAATAAATGGTAGGTTTATTGTGTTAAAAATATTTCTATAATTGTATGGTATATTTAAATATATTGTTAAAAATAAAAGAGTTAATACTTTTATCGTTTTAAAAAAAAGATTTTAAATAAATTTTTTGAAATCCGTTTATATCCTTTAATACTATCCGTGGAAACTTTCCAAGTATTAAAAAATAAAACCGACTAGCGATAACAATAAACGGGCAGCCGTAACTCGACATTCCTAACGAATGTTATTTACTAGAACATTCTTTTTCAGTCGCAGCTTACAGGTGCATCGATAAACTATTCAACTTCCTATCGCATCAGAGCCTTATCTGATGTTAAAAAATCCCCAACTACTAATATAAAGTTTCATTAAAGTTTATTCTTCGGTACGTTTAAGGTGCTACAGGCCACACGGCGAGCGCAATACTTGACTCCATCACCGCGAGCAAGACTGATTTAAAATCTGCGACAGAAGTGTGGAATAAATTAACCATAAAAATACGACCATTTTCCTTATACTTGAGCAAGCATTTAGCGATGAAAGTGACCGCTAGAAGTCTACTGCCACGACAAATTTATAGTCCTTACTGCTGTCCTAACTTAAAAGGAAATATATAAAGTTTACTACACAAAGCTTCTGTGCTATGAATTGCGAAAAGTTCATTGTTTCAATTATATATATATATATATATATATCACATATTAAAGTTTAAGTACAAAATTTTACATGCAGGGTAAATTTGGTTTAATTCATTTTATATAACGATTTGCTTTGTACGTAGATCAATATATTTTGATATGTGTTTGTTTTATTATATTCATGCGTATTATTATCTAACGTCACGTCATGATTATAATTCAATCTTCTCATACTGTGTTTACTTCGCTCGCTAACCACACGTATCGATTTCACACTTTTTTCTACGGTCAAAGAGCCGAACCATAACGCGATAGCGAAATTTACAGAATCCATAGACCACCCACCTGAAATCAGCCGCGGGTTAAATAATCAATTCCTTCACAGTCAACAAAGGAAGCCTTACACGTAAACCCGACAGCCGCGAGTCTGACCGCTGAGCATCTTATCCTAAAAACTAAGTGTTTTATCACGACTATGAGGCGCTTACAACGATCAGATTTTCGCCACCGAAATCAAACTCTGTGTAAACTTTCAATCGGCCCGTGTCGTGTGTTATTACTGATTTGTTAAACTATGAACCATGCAACACGATTCCTACATTTGTTAAGTTGTTTTCTTTGGGTAATATTCAATGAACCACACGGGGGAGATGTGCTCTCGGATAGTATATGGAACCATTCATCATATCGTCTTTGGAATTACCTTGGAGGTACGACATGTACCTACGTGAAATAGATACGAATGCGTGTTAAATAAATAATTGATTTCGAGCACTTATTTTTTTGTATTCGTGAGTTATTGCCGTTTTCCTTTTGAGATCTATTTGAAAGCATTCGCTTCTATGTAATGGTCAAGCGTGATATGGAGTGTAGTGCGTGGTATTAGTGTGAAATAATAAGGTTCATTCGATTACTAAGAAACGTGTAACTCTACCTTTCAAAATGATTTGTTTACCTTTATTAATATAACAACATATCAATCAAAGAAGATAAAAAGCAAAGGCGAAAATTACGAGTCTACGATACTCTGTATCAAAAGCTCTCATTGTGAATTTTGTAAATAGTATTTATCAGACCAGATTCAATTGGATACGAAACAGATCCTTAAATAATGGGTTTATCATTATGTTTCTCAGATTTTTATCCAAGCAAATTTTAAAGCCGTATTTTGTTATTAATTCTTATGGTAAAAACCAAGGGTTTTGCTGATGAGCAGATTTATCTTTCAAAGTGGTATTCAACGGTTTCGATATTTAAATGTAATAATGATGCCAATACATGAGTTACATTCGATAAAAAAATATTTTTGACCATGATATAAAGTGCAATCCAATTAAAAAATACTTCATTTTAAATGTACAAATCATAAAAAAAACAATGCGTTCATGAACCAAATTCAAAACAATCCGAACAAAACAAAAAAACATAAATACAATCGAATCTGAACAATAAATTAACAAGCGAACATTAATGTCAAAGCAATCTTTAAATACTCCAGTTGGTACGGAGGTCTTAAACAACCCGGTCGGCCTGATAAGAGCTTTTTAAGTCTCTGTGGGAAATTAAGCTCTGGGCTTGCGCATTTAATTACAGCGATCTACAAAGCTCTCGCATTTTCGCTCGCATATACATGAGCATCTTCCATCTCTTTGGGCAATTCCACATTTGCATAAGGCCTGGTATTCAGTGCTTTATATAACTTTAGCGGAACAAAACCTGCCGCCGAATGTGACGCGGCTACTGGGTTCACCGGAATGTACACTGCATTGTTAGCCTCTTAACAGTTTTTATGGATATTTTTTAAAAGTAATACGAAGATTTTATCAAATCTAAACATAAACTACATTGATAATGATTAAGAACATTTTTTTAAATATTGAAAATTGATTAAAGAAACTCTTAGAAAAATATATCAACGTGATTTGTGCGGGATTCGAACCCACATCCCCTCGCTTACATGGCAGGTGCATTACCAACTATGCTAACCAATCACTAGTACTAGACAAGAATTTTTAATAATCATATCCTATAAATGAAACAATGTTCTTATTATGCCTAATTAAATATTGTGTGACTTGCAATACTAGACTTTTAACACAAAGTACTGAGTGAAGCATTTTAAATCCAATCTGGATATTAGTCTATTTAATTATGTCAACTACATTGTTTGGTTTTACGCATAAAAACTATGGAATTGAAGGACTTAATTTATTATAATATATTTTAAGAATATAAAATGAATATTAAGTATAGACATAATCCATGATATATATTTTTTTAATTTGTGGGTGATCTGAAAAATGGTTTTTTCTAAAAATAGCACAGTGCGAGACATTTTTTTTTTCTTATGACTAGTATGAAGAAAAAAACTATATTGACAATGATTTTTACAATTTTTCTCAGCACCCCATACTTATTTCTCAATTAAGATTTTTGAAATGCTGTACGCTTGATATATTTATTATACATAACAATAATTTATCTTGCATATTCTTAATTAACAAAAGTGATCATTCAACTGGACATCCGTTGTTTTTAATAAGAATGTACATCAGTCATTCTAACTGGAACTTGCGAGGCATAGATGAAAAATACAAGTACGCATGATAAATTAAAATAGTGAATTATCTTACATATATATCTTACAAATGCGACTACCTCAATGTCTCGCTTAATCTCAAGAAGCATTTTTTTGACATCATAAGTATCCACGCAGTACATTTATCTAACCAACTAATTTTTAATGATTGGAGTACGGTCACAACAGTTACAAAAAAAACCGACACATTTTAATGGTTTGACTCCATAAAAATAAATAATGAAAATAATAATTACAGGTAAAAAAAGAATTGATTTATTGATTAGGTAAATAAATTGATGTTTAATTATGGTCAAAAATATAAGACCACCTAAAGATAGTGAATAGTAAAAATTAATGTTAAATATAATAAATATTAAAATTCTTGAAAAAAAAAATTTCTAGAAATATTAATTCCAAAAAAAGAAGAGAAAAAGACGGTTATCAAAAACTAAAATTAAAAACTGCAATACTAACGACTCGACTCGTTTTTATACAGTAAGGCATCAAAATCTTTGGTCTAAAATTTATGATATTACTTTATAAAAATTATTGAGATTAACCATTTTAGGCATTGCAAAATGATAAATTTGAATAAAATTAGTCATCAGATGCAATATTTGAATCTATTTGCTCAAATTAAAAAAAAAACAACTTGATGAACCTTAAACGGTTGTCCATCGGCGCCTGACCCGCTCTCGTAAAGGCCGTTTACACAGAAAGGGGCGTGATTAAAACGTAGAACGGCCTATATTTATCAGGGGGCACTAAATATCTTTAAGTAACAGATTCGATACGGCGGCTCTTTGTGCCCGCTACGTCGGAGCCCGCGAAGCCTTACGAACGGACCCGTTTGGGTAAAGTGTTTTTACTATTGTTTTTTTTTTTCGTAAGGATTTAATGCATGTCGTTTGTATGTTAATGCTCCGACTGGTTTTTGTTCATGATTTCATGACCGCCGGGGAAAACGGACTTTTGGAAGTACAAGAAGTGTATATGGTGCAATACAGAACACCGAAATTTCAGAGTATTGTCTATGTGCGATCCGATATGTGTGTGATGTATTTTTATAATTTGCAGAAAATACAGTGATATTTGCACACAAAATTAAATTGCGTAATATTTTTTTTCAACACTGGTTTATAAGATTAAGTGTCATTCTAGCTCACATGCACTTTTCAGGCGATATTCGTTTGGTAAGATGTTCTGAAAGCCGAGGACGCTAGGGTTTTTTTTATTATTTTCTTTTTACTGTCGGCCCCGGGTAGCGCTGTGGTACTACTTCCGGGTGCTGACAGCTGGTCTTTTTATATATAATATACAATATATCTAATAATCAATTCATTCATTCGTGAGGGGGGTTTCTCAGGGAGCGCACTTTTCGCTGCTCCCCAGTATGCCTCCCCTCCTTTCTATTCGTCTCTGACATTCGTCCCTTTATGGAGACAGCGTCTCCGTTGGTTGATGCGCTGAAAAACACGAAAGCTGAAAAGCATGAAAATGGTGTCACGTGCTCTTCAGCTCTCGATCCTCTTCAGCGCCGTTCTCGTCTTGTCCGTGGGCTTCTCCTGGCGGGTTCGAAGAGCCGAGGGCCGGGTGTCGGGCGGGTGACGGGCGGCGGGTGATGGGTGCTGGATGCGTGCGCTTGTACCGGCGTGCATGTCACAGCCCCGCGTGAGATTTATCGGCCAATCAGCGCCGGCCCGAGGAGCGCGGGCGTAAGCGCGGGGTCCTCGCTGTCAGGGCTGCCGCCTTTCAAAACTTTTATATTCACTGCACTACCACAATACTACTCGTATTCTCCGATGGTCATTAAATGCACCATGGTTCGTCCAGAAGGCACTACTCCGAAGAGACACCTAACTGAAGACGATACACGAGGTCATCATTGACCTCGCCCACTCCTTCCAAATCTCCACCCCCTTAGTCCCAAACCCATATATCAGTTCCCTCCTAAAATCTCGAGGACTGCTTCTACCAAAAAAGCCAAAAGCCATCTCCCCCCCCACCACCCCCTCCAAATCCCCCCACTCATCTTCCACCCACACACCACACCACATAACCACAACCACACAGCCACAAACGATAGATAGATAGAATACTACTCGTATTTTTTTTAATATTAAAATAAAAATTATACTTCTTAACATTTAGACTGACTTTATCTATTACGGTGGCCAAGTCATATAAATATCAATAAGAAAATATGACTTTTCAATGTATGCATATGAACCAATGCAGTATGCCGTAGTATTTATTTTTTGTATGTTTTTTTCATTTATACTAATATTGCATCATAAGTATGCATGAAATCGGTTTATTTGTAGTGCATTGAGAATTGATTAAGTAAACCATTTTTTTTTTTAAATGTAAAAAATACTTTAAAATGTTGAATGAGATATAAATTAATTGTTTTTTTTTTTGTTTTTTTTTTGCTCATATTAGTAAATATGAATTCTTATTGTAATAAACTAAGATTTTATAAGTTTGTGCAGCCCTGCCGGAGATGGAAGAAAGGCGCCTACAACAACAGGTGTCAGGGAGATTTGATAAAAGACGCCTGACGGTATAACGGCGGCGCGGAATGTTAGCCAATCACAGGCCAGCGGAGTAACGACCCATCAAAGCCTCCTGAAGGCTCTTGCGCGTAATTACATGTTATTACAGACTCCTGAATCACCAGTGTAAATAATGCAATCCCTTCTCGGAAATCACCCAAAAACAAAAATGCACGATACAGGTGCGCGCTAATTACTCTTGTTGTTATGGATTATAGCAGGTTCCCTAGCGCGGCCATGATTGAGTATGATATGCAAGATAATTAATTTTGATAATTTAATTTTTATCTTGCATTTTTTAAAAGCTTTTTGGGCGCTTGAGTCCACATCAATGTTGTTTAATCTTTTAGCGAGAATATTTAAAATATTTTTGGCAGAAAGTACATGGTTGAATTCAATTTTAAATATTTTGAATAAAATACTTTTGGATTTTTCCTCGTGTTTGGTTTTATTGGTGACTGGTTTCGCCAACCTTTCACAATGGCATTTTTTTCACTACGTTTGATAATGCCATCGTGTAAGGTTGGCGAAGCCGGTCACCAATAAATCTAAATGCGAGGAAAAATCACAAAAGTCATTTATTTTAAATATATATTTTATACGTGCAAAACTGATATTTCAATTTATATAAGAGATTATTTTTTCTAAATATAGCTTAAAGTTAAAAACAAAACAGTTTTAAAATAAATTGATAAATAATAAATAGCTGCCTTTTGAATTGTGCACAGTTCCTAGCTATCAAATAATAAGCTCCCCGGTTTTTGATTTCGGTGTCTCCTCTCAGAGATACAATTTAAATCAATTAGGCTTCTTCTGTCCCGAAACATCTGTAATGTCATGAACACACGCCCATGTCTTGACATTAGAGTTGGGAAACGACGTCATTTGAATTGCGTGACTTTTGTATGAACCGAAGCCCGGAGAGCTGTGGCAAAATTGAAGAAAATCGTTCACGATGCACCATGTTTATGAGGATACGGTAGTAGGCAGCGGTCCGATCACGGTCGTGACTGCGGATCGTGATCGGCGGAAGTGGAGTACCTAGATCCAGTCGCTAGATGTCACTAGGGACACTTAGAGCACGAGGAAAAAATGCGACACGTTTGGATGCTTGTGAGATAGCTGGGAATTATCCAGGAATGCCCGAGAGATTATCATTCTCTTTCAATTGTCGAGGTATTGTAGGGTTAATGAAATAAATTGAGCAACAACTCGTCGTCTGTTCCGCGTAGTGGCGCCTGTAAAAGTAACTGTGGCTTTTAATCTACGGTTTGAGGCTTAAAAACTGTAATTATTAAAATTTAGGGCAATATGTGACAATATTTTAAACAGGTAGCACAATTTCAGTACATAAATAAATTTTTATGATATTTTATTCGTCATGCGACAAGTTCATTTCTAGATTAATGTCACAAAGAATTCAAAGTACTCTGGGTATTATACAAATCATACTTTTTATTTCAAACAAGTGTATACAATTACAACGTATACATATTTTCATTTTTGATTATTATTGTTAAAACTAAAGCTACTCAATTTTTCAGTATCTGATGGAAATTATTGCTTTGAAGATTGATGTTAGCTTCAGAAACTGGAATTCATCAATTTGACATTTATACGTAGAATAAACAATAAGAAATAATACAACATTAAAATAACCAATGCGTTTCGGTACAAATTTAATTGAAAAAATGTACAGGTTGATGCGATGCCGTGACGAACAACTCAATAAACCACGAAAATACTGGCACTTGATAATTCAATCGAAGTAGAGCAATAGCCCTCACCTTTGTGTGAATAATTCATGACATTTGCCTACCAGTGATGTAATGAATCTTGAGCAGATCATATTGTTTTGAGAAGCGGAATGATAATAAGTAGATTATCGGTTCGCGGTACAGCCGCGGCAGTTATTCCTAATGTAGACCGAGCAGAAGAAGTGCCTTCATACCAGGAATGGCTAAGACGTACAGATTTAAAATTTATAAATATTTTTTTCTCTTCAATTGAATTATTACATATATTTTAATTTTTAAACAAAATTGTAAATACCGATAATCATATTCATAAATGAAAATTCGTTTAGGAATTGTATTTTTTGTAAAATTTTAAATATTAGAAACTAGAGTTCAATCATTCATTATTTGATACGTTCTTGATTATACCCGTTCATGTCTAACGTGGATGCCAATCAACTTGACGACGACATTATCTCGTGTGCTTTTCTATCCACAATCTATCTTGTCGGCCATATGTCCTGTTAATTGAGACTTTAGATTATATGTGATTACATCAATGGGTATCGACAAATAAGAATTGTCATATTGCTATACACTGGAAGCCCTTCAAAAGCAAAATCCCTAAAAAAATATTACAATCTCCTATCCATTTGTTCATTTACATTTTCAGTTTAAATATTGATTATTACAACAACAAAAAAATGTCTTTTCACACCTTCCTAAATTACTGTTTTTTTATGTTGTGAAACCACGATTCGTTGCAGATAGATATATTTAAAAGAATTTGGTGTTTAATCTACATAGAAAATTTAAAAAAAAATCCGCAGATGAAAATTGAAATTGTATCAAATATATGTTTTCATTTAGACCTAGTTGTGTTTTAAATGTAATATAGAATTTGACAATGCGTCGTGAATGAGTTGAATAATTTTTTTTGACTTATATCGTCATAACTTGTGGAGAACATTTGAATAATCCATGTAATATGGCCGTTCCTGTCCTTCCCAAGCATCGCCGGTACAGCCGACGCGGACCCACACTGCATACAATACTATTGTTGCAATATCCGTCGTGACAACATACCAAGGTTTATTGTTTTATTATTCGCGGCAGATATGGCGGACTTGCAGTTTGAGAAGTAACCAGTGCAATGGATCACTTGTTGGGAAACGTGAACTGTAAAGTATTCAGTGGAAAATACAGAAAAATAGATCACAATGATCATTATCATCATCATAATCTTCTGAATGACTAATCGAAAATATTTATAGATGATCTAGTTACTTGGCGTATTTATTTTTTCAACGATTTTTCATATGAATAAATGAGTGAAAATATTAAAATACTTACTTATTTAGAGATCTCTGCTTACATGAATCCTCAATAAAAAAGTCAATTTTACGTTACGTTTTTTCAACGGATTTTCAAACGATACTTATTTTACAGTATTTTAAAATATATATTAAAAGAACAGCCCAAGAGAACCATATGATTGCTTGGGAAACAATTTAAATTTCTTTATTCTATATATTGAGATATTTAGAAAAAAATGTATGAAACTATACGTTAAGATAACATGCATGAAAGTTTTTCTCGTAAAACTAGCTCTAGATCAATATTTGTATATGGACGCAATGGTGTATCAATTATGAAAGTCACCGGAAATACTTGCACTCGACAGAAGTAAGCAGCACTTCCTGCTGCAGGGCGCGGGGCCCTGGGAAGTCTCGGGCCGGCGCAAATGTCAGTGCTCTGATAAACAAACCGTGCCAGGGAAGATCGCATGCAGGGGTGCTCAAGGAGAATAACAGTTTCAAATATTCCTCAAAAGTTGTTTTTAATTTTCTACGTGTACATACAAGGTAAGTTGTTCATGATTATTAACTTGCGTAAGTATGCTTTTAAATATGCACACAATAAATAAGTACTATATATAACAACTGAAAACTTAAATTGTTTGAAATAAGTAAGACTACATTGTAATGTGTTTCTACCAATAAATATATTACAAATTTATCAGTTGACTAAATATATATATATTAAAATTGTTTAAGTTAAGAGTTTAGGGAAAATCAACAAAATATTTTTATAAGATACGGATTGTTATAATTATGTCTCTTAAATCAGTTATGTAAAATATATACGTATTTTATAAAGAAAATGAATTGTTTTAATCATTTTCATTTAATTGTTATAAAAGAGCATGTAAAATTTAACCATAGAATAACATAAAATTCTATTCATTCAATCACACTAAATAAATATTTATAATAATAATGTAATTAAAAAAAAATTATAAATTACATATGTATAAATAGCAATTAATCCTCAGATTAATTAATTCTGCATATATTTTATCAATGTTAATAATTTGTACCACATCATTTTGATACAAATTAATGACTTAGGTTTAATCGTTTCATAAAATATTTGGACGACTTATTTTTTGTATGATTTTGTTTGTAGTGGATATTAGTGATTCAATCAATACATCATTCTGCAAAATAGTTAATTAAACAAGTTCGTCAAACGTATAAAAAAAAATTCTTATAGATAAGACAGAAGTCGTAGTTTGACTGATGTATTAGTACTTTGTAAGAATATTTTTATGATTAATGCTTTAATAGAAATAATTAACGATTTAATTAAAGAATTTAAACAAACCATACATCCACGACGCGCTAATAAATCTGATAGCTTAAACATAATCTCCGATCAACGACCCCATCATCGAACTAAATGATCGAAACGATGTCTTTGGATCATTTCTAATAACAATAAAATTTTATTTTGCCATTCGGATACCTCTACAAATAGAGTCATTTTGCACACTAACATTAATTATTGGATTTATGTCTGTTTATTGCCATAATTTGGACACACCGTACACGCAATAATGGTGAGAGTTGATGTTTAGAAATAAACGAATCGCTACTAAGAAGACCGGTTAACGTCAATAATAAAGAAGGCTCGTTAGCGTTTTATCCAAAGTTCTCGTAAAATCAGCCTGTTTGAGACTTAATTATCTGAGACTAATTTGTTGCATAAAATAACGATATTCTTTAATCAATGCTTTTTTTAATTATTGGCGTGAAAAAATATTTTATATTAGTTGACGATTAAAATTTTTAATATGATTTGAAAACTTCGAGGTATGTGATTAAGTTTCATCTAGATTTATCTAGAAATTTACTTGGAAGAACACGATATTTGATTCATTTATTTCCATTTTCTTATCCTTATGAATTATTTCCAGATTATTCATTTTCATTAAAAATAAAATTATTCTTGGATTTATTTTATAAAATTAATGAAATTTAAAATTACAAAATAAAAAAATTTATTCCATGAAGTACATGGAATAAAACATTGTACAGTAACAAAGTACAAATTAAAATAGTTGGTATGTTAAATTAATTAAATCGCACCCAACGTAGCAAGTACTGCCTGTTTATACTGAAAAAATAATATTTATTCTGATGCTTTTTAAAAAGTGCCTTATCTAAATGTGCGGTAGAGTAACACTCAATACTCCCCTGACCAGCCGCAGGATATGTGCCAAGCAGCGCACGGTCTCTTGTGTAGCTCTGATCGCAGATGACCCGCGCTTGCTGAGTGTAAAACCGTGTACTTCCGATGGCCACAGTTAGCAGGTGCCCCTGAAGAATAGCCCAGTCCGGCCCTTATCACTTCATGCTCTAGTTAACCCGGTGCCAATGGCTCAAGATAAAAAGACGATGTCTTGAATGCGATTAAGTACGAACTAACGATAGCCTAGAGCACGCCGTCTAAAATACAACATGTACGGTTATGCTGACTTAAAAAGATACATTATCGAACAAACAACTAATGTTTAAATTGCAGTAATAATAATTAACAGGAAACCTTTTCGATAATTAGCCGAAAATAAAAAATTAATGATACTAATACGCAATCGGTTTCAGTAGTTAAAGACAACAGATAAAATCGTGTTTATCTAATTGCAATCTGAGCACAACAAGGAATTTATAGAAGGCGTGTAAAAGCCGGCACAAAATGGATGCAATGCCTCACCAAGCAGACACCGCTATCGGTAGTGCTCAACGGAATCGTTGTTCAAATTAATAGACCATGTACCGGAGTCCGGACGACAAGAGGTGAGTTGTTAAAATCCTATTGTGAGATAATGTAACGACCGCTCGGGAACGGGAACACACTTGGCGATTCCTTCCTGCTAAAACGTACTTTGTGCAAAAACGGCCTTTTAAAAATGTTTACTTAACAATATAATTTTCATCAATTGACTAAAACGTTCAGAAAAATCAATTATGAAGAAGTGATGAATAAATTAAATCAATTATTTGTAGTTCTTACTGGAATATATACTATTTTCCTGTAGTAATCATACAAGATTCCAACAAGTAAATACTTGAGCAAACAGAAAATATCTCTAAATATTATATAAATTTTATTCTGAAAATAGTATCATACATCACATACTTGAAGTTTAGGATACTTAATAACTTTTTCGAAAAATTAAATATGTTTTCGTGGCGTCAGAATTCTCATAAAGTTAAAAAAATGAGAGATCATTCAATAAGCGCAACTAAAGTTGCTTTTATCATAAATATTAACCAAAAAATATATAAAAGCAATAATGTACAGTAAAACCATATATATTAATTTTATAAAAATAAATTTGATTAAAAACAAATATGGTTGCAATCATTCGATTAAAAATTATTTACAAACCTTATATAGCTAAAAAAAACACACGTAAATATATATTTTGAGTTTTATTTTAATGGCTTATTAGTTTTCTGTAGTGCTTACACGTATATGTTTTATAAATGATTGTTGTCATTTTTTTATAACATTTTAGTACTTTAAACAATAAGCAATTATTTATGTGCGTTCGTAAATTTTGGGTACAGTTGTTAGTTGACGAAAACACAAATCGTGTAATTTTCAAATCACTCACATTTAATTGGACTTGGGCTGTTTGTGGACGAACGATTGCGATGTTCGCGATGCCTGAAAGCTAAATCGGCAGATAGGCTCGCCGATTGGAATCGAGCCCGGGCATGAAGAATTGTGTCGGTACCTGCACCGAGACGGCCGGCCGCCTGCTACGCTATGATTTACTGAAAGGCCCTAACATGATATGCGCTGGTTGTTTATGGTCCTTGTAGAATGCCATGTGCGTGCCGTATGAAGCCGTCGCCGGGAGAGAGACACAGTTTTTGCCTGTTGCTATTCATATGATGAGCTAATAGTATTTTATATATTAAGTAAAATACTTGAGTGATTTTTCCACATATAGATTTTTATTGGTGAAAGGTTGGCGAAACAGGTCACCAATAAAAAATCACTCAAGTATTTGACATATTATTTAAAATATTAAAATGGAATTCCACCAATTCAAAAATATTGAATTTATGAACAAATAGCTCAAAAGCTCTTTTGTCCGTTTTTAAGTATATTTTCGTTTTAAATCTTGAAATTACTCACATATTTATTAAAATAAGTTTTTTAATAGAAATATTTTATTTAGGCTTTTTTTTTAAATTAATATCATTAAAAAAAACATTGGGAACAAATTAATATTTTTCTTCAAATAATAGATTAAAAACTACCGATTGAATTAATAACAGTACTTTCTACTGATGTTTATTTTATAATACATACAGCTTTATTACGTAAACAATGTATTTTTTTTTTATTTAAAAAGTAGAAATTTAAATTTTTATATAGCAAACTTATAGTTTTAAGTTCTTGAAACCAATGGCTTTGTTAAGACTATTCATATTATAAATTGCATTTAGTCACGAGGTGAATACATGACACCATCAGAAATATTTGTAAATTCTCAAATTTAACGAAATCTATATTGTTTAATAAATGTTTTATACAATAAAAACATCTTTCACAACATGTTAATTTGATGTTTTTCAATATTTTTTATATACAAAGTGGTACTCAAAAAGCAAAAAAATGTTTTAAATAGGTAAAAAAAAGATGTTTTAGGGCATGTAGCACTTCGTTGATTGCATGCAATGCACGTCACTGACATTGTTACTGAAGTTGCTATGGTTCTTTAGAGCTATCGGAAGCATATTCCTTACAATATAGCCTTCCATAGAAGGGGAGTTCGGGCAGTATTACATTGTTCCCGAGCGGTCAGTCTCCTTGTCGGCAGAACATAGCCTTATCGTGACGCGGGAGGTTGTGCAGCCGCAAGGCTTCCACGGGTATCGTAGGACCTGCCGCTTTCTGTCTGACTTGGTAATATTTGTTATACATGCTAATGATAAGGGGTGACTGAGCGACAAGCAACTAAAAAAACTTAATTTCAGCATATTTGAACTAAGTCAATCGACATTAAAATCAAAATGTTTGTGAATAGATTGAGTTCGGTATCATTTCAATACAAACAATATAACTTTTAAAATAATATATTATGTAATCCACTTTTATAAGAAAAATTATCTTTACTTTTATGGATACTTTATGCAAACCTCCAAAAAGGCTATCAACAATATATGAAACAACCCACATTATAACGTCGATCATCAATTTAAAACAACGCATAGAAATCATAGCTCACATTAATAACAACTATCTCTAAATAATTTTATTGTTTTTGTTTACGGTCAACGACAAGCAATTTTATTTTTCCCTTTATACCCACTCTTATAATAATTGTAAGAAAATCGAAGTGGTCGTATAAAATAGGTTGTTATGGATATCTTTGGCATACTCCTGTACATAGAAGCGCGATGCACTCGGGCTCTCCGATAATGCCGATTTATGTATATACAAATCATGAAAGTTTAATTGCAGTTGCAGCCTGCCTGGACATCGCCGTTAAATGTACGGACACTTTAAGGCAAACAAACTGCATTAAAATATTCACACTTAACGACCGAATTATTGCAAAATTAGCATACTGTTTCCCTATGATATAAAATATTGCTGATTTCAAAGAAAAAAAAGATACTCGTGTCCGTGTTCGTAAATAGAAATTGATAGTAAAATTATCTGATTAAGAGCAAATTATGAATTTGTGTAGATAAGTGAGCACAGTAGTAAAATGTGTGTTTTAGTACGTTGGAATTTATTTGTCACAAAAATATCTTAGATTTATACATCAAGTCTATAATCATTAAGCTTTTTAACGACCTAATAAGAAGCTACACAGATAATAACTGCTATTAGATCTTGTTAAAATAAAAATGGTTATTTGGCTAATAAACTAATGAATTTTATTTTTTTATATGCAAGTGCTAAGCTTTTCTGGTAGGGTATATTGGTGACTATTATTGAGAAATTCAAGCAGCTGGCATTAATCTTTATTAAGTCTTCATATAGTAGGTAGATTTGTAAGGTTTTGTCACGAGCCAGTGAGAAGCTTACAAAGGCTCACCTAATCGCAGGGCACGCCGTAGCACTAAAGAATTTAAAGTGGCTTATCTTAAATGTCTGTTTAGACACATGAAAGCTCCTGAATGTTTATTTAACATACAAGAAATAAACAAATTACATTTTTGTTTTGAACACAAAATACCCAAATAATAAAAATATTTATCAAAAATGACATATTTTTAAAATTATTAAGAATAAAATTTATATTAAGAATTAAGAATAGGACAAAAAATATTCATCAAGAATTTACGAATTGTAAAAATCAAGGTAAATAAAAGCAGTGAGTTTTATCAGTTATTTTTAATCTCACGGTTATTTTTTTTTATTATAAACATAGCATGAAGTAGTACTGAAGTCGATTCGTATTCTCTCATGCAGAAATAGAGGAGCGGAACACCTCCGATATCGTGCAATTGAAATGTCATCCCATCCTACTCTTTATTGGCCACCCGTTCACCTGTTCACTGTTCAGTAACACCTAAGTATATAACACAGTGCCACACTCTACATATTTATTTATTTAAAGCATATGTTTGCACAATATACCAGGTGAAATCTCAATAGATCGGGCACGCATTTAAGAAATTTAGGTAGCTTATATAAATTTATACAAACATATATAAATATGTATTTTATAAGCGCTACTTACAAGAAAGCAATTTCTTGCATCTATAAAAAAGCTACATAAATCACAAAAAAAAATCACCAGAGGAAAGTACTATATCTTCTTGTATGTTTGTCTCGATCAAAGCTTCTGCAAAAACGACAATACTTGAAGACTTTAAAATGAGGGGTGATGCTTTACTTTTCGAGCTACTTTACTTACTTTCAATAAATTACGATAAAAAGTTTTGTATGCTATGTACAACGATACCATAAACTTACGACTCTATGTTTTTGTAATCTTCGTTTATGGACGGTTTGTTTTTAATATTCATAAAAAACTGCAATCGTGGATTCTAAATTTGCAGCACGCCATTGCTGTTTGTAGATAACTTTAATAACTGCCTATTAGAATTGTAATGTAAAATCAATTGGTAGGGACTTGGAAGAAGATTTTAATAACAGACAGGTTTGTAAGGTTGCCTGTTTAAATACATTGTATTAAACAATATTTTTTTTATTGAATAAACTTTCCGAACACTTTAAAAGCAAATATTATTTTGCATATATAAAAAAATAAAAATTAAACAAAGTATATATTCAAAATTTACAGCTAATATTTTATAATTACCTATATATTTTCCATAAACGGTCGCAAATCTTCATACTACGGCTATTTAACGATATTTATATAAATGGCTTGAGTATTTGTATTTCTAACTATAGGTAGCTAAGGAGTTGAGTGTGGGAACGGCAATTATGCTCCACATTAGGGTATAATTAGAGAGCAGTTTGTCCTAATCGAGTCGATTAATATTCAGATTCGCAACAATCTTGATTTCGATTTGTAGCTCAACTCACCTGCACAGATAGAGCGATGAAAATTTCCACGTTCGATGATTTATTACAAAGCTCTGCTTAGGCAACATTATCGTAAATATGAAATTTATTTTTTCGATCAACCAATTGGATTGTTATGAATGTAAAAAAATGGCATATTAAAACGTTAGTTATTATTTTTGATAATTATTAAATTAAAAAAATACAGGAAATTAATATTTATAAAAGTTTAAGAATATTTGTATTGTAGATAAAGATCAACTCATAGTATTTTTTTTCTTATTTGAATCCATTACAATAAACGCATCTTCTATCAGACTCTAAGAAACGTTTTAGACTAAAAGAGATATTTCAAAAGTATTAAATGGCTTTGAAAAGTCGCTAGGAAACAGAATTTGGGGCATGCTGGCATAAAATCACAATATATCATTAATATAGTATAATATGCAACGTTTGTGTCAATAGTCGTAGAACATGTGCGGTATTTTTTAAAACTAAATGCATGTTTTTATAAAGCGATGGTTAGTTTAAGTAAAAAAAAAAAAAACATCAGTGGGTAAAACTTAAGCTTGATATTTAAGTTTCATAATACGCAAAACATCCATAACAGTATTCATCCAAAAAGATAATATTCTGACATAGTAATTCATTGCCATAAAAGGATTCGCTTTATAGTAGTTCCAAGGACGCTGTGTTTCTATTGTCTGCACAAAGGCAGGCAGTACGAATAGCAAAATAATAGCTCTTGTAAAAATAATATTACGTTTTGTATCAATTACAGAAAAAGGATATATTTGTTATTTATTATAACCTTCACAGCCGATCTGCCCATGCCACTCGCGCATAAAAACCTGCTGAGTTCTCCGCGGCCCTCCGTTGAAGTCCGGGCATAAAAAATGACCACGCCAATCAGGATTTTTTCCACTGCTTTTTTATTAGTCGTCTCACGAAATATGGCAAATACCTGTTAGGAGGATCTGCCCGCTGCAGCGCGCAAGGCCGCCCGCCGAAGACAGTGGGGAGCTCCGTTATTTTCAAATTTATATTAATTTTTCACAAAATTGACTGAAATATTTATTTTCATAAGCAGATTAATTATTAAATAAAATTATAATTTTTTTTTTTTTTGACGAAAAGTATTGAAAATCACAAAATGATGTCACTCGTGAAGCTTCATATAGAAATTGAAATTGATTGTGCAAAGAATTTTTAAAAAATAATATTTAGACTACAGTTTATATTATGGAAGAAGAATGTATTTGAGAAATAATTCCATAATTACATAACTTCCTTATAACAACAAAAAATATATTTTCTATAATTTATTTTTGACCATAAAATAATTATTTATTCAATACTACAATTACAAGTTAAAACAAAAGTACCCAATTGACTAACTATTATTTCATATTTAATTACCGTTCTTCTTCAATAATTATATATTTTTTAATTCATTAATTTTTTAACAGAGTATTTTAAAACATCTTTTAAAACGTTTAATGGAAATATATAAATGGAACATCGCAAATTTTCTCCTTTATTGCTGAATACCTTTACCAAAGAATATAAAATTGTACTCGTTTAATAAAGAAGACTTTCAAAAGATAGTTATCATTGCCCACTCGAATTCTCCTTTTATTGCGACTAATTTAAAAGAGATTTTAAACGGAACTGCGGCAATCACAAATGTTTATGGGATGAATGCTTAAAATAAGTGTTACGTAAAAAAATTATTGTTGAAAATAAAACGATAATGAGATATGTATGGTAAATGAAAAGTTTATTAATAAATAATTAGCACTGATGCTTGCAACAGACAATAATTTATATTAACGTTGTCCTCCTTGTAGTCGAGTTGTTAGCATGCTTAATACTATACCACGAGGTTGACGCAGCAAGGATAACAACAACCGTTGCTTACTAACCACAGAGTTCCGCGAATCGTAGAAAAATGTATAATTAATAATAAAAAGTGTACTAATTCCGGTTAAAAATAATTTCACTATATTTAACGGTGTATCTGTGTTTGTATGAATTCAGAAATATTTATATTTACCTCTGTTCTGATGATTTGACGCTTGTATTAGCGACATTCTATTCTTATAAAACAGAGTGGTTTAAAATCTCTTCTCTATGAATTTCTTTCAATCAAAAAGTGTGATAATTTTTTATTTTATTTATCATGAATTTATATAGACTAAAGTCTATATAAATTCACACCACCAAGCTTTGTGAGTACTCGAACATCTCATTTTATAGTATACGTACTGTATTTATGAGCCAGCATCTTCAAAAGATGTTTCCGTGATGGTAACGGCACATAACTGTACCGCCTATAAAATACGATGCGCAATGCGAATGCGAATTTTACAGCATTTATTTCAGCGATCGGACATGCGTTTCTCTTATTGTTACGTATTCGCCCACGTTTAATCGCAGCTGTAATGTATAAATTTAATATTAATTACGATCTGTTTGTATTGGCACGAAGGCCGGGCGGGTTCCGGGAATCCCGGCTTCAAATTAACTCTCAACACAATACCGAAATTGATTACAGGCCGCGACGGCCGCAGGTACGCCCCAACCCCCGTACGCTGAGAGCATCCGCTTCGCCTGCCCGCGGTAGAAGTGTATCAGTGTAATTGTTTTTAATTAATTCACCCACAAAACTTTCATTAAAAATCAATCAAAGACTGTGAGGAACAAGGTTAATAAGTTATACATCATATGCAGGCGTATATTTTAATAAATTATTCACCGATTACAAATAAAAATACGCATATCATATGTTCAAAGATCAGCAGCTATTTGATCTATGGCAATAGTAATCTCCCGTTTATTGACTTCTAACGTTATCGCTTCAACTTTATTATTTTAAATTTAGATTGACCTATGTTTTAAAAAAATAATAATCGGAATTAACGGTTTTTTTAGAGCATTCTTTATTTTAAAAATAATTATTTTGTATTTCAGATTTTCAATTAAACTTGAATCTTTGATCTGTTTTACGGTATGTATTCTAGAACATGATAATGGAAGTGCATAGTGATTTTTTTTAAATACAGTAATTGTATATACTTTTGCACATTTCCAGCCATAAAATCTAAAACTAGAAACTTAAAAAAAATCTTCTTTTAAAATATATATATATAATGTGTGTGTGTTCGTTTAAAAACTTAATACAATATGATCACCAAATATGATTTATTTATTTTATAAATCAAATCAAAAGAATCAATTAACTCAAACAGAAAATAACGCGCACAGTTAAATAAATAAATTATTTACAAAAAATAGTATAAAAGCAATTTGTAAAAGATACAATCAATTTCGGAGCGCATCCGTGGGCATGAGAGGGTCAAATCGAGGTGTTTCGGTCGGGCCGGGCAGGAAATTATTTATATAAAATTAATATGAAGTAATGAGGACGAAGATTCATAAACAAAACAGTCGGCTCATAAATAAAGACTCTCCGTGTCCCGAGGACACGGCAGTCGATTTCTTACAACGCCCAGTATTCAGTGGGCTTTTACGTGCGACGGTTCTTCATTTGTAGCTGCAATTCATTAAAACTGGACTCTGAGCTATTTACAGGTTCGTTCTTCGGCACGCCCTACATTCGGTAATTTTTTGAATAATGGCGTAATATGCAAATGAGGAGTTGAAATTAATTTTACGTATTTGATCATGTTCATTTGTCCTTTTAATATTTTTTTCTTGATATCTTGAATATCTTATATTTAGATTCTTTAACACATATGCTGATGTGGGTTAATACAGATTTCTACGAATCGTCCAAAATAACAAAAAATCCGTTTGAATAAATTTTCTAGTAAAGTGTTTTGTATTAAATTAATAAATATTCCTTTTTTTTTTACTTGGTACGATGCTCAACTTACATAAAAAGTAATGAAGTATTTTTTTTATAATACCCGAATATT
This sequence comes from Atopsyche davidsoni, assembly GCA_022113835.1. Classification (NCBI taxonomy): domain Eukaryota; kingdom Metazoa; phylum Arthropoda; class Insecta; order Trichoptera; family Hydrobiosidae; genus Atopsyche; species Atopsyche davidsoni. The sequence goes on from JAILWY010000023.1 coordinate 12,115,573, forward strand.
TCAGACACTTCATTTTTTAAATTTTTCTCTAGTTTTATTTATCATTAAATAAAATGTATCTGTTTTTAATTAATAATAAAAATTAAGCTGTATATTGTAGTACGTTTATAAATCAGTTTATCATTAACGTGGTGTATAAGTACTTTTAATCAGATCACTGTACGATTTTGAATAAGCCGCATGCAATACATTAAAACAATGTTGGGTACGAATAAGACAACACTTGTATAAATAATGCACTCATTACAACCCTCTTGGCAAAAAACGAAGAACTTCCCTTCTCGGAAGACCCTGGCGGGTGTGGGTAGCTCGGAGCCGTGGCTTGTCGAACAGCGACCGCCGCCGCTTCCTCCGGAGGAGCTGATTCGGCAGAACAAATGTTTACTGCCAGCACGACTGCCCCCGCCTATCTGCCATCTTAATATGTTAATAATAAGCAACGGGGAAGTGCAACAGTTGGACTTGCGTGTTGTTAAAACATTCTTTTTTTATAAAATAATATTTTAAATTGTATCCTACTCTAAAGTTCATTATATATCTTAAAAGCAGTGACGCGCGGTGATGCCAAAATATAGCAAGTAGTTTTGGCCACTGAAAATAAAAAAAGGCTCTTAAATCAATTAACATCTTGCAAAAACACTCCCGCTTGTATATTACAAATCATTTGAGAGTATTTTTTATGCATCAATAAGATAAAAGCGCTAAAAACTGAATGTTTAAATATATTTCAGGGAAAGCAATGCTTTATATCTTGTTTAGACCGCGAGTTAAAGAGAGTAAATGTTGCCGAAATCAATAATTTCAAATTAACAGTAAATTAGTTTTTATTTTATAATAAAAAACTTCAGTTATTAACTTTGTCTAAGGCGCAAGTAATTTCGGTTAAGGTACAAAAATAATATATTTTTGTTTTACAAAAATAATTTTTTTGTAAAATATGAATAAAACCAATATTTTTCTCAATAATTTACCTCTGAAGAATTTTTGACTAGTCCCATTTGCTTATAAATAAGTAAATTCCTTTTCAAAGGTGATCACCGCCTTTACAACTCTGTATGTAAAAATGTACAGATTATTTGACAACTTCCTTGTTTTTGTCATCTTCGTAAGCTTTAACCTTCCTTTCTTTGATTTGTCGGATTTGTAAAGTCAGGTAGTTAAAGACTATTTTTTTAATATGAAAATGAAAAAAATTCCATACATCCAAAAACATATCAAATATCTTTATTTATACAAACGATAACAATAAAAACAAATGACGTTCCCTCACAATGCTAATAAAACTTCATCCAATTACATAAACTTTTACGAGCCCCGAACTGTACGCCTGCCGTGCAGCAAGAGGAAGTGAGAGCTCCGAAATCGTGTAAACAAAACGGACTATCAGATGCGGCAGTACAAATGTACCGGCTGGGAGCTTTCCTCTGCGACTATATGGGTCATGAGACGATTTGCCTTTGGGGTACAAGGGCCGAAATTTATTACGGTTATTGCGTACTTAGATTCTATCAGTTATTGTAAAGCAGTATTGTACTGCTTCTCAATTATTCGGCACCGGACGAACAAATCTGATAAGGGCGGGCCACATTGTGGCTGTTCGCATTCAGAATATACTATGTGCAAGCTATTAACTGCTCAAGGAGAGAATAAAATTATTAAGTACTGGGGAAAGTCAACTTAATATTAAACACCGTATTCACTTTCCATATAATTGTGCGTAGTAATTTTTTTTTAATAGTTGATAAATGATAATAATTGCTTTTGAATGCGTATTTTTGTTTTTTGACAGTTGAAAAATTGTTCTTTAAAAATGACTTACGAGAAAAATATGATATTTTAATTCTTAGTTATATTATTTTCGATATGTGTATCAATAGTTGTAAAATAGATTTATGATATAACATATTTATTACAGTAATATTTCCGAACTTGAATTCGTATTAAATATAAGTATGGAATATCTTTTTAGATTCATATTAACATTTTCAATACGAATGATTTATCAACATATAATCCAAAAATTGATTATTGTATGTCAAAAAAGAATCACACGTTTCATAATAGGAATCTAAGTCTTCTATTCGAAGCAAATTGACCTTTATGCTTAGTGATTATTTTTGGGTATCACCGTGGCATGAGAATGAGCAAGAAAGAAGCGGAAGTCAGCCGCGGATCAGCCTGCGAGCATAAAGGAGCCCGGCGGCCGATCGTCATCTCTTCCCTCCTCGGGGCGTTGATTGATGATCATTGCACGGCACAGGTGAGAGCGCCGGGGGCTCCCGCGATATTTGCCCTTTGGATTCAGTTTCGTAAATAGGCGCTTTTTCACATTTATCAGATCGGCCGGCGGTGCTCGTTTCGCCGCAGCGTGTTTGTGTACTTTATCAAGGTGAGGGATTGGCCCGCGTCTGCGTTTTGAGTTATCCGAGCTGCGTTGAAAGTTGCAATAAAAGTTAACGCCCCGAATCCCTTTGATTTATGGAAGATCCGCAGGCGGCTATTAATCTCGCGTCGCCTCGCGATCATCCCGGCTGTTTTGTTCTACATTGCATCGCTCGAGCGAATGTTCGAGAAACCTTCAAGAAAGCCTTCGAACCTGAGGTGAATGATTGGTTCCTGAAAATATTTGGTTTTGCACGAACGTGGAGAATATTCATTATTACCGAGAGTTTTTGCTGAATTCGTAAGGTACTACTATACAATTACGCAGTATAAACCTCGGCAAGCAATTATTAAGTCATAAGTTTCGCGAGGATATCATCCGACGCCATTAACTGTGCACTCATTCAGCGTGTAATATACCAAAGAACTTGATGTACATAATAATAAAGAAAAGCACACAAAGATATTTATTATCGGGTTTTAAAATATTGATCATTATTAAAGCATTAACAGTTAAAATATACTTTAAAACACTGAAAAAAATTCTTAATTAAATAAAGAAAAAATTGTGTTGGGTAAAATACTATACCATGTTTTAGTTTTTCGTGACTACTTAAATAGTACAGTGATTTTTTTGTGGTAAATTTTTTAAAACCGTATATTATTGGATAGTTAGTTTTAGTAGAATATTTATTAAAAATTTAAAATTATATGAATATCGTGACAAAATAAAAAATAAATATAAAGCAATTTACATAATAAAAGATTAAACGTATGAAAAACATTGCAATTTAGAATATTTTGAATGTATATTATTCAATGAAAAACAGAACATTTATTTTACTTGATATTTATTTCTCATACTAAATACAATTTAATATCGTTGAAAAAGCGATATTTTTCAGACCTTGGTAGGAATACTGTTTTTCAAGGGGTCCTTAAAATTGTAAAGAAATTTTGTATAAACGTTGAGACCGGTATAAGTTGCCTAATGGTTCTTTTACATTTAAGGATTATTTGGGATCTCACAAAGGACGAAGAAAGATCATTAGTAAATGTCACTTTGCTAAAGATCGGGTCACTGTCGTTCCGGTAAAAAATATTTACAACAAAATTTATCATGCATCATTTTTTTATTTTAAGTATTCTACATCATTGGAAAAACTATGTCCTTTTTTTCATACAAAAAATATCAGCAATAAAACTTTTCACTTTGTGTAAAAATATTATATTAAAAATAAATATAATTTTTTACAATTGCTCCAAATTTAATTTTTTTATAATTTATAATTAGCCTATAAAAAAGTTTTGACAAAATATTTATGTTTGAAAACAAATTTGAATGGCTAAATGGCTACAAAATTATGATATAAATTAAGCTAATCTGTTGTTAGTTATTATGTAAGTGAAATAAATTACAAAGTAATTAATTGTTTACTTTTTTCATATGCTGTTTGTATAATACTAAAACAATTTTTTTTAAATAGTATATCTGGTTTTAAATATTCATATTAACACCTGCTTTTGACAATGATCTTCATCAAATATTGATCTAGAATATCAAGTTTTTTACCTCCTCAATGAACAAAGTAACAAACATCTATTTTAAACGCTTCGGTGATAATGAATAGTAACACATTTGCATCAAAATTCATACAGTGTTGTCTCACATAAAATATGACTAAATCATAAACTCGAACCTATTCGAAAGAAAGAAAAATAATAAGGGTAGACGCTCAACCCTTAAACGAGTATGGTGATTCAAGTGCTCTCTTATCCTGGAATATTTGGGGTAAACAAGTACAAATACGTTGTGGGGTTCGGGTCACCCCATAGGAGACTCAATGGTTTTTTTACAGATGAACGCGGAAATACAAAATAAATATTAGGAGCTGTTACCTTTTTGTCACTTTTATTAAACCTGTATCATTACTCATCTCCAGCAAACGTTATCTGCTTACTGAATAGAGGTTGCCAACAATTACGGGATACAAGTAGTCCTAAATTATTTTATCTATACCGGTATATTTATTTTAAATTAAATGGGAAAATTTGTTGTTTTGTGAAATTTGAAACAAATGACAAACATCTCCAATTGATAATTTAACTTCATGTATAAAAGTTTTTTTTTACTATTTCTTTTGATTGGATTAAGAAGAATATCTATAAATTATTGAAGGTTATATAGTAAAAAGACTATAAATGTTTTTGTAAGATTGCTGCCATTTTAAAAATTATGAATGGCTAAAATAAACTCGCAAGCATCACATCTTACATATATACAACTAAATCGCATAAAAGTACGCCATTTATAATAAAAGTATTACGTTTTCATAAAACAAGTTCTTTTTTTAATATTAAAACAAAAATCTTTATTGGTCTTATATTCTTATTATGATAAACAATATAGTTAAAAATGTAAACTGAACTATATAAAACATAAGTATTATTTTTATGAGCGTGTTTAAAGTATTGAGTTTTTTAATATCAAATTATTATTCACCTGCATAAAACTTTGCAGTTATATTTTTTAAATAAACTGAAATTAAATTTTGTGAATGGTTGAGGATCCCTCCAAGTTGGAGGATGCGTACACGGGGACCGGTGCGCAGTGCGCATACGGGTCACTTGTCCATTGTTGAGCGCACAAAGATCTCCACAGCCGTTGTTGTGATAATGCGCAAGAATTATATCATTAATCTTAGGCTCGGGGTATGATGGTTGGCGCGCCCTGCGGGTGTGCACAGAGGCGCGGAAGTACCGCCCTTCTATTATATATTAATTATATTCAAAAGTTGTTTGAGATTTGTTTTTTCAGAAAAAATTATTCTCGTTTTATAATGAGTAAATACAAACAAAATATTTCACAAAGAACAAATTTATTTACCAAAGTATTTGAAATATTTACGATAACTAGGGAATATACGTGAAAAATATTTAAGGAAAAGGGATATAATTTCTTAGTATTAATTGTAAAAATTATTTGTATAGTTATCATTTTATTAAGGTTATGTAAATATACTACTATTTAAACGAAATATATTATTTAAATTATTACAGACTTAAGAAATAATTGTAAGCTTTGAACATCGAATAATATTAATGTAATATCAGTAATACTCTGTGTTTTAAAACATTTTTTCAACAACTAAGAAATATAAAGCTTTAATATAATTGATTTTTAATGTATGAAATTGAATAATTTATTAAACAATAAACTTACTCAAAGCATTCTAATATTAGGTATATAAAATTGTTCGTTTGTCTTTTTGGCCACCCCAGGGATGATATGATATTGCAAAAGTGGTTAGGTTGCGACAAACGATTTGGTTGATCGCTACCCTCTTCGGTAATTCTCGGGTGATATCGGGACCCTTCGGAAATGCAGGGGGGTCCAAACCGACCGTCTCAAGGGACGCAGAACCATTAATCACGGATTATCTCGTTCTGCCAAGTTAGCCAACGAACTGAGACATTTTTTCCAACTGCAGAACTAGATCACAATGACATTTATCGCTTGGGATATTTATTTATACGTGATTGATTCATCCGCGAGCCAAATACCATATGTTAACTTTATTATTCTACCATCAAATAAAAATGCATAATGCAATTTAGCATCATATGTTTTTTATATTCTTCAAGACAAAACTAAATGGGATTTATATTATAAAAAAATCAATGCAATTTCCTGTATGGTATTTGATTACGTAATTTAGCTTTATTTTATACTAATTTATTTGATGGTAGTTTTTTTAATGAGCCAATATGAAATAAAAACTCTTTTGAATTTTTATATAACTAAAGCACAAATCAATTTTAATTATTTATTATTCAACAGGTGCTATCGAAACTGCTCGCTACAATAGTAATTAATATAATAACCTGTGTTATTTCACCTGCATTTGATTAACGTGATCAAAAACAAACAATAGTTAGTACAAACGAGTTAAATACGTGTATGAGATTACCTTGCATTGATTTTAATATTGACATCATTAATGCATCTGAACACCAAAGAAGAAACAAAAAAACGTGCGGGATTTTTTTCGACAGCTTTTTATTCGAAGCAAAAACATGACCTCCAAGCAATATGGAATTATACCTGCCTTTGACTAGGCTGTAAACTATATTTATTTTTAATTAAATAATACTCTTTGATATTGAATTTGATTCGTTGCATTTGTACGAATATTTAAACAACCTAAATAAATAATCTAAAAAATGTTTATACGTTATCCGATTTCGATTTTCAAGTAATTGCAAATTAACTTCGTGATTTGCAAAGTTTTGAGTACAGAGAATGCTTCAAGCAGTGATACATCTGGCAGAGAGATTTCTCATATTTATAAGATATGCATCTTTTAAAATCGTTTTATATATGATATTAAAATCATTGCTAATAATATTGAAAAACAGATGCGTAATTCACTATACAAATCAGTATTATTATCGTACGTTCACTCACAACTAAAAGGTATAGATATTCTCCACATTTTTTTCTATGAAACTGTACCGTTTAAAAAATTTGATATCTTCAGATGGACAGCGACGTACAGATATAAAGCCTTAAATATCAATATTAACATCATTAAATAAAAATTTTCCAGAGTTCATGGGTGAGATACGAATATTTATAATTGGCTTATTGGTATACCTCGTCAAATCAGTCGTAAACTTAAGGAATGAGACTTCTGTTTCTTATATTCCGTATTAATAAAATATATGTTTTAAGGATGAAAAAAATTAATTAGATATTTCCTTGATTTGTTATGACGTATTACGTATTATAAATGATTTTTATACCTGTCTCGGTTTGGCTTTGTATCTACATCATTGAGTATTCGTATACGGCTTGGTAAAGGGTTTTATTTGAGTATAGGAGAGTTTCACCTCAAAAGTTTCACAAGTACGATTATAATAGTGAGTACTCCATTAACAATGCCTACAAAACTCAGACCGATTTCGGACAAAAGCCGTGGAGCGGGAACAGAACTTGTTACTTCCAGTTGCATATTCAAACAATCCCCTTTGATTTCGAGAGCGGAGTACGACCGCGTTTTTTATTACTGCTCTATAGAATCCATCCACTGGACCGATTTATTCCTGTCAACTTCATACCAACAATGTAAAGCGGTGCGCGCGTACTTCTTTGAATGAGGATTGCTACAATTTATCTTTTTCTTAATGTCTTTCTACTTTCAATTGTGTGTCGTTTTTTAACTCAGCTCCCGTGGTATTATACCGGAGTGTTCCTGCACTCCGTATTTACAATGTTTCAGAGCACAAAGGATTCAGTTATTATTTCTTTTGATCTCGGTTAACTGTTGAAGCGGGAAGGTTTATTGAGTGTCTGATTTTTTTCAATTACTTATCTATTATCGAATATTCGACCTTTTCAAAAACGAGCTTCAATAGAGCGGGATTTTTTTATAAATCGATTGTAATTTGTCACTCTTGTCATAAATATGAGTTTAATAGAGATCATATTGTTTTCAATGAAAAAAATCTAATTTTTTTTTTTAGTTTTAACTCTAAAAACAGCACATATTTAGAACAACAGATTTTTCAACACTTAAGAACATACTTATCATAGTAGTTTTTACTTCAATACCAGAAATTTCTTAAAGTTATTTTACTGGCGGTACATTTTTTATTATTATTCTAAAGTAGTATTGCTAATCATCACCGAGATTTTTTTATGTAACGTTATCTATTGCATGTGGTATGTAAAAAAAATAGAAAATAGATTTTAAAAATAGTTTGTTTTATTACATAAAGTAAGAGCTGTTTATAAGCAATTAACTCCATATTTGTTTGCTCCTTCTTAATGACTCTGTCATTCAGCGGCGCCTTATCTCTGTATGTAGATTCAGTTATAAAGTGCAGGTTTCCTCAGACTCATTGGTATGCCACGTCCAGAGCTCTACTTTCGGCCAAAAGCACATCAGTTGCGAGTTTTACGTCCGATCTTATCAGACAGTACTGGAGCGATCTTTTAATTGCGGAACGAAACGAACGACCTGAGCCCGCTCTTATCGATTTCAGGGTGATTTCACTGACGATGGCCACGTTTCATCAGTATCAATGCAGTTTATCATTGAAGTGCCTCTTTAACTGCCCACGCAATTAGCAATAATGAGCGTATTTTGGATTGACATTCTACAGCAACCATTCTCCAAATAACATATTATATTCACTCTCTTTAATACATTATCCAATTTGTAATTGACCTTTTTTAAACTACATATACTTTATTTTTATTCCATGTTGTTTTTATATCGAAGAAATTAACAATCCAATAGATGTATTTACAATATAATTAGCTTTCAACATAATCGCATGCTTCATTATAAATTGCAATACATTACATGAACTAAAGCAGTAGCAAAAACTTGCAATAAGCACTGCATGGAACGTGAAACCAAAATTAAGCATGCAATCAATAAGGCCACAAAATTCTCATCTTAACCGTAATGTTTTCAGCACCTCACAACGATAATTGGCCTGTAATTTAGCTGTACGACTCTTCAAACACCCAACGAGATCTCGTATGTCACTCACCCCGTAATAATCATTCACCGCAGCCTCCGAGACTGACCATTTTTGTAAAGACAGAATATTTACGGGAGTTTTCGGTAGCGGAAGCCTTGGGGGATGCTGCAAGACTTGAGCAATTTATGAGCCGCAATATAAATTAAAATGGGAGCAATTACGAAACATTCTATAAAATATTAACAAAATCCATCATTCTCAAGAACCACAAGATGTGATAGTGAATACATAAAATAAAATAATTTAATCATAAATATGCTATCCATTCGTTGTTTTATATAAGTATTAAAATATCGAATTTCTTCAATAGATAATGTCTTACAATAAAAGTTGAATCATGCTTCACTTATTATAACGTAGTCCGTTTAATCATGTTACAATTGATTATAAATTTCAAATTAGAAACACACCTTTAGAACAAATTTTATTGCAAGACGGTCAAGCATCAAATAACGAAACTGAATGATTGGGACATATTTTCTCTCCGCGATGACCGGACATAATTGATCTCACGTGAGTATATTCACTACTGCGGCGCCGAAACTGACACATTGCTAAAACTGTTTCGAAAATTGGAATACTTACAAGAGGCACAAATTATTGCAGTTTTTAACATAAATCTTTTGAGAGGAGTTATGAATGACAGCGCAAGAGACCATCCCAATTCGTAAGATGATATTGAAAAATGTGTTCAAGGCTGACGAAGATTTAAACTATAACTAAGCTCTATTATAAGCCTGAAGTATTTCTATTTGTCGCATAAATCAAAAGATTTATTATACGAGTGAGTTTACAGATAATCACTATATTTATTTATTATTTTGAGGTGTGCTGAAATATATTATTTGAAGAAGCAATACGTTTTTGTTAATACATAGAAAAAAACAAAATTTTATTTAAAAAAATGTACTTTTAAAATAATGTAATTTCATTTAAACTATAACCAATAAAATTATATTTGGTATATTAATTTATTTGCAATGAAAGAATTAGTTTAAAAAGACTATTCTACAAATTAGGAATTTAAGAATATTATCATAGCTTAAAAGTTTTATTATCGTAGTCAAAAGCAAAATTTATATTACATATTAGATTATTATTCAAATGAAGATGTGCAAAAATTATTATCATATCAACTAAAAAACTTTAAAAAAGTTCAGATTGGCGCCGTTTGCTTTCAGACAGAATAATTGGTACCAAAATTAACAATCATTTTCAGTTTTTTTTTATTTTATTTGATAGCTCAAGAATAATTACTATTGATTGATTGCAGATACTGGTGTATATAATTAAAATAATCAGGTGTTGGATTCCGGGCACCATCACTCGTTTTTGTATGCAAACTATATTTTATACAAAAACCAACATTAATCAGCGATGAAATATTAACTTTTTTTGACGTAATTTTGCCACGTGTGGTAATCAACTTAATTATCACTGTAGACTAATAATACACCAGAAATACTGAAAGTTATTTTTTGTTCATTAAAAAAAATTTAAAACATCTTAAGTTTGTTTTCATGCGCGTGGGTAGTGTCAATAATTTCATTGCATGTGAGTGTTTACAAAAAGTATTAAATTGCGAGGACATCCGAAGATATCATGAAAGAACATTAATAACAGTTAACATATTAAATAAATTATACATTTGATATTTAAAAGCGACATTTTACAATTTAATTAAAAATTTTACATTTTTATTAAATAATATCAAATATTAAATATATACCAGAAATACATTTGAAATATTTCTCATGTAAAATAATTGTTAATAGAAGAGATAGCTGGAGTAGTCGACCTGGGATAAATTTATGACCTAATGTGACGAATCTCGAGAGGGTTCTTAGCAACAACAAAAAAGCTAAATAATGTAAGACCATTAGAGATTTTTTACTTGAGTATCTGACGTTAGTCACGGGAACTGATCCCTATAATATATTTTGGTTATTAAACTATATATTATTTTTATTTTTAAAATGTTTTTTTATTGCATGATATTAATATGTTCTTCAAAGGTTATGTTGTATAACTTATGTGGCGGGTCACAAAATAATTATTATATGGTTGTACAAAACTTTTTGTAATTTCTGTTACTGTAATAATAGGTACTTATATTATATATTTAAATGTTTAGAAATAGTATGATGTAATATTAAAACAGAAAGGGTCACTATAAAGTCAATCTATTTAACCCCAGTAAGTGTAACAAGAGCTTTGTAAACATGACATCATAATATGTGCATTGTGATATATAGTGCGCACTCCAATATTTACTGTTCTATTACAAACCGGTACAGTACACAACATGCTCAATAATGGGAGTTCATATTCGTTCAATGGTACAATAACACAATTAAAAGGTCTCTACGCTTTGTCATGTTAAGGGCAGAAAAAGCGAACCCTTCTGATGATTTACTGCTTGAAATTGTAAGGGTTGTTTTTTTTTCATTTACATACCGCAAAACTCGAGATCAAATCTTATGCAATAAATAATAAAAAAATATTTCCGTTAACTCGCGTAAATGAAAAATAACACTCACAGAAAAAAATACATCTCATATAAATAGTAATTTTAATAGAACACAGTTTTTATTTTTTCTCATATTTTAATTTAAAACTTTGTCTCAATTATTGTACAAAAAAAGCATTGTATTAAAATATGGCAATAACTTTAAAAAGTGCAAACAAAAAGACACGCAGTAAATACCGCTGTAATAAACGCTTTAATGTTTTATTAATTCAGTATCGATAAAATTTTACCAGTAAATAATATTTTAGTCCATATATTATCAAAATACTGAAAATTATTAAAAACTGTTAAAAATTATTCAAAGACAAATAATCTGCTGTCTACATGTGCATATCTTAATAAAATATTTATTAATTTGTTTTTTAAATCATACAGTTGCAAATGTAAAATGTATTGTGATCTGGTTTATTTATAAAAAAGAGTTCTCGTTTCTTATCGCATACATAAAGCCACGGATTTATTTGTTATTCAGTAGAAGAGGACTAGAGCGCCTTGTTTTTTACTCGACACAAAAAAGAACTTATCTCTCAATGACAGTGCACAACACACTTCGAAGTCACCAATCGATCGATGTAAATCCTGCATTTCAAATACCAAACAATAAATTTTAAATGCAACTGCATCTCGCGGCCCCGGCATTACGCCGCGGCTCAAATCATTCATAAAAACTTTCCAGAGTCTCACCTGTGCCTCACGTGTCTAGATAATTACCAGGAAACGTCACACCTGACACGGAAGACCTTTACAATCAGTCCGTGGACTTGTGAAACAAATTCCGATAGCGTTCGCTCACAGGTTCACGAGGTGATACGGTCTCCGCTCCGAGCCGCTCGGCGACTGCGATTCTGTGAGAACAGTCTCGCCCGCCATTAGATCATACTCTTTATATAGCCACTTTGCAATCAATTAGAATTATATTTATTGAGCACTTGCTAATTTAATCTATATAAAGTGGTGATGGTCATAATGGTTTGATTAGATTGCTGTTTACGATTTATTGGGATTATGTCTACACATATAAGGAATGATGAGCACAGTACCCCGTTTTAACTATTAAAAACTATTTTTTGAGAGTTCATTTAAAAAATATAAAATATGGTATAAGTTTTTACAAAATAAATATCAATTTTCTTTACTTTTTCAATGTTTTAATATTTTTTTATAAAAAAATATGAATAACCAAATTGCAAGGATATAACAATATTTTTTGTTTATAAGTATTTTCGTCTTTTAATGACTACTGAATACGTCCTTTTCAAGAGCTCATAAACAAAAATGATCGTAATATTCTAGACATTTGGCTATATGAGTTTATTGTATGAATTTAGAATAGGTATGTGCGTAGGTTTCGACAGCCGCTGTTTTTCGATAATTTTGGTTGTTGGGCGTGGAGCTGATTTTAATTTTCTGACCCCATACTGGAGCCATTTTTATAAATCTTTAAAGATGATCCTTGGTAATATATATATAATATAAAACATTAAACCTTACTGTTGTAGAAATATATATTAATGTATTTTGTTTGTTTATTATGATATTAAACAATAAAACTACAGCAGAATAAAATCACGAAGCATACTCTGCGCTCCAGTCATGGCCCGTGTCAGACCATGTCCATAACTCTGCAAATATCAGATGACCGGAGACGGACGGGGCTGGCGAGGGAGGCGCTCGTCGGTCAGCGTCGCCGCGGTGCGACGAGGCCCACTCCCACGAAGCGTAATTGAATGCCTTTGTTATGAAACTCTAATATCATAACATTAACTTGCGAGAATTCTGCGCAGCTATCTCGAGTCCCTATCAGCGCCACCATCACCCGTTATCCATTACACGATGAGAACTTTACAAAGGACTCGACAAATAATGCTGCTTTACCGATCTCTTACCAAAAACAAAGAAAGATTGATTTCATTAAGCAATTGCTTCTTATGCCGGATTTTCTGTTTATACTAATAAAAATAAAACATTACAATAAATACATTGTTAATGAGTCAATTTAGACTTTTCAATAGAATAATCCATATTTGTTTAAAAAGTAAACTAGTTTCAACCCTTCAAATTTGATATGCGCCGTGTGAAACTTAAGCATCGTGCATGAAAAATCTTTAGAATACCATAGAAAAGGTGTTTACTGGTGCTGCCGTGTTGACAAAGTGGGAGAGAAAATAAACGGATACCACAGGCAGTAATCAAAAAAAGAAAGGCGGCTTATATTGGGTTCATAATGAGGAACCTGAAAAACAAGGTACAGTAGATGACAATACAAGGAAAGATCAAGGGTCAAAGAATGTATAAAAAAGATGTTATGCATGCGGAATTAAAGTAGTGCTTTAACATCTTTGATGTTGTTCTATTTTGTCATGTCTTAAAATATACAGACGTAATTAAAAATATCAACTTATTTTAAAATAACTAAAATAAATATAAATTAAAAAAACTAGGCGATCTTAATATGTAATAATTTAAGAGCTCTGATTTTTTTCAAATAATTGCAAAAGTGTTGTTATCAAAAAAATATTTACGTTATTTTATACAACATAATTGATGATAAAAATAATAATAAATAAGTCTTAAAGATATATTTTTTAAATTATATAAAATAGGCGTAGGTTTTTTAAAAGACACATTGATAAACTATTTTATGTGTGTGACTACATACGTAAGCTAGATTTAAAGGAATTTATTTTTGTCAAATAATTACGGGTCATGTTTCAATTGAAATAAAAGGTTAATAGTGTATGTAGTATGAAAAAAAAACAGTTTACAAGGTAATTATATATATAATTGGTGCTATTTTATACTTGTGCACATTGAAACTGGAGAAAATAATACGAATGTAATAAATAAAGTAATTATTATTTATTATAATAAGTATTAGCTGCAGTTTAGTTATTATAACTGTAATGAACGACATAAAACTTTATTATCGTTTATTTTTAATTGCTTAATAGCATAAATACAAGATTTTAGTTGTATGTAGTTATCTTGACTTTCTATTTAAACGATCGAAGGACCATTTTAAAGCTCAAAATAATTAACAAAGTTTGTAGTTATGTAGCCAGTATAAAATTACATTTTAATGTATTTTTAATGTCACGTGAATTATCAACTACTTCTTTCTCCAAACCAAAACTGACAAAATTTACATATAAGAACGAAAACAAAAGAAAATAACCAACTCTCCAACTTGTCAAGCTAACAAAGTTTTATATTATTTCTATTTTGTACACGTACTAAAAATACAACTCCTTATTTAATTAACTGCTAGAATATATAATTTCTCTTATAAAAAGTAGTTAATCACGGCTAGCCACCTTAACCTGGGCACATGCGAGTTAATATACGATAAAAAGTGCCTTGTCGAGTAGCGTTTAATTAATTTAAATTGTTTCCATTTCTAAGGTCCCTACTTTCATAAGCGATGAAGATGCGCTTGTTCTGGTCACGCTCCGTATGAGAAGTGACTTTGTGTTAAAATGGAAGATGCCAACAGCAGGCTTTCGTTTGTAGAAACTCTTTCTCTTTGACCTTTGCTAAGAAGAGCGTATATTTTTAAATCTAGTCTCACAGCATTAAACTGCAGAATTGTAGATCATCAAATAATTGTATGTACACTCATAAAAAATGTAGCAGAATACTTTTAGCTTCTCAAAGTAAATTCTATTATAATATAAAAACTAACTCAGGTGTTTTTGAAATACAATTATGTAGTACACTTGGTTATCTTGTAATCGTTTCATGAAATATTAATTTTTTTGTGATCTGTATTTGTAGCAGTAATTTAAAAATATTTCTGATAATGTTCCGAGGAAATAAAAAAGTTTGTACTAAATCGAAATAACATCAAGATAAGTATTTTTATTTATTTAACACAATAAAAAAAAAAAAAAATTTTTTTTCGTCTAAGTCTTATATAACCGCTATCTCAACTCTTCATTAAATTTCTTATGATTTATAACAAGGTTCCAAGAAATCTCACGGCTATTGCGATAATGAATTAAATAGATATTTCTTAATTATACCAGTAATAACTATTCTGTCCGTGAGAAATGTGTCTTTGAAACATCTTGATTAAGCGAGCGGTCATCAGTTCGTCAGAAGCTCGGCCGCTTTTAGAATCTCGCGCTCACTCCGCTCAGTAAGCTCGCGAGCAGTTTGCGCGCTTTCCAACGCGTCGACATCTAACTAAACTCGAATCCACCTCAGCCTTTAAGAGGAGATGAGTTGAAGAGAAAATATACCAGTATTTCATTTAGAATATAAAATTTAACTATATAGATGGTAAAATCATCAAATTGGAGACTGCATGGTATCCTACAATGTATCTTATAGTAGGAAATTTGACCCAGCGCTAATTGTGATTAGAATAACTTCCGATAATGTAAATTTTCATATAAATTTAAGCATTTATAATGCCATACACGTTAGTTTGCATGCAATGAATTTAAATAACGATAAATTTATAGTTGTAATAAAAAAGACATAATAAAACGACGTCAAGTGGTCGAATTGCCTGAAAACCTATAAAAAATCTTTTATGAGAAACAAAGTTTAATAAATTTTCTAAAATCGACCCAATTCTCTCCAACCTGCCTTTTTATGGCCACAGTGATAAGAAGATAGTTACGAGGGCCATCCGAAGACCGATTCCAAATTATAAATTTGTCCGTTTCGGCCATTCTTTCTAACGAAACGGTCACATTTCTGGCCCAAAATGCATTCAATAGATGGTCAAAAACCACAGGAGCTAAGTTATGACTCCACTCCAGTCGTATTTCAGTGGACTTTATTTCTTCGAATATGGTATCAACGCCTATTCATAAGAAAATAAACCTAGATCATAAATTATGCTTACCGCAACAAGATGGCACAGAAATTTATAAATTATGAAAAAGCTTTAACCATCATTAGTGATTTTTTAAAAATACAAAACATTAAATAAAATTGCTTATAGTTAAAGATGTAAAAGTTAGTTCTTCAGTAATTGACTACCTTACAGTAATTATCCACTTTTACTATAAGCTAATCTTGCCTAGTCATAACACATTGTATGATTTTAGAGTAAATATATTTTTTCGATTTCTTAAAAGATATGGCTTGATTTAAAATTTATTGCTAAGAATTTTTTAGTCAAAATCAATATTTTCATCAAACTTTCAAAAAAACTTTGAGGATTGTAAGAATTTAAAAGGATAATTATTTGATTACAAATCAAATGTGATTTATATTTATATATATAACTTATTTATTTACTGTATTTTAGAAATTTTTTTTAGAAAATATGTTTTGAGATTCAAATTAATAAAAAAGCTTTACACGTCTGCTTAAATATTAAAAATAAATAAATTTTAATAATATAAAAAAATTATGAAAACTCGTTTCTCCATTTAAAGTACAATTAATGGATAAAAATATGAATATGGCATTTATTTTACATTTGATGTTTATATAAAATAAAGATTAAAAAAAAATCCTTAGAGAAATAATTATTGATTTATAAGACAAAAATATTCTGTAAAGTAATATGGAGAACAAGGTTTAGTTTCGGTAACATACATGTAGATATCATGCACGGGTATTATCATTACATATTCAAATGAGACCCTGTCTTGAGACCAAAAAAATAACAACCGCAGCCTTTATTGTTTCGAGGCTCTTTGAGGTCAAGAACTGAAATACTTTTAAAGAAACCATTTTAATATTTGTCTCGTTGTGGCCCAGTTTACTTTTATCCCTGCGTCGTTTTTACCTGAAATAGCTCGTTAATTTAAGGTGATAAAATAAAAGGATCGGTTTGTTGTGACATAATGTCCTGTTTAGTTAAAATATGTTCTTTTCAAGATTTTATCTGTTTCGATCTTTTGAAACAAAAAAATAAAATTTAGGGACGCAATTTGAACTATTTTACGCGATTAAATCTTTAAATAGCGACCAAATTCTTTAGTTTATATTTTATTGCTTTATGAGAAAATTGTTTTTGTTTATATTCAGGTTATATCAATTCAATGATATTGACTTAAAATACAAAATAACTGTTATATTATAAGTGATTAGTAGAATTTGCACTTAGATTTCGAGTTTATAATCTGATTGATAATATGTTATAATTTTGATTTATACAACATATATCAAACAAATAATATATATGTTACACAAATAGAATGAAATAAAAGAAATATTCTATAAAAGAGAACTCGTTACAAAACATCGTTACAATTGAGAAGAGACCCCATAGAGATAACTACCGTAGATAAAAATTTCACAATAACAACCCTGATTGCATTATTTGCGGTTACACAAGGGTTGCGTTTACCTCGTCATTTCTATTGATGGACCATTATCAGATTGTTTAACATCTGTGGTTTGTGGTTTGCATTCAGGCTCTGGTTTGTAAAATGAATCCTTGCCATCTTGATAACGTGTTTGTTGAAAGAGATTTATTTTTGCACAAAGATACTGAATTTGCCATAATTGTGTTATTTTTTTAAACTAGAGGAGACGGGTTTCAAAGAAATTTCGTAAAATGAACGTTGAGTTCTTCTTAACAATATTGACGTTATCATTGTTATCAGATATATGTCAATTCGTTTTCTTTTTTTTTTTAAATAACTTGTATAATTTACTAAAATGATTTTAATGAGATTATATTGCTTGAAAAAAATAATATTATTAACTTTAAAAAGCAATCGTTTATTTATACCAAAAATACTTGTTAATAATTTTTTTATTTGTATACAACTTATCAAAAATGTGCACGGATTTATAGATAAACACAAGGCCTTTTATTAGATTTCGATGAGTTATAATTATTGAATACAACATTTTATTCATTATTTTTTTAATAAATACCGTTTTATGTTGCATATCACTCCTACGTACTACTCTATATGTGTGCTTAAATAATGCGTTTAAATTGTGTAGATTTACCTAGCTCGATTGCTTATGAATGTATTTTTTAAATATTCAAATGCACTTATGTCATAATATTGATAGACCGTAAACCATTGCTTAACTTTCGAGGAGTGATGTGTCTGAATAAATATTTGCTGTCATTTATTGAAATGTAAAACGTGAAAACTTAAAAACCTGTATTTATGATTTATTGTGTAAGATGTTTATTCTATCGAATTTATCTGAGACATGAGTAAGTTAAATTAGTCTGTATTATACTCTAATGAATATAATCGTTTAGCGAATTGATTTATATTACAGCTTATAATAACCTTATATAAATACCTTTGTTATAATTAGTATGAAATAAGGAAATAAAATTTATATCTAATATTGTTTCATTTTGGCACTTACATAAACATATCGTTAATTTTTTACAAAAATTCTGTTACCATTTAATGTAACTGTAATTTAAAGTATATTTTTTAAGACTGTTGTGTTCAGATTGCTGGTGATGTGCGTGATTAATATTTATATATATAATAAAATACTTTAAAATTTGATTTTCAGTTTCACTTCTAAATAACAATCATGGGACAACAGCGCTTATACGCAGATCTGGTAAGTTTGCAAATCAAGAAAGAAACAAGCCTTACCACAATTAGCGAGACGGGGATTGCAAAAAAGTCATCAAGTCTCTGCGGCAATAGTCATCAAACGTTCCCGGCCAATCGCCGAGCTTTGTCTGAGTGCGCCGGTGCGTGACGTATGCGCGCGCACGCACACCATAAATCAGATATGACGCGCCACTGCGCCGGCGCGGGGGGAGGCTCCGCCCACTTCCGGGGGTGAGGGGGAGGGTTGTGACTGCACCCAGGCGACAGTTTTTCGTGTTTCGGTTGAATATTATTAATGTGAACAAGACCTCATTAGTGAACTTAAGATTGCTTAAAATAGAGCCTGTAGTTTTTTTTAAATAACTTGACGTCATTGATTTATTTATATCTCTTTTATTACAATATTCATTTTGACTTTTGCAATTAAATTAAATTATTATCTTATATTTATGTTTTCCAACCGAATTTATATTATTATACCGAACAGAACCAACGCTTACACGAACATCCTTTACGTCATCAGTAAAAGTATTAGAGCATTTTTTTAAAAATAAAATTGTATAAAATAAACTAATACAGTAGTATATTTTGCAAAGAAACAAATAACAGTAGCAAAAATACTTATGCATTGTTTTAGTATTCACTATATTTTATCCACAGGAGAAAGCGGACATACCTTGGTTTTTGGTCTTCAAGATCCCACAGAGCCTTATATGACATGCAGACTTCGGTTCTACGGCCTCTTCAAGTCTTCTACCGGAACTGACCACGACTCTTTACACAACTTATCACTTGCTTTATCGACACAATCATCATAATGGAAATGTTCTCGGGTCGATTGTCACGTGAAATGTCATTCTTAAAATTTTTGTCACTTCTGTATGCAAGCCTCGTGCTGGGGAGTTGGGGACGAGAGATTCTTTCAGAGAAGACAGTATCTAGAAATAAATTAAATAATTGATGATAATTTTATTTCAATTCTATTTGTTTAAAATGTTCATTTCTCAAAAAATCAAGCAAGTGTCTGTGATTTAAAATAAATAAATAAACGATTTTAACTGTGAAAAGATTATAAATATATGGTATATTTTGCGATTTTAAAACAATTCAAGGTAAAAGTTAATGTGAATTTATTCCTCAAACTATTATAATACATGCAATAGTTTATTAGAAGACATTTTATAAAATGCATTATTAATTCGACTTTTAAAATGCGACGCATTTATGAAACAAACTTAATTTGGTTATATAATAATTTATTAAAACTATCAAGATTTGATGTAAATTTTCTATTATGTAAAGTCATGAAACTCGTTGACAAGGTTAAATTAAATACATGTTACTTAAAATGTGTGTATTTATTAAAATCGGGGCCTATATATTGGGCAAACATCATTGACACAACTAACGTTTTCACAAAAAAAACAGATTACAAGTAGAAAATATGAAATATAATATAACCAGGTTTTTATTGAACCTGTGTGTTTGCATAATAAAGGTATCTGTTAAAGGTAGCAATAAAAGTACTCAAAGTGAGACGAAGCTTGCAGAAAGGGTCGGCTGACTTCGCAGTGGGATGACCCACTGACGACCTGGCAACACGCCCCGTCAATCACAAGGACTGCGACTCATTTCCATCTCCAGCTTACCCGTCGAGAGCTAAACGAAACCTTTAAGATAATATCCCCGTGAGTGGAGTGATGAAGCCCCCGCCGATCGAGATAATTGTTGTACGAAAACACCGTTGCGTTAAAAATCTTATTTAAATCTGTAATATATTAATATAAATGCATATTCACACGTAATGTTAGCTTTTGTATAAAAATTCAGTGCATATAAAATTGTATAATTTTTCTTGTATAAATATAAAGAAATGGCAAGATTTTGTTTTTTAATAAACTACAGGGTTTCTTTAATATGGTAATTTTTGGCCCATGATTCAATAAGTGCTTAACAATATAATAAATTATATTGTAATTTGAATTTGTAGATGAATGAAATTTATAATTTGTTTATAATGTACTATTTTATAAATGCCTCTCTATTTGAATACAAAAACTACTCTTAAATGTATTTATATTTCTTTGGAATTCAAACATATAAAGTATGAATAAATATATTTTATCAATATATGTATGACATTTTGTAAATGTAGTTATTTAAAACATACATTTTCATGAGAAAATATATATTTAATGGTTGATAATAAAATCGCGCTGACAACAAAGCTCTAAATCCCAATACTTCACAATCTTTAAGAAAAGGTTCAAACATGACTAAAAATCTATTTTAAATACAACACGTTTTGGCTTCTGTGGACTTATTATTCATTTTATTATTCATCCCTCCTAATTTATTCATCCCTAACTTTACCTTTGAACTCATCACATCACACTTCATACTGTGCACTCGTGCATGCGCAGGAGGCTAATATTATTATTATTCATGAGTACACGCGGAGAGGCCGCGGAGTCCTGGACTGGTGTTATAACTCTATCAAGATTTATGAATAAATTTCAGGCTGCACAATAAGGCTCTAGTGGGAGGCTTTGTCTCAACCTGACGAGCTTTTTGTACGCGTTCGACAGGAATTTAAATTGGGTTTGTGTTCTCTGATCCAAATTTAAAATTATTCAATCTTACAGTAACGCAATGCATACAAATTATTGAATGGCACGATAGTGACTATCTAGGTGTCGTGAAAGTATAATGAAAAATATTTAGAAGGATGAATTGCTTATTTACATTATACATCAATAAAAATTCAAATATGTACAAAATAAACCTATTTTAATTTCATGAGTGAAATATGCTTTATAATAAAAAAAATGATGAGTTCAAAAAAAAATATGATATGTACTCCATTGTATATCTCAATTTGTATCACGTGAATGACATTTCAAACTATTCAAAATGCCTAAAATATATTATTATTTATTTAGATTAGATGCTGAGTATTTTCTCATCTGCTTATAATAAATTAATATTTCTATATTGTTTAAGAACACTGTAAGGTCATACATTCGGTTCTACTGTCACATAAGAGGATATTAAAAACCATATTGTCACGGTATTACCCACATAAAGCAACAATAAGACGGAGTCGCGCATTATTTATTTACACGTTTAGTTTAATTGAACAGGACTCTGTCTGCATGAAGGCTTCGCGCGAGTGAGTTGAGGGAGCTTAATCGGTAGCCGCGGGCCCCGCAGCCTCATATCTCACATCTGCTATGAATAAATACATAACGTAATGTTTGCACAAAGGCCACAAACAAGTCGGCATTACTCGCTTGTGTAGCTTCTTCGTGTCTGGGTTAGACTGTAAATCAATTATTCCGCATAAAGTATTGACTAGATTCTGTAATTATACAGATTAAAAAATGTTATTATAATATTCCAGCTCACGTTTGAGCATGTTACTTACATTAAAGATCATTGCATATAATTTACCAATATGTATTAGTAAATCAACTGTTATGCAAATACGGTGAGATGTAAATATTAAATATACAATATTTTATAAAGCATGAATAATATGCAGGTGATAGGTAATTATAATTACGTGGGTTGGTATGTTCAAGTAGTCTAATTAACCTAAAATATTGAATGGTATGATTTTCATATCCAACATAAAATCGTGAATTTATGGTTCGATCATTTTCTAATAAATATCATATGATATTTGAATGTGAAACTGTTGAATGTTAAATCAAAATTAAAGTTTTCATATATGATTAGAATGTTCCAAAAACTAATGATAGGTGTTTTTTACTGGATAACATACTATTAAAATTGGTTTTAATATACTGATAAACAATTCAGATATACCGTGTTTATCTTAGTTAACAGTAAACATATTTAATTTTGTGATTTACTACAACTTCTTTAATCACAATATTTTTGTATTTGTACATAAGTCTATTTATAAATATTCAATGTTTTACTTGTGTAAAGTATCAAATAAACTTTTGTATTAGTACGATTCTGATAATCATTTGTTAGGCCAGGTATATAATCGTTTATATGTTTTTAAAATCTGAGGGAGGTGAAGTCATACATATTTTAGATTATAAAGTAGCTTACTGTGTTCATAAAAATTACTTCTAAGATATTTTAGTATAAATAATCCATTAACACGGCTGGCATATTCAAATGAAGCTTCAATTAACAAAAGAATTGCTTGCATTTCGCCCACAAGTTGCCTATAAGTTTTCATTCGTTGTCATAGAAATGTAATTATTTGATGAATTTAGGATTATTTAGTACCAACTAGCTACTTTACCCAGCCTACGTGTTGAAACCATAATGTTCAAAATAACAACAAACCAAAAGTATTTGGCTATGATATAAATAAACTTAATTCATACTAATTAGTTTTTTCACTGTTAAAAAAATTACAGTAAACTTTCTATCAAGAAAAACAAAAACAAAGTTTACTCGAATAAAGAAAAAACAGCATAAATATCAGATGTGGATAAATCAAAATAAACAAATACTTTAAATATATCATCTTATTTCAAAAATACCATGTGTTGATTTAAAAGCAGAAAACATATTTTTATTTATTGAAGATTTGTCAATTTAATTAATTACTGATCATTTATTTAGTTTTTCTTAAAGTAGGTATATTATGTCTAAATATATTTTTTTTTGTATTGGAAAACATGGCAAATACAGTTTTGTATCAGCATAAAAATATTTTTATGATATGCTAAAATAAACATTTGAATTTTTCTTAACTTTTTAATCAGTATATCGTAAATATCAGCCGATAAAGTAAAAATTTAAAAACTAACTCAAATCTGTTTTTTTCTGTATTAAGTGTTTATATACTTTCATATAAATGATAGCTATAAACGCATGTATAAATACATAGATATACAAATATTACGTGCAAAATCCAAATATCCATTGCTTTAAAACAATCACGTGAACCCTATCAAAAGCTTTCAATATACTTCAACGTATTTGAACATGTTTAATTGTTTACTTTTAGGTTATTTTTACGTACATGTTTAATCATATCTCATTTAAACAGAGATTAACGTATACTTTATTTTTAATGGTAATTCTAATTGAATTAAAACTTATAAACGGGATTACTATAAACGTCATTTACATGATTACAGTTATCAATTTATAATAATGAACTAGATGCATGTTATAACAAATAAAAAACACGGATATTTTGAAATTAATGGTATTTTAAAATATTTTTTGAATACATAAATTTTTATATATATTATATGTAAAAGACGCACGGTTCATACGATAAAAAAAATCAGTTAATATCTTATAAAAGTGTTAAACAAATAATGAAAGCCTTGTTAATATTTTAACTGTAGACAGTAAATATAAAAAAAATAGGTCAAACATATATTTACGCACATGTAAAAATAATTAAAAAACATAAAATATATATGTATCCTGTAGGTTCAAATAAAAAAAAAAACAGTTTATTTTAATATGAAAAGGACCTCACCTTTCTTTGAAAATCATTAACGACAAACAGTATAGTGCCGTTCGTTATATATTGTCAATAAGTCCTTTCAAGCTCACAACAGAATATATTGCACCGTTTTTATTCACATTTGCATTGGTGCTAAATATTTTTTGTACACTTTTAATTGTTGGGAATTATAACAGTTAAACAGCTTTACAATTAAATAACATTAATTGTGTTCTTTTTTATTTATTTTAATATTTTATAAATCAAAAGTCAATTTTATTTGAGCACAGGTTTATTAACACTATTTATATGTATTCTTTATCTTTTATTTGCAGACTTTATGGTAGTTTGTAAACAAAGTGTTTATAAATAGTATCTCTGATAACGTTTTGCCAATTTTTTCACATCAGCCTTTGTTTACACTGTGATGAATATTCTTAATTTGTTGTTGAGTAATCTTGATGGCACATCTATACTATCGATAAAAAAAAACAATATTAGTAATGTTAATGAGATAAAAGTTGATTTAATTATTTTTGGACGCACGGTTTTATATCTGAATTTATTATCGCCCGATTGAAATTGCAATCAGGATAAAATTAATTGTTAAATTATGCGCGTCATCTTCTTTTTTGAAAAATCATTTTCATTTTAGCCATTTTAAACAATTTAATTTTGCCGACAAAACGTATATATTACAAATGGTAAAACAATTGTTCTTCAAAGTGTTTTTTAGAATTCTTAGAGACACTTGCATTATTTTATGTTCACATCAATCAAAATGTTTTATTTATATTATTATTTCGCACGGTATTTTAGTATTAAGTCATATTGATTCAATGTACTTATTTTACACCCCTAAATTTAAGGCATTGATTTTATTTGTATTAATTATTAGTCAACGTGTTATGTCTATATTTCACTGTTGTAATGTTTATTGTTTTATATAGTATGTTGTCGGGTCACAGTACGATTAGTCTACGAAGTTCGTAGCGCGCAGACGGGGTCGGTGCGCGCACATGCGCTGAGCTCTCGCGCGGCCGTACGGGAAAGACGCGCGTTCGCCCGCGGTCGAGCCTTGACTGGCCTGCGCCTCGAGTCGCCGGAGCCAGCGCGCACGTAGAGCACTGCTCTCTTCTGGCAGCAGGCAGGTGCATCGCTCCGTCCCCTTCCGGGATTCCGGGTGAAGACGATTCAGTGATACGGGCGCCAGTCGCGGAGAGGACGCGGCGGGGAGAGCATCGCTCCGGCGCCGGGTCGATGCACGATAAGGGCGGGCGGCTTATGTAGGTTAAAAAATCAAGTTCCATTCATACTCGAGACATGATAAATATACCTGTATTCCATTTATATAAAACCGGGATAAAAAAACCCTTCATATAAATTGGCATATATATCAAAAAAAAAATTTTTTTTACAATAGTACTCGAAAATATATATAATTACTATTAAACAATGCGTAAAATAATAACTTTAAACTACAGTAATAACCTAGTAGATTATGTACTCGCGAGGCAGATAGGCAGTAGGCCTAGATAGCGGTGGGAATAATAGAATAATCGCACAAGCGAGACGGCAGATCTAATGTTACCGCCTCGGCGATACTAGGTCGCCACTTGTGCGTGCCCCCGCTCTAGAGGGGGCCCCTACCCAGGCGAGGCTCCGCCCGCGGCCGCTGGCAGGGGGCCACGCGTGACAGCCACTGGTCTGAATTATACAATCTGTGCTAATGTGGGGAGCCGCGCATTACAATTACCAATAGATTCGACTGTAATTAAAACGGCCAGATCGATATTGTATTATTTTTGTATGAAAAGAGCTCAACGCACGGATTTTGAAACCCGGTTTTGTTGGATTTGAATATTTTTTGTCTTAGCGTGACATATAGTAATAACTATTTTTATAAAATATATTTAATCTAATCGAGTAAAAATATACCACGGTATAAAAAATTCTTGTACATGAACTCTTTACACAATCATTTTAAAAGCCGGAAAAAGATTTTATTAAGTTTAAACGATATACCTATTATAAACTAACTGGTAAAACAATGAATTGCATTGTAATAAAATTTTAAGTGAGCTTTTAGATCTATATAGCGAATGCATATATTAATATAAAATCAAATGCGGTATCAAACGCATTCTTTTAAACACGTTTAATTGTTAAAGTGTCACGCTCTTATTACTACATAAATTATAGATTCAAAAAATTTAAGAAACAGAAAACACAGGACCTATAACAAACATTAGTTTTTATTTTCATTATATGTTATGAAGTTTAATAACTCACAATGCGGCTCTGGTGGCGTACAGTATCGAGAATTACTCACACAGTTGTCATTAATTCAGAGAGCTTGTTTGAGTAATAATTAAGTCCCCGAGCACCTCCCCCGGGCGCGCGGAGGCTGGCCTATGGCGGCCGCGGCCTGCGCAGAAGCGTGAACTAGATGAGATGCGCAGTCCAGATTGGGCCCGGCATGCGCGCCCGAGGCTTCATTTATTATGATCTGCGCAGACGTATCTCGGCTGACGACTTTAATGCTAGATAGTGAGTAAATACACGGCCTTACACTTGCAGTGGTACTTAAGATTACATTAATTATTTATTTTAATTTACTTTTTTAATTTACTATTTAGTTAAATATGCATTTTATTGGAATTAAAAATAGCATACCCCGCACAATCATTATTATACAATATTTCATATTGTACTTTACAACTATGCAGTTTATCACATCATTATGCATTTCTAAATATAATATATATAAGAGCATACAGAGTCTTAGTACTGCATGCCCTAACAATTATTAATTTATTTTTTTCTATTGAAGACTAAAAAGCATCATTCATCAAACGTTATTTAATTTATAAAATATTTTATATTATCTTCTGTATTCAGAATTGTTTATTGGTTTAATAGCAATTAGTAATTTTTATTTTTATTTTACAAGATGGTTATAAGATAGGTGTATTGATAAATTATAGATCCTGGTGGGATAGAGTGAATTCTGAGTCTGGGATTATTTGCATCATCAGGTGATATTTGGTTTAAATTTTGATTTAATAAATGTAGCTCGTAACTTTTACGTGTTTGGTAATACATTGAAATGCATGCAGTATATATCATATGTAAATTGACCTAATGCAGATTTTATAAAAAAGCTTACAGTTTATCGTTATGTCTAAAATTTTATTACTTTAATTTTTAAGCAAATTCAGAACATTATAATTCCAAATCAAAATACATTTTTATTCCCAATTCAGGTTTTGATATTTTTAAAATCTAAGTAGTGCTTATGACAAATGTAATATAGTGATAGAGAATGGTGTCAAGAATCGTACAACCGATTACGCATGTCTCTTCACGCATTCACACTGCGTCTGTCAATGCATCTCGCACACCAGAACCTCCAAGAGGTTCATCTCTCTGCCGGCAGATGGCAGTGCCCGCGCTTATTTGAAAGTCATTACTTTTTTAAATTAAAAAAAAAACAAATTTATGAATGTCCATATTTCAAAAAATGGAAATTATTACAAATGTGTACTTGGAAAAATTGTATATACATATGCAACTAATGTTAACTGTGGTGGAACCCTTCTAATACTAATATTGTGTAGTCGTGTAAGAAATTAAAAGTATATAAAATATCGTTCAATTTCAATGTGAAATCTGATATTTTTCTTTAAAAAAAATTATTATTTTATCCCATTTTACTATTTTAACGTATAATATATTTCATGCTTTTGATGTACAACGCATAATTTTTTTGTGTCAAATACCACATTAATTCTCACTATTAAGTATAATATTTGTTTCTTCGTTTTAAAACATGCCATCAAAACTTCAGCAGTTAAATTATTTATAAGTACGTGAAAAATACAATAAATATGAATATTTTATAGTATAATATAATAATAATCTAGCTGTAGTTATTTTATCACTTTCTAAGCCATTATATATTTTGTTTTCAGGTATTGAAAAAAGTCTCATACCAATAGCATGTGGTAAAAATAAATGAAAAAAGTTAAACAACACGTTCTCAGATTCTCTCGAACATGCATCAGCAGAGTATTACGGTCATGTATGTGCGCTCTGCGGTGTATGGACAGCCCAATATATGAGTCGGCAATACATCTCAAACCAGATCGGATTTCGCTAAGACATAAACAAAGCTGCGATGGCACTGGGCCAGATGAAATATATTACCAAGCCAGTCCTTTACATACAGATAAATGTTGGCCTTGCGATATTTTGGTATTCGGGCATTGGAAGTTCTTTAAGGCGCATGGCCGCAAAATCAAAATATTCAAACCCTCTTGCTGATGAAACATTAATTTTTATTTACACTAATATGGTTTAAATATCATCGTATTAAAAGTAATTCATTTATTCCTAAAGTTTTGAATGTTTTTTTACTAAGCCACCAAGTTGATAGTTTATTTAAATGTGTATTTTTTTATGTTTTAGGAAGATCCATTCAATTTTATTATAACAAAAATCGACCTCGTCATGTAAAATCTTAAAATATTGTAGTATATTATTATAAATTTTACACAAGTTAGTATATTCTTTTTTAGTGAAAAGCTATCAAATTCGGTTAAACATACTTCCCAGTTAAATATAAAATATAACGTGACGAAAAAAACACCGCCGATGTACAAATGGCCATCACTTTGAAAGCGCATCGTATCCAAGACCCTTGACTCAGTCAAATGACTTTTCTCGACCATAGATAATCTATTGATCTACTCAATAGTACGGAGTCCATTATGTTCCTGGTTTTGTTTGCAAACATTCAGGGGCTGTGAACTTATTTCTCTGACAAAGGCTTTTGTCAGGGGATGGTTACCGATACAAGCGGCTGCAAACTTTTTTTTGTCTGTGACAGTTGTGGTATTGGCCACAAAAGCTTTTTTCTGTCACTACATGACGTTGTAATGGAGTTTGGTTTTAAGTACTTAGCGACTTGTGAAGAGCGCTAAGTGAGTTAGTTTGTTCGATTTTATTGTGATCTCAAAAGTCATGAACAATGCCAAAATATAAATCATTGATTTAACATAAATGTATTACTTATTTTTAGTTTAAATTTTTCAATTAATACAAACAATTTTTTTTCTCAGACAATAAATTTTAAGTAACAAATTTTACCAATTTAAAAAAATAAGATTTTTATAAAATCTAAGTGAAAAAAAAAAATTGCAATCAATATTAATTTTTTTTACGGTAGTTCCAAACGTTGTAAGCATACATTTTAGTAAAAAAATTCCATGCAACGACTTGCCACTTAAATTTTATGTGACTGCGGCTTAATAAGTTGTAAATACGAATATTTCTATCCAGGTCACTTAATGTACACTATAAGAGGAAGATTTTCAAAGCACATCCAAGCGCATTCTTCTAAAAGACTATATATTAACTCACCCAAAAACATAATGATATTTAAGTGAAAAAAGGGTCCGAAGCTCTCTCGGAGCGCTCGCATCGGTTAAAAGGCAAATAAATTTTCAATAATATTTCGGGCCCTGGACCGTGAAGACAGATAGCCGGGCGATAAATCTGCCAAATTTCATTATACCCCGCGCATGGGTAACAGAACAGCGCGCCACGGCATCGAGTATCGTATTTGCTGTGACTAAACTGTGGGTATGTTCCGAATGTTTAGAGTTCCTCTTCAATGGCCTAACAATGGCGGTAATGCTCGCGCCAGTAGAGGCACAAATGGATAGGGTGTTTGAAAAGTCATCTATTTTCGTTTGATTTACAGCCCGACATCAGATTATAATTACGTCGAGCTTTATGGCTGTCTCCTCTCGTTACGATTTTATTTATAAAAGCGTAAACTTTGCTTATTGCTCATTGAAGGATATTCTTACTAATATTTGTCTAACGAATACAAGTCTCAACTTTTGAACATATTAAAGTAATATACATAAGTTTTCAAAAATCCGTAACCTTAACCATGTTGCAAAAATGGTTTTAATATACCTGAAAGGCTGCATTCGTTGCTACATTAATGAAGTATTCAATATTATATAGAAAGCTCTCAACAAAACTCTGTCATATATGCATATCTATAATTGTAAGAATCGTGTATTTATTTATACACATTGAGATTTTTAGATTATTCAATAAAACACACTTATCTGAAATCCGCTGATAAAATTAATGAATAGAAACTAATTTATTATTATTTATATTTTTGGCTAATTAAATAAATTATGCATACCTTGACATGTCGTAGAGTAAGACACGTGCTTAACTATGAATAATAGCCCTGGCTGTAAATATAATTATATCGCTACGATATTGATAATCCTCCATTAACAACTGAAACACCTTGCGCTATCCTCTCCCCAATAAGGCTGTCTAGAAGCATCTCATGTGATAAATACAGCCTGGATACCCACCGTTATTTATCGCAGGTGACTCTTGAACCCTCTCCGTTCAAAGGTCACGTCTGTCGAAATGGGTTTATACTTTACTTAATAAAATGTACTGCCTAGCGATTAGGCGCGGGCAAAGTAAACGGATTACTTGTTTGTAGAACGCCCGGTCTAGTACGGTAATTAAATACGATTTGATTTGAAGATTATTCCGTGTGGAGAAATCCATGTTTGTTTATAATGTAGACTTTATTGGCTTTTGGTTTTTAATGTATGTGTATATTCTGACTGAGGCAAACCACACAGTATGAGACTACAAAATAAACTAAATAATAAAAAAAAAAATATTTCTTCTCAGGATCTATTATTAATTCGTAAAAATACTTGGACTAAGACTATATCTATATGTAAACATAAAAAGTGAATCCAGGTTCTGTATTGAAGCTTAATTTTAATTGCTAATAAGTTGAAATTTACTAAAATTATATAATTGCGAATAACGTAAATACAATTTTTTAGTTGTTTATTATATATAAAGATATTATAATCCAATATTATTTTAAAAATACTATATTTTAATGCTTCAATTAATTATGATAATTTCTTACTACTAACTCTATGATTTAAATATACAATATGAAAATATAACAATCAGAGCATAAATCACAAGTATGAAATTTTCATTCAAGACTGCAGTATACATGAATCAGAAGAATTAATTATTTAATTTTGCAGATTTACTTCTATCTTTGGAAATAATTACGATCTCTATCGAATATGCATACTGCAAATGCGTTAATTGTTTTTATTAAAAATTTTCGTTTACCAAAAGCATACTTTATAATTAACGACCTTCCTTCTAATACCACATGCTAGATGCGATGAATCGATGGAACACAAATTCCATACAAAACGTAACAATTGATTCTTCAACGGTGCGAAAATTATCGAAGTCCAACCCACCATTCGAAACGAAACGTTACCAGAACGCGACATTGTATATGCTCCCCTCTTTTACCTTTATCATGTTAGGCAATATTAAAAATGTTTAACTATAGTATTTCTTCATCCGTTTGATAGTATACCTAGGAACGTTTTCCGACAATAGGTTCTCTTAGGGTGAATAGTTTACATTGATCCTCTTAAGAGATGAGTGGTTCAGATGTTAACCTGCAGGTCAACGCATTTGCCTTTGAGTCTTCGTTTAACTTGCTGAAGTGTAAGTCTTCTTCAAATAAACTTATTACTAAATAATATAACTTGAGTTTCAGAACAAGATAAAAGAATATAAGAAATGGTTATATTTTATTTTAAAAAATATTTCATATGTTGTGTTCAAGATAGTATGCGATTTGCTTCCAACTAAGTATCGCAATCAAAAGAGCAAAAAATAGTAAAACAAAAACCGAGAGATTATATCATTATTTTTGAAGCTTCATTTAAAATAAATCGTGTGGTTTCCCGTTCCCGTTCTTATCGAATTAACATTCATACATCATGTATCATATCTAATTACGCTACAAGTACAAGCGTGAAATAATTTGAGAGAAAGTACTACAAAAAATAACAATACAACATACAATGTTCTTATAATTTACACATATCATCTTATCTTGATAAAATAATTGTACATCTGTCCGTATGAATATGAAAAAAGATACGTCCATCTCGCGACCTGAACTGTGATCTGTAGATTATTGGTCCATTGTAGTTGTAGAATTGAAAGAAGTGACCATTTGTCGAGGAAACGTATAGGACAGAGACAACGGCCAAATTGAGGGTGTCGTTCGCACTTCTTTGAGGCAGATATGATCTGTGGTATGCTGGTCTATTGATATCTTAACAAAACTATATTTCTGGTAAATGTTACCACGAAGGTATCTCGTATTATAAAAATTAAAAATAAACAATAACAACACCAGAATAATCATAAATCTTTTGAAATATAAATATGCCAACGTATATATATAGATATTGTAGTATTTTCATAAGAGAACTTAACAAATCTAGCTGTCAGTTTATTGAAATCAACTCATTATCTTTTCACCGGATTTGATTTTCCATGCGGGCATTGTGTCCGTGGGATTAAATTTATGTGACCTTATTTAATATTTGGAATATTTATTCAATATTAATAGAATGTCCTCCCATTTTTTTACAAATATTAAATATATCGAATTAGGCTGTAGGCTTCAAAGCCCGCATCGAAACCACAAGAATAGCGCGTACTTTCAAAAACCTAAAGTAGGCATGCATCTAGTTACATCACTAGAAAACATTTCAATCGATTTCGTCTTTTGGCAACTAAAATAAAGTAGAAGTGAGATTTCATATTTATTAGTTTAAAATAAGAAATAATACATCGCTTTATTAGCGGTCGGTTTTGTAATCGTTTCACGAAGCCTCTGCGACATTATTACCTCACCCCCACTTCCAGCCTTATCAACAATAATATCTCTAAGCTCCTTAACAATCGCCCTGGCAATAAATACCGGAGTTTCCATGATAATATCAGAAAGCTTCCAACAATTGCCCCTTAATAAATATTGAAATATCAGATGTAATCTTGTTCGTGTGATGTTCGGATCGGGCGAGATATATTGTGTTTACGTTAGGTTCGTATGGTGTTACCCACAATAGAAGCAAATATAATATTTTATACCTTTCTGATATATTGCATGATTTAAGGTTGAAAACACATTAATATTTATTTATATATATATATATATATATATATATATATATATATATATGTAATAATAAATGTTCTAAGCGGATGTAAAAATAATCAACATTTATGATAAGAAGCAAAATATTTTTTTGCCTTGTGTAACAGTTTCATTTTGAATGAGTTAAATAAGCTTCAATGATTTTACTAGTTTTTTTAAAGAGCGAAATAAACAATATTCACGCTATAAACTTTATATTTGCCTCTTCAAATGATTTTAAAAAATGTAGTAATAATTTTTATGAGATAATTTCAATTTTTTAGATGGCAAGAATACAGGATTTGTGTTTATTAAAATAATTTACTAAGCTTGTTTATAAAATAGCCGGGACGTATGTCATCTATTTTATTGGCTGTTATATTTTAATGGTTTATTTAAATTTTATTTACTTCACATAATAATTCTTCGTTTTTGAAAAAGAATGCAGCGAAAACACAAATAAAGTGATTTGTTAGTACCTATAATATATTGTTAAATGTGCTGTTTTAGAGAGTAATAATCGTAAAACTATGTTTATGGTAGTTTATAATAATTTAGTAGGTTACCATCTACCTTGAACTTTAAAAGAAGATCGTCTTTTATAAAATATAGTTTTCTGAATCAAATACATATATACGAGAATTTTCTGTCACATTTTTTTTGAGGTTTAACATGTGATAACAAGTATCAAATTTATATTTTAATACCATAATCTCAATCTATAGAAACAACATTAAAAAAAAAATCAAACATAAACTAATTCAGACTAATTATGCTATAATTTATATTAGCCAAGGTCTATTTATACAATTAATTCATGTCTTTTTAAAATTGCTTTAATCAATGCATATATTAAAAAGGGGAATAAATTTAAAAAAATTCAATCGTAAATATTGTATAAAAAGTATTTTTATACCATATTAATGCTGGTAAATAAAATTGACTACTTAAATATACATGCGAAATAATAAATGCCAACATTTCTACATAATTAAATTATTTCACTTATTTATTGAATATTATTCCATTTATGCTTTTAAGACAAATAATAATAAAAAATTATGTCATCTTCATAAAAGTTTTAAAAATATATTTATATGCAATGAATCAAGTAAACCAGGATATCTAACAAATAACACATGACCTGATTTCAAGCTTATACTTTTGACAGTATAAAGAATATCTTTCAAATTTATTGCCGCACGCGATCGGCACTCTTCCAAGAAAAAGCTACAGAAAAAGCTCGGCTGTTGTGTCTCTCCTGTGGTCCAGATATTCATTTTATCGTACATCCCTTTGTTGGTGCTCGTTTTGTTTGTCAGACAAAAATGTCGCACAAAAGAATACGTCGACGGTAATCTATGGGTAAATGTGGGTCCGATAAAATAAGGCTACGAACAGGTACCATATGGACCTCTAATAAATTAGAATGTTATCAGACTGAAATGTGAGGATATTTCTGGATTGATTCATTCTATAATTTACATTGAAATAAATGATTCAGCTTTTATTTCTAACATTCATTTTTAAGTTTAGTTTTATTTACGCAATAAACATAGCTCGATACCACATATCTGCAAAATTAAAAACACGATAAAATAAAATTTATTGTAAAGTTAATGAAGAAAGATGTTAATATATTTAATGAACTTGTCCAAATTTTAAAAAGAAATAAGCATTCTAAGATAAAAAAAATAAGATTTCATACATCACCGATCGGCACCGATTGATGCTCTATTAAACATAGAAAATTTATTTAACCCGAAGTTAATATAAATTCCATAAATTCCCTGCATACCTTTTACAAAACGGGACCACAAAAAGCAAACACACGAGCATGAAAAAAATCTGAATAATTTATCGCGGCACGGAGGTCGATCGATAATCTAAGCCATAAATGTCTTCAATATTAGAAAATATCCAACGTCTTTAAAAATAGATAAACCTGCGCCTCTATACTTAACGACGCGCGGCGTCGCAGCCAAACTAAAGAGCTTCGTTCCGTGGACGATTTCCCTAATCAGAAGACTCGCGTTAAAATTTGCCTAACAAATTCCGTCGTAAAAGTCCATTTTGTCAGTGACCAGCTGGTAATAAGATGACGTCTCTGGAGATTATGCAGATGAGGGTGTGGGCAAGGTTGATATATTTTATTACGAGTTGAAGATGCGCAGAGCGGCCCGCCGTACGTCTCGAGTCGCAGGTGCCCCCTCCGTTATCCACCTGCTGAATCAGCTAGCGGACATTTGCGTCGGCGGTCCTGCCACACTGGTCTACGAGAGATGCTCGAGTGGCTTATGTACGTTGACTATAATAAACATCTATATATATTTTTATTAAATTTTATTGTTATTATTATCAGATACGAGGAAAACATTTACATGAAAATAAAGTGAAAAGGAAAAATGCGCATTACTATTACATACATATATTTCATTTGGCAATGTGATGTAGAGAAATTTGATTTACCAAGTATAGTAAAACAATATTTAATCTTATATTAGTGTACTTACTTGGTTATACAAGGATAAAGTTTATAGTATATAGTCAACCGCTTTAAGAAAGTGTGTTTTATACCTGGGAAAATCAGAGTAATACATATATCAATGGCGTCCAAACTATACAAAAAACACACACACACATATAAAAAATATATATTTTTAACATAATTTTAGAACACAAAAGTGATTAAAGCTTTAGTTAGTATAAACTGAGTTTATTACGGGAAATTTAATCACTATCATTAATATGTGTAATTAAGAAAAAGATTTATTGTTCCAGCAAAATATTTTTAAATTAATGTACCTGAAAAAAAGTGTAAGCACCAATATCAAATTACATTTAGTACCAGCGAATACTAAATTATATAATTAACATGGATCGGCACGTGTTTATTGCTATTTTAATGTATGCTTATAAAATAACGAACAATAAAAAAGTGGTGGTCTTATAATAATCAAAACAAAAAACCTGATGATGACACTGGTGCAGGTAGAGAACGTGAATAGTCTCGATAGTCGTGGGTCCCGGGTCAGGGGTCACATACCATACGCGGCCATTTTATTCTTGTCCCGCTTATCAATATACTACCTCGAGCGTCTTGTCTCTCTCTACAGGGTGAGTAGGATTTTAATTAACGTTGATTTTAATTTATGTTGTGTTTTGGTAATAATTTCAACTACGGCAATATAGAAAATGCATCAATATAAATTATAATAGAGCAGATGATGCAGCACTTATTCACCTGATTGTTTGATTTCAAATTTAGATTTGAAAATCTAAACGCTGAAGTATGCTGATGTCTTAATATATTTTTATAAGAATATAAAACACTGCATTATTTTATAAATTATAGTGACATTGAAGTTACGAACCTAACGAAAAATCAATTTATTCGAGTTGTATGCAATGCTTGTATCATTTTTGTAGCTTCAAGTTCGAATATTAATTGAAATAATGTTTAGGAGACGTTGACAAATATTAAGCTTGCAAATACAGAAAATAAACCGGCGCTTTAGAAAGTATTAAAATTTAATGATTATTGATTGATTGTTAGAATCCTCCCTGCTTAAGTATTTTCAGTTTTGGCAAGACTACTAGAATAAAATAATACATTATCAGTATATCAGAAAATTACGTGAATTTAACCAAATACGTTCAATTTTTTTAAACGTCATCTGATTTTTTAATTTTTTTTTTAATAAATAGGATATCCATAGCTCATTTTTTCTACATTAAAGAAATGAATAATTACAAAAAGTAATTGATACCGATCTAGGTGTGTTTTAATCACCATGGTGGTGAGCAAGTTTTCTTTGAACTATACTAACTACTTACAATAAATCATCCGACAAAAAATCTCCATATTCGCAATCAAACGCATAATTTTTAATGAAGCAATTAAAATACCCGTGCGATTAAGTCATTTTGTATTAAAACTTTCAAACCACCCGCTGTCTACACGGCGCACACACACACTCGCACACCGACAGTAACTCATACTGAACCGGGACCCTCCATTCACACGGGCCAACAGAACAACACTCATCTCGTCTCCTTTCATCGCAGGGTACGTTGGATCCAGCGAACGAGATGTCGATATGTGATGGAGGGTATCATCACGCACCTGCGCTGTGGTGAAAGTTCATTAAGGCATAGAGCTTCTAAGGTGTTTCGCTTTACAAAAGAGTTGCAGGTCAAACGGACAAATCCAGTTGAAGACTTCGATCCTTTGGTAAGAGAGCGATATGGTATACGCATACGTGAGAGAATTACTACTCATACATATACCACCTAATTATAAACAATTATAAAACCACCTATGTAGCTTATTTGCATTTAAAAAAAACATTGAACAAAATAGCATAACCGGTGTAATTCTATAAAAGCTTTCACGTCTATTTCGTAAACGTTTTCGTTAAAGAATTGTATATACTATAAAACGGTAATTTCTGTGTACAATACATAAAGTAACTTTTTAATAATTTTGAAAGTACTTTGAAACTTTCTTTGAAAGGTGTTATTATTTCATATGCACGAATCTTAGGGTTTTGTTACTCTTGGTTTAAATTGACTATTTCAAATATCGTAAAATTTATAGGGCGCAACACCTTTATGATTCTCATATAAATGCGTCTTATTTC
This sequence comes from Atopsyche davidsoni, assembly GCA_022113835.1. Taxonomy (NCBI): domain Eukaryota; kingdom Metazoa; phylum Arthropoda; class Insecta; order Trichoptera; family Hydrobiosidae; genus Atopsyche; species Atopsyche davidsoni. Next base: position 12,153,737 of record JAILWY010000023.1, read on the forward strand.
TTCCAAGCGGTAAACAAATGACGCATTGTTACTATCGTTGTTGTTTTCTGTATATGTGTGTCTGTATATTGCACCGATGCATATTGCTTCATGATTTGATTGTATGCATACCTACAAAACAAATTATAAATTCAATTTGATCTAATTTACTGGAATAAAACCTAAAATGGTAATTTAATTATATTACTGGGCAATAGCGTTATAAAACATTTTTTTTTTAGAATTACGGTTTGGTCCACAGGAAATCTGCATTTTTATTTTTTAGCACAAAAAAAGGGGAGACAAAGATTTGACTCAATTTTTTTTACTAAGGATTTAATAATTACTACTGTTGTAGAATTACAAGCAAACTCATGTTCGTAAAAAAATATTTTTACCATTTTTGTTTTTACTGGTATCACCAGGCAAGCTGATTATTTGGAAATGTTTTCCGATATTAGAAGTTTTGAAAGATTGCTACGTCTTGATAGGAGGTGTGGTCTGATATGACACGAGCTAATGAACAGATGTTCCCGTCGGCCCTGCTCGTCTCAGCCTTGGGCCACGTCCGTCCAATACACTGTGATGAACGCCGAGAGACGCCGGCGACCAGCGGGTGGTCTACTCGATATCACTCGAAGGTAATGTGTGATGTGAAGTCGTTATTGGTGCGAATGATGTATCTTCAGCGTATGATGTATCTACAAACGGTGCGGATGGCACAAAGGCGTGACGAAAGTGACATTTTATATACAAACCGAGCTGGTACGAAGTCGTATTTTCATAATTCTGTGACCCAAATTGAATGGTTTATTTATTTTCATTTTTATTATTTTTATTATTATATCCAAGATTTATTTTTATATTTGATTCTTAAGGAATGAAATGAACGTTTAAAATTACGCAAAAAATGCGAAATAATCAAAACAATTTTCTAAAAAATCTAAATAAATATTTTTATTAAATTTAGTTGTTAATAAATGTGTTATATACCCACTGTAATTATTATTTAATAAATAATCAATCGATTAATTAATACTATTAACATTCGAATGCAAATAAAATAAATAGATATTTTTAAAAAATGTTCATCTGTATTTTTATTTTATGTTTTTTAAAATGTCTAACTCATACTGAAGGTATATTTAAAAATAAGTGATAATTAATTTCTTAAATCAATTTAATATCGAAGATTAAACTATTGTGCTTATTTATAATTAGTGGTTTTCTGCTATTATATAAAAAGCAAGAAATATGGATATTTTTTCAAATTCCCACTAATTAATTAATTTCAAAGATTAAACGGTTAAATGAAACATAAACAAAATATATTGATACAATAGTTTTTATCTTGTTTATAATTCTGAATTGAAACATACATTTAATTAAAAAATTATAAAGAATATTTGAATATATTAAGAAATGTAAATGATCATTATTGTTAATTAAATTGATCGAGCCACCAAGTCTGTGATTTATGTTATGAAAATTGATATTTTATTGACTGTCGCTGAGAATCAACAAACGCATTCTTTCAAAATTTGTAGAAAATTAAGTATTCCATACTAATTTTCAATGTCTGCGAAATTGTGTTAAAATCATCTAAATACTTAACTGCATCAATTAACACAACAACTTTTTTTGTTAGCGAGCACAAATTAATTTTTTAGATCCAGATTACAACATTTCAACCTTTGGCTTTAAAATAAATGCCAAAACCGTCTATAGATTTTTCATTCTTGGACACGAAATATGTTATAACTCATATTACGAACAATTAATCACTTAAACATCACCAGTGCGTACTCACTCTGTTATAGTTATATTCAATCATTGAAAAGGCTGGATAAGTCAACTTATACAATTTATTTAAATAACTTGCAAAAAAATAATACAAATTCATTCTTGTGTTTTTAAAAATTGCATAATCAACTAACGTTAATGTTATGATCATTCAGTAAAATATTTTATTTATTTGATTGCCAGACCAAGATTCTACATAAATTCAGAATTGTAAAGATAAAATAATACTAGTTTATGTCCATAAAACAATATATATGATATGTACTTTACGTAAGCGTAAATGTTCGTAGCAATGATTATTTGTGAATAATTTTATTTTGAATGAATATTTTTCATTTGGAGTCCCATGAAATTATTTTAAAAAAAAATAGTTACTACTAAAAGACAGTAAATAATTTTAGATTATATTATGGTTTTAAAACAAACAAATTGACTTAGTCCTCTTTCTCCTGCGCTTGCAGTGCCAGTATATCGCACGGCTCTAATTACAGATGTGATTAATTGTGTTTGTTCGGTGTGTGATTGTGATTGATTCGAGTAGTTAGGCCGGCGAGTGTCGATGCTGCGGCCACAGATGATGTATGAGGTGATACACTTAGGCTAGGGAATGAGATATTCGTTCACGCTCACTGGCAGCGTAAAGGTGCTAACAGAAACCGCCTTAATTAAAGTATTGCGGAGGCTCGAAATTGTAAGTAATTGCTGCCAATACTGGACGCTCTGTGTGTGGCAAAGTGAGAGCAAACAAGTAACACGTTTTTTTTTAATATATAATTTGGGAGAGTATTTTTTTTTATTATATAGAGTCAAAAAAGTATAGATATATCCAAATTATACCTGGAGATCAAAATTAAATTTATATATAGTATTGCTATGAAAATAACGCATTTTATTAGAATGACTGTTTATATAAAATTTATAGTTATAAGCACTCTCATGACAATCTAGTTTAATTATGAATATTTCAAATTAATCATTTATATCGAAGTAACTTTAATGAATTATTTCAAACTAGAGACTAGCAAAACATAATTTGATAATATTGTTTGTTTATTGTGTATATTTACTAATTTGGCTTACTTCTTAACCTTGGTAAGGTTTATTTGATAGACGATTTGATTTTCCTCCTTTTACTGTTTATCTCAGCTGATTTACTTTCTTTTTATTTGGATTTTGAAAAATAGCAAAGTTTACTTCATTGTCAAGCCAATTAATTCAAAGGTTACATCACTGAGTATTGATATAATTTCGTTCAAAGTCTTTTGTACTAAATCGACAGTCAAGATTATTATAATAAAACGTTTGAAATCATTAAAAAAATTATACAACTTGATTTGAATAAAAAATATATGAAAACCATTTTTTTTTCAGATTAAAAAATAAAATAGTACAAAATCGTTTTTTCTTTGCAAGACTTACCTGTTTTAGTTATTAAATGGGATAACTTATAAAAATCAATAAGAGAACATTAAAAAAATTAGGTAACGACCACCAGAGCCTCTACCCCGGATATTAAATGATCAACAATTTCTAATCAGATCTAGAGAGCCGCAGTAAAATAGACGTCTGCCTTTATAATTGGAACAAGCAGGTATCTCTGTTCCATTAACTAAAATATTTCGTTTAATTTATACCAGTTATAGCTGTCAATGTTTCATGCTGGTCGGTACTTCATCTTGGAACGATTCTCTTCGTGTGTGGCTCGAGTGACCGCGTGCGCAGCCCATAGGGGACGTGTTATGTTTTCAAGTTATCAAATTTGGTCATTGGATGAGTACACTCGATAATTTATATGGGAGGGTCTCGGACAATGAGAAGGTCTGTAGCTCAGGAGAGACATTCTCGTTGGAATAATGTACATAAGATGTATTGTCTGAATTAACGATGCTTAGAAGGTTTGTTTATTAAATACGTTTTTGTCTTTTTTACAAAGAAAAGAATTGAGGTATGTATACTTATCAAAAGTATAGCCTTTGTGTGTAGTATTTTATTTCTGATATTATGAAAAACAATAATTTTAAGTTATAAAAAATTCTTCTGAAAGGAATATTATAAACGTATTGTTAAAATAGGCTGGCTATTTAACATTTTAAATATTATTAATTTATTTGTAATATTTTGTGCACTGCATCAAAAATGATTTTTTTACGTGTTTTATTTACATATATTAGAATAGTATAGTCGAAATGATTTTTTAAGTACTTGATTTTTCCGTTTTTAAATTATAATACTTCATCCCAATTCATTGTGAACGTGGTGCATTTTTTGGTATTGGATTCACAAACCATAAAAATCAATCATTTAATGAGAAATATAAAATAAAAATAAACAACATTCAAATGTATTATTAATCACCAAAGATATGGATACTTTTAAATCATCTCGATTTTAGAATAAATCTGCAATAAGTGAAATATCTCTTTTAAAATAATACAGGAAATCGTATGTTCGACTAATTCCAAATTATTTCATAGAATATCAAACATATATATCAAAATCACTTATGTACAAAAAAACGTGTACAAATTTATTAAAAAAATAATACTCTCCAATTTCATTTAGCTCAATTTCCGTTTTCAAAAAAAATCTGGTAACACACGATCCATTGCTCCGAGCGTTCGGGTACAATAATTCACGCGTAAATAATTCCTCTCCAAATTACGAGTGTGTACAAACACACACGAAATAATCAATGAGAGAAATACACCTCCAAACAAAAGATTCTCTCTCGGCTGGCCGTACACTTTGTATCGTATTGGAAAGTGCATGTATAGAATTTCGTTGGCCAAAGGTGACTCTGAAATGAACCGAGTCGTGGAAAAAATAAACATAGGCACATAAGCTCGCTGTAATTATAAGGTGCGCCAATGTTGATTTCTTCGTTTGCTTATATAGGTGAGACTCAATCAGTACGAGCGAGAAACGCTATGACGAAAAAATATGAAAGAATGAATATATTTTGTTACATGCATCGCCGCTCAGTGGTGTTTTGTAAAGCAAAACGTGCGATGCTAATCAGTTTGTTTTGTGATAAATCTTTAAATATATTTAAATTTCATCCTGTATACACCAATCCTTCACAATTTGTTATGATAAAGTGTTGTTGAGGGACAAGGCATTTGATTGGTCGAAACTAGTCATGCAAAAACTATAATAAACTCAAAAGTGAAGTTATCATTAACTTATCATTAATAATAAATGAATGAATGATGAACAAATTTCACAAATCAACATTAAAGTCTGTTTATACTCTTTGATACTAAGCTATGAGAACGCATTCAAAATATGTAGCTTAAGATTTTTCGATAATTTTCAGTAGTTTTTTATATTTTTTCTCACATCCATGTTTATAATTCAGCGCATACTGACATACTTTATTTATATTTTGTTAAATTTTTTCAGTCTTGGTTAACAATATTATTTCAAATTCATTTTTGTATTCTACTAAAATTCTGTGTAAGTTAAACCGTAGTAAAATTGAGTCTCAATAAAAGACTTATAAAAAATATAGAAGTATACAAGTAAAAAAAATCAGTAAGATGCGCATTTAAAAGTTTATTTGCTTTCATAAATACCTGCCACATTTGCATAATGCATTGAATCTTCTTCAACATCCGCCAAGTAAAACTAAATAGAATAAGTGAGCTTTTTGCTTGAAATCCTAAAGCACGTTAGAAATCAATATCACCGGTGATGAAGCAATTTGTACAAGTCCACGAAGATAAGTCGGTCCATTCATCCTGTCCGTGGATTTATAGCGACTACTCGGAAATATTGCGGAGCCTTCTGACCTTCGCTTCGCATTAAGTGAAATTTTTAGACTGAAATATTTAACGAATTCATTTTTTGAATAAAATGTATGGTTACCTTATGATCTTATTTTATTTACTCGCAATTGTATGGAAAAAAGACAAGTTTTTATTTGAATAATTTTCAATCAAATTTAGAGTTTTTTTAACATTAATCCTAAATTATGCTTAAGTAATATATAGTTAGAAGTGACGAAAATATATATTTTTAATGCATGACAAAATAGTTTATATAAAATAATATTATGGGAAAATCGGTGGAAAATCATGATAATTTTTGGTAATTAATAATTTAATAATTTGTGATAATTCATGATAGTTTTAATAATTTTTAACGCATCCAAATTTCATTTGAAAAAATGCAATCTAATCAGAAGGATCAAAAAATATATCGGAATATCCCAGACTATGCTACTCATACTGTCGTTTTTTAAGGTTTTAGATTAGGTTTCTTTTATAATATTTTTCAATCGTGTACTTCGAGATAAACATTTAAAAATTTATTGATAGTCTTCGCTAAATTGAATCGATGTAAAATGAGCTTCATAAACTGTACGGGGGCTGTAAAACAATCTATAACGCGGAGTGTTTCCGTATCGGAGATTTAATGGAAAATAAAATCAAAGTCGTGATGTATGAACACTATCTGCTTCAAGGCGAGGCGTATTGCTGCATACTGATTATTAATAAAAACAACTTTACCCATCTTTTATTTGTTGGCAGAACAAATAAAAAAATGAGGTGAGTAAAAAAAGAGCGTTATGTAAACAGCATTAATGACATCACCGTAAAACATCACTTGCATTTTTGTTGCGAGTAATTTTTGCAAGAACATAAAAAAATAATTAAATCAGCTAATAAATTTTATTTTGTGTATCAATTAATAACTATGAATACTTTTTGTATAATATTTATTTTAAGCACTTTTAAAGTTTTCTTAAGTAATTAAGAGTCAACCTCATATTATATATATATATATATATATGAATAGATCACATCGCTTAAAACGAACGAAATAGTTGCGATTTAAAATACACATTTAACCTTCAAATTTGCATCACTTGTGAAATCTTTATATACCAAAAATTGTTCTCGCAACACATGTTTTAGGAGTAATATTTTTATTTGTGAATATTGACAAATTGTCTTGACATATTTTTATTTTTCTTGACAAAAAGATTTTATTGATAATAAACGTCTTTCCCGTTCCGTTTGGGATTCACCTGTCAGTAAAAAATTGAACAGGGAACCATTCGATCAAAAATCCACAGTTTAACCACTGAACTAATAAGCCAACTAAAAATTTGTTCAAGGGGGTATATTAACATTAATTCGTCTAATTTATCATTATACCAACACCGTGAATAATTATAATTATGAAAATCGACCAACTTTCATTACTAAGGGCCCTCATCGAACCCAAAGAACAAAAGGGCGCTCGGAAGGTGGGTTTGGTAGGAGTCGATTTACAAACAGGGATACTTCTTGGAGAATGGCAGGTACAGTCCACCGAAGCTTCCCACGCCCCCCTTGGGCGGGGTGTACGCCGAGGCGTGGCTGCGACCCGCCCGCCGACCGATATTAATTATTACCGCGGCCGGCGAGCGCCATGCTCGAGAGAAAACAGCGAGTGGCAATGGCGCCAGTAAATAAACTATTCCATAAGTCGATTTTATCAATACAAAGAATAAATGCTTGCGTCTTCTTAAAACATTTTTAATTAACGTGTGATCTACGTGACGTTCAAAGTATATGCAAAAAAAAAATAAAAATCTAATACATGCATCTTTTATTTTGAGTTATTACCTATATTTGGAGACTGTAATTTTTTAACGAAAAGGAAACCATATGGCCCCAATAACTTTTTTATTTAAAAAAAGATTTTTTCTATTAAATAGTACTTTTTACACATAAAAATTCGCTTTCGCCCAAATAATGACTGAACTGCATCGTTAGTTTACTTAACGCAGCCAAATCTTAAAATTGCCATCTTTGAATTGCAAAAACAATCTCCACCATAATCCAAAACATCAGCATGTCGCCATTGTTTGAGTTCGCCATTTCCAGGGCCGGCCGCGGAGCCGCCGCAGATTTACGCTCGCCGGACTGTCCTTCCCAGCTCGCCCAACGAGATTGCTTTCAATTACACTCCTATTCACCCGGGCCGACCCTGCAGAACAATGCTACAAGAAGATGCTTCGCTCTACTAAATACCGGGAGGTCAAATGTTATTATTTTTAGTAAACATACCGGGTAATTTATGGATGCTGTACGTAGCACTTTTTACAGCACAGAGATCATCTATATTTACCGGTAAAAAATCGGAGATATAGAGCTTGAACTTTAGAACCTGCTTTTAAAAAAAATCTGACTTTAAATTATACACAGTGCAAAGAATTAGAAAGGAGATTATCAAATCTAAATTTAATTACTTCCAGAAATTGTTATTTTTTTTATTTCTATGCACTAAAATTTGCAATTCGCAAATAAAACGTGTAAAATTGCAATTGCGTCAGAAAGGTTTGTAGATTGACCTTATTTTTTTTTAGAATTGAATTAATCATAATTATAAGGAGTAGTTATAACTAACAAAGGTACATTGATTTAATTTGAATACTGAAGAATAAGTCGCTGCTTTGATATTTTACTTTTTGAGAGAAGATCATCATAGACAAGGAAACAATGTTTCAAATTTTTACTTACTTATTTGCAGTTTTATAAACATGTGGATGCTTAGAATGGTAAACTTGCCAAACCTGCTCTGGGTATTTTTTAATATAACGTAATGCCACTATGCGTTTAGTCTCTTTTTAATATAAAATTTGCCGAACAACACTTCACGACGCAAATGATACTTAGCCTTGTTGAATAAAATGGATGATGATACTCATATCGAGATCAAACGTTTTTCGTTCTCGTATCGACCGTCTAGCCGAGCGGTACCTCGCCCATTCACATCGACCGGCCGGTGTGAGCGGGCAGGTTGATATTAATTACACTGTGCCCATAAGTAGGATTGTTTATTTTGGGTAGATTATATTACCTGATTATCTCCTCGATTATTTTTTCCTCTCACTTAGTGTCGCCTGATTTATCGCAGTCGGCTTATCCGGTAAATTAAATTCCTGTGTGGCGCGAGTCGGTTTTGTGTATTATTTTAATATGGACACCCATTATTATTGACGGTTTAATTGATGCTGCGCGTAAATCAAAGGTAATTAATTAATTTATAATTAATGCGCACTTCTCGAGATCGAGGGATATTGTACGGAGGTGGGATTTATGAATGGTCTTGTGGACTGTTATTTCGGGTTTTCAATATCGTTAAGAAGATTCATTCATATTTCGAAATGACAACTGACCTCTTCTCGAAATAATAATGGTATGGTGAAATAACGTCTTTTGCGTCATTGTAACAAAAAATACAGTTATGTTTAATATAGCGTAATGATATAAATCAAAATGTTATAAATTTATGTATTCAATCCATAGCGTATTATTATAAGTACTTAAGAAAACAATTTAATACATGTTTATTATACAAATTACAGATTTAATTTATCAAATGTAAATTTAAAACCATAGAATTTATTTTTATTGTTTATTTATCTTATTTTAAATTTGCTAAATATCATGAATTGAATTTATCTATGTGTGTGTATATACATAAGGATTTATAATAATGCTTGTGGGCAGCAGCAATACGCAGAATTTTCCTTCCAATATAAAACTGCGGTGTAGAAGGACCCGGGGACCCACCACACTATTTTCCCATTAGAAAACCACAAACACTGGTTCAGCATGAGTATGTGTTCAGTATATATATATATATATATATATATATATATATATATATATATATATATATATATATACATATAAACATATATGTTCAGACATATTGTGTGTATGTGGGTGAAGTGTGAATGTATGTGGGTATATTTTTTTTAATAATTAATTATGAGAAATAAGTCTTTGATGATAAATGTTTATATTTGAGAAATAACAACAGTCTTTTCACGACGAAATGAAAAGCATTAAAACACAAAAACAGCTTGTCATAACAGTTAATCATATCGCGTATAACTGTACGAGAAGAACTATAAATCGCCATCCTTCCATACAATGATAAGTGTGAAATGTGTACAAACGTTTATAAATGTTTTTTTTTTTTTACACCCAAAAGAGGTAAATTTGCATAAAAGACACCAATTATAATACAAATCCAAAGATTAGAATTTGCGCTTGCCTTTGATCACATACCAGACATAACTTTAAACCAAAAATCATGATTTATTTGTGCTAAGTTGCGATTAAAAAACGTAATATCTACATTATTGAGGAATGCTTTTAAGTCAGATAAATGATGCATTGTCATATATAATCAATGATTTATTATATTGAAAAGAATTCTTTGATCGTGTGTTACGAAAATATTTATGGTGTTTTGAAAGAAAGTCTTTTTGCACGACACGCGACGGTAAGATGAATGTAACGATCCCGACCGGAATAAATTATCACAAAGTTGCTTTTTTTAATAGAAAATTTGTGACATAAATTGTTAAATAAACTTGAAGCCAAAGTTAAAAAAGTATGTGTTAAGCATTTGATAAAAGTATTTATTGCTGATTTTAAGAATGTGACACGATAAATTATTGTAAATAAAAAAGAAAACATAAGTTGAGAGAACTTTTACGATTAAAGTGAAAATTACTATAAAAAACAAGTGTAAATATATTATAAATATCAAATAATCGCAATTGCTTCATTGTGGCCCTGAGACTCCTTAATTTTATTTTTTTTATACACATATTTTAAGTTTAAAAAATTGTGAATTTAGGTTAGGTTTGGTTAGGTTAGGTAAACAATGTAAATAATTCATGATCTAACCGGATAACCTTTTTTTGTAGATTAAAGTAATCAAAAAGTGAAGAAATTTTGTTTTGTTTCAACCAATTTTTTTAATAAAAATTCATAATAGGAAAAAATATTTTATTTACATGGTAGTAACAAAATGATGTGAATAAGCTCAACGACTTTGTCTACTTATTGAAGATTTAAACAAAAAATATATAAAAAACAATTCTTTGATGCAGTAGCAGTTACACATTGTATGTTATATTTTCAAACTGAAATAAGTTTTGAAGAGTAGAGCCTTTAGTTTTTATATTTGGATAGTAAATTATCTAAATTTGATTAATTTAAAATATATTTGATTATATCCCTGCCGTCTTTAAATCAGAAATACTAAAGACTGTATTTTATAAGCGTGAAAAATGATACAAAAACAAAATTATCAGTACATTCTGAAGTGCAAACCTTAGACACGTGACTTGCATATTTTACAAGCTGCGTTGCAATGGCACAGGTTTATCGCAAAGAATCGTCTCATAAAACAAGCGCATATCCATATCGACTGGAATAAAAGCTTGCTTAGCTTGAGGTATGGTAATATAGTGAGAAATCTCTCAAAAAACGTTACAGAAAACAGTGTTAATATTAATAACGTATGAATGATTAGTATATATATTAGGTATCCATAATTTATTTCACATAGTTTGTTAATAAATTCTTAAGTGTGCTAGATCTTGAAAAATTGATTTATTAATGAGATTTTTTTTAGTGAATATTTTAAGAATTTTACATATTTTTAAACATATTAATACTTATGAAGTACACAAAATATTTGTTAAGTATCATAACATCGTCATAATTTTCTAGATAAATGTTACGAATATTTCATAAATCATATTTGGTTCTACAGTGGTTTATCTGTTACATATACTCAATTGCAATTTTTTTTGTTTACAACGATAAGTATAAGCACAAAATATTTATTTCAGTATTTCATACATTTATTTTTTTGCTGTGTAAAAAGACAGTTGTTGTATAGACAATAAATAAATTCCCTCCTATTCAATTCTCATGAACCTAAAAAAACAGTCAAATGTATAAATATTTTTTTTATAAAATTATATCAATAAATTACTTTTTGTTGAAAATATACTATTATATCAATAAATGTCTTTTATTGAATATATATTTACAAACTTAAAAGATAAATGTCTACGTATAACTAAAATGAACCGGAGTTAAATAAGCTTATAATAGGTTAAAAGTCATTCTATAATATTATATCAAAGCATCAAAAAAAATTAAGTAATTCTACGACTATCGCAAGATTAAAACCAAATCCATTTTTTTTAATCTTCATTCATCACTTCCTCAGCGGGCTATAGTTTCTCAAGGCATTGCAAGTAAAAGCGCGAGCAGAATGGTTGTGAGGTTGTCCGCGTTACGGCGCCTCCTGAAAATAATGGAGCACTCCCCAGGGACCCTTATCATAAAGGGTCACTTAAAAATCAATGAAGATAAGGATACACAGACCACCCATTTGGACTCGCCGGGTGAGGCTGTATCCCCGAGTGCTTGCGAGAGAAGTGCTCTTGAAAGGCTGTGATGATTTACAGTGCGAGAAGTCAAACACATTTGATGATTCAAAATTATACTTTTGAATGCTTTTGGTTCTTAATAAAAATATGCAAATGAAAATATTGTATGTTTATATCTTCAAACTTGTTTAAAAAAATTATATGGTATATCACAGTGAAAAAAAATTGTCTACGTTACTACTTAAATTTTTTGACAGAAAGATCTTGGAGAAATTTTATATATATAATTATAATTATTTTATGTTAACGCTACTAGTTTTATTAACATGCTTTATTGTCATTTTTAAGCATTCTATTTGTAAATCAAGTAAATTATTAAAAAAATTAAATGTGCGAACATTATTAAAAAAAAATTGATAATATCCATATAATAATATAATTTCGAATCTAACTGTGGTTTTAATCTAGTTTATTTTTTTTTTGAAACTAAGAATTAAAACCTATCGTTTTTTTAACAATAACAATAAGAGATTAAACATAAAGATACGTTCAAACTCATCGCCGACAAAACCGTTCAAACAAACAACTCTAGCCCATTTGTTAAATTGCTTCTAAAATGGGTATTTTCCCACGGCGGTCTTCCGCCGCACTTAAAAGCCCATATAAGTTTTTGCTTCTGTTTTCTTATTCACACTCGATTTGGGAACGCCGCCGGTAGGAAGCGGATGTTGCTTAAGCTTTCAACGCTCATTTATTCCAAAAAAGTAAAAGTATTGCCGGCCCTTGTGCTCGACTCTCCGGTCTGCGCTTCAAGCTAACTTCAAACACCGCTCAAGACAGTCACCGGTCGTTCTGTCTCCACCAAATTGTTGATTATTAATAATAAACCGATTATATTCTGAGTTGTGTGTAACTTAAACAACGAGGCTTTCAAGGCAATGAACCGTGTAACTCAAAAAAGCGCTACCTACTTCAATAAAGATATCACTTTTACTTAATAATACTTATGTGAAATTTAATGCATTTTTAGCAACTTTAAAACACATTTTTGATTTTAATATAAAAATGTTGAAGTATCATTAAAATCAAATAGAACATTGAAACAATGTTAATTTATTTCGGTGGGCTTGCTTGTAAAAAAATTTAGATATATAAAGTGAGTTGGTTTTACGTATACAATTTAAGGAAATATAGGGTAATTTCAAATCAAATCTAAAAATGACTGCTGGGAATTAAAATTCTCACATAAACCTCTTTAGACAATAATAAATATATGGGAGTTATTCTGCACGCTTCGTCGCATTTGACAAGTCTCGTTATCGCAAGGGAAAGGTGTCGACAATTCGTGCCTCTTGTCTTATTTTATTTATCATTTCAGTCTCACGGCAATGCGCATCGAATTAAAACTATATTAGAGCAGTCGAAACGGAAACGCTCTTCGTCTCACGCAATTTGTGGACAATCGGAATACATTTCACGTCATTTGTAGATTTTTTGTCTTCAAATTTGGTTTAATTTCGAAATGTTATTTCGCCGTCATCAACGGCGACCGTCACAACTTAGTGAATACGAATAAAAAGCAAGTTTTACGGAATAAAAACATACTTTGTGCATATCGTTGAAAATAAGTAGACACCAGAATTTAAAAATTATGCATTGTTTATAAAAATATTCTAAGTTGGTATCAGAATCATATGACAACAATTTAAGAAATTATTTATTTGTGTTATATTGGATAACGTAACGATTTTGATACTATTTTGTGAAAATTTAAGAGCTTTAAGGCTTATCACAATACTTCCACGTAAAAATAGCTTCTAAAACAGTAAATCGTTATAAATATAAGAAATGTGTAGAATTATGAATAGCGCAGATCATTAATATTATAAATGTACCTTTTTTTTTTTTTTTTTTTTTTTTTTTTTTTTTTTATTTTTTTTTTTTTCCCCCGCAGCTTGGCCCACGGTTGTATTGCTCGAGACTGCGGGGGCGTCTCTTTATTTTCTCCCGTACAGCCTTCGAATAAAAAAAAATAAATGTACCTTGTGCTTGCAAAAATGCACGTACAGAAGTTATAGGTATGTTTAAAATATTAATAAATAAATTTGTAATTAATATCATGGTATATTAAAATAATAAATGGTTTTCACCGCATGCACCTGTGATGGGTCTCTAAAGAAATTCACACCTCGTATAGGCTCTATTTATTACCCATGCATCCAGTAAGAGACTGCGTATATTTTACTTGTATCACACCGTGCATTAGTGAAATTATATTCCGCAACATAATTCTATAAACACTTATCGGCGAACATATCGTCCGCAGTGCTGGAGATGACTGGAATACATTCGCGGGAAGGAACCCGATAACTGGTCTTTAATTTTCTTGTTTACAGTTGCCACCACCCAGGTCGTATATCGCGGGACCCTCGCGTTGCCACGAGGCTCTTAGATATAAGTAAATATATTATTTTTATAAATGGACGATATTCATGTGAAATGAGCTTGCAATATAATACGCCTACAAAAACAAACAAAAATAAATATAAACTTGTTAAGTTAAGTAACCATATCTAAACATCTTTTACTTATATTTATTTTTTACTTTGACGCTGTATCATGTCATAACTCATATAAAATATATATTGTTTATTCAACTATATTTAAAAAATATCAATACATAATAGTTATTTTGGTTTTAAACCATGCTCAAACTTTCGTTGAATTATCGAAACGAAAATAAACCTGTTTCCAGTTTTTTTCAAAAACAAAAATATAGATACATAAGATAGATAGTAATTAATTTTTTGCTTTTATTGTTTGAGCGATCGACGGGTAAAATTAATTTACATTGGGTATACATGTTTTATAGCATAGAAATATCAATACGCATTTGTTATCAAAATAGCTCAGTAGCACTTTTGAATAGATTACCTCTTTAACCAGATTAAACCTATGTTTCGCGAGTCAATTGTTATGACTGATTTATTACATTTTTTATTATAAAATATAATTTTTATTTAAAATAACGTAGATTTTCTTATTTACAATACAAATAAAAACTGAAATCATGTAGTTTGCAACTAGATAGCGTTCCTTAGTCGATTTCCACAGACTAACAGACCCGCACGAAGGACGTGCACTGCCCGCAGAGCTCGCGTTTTTGTAGCTTCTCGTTTATCCCAGCTCTTGACAATCCATTGATCGGAATGTAAAAAAATATATTTGTTAACATATTACACCAATGTCAAACAGTGATCAGGTTGCTAAACGTGGTTCAAGTTTGAATGAGTTTATAATTTAGTACACGTTATAATAACAGTTAGGATCTTTTGTGTAGAATGAGAATTCTCTTGGAATCTCCATCACAGTGAATTTGATAAATTTATCGAATTAAAGATTTTTTTTATCGGCGAAAATCAAAGAGTACTTGGTATTTCTATAAATTGAATAAAACAACCTATACACTTTTTGCTCACTTTTTTGACCTGTAGTAAAAAAAACATCAATGTAGACAATATGTTGAATTAGTTTAAAAAATATTTTTTTTATTTAAGTCCTAATTTCTACTTGAAACATGTATACTTGACCGTCTGTTTTCTTTATAGAAATATGAGCCTTTATCAAAGGTTCAAGCACTTTAACTCGCATGATAAAAATCATACTAATGACTATCTAACTGTGAAATTTCCAGGATCCATAGGAGTCCAGCCCCTATCATATTGCACACACTTCCCGGGTTCTCAATATCTGCGAGCGGGCAAGGTCAGAGCTGTGCCGGGTCAGAGGTCACGGCGCCGGTGAGGTATGGGACCTCAGCTAGCACTATCCGCAGTGACGTCACAAGATGGCGGCCCCTCCCGCCGGGCACCGCGGCTAAGGGGTGTGCTTTCGTTAGATATTGGATAATAATTCAAGAGATCCTAGATTGGATATGTGGATAGAATAGACGGTAGACTTCTTAATGCTTCAGCGTTCCAGCGTCTACTAAATAAAACATTAAATATTTCAGGGGTGTTTTTTGGCTGTAATAACAATTTATTGTTTTATGTAGTATATTGGAAGTATTAAGCCATAAAGAATACAATTTTTAATAAAATGTATAAAAGCAATTAATTTTTAAATTAAATTATCTTTGATTCATTTATAAAATATTTGAAAAAATTCCGTATGTACTCTTTGTTAAATTTTTTTAAAGAGTTTTGAATATTTTAAATGGTGACATGTTTTTTAAAAATTACTAATACTCGTCTCTAAGTATTTTTTTTATACATTAGGCATCCAAATTAAATTAAATTCTGGAGAGAGCTACAAAAAAAGACACTTATTTTTTTAAATATTTTTCTATTCATTCTTTATATCTCATTCATTTCACACCGTGATAATTTTTTTATTTTGATTGCGTTTACGATAAGATATTTAAAAAAAAAATTGCTTTTTTGAGCATCTTATTCATAATCACGTTTTGATAACGTATAAATATTGTATATTGAATTTGATTGTATTTTTTTATATTGTGTGAGGTTGAAGAAGTCCTGCGACCGCCGCACCTGCGCGCGCGAGCTTTGTTTCTCGTTGTGCGAATGTTTTAATGATGAAGGTGTGATTGCGAATCCTGCGCGATTTATGGGTGAATTGTGCTATTGTAAATGAGGTGCGTAGAGACGCGGAAGATGGTACTCGGGGAAAGCAGGTATCGCCGCTTAATCGATAACTGTGAAACTATCGTAAATATCACAATTCGCTTTGTTATTAATTATTATTCAAATGTGAAATAACTCTACGCGTGAAAACTCGCATTCATCTCAAATCATATATGCAATCTATTTATCACATGTCTTACTATTAAAACGTTCATAATTATTCGAATACATGATTTTAATCTATTATTTTGTATATTAACATAAATGCAATAGATTTAACTGCACTTCATTTTTTAACATATGTACAATAAATTAATAAATATAAACGATAAATTCAGTCTACAGGCTGCACGTACGTATTGTACTAACGAACTTAACACAATCTAAATAGTGAATACTATGCTATGTTATTATATTTACTAAGCATAGTTATTTATTTGTAAATTTATACTCTGCTAACTTTAAAATATAATTTTGATAGTGATCGCTAACTTTCGAAATATTATTTAATGAAAAACTTTCTATCAAATATGCTTTTATATTAGAAACTTTTTTAAAGCGCTATTTGTTATATTTTACAAAACCTGCTTTGAATTATATTAATGTATAAGTGTAATAAACTTATACTTAGAATATTTAGCTATAATAAACAGTAGATACAATCGTAGATCCAAGAGGTTTACAACACAATATATGTAATTGAATAAAGGTATTCTATCATACTCATCATATTAAAAAAAAACAACCTGTGCGTAGAAATTATATAGAAGAGCAGTAAATATAATGACTGCAAAATAATATTGTGGAACATGTAGGCGTTGGTATTTTTTATTATTTATAAATTTAAAAAAACTGTGTGTGTGAATTTTGATGTGAAATTGGGTAGAACAAATTGAGTAAAATGTAATGTTATCCTTCATTAGATCTCATAAACAGTGTATCTTTTTATATTAATAATTATTTGAAACCGATGTTGTCAGTTATATAATATATTTTGGTGATCAAAACGATTCATTAATTGGTTTGATTTTGAGATAATTTTTTTTTAACAATATAGCTAATGAAATAGAACAACAAAACCCAAAAACGAAACTTCCAATAAAATATAAATCATTAAATTTAAAATGTTATAGCTTTAAATTGACATGACAAAAAAAATAACAACGTTAATAGTTACTAATATACGTACTTACGATTCGTCACAAATTATGTCTTATATGCATGGCAAATTATATGTACCTACATAAAATAAATTAACTACAAAAAAATAAGTATTAGTCATAAATGAGATAAAATAAACGAAGCTCACGCAATGTGATATCTCTCGTCCATCTAGACTTAAATGCATTTAATAATAGTGACCGCTACTTATCGCGGCATAAACACAGGTAACAATCAATACCTGGCCCGCGCCGGCACCCTTCAGCGCGAGTCGTGAGCTTCAGGACGGATGATGAAGAGGCGTCCGCTGACGTCACAGATAAGCTTGTCGGAGCGGAGTGTCGGCGGCGAGCCAGTCGGCTCATTTGTCTGCGCCGATAGCGGAGAGACTAATGGGGCCGGTCCGGGGACAGGCTTTTGTCTCTGAAATAGATAAACCGGAGTAGGCTGCGAGAACTTTGTGCGGGTTCACTTGCTTTTGTTTCAATTTTCGTGTGGGAAGGACTTGAGAATTAAAAATATGCGACTGTAAATCCGCCTTGTAGTTTTTTTTTTTTTTGGCATTGTATTAATCATAATTACAGCAGCGAATAAAAATATTGATTTGGAATATATTAATATTTTTTAATACAATACTTGAGTGATTTTCCACATTTTCGTTTTTATTAGTGACCGGTTTTGCCAACCTTTCACGTTGGCATTATCAAACAGAGACGCCAACGTGAAAGGTTGGCGAAACCGGTCACTAATAAAAACGAAAATGTGGAAAATCACTCAAGTATTTTACTCAAAAATATTAAAATGGAATTCCACCAAGTACTCTCTGTCAAAAATATTGAATTTCTTGGTATATATTCTGATATATATTTTTTAAAACCTATTTGATATTATGAATGTTTCGTTATTTAACAGATAGTACACCTGCTTATCAACCACTGAGTTTTTTTTTAAATATAATTTTTTTTTAATATGTTAATATTATTTTATCATATATTTAAACATAAGACAACTCAAGATTTTTTTTAAGAAACTGTAAATATATTTAAGAATCCTCATAGTGATTCAATACATATTACATTCTTTCTAAAATAAGACACTACATGTGTAAAATATCGATAACTGCATATCATATCGATCCATACCTAAGTATTTTTTTTTAAATAGAAATCAAATATTTTTCCGTCAAAATGTTGTACAGTGTGTGTAAACTTGATTTAATTTGTTTCTAAAATAAAACAAACTCAACGAAGATACGTTATTTCATTCGGTGTTGCGCCGAGCGTTCGGAAAATCTCGATTACTGACAAATTGTGAGCAAGATTTTTAGAAGCCTTATCTCTAGCAATGTGTTAACCACGCGCGTACGAGAGCGCCTCGCCTGCCCTGCGCGAGTCCGTTACATTAAGCTTTGTCTACTCGCCACAGCCGCTTAATCAATTAACAAATCCCCGACACATCCACCTTCCCGGTCCAGTGACATCAAAAAATCACCATCTTAAAGAAGGCTATCGAAAACGGAGATTACACAAACCCCGGAGTATGATACTCGATGTTAGGCGAGAATAAAAAATAGATCTGTCATTCGCCCGGATAGATGCGATCAACCTAACGCCTCTTTCATATGTCCGTTTGGTGTATCTATTGTGAGCATGGCTTTGATGTTTTTATTCATTCCTTTAAAGGGTAATGGGATATCAGATTATCAGTTCAATCTTGAAAATAAAATGTTTACTTTGGTGCGTAGAAATGCTTGGCGTGTAGGTGTGGAAAGAGACGCAGTAAGTAAACTACATTTGTTTTTACACCTTTAAGAAATTAACCTTAAAACGGTTTTTTTGTTGTTCAATTACTGATATTTTCAATACAAAGTAAGCCATTGCATTTTCACGATGCTGTTGTTAAAATCATGACAAGTATATTTTAACTGTAAATTTTAAAACTTGATAACGTAACGAATACAAATATAAACTGCATATATAATTTATAGTTAAAGCACTGATCACACTAATTCGCGTAAAAATAATAGATTCAATAAAAAATACAATAATCTGTTAACAAATAAGAAACCGCTTTAATTATTTTTACCTGTTTATTTGTATGCAGTATTTACAAAAGTTCACACTCAAGTGTGATATATAAGAATGATGACCGGACGATTACGCCAATTTAAAAACGATTCTCTTTGATGTCCGCCATCAAAGCAACATTCAATACGGTTCTTGGGAGCAAAATAATATTCTCTGCAATTCGTTTAATTGAAATGTACCTGCGGTGCAGAACGACCGTAAAAAACTAATTGAAATATAAACGTTCGGAAGAATCCTGCCCCCTCGCGCTCTCGGGTCGGGTGCTCACAGGGTCCCGTCTTATAATGCACGAGCAATAAAATCAAAATCGCTATTAATTACGACACCGGTCATCCGGGAGAGTAGCCGCTTCTCACTCCGCAGCATCAAGGGTCAGACGCCATTAACGATGCAGCCTCGGGAAGTTGTTGATGGTCGGGAGAGTCCAAGGTTCGGAACAATTATCCAGGATCAAAATTATTAGTATCTATGAGTACTGATAACCTCAAAGTGTTTTCGAAACAATAATATTTCAATTTTAATAATTGCAAATAGTATGGTCATTTATATAAATTTGATTTAACGTTGAAACTGTTCGTTTATAATTCGTAAAATTTGCATTTAATTTAAAGTGTAATTTTAATTATTATTTGAGTGTTTGCTTGGATGTTTAATAACGAGCTCATAATATAAAAAATATCATTTAAAAACATTTTACTCCTAAATCGCAATTATTGGAACATTCAATGTTTTACATAGTTCAAATAAATATATTGATCCTATAAGAATCATATTTTCTTATTTTTTTTTTAATAAAAAATCATAATTATCCATATAATAAACAAAAATAAAAACAGAAAACAGAATGTTATTTCTATGAGGATAACAATAATTTAAACACAACAGTTTTAAAAATATCTTTTTTTCCTCAGTAAAAGGTTTGAATTTTGGTCGTTATATTATCAAATCGAGATTACTTAAGGACATTTAGTATTTTTAACATATATTTATGCTTGTGATATTGAATTAAAAATTCATTGAAAACCTTCCACTAAAAGCTAAAACAAATTAAAGTCAATGAGGCAATGACTCATCACACTAACCTTGTTAATAATTCGAAACAAAAAATATTAGTATACCGCTAAAATGAAAAAAACAAGATTCATTAGTCCATTACATGCTAAACAGCAAGCTCCAATCAATCACTTAAAATCTCAGTCAAATTTTAAAACTCCTATACTTATAAACAACCGAAGACTTCCTCTTTCCAAGGCACAATACATTAAAGTGCTCCGGGTGTAGGATGACGAAGATTACCAAGTCTGTCATATTTCAACACCTTGTCATATTATGGCCAGGTATGAAATGACCTTGCTCGTTTTTTGAATCAATTTAATAAACACAAGACATGAAAAAACTTGCCGCAATATATTATGAAAATGCCGTAGGTGCTGTTACAAATAGTGGGTCTGTCATAAGTGCCTTCCTACCTTTCATTCAGTGCACATCTCGAGACGCCTAAACGACCTGAGACTCAATTAAGTCCATGAGATAATAATTAACGTGGTCTTTTAAAACATAACTCAATTATGAAAATTCGTATGTTTATCAACTTTAAAAATCTCACGGGTATGACAGGCATAGTGATATATATATATATATATATATATATATATATATATATATATATATATATATATTTATATGTTTAATTATGGATAGTGTTAGTATAATTATCAAAAATAATGCATTGTAATTAATTAACCGCATTTGAAAACAATAAATACACTATTGTAATAAAAAGATAATTGTATTTATGTCATACGTTGCAAGAGTTTTTTTGTGTATTTTTTTTAAAAATGTTTGTTATTTTATTTGTCATTGATTTATAAAAATAATTATTATCATATAAATCATCTATGTTCTACTCAAAGGAAGGGAGGGGGGTTGAATTTCATTATAAATAAAATACAAGTAGCATATTTTATAAAACTGCAATGTAAAAAAAATAGCATTGAAACATTGTGCTTAGTAAATAACGTTGTATAATTTAATGCCGAGCCACTAATTTGTAAATTTAGCATTATTTTGCAACATCAAATTCTATTGTGCATATAATTTCATGTTCGTGTATCCATAATGAAACTAAAGAATTACATAAGCCACAAATATCGATTTATCAAATCAGCCTTTAGACTGACGTAGTTTTCTTAAATAATTTTAATTATAAAAAAATGTAGTAAAAAATCCGAATGCATGATGATGTGATGACTTGTATGCACTTGTGAAATCAAATGATTTATTTTACTTTTTCGACGGAATAGATCTCAACTTTAGATGCCTGAAGGCCGCTTGGACTATAAACCTGTGCACGTAGGCAGGTAATATAGGTATTATATTTGTAATTAGCAATTATAATGAAGTTATAAAAAAAATGTTGCAGTAGGTGATTAGATTTCGCTATTTAATGTCGTACTATCTAAAGATTAACTGCGCGATTGCTATTTTTAAATTCAAGTTTGAATGCCTCGTACGTATAATAGCGCTCAGCATCATGCAAAGCAATATCATTGAATATGCTACCGCATCAACACCTGTTTAAAATACTATGGTACCTTATGGTCAAATTGATTATATTTGCGAAAAAGGTTAATAGTATTCATCTATAATATGTGTATTTGTATACATAAAAATATGTATAAAAAATGTTACAATTTTAGGATAAATTGGTGGTATCATTGTTTAATATAAAATATACTCGATTCGGTTACACATATAACGATACAACATATAACCTATTTGTAATTAGGTAATAGCATCCTTTTAAATTTCGTCTTTTATTGCAAGTTCTGTAACTGTATTGAAACACTCTGAATACTCGGGCCCTCCCAAGGCAAAGCCCTTATGAAAATCTGAAAACCCTTAAAATATTTTTTTGAAAGAAAAAAATCCCTTTTTACTTTAACGCACCCTTAGCGCAAAATAGTTCTGCTAAAATAAACAAAAAGTGAACTAAAATGCTGCAAGGCTCTGCTTTGGAGTCTCGCGCTCAGGAAATACCATCTCCTTTACCGAGCCGCCGTGTTATTGTTTTGTTCGCTCACACCTCGTGGTTGATTTACGTGGCTAAACTGTATCGCATGACAATCCAGATAACGATCAGAGATATTATTATCCGGACGATGATCGCGAGGGGGCGGGGAGAGGGCGAGCCTGTGATTTGCCCAGAGCCGAATCGGCTCCGAGGGAAATGCATATCATTACGTATTAAGTATTTATTGCCTACTTTAATTATAGACACCAAGGTATTTAACAAAATGTTTGTTCAGTAGTTAAACTATAAACGTTAAGGTTTCAAATCTGAGCGGTGATGTATTTTAAATTTGATTACTGATTTTTCTGTATATATCAAAGAAAACGCCTGAAATGTATTGCGTACCAAAAATCATTACTTAGTTTAAACGTATCAGTAATCAATATTTTTGACAGAGAGTACTTGGTAGAATTCCATTTTAATATTTTAAATAAAATACTTGAGTGATTTTTCCACATGTCAATTTTCAGTTTGATAATGCCAACGTGAAAAGTTAGCGAACCAATAAAAACGAACACGTGAAAAATCACTCTAGCATTTTATTTAAAATATCGATATTATCAGTATCGATTACTGACAGAAAGTTAGACATTTTTTGCATCATCATCACAACGGCAAACCTCTTTGAGAGCCGTGATATCAAATTCGAGTTTTTTAACCATTGCGAAAAATCGACTGCACCAATCAAACAAATTTAAATGCAGAAAGTTAGATACATCCTTTCTTCTACTACCATTATTTTTTTACTTTTAATATGATAAATATGTGTTTTTCCGATTGAATTTTCGGGATTGGAGTTTCGCGATGTTCCTGTTCCAAGAATCCTAAACATTTATGACTCTTTTTTTCAATTGGAATTAAAAGATTAATTATAAACCCTCTTGTTGGAATTAGTTTAAAAATTAAAAAAAAAAAAATCTTTAACAAACTTTGGTTTTGAAAATCGTCATTTTATCAAATTTTTAACATTTTATTTTATCCTGAAAATGGACGTTAATTAAATATATAATTTTTTCAATACTCTGTAAAAAAATCAACTTTCGACATAGCAAAATAAAGTGACAATTAAATTAATTAAACGGTAGTGGAAAAAAGGATGTATCAAACTTTCTGCATTTAATTTTTTTTGATTGGTGCAGTCGATTTGTCGCAATAGGCACAAGCAAATGGTCAAAAAACTCGAATTTGATATCACGGCACGGATATCATACGTAAGAGTTTTATATGTTATCATTCTATGGCAATTGGCGTGTTTTTAGGATAAGCACCCTCCCGGGCCACCCCTGTGCGCAAGGTCGTGTCGGGGCTCTGGCGGGTCGTGACGTCAGCCGCCCCCGGGTCACGTGGCGCGGGGCGACACACCCATTTTATTTATCTATCTCGAGCGCCGTTCCCGCGGCCGGCCTCCGCGCATCCCCGAGTAATTCATGGCACTCGCGTGACCTTTCCGCTGCCTTCTTCTCCTCTTGCGCGCGCGCTTGGTATTTCACGCTGATGTAAAAATTGTAACGCGATTATTGGTGCCGCAGCGGCGGATTAATGATTTTCAACTGCAATGTTACTACTAATAATACAGATATTTTAAATAAAATACTCGAGTGGTTTTTGCACATGTTAATTTTCAGTTTGATAATGCCAACGTGAAAGGTTGGCGAACCAATATAAATGAACACGTGAAAAATCACTGAAGTATTTTATTTATTATTGGTGACGCAGCGTTGGTTTTATGATTTTCAACTGCAAAGTTAGTACTAATAATACAGATATTTTAAATAAAGTACTTGAGTGGTTTTTGCACATGTTAATTTTCAGTTTGATAATGCCAACGTGAAAGGTTGGCGAACCAATATAAATGAACATGTGAAAAATCACTGAAGTATTTTATTTATTATTGGTGACGCAGCGTTGGTTTTATGATTTTCAACTGCAAAGTTAGTACTAATAATACAGGTATTTTAAATAAAATACTTGAGTGGTTTTTGCACATGTTAATTTTCAGTTTGATAATGCCAACGTGAAAAGTTGGCGAACCAATATAAATGAACATGTGAAAAATCACTGAAGTATTTTATTTATTATTGGTGACGCAGCGTTGGTTTTATGATTTTCAACTGCAAAGTTAGTACTAATAATACAGATATTTTAAATAAAGTACTTGAGTGGTTTTTGCACATGTTAATTTTCAGTTTGATAATGCCAACGTGAAAGGTTGGCGAACCAATATAAATGAACATGTGAAAAATCACTGAAGTATTTTATTTATTATTGGTGACGCAGCGTTGGTTTTATGATTTTCAACTGCAAAGTTAGTACTAATAATACAGATATTTTAAATAAAATACTTGAGTGGTTTTTGCACATGTTAATTTTCAGTTTGATAATGCCAACGTGAAAGGTTGGCGAACCAATATAAATGAACATGTGAATAATCACTGAAGTATTTTATTTATTATTGGTGCCGCAGCGGTGGATTAATGATTTTCAACTGCAAATTTAGAGAATACTAAGAATTTACTTGAAATAATCTGATCATACCAGAAAACCAAAAAAGATCGACTATTAAAGCTTTTGATATATTTATTTATTTATAATGATTTTAATAACCAATCATTTACCACTACTTTGTTATACATGGTTGTACCTTGATATTACTTAGAAATTGAATTTTGTTTTAAAGACACTATGTCAAACGCTTTGGTTTAAATTTGTTCTGTTTGTTTATAGCATGACAAGGCCGCATATATATATATATATATATATATATATATATATATATATATATATATATTAATATTATAAATCTAAAAATAGATCTAGTATTTTAGGACTGAGAGCATTGACGCACTGAACGTTTCAAATATGAGAGACCATCGAAATGTCGCTCAGCTTGAACCTTGCGTTGTGTTTTTGTGGCGGTCCACAATCGTGATGATGGGTTTCGGAAACGGTGGGAACATCATGTGGTGCAGATGAGTGCAATATGCACTTTCAAAGTGCAACTTCTCCGTGTGGTCTTTAGGATATGTACTAGCATTGTGAATTATAGGAGATTCGCATTGCAGAACCAGTAAAGGTGATACAAATATCACTTCCAGTAAGTATATATGTGATTGCGAATTAACAAAGCATATGAACGATTTTATGTTTTGTACTCCCATAAAAAAACTTTTTTTTGCGTGACATTTTTAACAACTCGATAAAATATAATAAACATATTAAAAAAAATCATTTCAACTAAAAATTGAGTAAGCTTATTGAGTAATATTGCTCTGTAAATACATGTTTTAATAATTGGCTTGTACATATGTGGGTTCCAGAGGTGTTAATCATCGCATCATTTCATAACTACTTGCCAGCTTGATTCCAAATTTGTAATTGCCACGATCTTTGGTATTATTGGGTGCTTAGAGTGGATAACATACTCCAGCATTCCAATGCTAGAGTTTTTATATCTCCCGTAAAGAGCAACTGAACTTTTTTAGACGCAATTAAAAAAGTTTCACTGTAACAATTTAATCTAAGTAAAAAAAAATGTAGGGTGCATTTAAATAATCCGCATGAAAGTCGTCACGGCGTCTCTAAGTCTGACCTCTTGAGTTATTCGTCAATCGGGCTTACACTAATTCAATCAGTTGTCAGGAGATTGTTCATTGTTCTCAATAGCAAGAAACAATACTCCCAATAGGCACAATAATGTGTACAAGCGTCGAGCGGCAGAAAAAGTGCCGATGACGCACCGATTTATTTCAGAACACTCGGTCCATTGTCATGCATATTTATCGCCAGGGTGTGATGAGAATTTATCGCACTTCCGTCAACCGAGGACGGCGAAGACGGCTCTATGAGGAAATTAAATTAAAAGAGGTGTGTGTTGATTGATTATTCCTCGATTAATTTATTACAGCGTCCTAGAAATTCGCCTTTAAAATATTCCTAGGTTGAAAGATGTACACGTTGAACATATTTTTTAAATATTTTTTAAGGAGTGTTAAGCTTTAAAAAAACCTGGAACAAATATGCTTTTTGCTATCTTTGATTAATAATTTTGGCATAATTAATAAAATTAAATATTATTTCACCCGGAAAACCAATAAACCATGAGGTGGCTTTTTTGAATTTGCATATATAATTTTTTTTAGCAGAATCTAATTATTTCGAACAGTACCGCAAGTGCTCATCCCAAAACGTTCCTCTATTCATGCATTCCTCTCTTATCGGCACGCCAGGCACACGAAGCAGTCCGCCGCCCTGCGGATCACCTGATACCATACATTATTCTGCGGATAGTCTCTAACGGGGCTGCAGGTTCCTGGCTGCCGGCTCCTCTGCCGTACCAGTTCTCATGGAGCCGGCGAGGTGGGGCTCGGCGAAAACAATGTGGAAGAATTCCTGATGAGGTTTAACTGAGGGTAATTTAGATACAGCTTATTATAAATAAGTCCCAGTATATATAGATAAAAACAATTATATATATATATATATATATATATATATATATATATATATATATATATATATATATATATATATATATATATATATTTATATATGATCTTTTAACGTTGTTGTTATGATGTTTTTGAAAACTCCCAGTTTAAGTACAAGCAAGCGATCATACTATAAAATATATTCAAAAAAAAAAAACAGAAAATAACATTATAAAAACGTGAATATATATAGAATGTTTTATTTCAAATACTTTTTTTTTGATATATAGTTTATCAAAAAAATATATATTTTATTTAAATAAAATTAGTTACCATCTATACATTCTGCATTGGTTTAACTAATTTTACACACACCGAAGTGTAATAATAATTTCACGGTTCTTGGGTGTTAAAAAACTATTTTTTTAAAACTTTATTGTGTTAATAAAGAAAATACCAAGCGGCTTTGCGCAATGAAACGAACATTTCATTTAAATCATTTTGTAAAATATTTAATAATCACAAAAAGAAATCAATATCAACAGAAACAAATATCATCTTATGCCGAGATTATTGGGTAGTTAATAAAAAATTTAAACTACAAAAGTAACAATTAAATTTTGCTGAAAAACCAGCTTAAATGTTCAAACCTACTTATGAGTATATAGGCTAACATTTTGGTCTTTATTATATTTTTATCATATCATAAACGTACAGCGCAATGGTGGTATTTATTTCCTTTATGTTAATTAATAATGTTATGGCTATGGTCACAATACAATATATACCCCACAACCTGCGCGCAGGTTGTGGGGTTTGCAAGATGTGGCCTATGTGGTAGCGTACATGGATTTCTTCGTTTTCGTTTTGTGTAAGGAAAAATATGTATAGATTAGGCTTTTTTGTAAAAAAACATTAGTTATATAAAAATATAGAAATGTACAGGATTGTATAAAAAAATCACATGTGATATAATAGTAATGGTCCCACAGGCAAGATGCGTTCCTCTCGTTATTAATTTCCTGAATAATTCCCCAGAGACCCCACAATCTCTCCACGTCCGCGTCCCGGGACTAAGTTATCGACCACACCGGTTGCCGCACCACCAGGCGCAGGTTTTATCATAATATTTCACATGGGCACCGTAATTACATGCGCGCCTGTGCGGTAATGCGCAGCGCCGGCGCACGTTGGGACGGACCCGTAATTAATACATTTGATATTTTAATCTTTCGTTATCCGATGGGAGAGACGCCCCCGCCGCGGTCCGTGCTGGAAAACTTTAATTTGAAATTTGAATTTAAAAGCTACAAATTGCTTATTAGGTTGTCAATAATATGATGTTTATGATGTTTATCGCGTAGAGACGTTTACAATGCGTCGCCTCCTCTGCTGTGTAAATACAAGAATTTAATCATGATAATTGTATGATAGCATTAATGCACAATGACATGTTACCGTTCAAGTTTTTGTATGTTTGAAAATGTTTATAATTGTTCAATTCTGCGTGTATCAGTATGTGTGTGAAACTACACAGAGTTTTGTGATTTATTTCTTATTTTGTTTGGTGTTAATTGCAACGATTATATAAACGGGTATTGTTTATTGTAATGCAAATTCAAAGTAAGATATTAACATAGTCAGTGAGAGGCATGTTAAAAGCGAAAATTAATATGGTTTACATACTCGATTAACAGGGTTAATTAGACACACCAGGTATCTTAAATAGCAAGGTGGAGGTTCATTACTTATGGCGCTGTCTCTATCGTGACAACCTCTCCTTTCAACATAACTGGAATATAACTTTAAAGGCAATGAATCTAATATCATTTATAATTAATTACCAAAGAATCCAATTTACCAAAGATTAGAATTTTCTAAAGGCAAAGAGTCCAATTTATATAACTACGAGTATATGATATATATCAAATTAAACGTTTATAAATCTGTTCATGGAAGCGAATTTTAAAGTTTTTTTTGTATTTAAAATTATCAAGAGTAAAAATAATTAGAAAACGTAAATAATAAAGAGTAAATAAAAATATACCTTCAAAGTTCTGAAGTGACTTTTGTCGAAGGCTCGGCGAGCCAAAATGTGACAAAATAGTGAATACAATACATTTCAAGGTTATTTTATAAAAAATAAAAATTCTGTATAAATTTAAAGAAACAATAATTAATTTAAACGTTTGGCATTACCATTAATTTGAAGTAAATTAAAAATAAAAAAAATAATCAAGCATTTTTCTTAGAAAATATTTTATTAAAATAGTAAAGTTTTTTATCACAAATCAGGCATATTTTTTGCAGTCAGCATAAAAAATCTTGCTTGGTACATCTTTGCTGAGTTGATCTATCTCCAGTTGTGACCTTTTTAAATAAATAATATTTTTCATAACTATATTAAACAGGTTAAGAATTTCAAAGAACTAATAAACTTTATGAATGCCTTGGTTTAGATTCTCATTTTCTTATATCTTTTTGTAACGAAAGGTTAATCATTGTAATTAACCTGTCAATATTAACATCGCTTTTTAAACTATCCCTTATCCACACACAAACAGCGCCATATACTTCGAGGACTGCCTATGTGATACGCACATTGCCAAGTGCTTTATCCGAGTTATTCCGTGACGCGCAGTGCTTAATCCCTGTTAAAGGCTTCGACGGTAATTATGAAACAGGAATCAAATTATCCACCCCCTGTGGTTTTACACGAGGTGAAGATGGGGGGAGGTGTGAGAGGGAGGCAGTAAAACTTACAACCTACCAACTTAAAATTCAGCGTTTTAAAAATATATATTTTGGGTGAGACGATTTGAGTTTTTGTATGAGTCTTTATTTCATATTGCGTATTGGTTATATTTTTGACTGATTTATGCTTGTAATAAAAAATAATTAAAATGAAAATTGTTATTAGATATACAAGAACAATGTTATAGGCATATTAGATATCGATATTCCGTGGTACAGCCATTTAAATACCCGCTTATTCAGAGCTCATATACCCTACTGTTAACGTGAGGTTACTCATTATCTCCACCGTCCATCCGAGTCCATTGTACTCATCCATTCTTATTAGTCCGACAATTTTGCTAAAACGCCATAAGAATCAGTTAAAACGTGATACTAATAATAAGGCAACGCTACACCGCCTTGTGTGCGATGCATGGCCGCATTCTAGATTGGTAATAATTCTATGGAATTATAAATAATATTGGTTTATTGATAATAAAAATAAATTATAGAGCCAAGATACGCATGTTCTTTTTTATAGAACACGGTTCAAGAGTGAACGATGAGAATGTGAGTCAGAGGCGAAATTTTTGTTTATTAGGAGAAAGGCGGTCGGTATTTTAATGGGGTTTTTTGGCATGAGAATCCAGGCGACTCGATCAGCTGAGGCGAGATGGAAGACGTTTGGATTCCCTCCGTGCTGTGTGCGACATTGAGCTCGACCCGAGTCCGGAGTTAGCTGCTTATGCTCACTGCTTACATTGTATACGTACCCGCCTCCAAGGATGAGCGAATTGAGAATGCGGAAATAGAATGGGGTGGTAGGTCAGCTTATACACGGCGTTTATATCTATGCGAAAATGCTCATTTATTAAAATCTACAACGTAGATTTTATTTTGTTAACTTAAAAGCATATATACTTTTTCAAAATCTAATCTTCACGTTAGTTTAATTTGTCGAGTTAAATAATTGTCAATATCCCTATTGAAGCTATATTATTTTTTTATATTTAAACTACTAACTGAAATAGTAACTAGCATATGAAGTTAGTTGTTCTTGGCGCTTAAAATTCAGTTCAAAACTTTGATTTTAAACTGTTATTTAGGTGTTTTTATTCATTGTTAAACTTATTGGTGTCAAAAACGTAATTCAATAAAAAATCAGTTCTTAGAAACACAAAATAAATATACAAATGCTTGCCCGTTCACGAAATGTTCGTAGTCTGTTAATCACTGCTGAAGAACTCTTGAATGAACTCTATGGTAGTAGTACCGATGCTATCACCCTAATTTATTAATTCTCGAATCTTAAGATTAATATCCGAGGCATGTTTCTTCAATGAACTTGCCTGGGAATTCTCGGAAGGAGTTTTTTGTCCGCCCGAATGCTCAAAGCCAGACAGTTGAAATTATTTATTTGGTTTTCAGAGCATTATTGCGTTTGAATTTTGACGAGATATAAAGTTGTTTAATACGATCGAATGCAAATAAAACAGTTTTCTCGTAGTTACCACCACAACGAACTAAGGTTAAAAGGTCAGATTGGATGTGAGATTGATTACTTTTGATTTTACTGCGCACAACTTGTACACACGTACACAATTATAATATATATATAAAATATTAAAATACGTATTAAAAAATATACAAGCAATTATTGACAACCTGACTTTTTGGACAGACACTAAATAGTACATTTTTTCGCTACATTACGCTATTCATACTCACGATAGTTGTTGACAGATTTCAAACAAAAAAAGCTTGAAATATTTTCAAAAAAGAAACTGTACACTGACCACAAAGGGCTTTTCAAAAATTCAAATAAGTATGACCTTTCCCTCGCACGCACACACCGGCGCGGCTTACATCCCGGCCACCGTGGTGCTGTCAGCAGTCCCTTATAAATCCACCTATACGGGAGAGGCCGTACCGTTTTATTCGCTAAGTACAAATGGCTGATTTACATAAAACAAATTTGAGAGTCACGCTTGGAGGCAGTCGGGGTAGCTACCGTCCCTGCACTGTTTCAGGACGACGATATTTGGGACGCTCCGAGACCAGAGCGGATAAGGCCCTTCGCTAGGCGCCATCAAATTGGCGAGATTTCTTAAATATAAAAACATTTTTTGTTGCATAATACTAAACACTAATAAACATTAATAATTCAATTAAAACCTTCCTGTTGTATATAATATTTCAAGGAGTGTATTTTTTTTTAAATAAATGCATGCCTATATCGTGATAACGATGATGAATTCATATCGTTAATGAGGTCCACGTGGAATTGTATATTATATTTTATATACGTTATGGTATCAATTCTTCAGGGCTTGTAATATCTAACCCTTAGATATCCATAAAGTAATAAAACGTTTATCTTAAAGACATTTACCGTAGTCAATAAAGGCGTTTATGTATTTATTATTAAAGTTTTTGAAACCCGCTTATTTAGAAATAATCTGAAATATATTATCAATCTTATTATTTTAATCGTTGTAATGAAACTAATAGAATTTAATGAGCATTTTTATTATCTAGTAATATGACTGATTTATAAGATATAGGATCACCAACAAAAACCATGCCAAACTAACACGCATATATTTCAAATATTCTTAACTTTTCAGGATCTAATGGGATCAACTATCAAAATAAAAACCATAAGCTGTAGTTAATGCCAAACGTTTAACCCTAGATTAATTACGGAGCTTTATTAATCCATACGTGTAATTAATTGTGTTTCAGAAACCTTTCAAAAGATCTATTTTTACTAATTACCTTTTAGCCAAGCGGACGTTAGCATGTATTTTGGTATTTCCACGTATGTTAAGCCTTATCTGCAGATAAATCTACAACATTCTGAAGATCGCTATCGGATATTATTGGGCAGCACATCCCGTCAGAGAGTCGGCACAAAAAAGCATCTCAGAAATCATAGATTGCATAATGGGGAGATTCGTTACAACCCATTAAGTCAAATTAAAATTAACATATTTAATAATTATTATTATCCATGTAAACCCATTCTTTTTTATGTTGTCACACTTCGTAGAAGTCTTGAGAGAGTAAGTATAAAAATACTCCATTATAAAGAATTTAAAATCTTTTTATCTGTATATTGAAATATATTAATAAGTATTTAAAAGATATTGTATATGCTTTTTAAATCTAAACATTCATATATTAATGATTCTAATTTTAACAACAAAAAATTATTTCGCTTAAAAATCGCACTTTTGTTAAATATTCCTGCATTATGGAGCTTCACTACAAAACTTCTAAATTTATTGATCAAATTATGTAATACTTTCAAGATTAAATCTTTTGCAATGTTATGTATAATGACCTCTATTTTATCATCAGCTGAATCAACAAACTAATCTAGACTGATTAACAACAACGCAAGCCTTTTCAAAATTCTGAATTTTTTATTTAAAAAAAAAATTACTTGTTTTAATGTAAAGTTTTTTTTAGTGCACCTTTCTGGGTCTTTTTATAATTTTGTTAAAGCCATTATAGGAGATCAGATAAAATTATATAGACTTTTTTTACTTACAGTAAAAAGTGCTTACTCCGGAAAGGAAAATAAAATAATATTATATAAAAATAGTAGAATTCAAATAATTTAGTTTTATATATTTTAACTGCTAACTTAAAAGAAAAATTGAAAATACTCTTAGTATTACGTTACTGAAAAATTTACTGATTTATTCAAAATATACAAGCAATTATTGACCACCTGATTTTTTGAACATACACTAAATAGTAAACTTTATCGCTACATTACGCTATTCATACTCACGATAGTTGTTGACAGATTTCAAACAAAAAAAGTCTGAAATATTTTCAAAAATGGGTCTGTATACAATTTCGTTAAAGCCATTATTAGAGTTCAGATAAAAGTATATAGATTTTTTTTTCTTACAGAACATTTTTTTTTTATTCAATTCATGAAATTTCTAAGCTTATACGAGTACGTTACGTTTGTTTATGCTTATATAGGAGGCTCTCGCATATAGACAAGCACTGCTATAGGTGGAGCAGTGCCGTGCGCGAAATACAGTAGCGGGGAGCGCGTGTTAAATACGGACTGCGCCGGTGTCGTGCCTCCGTCCTCGGCCTCTCAGCCAGCTCTATCCGATAGCGATCGATTCACAGTTTACCGTCCGCGCCTCTCCTTAGTCTGCACAAGTGAAATAAATTCGCGGATATAAGCCGCGAATGCAACACAGAGATCCCAATCGTGTAAAATAATAATTTGAAAAAATCCAATCTTGTTTTACGTCTGAGGCCGTCAATTAGAATAGTAGATACCCTTGTAATTTTTTTTTTGTTAACTGCACAATGCAGCTTATTAGTAAAATTATTGCGATTGAAATGAACAAGGAAGTTAATAATACATTTTTTATCATTATGATACTTCAACAAATTAAAATTAATTGGTCTTTTCAGAGAATTTAATTGATTGATGTGTAATTGTGCAATAATTTTTTAAATGTATTGATACTTGAAATAAGGGGTTGAGATAAATTCAGACGTGCAGTATTTTATATTAATAACAAATAGTCAGTATGCGTTTTTTTTTGGTATAAAATCTATAAATATATTATAGTTTTATAAATAACCAGAATAGGTAGTCAATAATTCAGGTATATTATCACGAGGTACAGCTTTGTATGGCGAAACATAACCCTCGGAAGAGCGGTGCGAATTCCTCGCAAACATTAACACATCAAGAACAGGTTCCCGGAGATTGTGTTCAGAGGGATAAGTGATGATCCATGAAGCTGGAGGGGCCAGGAGACGGTCGCTCCGGCGCTGGTGGGACTGCTCAGCTATATGGCACTTACTGAAGAATCCATTCTGCGAGTGTGTTAATTAAAGTGTATATTTATCGCTCCATCGCCTTTTAGTGGTAGATATATCTACCTTATACATGGCAGTACTAAAGTATCCATGATATGAAGATAATAAAAATATTTTCAAACATTAATATTTTCTTTGTTTTAATTGATATTCACACAACGGAAAACATACAATGCTAATTATTCGAGTTTAATTATCAAAACTTTCGGATGACAAAATTTTATTTGCTCGGTTAAAAAACTGATATGTCTACGTATATTTGGTGCATTAATTGAAAATAAAATGAGAAATCTGTAATAAAGGATATACTGTAAAAAAAAGTTTACCTTTAGAAATAAATAAGATTTCGAATAAGGCATTTATTCAGTAACGTTAGTTAGTGTCACAGCCATTGGGGTAGGTTAGCTAAGACATGTCTGTAGGCACAGAGCGGTCTGCAAATTCCAGCTCAATCGATAGTGGATGGCCATCGTCCATAAGAGTCCGCGCGTGTATTGGCCGAACAATGGGATGCCCGCTGAAGTAAGACCCGTCGGCCGCCTCGCGCGGCGCTCCTCCCGCGCCACCAGCCTCCCAGGGCCGGGGGACCCGCAAGCCTGCCATTATTTTAAATTATCAAAGAAATATTGCTTAAATTATACTTTCAATTAATAAATTATCTAATACACAAGCTTACTGATACCAAAATTCCAAAATCTACTCCGGGAAAATGCACTTCCTGGACAATTTACCTATTATGAATATGAAGATAATTTAACCAACGAATATAAATAGTCTGTATAATGCACCAAGAATACTAGTTTTCATGACTTTTGATAAGGTTTTTGCGTGACTATATAAGATATAAATATTATTTTGTAATATTGGATGCATAGTTTATTATATTTCAAGTAAGGATACATCTTCCATACGAAAATTGACGGATATATTTATAATTATAATTATTTATTTATATATATACTTCTAAGTATTGTTAAAACAAATACACGAGATGAGTCAATCTTTCAAACGAATGGGGAAAATAATTTTATATGAAATTATATGTAGACAAAAACGATCGTGAAAATTCAAGTTATATGTAAGTAAAACCATTAAATGTGGTTGTATAGGTGTCCCAAAATTATAAAGGTCGCCATTTTTGCAGTAAAATTTTGGGAACACTTAAAAGAAAAGAATTTGACAGCTGACAGTTTAGGGTTACCTTATTGTATTGACTTTATGATTCATTTAAAAAATAACAATCAAAAGACTAAAAACTGCGTTTTCTATTTAATTCAAATCTTGCGTTAATTTTGGAACACCTATATAACCAAAAATACACTGCTATAAGTATTTGAATGCTGTATATTATTTTTTTTAAATAGCTTCGTAGATCAACATGCATTTGAAACTAAGAAACGAATTGAGATTCGCGTCTGCAGGCGGCGGCACGAGCTCGCCGGAGCTGCACGCGAGGAAGTAACGCGCTACAAATGAATAGGTCCTCCGAGAGCGCATTTGCATGGCAGTGGCGGCGCCGCTGGAGGGGCATGCGTCGCAGCTTGAATTTTAATTCACGAACCAGCGTGAAAACGCAAAGGACCCGCGGAGGGTTTTGCACTCTTGCGGAAACGGCGGGCGTTTGAAAGTGAACACTTTTAAACAGATCCTTCACGCCCAGTCGAGAGTCTCTGCGTTCAAAGTAAGCATTGAAATAATGACAAATAAGTACATGAACCCAAAAGTGTTTCGAAATTTTAAAACTTAATGCAAATAGATTTTAGGTAGTCACACACAACAAATTATTTTTTTTTTGTGTATTAAAAAAATACCGCTTAGTTTTTTCTGACAAACATATTTAAACTACGAGATAACACATGTACACTTTTTATACGTTCAAATACGTTTTTTTCTCTAATCTGCATTGATCAGTACATACATCATGTATTTAGAATGTAAAACAACACATTACGCTATTTAAAACGTGGTCACGCCATTACACTCTATTCTAAATTTCTGACTCGATTCGATTGTGTTACGATTCTTCTTTTTGATTTAACCGCCAGTGTGTGATACGTTGGTTGCGTCATAAAGCCTTTTTACAATCGACATCCAAGTATTTAATTACAATTAATCATTTCGTATAAAATAAAAGGCGAAGTTCCGCTCAGGTATTATAAATTATTTAAATTCAAGTTGTGTATTTTTTTATGTAAAAGTGGGAAAAAACCTTATTCATTGTCTTTCGAAATGTCCCGTTTATTAAGTCAAAAGTCGATAGGACGATCGGCGGTCACACCTTATGTTGACCGTGACTGATCGTGTTGAAACTGGCACAATAAAAAACACAGATAATCAATATGAAAAATTATCATCTCTCACAATAAGTCATATATTTTTGAGTTTCAGAAAATATTTTTAAACACAATAAATTAATTATTGACAATGCACGAGTGTATCTCTATTTTTAACATTTTATAGGAATTGGGGTTATTGATCATATTGAAATTTTCTTCGTACTAAAAAAGTTATCTACTATAATAATAGCCATTGTGTTTGTATATGTTTCATTTTTTGGTTCTCTATAGAATATCTTAAAAGATACAACGCTGATTTTTTGCACGTAAGTTTAGTAAGTTTTTCCGCAGTTATGTGGCGAATTTCAAGACGATAGGATAATATTTTTATTCATAAACTAATTAAATAAAACTATCAAATATGCTTTATGTACGAATTAAATGATTCTGTTGTTCACAGCGAGAATTTCAAATTTAGAATTTTTGCAAAAAAACAAAATATGATGCTCCTAAGAAATTTTCAGTTAATGTCAGCTTGACACAAGTACCGTTTTTATTTTTTAGTTGCGTTAGAAATTATTAATCATATCATTTATAACTTAAAATGCCTCCTAAAAAAATAACACCGTCTAAGCACAGCAAACGTAATTAAAAAAGAATAGCACAATTGAACGTGATAAAGACTGCATCTAATAAAGAACAGTGCAGTGAAAGTGATTCGTTATTTGTGACACGAAATGTGATATTTCTTAGAGTGGCTTTGCTTTCGAATTTAATATCCGGTTATTCAAAATATATGTGTACAAAATGAAATCAAATATTCACCATGTTCAAACACTATTGAATCGTTCATCGAATACGTCATTTTATGACGGGCTACTTTAGTAGTATAATTATAATAGTTAAATAAACCAAATTATGTATCTTTCAATAATATTACTAACAAGTGCCCTGCTTGGCAAGTAAATATCCTGAACTGGTAGTATGAAAGGTTTCCGAAAATAGTTTTTTTTTATTTTAGTAAGAGCGTTGTGGATTAAAAGATATAATTTAATGCAGCTTAGTGTCGGTCGATGAAATGTCGTTGGATATGTGCCCGTGTGAGTAAGACGTCGAAATTGAGACACGAATTTGAGAATAACCATTGCATTTGCGTCAACGTGCAGTGAATAACACAAGTGAAATCGAGTGAAAGAGTGTGCGCAGATAAGTAGTTTGATAGATGCTGGCGATTGCATGGCGGAGAAACAGAGTCCGGGTCTGGCCAGCGACGAGAGTTCTAATGAGCTGGATGACCATCAAACATGGCGCGGCCATATTGTCTCCGAAAATCACAAAAAAATATTAACGTTACAATACGAATCCACTGATTATCAAATTTATTAAAATTATTTTATTTTTATTACTAAAACCAAAAAAAGAGATCTTAAAAAATATAAATAAAAAAACTAACCAATAATGTTATGTAATATAAATTTTGTATGATTTATGTTGGTAAATGCTATATAATGCATGCCAAATTTAAAAGTGGTTGCAATATTCTAATACGCTTTAAGCATATCTATTGTTATGATAACAATAACATATATCGTAAATCGTAAGCATACATCGTATATTATAAAATATTCTATGAAATACAAAGGTTTTGAACACATTACGTATAATAAATTATATTATAAAAGTTCACACCAATTTGAATAATTTATATACAAAATTTTATTGTTTAAAAATAAGTTTTATGAGTTGCAAAATCAATGAGAACATAATTTAATCAAATGTTCCGATTCAATAAATTTCTCGAGACAATGACGCCATTATTTCACAACAATTAATTCCATATGCAAATATAAATAGCTATAATATTTGTATAGATCCATAGACGGTATGCCATCGAAGTCTTGATCGTTTATTATTTCTTATATCTATACAAAAATCGTTATGTTTTTCAGGTGTTTTGATGTCCAAAAAATGAATATTATTATCATTGAAATATTGCATGTAATTTAATACTTGAGCAAAGAGAATAAAATGTTATTACTCACCAGGCGTGCAGTTCTATTAACTTCTTACTATGCATCTGATGTACTTGTCCAATAACTTAAATATCAAACCACGAAATGCCACATTATTCAACTGTATTAATCACAAAAATATTCACTGCCATGCACAACCTGTCACTTTGCTTCGGACTGACGCGTGATGATTGTCACAATGTTGACTATGACTGGATGCCAATAACATTCACATCTACGGTGTTGTCAGCCTAAAAAATTTAAAAAAGCAAACGAAATAAATAACACATAAATATATTTAAAAAATTGAACTAAATAAATGAAAAAATACCTATTCATAAATTTAGGCCGTGATAAAATGACGCTTGCTCTCACTTTTTAAAAAATAAAATAAAATATAGTTTACTAGTTGTAAGCATTCACACTATGGAATTTATTTTATTAAATAACATATATTCGACCTATAATAGATTTTTTTTTTTAAATTATAATGTAATTAGCTCCAATAACTGCTACTTAACTAAAATATTGTAATTTTGAAAAAAAAAGATTTTATCAGTCTGGTAAACCGTTATGGTTTTAAACTCACATTAATGTTTGTGTCACCTTTAATTAAGAAATAATTTTAATTATGACTAACTATTTTAAATATCTATATAAACCGGATTCAATTTCATTAGTGTTGTTTACTATAAGTGATTCTTTAAATTTGTCGTAATATTTTGTGTACCAATAAATAGCGTTTTTACAAAAAACAGAGTGTAAGAATTAAAGCTGATGAATTTGTATCTACGGCATAGTTTTTAAATTTTAATGATAATTAGCTTCGATCTCATTATTCTCGTTAAGCTTAGGGCATTTGAATATAATATATTGTTTCAATTGCAGCTTTTGCGAGCGAGCACGGCGCGGTCTCCCGGGCCATCCCGCCGAGCGACATTCGCAGCAGACAATGCCGCTACCGATCATGAATAATATGAAGACATTTGCAATTCATATTCTGTCCGCCCACGGAGGTGATTTTGATTCCCGTGGTATATTACAGCGTATGGAAGTTGTGCTGATACTCGTTGCCGTCGGGCATGCTCTGCGCAGACGGTCGAGCCGCTTTTAGCCCGATTCACGACAATTTGAGTAGATAATTATACGTTCGAGAACTAACGATAATTTATGTAAACGATTTCAATTTTAATTCAGTGATTATCGACATGCATACAGTCGAAAAATGCTCTTAAGCAATAAATGTATACTACTGAAATAAACATATTTTATTACACACTTTTCAGCGGTAAAAAATATTACTAATATGATAAGGCACATTAGTTCATATATAGAAGATGATTTAAAGAAACTCTCTGAAAAATATCATCGTGATTTGTGAAAAAATATTGATTGGCCTGGGCACATTGATTCATATGTAGAGCATGATTGTTAAAAATTCTCGATAAACGGAAGTGATTCGTTAGTACAAGGGTTCGTACACCGGTCATGTAAACCAGAAGATGTGGGTTTCTTTAAATCATCTTCTATATATGAACTGATGTGCCTAATCATATTAGTAATAATATAATAAACTCGTAATGGGTAATAAATACGCATCTGATTGACCAATCCATAAATAGATATACGGTAAAAAATAATTAAAATGTACAAAATGTGTAGCTAACAGCAAGCTTACTTTCTTACACTGAGCTTTTTATCTTTTAACAACGTATACATCTTTATTATAATCGGCATTATTTATTAGCTAACAATGATCGTCGGTTTAATTGTGCATTGTCGGGGTAACGGTTGACTATTCACAGATCGGGGGCTCGTCTGCGGCCATCAGCGGCGCCGGCTGCAACAATGGTTTCCTATCTTCACACAGGCCGCACGTGTCTGGCTGCGGCGACAGGCTCTGAGATTACCATCGCATTAGCATCATCAGCACAGCTGTCAGGTGGGCAGGACCAGCTCTAGCGGCGAAATGTGAAGCATGGCGCAGTGGTTCCCATTCGAAATCATTTGCATGGACGATTGTTTAATTGGGTTTCTACAAAGACACTTTCACCCATAGAATGATGCAGGTCTCATCATTATATCAAATTATTTTAGACAATATATACT
The DNA here is from genome assembly GCA_022113835.1 of Atopsyche davidsoni. Classification (NCBI taxonomy): domain Eukaryota; kingdom Metazoa; phylum Arthropoda; class Insecta; order Trichoptera; family Hydrobiosidae; genus Atopsyche; species Atopsyche davidsoni. The sequence goes on from JAILWY010000023.1 coordinate 12,195,110, forward strand.
AAGTTAATCAGACAAAATATTAACTTGGTAAAAATTACAAAAAAAGTAATAAAAAAATTGCTTTGTATTTTATTTAAAAGCTGATCTTGTTGGTAGTCCATACATACATAATATTTTTTTATTTAATTTAAGTATTTTTATTTGTCTATAGTTAGTTGATAGTTAAAATATATAAAATTTAATTGTTGCAAATGTGGGCAGTCACTGCATAAATTTAAAGCAAACACTTCTATGTTGATCCATCGTAACTGCAAACAGAACATACATTAGCAAGCACTTAGCTCATTATTAATATTTGTTGTTCTAACCACCAGAGTTGCAAAATAAGGACAATATCATTACTAGCATTATCGACAATGTATTATAGCTAACGAATGTTCAATATTTTATTTCCACTCTTATTTTACATGTGTTTATTATTCCTTACAAATAATTTTATTTATTTATTAGTTAACTTGAACATATATTAGAAATCACACTGTTTAAAGAAGTGCGTCGTTATATCAATATAACATCTTCAAAAGACATTCATATCAAAGAAAACAGTATCGCCAAAATTATCAATCTAGCCAAATATTTGCACATATCCGCATCTAAGTGAACGATTTACTTCTCTTTAAATCTGTCAGTAATAAGAGCCCACTGCCTCCTCAGTAAAAACCTCACGCATATATCAGTAGGCAAAAAAGTATGAAGTCACTCCTAAGTGATATACGATTCATAATAGCCATTGTATGGAGATTCGCCCGGCTGCCAGTACGCGGCCGAGGCCCTCGGGTTAACGTTTTCATCCAGTTATACTTATTACGGGTGTCAGGGTATCAAGCACGCATGTCATTGATTCTATAATTCATTAGATTGTCAAATGATCGCACGCGAAGGAACTCGTCGCAGACGGAGCGCTCTGAGAGGAGAAATCACGATCTATTATTGAATAAATTATTCTTTGGTTTGTACTGGTCTATTTGTGATGGTTGGCGATTTGTATGAAGTGTTGTCATTCGGCGATTCATTGTAAGATCGTAGCGGAATATTGCACTCGTTGAATATTGATAAGACGTTATACTCGTATACCATGATATTTATACATAAGTACTTGAGCATGTATAAACTCATAAGCTTTAGGACAAATGTTTATTGCAGTACCCGTTTATTTTATTTCTAATTACAACTAATAAAAATCTTTATCTGAATCACGAACCAATTTCATTTAATAACGTTACTTGAATATATAGATGACCAATTTATTTTCTCCCTGATTATATCATACACTCACTGTATCTTTTAATCTCAAACTTTTACAAAAGTATTAGATCAAGCTTTAATGAAAGCACTAATTCGTACCAAAGGTACGCGTTTATTTAAGCTGTGGGCTGCTTAAATTGTATGACTACTAAAATTACTTGTATGTATTATAGCAAGTAAATACAATACAAAAAATTACCAAATATTGTATATTTTTGTAATAAACATCTTTTGAGATTCAGAAAACAAAAGGGAATATATATTTTTACATTTAAAAATATACAAACAAGCTATTTATTTTATTAGTGCATATTTCTGCGTGATTAAAGTCTGATTTATGGTAGTAATCCATTATTGATACGTAATTGATCGTATTTTGATATCAACAAATTAGGACATGGTAAAAGATATCATTTATCACATACAGCTTTGCTCAGTATGCAATGTGAAGTTATCAATAATTATGGGGTTTTATGCAACCCAACTATGGGGTAATTGAAGAATCTAATCGTAAATTACTGCAATAAATATCCTCATTGAAGGCAGTGATTACCATCAGGGCTCGATCGCTTCTTCGACGGAAAACACTAAATCACCCGCCTAGTAGAAGACCAGCAACTCAGGATATTAATTTTCAATTACTTTCGCTAAAATGTCAATATGTTACCTTCGCGTAAATCAAACCGCCTTTTACTAAGCTCTGACAGAGGATGGATCACGCGATCTCAGTTATTTCAGTCGGTCATTATGGTCTCTCCTAATAAATAATACTCTTTGTAATAAAACAATAACACAACAAAAAAACATGTTTTTCTGATTTGCAATTGTTTCTGTGTAACCTCAATCGAAAAAAGTATATAACAGTTTTTTGAGTGCTTTACTGCGTCGTTTTGAGTGCTTACTCGCTGGTTATTTTTAAGCCAGCATGTAATTTAACCCCAGAATAATTTACTTACCCCAAATGAATAAAAACTTTTAATTTGTATGTGAAATTAGAAAAAATATAAAGTGATTCTTTCTCCTAAAATTAAATAATATCAGATTTGATGTTTAGTTAAACTATGAAATTTTTAAATGTTAATTTTTGAAAGTTTTTATGTGTGTTATCATGATTAAAATTTCAGTCAATGTATTGCATTAATTTATTATGCTGTATTTTAAACTGCAGTAATTTTAATTATTGATAAGTATTAAAAATTTACTAACCATTTATTTCTTCTCTAATGAATGATGATTTCTATTCAATGAATATATACTTTTTGGTTAGTATTAAACATGTTATAACATACTAAAGTCACTAAGCATTTCAATGAAAGTATACATAACAGAGTAACATTTTCCATACATAAACTAATATAATCAAAAGTCCATAGGATCTATTCTTGTACTGATTGATTTATTTTATAATCTTTAAATTTAAATGACAAAACTTATTATCATTCTCAGATAAGTATCTTAACATGAAAAAGATTTTCGTTCAAAGATAAGGCGTATATAATAAAACCACTTAGAAATTATTTGTAAGATATTGAAAGTAGCTCTTTCATATTTCAATGCTATAAATAATTTCCTTGTTAGCGTGTTATACAGTATTCAGTCTGCCCACGCAAACTTATATATTACTCTTATAAAATATCAATAACAATGGATGCCATGATGTATTTAAACGTATAAAATCTAATACTGGATGATATATCTCCTCATGCGTGCATAGTAAGTGGAAGCTATCTCTTTGTGGAAATATATTACCAATCGTGGTGTGAGGATAAAATATCACGTAAAAATATAACTTGTTTTTGTACAAATAAGCAAAGCGATTCTGAAATTATTTGTGGGCATACAGCATTTAAATTTTATATTAATTTTAAACTTATTGTATTTGACCGAATTAAAAATTTTTGTTCACACCTATTTATTATTAAAACACACATATATTTAGTTATTTATAATAAATATTTGAAAAAAATGATTTTAATATTGTTTTGAAATGTTCAAAAATATTTTTAAAATAATTATTCTAAAGTGTATAAAAATTATTGTGATTATTGAGAATCACCCCAGCAACATTTTTACTGAGACAATAATCAAATTATTACTAATATGATTAGGCACATTAGTTCATATATAGAAGATGATTTAAAGACACTCTCAGAAAAATATCATCGTGATTTGTGTGGGATTTGAACCAACTTCTCCTGGTTTACATGACCGGTGTACGAACCCTTGTACTAACGAATCATTTCCGTTTATCGAGAATTTTTAATAATCATACTCTACATATGAATCAATGTGCCCATATTAGTAATAATATAATAAACCCGTAATGGGTAATAAATACGCATCTGATTGACCAATCCATAAAATAGATATACAATAATCCAACACTACGTAATAACATATTGAATTAGTTCATAAACGATTTCAGTAGATTATATATTGTGAAAATAATAAAAATAGCTAAATCGGTAGGTCATTTGTTATAATTAAGTTCTCGTTGGAGAGTTTCTTTTAAAATCTAAAAATTATCTCTAAAATCAATACCACTCACTAAAAAAATATTTTAGTAAATATCTTAGCTTAATTTTTAATTATAAAAATATATCACACTTCAATTATTTTGTAAATGTAAGTGTTAAGTATTTTATGCAGTGTCATTTCAAATAGCACTGAATCTTTGAATCACATAACGACCGTAGATAATTTTTGCTCAAAAATTGCAACTCGAAATGCAATATTTAATCCAAATTGCAGTCTTCCATGGATCAAATCTTTAGCCGAGTCATTATGTGGGGAAACAATCAAGCCGAAATTGCAGGCATCCGGCGACCTTGGCACCGACAGCGCCGGTCCAGCCACTGCGCTGCGCCGCAACAAAACAAACGAGATAATCGGCCGCGACCGCACCGCCCTGCCCTACATCTGCCCCCGCGGCCCTCCGGCCCCACTGCTCGGAAGCTTGGCAACATCTGAAACCCTTTGCCTTTCCTTAGAAGAAGTTAGCTACCGTCTCACTGAGCATATATTCATGGTTATCTTAAGGAGAATAGTGTAGTACAGAGGCTCCCAAACTTCTTGACCCGTCGACCCCTTGTCGGGTTTTCCTGTTTTTCGTAGATCCCCTGCTTTGCTAATATTGAATTTTTACACTTGATCGGATTTTTTGTCCGTTATATCCGAAATCCGTTAAACAATGGTCCGTTATATCGAGGTTTTACTGTATACCTTTATAAATAAAATCTCACAAAATGCAAATATAGTAACATTCACTAAAAAAATCAATTATTTTAATGGGAGGGATGGCTCTGATACTTTGATAGCAAATTTTCAATATTTGGCTTCAAATAAGTCAGATTTAAATTTAAATCTCTTCGCCCGGTGATTTCCAATCAATTTCTTTTTTTTTGTAAGAAGATTGTCAACTGCACTAAAATCCCTTTTCACGAGGAATGAAGATGGTAAACCTATCAAAAACCTTCTTGCGACAGTCCTTAATGCAGGATAAATAGCAGGTATGCCTCTCTGAAGCCAAAATTGCTGATATCCCTTTCTAAACTGCACCTTCAGTTCTTCATTAGTGCTTATTCCGATTCTTCAATGTAACCGTATGGATTGATGTGGTATTTTGGCGATGACCTGCTTTAATGGGATCGACTCTCGTAGACCCCCAATTAAATTTTTTGCTGTCATCGACTCCTTACAGATCGGAATCGACTCCAGGGGGTCAATATTGACCATTTTGGGAACCTAGTGGGTCCCCGGGTCCTTCTACACCGCAGTTTTATATTCAAAGGAATAGTCTGCGAATCGCTGCTGCCCAATAGCTTTATAATATAATCTTTTATTTACAATTCTCTGACGTTAAGATTTGATACTCCTTCTGTAGCAGGGAGATATAAGGTACTTCCAGAGCACATTCCTTCATAATCATTCAAATCCACTACTTCATTACCGATCCGCTCAGGGTACAGAATGGCATAGGGAGTCACTCCCCGTTGACAACCATTAACGACTTTTAATTTGTAATATGACTGATCATTATAATATTCCAACGATTTGACAATATTGTGCTTTGACTGCTACCCCGGCCGCAGTATTCTAATCTTACTGCTTAGAAATTTGTGCAACATCTAACAAACATCAACGACTTGTACTATGTAATTAATTAGTACATCCAAATTTTTTAAATTAATAAATTTCCAAAAACCATGATGCAGTATTCCATTTTCACTACTTGGAAACATGAGAGGGTCTTATAATTATCAACGACTTTTAATTTTTATGTTGATATATCTATATACAAATAACAATAACTACCATTGAGAGATTACTATAATGGTGATGATCTACCTACTTTAGTCAAATTATATATTGTAACTTCATACTGCTTCTAATATTTAATAAATGATAAGGCATAGTGATTTTAAAGCAGATGCAAAAAAAATAAAAAATGACAAAAAATATTAAATGTAAATATTTATAGTGATAATCCACTTTTTACTTGATGTAAAAATTATATATATACTAATTTATATATAGATATAAATGTTTGTACGAGATGATCAGATTAATATTGAATTTTATAACTAATAAATATTCGTTATTGATCTATATAATGATATATTAAAATTGACGGTTAATGGTTGAGTAGCGAAAAAACATTAGGGTTTGCTCCCAAATTAACCGCAAACTATGTCTGGTCAAACCCACATTCCGCGACCACAACAAGGCCCCGCGGTAAGGGGATTAGGTGTTTCTAAGATATTGTTTAAAAAATCATAAATCCAACTCTGTGGTTTGAAAATAAAACCAACAAAAAGAAAACAGTACAATTAATTGTTTACATAATAATATAAAGATACAAATTATTTATTACACTTACCCATATAATTACCAAAATATTAATTCGACCACGTTCATCATAAAAGGCATATTTAAATTATACCACAGTCTGAAAAGCAGCTTATTACAAGTAAAATTTCACCCGAAAAGAAAATACAAAAACATTCTAAAATAATAATACAAAAAGTTTAGTAAAAACTTCTGTATCAGTTGTAGGAACAAATCGCTACCGAGGCAGAGCGACGCGCGTCAGAAGGGCAATAAAAGAGCAAATAAAATTGATTTAATCCAATTTATATACCGCGGCGAACGTGAGAGCACGGCTCCCGGGTTACTTGCGCCCACTTCCAGGCCTTACTTACCGGCCTTTCTATAGACATCCTGAAAGTTCAGCACTCGAGGGTGAGCCTTACTACTAGAAAAAAGCACCGAGCTTTCAAAATCGTTTCTACAGTTATTCAATATATATTGATATATATACTTATATACATTACAAGTATAAGTAAGACTGACTCAGGATAGAAATATATTCGATAAAATGGTCACCATCCTCATATGAGGAGAGGCACCAAAGGTGTGTGTTGTTTTTATGTATTCCTATAAGCGTTATCAGTGCTCGCATAAGGATACAATGAATTTTCCCATCTGGTTGTTTTAGAAAAAATCAATGCTCATGCGTCTTCCTGAATGCCGTTCAATTAATACAAAGTTTTTTACTATTGGCACAGCAGCTGTATAAATGAAAAGCACGTCTCACAAACCTATTCATTTCCAATTGGATAATATATATATTTTTTCTATATAGTGTTTATAGCTTCCGTGCAGCCTGTATAACTCTTTCAAGATCCGAATGCCGCCCAAAGAAAACAATATCGCGCCAATCCCGCGGTTTCAAATTAAACATGGCGCCCTTTCTCATTGCGCAGACTAATGCGAGCCACCGAGCCACCAAGTCACAAGCCGCCGAGCCACAAGTTACAGCCACAGCCGCCATCGGAGCCGGCCGATACAATCCAATCAGGAGTGGGCAAATCACCACTGATTGCCTGCAAGCTTTATTCCGATGGTCCAATTTATATATTCTTTTATTCTAAGAAATCGATTAATTTTTAATGCCTTTTGAAACTTGATTTTTTAGAACGGACGGAGGCTACTACAGATGATACCACCATAAAAACCGAAAAGCAAAATAGCAGTGAAAGAGGGAGATAACTCTTGTAGATCCCTAAAAACGAGAGTATTACATAACCCTATTTTCCCCCAAAAACCAGTTACGTTTAGTTATGTTTAGAAACAGTAACTACTATAGGTATGTTGTCAATTGTGCAATTCACGTAGAATCCATTTTTTATGTATTAATTTAGATTTTAAAAAAATACTTGAATATTATCATATATTTAGGGGTAGGTATGCTGTTTTCTCATGATTTCGTGGATTATTTTTGGTTATTAGTTATGTTTATGTGATTAAGCATATTTTTTCACACATTGAAAACGATTAAAGAAAACTCTCAGAAAATATCATCGTGACTTGTGAGGGATTCGAACCCACATCCCCAAGCTTTCATGGCCGGTGCATTTATCCAACTATGCTAACGAGCCACTGCAATTTAGTGAGAATTTTTAATAATCATTAATAATCAAATTCTCACTAAATTGCAGTGGCTCGTTAGCATAGTTGGATAAATGCACCGGCCATGAAAGCTTGGGGATGTGGGTTCGAATCCCTCACAAGTCACGATGATATTTTCTGAGAGTTTTCTTTAATCGTTTTCAATGTGTGAAAAAATATGCTTAATCACATAAACATACTAATACCTGCATGGGTAAATAAATACGCATCCTGATTAACATTAATCTAAAATTAATGTTATTAGTTATATCAGTACCGTAGAAGAAATGAGTTAAATCGCACTAATAAAATCATTCTGAAATAAATAGAAGTAAAAAAAGGGGAAGGTCGATAAGCTCTAGTCCAAGAACACACTAACAACCCCCAAATCAATCAAGGCTGTATATTGCAAACGTCTTTCTTTCCTGTGCGGCGTTAAGTATTAATTTTGTTTAAATATTTACCATATTTGTCTAAATATCTAACATATTTGTCTAAATAATAATTGACGCTCTTGTTTTTTAGAAAATAATAGAATCCGAACCGAAATGGGAGTGAAATCAACAACTGTATAGCATGTTCTTTTAGATATAACACAAAAAAATTTCAAAATGAGGTATGAAATTGAATGGCCATAATTAAAAAGATAAATTTTAGCATCAAATGCTGTCTTTATTTTCTTACAATGCGGTTTTTAGCTATTCCCTGATCCTGCGCGCAGGTTGTAGAGCTTGCAAAATGTGCCTTTTGTGATGATAGCATGTATGGATTTCTGTATTTTCGTTGTTGAGCTTGTATAGGGAAAAATATGTGTAAAATCCATTTGAAAAACACATGATACCAACTAAAAAAAAATCAAGATTCTTTATTTTATTTTATGTTGATTTACAGTAGTTTTAAGGATTATGCTTACAATACGGTATATGTTAGTCCTGGCGCATTTTGTGGGGTTCACAAACCGTGGCTTAGGCGGAAGCGTACATGGATTTCTCGTTATTGATTATAAACCAATAAATACTACGTTGGATTTATTACGTAATCGTCGGATTTTTAGGCTTTAAAACACTTTCTACAGTAACGACATCTCTGAGAGAGGATGTACACCTGAATAACAAAACGCGTTCAGCCTCGGCGAGCTGAAAAAGGAGCACTCTACCGTGTTGTAGCGTCGCCGCGCATCTTCCTTAGAGCGGGACGGCGATAGTGTTCATGCGCGTGCGATATTGCGCAGTGAGAAGGCGTGTCGCAGCGTCGATTTTGAAGACGGAGCGTCGAAAAATGACGTCGTCTCTTTCTGCCTGATCAGCTGATATGTATTTTTTGTGGTTAGTTTTTTAGTAACGTGATTTATAGTTTATGGTGTGGTTTCTACGTTACGTACGTATTTGATACTTATGAAACGTTATTATTATTCTGTTTCAATGATATTCAGTGAAGCTTCTCTAGAAATGATTGTTAATATTTAATAAAAAAAATTAATCATCGATAAATAATTTATATAATGTTTTATAAATAAAAACAGTTAATATTACGAATAAGGTATCTTACAATTTTACAATATTGTAACCGATACAAATAAATTATTCTTGTTGGAGTTCAAAATTTATTTATTTAAGTCATTTGAAATTAAAAATAACTGAGAGCCTTTCTCTGATTTTAATACTTATTAATCGACAAGATTTCAATTTTCTTAATATAAAATTAAAACTTATTTGCATATAAACAATGTTATTATGTACCGATTAGTTAACAATCTATATAAAACAAGTATTAGGTAACGATGATACCATATCAACGTTCAATAATCTTTTCATAAGTTATCATAAGATGATCCTAAAAGTAAAAATGGCTAAATACAAATGATGTGTTTGTAAATTCCCGATCATTTGATTAATAAACAAGTTTTCGAAAAAAATCAGAAAACCTAAACTTTTTTTAGCATTTTTTGCTGTAAAGTAATAAATTTCAAATAAAATCTACGTAAAGATTACATTTAGTCACATCTTTGATGATCTTCTTGTTCATATCGCAATTTTTCTATGTTGATAGTTTCTTTAAAAAAAAAACGTTTGCAAATAAACGGTTATTAAAAACATAAATAAATGTATAAATAAAGATAAAAGAAGGTGCACGTTATTTGAGCATAAAAAATCTAGATATTGAACATGTTCGTATAAATATTTTTGTTTGATTGAAATATATTATACTTTATCGGCCCTTGTTATTTTGAAGATGCGCATTTAAATAATAGCCTTAGGTTCCATAATATAATATGGATAACTGTAATATTAAATTAAAAATGTTTTACATATAAAACAGGTGGAATCGGTATGTCGAAGTTTCCGGGGTCGAGTCGGGTTCAAGGCGTAACATTCGAGGCACCTCTAAATATTCCTTTCTTTATAGGTTATCCAAATAAATTATACTTTTTATCTCACCTTTTGTCCATATACAATAAAAACATAATAAATTATAGTGTACCCGACCGAATCTTTATTATTTTCCATATGAGCAAACGTGCTATTTATTATTGCATACATAATGTATCACATTTTTTATCGTAGAAGCTTATTAAAAGCGCTTTAAGTAAATAACAACTAAATTATTGAAATTGCGTAATAAAATAAATTGAATTAATAATTCAATGCATTAAAATAGGCGGGTAACTTTTTTTTTCTCGTCTGTTTTAAAAACGATTATTTATATGAAATGAATCTAAATTATTATTTTCATACAAAAATAATTTATTACACCTAAAGATACCTGCCAAATGTATGTAAAGGGGAAAAATTCTTAAGGCACATTTAATTTTATATCTGGACTGATTAACTGCTTTTTTAAATAACATTTTTATAAAGAATTAGTTGCATTATTTATCACTAATTTTTTATTGAAAATTTTGATTTTGAAAATTATCATAGTATAATGATAAAATATTTTCTCAGTATGAGTGATTATTAATTTAATCGCTCTTTTTCATTTTACGTAATAAATTTTGAAACATCGTTTAAACCACTGCTTGCTTGCTTTATTATAAATATTATCGATCATAATATATAATAAACGACTTTAACCCAAAAACTGAACAATTCAGTTTAACGCTGTTTTAAATCACCATAAACGTCTCCTCATTTATATTTCATCAATATTATCTTAATCAAATTAATGTCAAGAACAGATATTTATAAATAATGGCCAATTCACATGAAATACATAAATATATGCACAGTATAAAAAGCGTAGCCGTGTGCGTCACTTTAGAAATACTTTGCGTAAGTATTTCAGCAAATACGGTTCATGTGGCTGGTGCTGCTTAGGTTGCTTCTTTCGTCATCCCAAGGGATGGAGAAGCTTCTTGCTGCCAATGGCGCGTGTTGATGCGAAGCACAAGAGGTTGATGTTTTGGATTTGGGACGGAGCGTGCTGACCAGGCGGCATGCACGCTGATTGGCTCCATTAGGGCTGCCGCGTGGGAACTGGGAGCGCCGCTCGGACCCCGCCGAGTGCGTGCCTCATCGCCGCTAAATACGAAGCGCTCGTGATTCTAATTGTTGCGCATTTGTACTTGATACAAATTCTTCTTCATCAAGTACCTCTCCTCAGAGGAGGCTGGCGACCATTTCACTGAGCATATACTCATGCTGAGCCAGTGTTCATGGTTTTCTCTGGGGGTCCTTCTACACCTCTGCGAGTCTGCGTATTAATCAGCATAATCTATAGTAATAATATCCATTGTGTGTGTATATGTATGTTTCCGTTATTTTTCCGCAGTTATGTGCCGAATTTCAAGACGATAGGATAATATTTTCATTCATAAACTAATTGAATAAAACTATGAAATATGCTTTAGCGAGTTTCAAATTTAGAATTTTTCAAATAAAGAACAGTGGAGTGAAAGTGATGCGTTGTTTGTGACACAAATGTCAAGCAATGAACTGGAAGGAAAACGTGAGCAGCGTGTTCTTAAAATTCGAGTACCCAGATATTCGAGTATTCAGCCAAACATATGTTCAAACACTATTGCATCATTCATCGAATACGTCATTCTGTGACGGGCAAAATTTCTAGTTATATAATACTTTCTTTTAAAAGCTCCGGCGTTTAGATCTGATACTCCTTCTGCAGCAAGCTACAGAAACAATAGCAGGAGTCCTCCCATCTCGACAAGGTACTTTCAGAGCACATCCCTTTACAAACATTCCAAGTTCACTTCTCCATCACGGATCCTTTATAAACGCTCAAGGTACGGAATGGCAGCCACGCACTAGCAACAGTTTTCATTTCGCCAGGAGTTTTCATTATTTGCGCTTTCTGTGCAAGACTCTTATTTGTGACCTTTTCAACTCATGGTATTTTAAGGATTATTTTATATATTTTTTAAATATTTTATTTTGTATTACCTTAGTTCTTCAAATAGTAGCTGTTTTGTGTGTTCAAGCTCCAACTCCATGAAGACGAACTGAGGCAATAGAACACTTGGTGAATCTCCAGCGAGATTTCAGTGTTATATCTTCTGAGCATAGTACTATTCTCAAGTTATTAAATATAATGCGTACTGTCTCAATTCTCATTTTTATTTCCTGGAAAAAAATATTCTTTATTTTCATTTTGTTAATTTACATTGTTATTTGAGCTATGCTTACAATGAAGTATGTGTGTATCCCCTAATCCCGCACGCAGCTTGTGGGGCTTAGATGGTAGCGTACATGGATTTCTATATTGGTAATCAGTTTCTTCCACTCACAGTTTTAAACTGGTTAAAATATTTTTCGTAAGAAATACCTGCACTATCCAATATGCATATCTTTAATATTTTCATTTTGTTGCGAATACTATAGTCTAGGTTCGAGTAATTTATGCCTAGCGATCTATTGAATTAGATGTAAGGAAAGGTTACATATTTCCACCCTCCATGACAACAGAGTGGTCTAACGTGTCCTCGACCTTTGGCATGCAATTACGAATTCTCATACAAAATGACCGCCCTCAGAGGGAACAACACACTCCCGCATTAAAATAAGCACCTTATATGGAAATATTTCGCCGAGCGCAGGTCGGGCCGGGGCTTGTCGTGGGAAGCCAGTACTTATAGCAGCCAGAACAGATCCAAAGTCAGGTTCTATGACAAAGTGATCCTAGACAATGTCAGGGCTGCAGTACCGGGTGGAAAGAAAACTTTGAGAATATTAAGAACGATAAGAAAATATGAAATATAAAATATACCATTATTTTTTTAATATCTTATGTTTCAATGTCTATTTACATTTTTTACTCTACAAAAAATCAAGATTCGTGTATGAATTTAACAATAATCGAGTAATGCTTAGAATTATTTTAAATGTAAACAATACTTACTATCTAACTAAAACCGAATAGAAAAGGTGACTTAACAGCAATAATATTATAAGTACATAAATAATACACTTTATTTATTAATTATTATTTTAAAACAATATATTTTATTCTATTGAAGTTATCGCTAAAAGTGCTTCAATTTTTAACGGAAGACCTTAGGATATATATTCAATTCAGCTTTGGTATTTTGAGGAACTTATTTTATTTTAAAAGTATTTTACAAATTTACTTTGACAAGTCTGTTGACACGATGCTTAGAAGTCCTAATACAAAAATAATCAGATTTTTTCAATTATATTAAACAATATATAAATAAATAAATCCAAGTTAATATTAAACTCAATACTCTTGAAAAAAATGTATGCAGAATTTACTTAAATATAGAATAATTGATAACCAAGGAAAAGATACCAATTTTTTTAAATTTATTTGCATCGTTGAAAGGTAGGGAAAGTGGTATGAATTGAGCATATTTGCAATTCATTTAAGCAAAGAAAACATATAAATCAACCAATAATAAAATAGCAGAAGCATTCTTATAAATCCTAGGATCTACTAAAATTTTTCAAGGAATTTTTCCGCGAACAAGTATCGACATAGAAAGAAGATGTTTATTAAATAAAATATAAGCTGTTACGTATATAATATAGTTTCAGTTTGAGGTGCAGTATTTGAATGTATCAGGATCACTAAGACCGTGTTTGGCCGGGGGCAGTTCACACTGGCCGTCACGCCGCCGCTGCCGCTTGTCGCGCTCTCCCACGCCCGCCCGCACGCGCGCGGTGGCAAGTGGCAAGGTGGCAAGGTGCCTCGCATCCGTGGAATCCAGAACGAATGGCGTCTAAGTGCAGGGCGTCCTGTCCGCGGAGCTGCCTTAGGAGAGAGCTTACGCAAACAGAAGCTGCATGTCTTAAAACACCGGAATATGCCAAAATCAACAGTTATGACCGTAGTATCAGAACGACATATCTATAGTTTTGAATTTAATGATACTATAAACGTACGAAGTTTATTTAACGGTGATAGACGTATTAAGCTTAGGGTAGAAGGACCCGGGGACCCACTACAGACTACACTATATTCCCCTTAGAAAACCATGAACACAGGCTCAGCATGAGTATGTGCTCAGTAAAATGGTCGCCAACCTCTTCTGAGGAGAGGCGCTTGATAAAGAAGACGTATTAGAATGGTTTATATGATACAAAAAAATTTTTTTTTATTGTTTCAATAAATATGTAATTACAACGATATGCCAGCAGTTAAGTTTTGCGTTTAGTAAAAAGTACTAACAGCTATTATTATTTCTAAAATATTAAAATCATACTATTTCTTAGCGTAAATACGAATTATAAAAGGCATATTTTTAAATATACATTATAAGCTAATTTTGAATTATATTATATTTAATATGATTATCCAAGTATTATAGTTTCGGCAACATGCTAGGTTGGCATTTTTTCTGCCTGAAGATGTGAATGTGAGTACCTTAGGATGTGAGCAAATCTAGACGTGTCAATAAATAAAAAGTGGGAATACTCAAAATAATCTTTAAATGAAATTCTATCTGGAGTTTTCTGTCAAAAATATTAAATTTACTTTTATAATATTTGAACATTTTTGAGGATTTTATAACAAAATATATCACTCTTATAGCACCATGTGTAAGTATACCCAATAATTATCGGCGATTGCCAGTATCTGTTCCTAATTAGCCATTGTCATCGCCTGCTCCATAAGCCACGACTCTGGGGCGGCGAGAGGAGCATGAGAACTGAGCCCCGGCGGTCATGGGAAATGACAGCAGATCGCCGTGCGCACGTACACTTCATTTTACATTTAAGTATCATATCATTTTGTGGAATTATGGGTTAGCGTTGAGGTGTAGAACCTTTTTTACGATTCGACGCATCGTACGCTGTCCATCGAAAATATAAATTTTAAATTGCAAAACTCCAGATTTATGCAACTAAACCGGTTATTCAATCATATTACTACTTAACAGCAAATATGAATAGCCGAACTGCTTGGAGACTACTATTGCATATGTTCATTAGCGCTTTGGCCTTTTAAAATCTTCTTCATACTAAGCAAGAGGAAAAAATCATCGGCTTATAAATATGTTATTTACAATTTAAAAAGCGTTATATACTTATATAACTATAATTTTATATAATATAAAGGTATTTAAAAAAATTGATGAATCAATGGTGAAATACAATTATTTTAGTACACTAATTCACATCTAATTGAACATTAAGTTTTATTAAGTAAACGAGTCTGTCATGGATATGTCACTACTTTAAAAATGATAATTGACAAAAATTTTAGTATGCAAAAAACTCACTATATTTATTGTCATTAACTGCACGTTTTTGTTATTTTATTTTCGATATTATAAAATTTCAAAAGTTCTTTTCAATATCATAAAATAAAAATACTCCTTTGTGTACTCATTAGAAGAATTTTATATACTACATAAAAGTTTGTATAAGAGTTTATTGTCGTATTCCATGTGATACTAAACCGAACAACCGCAATCATCTTATCTTATAATATTGATCATTATAACATCTCTAATTTAACTTATAGAGTTATTTATTTCATAATTAAAATTCTGTATTGCACTGATATTAAAGTGATCTTAAGCTTGATTTGTAATAAAATCATAAGGAGATATTCTCTTGGATCAAAGAAAGATTTATGAAGGAGAAAATTGTGAGTTACGGCTTGTGAAATATATTTAATTGATTAAATTAAACGGCTGTTATTTAATTGGTAAAATAATTAGCAAATAATCAGAATTTTACATTGACTTAATACATAAAAAAAACCACAATGTGTCTCTTCAAAATAACAAGTTAGGTTACGTTAGATTGAAAATCGCACTTTGTGTCTTCAAAATGGTACGTTCATCACTCTTCTCACTAATTGAAACGCAAATATGTTTGAGTTTCAACTAACACAAGATATTGCTCTCCATAATAGGAGATTCTTTACTTTAGCTTAACAATATTGCAAAACCTTGGTATTTTAATGAAATTATCGAACCGTCATAATTTACTCCCAAACTTTTTGTGAGAGTCAATTGGCTATATATACATGTACAATGAGGAAAAGTAATTATTTAGTAACAGTATGTATTACAGTTCTTTATTAATATTGGCCTTTTTTGCCAGTGTGTACTTTCTGTTTAAGAAATAGGATTTTTTTTCCTTTTTTAATAAATCTAACTAATATATTGGTTACACACTTACTAAGGACCGTGGTGGTCGAGGAGAAAGTCTCAAGCCTCGATTGCACGCAGACGAGATTTGAACAGCTCCGTGTCGTAAATATTATTAAGAGGAATTTCTTGCTTGTCGTTACATTATTAAATATTTTCATTTTTATTGTAAAATCTTTTGTCGTTCCTATGTAATGGAAGTGTAGGCTTAACTCGAATGTATTAAAGTAGATTTAGGAGGCTCGCGAGGCAAGCTCGCCCTCCGCGCGTTCCGTCCCCCGGGCGGCGAGTCAGGTCGCCCGGTACATGTGTGAATAGGCGGCACGTAAAATAATATTGATTGAGTAATACCTGTGATTCCTTGTGTTCGTTCTCGCCGTCTGACCCCGGGGCCAGCCGAATCCGTACCGCAAGTGTAGCGTCCGCCGAAATAATAGAATTACCTGTAATAAAATGCGCCCAGTTCACATCATGACCGGTGACCGAGCTAAAAGCACGAAAAATGCCCGCCTTGACGAGGAAATGATTGCGAATGATGGGAATTATTCTCTGATGCACAGTTAGAGGTTAATGACGGTGCATGTGTGATGTGCAATATGCATTATTGGCCTCTCCGGTGGAATGATGAGGTATTATTGAATCGTATTGTTACTTGTTACTTCCCCGCATTGGACGATAAAAACGATATTATGCTGGATGCCTTTGAATTATCTCAATCTTTATTGTGATTATTCGTTCAAATCATCGTTGATGCAAAATAAGAACCATTCCGTGCACTATGATTAAAACGTATTATATAAATTTAAAAATACGTTTTATTTAAATATATTTTTATGGTTATGTGATAATTATTTTTTTTAAATATTTTATAATCAAAATATCGCATCAATTTTGAAAATTCGAAAAAAAAATTTTATTCAGAAGACAACACATATTTAAGTTAAGCTTTGAATATTTGTGTTTATGAAAATTGGATGCATCCAAATGAACAACTTTTTGCAAATTTATGGGTGAACAGGTAACATAGTACATAGCTAACATCACTTTGCGCGCAGACACACTCCGTTCCCTTCGCGTTCCAGTTGTTTTAGAAAACCCGGTCCGTCCACAGAAGAAGATCCGGCAGCTCGGCGCGGCGGGTACGTCCGAACTTCGCCTTGGCTAGCGGAACGCTTGAGCATTGCTATTTACCCGGGATAAACAATTTAAATAGAATAATGGCGCACGCTAGGAAGCCTGTCAATAATTTCAATTTTCTAAAGCGATTTCTTAATTTTAAGTGTTTAATAGTGCGCAGAGCAAATATGGACGCGTCAAAAGCTTTTAAGGTTAGTTTGCTTTGAAGATATGCGTGGCCAGGTGAAGTAGAATGGTTTGCACGTCAGGTGCGCACGACGGGGGCACGGGTTCTCGGGTGACGGTCCCGCAGACCAGGGCTGATACTAATAGATGAATTTAAATAGTTAACAAAATTCACGCTAGTCAAAGTTTTTTTTTAAATTTAAAACAACAACCATTTATAATATTGTTGAAGATTTCAATAACTAAAAATTAGTGATTATAGAAAATTGAATTCCCATGCTGAATTGAAAAATGTGAAAACGTCATCGTCTAACAGTTTGATGTCTTAAAATTATTCATATATTTAATAAAAATATCAATAAACCTTTAGAAATAATAAGCTTAAGTTTTTTTCATAAATTATCACAGAGACAATCATATTTCATGTTATTTTAAACAGTTTTCCAGTATGACAGTGCATTTTGAAGTGCGACATTCATTAAAATAATGATCGCAATAACAACAATATAAAATCTATAATCGCTTCGTTCGTTTTCCAGGCAAAATCTAATAATGACTACACTTTTATCGGTGAATCGTTTAACTGTGACATATGCGAAAACTATAAGAGTTAATAAATTTTGATTTCTTACCTATACATCAGTTTGTAAGTATGATTAAACTTATCACCTTGTACACAGGTGAGTTGTAGTCGTTTGAGATAGTGAGATACTGCGTGGCTAATTCATTAGAGAAATGTCAAATCAACGCGTAGGGTCATTTGCGGCACTCATAATGTTGTGAACGACGTCTGTCGCTTTCCCTGACTCGGTCTCTGGAAATACTGACTTACACATGAAAATGCAGATGTGATATCTAAGTAATACCAATTACAAATTCTTAGATATATTCTTGCAAACATGGTTACTTAATACAGTTTTTAAGACTTCAATTAAACTAACAACAGAGTTGTTCCTAAAATTATGATACTCAATATCTAACTGAGAAAACTGGGTAATGCGTCAACAATCAAAAACTGTATTTATTTGTTTTGATGCGCTAGTTTGGCTTATAATATATTTATAATGAATCTGACATTTATTTTTCATTTACACACTATCAAATTGGTATATTGAATACTATTTTTATCAACTAAAATATGGTTGTTTTTATTAAAACCAGTCGTAAAATTATATATTTTATTAGTAATAAAGTATTTACTAGCAAGCTATAAGTTCAAATGCCAATATAGAAGTGATTAAAGCTCCATTGTTTCTGAGGCACGGGTAGGTATTCACTATTAGTGCATAGACGCTAACAATTTACTGCAAAATGCATCGGCCTGACCACTAACCACTGTCGGAGTATTGCATACCGCACGCAGCTAGTTCACATTCAAAAACAACTAGTTAGCAGATGCATCGGTTAAATAATTCCCCCTGTGTACCAGAAACCGCATTATGATGTGTTATATTGATTGGAAATTGGAAATCATATTGATTAACGAGTTTTCTGGAAAACAATAAAGACATCCCTGTTGCGTATTAGACTTATTTTATGAATTTGCAAAGAATACACAAATCATTAAATTTTATTTTTAGATAACTTAAGATTTTATAAATAACATCAAAATTAATATATTTTTTTATAATTCACGTATATTGAAAGACTGATTCATCTTTCACGTATATTAAAAAATATTTATTTATTTTTATAATTATTGAAGATTCAAATAAATAATAATAAATACGGGATAAGCTTATTTATAGCAAGCGGTCTTTAAATAAGGTTTGTGTTTGTGCCGTCGATGTGTAAGCATAAACATTGTTATTTTCGCATGTATAAATATTCGCATATTGCAAACTCGAGGTATGCAGTCCTAGGGTCCATACATCTCGCACCATATCTTCCGAACATATCCACCGACCTCAGATTCCATGCCTTAAGTCACAGAGGTATCACAGCAATCGAGAACACCAAATCACGGAGACCTCAGTCCGTTGGTCTTGGAACTTCTTCTGGTCGTCCACTGGGCCTTGCGGTATAGACCGGTGATATGAATATTGTGATAATTTAATTGGATATCTAATGTCCAGAAAATTTATTGAACAGAATTTTGCGCGGTGTTCTTAGGTAGGGTTGGTAAGATTAAATTAAGCAAGCATTTACACCTTGTAGTATTAAGTTAATATATATTTTTAAATCTTACCAAGTGTATGAATAAAAAGTGATATTTGGATTGTTGCCTGTATAAATTGTTTGGTTGCATTGTGATAACTAAGATTGAAGATATTTTAGAAATACACTGAAAAAAATATGTAAAGTAGTAGGTATTGTAGGTATAAATATTTTTAAACTAAAACGTATGCTAATGGTTGATCATAGAGTTAGGCAGCAGGTTGCCATCCCTTACTGCGGCAGTCAGCTGCGAACATACGTTAATACCAAGAATGCCTTATTACTGCGCATGTCCTTTGAAAGCTCGCGCATATTTTAAGCGCATCTTCAGTTCCGCGTTTGGAAGCCCACCGGACTAGAACTTGCCTGGCCACCATTTGGGATTGCATCGAACAATGATATGCGTTTGCTATTCGAAACACCAGTTCGCAATATCTGCACAGCAGCTGTGCTTTGATAATTAATACATTTTAACAAATTGTTTATTCGGTTACACGTGGCTTAAAAAATTTAGTGCAAACAATTTAGTTCAAGTATATTTACAGTACAGTCGTACGTATAGGAAAGATTCATATTCTAATAAATTTATATATGAGAAATTTCGAAATAAAATTTTAGAGTTCCTGGTCTCCTTTCATTTCCATTTCTTGTAAAAGTAATGAAAAACCAACAAAACCCTCTAACAACCGAGGCGAGTTTCTACAGACTTCAACGTGCAAAAAGGATGAGTACGGAGCTTTGGAAGCCATTAACGTCTAACAACTATGTACGGTGAATAATTTATGAAAAATAGTTTCCATTGTTCGGTATATCTATGTTAACGCGTTAAACGGAGTGAAGTTTTATCCCAGTGCGGTGTGCATGCCTGAACGGGGTATTGTTCATTTTCATAAATGCAAGTTTACTCGGAGTTTTACTGCAATAAACTGGTATGAGAGGATAACTTGCTAAAACAAATCCAGCTAAGACTTTTATGAATCCATACACCAGAGTTAAGACCGAGTAAGTTGCTCTTAATGATGGTTTTTTGCATGTTACTATTTCTATAAATTATAAAAGAGACATTGATGCGACAAACCGATCGTTTTACTCTGATACGTCTGTAAAATGTTTTTTGCATATTGAGGTGAACTTTTTATTTTTTCATTAATCTTCTTATTTGTTCAGTCATTCCTTAGAAATTTATGTTTGTACAGATATATTACTACATATTATACATTTTACTGCACAAGGAAAAAAATAATTTCAAGAATATTTTACGGGATTATTTTTATAAAGAATGAATAAAAAATCTTAGTTACATATAATGCATAAAGGACATAGATATTCATAAAATAAAATCACAGGTTTACGTGAGAGACATGTGTGGCAATTCTTGAATTACCCAAGTATGAAATGCAGCACATTTATAAATCTTGAGAGAATTCTGAAGTTGTTGATGCGTGTACCGCTTGACCCAAGAATTATATAATTTAAAAAAAATAAATGCTTCTCTGAGTAATGTACACAGATATCACATAACTTAATTTACATAATCAATCCTGATGAATATCTCCACGCTTGTACATTTGCGCGGCGGACTCTGACGCAAGCGTGATCCTTTTGTTGTGAGGAAAATTTACGAGTCACTATGATAACTCAATAACAAAACGAAATATTCTTCAGTTCCATTAGACGGTAACCTTTATACCGGGGACGGACCTCCATGCGTTTTTATTTCACAACAAATTAGCTCATATATCACAGGCAGATACTAATCAACTGACCCACCGGCTGAGAAGTACTGTGGTTCTTCAACTTTAAAGAGTCATCGAAACATCATATTCGGCAGTAAAACTATCCTAAATCGAAAAACATTATTTGGGAAATTATGTATTTGTTTTCTGAGAAACTCAATACACGAGTAAATAATAAAAAAAGTTGGCACAGCTCTTATGAGTTTAATGAATATATATGTACTGTCCAATACCCGACAGGCCAAAATAGTTAATAGATTAATTATTTTTTTTAATATACATCTTAACAAATTTACAATTTTTAATTTAAATTTACTTTCAAAACAAAAAATATACTTTTTAATTAAAAGGCAAATATTTTATTTATGCTAGTATGTACGATTGAAAATCATAGCAATACTTTTTTAAAATAACCAATAATTCTTTATTTGATAAAAGTATAATGTTACAGTGTTGTATTTTACTTTTTAATATTATTCAATTGTGAATAGAAATGATGTCACGAATTTTTTGTCTCCGATATCAAAATATACGACCTTTCTAAGTGATAATTAATCATTAGTATCAAAACATTATTCAGATTCGCTGAAATATTTCATCATTATCTGACAAAAAAAATTGGAAAGCTTTGAATAAAAATGTTTTAATCAAACAGTTTTAGAGTCGCAATTAAGAACAACGAGTGAATGGAAGAAAATGGGCTTAGACTGATACTAATAAATTTAATAAAATATAAAGGGGTGGTCTATATGAAACTTGTAAATCTCAAGTTACTTCCGTGGTATACCTGTTCAATTCTCATTCACGTGTGCCTTGACAATCTATTATAAATTAAGAGCGCATCTTTTCTTCGTCTATAATTGGAAAATTATATAAAGTTGACGGGCAGATTTTTGAAATATCGTACAAAGTTATTTTATTATTTGAAAAAAAAAAATATGTGCTAGAAAATTTATAGTTGAGTAATTGTGTACTCCACTAAACCTTGAAATCAATTTTGATAGTTGATACGTATGCGTTCAGAAACATATATTAATTTTTGAAGAGATTCAAACTCTATCTTAGGCTACTTCTGGTATCTTAAAAAGTCAGTCTGTAATTTTTATCGCATTTCAAAACAAAACATCATTGGACAATTAAAATAATCTTAAATTATAAACTGCTTTATATCGATATATATATATATATTTAAATAAATTTTATCATGACTTTTAACATAATATAAACTATGCTTGCTATGTATATTAAGATTGTTAAATTTAATCAAACTCTTCTTTATGAGTTTTGAATGCTTATAAAAATGGTTATCAGATTTGAAGCATCTTATTAAATTGTGTGAATGTAAAGCATGAACATGTGATTTTTATCTGAAACATAGACTGATATCGAACTATTGCAAAATATATATATATATATATATATATATATATATATATATATATATATATATATATATATATATATATAGTAAGCTCCTTAAAATAAATACTTGCTGTAACATTATTATAAAAAGGCCAGTAATTAATGACTTAAAGAAAAAGCTGTTGAAATATCAGGTGCTCGTATATTTAATTTAACAGATACCTTTCAACCAATTGATTAATTTTTTGTTGCTGATATCTAAGAAATAAATAAAATTAATTAACACTGACAAAAAAAAATACTTTAAATTAAAACTTTCTAATTAAATTATTCATATTCCGGTGAGAAATGAAGACGGAAAAAACCCAGCACAGCACAAAAAGTGACTTCACATCGATTCGGTGGTTCGCTCGCCGGGCCCAGATAGGGGATCTCGGGTTCGGGGTTCACCCGGGTAATTAATATCCAGCCCGGCACCGCGACCCCGGTGGGGCGGGGCCATTAGGCGCACTAAATAAACATTGGTCGGGCCCTAATTATATGTTACAGTTCCCGCTCGGTGCGGGGCACGCCCCTGCGGCCCGGCTCGGTCATCGGAATCTCCGCCGCACCATCGATTGATCATCAACAGTGGCGCGCTGACTGCACAAATAGTTCACTTGAAACCCTACAAAAAATATCATCATATTTATTCAAAATGTAGCATATGTAATAACGTAAACTTTACCTCCGAAAATGTGAACAATACAGCAAATTTTTTTTTTGTGTAGTTTAGGCCTAGCACACGCTTAAGGTTGGTAATTATAATTATCAACGTTAAACATGTGCTCAATAAACAATCGCAGTCAGCGGTTGGGCGCGGCGCTGCGCGGAGTGCCGAGGCGGCCCTGCCAGTGTTTACACATGACTTAATGCTGTGCATCTGATAAACTGTAATTGGATTTACATAACGCCGATATCTTCGATTTAGCAGGACTGTACTCGAGATATTATGAACGTATAAAAAAATTATAAAATTTTATTATTCGTTTTATTTTTGTCAACCTTCGGAGACACTTTTGTGAAAAAACGAATGATTTTTTTATGTAATCATACATACGGAAAATTGTTAACCCACTCAAAAAATATTCAATTGTAATACATAAATGTAAAAATGGATATTACAAAACCGAAATCGTATGATAACTATTTTTTGGATATTTTCGCTAACGTGTTTAAAGTATTCTTCCTAACATCACTAGCGATGTAATATTTATAAAATTTAAATTTTTAAATTTAAATTTCAAGATTCTTTATTGCTCGTATAATATATTACATTTGGTCCTTAGGGCTATGTTTAACAATACGGTATTTTCTGCCCCTGTTACTGCGCGCAGTTTCTGGAGCTTACAATGTGTGGTCTTATGTGGTAGTGTACATGTGGATCTCGTGTTTGTGTTTGTAGTAGGTGAAGGAAAAATATGCGTTAAAAACCCTTTTGTAGCATGAGTTAAAATAAATATTAAATTTTAAAATTAGATAACAGTATAACAGAATAACAGTGGGGGGGGGGGTGGAGGGAGGGATAGTGGAGGTGGGCGGGTGGGTAAACTTAGCGATTTTACTGAGTTTATATAAATCAATACATCCTAGTTATTATAAAGGAACATTAGCTGGCTTATATGATTAACAACACATATTGTATTTTGAATTTAAATATTTCAGGGCTAGGGATGGGGTACAATAGTCATCCCAACATTTCTGGTCTTGGCTACTTGGCGCTCCTTCTTGTACAGAGTACCCCGGGAGCCGTCGGAGACCGTTATATTCTCACCGAGGATATATAATATTTATACATCTACATGTTTTAAATATCATACGACTACCAAAAAAAATAGTTATTGCAAAAAATACATAAAGCCATTATGGGCGTTTTTAATCTATTTTTTTTAATTTACTTAAATTTACTGCATGATAATTTAATTATTTTTAGATTTATTGGTCCGCACTCCATTGGTATATTGGTAGCTATGGTCAATCAATAAAATGAATGAAATCATCTCCAATGCGGGCCTGGCCGCGCGCGCCCGCCTGGCCGCCCTTCCCTCCCCGTGTAGCAGTCATACTTAGGCGGCCCGAGATGCGCGGATAACCTCACAATTAATTTATTATAAATATTTGAAGGCATTTTTTGTGCACGCTATGAGAACTCGTGTTTAATTCAATAAACCAACCGAGATCACGCCCGCCCTGGTTCTGTATTAGTCTCTGATCAGTGACCATGATTCAACTTTATACTAGGGCTTGCATTCATATAATATATTTTTAAATTTAAAATATTAATATTTTACTTAAAACTTCAAGGATGCTCGGCGAAAAAATAGTCCTTACTCTTATTTTTAATCCCTACTATTAACGTATCGATTTCTAGGTGCAAAGCGTTTAATACAATGCTGTTCGCGCACATAAATTCTTACAGTGAAAATTTATAAGATATCTTTTTCGTTTGAATTCAATAAATATTCTGTTATAAACTACCATTTTACTTCAAAATCAATTGAGTAGTAAGTAATTCATTTCATACAATCAATTAATTACATAAATTATTAGATTTATAATTCTTTGCTTTACTTAATTTTTAAGACGTTGTTCTGTTTCTATTGAAACTATTTGTAACCCCATTTTAATAGTAAATAACAGATGACTACTACATATAAAAATAATTTTTTCGGTGAAAAAGATCATCTCAATCTTTAGATGATGACCTATATTAAAAAATATATAATTAAAAAAACACGTTAAGAATATATTTATATGATAAGCGTGCAATAAAGGACGTGTTACCTATAAAACATACAACCTTTGCCTGCAGATTATAACAATACAAAAAATACCAATTCCAATATTGAAGAATGATCGTTTAGTCTTGGCCATCCATGCAGCGAGTACATCATTTATATTGTAGTACTAAGCAGATGCATCAAACTTGTGAGAATCGATATGATTTATGGTTAGCATGCCATAAAGCCAGGCTTGTACCAGCCATATTATGTAGCAATGGACCCATTTAAGTGTCTACGAGTTCATACAGCATTATTTGAAAGTGACGGAAAGTCTAGTTTAATATTAATATTTGCAGGGTGATATATGAGTTATAAAAACGTAGATATACAGTCCATATATAATAATTTATAAAATAAATTCAGAGTACATTAATAAATATCAATTTGAATAAACATAATTCAAAAAAAAAAACAGTGTGCCACCTAAAGAAGATATAACAAATATCCAATTTCAATATCTCGTGCTAAAATTTTCACTAATATAAGCTTGGCCTTAGTTTAGGTTAGGTACAGAGTCCGGTTGTATTTGCCACCCACACTACAAATTAGTTCAGCCTATCTGAGATCTTGCAGATTTGAAACCATTTAAAATATCGACCGTCGATGTTTTCACACGTCAGACGCGTTGGAGAAAAAAATGGCTGCGAATGTTTTTCTGCAATTATTATTGAATGCATTTGTAAAGTGAGACTTGCGGAGTGCAAAAAATTGCAAAGTAATTTATCATCGCCTCAAGTGTATCTGCACTCCGAGGATATTTATCTCACTATCGAACAACAGGGATGACAAAAGCCAATATTTTAATAATCATAAACTATTTAGTTTCAATTTCATGGTCTTTTTTCCCTTAAAAATCTAAAGATAAATAATCAATGCACATTTTAAATAAACAATTGAAACAGAATGCAACCATTTTTTAGCGTATTGGTGGATGTAAAAAGGAAGCGAAAAGATGCATTATGCGGGAAAAAAATTACTGTATTATTGCACAGTATAATTAATAAAATATTTTATTATTATCAAACCAAGAGAGTAACAGTAATCCGTGAATAATATTGTTTTAAGTAAATAATACATAAATTTGCTTTATTTTACCGGCAACTGTTAAATTAAAAGTCAAAAGTTAAATGTTGGTTTACCATCCTTGCTCTATATAAATTGTACCATTGGAATATGTTTGTTCAAAAGGTCAAACTGTTCTTCGGTCAAACTCGCCAGGGGCGGCGCAGGTGACAGGAGGAGTCCATGACCGCCAGGGCCGCACCAAAATAAAATATTTTAATATCTTTTATTTTTTATTCTATACAGAAATACGATAGTTAAACATATATACTCAGTGTTTAATATGCTTTTGCTAAAAAATAATCATTGCACTAAATCCACGACTTATTTTTTCTTATCATGGTGTTAAAAAAAATATGTCTGCAAAACACTTTTTGTAAACGATATTTAAATCACATCTTGCCATTGGGAATATTGCCTGAATAATACAAACCAGATGCGATTTCATAAAATATAAATTGTTTGTCAAATGGTTGGATAGGTTGAGTGACTTCGCGATCCTGATGGGACTCTGGGCAGTCCGCTGTGTGGTCCACTTCAGTCTGGATGGCCGGTGGAGATTTGACGGACACCGCCCGTGCTCGCCATCGGTCCAGCAAAGATTGATGGAAGCGCGGCCGGACCTCCGCGGCGCGCCACACCTGGGCGCTAATTGGCCGGGGCAGGTAACTCGCGATAACCTCCGTAATTGAAGATTGTTCCAATATTCGCCATTGATTCTGTGGGAACTGTATCGTATCCCAAATTAAAGCTCTTGTATTTTTACTTATTTTTAATAATATATATTTTCTGTATTAAAGACACTTATATGACTGCAAGAAAAATATTTAAAAATAATCATCGATTCTTGTTGTATTGTTAAAACACAAAAGATTCATTTAAACAATATAACAATATATTCGATTGATTGAACTCATTTTGGAAACAGTATTGTGGAACGATAAATAGTTTGTGTCTCATTTACGTCTAGGACTCATTCAAGTAACACCAACGAATTCACTCATGTGGCCTCCGCACTATGTATGCAAAAATAAAATTTTCTTGTTCTTAGTGAAAAAAATATTTTATATTTACTTCGGCAAACTAGACTTTAATACCGTTATAACTATATCGCTGCAGTTGCTTACACAATGTGCTATGTAGTTGGTTTATCATTTTTATTATAAAGCAAAATTATTAATTGAACAGATTGTTGGCAAAGGAAAATAGTATGCACAAAACAATTGTCTTTCAATGTTATAAACAATTTTAAAAGTGCATTTTTAATGGCGGGAAACACTCGCTTATAAGCATTCAAAGTAGAATTATAAATTTTGCAACGGAGCATTGTTTGTTTTTGCATAAAATGCACCTAACAGCCTTTTGTCTGGACGAAAGCAACACGGATTATTTATGACAAGTAAACATACTATAGTAACCTTTAATATTGCACCCTGCCGCATTAATTTATACATTATGTTAAAAACTAAAAAAAATCTTTTTCAACATCGACGGGAAATTTTAACTTCTTTTTCATAAAATTTTTCAGCATTGTGTCGATTTTATATTTCTTTTGACTTATATATATTATTGAATGCATCAGAGTTGATATTATTAATAAGTTTGAATTTTTGATCGCCTTTTAAGGTTTGTTTTGTTTTTTTATTTGATTGAATATATTTTTAGTACTGAAACTGACACGCTTGGTAAATAATCTTAATATGACACCGCCTAGCGCCAAAAAAACTAAATTTTAATACCACGTTATTGTACAAACACCAGTCATCTTTGTTTATTTATCTACATTTATTTATCCTTACCTAACCTATCAAAAAATCTTGACGCATTGATATTTGACCTGTTTACACCAAAATTTTATAAATTTTAATTGTAATATTACATAATTACTTGCGACTATTTTACATATTCAAAAAATAAATTTGCGTAAACATTAAATTAACATGACAATAATATAAGTCGAATTATTTGACATTGTACTGTTTACAGCGAAGTATTGTTCGTTGTTGCGTGTAGTTTTTTTTTTGTATCTAAGGAAAATGTTACTCTAAAAGATACAGGACAAATGATGAGTCGGTTTAATCTGGTAATTTATTTGATTGAGAAATTTGTATGCAATAATTATCAATAAATAAAAGATTATCCGACCAGGATGTCTGGGTCTATTCATACAGACGCCATTATATCAGGTATTGGTGTTTATATTAGTTTCTATTTTATATGAAATTTATATTTTTTATAAATTTATACATGATTATTTTTTTGGTCTCTCGCTTAACATTTTTGTGGAAACAAGCATATATTTAATGGCCTACATATAAAAATATTTCAAAAAAACTGCCCAAAATATCTGTATTTTATTTATTTAAAAAAAAAATCCTCCAAATTTTGTTGACCTATCAGATTAAAGATTTCAATATTATTGAAATTGAGCTCCACTTCAAATACGATAAATATAATTGCATCTTCATATTCAAAAAAAAAAATTTGGATTTAATTTTAAAATTAATAAAACGTCTAACATCTTAACTAAAAATATTTGATTGCATCGCCGAATCAATGTTTCTCAAATAAGTATTTATTCAAAGTAAATACGAGATTTTATAACAATTATACACTAAACATTACAGCGATTCTAGGCTAGTAGACTTACATTGCATGAACAATATTTTTATCCTACAACGAAAGATCTGCAATTTAATTTTACCTTTATCATTAATTAAACACGTGCCATTACAATGTTGTATTATAAAATGCTAACAAGTGAATTCGTACAAGGGGCAAACGTACGTTCCTATAATCTACATTTTGTAAAATGGCAGGGCCGGGCCGGGGCTGGAGATCGCCCAGGACCTATAAAGTATCTGATTCCATCTCGGGGCCGTCCTCGGTAATTATTGGTGAGCGGCGCGGCACAACCGGCAATTATACTCCCACGCGTGCGCGCAGTCCGCCGCGCAGGGCCGCACTCGGGGAAGCACCCCCCGGGGCCTTCATTTATGATTTATAATATTTTTATACTTACAGCTCGAAATTAAATTTTAATATACTCGTATATCAGAAAATTCATTCGTTTGAAAACAGTCAAATTGGATCATTAATTGTATTTATAATTATACTAGAAATGTAGCCCGTCACAGAATGACGTATTCGATGAACGATGCAATAGTGTTTGAACATGTGTCTGGCTGAATACTCGAGTAGCTTGGGTACGCTGCTCACGTTTTCCTTCCAATTCATTGCGTGACATTTGTGTCACATTTCGTGTCACAAACAACGCGTCACTTTTCACTGCACTGTTCTTTATTTGAAAAATTTGAAATTTTCGCGGTGAACAACAGAATCCTTTAATTCGTACACATTGAAACTCGCTAAAGCATATTTTATAGTTTTATTAAATTAGTTTATGAATGAAGATATTATCTTATCGTCTTGAAATTCGGCACATAACTGCGGAAAAACTTACTTAACTTACATGCAAAAAATCAGTGTTGTATCTTTTAAGATATTGTATAGAGAACTAAAAAATGAGACATACATACACACACAGTGGATATTATTATTATAGATTAAAAAAATTAATTTAATTGTAATAATTATTATAATGATAAAAGTAACTTTGTATTCTGTCTTCACTTTGAGTTTATTATATTTTATGCATGACTTGTTTCGACCAAATAGACTAAGTCATCATCAGATGCATAAGATGCAGTTTAGTTATGCATCTGATGATGACCTAGTCGAAACTAGTCATGCAAAAAATATAATAAACTCAAAGTGAAGACAGAATACAAAGTTACTTTTATCATTATAATAATAGATCTTCACCAATCAAATGCCTTGTCCTTCAACAAGATATAATAATTTTTTTGTTTATTAATTAACTCAGATAATACGTACCTATTAAGGAATTTGTAAAATGATTAGAAATGATTCCTAATATACCTTATTGTTTTCAGGTATACTATATATATAAATAACACAATGTGCGCAAATAATATGAATATTAGTATACAAGTTAATACGAAAAATATTAAACTAAAAATAGAACATAACAGTGGCCGTAGCTTATTAGTATTAAATATATATTCAGCTAAGTACAAGTCGACTGAATAAAATATATTTTTTGTGATAAGTCTGTTTTTCTTTATTTACGTTACTATTTGATACATTTTTAAAAGATCAATATTTCTTGTAATATCCAGCTAATATCAATATTATCCTCGAACATAAATAGAATATTATGAACTATACTTTTAATAAAATCCAGGGGTTTCTGTATCCCCAGTAGGTCCCTGATCACACTAGCAGTGATAAAACCAGCCATCACAATTTATGCAGCCATAAGGCATATCGTTCAGCGGCGTGGGAACAACCATTAAACCATTCTTACGGCCGTTGTTTGTCTATGGTAATTAAAATTCTCGGATCGATATTTGTTTTTCGGCAATCGTATTCCGTTTGATTAACTGGCCGGGCACGTGTTATCAATGTACCGGGTAATGAAGAAATTTCATTAAAACTACTCGAGATGGTTCAGTCTCAAGTCTGTCGACGGCTTATTTTTCTGTGTTATTCGGTTTCATGAATTAATGTTTGGAGTCGTTTAGATTACTGGAGATGGTCTATACCGGATATCTAAATGAAAATATAAATTACAATATATTTTATATAAACTAACTTTTTAAGCCTTTCTTCCTTTCTTTTTTTGATGCCACATTTGCAATCTAACAAAATCAATACGTGCAATTCTAAATAAGCCTTTTTTGAAACGCTCACTTAGAGTTGCAAGTAAGAGTAAGTCTTTTTTTTTATAACGTACTTGTCGAGCTTATAAAACAAATATGAGTTTGTAAATGTAAATTAATATAATTGGTTAAATTAATAAGTAATTCATTCATGAAACTGAATGACGCGTTCACAGAAAAAATTGTCGAGGCATTGTTGGATTCAAATCTACACTCCCGGCCATCGCAGCGTGGCGCCTTAATCTTTCTGACTACAGTGCCGCTGAAAATAAGCGATAATTTAAATCTTATTTCCTAGTGCCCACCGACGTACCTATGCCATTTAAATTTGATCGAAAGCATCCTTGACTTTATTTAAAGATATATTTATACAAGCAACTTTTAAGCACGCGGTTAAACTATCGATGCGAAAAAAGAGTAATGAACCTCTAAGCTCTGCACAAGACTAAAAAAAATCTTTTTATATTCTGGAAATCATGTTTTATTAAATAATATTTTAACACTGCATTTTCGCATTATTTTCCGGTAATATTTGTTATTTTTTAAAAAAAATTATGTAAGTACTAGTATAATGCACATTGATTTATTTATAACTGAATAAAATTTATGTTGTATTAGCCAATTTAAAAATACACAACGATTAAATTACATACATAATTTTTTTTATAAAAATTCACAATTTGTTTTAATAATCATGTTAGAATGGAAAGATAACTTATCAGTCCAGAGGTAACCAGAAACTATACTGCATCTGAATTTACAGGAATATATTACAGAAAACCAGTTCTCTCGCGTAACTCTTTTTTAATTTCCAAATTTCGATAGTAAACATCTCCGCCTTGAAGTGTCGATTTATTTTTTCAGTAACCCGATACCGTTCCTCTCAAATAAAGATAAGTTCTAGCAGATACCGGCGGCGGGCGTGAACTCGACCGCTTTCTAGATTGTACGATTATGCAGGAACATTCTATCGACAAAGCGTATCCATTACATTAAAACAGAATCCACCACAAATTGACAAACAATACTTTATACGCGCGCGGCGACATCCTCCCGTGCCGTGAAATACCGAGAACTAATAAATACTATCGA
This sequence comes from Atopsyche davidsoni, assembly GCA_022113835.1. Taxonomy (NCBI): domain Eukaryota; kingdom Metazoa; phylum Arthropoda; class Insecta; order Trichoptera; family Hydrobiosidae; genus Atopsyche; species Atopsyche davidsoni. The sequence continues at coordinate 12,227,661 of JAILWY010000023.1, forward strand.
CATTGAAATACGAGCCCAACAATAAATCCGTTCTACCTCGGCTACCTAGGACTCCCATTTACCATTCCCCGCTTAAAACAAACAGGCTTGATTATTTATTCGATGCATACGCTCTCGGTGCATCGTCGCGGATCGCCCGAAACACCTTCCATACGTGATCTCGCGATAAGTTTCCTTACCTATTTCTAGATCTACTTCCGGTCGATCCAAAATCTATCGCCATTTAAAAATTAGACGCATCCTACACGCGGTGCAGCGGGGTCATTGCATTCCGCCAGGTATATTAATTCAAGGTGAGACGTTTAATGTGCTTGCTGGTTGAATGAAAATGGCGACACTTGCTATTCAAATTTTGAAAATTAATTATTCGGATGGAGTTTATGACCTTAAACGAGCTAAGATGGAGCGCCCATATCCTACTTACGGCTTCCGTTTGATAAAGTATATATATACGAGAACATGACAATTTACACACTCACACTGTATTTCCTCTGAAAATTTCAAGTTATTACAGGACACGATTCGATTTTATTTTATAAAATTTTAAATGGTTAACTGTCCTAATTATTTATATCAAGCTGCAACATCTAGATTTTATGAATCTTTAGTCAAGCTATGGGAGAGACTACAATCAAAATGAAGATTAATATTTCATATTCTTTATATTTTTATTTTCTAATATATTTCACCTCATATGCAATCAAAATTTGAGCCCCCAAAGTAAATAATATTAAATATTTTTTTTTTTCAATATTTATAACATTTTACTTGTGACACTGTCGTAATAAGATATTTAAAAAAACGTAAGATATTAAAAAATCACGTGAATAAGTAGATATAATTAAAATTATGTTTGATCGTCATTTAACAGAAAAAAAATGAATATAAGTTTTTGGTAACTTTTATTAAAAATTAATTACAAAAGGTTTTATTAAAGATATTTTTACTTCCAAAATGAATAAAATTTTAAATCAATACAAAAACGACCGTTGTTGAAAATTGAGAACGGACGAGATTTACTTATGGCAAAAAAAAATTCGTCGCGTTTCTCGCAAGAATAAAGCACAACCGCGTACGAAATTCCAAAGCTCCAGCGTCACCCCGTTTTTTTATCTCAGGAAACGCCTCAAGATTGATCGCTGGCAATGGCCGTTGAAGATATATAGCAGAGTCCGCCTGAATTCGGAATCGCCCTGTCGCGCGCGCTTCCTGTCCCGCGGCCGCGACGTGCTTCCTGTGCACGCGCCGGGCATCCCAACCACCCTCTGGCCCCATTGCAGCATGTCGGCCGCGCACCCTAAGACCATGGGAATATAACTCACATATTCAACAGACTCTATTTCGACAGACTCTATTTCAATACTTTAAATAAAATACTTTTATGAAATTCAATATTTTTTCGGAATATTCGGAATTCCATTGTAATATTTTTGAATAAAATACTTGAGTGATTTTCCACATTTTTGTTTTTATTAGCGACCGGTTTCGCCAACCTTTCACGTTGGCATTATCAAACAGAATCATGTTTGATAATGCCAACGTGAAATCTTTTGGTTATCTGTTTGATTTGATTTTCTGTTTGATAATGCCAACGTGAAAGGTTGGCAAAACCGGTCACTAATAAAAACAAAAATGTTAAAAATATTAAAATACTTTTGTGATTTTCCCAAATTACTTAATTTTTTTATAATTCTCCAACCCTTTACGTTGGCGTCCGTATGATAACGCCAGCGAAAAATATTGGCAAAACTGAGTAAAAGTGTATTCAGCCATTTGATATTATATTTTCAGTGTTTTTGAGTGTAATGCTGCACTTATAGTTCCAATCCCGGTACTGATGCCATCTTACAAATAAACTCATATATCAAACTCCTTAACCTAACCTAAAATATTTATAAGCATTACGAATGGCTGCCATATAAGTTTTATATCACGTATGTGAGCGGATATTAAGTTAGATACTTGGATGACTTTTAATCACCTTTACAAATATTTTTAATGGCTAATGTTTTATTTAATATGCAGTCTATAATCTGCAATCATATATTTCAAAGCGTTGTGAATATGTTAATAAGATATTTTTTTATAGTCAGTCATGACAGGTTACCTTACATGACCTAAGTATTGGCATCCTTGAACCCCGTCTATTTGATAGTAATCCGACCTTCTGTTGATTCTGACCACAAATCAATTTACTATTTATTCATTAATGAGATTCAAAACCAATCGTAAATTAAAATATTTAATGAAAAACATATATTATCATATTTTATGAAAAACACAGCACAATACATGTACACTTAAGAGCTTTTAAAAATTTGGACAATATTTATAATTTTTACTATTTTATATATTTATGGTGTATATATATTTATATAAAAATATAATCAGAGACACCCGACTTCGCAAACTTTTTCATAATATATATTTGTGCGCACTATTAGCCGCTTGCAAGATGTTATAGTATTTGATTAATGCGTACTCACATATAAAACAGTTCAAATTCTGTAGATATTAAAAAAATAATTACTAAGAAGCTGTGCAGAAAAACGGTTTTTTTCCACATATTTTCCCTATATAACTCATTAAAGAAATTCGTATTCGTTATTCGCAGGATTAGGGGATAGCCACACTCCATGTTACAAACATAGCTATAAGAACTATTGTAGATTAACCAATTGTAAAAATAAAGAATCTAGATTTTTTTTACAAAGAAGCACGCGGAAGTAGACACCCTAAAATCAATGTACGCAGGCGTGTTAGATTATTTTGTTACTCGTTATACTGTCTGTTTTTGTCTTCGCACAATCGCCGAAGATCCTTGGATCGCGCGTGCGTTGCATGCCAGTCGTGTAAACGCCCCATCGAACTAATTCATGTTGTTTTCGTTGATCGCATTATGAATGTCTGTGACTTGAAACCTCAAGGCGCGATACGCCGCGCATACTCCTCTGGGGCGCGCGTGTATTACAACACCGAGCGAGGTTTGATTATTCCTAATGGTGAACTTCTTATTCAGGACATAATAAAGACGTCTACATATAAGGCTGTAGTCGGAATCGTGATGATGCTGTAATCTACGGATATTATCCACTTTGAATAAAATATTTAAACATTATATTCACGGATACTCAGTGGAACAATCATGAGCTCGGTTGTAACAATCAACATACTCCAAAGTATGATTTTTATATAGGTAAAGGAAAAATAACTTTATGATTATATATTTTTTTACTGTTGCCTTGAATTTATTAAGATCCCCTTGCATCAAATTATTACCACGTAATTGTTACATGTAATGTTTAACATTGTACATGAAAATATAACCACCGCATCTTTCAAATAATTGTTTTTTTTTTTTTTCTGATAAACCATTTTTTATCATTACTCTCCAAAATATTTCAAAATGTATAATATTTACAAGAATGTAAAGTAGTTGTTAGAACATCAACTCCTTTTGACTGTAGCAAAAACAGTTAAGCCCACACATTTATCTCGAGTGTTATAAGAATATTTTTATGAGGCCAGTCGCAGCCGCGTAAGGCGGTAAGTACTACCGAATTATTTGTCGTACTCACATCTCCACTACGCTGTAAAATCGTTTGTAATTATAATTACATACACTGGCAAGGAGCACTCGACATGCAAATTTGACATTTGCAAGGCCGGCCACACGATTCGGCGACATCTAGCTCGGGAACTTCATTTATTCATGCAAGTTTCAATGTCGTCTCCAATGAAGGTAAGCTCTTATGTTGTAGCATTTTTTAGCGGGGCTGCCCAAAGATTGAAAAGGAAACAGTTATTTTCTATAATGGTAAATAAATAACTCTAATTTTTTTTTTATAATATCACTGTAAAAGATTTTCATATCATCTGGTGGGATTTATGAACGAGTATTCCATAGGAAAGGTTCTACGGGGGAAATGGTAGATGATTGTGATAAAAGCCATTGAAGTATGGCCAGTTTGGTATACAATACTATATTATTTATTAGGTCATAAGAAATCTTTTCAGCTAAAAACTGTAGAATTTAATAAGAAAACTTAAAAATAGTAAAAGTGCGAAACTTCTCGAGTCTATAGCTCATAGTCCACATAAGTCCATAGTCCCTATATGATGATCTTATTTCTCATTCATTTATCATTTAGTTTTTAAATATTTTTTTTTATCTTTATAATATCATTGACATATAAAGACAAATTAGAATGCGAAAAAATGATTTAGTTTGTAATATCCCAATGTAAATAGTTAGAAGAATACAATCATGTATTGCAGTAAACAATTTCGTCTTTTAAGCTTTTTTACGTTTGATTATAATTGATAGCTTATATAAAAAATACTAAAAAAATGTTAAGAAAAATATTGAATAAATACTTTACCCATAACCAAAAGCTTATAAAAACTAAGTCACCACTTGGGCGTTATGACCTTTTGTGACTAAAGTGAAACTTTTTTTAGCCAAATGTAAAATAGTTGGAACATTATCTGATTTAATTATGATTTTGCTCAAAAAAATATCTGGTTAAATAAAAATTAAATGTTTGCAATGCTGTTGAGTTTTATATACTATATCCTTTCATGTCAAATTGAATTTAAATCAGCAAGCCCATTTAATTATGAAGTATACTGATCGTTTTGTTATTAATATAAAAATAAACAAAACTTATATGTAGTTTTAATAACACATTTAAAAAATATAAGTATTCCACATTTTTTTACTAAACTAAAGGCAATATCGATGAATAATTTTGATAACATATAAATACACGTAATCTTTTGAAAAACTTTTGCTTGATGAACTACAGCTATATTTCATTTAAATTATATAAATTTGAGCTGATTTATCAATAAAAACCAAAATATTTATTTGAGATTTTTTTTAAATTTTAATTAATGAATATGATTAAGGGGTAAAAGGGTAAAAATATGAAAAAAATCAATAACGAATTCCGCCCACGGAGTGCCGCCGCTCCGGTTGTGTGTCGCCTGGAGCTGATTGCTATGGGCGTCCGCGCACTGCTCCCGTGCGCCGCGCTCGCCGCTAAACTGCACAGCCCAATATGAAAATATTCACATTAATCACCTATTTGTAATATTTTTTTGTTTATCAGTTTCAATAAAAAATTTAAATTCCAAATTATTAAAAAAAAAAACACTTAGATTTTAAAGAAGGTGTTAGAAGCACAAAGCGCATTTACGCGTGGTAAGTCTTTGTTTGGCTCACCTGTTGGCCGTACGGCGTGCAGTTTGCGAAGGACCCCGCGCCTGAGGCGTCGTTACACCTTTTTATCGCGCCTGAATATAATTTATTTTAATATTCCAGGCGAGTTCATCGCTCGGTCGATCCTTTCAGTTTCAATGACTGCGCATCAGTATGGACGTCGCGGCGCGGGGACGCGGGCTCAGTATAATAACGAATCGGCCGGCGGCACAGGACGGCCGCTCCGATGCTCTCACCTCCTCAAAACCCATGCCTCTGCAGCAATCCCGGGAGCACACGCTTACAACCCCCAAAACCTTCAATCTGCAAATCAATCTTGTACTAATTCATTTATAAAAAATATATAAAACTTATTAATATTACGGCAATTTACTTACCTTTTTGAAAACAACACCGAAAACAAAAACAATTTTACTAATTACGTATATTTATAATAAGTACTCACCATCCAAAATGATTTAAATTTTATACAATGGAGCTTTGACATAAACAATGCAAATATATATATTGAATTTTTGGTTTACAAATATATATTTTAAATAAATTTGTTTAGGACGGCAAGCTGTACTTCCCGTAATATTGTATTTTTTTATGTTTAAATGTGTAAAACATCTATGGTAAAAATAAACTTCAGTCTGGTCAGTAGTCGACCAAGTAACACGTATTTTGAGTTATTTATTCAAGTCTTCATTCCTGGAAGCTTGAAATAAGGTAACTCTCTGTATGGCACTGAATGACCATTACAATCTGAACTCTTATATAATACACTTTTTGAAGCTAATATATGATTGTTTATCAAAAATATATACAACTAAATACCTTAATTCAAGAATACCTTATCTGTATAATTCAAAACGAGTAAAAATTTATAATAATCGTCGGACATATATTTATGTAGTATGAATTCTTAGTTAAAACTCTGGAATCATTGAACTCATATTACCTATTAGATATCTTTACTATTAAATATTTTTATTCTTACTTCTGACCACCTGTAGAGCTTCGTCACCTGGCTTCGAATATCTATGCATTATGGTCAGTGACAAGGAGTAGGCCTCCATGTATGTGTCTAATTAAACAAACGGCTTTATCTGATCCATTTTTATGAATCAGAATCTATCAGGCTGCATCTGCCGCCTAAGGAACGATCAGTTCATTGCTGCATGCAGAATTATTTGAATTTTTAATTAATATTGAATTTAGATAATCCGATCACGAACGCAAATTCTTCAACGATTACTGTTAAAATGAGTTGCCAAAACTGACTACAGGGAGTTATAATTAATTCAAGAATGTGTGTACACGACTAACAATATTCGAATTATCAGTCTACATCAAATTATACAGGTATCATAACCAAAGAAACAAAATAGAAAATAAAAAATATATTAATATAAACGTTATAAATTTTCTTATAAATAAATATTCATTTGTTAAAGATTCTTTTAATAATCTTTAAAGTCAATGATTATTTTTTTTGTGAATAAATTTTATGAGTACAACGTTATTTGAAGTGCCATTTAGTCGAAAGAAACATTTCACAAGTGGGTGAGCTTGAGAACAAATTACAAGTAAAAGGCCTTAAACACCTGAGAAATACGCACTGCGTAGAAAAAAATATAGTTAATTTGCCTTTAAGTAGGCACTAGATGTGACGTTACCGAGAAGGTAAGGCACGGAAGACGAGCGACTGTGGTTGCCTGCAAATTACATCTCAAACTGATTTATTTGTAAAGAGCTCGGGCCACTTCCTCATTGTTATTGGTCGGGCTTGAGGTTTGCGATTATCGTACTGTGATTAACATTCGTGATTTCATTTCGGCGAGCTGTATAATCTGAACCATCAATCTCACAAAAGTTCTATTTAAAACGCAGAAGAAATTCAATTTATTACACTCAGATCGCATTGCGTTTCTCTATAATTCTTCATTCTCATTTCGGTTGTGGCTTTCGGCTGCTTCGTGTGGAAAACTTCAGTTGCGATAAAACTTAATAGAAAATACAAATAAAATTATCGCAGGTTATATCACAGCAAAAATATTTTGATTGGTACGTCATGTTAAGTAGATTCTAAATTCCTTATCTAACATCTTGTATTTAATTCAATGCATACGTTTTTACGGCTTCATTCAATTACATACTATAAAAAAGGCTTATTAAAAAAACAAACAAAGCTTAATAACGGACACATTAGCATATCTTAACAAAGGATTTCGTGCACAATATGCAGTGGAACGATAAATTGTTCACTTTACAGAAACATTAAAACTAAACAACACGATATTCAGCGTTTATTTTTACGCCAGCACGCCATGAGAGATTATTACGTTTCATTCATTCATACAAAACGATGGCGAATAATATTTTTACGCCCAGATGCAGGTAACGTCTCCATACCCCGGCACGAGGTTTACCTTGATTCCGTAGAATAGCATTCTTTGCACGATCCTCTCTATGATAGCTGCATGCATCTGCCGGCTGCTTTATATCAGATTCGACGAGCAAAGCGATTCGCCCGCATGGAGGCGCACACGCTACCTACTTATCAATTCTACCCGACACTGCCCGGACTTGCTAATAGGGATTTATTATATCTTAAAATAGCCTTAAATTCAAATCGTGGGCAAATCAACACCGCAATTTTTAAAATTATTTCTATTAACGTTTTAACAGACAGCATCTCAGAAGTAATTTTACTGTAAAAATGTGAATGAGAATTTAAAATTACACCCTTCGCCACCGACTTGTAAACAACGCTATTGTCTAACTCAAAGTTGATGGCACGATTTATTGTTACATATCGAGTAAGAATCCACTTAGTTAGAATAAAAAATATTTATATCTAATGAAATTGACGAGTTAATATAAAATTGTAAATATGATTTATAATAGATATTTTTTTCAGTGTGCTGTGTAGCGCGGTTAGAATTTGCGTTTCAGTACTACTTCGGAGCACAATAGATTTTTCTCAATCAAAACCCACAGTCTGATAAATCTCGCGTGCTCGGCAATCCTACAAAAAACTCAGTCAGTCCAAACAACAGTACAGCCTCTGCAACTTATCAATGAGTCAGAGTGCCTCTCGCGTCTCTCCGCGCCTCCCGTCACCGCGCCAAGGCTGAGGCTCAGCCAGCGTTCCTTGTTAGCACCACCTACTGCCGGCGGTCCCTTATGCCAAGGATTAGAGTTCAAGCAGAGCGTCTAAATGTTACACAAATCGTGTTATTCTGCTGCGATTGTAATGTACATTAATTGATAAAAATTAAATAAAAATCATAGTATGTTTCATACATATTTAACAAATAATACGCTTTAAAGTATTTATGTAATATTTTCAGCAAGACTTCTATAAAATGCTTTATCACTGGTTCACATTGCTTCTAATAATATTGGTGCTACACGTCAGACACTGAGAAAAATTAACTCATTTACATATTTGGAAATAATTTATTTTTTGTGCTTTTTATTGTATTCTTGGCCAAGGTTTCCGTTTCCATAAGTAGTGTACATGGTACATAAGCTTTTTTTGCATGTGAATAAAACAAAACAGTAAAACGTTAGTGGCATTATATATTATTGACAAATACGATTCAAATGAATGATGACGAATAAATTTTTTGCGTTTTGCTAATATTCTTAAAAAAAACTCGTTACATCTCATGGAAAGATTTTCACTCGTGTATACTTAAAAATACATATTTAAGGGGGTTGTCAAAAAAAAAATGCATATTTATTTTCTATATTTTTATATCTTGAAAAGGTTATTTTAAACGCAAATTTAAAACGGTATAGATATATATGTGTTGCACTGAAACATAAATAATCGTTCGTGAGTTCAGTATAAATGTTTACAAACTTGTTTTCTGAACCAGATTTCCAATTTTACAGTAATGGTTAAGTCAACGCTAATTGCAATGCTTAAATAAATATGAACGGCAAAGCAGATCCCTTATTGGAAATAGGAGGTACTTTATCGTCCGGCAAATCCACTTTACCAGTCAGGGCTTTAAGTGTATCAGCAGACGATCGGCAACGACGATATTATAAAAGTATATAATAGGGACTAATCAGGAAACAGATTATATCAGTCACGAAGTTAATGGCTACCAAACAACCGGCTTCTGTTATGAGGACAGACCCACTGTGCGGCGGCGGAGAGCTCGGGGGCGGGGGCCTGACCGCGAGAGGTAGCCCACTTTGCCTGCACGCAAGGATCAAACGTACTTCATACTTTACATACAGACAGAAACATATTTTACATTATACTTATGATTTACTACAGTACAAATTTTCATATAAATCAATAATTTTCACCAATTTCAAATATAATTTTTCTGAAACTGAAACTGAATTGACGGTTTCAGTATCACTCAAGTACATTGACATAAAATATTTTTTTGAAAGTGCCTACCTGGTAGTACAAATACTTAAAATATTGCGATATGTATAATATATTTTCTTAGTAATAAAATGTCTATATTTAAGTTATTTTTAATCTAGTAAGAAACAAGAATATTATTAAGTCTAATTAGAAAATGCATTTGAAACATGTCCACGCGTTATTTTATTAACTTTAACGATAAACAAACATGTCGCTAAACATTTTAAAATTTTCTGATATGAATAAAAAGTGAAAATTATAGACAAAATTTTTTAAATAATGTTAATTTTGTTTATTAATAAAAAAAACTAGGTAACGTAACATTGAATAAAATAAAAAAAATAAGTCTCTATAAGATATATATTTTTTTATTAAACAGATTGCAACAATTTTATGTAACTAGGTTTTAATAGAGTGACCTTGGTATTGACAATAAAATAATTACAATATTCATCTATCATTTCAACAACGAGGCTAAAGATTTTATAGAACATAAATAAAAATAAATATGGTTCGTGGCTCAGGGCGCCGATGAGATATGCCAACCGCTTACACAATACCTCCCATATCGCCGGAAGAAGTATATCACGGAACCCTGATATTAGAGTGTCAATAAGTAATCGATACTCCCAATAACTCACATCCTGGTTCATATAACACAGTGGCAATAGAAAATCCGAAGCTTGAATATTGCGATCTATGAAGCTATCATAATTCATACTGTCTATATTTGTTTTGCGGTTAAATTATTTGTATTCTTCTTTGAATGATAGTATAATATATTAAAATCATTTTCGCTACTATCTTAAAATATCCTACGGCATTTTTATAGTATATCTAAAAAAAAAATCAAAATAAACAGGAATTTTATAAGGGATATTTATGCATTTAGTTACAGGAAGTAGAGAAAATTTGTTTATATGGGGATTCCAGTAATAGTATTTAGAAAAAATTACAAATGTTTTTATTTAAAAGCAAGTGGAAAACATACTAAAATAACTATTTTTTTATTGAATAGCATAAAAGTGCACTTTATTTTTATAATTTAATTTGATCACATTATAATTTATACTAGATCCTAAAATTATGCTGCTTTCTACATATCTTAAGAACACAATAAAGTTACAACATCATTTGAAATGTAAGCGATCTTTGCACCCCAAAACGGTACAAAAATTTTATGTTTCAGGTTAGTTAGTCAGGGAAGTTACTTTAAGCTATTATGTACTACAGTACATATCATTTTTATTATAATTTAACTTTGGAGTAAGCATTATGACAACTCTAGGCACAGTTGAAATCAGAGAAATTTAATAATTGTGTGTGAATTTATTGATTTAGAAATTGTGAAATTTAATATTTGAACAAAATTTTTATGTTTCAGGTTCTTATTTTAAATCCTGAAAAATATTACACAGGAAGTTAACTTCTGAGTCAGCATTATGACAACTCTCGGCACAGTTGAAATAAGAGAAATTTAAAAATTGTGTGTAATTATTGAGTCATCGTGTGTGAATAATTCAGTTCATCCCCTACTCTGCCGGGCTCGTGCAGACCCCCCAGCTCGGAGACAGGCCGGGCGCCGCGGTGAAGGGGGCGGGCGCCTGATGGTCTCATTACCCACTAACCACATAGAGCGCCCCCCGAATAATTTGCTAGAGTCTGCAATCAGAGGAACCGAAATTCAATTTGGCCTGAGCAAAAAACCGTACCGTCCGATTAAGGGGATCGGTATTTTTCAGTGGCAGATTGGTGTCGTTGGGAGCTCGGATCGGAAGTTGTCATTTTTTTTTTTTTTCATGATTTTTGTGAATTCAGGTAGCTGTATTGAAAGAAAACAAACATACGTTGAATAGTGAACATGTTTTAATCAAATCATTTAAATTGTTTTGCTAATTTATCATTTTCAATGTTTGTTTACAACAGCATTGTTAAAATGTTCATATTCTTGAGTCAATAATATATATCAAGCGAAATAAATTTTAAATAATATTTTTTAGAAATATTATATATTTTTCTCTTCATGTCATAAAATAGTTTAAACGTATTCTCCGAAAAAAGTATTCTGTCGGTGCTTCTTTCAAATTACTTGAATAATATAAAAATATAAATAAAAAAATGTCGAATAGCAAAAACTCTTCTTTATAATGATAAGTTCACAAATGTTTTCTATCAAGACGATTCAATTTAAAATGTCAGCCCCCAACGCCACATGGGAATTATCACATAATAATTCAAAAGTTAACGATTCCCATAATTCTTACTGGGGTTTATTACTCGTAAGCCAATTTGGAAAGCCAGACAGCGCGTGTGGTCGCAGAACGAGAAGCTCTTCCGTTTAGTTACTAGAGCTTAGCTATTATTTTTTTCTTTAATGGAAGTTCTTAAGCTGATTGCCGTTCTGCTTTTACCTCATTTAACCCCCGAGAGTGATCACATCTCGGCAAATTGGTAGCCTGGACTTCCCTGCAACCTACTAAATGGCTGCAGGTAAAGCAAGCACTCGCACTTACGTTTTATGAAAATTATTTCATTATCTTATAGTGAAGTAAAAAAAAAATGAAGTTAACTATTTAACTGCAATTGAATACAATTTGATTTTTTTGCTGAATCAAATCGTTTAATTTATCTTTCAAATCACTTTATAGAAATGTGACCATTGCAATTTCCAACATACATTTCAACAATTCATTGAAAGCATTGTAAGAATAAGTTCTCTTTGTATAAGTATGTAAAGAAAATTTACATATTAAATCACAATACTATTTAATAAATGATTGCGCTTAGTCCAATATAACAGGTATTTATTTATAAATATAAAGCTTAATTAACTTCATTAGGTTAGGTTATGATAGTTTGTTTGTTATACTAAAGTAAATTTAAATTGTATACTATATTTCAAATTCTTATTTTTTTATAATAAAGATATCATGACATTGCAAAGAATACTATAAACGGTAATTTTTAATCCTCTTCTTTCATATGCAAATGTCAATAATTAATATGAATATAAGTCCGACCATTCACAGATTAGGGAGCCAGAGGGTTTAAGCCGAGAATTTACGACTCTGAAAAAACCGAAAATGGAGTAGGCAGGGCGCGGGGGGCACTTCTAGGGAAGTGGCTTTGCTGTTGTTTTGTATGAAGTACGAGGAAGGCGAGCAAGCCGACCGCAGGTCGTTAGGAAAACAAAAGGATTTACAGTAAGTCATAATAGACTCCGGGGCTCGCATTGTTATGCAGAATGCATTTTACTACGATTTGTATATTTAGACGATATAATGGTAGAATGGGTTTCTTCTAATTTTGAACAGTCATGCTAAAAGTGCTTGCTGTGGACAGGGTATCTTTCCAATGCTGAAGATTTATCTAAACATATAAGTTCATATATAATAAATACGCAGATATCGGACCACCAATATTTTGTATAATTACATGAAGAAAATACTTAAATATTCAAGAGATGCTGTATACTCATCATTATACAGATTTTTTTCAACAACCCACTCACTGACTTTACGGTATCTATAGCTGGTTACTACATTTTTATGTATTATTAATATGTTAATACATATATATTTAATTTTTTATATCTAAAACAAAATGTGTACGGTATTGCGATATCATTAAAACTGCAGCGTGATATTCCATTCATAAGCAAGCGAGAAACAACATTATATTTAAATAACAAACTCAAAAAGAAGTATCTTTGATAATGATTTTTCGTTTTCCATTTAATATTTGCCTGTTATTTATCAGGTTGCATCGCATATCTACTCTTGAAACGTACAGTTTTGCAAAGAGACAGAAACCCTTCATGGAGCATTAATATCCCACACTTCTTAAAAGTCAAAACACAACGATATTTTTTTCTCGCAAGACAATAATCATCACCGCCTTATACAGGACACGACGCTTCTGTCTAGTAAGTTCCATTGAATAGGTTTTTAAAACATCAAATTGTTTTTGTTACTTTGCTCGGATAGGCAGTATGAACTAGTGACAAATTTATTGCCTGTCTTCAGGTCCCTTTGTTGCTCGGGAGTCTTGTGGTGTTAGCATTTCCTTTGTATATTATAACATACTTACATTATTTAATATTTTAATTTGTACGTATGTGAGTATTCAAAGTGACCTCGCTTTGCAATATACGAAAAAATAAAGCACATGTAATGCAAAGTAATGTTTTGGATTTTTTGATTATCAAAACTACGTGGGAAAAGGCTATGTTAACAGCAGCTAGTTCAAAAACCTATATAAACTAAATGTAGTAATTTTTCATAATGATTTAGAATATGAAAATTTATTTTTAAGAATAGCTATATATAAATGAATAATCACTTTTTTTTTTGTTGCGCATAATAGTTTATACATAAATAATAATAGATCGTATGATCTATTGTAGCTTCGTACACTGATACCTACATATCTTGCTCTACATTCAAATAAGTCCAATCGCTTTTTTAATACAATGCGTTCATATAACCATCAATTATCCAATCAAATATGTACAAATCTCAGATCGCAACCTCTCGGGTATAACAAATGATACATAAAACAACACCATTAGACGAGGCTACACGGTGCCGTGGACCGCGGGGCTCGGCTGTGGGTCCGCCAGACCCCGGGTTGCCTTGCCCGGGAATGAATCATTTGTACACTTGTCCGGGCCATTTATCTTGCCCGATCGAAACTGTCCGTGGGTCACACCGACCCCATACATCAGACCCGGGACCTTTGTAAGCGACGTGAAAACTCGCTGTGATAAAGCGATGCTATTACAACGAACGCATTTTTTTTATTGTGCCTCTATTAAAAGTGATATTTTTGCGCCCAATATTATTATTTTGTGTTTTTTATTTTTCCTGTCTTTTTTTGTATTTACAAGGTATCCAAGCTTGGAATGTTTGATTGAAAAGTGTATACACCACAACTCTAAGAGAAAGAGACAGCAAGAGGAAGAAGCTGTTAAGTAACCGGAACAGACGGGTTAACGAACGACGCGACAACTTATTGAAATCATTGGTAAACTTCTATTACTATAAAAGAGTTCTAATGTATTATTGTAACGCGTTAAAGTTTCGTTTTTTATTTTTTTTACTTTCAATATTTTGGTTTTCGACATACTAGGGTTATTTTTAAGCAAACAAAAAGTTTCATTGAAACGGCTATAGTTCGGAAGAATATATATATATATATATATATATATATATATATATTCATTACTTCATTGTATAACCCATGAAGATAAAAACTAGAAAAAAATAAATTAGTATGCTAATCAAAGAGTAAAAATTTATAATATCCAAATAAATATCATTTTTATTGGGTTTATTTAAAAATTCAATTGAGATATGTTTTATAAATGGTCACAAAAAAATATCGATATGCATAAACTACGGAAAGAAAAGTATTTTTTTGATTTAATGATTTATTGTTTATGTTTTAAAAAAATATTAATATAAGTGATACTTGGTTTTCGAATAAAGGCCCTTGGTTTTGGGTATCACAGTGAACGGGAAGACGTGTGATGATTATACGCCGGAATTCTATCGTGAAATGTAACCCTTTACAGCCTGAAAAAAAAAATATTTATATTAATATCAACCGCATTACGAGTACGCCAATACAGAAATAGTGATTAGTTTTTCCTCTAAGAAGCTTATCCTTTCTGTATTGGTCCAAAATTCATTGATAAGATTTATATAATCAATTCTCCAAATATGTTTTATAACAAATGGGCTCACTTTGCAGTTTGTGTACGATGATATTTTGAACATTACATTATGGGGTTTCATTTATCGAAACACCTTATTAAAAAAATATATTTATTTATGTAAATATATTATTGCTTACCATGCTCTCCGGTGTTAAATAAAGGCTTATGATGCACACATCCATGGCACGCACTCGTGTGAATCAACCCTTCGAGGCTAAAACCACACAGCTCACGCATGTAAACAAATGAGTTTATCCTAATAAACATTTTAATGATATC
This sequence comes from Atopsyche davidsoni, assembly GCA_022113835.1. Lineage (NCBI taxonomy): Eukaryota > Metazoa > Arthropoda > Insecta > Trichoptera > Hydrobiosidae > Atopsyche > Atopsyche davidsoni. Next base: position 12,243,264 of record JAILWY010000023.1, read on the forward strand.
GTAAAGCATTTATTTATTACGAGATATTGTTCATTTGAAACGAGTATATAGAAGTTTTAATAATAATCATGTGAAGTGTTCATTGTGGGGATCCTTTCTTAGCGTTTATTGGCTCAGTTCAAGCAGTACTTAAAAATTGCTCCCCTATATGTTATAAAATTGTGTTGGATTTGCAACGTATTTTAAAAGTAAAATAAAATTTCACTTGATGTGAAATCAATAGAAATAAAAATTTAAAATCAATATTTCTAAAAATATATATATAAAATGTTCTCCTACATAAGTTCTCAATTTAATCAAGTAAGTAATGTTCAAATAAACTCTCGGCTGTTTGAACAGATAATAGGCTTTATAACAAGCATTTTGTAACATCTAACCAGATCACGAGGCAAGAATATCAAATCGATTCATAATAATTCGATTTAGTCGATCATTAATCAAACAGTTAGATCGAATGGTATCGAGTAGAGGCAGCGCCGCTCTCGTTCTATATCACTCAGAATTATTGTTACAAACAATTTGTAGAGCCACTCTCCTATAAACCGCTGTAGATTGGGTGTGATAAATTGTTATCGATCAATACGTTAGAGTTGTGCCGGTAAACATATGGAAATAGTTTTACAAATACATTCAAAGGGGATATAAGATTGACGGAGATAAATATTATTTAATTAATATTTAATAAATTCAAGGTACGTAACTCATAATTAAATTAAACAAGAATAATAGCATGCATCTTGCATTGAGAAGATTAATAGGGTAATTAAAGCATGTTTAACATTGAAGAATATTTTATTTTAATTATTTTTCACTTTCAATTTTTGAAATTCAAAGCTAATTTGTAGCTATGTATTTATTTTTACAGAACGCATGACAAATTTCAGATCGAAGCGTTTGATTAAAAGAAATCAACCTCATTACATTTATATTGTGACTCATTTCAAGTACCACTCAGTTTTGAATATTTAAAACAAAACTTGCGTTTATTAGATTTGCTTGGACACAAGACTCGGGGTAAAATATTATTTAAAAAAAGTGTTTTTAGCATTGTTTTAACATAAAAAATAACATTAATCATTAATTCAATAATACCTAAATCATTCTACTAAAATCATTTAAATAAAAAAATGTATTGCACTTATAGTACTTATTTTAAGATAAGACAATATTGTAAATATGAGTTGAAAAGGATCATCAAATTCTAATTTTTCCATAGATGTGTAAATAGGTGATTCTTTGTTGATATTCTTTTTTATAATTGCCTGTTTTAATATTTTATTTTATAAAATACAATAGACAGTTACGTATGACATTATTAAGTTGTTTACATTCACAACATTTTGTATTTTCTGTGCTAAATCACTAAATTATTAAAATAATACCTGTTTTAAATGAGCACGTGGCATTTTGACATATTCAAAATACAATAATATTTTTGACTCTATTGTTAAATAGAGACTTTTATATGAAATAAACCTGAATGACATAAATTTTAAATTGACAATACAGTTTTAAATCAAAATGCATAACGTGTAACAAATAAGCGAAATGAAGGAAGTATCAAATGTATAAAAATATTAAGCTCAAAAAACTTTATATTTACTTTATTATTGGTAAAAAAAATAGTACCTATTCTAATTCATAAGAAAAGTAATTTTCTTTAACATGATACAAAATTATAAGCAAAATTTTTAAATGTCCTAAAAACAGCATTAAAATGTTTTGGTAATTAATGCGTCACTAAATTAATGTATATTAGAAATTTATAAAACAGCAACAGCAATAGAATATACATCACTACATTAAGGTTGGTAAAAATACAAATTAATCTATTTAAACCTATCAATTCACAATATGAAACTTCTTTAGAATCTTCAATTTGTTACTATATCGTAAAGATCCTTCCTTCATCGCAAAATCCATTTACACGTTGAGTAATAGCATTAACTATGTCAACGATGCAACATTGTTAGGGACAATACGTCACGTGTTATTCTAACGAATCAAAACCTTGCGATTTCTTCAACCTGACAAAGGCACATAGATAATAGTGATTCTAGTGCCAGTACGTCCATGCACACAGGGAACAGTCAATGATTAGGCACGTGGAGCGTGATGGGCCGCCGTTGTGCGTTTCCTTTAGGCTCTCCGTGTAATATGCTCAGGAGTCGAACTCCAAGCCGTTGCATCAGAAAGGTTGCCGCATACAATATAATGACGACAATTTTCCATTTCAATAATCATTATGACCCCAATATTATTCATGAAAGTGTAAAACATCGGAAAATCGAACAATACACGATATGACGAAACATATTTGGTTTAATCTAGTTACCGTATATTTATTTGTTTTTATTCTCTTTGGAGACTTAAAATCAAAATAAATTTTAGAGACTGTAAATTTTAATAATGTATATCCACAAAATAGTTTATGGTGAATGGTCTAATGGCTAAGTTCATTAACTGTTGATTTTCGATTAAGAATTTCTCGGTAGATTTAAAACTATTTATCGGTTACCTGACTAATAAAATAAAATAAAAAGTTGTTTTTACTTTTACTTATTTTTAGTTATAATGAGATTGTGTTATCGCTTGTAAAGTGATTATAATATTTTCTTACCATTTTGAAGACATTAAAATATAAATATATATTTTTGCTTTGAATACAGTTTTATAACAGTTTGCTCTAGGAAGGGTAGCTTAAATTAAAAAAAGTGTTGATCAAATAAACTAAAGAGAAGAATTGTGATAGTACTAGTATTTATTTTTATATAATAAAATTTGTTTATTATTTACTATTACGCCTTTCGGTTTGTAGCATTCGTGGTCAAGCAGCTCTAAAATTACAACGGCATTTATACTTACATACATTATGCTTCTCTTCAATTAATATTCACTTCAAAACAAGACAGACAAAACGTGAAATAAAAGACTCGGCGCGGCGACCACTTCACACATTAATTCTGATAAAACACATTTAATTTAATGAAAAATGCACTCAGTCCGAGTCGTGGGAGGTAGAGAGGGGTTGTCGGTACCCACGGAGTAACCTGCCGGTTGGAATAATAAGGACGCCGAATTAAAATTTAAGCCGTCGTGATTAATCGACCGCCACCCTGTTAACCAGTAATTCAAGACCAACCCTGGTAAGTTATTGACGCAGGTCCAAATGAAAATATTTAGATTTTATGACAAAAATTATTTACTTGATAAAAGAATTATTCACCCTACATAATAATTTTTCGATAGTTACATCCGTTTCAAATGAAAATTATCTGTAAAAACAATACCAATGTTGCACGCAACGCTGTACGCAAAAAGTATTGTTTGAGTCACTTGATTGAGAAGAGTGCAAACCAATTCAAATTTCGTTTAGCGAGAGGCATTTGCGGGACGAAGAAGATGGTAAAGTTTATTGAATTTTGAGGACGATTTTCGCAGGTGCAAATAATACATTTTCAATACTATTTATGGTAGGAAAGCAAACATGCTAACCAATAAATTACAATAAAGTCGGTATTGGGGCGATGCATGTCACTAACTGACTTCGCGTATTTTATAGAAACAATAAATAATTATTGTGGAAAATTGGTGATGTGCTCTCGCCCGCCCCTGTCGTCATCAAGCACCCCTCTCCCCTCCCTCCTGGGTGTTGAGACAAATGATACGCCATTAATAAGATGCGAAATTTCTGACATATACCGGCGCGTATCCTTATTAATGATGCCTTGCTGAGGCCGGCGCAGCGTTTCAAATCGAGCAGATTTTTCACTTATGCAGTCGCTATTCCTGAAGTGCACATACATTACCGAAAGAAAACACATTATTTAATCATATACACTAAAAATACGTTCATATAATAACAAAAAGTTAGAGCTATAGTGATTTCACTTCATAATAATTTTATTTAAAATATACTAGACCTAGTTTAAATGTCTTGATATTTCAATACTTGCTCGTTAGCAAATCCCAAATGTTGTTATCTGAAAGGTCAGAATAGTAATGTGTAAGATAGGTTGCTTCAGATATCTATCGGATCACTATCAGGTCACGCAAATTGACCGTGACAAGAATAACAAATCTCCCAGAAGCATTTATTGGCACATCGTTAAATTTAATACCAAATACAGAAGTCGTATAATTCAAACAAAATCTTGCTTTAAATATCACCGATATCAAAGTATTTTTGTACAATATTTTGTTCAATATATTTGTTATATTTGAGGTATCACTGAGTTTTTAAATGTTATTTACTATGTTGAGAATAAAAAAAATTTAATATCAATTAAAAGATATTTTTTTATTCACTGGATAATGATTAAATAATATATTATATAGCACAACCAAATTACTCAATATTATGAGAGACCTTCAAATCCACTGAACGAATTGTAGTCTTTTTGTCATAATAAAAAATTCGATAATACTTTTATAATTTTATATTTTAATTCATGCGCCTTTTATTGTTAAAATTGACTTCGTTTTTGACAAATTTGATATGTTTTATAATATTTGAAAATAAGTATCTTGTTTATATCTTGCTGTATTTATTTATGATGAGTTATTTTGAAAAAAACTATTTTTCTCTATAAATATATGTAATTGCAATCAAGCTTTAATCAATGAGATACTTGCATCGAATACAAAAAAAAGTGTAATTTAAGACATTAAGAAATGAATATAAATACTCTCCATATAAAATATTACTGTCGCCATAACTTTGCTTATTTAGATACTCTCGAAATTAGTTTAAGAAGACACTTCAAAATTATTTCTCTTGGCAAATTCCATTTTCAGGCTCAGTGCACACGGTAGCTGTGTTTTGCGATACAAGAACTTCCGAATACTACTGAAGTCTTGCGTACAGCTGAAACAAAAGTCATACTCTCAAATGAAATAAAAAATTAAATCGGTGGAATTTATTTGGGCACCGGGCTTTTTACAGTTATGTAATATTATCTTATTACTAGAAACTGACGTAAACACAACGCGAAAATAAAAACAAATTATATTTAAGCAAACGAGGAGTATTTAAGAAACTTTAGTTTCAGAAACTTGGATTATTTTCATCTTATTTTCTTTAGAGAGTGAATTGTCTTTAATAACGAAACAAACAAAATTTAATCAAATTAAAGGTAAATTGCAAACAAAACAATTCTTACGAGATAATAAGATTTTTATTCTTAATAATTAATTATTGTTAAATACGTGTTTCACAAACAACAATAAAAATAATTTGACATTTAATTTTTTTTTCACACTTTTAAATTGAAAAATAAATGTATAATCAATTTTACGCAGGACTTTCGGTTCTGCCTACAATCACGTTTCGTTTATGTGGTGCGTGGTTAGGATCTGGCAGGGAACATCGTTTGGAGGAGGCTTTATATTAAAGGATAGGTCAGGCTGGGCAGGCTCCGCAAATATCAGCGCGTCCATCGTCGGCTCTGCCAAGCGGGGCGGGGGAAGGCGCGGGGCGCGGGGTGAGGGCGGGAGGGGGGAGGGCGCGGGGCGGGGGCGGGAGGGGGGATGAGGGCGTGGGGAGGGGGGTGGGGTTGCGGCCTTCGCTCCCAAGCTCGAGGCTAATTCATAAAATTGTCAGCCTTGGTTTACTATCTCAACGTTAATATTGGAGATAAGACTATTACTGATGAGCATGAAAAATTGTCAAAATCACTAGATTTTAATTTAATACTTTTCTATTATAAAAAATATTTTTTTATAAAATACTGTATTTTCAATATTCTTTTAAAAAAGACTATTTTTTCATAAATTTGTGAATAAATAGTATTATATATAATATTCCTAGTTTTTGCTTAGCCAACTTATATACAAACGTACCGATCAATGTAAATGATGTTTGTATAATTAAAATTATTTCTTTTATTATACACCTACCATAAATTCTACAAATATTTTTACGCAGTCAGACAAAAAAATCTTTAAACGTTTAAACGTTAAAATCAATTTTTGCAGATAAATATTTATTTCATTGTGCTTGATTTAAGGGTAAAAAAATATTGTTATCACTCAATTAAATATTTTAATGTTTAGACTTGCGTAATTTTAATATCATCGCAAGCGATTTATTTTCACGATTGATTATCATATTCACGTGTTAATTATAATCAATTCAAAATATTTTTCATTTTTAAATTTGGGATCCGTAATGCGTAATAATAATAAAACCGGCCCGGTATACGGTCGTGAAGTTTTTAAACCTAGAGTGTCTCTCCAACAAAGGTTATTAAATAAGTCAATAAACACGATTTTTCAATTTAAACGTGTTTATTCATGATATAATTTATTGGTATTATATCACAAACCTTTTATCGGCTGCTTTATTTCTACCTAAGCCACGTCGACTTAACTCAAGTAGGAAAATTGAGCAAACATCTCCGCCGTCGCTTCCTGTCTTTTCTTTGCCGGAGAGAATATTTGTACAAGCATAAAGGCAAATGAAAGGCTCGAACCACAACCACAAAGTAGGCAGGGTGACCATGACTAACTGCAAACCAAATAGTTATAACATTCCCACAAACTAAATACAGCGCTTTTGATGAATGAATGCTTCCGTCTATTTTACATATAACCTAAAAAAAAATTTAATACAAAAAAATATTTTTTTGAAACTAGGAAGTTGACGAGGGAAGAGTTGCAGTAATTGCGGTCGGGTCCTGTTTGTTAGTTTCCAGCATTAATCTTATATTTAAAATAATCACTTAAATATATATATTATGAATTGTTTTACCGGACTCAAAACCAAAAATATATGTGATTACCTTCGGAACACGTGACGATAAAAATAGTATACAATGAGTAGACTTTTTATTAATGTCGCGCATTTTAAGTTAAAATTGCTATTCAGTCTTAAGCGTGGTTTCGATGTTTTTAAAAGAACGATTGCGTCTACGTTTCGAATGAATACTTAAATACGAAAAAATAATAAGTAAGCGTGGTCACCCTGCCGCCTAAGTGCTGCGATACTGAGTTGTCGCCGGCTTCTCTCGCACACGGGCCCGGCGATCGCCGACTAATATTATTAGTCCCCGGGACGGGGATATATGCCCGGCCTCAATCAAATTAATACGGGACTTCATTTGTATGTTAGCAGCACCACGCACACGCGGCGAACTGCGATTTATCGGGTTATGGAATCTTAAATATTCAGCATGTTGGCGTAGCTATTTTGAACCTGCGCAAAAGTTATATGCACGTTGCCCAGCGAGTCTCGGTTCAATACTCTGATATTGTAATTGCGATAAAAAAAACTTTGACATTCTTTACACTTGTTATTTTAATTTAATTTTAGTAGATAGAAGATGTACATGAAGAAATTCTCGGAATTCACAAGTATATTAAAATTAATATTGCCGAGCTAGGGTCATTCAACATTAAAACTAAAATGTATTACAATTTTTAATGCAGTTATCTGCTGCCGTTATAAGAAATTGCTAAATATTTTTAAGACAACAATACTGTGAAGAGCCTAGCTAGAAAAAAAACTATATTTTACACGTGTCCTGTATTTTTTGTTAAAAGTAAATTATAATCATTTTTCCACACGTTTGATTTTGAGCGTGAATAATTAGCGAAACTAAATTATCATGTGTGAAAATCTCTAAATCATTTTAATAAAATATTGAAATGGGATTCAACCTAGTACTCTCTGTCAAAAATATTGAATATTTAAATTACAATCAAAAATATTGAATATTTAAATAAAATACAATATGTCAATTTATCATTATGATATATACTACGTTTAAGCTTAAAATTAAAATCTTAAAAAGTGCTAAACCTTGTTTAACCAAAAAAAATTAATGTTAATAATTTTAAATTACCATCCAAATTGTGATTTGTGTATAGAAGTGACACAGAAAATTTTGGTTTGAAAAAAATGCCTACTTCATTTTCTAAATATCTCATTCAATTTGATACCTGGTGGATATGAGTAATAGTTACGATCTATATTGTATCAATCGCATGTTATATAAAATATTTTTAAAAATATATTTTTATTTTACGGATCGAGGATGAATCGATCGTGATCCGTGTATAATTCATTGTCTTACTGTACATCTGGGTTCATGACTCTCGCTGGCACTCAGGGCTCGCGCGCATCCGGTCCCGGGCCCTGATGACGCCGGGCGCAGATACGTATCGGACGTGCGCGGCCGAGACACGGGCCCCCTGCACGACTCGCCAGCGCCCCGCCCCGCCCCCGCCCCGCCCCCGCCCCCGCCGCCCCGCGCCCCTAACACAATGCTTGTTTTGACGCCCCCGCAGTACTCTTCTTCTCCCGGCAGCCCTGCACAAGTTTCGACGGACCTCGCGCTGCGCAGCCTCCGGAGATGCGGGGTGGACTTGTGGAGGATGTTGGATTTAAAGCGTTTAATATAAGTTTTGTTTGTATCTGATGGTGGCTTTTTTTTTTTTTTGGAGAGCTACAGTTTACGGTACAGTTTCATTCAGATTGCATTTGAGAGCTTTTTACGTTTGTTTGCTTTTTTGTTGTCAAATACACAACTAGAAAAACATTGCCATAAGTATTTTATTTCTTATTGTACTTTTTATAATTTTATTATGAATATAGTATATGTATACTTCACTTAAATAAATATTTTTATAAAGAAAGAATGCAATACCGAAAAAATAAAAAGAACAGAGATAGTGTAACCTAAATCACAATTATCATTACTATTCAATTTATAAAGAAAAAATGTAAAATTTAAGTCCAATTTCATGTTTAGATTATATTATGAAATTTGAAAAACCAAATATAATTCGATTAACAATTAGTCACATAAAATCCCTATGACTTATCACTTATATTTTTATTCTAATACAACAGAACAAACATAAAACACGGCATTTTTTCAACCTTAGTACATAATAGGGTTAATGCAAATATTAATAGGGTTACGCGTAAATGTTTTTAAATTTGTTCGTAAATGATTTTGCATATCGATATTTTTACATTTCAAATAGTGTCAATTGACCAACCGCAATGAATGTGCGACAAGTTGAAAACAGTCTTGCAGAACACGAATAATATAAAAAAACTAAATTCGTCGAATGCAGTATATTTATCCACCAATTAGCACATTCCAATTCATAGTATAGCCAAACAAATTAAATTGCCATTCAAGACAGCCTCGTGTAAGTTTGCTCTTTCATGGCAAGTAATTGACCGCCTCGTGTCACACACGACACATCAAACTATCTCATCCTCTCAGGTGTCCGTTCGGTGTTTACCTTCTTCAAAAAAAGCAACGAGGAGTGACGCCATCGCCGAGGCGGCCCGGCGTGCTCTCAAAGAACAGGATTATATGTGCTAAGTATTGTTAATAGCCCGCGAGGTGCTCTCGACAATCCGCGGACGCTAGAAAAGGTTTCGATCGCTCCCCTTTGTTCGGAGCGCCTTTTGTTATTGTGATAGTCGATGACACCTCCTCGGACCTCGGAAAGGCCACAATGGATTGTTTTGAAGTGCCCTCTTCTGGCTTGGGAACAGCTGGATTTCTAGAAGAATCTCGGCCAATTGATGGGGCAGGGGTTCGGCGGAACACTCCCACTCATAGTACGGCTGCGTTAGAAGTGTAACCCAATGCGACCTCACAACAGATAGATACTCGCAATGATTTATACTTTTTTTTTATATTTCTTTACACGAATTCTATATGAATTTATTAATTGCAAATGATAACTTAAAGTTCAAAAAATAAACTTATGCTTTTATTTCAGTTTGCATATGACTTTTTCTTATGAAAAAAAATGATTTTATATTTTTAAATAATTATATACCATGCGTGCTACTTTTACAAATGTTTTGTGGTTTGTATGTATTTGAGATATATTTTTACAAGATCACATGCATTATCAAACAAGCGATTATATTTGGATTTGGATAAAACAATGTTTTAATTTATTGAAAAATAAAGCGCTTGAACATCCTAAGATTGGCTATTGAATTATTTTTTATAAAATATTTGATTTAAAAAATCCCATTATGCTAAATGTCTTAACATACAATTAATCAGTGTGGTCGTTTTTCGTTGCTATTTGTTATATCTCACATAATCAAACCACTATACATGTTTTCTTGATCATCCTTCAAAACCCACAACGCCCATACACGACGAAAAGTCACATTTTTTCATCGACTTTATTGACAAGCAGAGCTTTTATGAGTCGCCGCCGAGTCGGTGCAGGAGATGCCCTTTGTTTGCTTACATATTATGCCGGCCTGGATTTATTACATATCAAACTGTACGTGGGAATGTCCCGATGAATAGAGAGCTTTGTATCGAAGCTCATATTCTTTATATCGGACCATTAGATATTAAAGAGGTGTAAGCGTGAATGGGTGAGACCACCGGTGCCGTCATGAATCTCGAATGCCTCGTAGGCGAATCTAGAATCAAGATCGTTCCAGGTGATGCGCCAGCATGCGAGTTGTAGCAGTTTGTAGGAAAAGCGGATTTAGCTCAGACGTTTATTGTGCTATCGTGTTTCTCTTTGATTATTGCTTGCGAAGGCTTTGAAAGGTGCAATCGCGCGTCAAACAAAATACACCTGGCGTTTGAGATACGATGTGCTTCATTGTTATTCTTGACTGTTAACAATATTACCAGGATTATCTGTTTTAACATAAAAATATCTATCATATTAAAATAATATCGAAATTGTCATTAGACATCCGTCTATGATAATGTATTTCTGTATTTACGTGTCATTATATATTTTTTAAAAATTAAGAATAAAAGTAAAAACATATTTTGTGCACATGTATATTTGTAATTTCAAGTGATTTTTTTAAATTAGTTATACTATCCTTTGATTTGGATAATTAAAAATCAAAATCAATTTATAGCAGTTGGTTTTTTTAAAATTTGATTTGCCATAAAACGGCGAGAAAGTCATAAATAAAATCTTGTCACGGGTGGGATTCAAACCCACACCTCTTGATTATCGCGGCAAGACACCATTATCATTTCAACCACCGTGGATCTACATAAACGTGTTTCATATAAACTTAAAATGTAATCTCGTTTAAATCGAATACCTATTTCAATAATACTTTTTATTATTCGATATGAGAGATTATATTTTACACAACACATTTTTTTCTTCGTAGCTTACAGATTTCAATAATAAAAAAACACCCTTTTTTATTTAGGTTTTTCTATCTCGTTTCACCAGCTTTCAATATTGGCATTTTAAAACTGAGGACTATATTTGAAAATGCCAATAAAGGAAATTGCCGAAGACAGTCTCGGGAAACAAAATAAAAGTGTAAAATCGTTTAAAATATTTATATATAAATAAAATATACCACAATGAAATTCCACCATGAACTTGCTGTCAAAAATATTGAATAGAATAAAAAACAATCGGTAATGTTTTCGATCTCTAAATCTCACGTTCCAGTGCATGTATGGCCCGTTACACATTAGGAAGATCACCGCCCGCCCAGATATTTCAGTGAATTGGCACATTTTCGACCTCTGGCCCTGTTTTTTTTCTTCTCCCATTGAGTTCGACCCGAAGGGGCGTATTTGGATCTGATTTATATATACCTCGAAAAAGTATTGAGAAATAGAAATATAATAAACTTTTATGAAGACGATAATTGATAATGATACAACGTTGAAATATGATATCCTTATTTTAATTAAGATTTGTAATTATAAACTGCTTATTATATTTAATAAAATAGATTAAAATAAAGAATATGATCAATACTTAAATAACTGAAATCGTTTGCAGGAAACGTGATTTTGGATATGATATATCCAAATTGATTTAAAATAAAATATTTGTATAAACAGAGCTTAAGCTCTACCTGTGGCATAATTTTTAATGCGTCAAAATCTTTTCAACGCTATAACGAATACTAACGTTCTATTTATCTATTAAAAAGCTTTGAAAAAATGTTTTGGTTAATTTAACAAGTTGATGTATTTAAAAATTATATATATTTAACCGAAATATGTTACATTTATTGGTAAGCAGAAATAAGATATAACGAAGACAATTTGAATATTTTTTAAATAATTTAAATAAAATACTTGAGTAATTTTTTCACATGTTAATTAACCACATTAATTAATAAATGAAAATAAGATATAAAAATAAAAATAAATAATAAAATTAATCCACATTAACATGTGGAAAAATCACTCAAGTATTTTATTTAAAATATTAAAAAGGAATTCCACCAAGTACTCTCTGTCAAAAATATTAATTATTTGAAGACAATTTAAGTAGAGTTTGGTTTGTCCTACAACAAAATCTGCTAAATATTTAATCATACTTGTTATAAATATCAAATTTAATATACGGTTATTTTTAGAGATTTAATATCAAACCTTATTTCATAGATTTGTGTAATTGATTTCAGTTACATGAAGAAATATTTTTAAAAATATTACGATCCTTTAGGTTTGACGAGTCATCGTCGTACATTTTAGTATAACATCTAGGCTACGTTCCCAACCAAATTTGTTGCCAGATCACCAAATCACTTTGATACCATAAATCACGATCCGAGTTGGTCCGCGGCTGGGGAGCACAAAGGCTTGTATTGTCCGATATGTAACATTTATATCCATTTTATTACGACGCGAATCTTCATACCGAGCATTGCACTTCACTGGGGCTACACTGACGTTGTCTAACTGAGCGAGCTTCTCAACAATAGCCAACGTGTTGTAAAAACAGTATGAGAAAATGTAAAATCATTTTAGTGGAGATTTTAAGAATATTCCTTAAAATATGTCATAATTATCGCAATTTAACTTTAATAAAATGTTCCTGCTTTTATCGCATGTAAATAAACCTTAGCTCTATTATAATATTGGGATTTGCAAATCCGGGACCAAACTGGCGAACTATTTTTCAAGTCCGTCTTAATATAAAATTATTATAACCTATTTATCTACCAGTAGTTTTTATACATTACAAAATAGTGAAAACTAAATCATTGATTTGTTATAAGCAAGTGAATACGTTAAAACAAGCTCATAAGGTTCTGGGAGTTCATATATAGGAATTAATTAAAACGAGAATTTTGTTGGGAAAAAAATATGGGCTGTGAATGAAATTGTGATTTATTAAGTAAGGAGGACACATATTTTTAAATAATCAATAATACACATATTTAAAAAAACTTAAGGCATCATATTGGGAGTTTATAAAAAAGTTTAAATATAAAAACTGTAGTCTTTGAAAAAGGTTGGTTGACGTGAGTATCCATCAGACACGTGTGTTCGACACCATAAAGAGCGATCATTGTTACAGATAACAAAGATCCGATCATCGATTGGAATGATCTTTCAAATTAATCAAAGGACGCGATCCTCTCCGCATTGTGAGGCATTCTATAGTCGTAAATATTTAATCAAATCAAAGTCGGAGCTTCAGGAACCTTTTGTCTAAGTGTAACAAAGAATTTGATTGGAACGCTTGAATTAAAATAATACATTCTTAAATTAATTGTATCAAGTGAGCTTATTGCTATGCCAAAGATTAATGCAATGCTTATTATTCAATAATATGAAAGATATGAATACAATTGGCCTTTGAATCGGTAGATAAAAGCATTGAGAGTAGGAATCATACCGTCTCTGCAGTATTGTTAGCTAAAGAAGTTCTAGGTAAAGTATTTAAAAACACTATAAGAATCTTGTATTTTATGATTTATCTTATAGTATATACAGCTATAAGTCAACTTAAGATGAAGTTAACTATTGGGAAACCATGACGTTAATAAAGTTGAACTTTACAACTTTACTTAGACTTGATCAACTAAGGGACTTATTAATAATAAATAGATCGGAATGCTGAATAATTTTTTTTTATTTAGAGGCTAATAGTAAGGATTTTTACCTTAAATACCTTTCTTATAAAACTCATAAAAAATGCAATATCCTGATTTAATAACAATGGATGTGATACAAGTCTAACTTAATAATGTAAAGAAAAAATATTTAAATGTATTTAGATACTAGGTAATAAAAGACGTTCGTTATGTTTTTGTTTTATTGTTGGAGATCAACAATAGAATAAAAACAGTGAGCCTGTAAACGTACAAGTTCTCATATCCAAGTCTATCCGTCGACTCCACAGCGCATCGGCATGCCCATAATGATCCTGAAATGTCTACAGTCCCATGTTTCATTCCCTGAACTAAACGTATTCAAATTTTATTACATCCCAGAGCATTCATTCCTGCATTACGTCTTTGAAACAAAGTAAAAGTGATTGAAACAATAGCTCTCCACGAGTCTAGTGTGCAGTCATGTTACACGCCGAAGAATGCTGATCGACTGGGAAGTGTGGTTTGTATTGTTGCCCGGCGGATGGGCGGCGCGCGGAATACATTGAGGGCTCTGCTGTTGGGGGTGGTCCGGAGGCAGACATATAAATTATCAACTCAGGAAGCGACTTATGCATATGCAGTGCTTTATTCATTCTTGGTTTATATTACCATTCAAATATATTGTGTAAAAATTCAAAGTTCTGAAAAAGTCCACGAGACGTGATATGAGATTCACTCCGACAGATGTCAAAGACAGGAAAGACAAACTTAAGTTTTAAAATGATAAAAAAATATAACCAGCTTTGTATAAAGATAATTAATCGTATATAAAGTTATTAAATTTTAAAGTTTAAGAACAATCTAAACAAGACAATAACCAAAAGAACTATATGCTCGTGTGCATTTGCATAAAAATTTAAAAATTAATACTTGATTTAATACATTCATGATCATTTGTTTAAAGTACTTTAAGATGGAATCGTTTGAACCGCTCCACGCCACTCAGTCTTTACGAGTAAATCCTCGGCAGACTTCTGATATAAATAAGAGATCCGTTTCACGTGCCGGCCATAGGATGTTTGTCGTCTTGTTACAGTAAACTTGTTGAATATTGAAAACCAGACAATGGGGCACTTTTCAAAGGGCGACGTGACCGCGGCTCGGCCCGAGCGCTGCACCTCATGAGGTATTCTGTCATCGAAATCTAAAACAATACATATTGTCTGGACATTGTTTGAGTTCATTTCCAATATTTTATCTAAATACTAAACCTATCCTGTTCAATTATTATTTTATAGGAGCTGACTCCTTTGTTTGATTTACATTATGAGCATGTACTAGAGAGTGTTCGATGTGTAAATATCACAGCCGATGAGCCTTTATTGTAGACATAGGAAATTAAGTCTATTAATGATCATGAAGCAAATATTCTTAAAATATATTTGGGTGAGTGAAATTAGCATTAATAATAAAAATAGTAACATATATGAATAGTCGAATAAAAATAAAAATTTACGTGTGGAAAAATCACTCAAGCTTTTAAAAATAATGAAAAATAGTCGCAACCTTCCGGTAATTTTTCTTTCAAATATTTATTTTTGAATGTAATAAATATACTCGTAAGATTCAATAATAAAATGTTGTTTTCATAAAATAGAGTAAAAAAAATATATTTGTCATTTTTATTAATGTTGAAAATATTTTAAATCTAGAAGTTATTTTATACACTTATAAGACCGATAAATCACTGTGTCATTTATATCCAACTTTCGTTTTCACACCTAAAAGTAAACCTCGCTGTAAACAATTGTTGCCTTCTTACTTTTGATACAAAAACCCTGAGTCCCCGGACAGATAATTGATGGATGACTTCCAATGCGCATCAACGTTTTTACAAGTTCGGCTGAGAACAATTTGTCATCGAACTAAACGAATTAGATTTTAAATAGGCCGTGGTCCTCCCGGTAGGGGGTGATTGTTTGACAAGGGTCGTCATCATCCATCATCCATATTTCGATCACTTGTAAGTTCCCAAATCGATATCTAATTTTTAACGGAGAGCTTCACAGTACTGTCGTATAGAAGAGCGATGAAATCATTACCCGAGGAATTAAAAGGTCATGTGATCCGAGCAAAACCTGTCTATTATATATTAATGCGCACATGCTCTAGGTGATAACCATTTCATTTGTTAGCTTTTTATATAAAAATTATTGTATTTTATTTAATACAATCAATCATTTTCGAAATATATATTTTTTTTAATATTTAAGTACTGATATATACGAGGAAGAATGTATTTTAAATATTGTGTGTTTTATTAGACATAGTCTGATAAATATTTATTTTTGGACACACCAAACTTTTGTGGATAGCTTATGAACTGATTCTTGATTGATTATAATTATATGAAGATAGGAGAATAAGGCACATTATTGAGTTAAAATGTCTCTTTGAATGTATTATTCATGCGTATAATCACAAGAAGCAGAGCAAAGGCATGATACAAAGCGGGTCCTCAGCAGTAGCATAATATTGATAAAATTTTATATGCAATCTTGATGATGATGATAATTTTTAAAAAAATTGCAAAAACCGGTTCATCATAAAATTTTTTGTTTAAATTTCCATAAAAACTTGATTGTACATTTATTACACAAAACGTGTATAAATAAATATATTTGTGAAAATATATTGCATAACAATTGGGTTATTTGAATGAGTTGTGGTGAAGACCGTCTGCTTGAAAGATAACGTCAGAAAAATATAGCGATCCCAAAAACGTTTTATTGTAATAGAAAAAAAGTGATTTATGTTCGACTTTCATACATATTCAACACCCACTCTGGACACACGTCATTTTTGGATCCGTGCAATATTATAATAATTAAATTTGTAGGATGAATTCTTCGCTGTACACTCAAATAAATCTACACCGAAAATACTATTGGACCGATACATCTCCACAATTCTAAAGATGCACTAACGCGTACTTATTATCTTGTTCACTTGAAAAAAATATCAAAGTCTGCAATCTCGAATTCTCACAACAAAAGGATTCATTTCTATGCTAGTTTGGGGTCAAAATGTCAAGAATATATGCAAATATCATCTTATGAAACACAATAAAAAATCTATTGAAAAATAATGCTTTGTCGTATATTCACCAAATCCAGACGCCGTCGTTCGAATGCGACTTCTAACAAGACCTCTTTTGTAATGATTGGAATAAATAACAACAATAAATTACTCTCCGATTTAGTGGATTCGAACATTTATAAAATGTGTTATATTGACACCCGTGTTTGATGTATGCAACTTCTGATGAAGGATCGGTGCCTGATTTCGAGTCTATTGTAGCAAGTGATTTGGCAATATTCCTTTCTTCCCCAGTCGGCTGTTGCCAAGTTAGATTTTGACTTCTTCGGCAGTTGAGAATATAAAGTCGGATGTGTGCGGGGTTGCCTTATAAGGCTATTTCCGTGCTGCGCAGGTTGAGAACAACAAACAGAACTTTACACTAAAAGCGTGTTGAATTATTTTATACTTTAGCAATAGGGTAAAACTATTTTTAATTTAAAAAAATAGTAAACTCTGATGTTTTTATACTTTTAAGAATATAATATATTACATTAAACATTAGCAGTACGTAAGATCACAACACCATGGAATCAATAAATGATTTTTTTTTTCATTTTTCAAACAATAGATTTTTTAGATATTATTTATGTCATTCGTTTATTATTTTATATAAAAAGGTACATTGCCTTCGAATAAATGTCAGTATGTTATTTTGTAAGACATTTGAAAATCGTATATTTCAAAAGTTACTATTTTTTTTAGGTATTTTTTGTGAAAATTAAACCAATATACCTACATATATTTTAGAGTTTTTTTTTTTAATGTATAATGTGTATGTATTAAATCAAAAATTTATTGAAAATATTAAAATATATTTATATTTAATTCAATTTCAAATTGTTGTTTTTTTTTATAGGAAAACGTACCTACAACATCATAAAACATAAATTAATTTTAAAAAAATTACTCGAATTCTAGATTTCTTACTTTTTCAGCTTGACTGTGACTTTTTAAGGCTCCCTGTATGATTATAACTCGTGATTTCGGACAAAATAAAATATTTGAATTATTAAAATAGTACCTCGTCGAGTGGATTTTTTGTGGGTGGCTCGCGTACTACAGATTTTGTGATAACTGGTTTCTGAAGATTGACCAACAATTTTTTCTTAATAATTTATACGTTATTTTTCTACTAATTTCGACCACCTTTGAGACGATCGAGATCTTGGCGTACTGTTATACAATTTGGCCTGCTATTAATTACAGCATTTATAAGAAGACGATATAAATGTGTTCATTCCTGTTTCTTTTTTATTGCTCGAGCTTGATTGATTATGTGTTCTAAAGGCAAGTTGATTACGTAGGTAGCACTCTACTCTGCAGCTTTGATATCGTTTTAATTTTGAGAGGATGCTTGGCAACATTCATCAGCATAAAAATATTCATGGCACCCCAAAATCCCTTGTTTTTTCGATGAATTTGGCTAAGTAAGGTTAAGTGAAGTTTTTAATTAGGTATTATTGCTCATATTTGAAATATCTACAAATTATGAATACATAGATGAAAAAATGAAAAAACGATTTTTATGGTAGTAAAAATAAGCTACATAATAAATTTACAAAACTGTATGATTTGTCAAAATAAAAATATTCGAACATCATCAAATGGGGTTTTCAGTCCTGAATTACGGACTCAGCTGTATTTATATTGAATATTATGAGTGTTAACTAATTTAAATGTTATTTTTGTGAACCATGTTACATGGACCAATAATTTATAAAGCCATGACGCAACGCATGTTTTAATTTTTTATTTTGTATAAAGATGTATAATGTACATGATTTGATATGAAAATAATAAAATTCTTCATTTCTGAATCATCAAGTACCGGGTGACCTTGCAGCGAGGTGCACTGGAATGGATTGCATTGTGCATCAGTTCCAGGACAGAGCATCTGCCTTTGTTTCCATTCCTTGGCACCAGCCCCGAATTCGGAGTCGATGACTGATTGTTCGGCCGCTCCTTACGCGGGAAATATGCGACGGCCCCGTTTGTTTGCGGTTACCCGGTATTTACGAACCAATAACGCTCAAAATTTATTCGTGAAGTTTTTATTTATTTTCCCTAAGAAGGTCACATCAGAAACAGTTTAATTTTAATAAACGATCATATTAAGATTTATATCAATTAAAATCATATCAATGACTAGTCTGAAATACATATGAAGCACAAATGAAATGCACCTTGTATTTTATTAATTAATATATTTATGATTGAGTACTATTGATAGTTTTTATTGTGATTAATGGAGTTCTTTTTTTATATTAATTCTGTTAGTATATTTATTTTTTCATTGATTTAAAGAAACGTAACAATTTTGGTATATTTCTATGCAAATTTGATCAGACTCCAAAATGTTCATAAGCTTGGAAACTTATTTCAGTACATATAACAATAAAATTACTCCAAAAATACATGCTTCTATGCTATTTTCGGTAATAAAATAAAAAAACTTCAAATTATACTTTTTGATAATGATAAGAGACAAGGAGGACCGAGAACAAAGAAAATCAAAACAAGGCAAGATTCATCAATAAAGCTTCTATTAGATAAGGCTTGATCCACCTTATTAAAACGTATTTAAAATAAGACCGCCTTCGTACCGGTTACAAATTTGGGTATAATTTCAGCTATATCGAAACCGACTCTCAATTAGATTGCGCGTTTCATTGTCCCATATTTGATACGAGCCGTTTTCCAAGCCGATCCTCGTCATCGGTGCGATCCGGGTGCTTTCTTTATCGTTGTATTTAAATAGTTTGATTATCCGAAACCAGCCGACCTGCGCCGCCATGTTGGGGATTGGCGCACGCGCGCCGCGACAGACAATACAAGGGCGTTCACTGGACACGCGCATGACGGAGCGTTTGTCATTTATTATTATTGTTGTTTGAACAAATCAGTTGGCTGTTGGCTGGGCGCAATCCTGCATACCAAAAAGCTGTGATTAATTGAGTACGATCGAAATGAATATCAAGCGACAAAATTTTGTCCTTATGCAAATTGTCTGCGATACTAAATTAAATACGTAGCCATTACACAAAAATTTACCCACCACACAAAATAGACTTCAGGTGTTTACAAGTATTATTTAAATCCTAAATCACCTATCCTTAATCCTTTACTGCATCTATTTTTTCAAAAAAAAACTGAAATCGAGTACGATCGAAATAAATATCAAGCGATAAAATTTTGTCCTTACGCAAATTGTCGGCGATACTAAATTAAATACGTAGCCATTACACAAAAATTTACCCACCACACAAAATAGACTTCAGGTGTTTACAAGTATTATTTAAATCCTAAATCATCTATCCTTAATCCTTTACTGCATCTATTTTTTCAATAAAAAACTGAAATCGAGTACGATCGAAATGAATACCAAGCGATAAAGTTTTTTCCTTATGCAAACTGTCGGCGATACTAAATTAAATACGCAGCCATTACACAAAAATTTACCCACCACACAAAATAGACTTCAGGTGTTTACAAGTATTATTTAAATCCTAAATCATCTATCCTTTATCCTTTACTGCATCTATTTTAACAATAAAAAACTGAAATCGAGTACGATCGAAATGAATATCAAGCGATAAAGTTTTGTCCTTATGCAAATTGTCGGCGATACTAAATTAAATACGTAGCCATTACACAAAAATTTACCCACCACACAAAATAGACTTCAGGTGTTTACAAGTATTATTTAAATCCTAAATCATCTATCCTTAATCCTTTACTGCATCTATTTTTTCAATAAAAAACTGAAATCGAGTACGATCGAAATGAATATCAAGCGATAAAGTTTTGTCCTTATGCAAATTGTTGGTGATACAAAATTAAATACGTAGCCCTTACACGAAAATTGACCCACCTCATAAAATAGACTTCTGGTGTTTATAAGTATAATTTAAATCCTTAATCACCTATCCTTAATCCTTTTCTGCAATAAAAAACTGAAATCGAGCGAAATTTCTGATAAATTAATTAATGATGCATCAATATTCTGACTTTTTTGTGTATGTGTAATAATAAAGATGATTCACTACTCTAATAAAGTTGTGTCCGCAAGTTTGTCTACATTATAAATTATTCCATAACCACAAAGAATTATATTGGTTTTAATTAAGTTTAGACAGCGAGGGACTGTAGCGTCGGCATATTGATTTACTTTGACACTTAATCAATAATAAATTATATAGATTACTCTCAACAATATTATAAACATCAAAGATGCATATATATTGTAGACTCAATGGCGCGTGTTAAATAGTTGTGCTTTTTTATTAAATTCTTTAAACAACTCAATGTGGAAAGTGAGACACTGCTAAAATTAGAGATGAATAAATAAAAAAAGAAACCAGATTATAAAAAAGCCGCGGGCTACAGATTATAGAACTGGCCAATATTTGTAAATGAATTAAGAATAATTATAGCTTACACTGTGATTAAAATATCAGACTTGTAGATTATTTTTTGAATTATTTAATGATTAAAATGATATATATTATAGAGATAAATTAAATTTAGTTGCTTCATTACAAAAAAAAGTTTATTTTGGATCACGATTTCTCTTATAGGTGTATCAAACAAACAGTTGCCATAATTTATATCAATTTAAACAAAAAACCTTAGCTTTGAAAGCACTATCTGCAGAACCCGATCGCCAGTGACCGGCCCATAGCCTCATTTGTTCATCGAAAAGCAAACAAATAAATATTTATTGCACCGAGCACAGAAATTAAAAACGGAACTCCGTCACGTACAATCCCACTCAGCGAGCAGCTCCGACGTTTAATTACAAGTTTTGGATCAGTAACTAATGGCGGACCGAGAGGCGATCCGGCGCCGGCCCGCGAACGTGATTTATATTAAAGATTCTACTGATAAAAAATAGAAACTAAAGCTCATTCACAGACGAGTCATATCGTTCTCCATTGTAGGATTACCATTCCGCCATAAATCCAACATGGCCACTCGTGTGTCTGCCCACGCGCCTGTTTAATATTTGCCCTGACTCAATCAAAGCGATTTAAATGTATGCATTTAGAGCTTGACTTGTTCGCAAAGATAATAAACGGCTTGTTTCGTTTTTTTCGGTTCGGAATCTCGGGGTGCACCCACGCCTAGCTGGAGTTGTGATATGTCTGCCTATTGTCTTGTTATTGGATTATGAGTATATTAACCGTTGGGAATTAAAACTCATTTGTATTTGTGTTCGCAAAGCTTTATGACTCAAACGACTATCGACACATATTTTGGTTGAGTACATTTTTAAACGGTGAGAAAATAGTACAAGTCACACCCATCAAATCGAAATCGAAGTAGACAAAAGTGTTATTGTGAACTACTTAGATATTATTATATCAATTTTTTGCGCAAAAAGTACCGATAAAACTATAACATCTCATTTGCTGGTGCCGCACTTACAAATTCTAAACTTCTTGGTGGGAGCTACCATACAATTTAGGACAGCTGTGATCGCAAACATCCGTTGAGTTTTTTCTAGGGAAAATACCTGAAAAAAAACTAACCCGTCAGTCTCAGCTCTTTAATACCTGCCTAAGAACAAAATGTAATGAATTGAGATAATATATTAAAAATAAATCGAATACTCTATGATTACATAAAAAGACTTTCGTTCTATCTTTATGACATTTAGTTTTTTTTTTTTTTTGACTATTTATTTAGATTAAATAGAAAATAAGTTACTGTACTGTAAATTCAAAACTCATATTTATACAATGAGTCACAAAATATAACTTTCATGCAAGCCTTCAACATTGTTTTACTGAAGCTTTCGTTGCAAAGGTTTTGATTTGAACTTTACGTTAGCTCAGGAAACAATGTAGCATGTTATTATCAAAGAAAGAAACTCCCACTCGGTTATTACGTAAATATCTTGGAGTAAATAAAAACAGTAAACAGAGCAGCGGCAGTGAGTCATGTGTGTCCTACAGACTTTGCCTCCACCCCCACAACACGTGTTCAGGAAACGAGCTGCAACCTGACTTACATACACACTGTCTTCTGACAAAATCAACGCCAGCATTAATTATACTAACAATTCAAAATGAATATGCTCCTTGATAAATACATACATTTAAATTTCTTCGTTCTTTATATGGTTTTTGAAAATGTAATTGTCATCCGACTTCGCGTTTTCATATTTAGATGTAAATTAACAGCAGTTCATTCATCATTTTTCGCAACCTTTGCGCACGTATGCACCCGATCTCGGCTCAACCAGGACCCAGCCTAATGAACCTCCAGGTGACTCATGATGATCTCGCAACGACCAGGTGTGGGATCCTCCGCTGATGACGGAATGGAGCTCCGGAAGTACGAGCAAACCGAGGTCGGATGCAAAGGTTCAAATCAGTACTTTCTCTATTCTCTAAGTGTTTCTAAAAACATATTATTAATTTGTTCAAAACACATTTGTCTTCTAAAAACCTTAATCTTTAATTATATATAGAGGTAAATACCTTGAATAAAATAAACTAATATTTTAATTCAAATCACATAGCCAAGACTATTTTTGTAGTATTGAGAGAAATATATTTTGGAGATATATTTTTTCACCCGCATCTGTACTGTTCATTTGAAATTTTCACCCATCTTTCAGCAAACTCAAATTTATTAAGACCACGCATATGAGTTGATTTGATATCTTGTGTTGCTTGAAGTTTTCGGTACTCCGACTTTTCTGTCTTAGTATCAGGATCATATTCAGGAATAAATCTCATAGCAGACAAAAAGACGCATTAGACTACGTTTATATTTTTAAAATACTGTGATAATATATACAGTTGGATCCAAATTGTTTTAAATTTAAACATTGTTACGCTAAGTACCAACAAGCCCCCTCGATTTGCCTAATAATGCGGTAGACTGTCACTTGATCCACAGATGCTGAGCGCTGGTCGCACAAAAGTTCAGACAATGCCCTCGGTCGTTACTCTTGTCACACTTAATCGCATTAATAATATGCAAATGGTTGCAAAATAAGACCGATTTCTCATGGCTGGAGAGCCGCGCTGAGGCAAATCCGTGGGATGCCCTTAGCGGAGTACCGGGTAACCTGAAATAAATGAACAATTTTTTATTTTTATTTAAATACATTTACAGATCATACACTTATAGATCATATTGTCCTTTTTTCCACATATTTTAAGAATATCTTTATAATATATTTTTTAATTTTTTTTACTCAACACATATTTTATTGCTACCGTTGTCCAAATTTTGTAAATTTGTAAATTTCCTTGATGAACTGTTAAACTGTTTAATTTTTCAAAAAAATACCGTTGATAGTCAATAATATATTAGATTAGGTTGATGCCCAGGTTTTCAAAAGTGATGATGCATAAAAATAAAATTAACCACAATTTAAATAATGGAGATTTTTTCATGCTACATAATTTTTTTTTATAAGCTTATTTTTTTCCTTTATTTCATAAAAATCAAAATATTACAATAAAAAAATTATTTTTGAAAAAAGTTTTAGGATAATTGACTCGAGTAATGACAAAAGAACCTTTTTTTTACTCAAGTGAGATTTGATCGCAATTTTCGGCTTTTATGGCTTAGTAGCTCGTTTTTTTCGACAACACCTCTGTATCATCGATGCCTTTATCCACCTAAATACTTTTGACAATTGAGCTGAATTGATTAAATTCATCTTAACAATTAAATATTTAGTATAATTTATTGATTACATTGATAATTCAGTTAGTGATTTGTATAAACAGTGAGTAGTCTCGGTTCTCCTTGTGCACGTACGTTGTATCGAACGGTGTCACGGGGAACGTTCTTAATCATAAACTTGACTTCTGTCTTGCTGGAATTCAGCCGTTCACATATACATTTTCACGCTTACTACAATGCTTTAAGCAAGCTTAAAGCTAAGAAAATACGAGTCGTAATATGTCAAATAACCAGAAATAAATCAGACCTTATCAGGCATATTTATGACGAAGGTTACTTTAATGTAGTCCAAGAAATACATTGACTACCATGGGTAAAATACACACACTAACAAGCGATCAAATGCATGTATATTGTTAAGTTTATGTATGATTATATATATATATATATATATATATATATATATATATATATATATATATATATATATATATGAGTATTTTTTTTCAAGGACTTTAATGATACATCCATGTTCTCATTGCTTTGAACAATGATTTAAATATATTTTAGAGTATTTAAATGTAAGCAGAGTTAAAGAGCACTCACTTCCTTTAAAATACAAATTTGACTAAGCGTATTATATTTATTATTCGAGTTATTTTTAGCTCAACCCTAATCAAAGACGATCTCATTGTGCACACATTTGAGCACTGATTGTAACACTGATAAAACTAAATATTGTTGTGGTTTAACTATAATAGCTTGATTATCTTGTTAATGAAATCACAAGTCAATCCTTAAATAATATAAAGTACCACGCAGTAAACTCACATAATATTTTTAACTAAGACGATTATTTACTCAAATAACAATTCATAAGTGTATTTATTTTTAAGATGTTTAATAATGAAAAGCTTTTGTTTTATTTGAGTTATGAAAGTATTATATATTTTGTACAATACGATTTTAAGCATTTTTATGAATGTTCATTAATGACTGAGCTGAATCACATCTAGATAATATACTTATGCGTTTCCGTGAATGCTTTATATCTGACCCTTTTTCTAAGACCACGTTTTACCGCCTTGTTCTGAATTGTTCCCTTTGCATAGGTCGAGTTAGTCATTATGCACTATGCATCATATTACGTTAATTTTGTATATTGAAATATACACTCTGTTAGACACGTAGTTGCACTAGGTTCCAATCGCAGAGGTCGCAATCTTAATATATTTTCAGCAGGGAGGCACGTGGGGGAATAGTTTTAACAATAAACATTATTTAAACTATCGAAAAATAACAATTGTTTTCTTGACTCGTATTGATGAATTTAATGTACTCATGACTGTGATTGGTGTGATTCCGTGATATCAGATTAATATTATCACTGTTTTTTTTAGTAATAGTAAAAATTAAAAAATGTTACAGCATTCTCCTAAATTGTATTTAATAGAACTCGCTTTTTAATATACCTATTTTTTTTTTTTTGTTATTTGAATATTAATATTAATATTTCCAATATTTTATTTTGATATAAATCAGTAATAACACAAATAATTTATTGAAACGATATCACTTAGAAAAAAAATAGAGGCTGTTAGCGATAGTTATCATATAAATACAAGAATTCAAGCCTTCTGTTAGTTAAAATAAACAAGCTGAAAATTTAACATGACCTAAACATCTAAAATATATATACTATACATTTTTTATATTATAAAAGTATAAATAATCAGTTTCATTACCAATCTTTATATACCAGTATTTTGACAATGATAAAACCTTTACGGTTGATTAAAATCGGAACTTTTATTGAAAAAAAACAAGCTTTTCCTTAAAATGGAAATTTATTTCCGCCGTGCATACTTCCTTCACTGGTTCAAGTGTGGGCTAAAGTACATTATGCCTCGCCGAGTGACTCACGCCGCCTTCTGCCGGTCTTTAATTAAACATACCGATTTTAAACCAGGCCGAGTCAAAGTATTTATGTCAAAGCGACGAATGCAAGCCCGAAGCAACAGTCGTGGCAAATATTCAGTTAATTCACATAAACTGCAGTAATGCAGTTCTCAAGTCGTCATAAGTGATCCTTCGTGATCGAATTACCTGTTAATTAATACTCTTCGGCTGTGTCAGAAGTTCCATTGGCTTCTCTCGGCTCATTAGAGGATACGATGGCCTAATCATTTGGTTTCCCATAGATTCCGCGGATAGTGTAGGATTTGAGATTTATCTCGAAAGCTGTGGGACGAGAAAATAATCGAAGAGCTTAATCAATTTGACATTTTAGAGTTCATGAACTATTTGTCATCTTTGCGCTATCAATATAGTTAGTGTAAATACATTATAACTTTTAATTGATTGTAAAGATATGTATATTTTCTATCTTGGAAAAAGGAAATGTCTATACATTCTGAGCGTCTAGAGCGGTGGATTTAATTTGCAAATACATGAAAAATTGCAATAGAAAAGAAATTGAATTGAATTATTACACTATAAAGGCAGATTTAATCAAATTGCATAATAAAATAATCATAGGTCCCATAGCTAATTTTATTTTTGTTTAAATTTTTTAAAATAATTTTTACAAGCATCATTTAGTTTTTAAGATTGATTAAAACAAAATCGATTTTAAATCAACCAAGACGATGTAAAATATTTGCAATCAACATAACAAACATTATTACGCGCTGTGTTTTAATCAAATATTTCACACTGTTCATCTAATATAAAACCCAAAGCAATAAAATTTTATCTTAACAACTTATCTTTAACAGAGTTATTATGTATAAATATATATAATATATTTATAATTATAATTTTAATATTAGTATTGAAAATAAAATTGATTCTTTTTTTGTGAAATAGGTCATTTTGCGTGTTCTCAATCAATGATGATATAATTATAAAACACACTGTGACAATGAAAAAAGACTGTTTACAATCGATGAATAAATATTGAGGAATATTATTACAATACGAACGTTGTAACATTAATTCATAAACTGTGCTACCTACGTTGCCTGATCTCTATAATTCTCCTGCCACTCATTGTTTGTTCTTTGTCAACAGCTAGTCACAATTTTCTTCCGCGTTTTATGGCAAGTCATGAATATATTCAGAATAAATTCGATATAAGTACTTATATTTTTTAATCTTCACTACCCATTAAGACACATTCAAAAAAATATTATGTTTATTTATACATTAGAAATAAAAATAAATATACAGAAGAACCGACCAAAGAATAATAAATATTTACTGCAAGAATATAACTTATAGTAAATAAATTCGTAACTCGGCTTCAACCTTTCTTGATTCTTGCGTGAGTCCTTTACATAATAATTTCAGAAATTCTATATTATTTTGATATTTTGTGAATAATTAAAATATCACAGTGACTAACGTTTAGTCAATAGTTGCCGGCAGCTCGTATGTATTCTTTCAAGAATCCAAATCCGTCGCGTGCACGATCTAATGATTTCCTCTCACATTCATTCATTACGAGGGCGTACCCTGAAATACTTCTGGCCTAAGATCACTCGATCCTCGCCTCGTACGAAGCAAGCCTCGATCCTCGGCTGGTCCTCCAGACCTTGTATGATCTGAAGATCAGCGAGGCAGCCCACGGTACTCCAACTTAGGACGATGCAGTTTTTGCTGAAGCGTTTCGAAACCAAATGAAATTATTGTATTCAGTTTTGTCGGTTGGGAAACCCTCAGGATGCCGGGATACCTTTTAACACTACTTAATGAGTGTGAGAATGTGCAAGTTGGTGATTCACAACATCGCAGTTCACATAATAGAATTGATTTATCTTAATGTAAAACACGTCGTTTATTTCTCAATACGATTACTTTATTGATTTTATAACCTTTATTGTGGAATTTCCACAAAGCTTTGATTGGCTTTGTTGTTGTTTCAAGTACAAGTTTTACAAATAAATGTTCTTTAATATTTAATTGCAATTCTTTTCTTAATTGTTTTTTATAAAAAAAAAACATTTTTAGTATTCATATTACTATCAATTTCAAAATCATTTACTACTTAAATCTATTATTTAATTTATAACAATAATTTAAGGAAAAGAATACTTTAAGGAAATGAATTAATAGTCATAAAAGTAGGTAAAACATATAACGTTGAAAAAATATTTTAGTTTGAAATAAAATATTGCAAACAGTACAAAGTGACCAAATCCTTGTTTCACATCAAATACAATTAATAAAATTCGTAAGAACTAAAAATCTCAAAAAATATTTTTGCATACTTTTCGTAATAAATTGCAATGTTTAAACTTAATAGTATATAATCAGATTGGTATCCTCAGCGATTTATTTTGCACTGACTACTTAATATTGCATGATCAGATCTAAAGCCTACGCACGCCTTTTTAATATATGTAAGAATAAGCGAAACGCTTATTAAATCTGCACAATAATAAGGCAGATTTGTGAATGATTTCTTAAATATCCGTCACATCAACAATAAGTATATCTCGGCCAAGTTTTCACTCGTCCTGATGGGAGGAGAGGAGCTGCTGCACTCGAGCCTACAGTGAATGGCCCTCGAAGAAAGGTAGTCGCATACAAAGGGCTCCCTTTATATCAGCGTACTCTTCCACGTGCTAATTATATCCCACACTGCTTTCAATTTTTATTGCAAGCCACTCGGGCGATGACGTCATTTATCATTCATTAAAATTTGCGTTACTTTTTTAATAGGTTGGTTGCTGTGTGTAAGATTCTCTTTTTCTAATAACTGCTGTTTAAAATATTGTTTGATTAGCTGTGTGATCAAGAAATTATAGAGACAGTATTAATTGAGAACGCTTTTCGTATTTACTGCTTTTGGTTTGAAAGAGCCCTAAAAGAGAATTTTCGTTTATAATTGCCTTTTTGTGTGTCTATTATATGCTTCATTACATTAAAAAAATATAATTAACGTTTCCATAGACGACCTTAATCTCTAAAAATATTAATATTTATTATTTGTGGTAATAAGTCTATCCTCTTTAAGCTGCTTATATAAATGAAGCGAATATAATTTCTGTTAATTATATAAATGTAACAGCAGTGTTTTATGTTCTCTTGTGATCTTCACCGTAAATGAAATCATTTGAGACAGCAAAATAATTAAAATTCAGATGTAGAAATTTACAAATGTTGGAAAAAATTGAAAGTGCCAAATAAGTTCATAATTTATTTATTATTATCAGATTAACAAAATCTAGGTGCAAAGTTTACTTATGCCTTGTATTAGGTAAACTTGACTATACATCTTCTTCTTAAAGCTTTTTTCTGTTTCTATTTATATTGCAATTCTTCAGAGCTCGCCACGATGTTGTACATAAAAGTAAATAATATTTTTATGAAAATTCCAGCATTGTGTCATTGCATCTTTTATGGAAAACAGTAAAACGTGTGAGTTTTAACGATGCGCGTGCTTATCATAATAATAAATCCATGCTTACATTTCTACCCTACAATGGGATAAAATATATTATTAAAAATCTCTCAATTATACGAGCATTACTCTTCTAAACAACTGAATCTAGAAAAAAGTTATATTTATAATGTATAAATATTTGATTTTAAATTTTAAGAAATACAAGATGAAAAAAGAAAATGTAAAAATATGTTTTTTAGGTGTTAAAATTAACTACATTTGAAACTGTGTCTTAGGCTGAAAGTTCATTTTTGGCTGATTTAAATTTACCTCATATAATTCAGTATTTTTTTAGTAACTTTCTACCATCTATTTGTGCTTAAAATATGAGAATATATCTTTTATAAAGCCTTAGAAAAGAAGATTAGACGAACCACAAAGAAGGCGCGGCCTCAGCTGTGCAAGTGCCGCCGGGGTTTATGGTCTGTCTCTCTGTTTTACGATTCAGAGTACAAAATCAAGAAAAGATAAAGCTTACGACCTCTGCATGTCACTTAGCTTTTGAACTTGCTGGTTTTGCAAGAAAAAAGCTAAAATTTAATATAATAAATATTGTTTAACGGAACAAGGTACCGACATTTCTGATAAAGTAAAAACTATGATGGGAAAAATATTTTTCCATAAATATTATTTCTGTCAATGCTTACTCATATTTATAATTTCTAATGAGTACTACGCACTTGCTCCAATGCATTTGGCTTCGTCAAGTATTTATTTTCAGTGTTGTGATTTCTCACAATATTATATGAAACATTTTAATTTATAAAAAAAAACATTATAACTTGTATGATAACTAAATATAAATTGAACGAAGAGAATTGGGTATGTACAATAATTTGATTTGTAATATTGAAGAATTATTGTTCGTGATTTTTTTGTGTAATTTAAAAGCATTACATCAAATTTTAACCAAATTTGTTAGCTTGGCTTCATATAACCACACTAATATCTTTACAGCTATAAAAATAAGTTAAATAGTATCTTTTGCAGCTTAAAAAATAAATTGTTTTGTGTTTTAGTTGTTTCCCCTTTTGAGAATGTATTTGTGCAAAGAGTTGCCTCGTCATTATACGTCATATTTATAAAGTAAAGTGTGCATCAACTATATTTGTGTAAAGAAATTTGATTGTTTAACATTTATCAAGGTATAATTAAAATGGCTGATAGTATTTTTTTAAACGTACGAATATCTCGAGTAAGTAAAAGATCAACAATCTCACATCTAGTATTGAGACATTATTTAAAACTCATATGCGATATTCTCCGATTGCGATCTCAGTTCGCACCTCTGGAGGTAGCGGGAGTACATGCGACTGAGGTGGTTTCTCCTGAGCCACCTTTTCTCCTCTGCAATTTGCATACAATGCACCTGGGTGCAATACTCTGCCAACTGAGGTCCTCATATGTTGTTACTTGAGCATGCATGCTTTAATCTCCGACTACCGTTTAAATTTGTACAGTCCTATAGCTCTTATAGCTATGTGAAGCGACTCGATCCGGATCGGAGTTTTCCTTGTCACTGTATTGATACGGCGTTTATTTAGGGAGTGGCTCGCGTCTTCAATAATAAAATTCAAATCAAACGTTAAACACTCAACTGTGTCGCGATAAATATAAAATTGAATAAAGTGTAATCTCAAAATAAAAGCATTTTCATGTAAGATTGTGCGTTATTGTTTTAATCTTAATTAATAAATTTGAAGGTGAAAAATTTACATCCGAATTGTAAGCAATGTGGAATAACACAACATTTATTTCAAGATTTCATTAATTTTCACGGAGGTTCAATATTGATGTTTGCTTCCAACGTAAAGCACTTAAACTGGAGATGTTTTATGGAGGCAGAGTGTGATTCTAAAAGCTCAATAAAAACCTTCGTTCTGAGGCTCAGTTCCATATAAGTATATTTATAGTTGAAGAGTCATAAAGTAGGCGCGGACTGTCCTTAGATATCGTCCGTTGTCAGGTTTTATTATTATTCCAAAGTATTGCAATAAATTCAAATGTCATTGCCTCATCTTATTAACAATGAGAATACGCCTCTATCAATCTTCGATACCCTTTGTGTGGCAGAGTTTTATAACGGTTTTCTATGTATATGAATACAAATATATATATATGGTTTCTATGCCAAAAATTCTTTATCATAACATTCTTCAACAAAATACTTAAATGTTGCACACTACATACTATCACAACATGATTATTGAACCTTACAAAAAATGGTTTAAGTATTTTATATATTCAATGACATTACATAAATAAGTAAATTTAAAAAAACTATATTTTGTTTGTTCTTTGGTTTGGTTTTACTTTGAATCTTCCGATGTTGGAGTCCTATTCGATCATATATTACGAATTTCACACCATATATTACATAACCATATTATACAGCGAATATGCTGCGCTGATATTATGTAAGACTGATTAACATAGAACCGAGTTACTACAGTGGGCCTTTATAGATGTTAAACAGTAGCGTTCGGTCCAAATAAACATAAATATTTAATCTTATAAATGTATACTTTATAAACTCACAATTGACTTACGAGGTTAATTTTTAATTATTAAAAACAAGTACTTTACTTTTATTTATACAGGCTGCATGACATTGATGTATAATACGGAACTACTGAATGTTTAGTAAATACCAATTATTCGAAAACTTGATTTATAATATGCGATCAACAATAACTATTGATTACTTTATGTGGTCCTTTAATATAATTGTCGTCAAGCACAGACACATCTCCACCGTTTGGTTTTACCGGATTTTTTACACGCATGCCTGAGATTGTTTATCCAAATTTCGTCATCAATACAGAATTCTCCTCTTCAGCGCGGAGACAAGTGCAGACATCTTTAAGAAGACGCTCAACCCTCTATGACTGGCCTTAAAGTTTTTTTTAATATAATCGAGTTAAAGATTCTCTAAAAAGCCCTCTTATTATTAAGAAAATGTAAAAAAAATTATATGTTTTATATAATTAGTTCACAAATGAGTCGACGAGATACGAGTACGAACCCATTGTTTTATGTTATAGCATTCTGGCGACATGGCAATTAAGTGGAAATTTTATTTAATATGTGATTGTGCAACTGATGTACCGTCTCAATTATACAATATAAAAAATCATATCTAAATAAGACATAAAAGTAAATGATATTGTCAAAAATTAAATAAAAATTGCCCTAAATTATTTTGGGTGATTTTACATCGATGTTAAAAACTCAATGTTTTTCGTTTGTATTTGCCCTAATTTAAGTTACTTATCCAGCAAAATCTTAGTATATTTTACATTGACATTTGAAAAATTAGTAATTAGACAATCTTTTTTTTATATTATAAAATTTTTAATCAATGTTCAAAGCCGATCCGTTTAGGGTTAAGTCGAGCGTTAAACTGGTTTTTTAGGCCACCTGTCACAATGTTGACCGAAGCTCCCGGCCCGGAGATAAGAGGCGAGGCTTCCAGATCGGAGACAGCAGACAGCGTCATCACCTCGAGGGTCTCCGCTCCTCGAGAGCGATGGCTGCTGCCAGCCCAGCCGGCGAGGTCTGTGGGGCTGCTTCTCACTACGCAGTGGTCTTCATACACGGTTATTCAACCTGGCTGTATGGCCATGTTATGTAAGAAATTTAAGGGCTGAAATTTTAAAATTTTATAGGTTTTTTTTTAAGCTAAAAATTTTATAAGCTTATCCATTACACGATTGCGTTAATAATCAAATTTACAATCGAATAACGTTTATATGTTTCATTTGATAACATTTGTATTGTCTTGACTATTAATTTATGAAAATAATAGAAAAATAAGCTGAAGGTCTTTTTTTTACAAAAATGTTTCAAAACGTTACCAATTAATGATTTGTATCTAATTTGCAAAATTGATTATATTATATATATAATATAATTATAACAGATGTGTAAGGACCAAAAGATCTTCAATAAAAATTAAACTCGAAAATAGATAAAGAGAACTTTTGTATCGCTTCGTGAGTAAATTGACAACCTTAAAATGTATTTAGACCTATCAGGGTAGTAGATTTATTATTCGTTAATATTGATTAACATATACAAGTAAACGTACTTTTTCATCCGCGAGTCCTGAAAAGTTATTGAATATTGTAAGAATTCATACAAAATAAGTATTCGTGAATATTTCATTTAGTACGACTTCAATAGCACGCCTGCCAATTAACCATTGATTTACGCGCGTAATTAGAAACGCAGAGGGCACAACTCGGAGGCTAAGGGGCCCGAGACAAACCGCCTGTCGGAGAGGGCTCGCGAGGGGCACCGGCCAGGCAGTGGTGGGGCTCCGGGGGTAATTGAAATTTTACCCAGCGAGGTCTGATGATGGAGGCTGTGGCGGTGGCCGGAGGTGAAGAGGGGCTAATTTGTCAGCCTGGTGGACGCACGTGCGCCTTACGCTGCTAATAATTACCGTTTCACTTAACTCAATCGGTTATAAGTTGAGACGGCTGGATGGGTACTGAATTAAGCTCCTCGGTATTATCTTGTCCTTGATTAATATATATATATATATATATATATATATATATATATATATATATATATAATTCACGCTAATAAAACGAAAGCAATAGATTTGGTTGCCTGTAGTCAATCCGCTTAATTTACGCAGAAATATTTGTTAAACCGTGGATTATTGACGTCATAAGTGTAGTTTTGACATACCTGTTTTTTTATAGGTATGACTTTTTATAAGCGCATTGTCTACAGTGATCATATATTCCGGTGCTCTTATATTGTTGTTTTTCAACTTATGAAAATGTATTTAAAAATCCACGGAAATTTTTCAAAGAACAATTTTAATAAAATGCTATTCGTGAGAACCGCGACGGTATTTAAAATCAGGATTATAAGTGGTTTCATATATATGTGCTTTCAAATATTCTGAAAAAAATATTCTTATTTATCAATCAATTTTCGCCACTATAAGTAAAAAAAAAGGTATTAATATTTTTAAATAACTCAAATAATCAATTTACCTCTATACTGTGTAAGATACTTCTATATTTTATAAAAATTATAATATATTTATTTTTAATGAAACTGTACGGTAAACCCAGTGGATCCGTCTGAGAGTACCTCTGTGCTTTAAAATAATTCTCGTGCGGAGTGTCATCACTTCTCGGTACTGGAGCTGCTACTGCCTATATAAAGTTTCATGTCCCAGTACGTTGTTTTTATTGACCGTACGATTTATATTCAGCAATAAACAAGAGGTGTTGATACTGAATGAAGCAGAATACTTCCACGATTCCCACGAGCAGATCTGATTAACAAAACAAAATCATCAACAAAATTGGATACCCCACAAGGTAACATCGGTAATGTTCACTTTTAGTGCAGCTGGAATAATTTTTATATTTATATGTTTACGGTACTTTATTTTATATAAATTTTTAACCAGAATTAACACCCCAAGAGAATGTTACTCACAGTTTTATCAGTTTATATATTTTAATACATATCAAAACAAATTTAAAGAGGTTTTTATGATTTACTTACTAAGGTTTTTTTAGTTAAAATTTTTAATACTAACGGAGATAACAACCAATTTTAAAAATAAACATAGCACCAAAAAGGTAATTTTTTAATGATATTTGTTAATAATTACTTCTGAAAATCAGTAAGATTTGATATTACCACAAAATAAAATATTGTGCAAAGTGTATAGTTTACATATATTGACTTGGGTAGAGTAAAAACATCAGGTCGACTAAGGGTTGAGATATATAAATAAATATTTCCTTAGAACCACAATATTATAAATAGGTTTCAGCAAATGTATTCTTGTAATTTTAATAACGAATAAATAACTAACATTAACTTATGTTTACGTATTAAATATTATCAAAGGTCCCAGTTTTAATTAGAGCTCTGCATGTAGCAATTTGTAGAAACATATCACCAGCGCAATGAATATATTTTGAAACTTGTAACTTATAATATTGGAGATCTCATGAATAGCCATTTATTTGTCCAATGCCCATCTATGAAACAACTTGACCGCGCACTACAAATTGTATCCACTGAACATAATAGTAAAGAAAATTGTCGACAAACATGTAAGAACACGGAATCCACTTGTAAAATTAACATAAACCTTCCCCGTCTGGCAACACGTAGGCTGAGAATTATTTTAGCCATTCTTGAACGATTGAACGAGAGTACGGGCGACTGTTATTATGTATGCTCCGTCGTTAAAATGTTATTAAAGATTTTTTAATATTCGTTAACTATGCCTTTTAAGTGCCATATATACAACAATAAATTTTACATCTGAGCATAAATAAAGAAATATTTTTGAAAAAATCTTCCAGTAAAAATATATAATGTTCGTTTAATAAGTCACTCTTAAATTATATATTTTATGGAGTAAAGAAATGTTATTTTTTCACATCTTCACGAATGAATCACGATTAAACACATATCATTTTATAAACACCTGATTGCTTTGTTGAATACAGGAATGTAACTAAAAGTTGATTTTTTTTACTTTGAAACTGGAAACATATTTTATTATAAGTACATATTGAGTTTTCAACTTATTTGACAAACCGGACTCAAACTCGAGACATATTTTCTTGTAAGATAACTTTTAATAAATACTATCAGCATACATATAAATTTTATTTTCTACTTAATAGATTTGATGATAACACGTAATTTAACCTATTATGTTTTTTAATTCACATTAAAAAAATAGTTTGATGTAGTTGAGCATGCTTACCTAATAGTTTGACTAGTGTCTCACCCTTAGTCGAATCACACGGTTACGTACTTAAAATGAATTCTCATGTCAAAAACTTGATATTATTGATAGGTGCTAAAAACACATCGAGTAGCATCAAGTCATGAGACTCCTAAAGTAACACCCTAAAAGAAGATATTTCATCATTGCTCACAGTTTACTCGAATTTTTTTTTTGCTGACCTTCTTTATAGAGACAATTGTTTTTATACACTATGCCTACATATAATAAAGCTTTTTTCTTGCAGAACTTATACCCATTTTTTTAAAATTAAAAACAATTTTTGTTTAGATTTAAATATAAACAAAAACATAAAGGAACCAATTAATACTTTAATTGCAACAGTGTAGGAAAAATATTGCACAGTAATTTTTGTCAGTTGCGTGCTGTAAATTCAGTTTTATAAATGTCATAGAATTTTTTTTTATAATTGTAACCCAATAATTGCATGTCACATCAATCATAAAACGTTTTAAATACAGAGAATATATATTTTGTAAATGTAAAATACGTATGTTACTCAAATATGTTTATCAATTTAAAATATAATGGTATTTTTAATTTACAGTTTCATTGATTATATATAATTATGTGAATATAAAGCTTATAAACAAATGCTGATAGGAAATTCCCCTTTTAGCATCATTTTTTTTAATCTGAATAAATAATATTAAATCAAAGGAAAAAAACTCATCACGAAGTAAGCCGATAGTATAAATCTTTAATGATTCAGGGTGACATTTTGAACCTAGACATAATCAATTCAAATGATTTATTTCTTTGATCTGACTATAATTAGACTTATACGATGATTTGATAGGCAAATAATTCTTAACGTCGTATAAACGTTTATTGTTTATTTTATAAGTATTCCGTCGATGGAAATTAGCATAAACAGAAAGTGTGTCCGCTTATGATGTCACCTCCAATATAACGCTTATCAAAAAATATATATAAATATATATCGTCATTAAAATTTCACATTCTCATAAAAGACTTCATTGGTTTTAAAATCAGGCATAAATATCAAAGATGTTTTATGAGTTTCCCCATATTAAATCACTTTTCATTAAAAAATGGCCTCAGATTTGAGACGAAATAGCATATGTATACAGGACGCTTAAAACCGTGTACCATTTTAAAAGCAGATTTAATTACCAGCTCAAGTTTAGGGGAGAAAACAATCATTTGAGAGAAACTTCTACTGGTGTGTTTTTTGTGATTTTCCCATATACAACATACAACACGCCGAATTCTACAAACGTTTTATACTAGACACAGTCGAAATAGTCTCTAATTGCTTTGAACCGCTTATTTATGTCTCTTTGATTTGCAGCCGCTGATTTACAAAGTTTTTGACACTATAAGTGTTTATAACATTAGATTGTATCCAACCTTAAATATAAGACACCCGTCTCAGTGAAATATTTTTCTCATTCAAACTTTATTGAAAAAGGTATTTTATATTTTTTTGTGTAATTTAAATACATTATACGTGCCTTCATACTCGAAGACATGAAAAAATTTAAACGAGAATTAGTCGAATATAGAAACGAAATATAGTACTATTGGTGTTATTCGAGATTTACATTTATATTCTTTGAATTCGTTTTATCAAACGCCTTTTACTATTGCATATAAAACGACTTATCACGGGTATTCTTTAGAAAACGTTTGTAGAATTATGAAATCTCCGCACCTGCCAGAGCCCGAAGCTCTCGGGCACGGCCGCAGCGAGGAAGACCCGAGGATCACCTCTGACCCTGCTTTTATTGTTTCTATTTGTTTGTGTCTACAAATTTTATCTATTCGATTTTTATGTGACACCCAGTGACAATAATTTACCGTGTACACAATTTATTTTATAGGAGATGGGTTTTTTGTAAGTTTTATTGAATTCTTGAAAGGCATTCGGGTCTTTTTAGAGGTATGACATAACTACTAAGTGGCCATTCTCGGTTTTATGTTCGGATTAAAGGTGATATTTAACAGTTTTTTGGGTCAGAATTTCCACGCGCTGCTCTCCTCACGCGGAGGTTCAAACGCGCTGGACATAAAGAGAATCGTAAGTGGTCTAACTTGTGATTTTTATTACTTCGATAGCAGATCAGAGCCGAGTAAATGTTCATAAAAATTCTAGCAGCCAGAGAAGAGCCTCTTTTAAATATAACTGATATTAAATTCTAAAATCATAAAAATCAAGAAAAAAGTCATACCATGATAATGAATAATATAATATGTATCTCACATATTATATTATTGCATATATGCATTATACCATTCTTATTATTATACTATTGATACAGTATTTTTTACTGATATTTTTCAATAACTTATTATATTATAGATTTTTTTATTTTATGAAGTTGGATAAATTATTTATAACAATATTGAATACAAGGTATTGGATGAATTAAATAAATCTTTTATTGTGATAAAAATAAAATCTTTCACTGCTTGATTTTCTATATATAACGCTTACTAGTGAATTTAATATGAACTGATTTACTATTTATACAATTCTTGCGATGAAGTTTTTAAATGATCTGAAAGTATATTTATTTTAAAACCATTAATAAAATAAAAAATAATAACTTGTCGAATTATTCATATGATTTAATATTTCTAAAACAGCTTCAAATGATCGATAGATTCACTATAATAAATTTAAAGTTTTTCATTTTAGCATGTCAAAGTTTCTAGAAAATGTTTTATCTCCATAAACCTTTTTGCACATGGACATTATTTGTAACGCATTTTGTGTATTTTGCGATTAGATAACCACTAAAATGATTCATTCATATCCTATCGTGAAGTAATTTACTTGCGGATAGAACACTTCCTCAGATCTCGGCACTCTCCTTTTATCTGAGTGTGAAAAGCTTTGATTAGTACAGTTTGCATGCGCTTCCTATTAATATCCTTCACGTAGGATGTTATTATCCACTGGAGCTAAGCCATAAAAATACATAGATCAGAACAAAGTGTTTATTTTATGTATTGAAAAATCATTAATTGAATATGTCAAAAATCATTAGTTTTCATTCTTAGATTCCCATGTAATAAGCATCGTATGTTACTTTACTACCAATATATATTTTGAAACTTGAAAATAAACTGATATGAAGCATGCTTTCATAAAGTAAGCGTACAGTGAATATTTTCTGAATAAGATCACCGAGGTGCTATATTCGATTTCGAGACTGAAGTAACATCAACAGAGCACGTCAACTCGAATGGACGGAATCTGATCAAGCCCCGAGGGCCGAGGGCCGCAAAGCGCCGGCCACCCATCCCGGGGCGTCCCCTCGAGCGGTCGTAAAATACAAAATGTCCACAAGTGAGGCCGTCCGCAGCAGCCACCGCGGGGGACGGGCGTTTTATTAATTCCGAATGGGTGATAAATATACCTCAGCTCTAAACAGAGCCAGCCCGGCTTATGTGTATTTAGTGAATTATACCCGAGTCCTTCCCACATTGTGTGAGTTTTTTTTGCCTTTTCGCGATATATTCTGCTAATTTATAACGATGAAAGTGGAGATGGCATTTTTATTTGGAACATGTTGGCAGGTCGTATTTTTTTTATCGGTTCACCCAGAAATGTGGGCTTTGCGATCTGCGGAGAATTCAATATGCCTAATAAAATAGTTAATTTATACTTTTCTGATGGGATCGTTTATTGTTTTTTATTTGAATAGGCTCATAAAAGACGTTATTAATCAGAGTAAACTTATTTTATTTACATAGATTTTTACTACCAATATATTTGCCGCTTTGAGTGTGCTAGGCAACACCAACCACAGTTTATACAGTATTAATGATATATTACACGAGGTTCTTTGTACCTAATGTGGCCATCTTAGTGTCGTATCTTATACCAATTGATATAAAGCTCTAAAAAAGCAAAAAAGTTTTTTCAAATATGTTATTTAATCTTAAAATACAAATTATTCTCTAAATCATATCCGTAAACTGACACCATAAGCGTGTATTAATTTTCACGAATATTTTCACGAAATATTTTTTTAATAATTACGACCTACTAAATTGTAAGACCAGGTCTCCTTTTTTTGATATACCGATAAGATGTGT
The DNA here is from genome assembly GCA_022113835.1 of Atopsyche davidsoni. Classification (NCBI taxonomy): domain Eukaryota; kingdom Metazoa; phylum Arthropoda; class Insecta; order Trichoptera; family Hydrobiosidae; genus Atopsyche; species Atopsyche davidsoni. The sequence continues at coordinate 12,284,202 of JAILWY010000023.1, forward strand.
TTACAATAATTGATTTAAATTACCGAGGGAACTTTTTGCATGCACGCCGTCGTAAAGTTGATATTACTCAGTTATTTTTATATTTTGATCATATTTAAGCATGATTTATTATTTAAAAAAAAAATGCACTAATTGAAATAATTTTATATAAATCTTATGTTCATAATATTTTAATGGTATATTTTAAGGTCATATTTTTCATCAAAGTGTTGTGTTATATCTTTTGGCAATGATTAACTATTGAACATACAAAGTAATAATATAGCACTTCATGAATTACCATATAGGTTTTGTAAATCTAACAAACTACCTAGCAGTATTGTAACTAAAGTAATTCATACATGCTACCACCTAAGTCACACACTGTAAGCCCCAAAACCTGCACGCAGGACGGGGATATCCACATACCTCACCATAACATTTAATCTAAGACCTACTGTAATATAACAAATGAAAATAATCGAATTTTGAAATTTAATTTAATTTGTTTTAATATTTTTGAATAAAATACTTGAGTGATTTTCCACCTTTCACGTTGACTCTGTTTGATAATGCCAACGTGAAAGGTTGGCGAAACCGGTCAATAATAAAAACGAAAATGTGGAAAATCATTTAAGTATTTTATTCAAAAATATTAAAATGGAATTCCACTAAATACTCTCTTAATTTGTTTTATCTAACAAACTACCTCGTGTTTAAGATCCAATTTCATACCTTGATCAGCAAATACTTTTGTCAAGTATGCTACGGGAGCACTACTCAATAATCTGTTAAGGGTTAAATTCCTTCTAATACTTTCGAGTGATGCCGCATGAGTTTCACCCTCACATTCCACTCTTCGGTGAAGAAACTCAAGGCGATTTTGATTTTATATGTATAATGTATTAATTTCATATTTATTCTTGGTGTTGGAATGAGCTCAGAGACCAGCAGCCCTCTTGCAGCACCTCGGCAGCATCCCGCCCCGTCCGCGGGAGACGCGCTGTCCGGGCCGCAGAATGTAGATCGTTAACAAGATACTTAGTCGGGGACAACACGCGCCGCGGGGAGCCTCGCCTTTTTGTGTCCTTTTGTCCCCGTCCCGGCCTGTGGGAACCCGGGGCAGAAATTCATAACAGAAACAGCAAGCCTACTCCGAGACGTTCAATTAAATCACCAACCGGTAGGTAGTTTAGTAATTTATACTTAGGTGGAATGGTTTGTAGTTTTGAGCCATCAATGTTACTAAAAGACTATTTTTCTTCTACCGGATGTTTCATTTTTAAAAATTGTGACTAACTACAACATCGTACTCATTATGACTTCTGTTATGGGGGGGGGTCGATTTCCATAATATTCTTAGCATCTGCGGCCTCTTTTGTTGTATTCTGCTTAGTATAATAAACATTTAAATCTTCATAAAGGTGAACAATATTGCCGATGAATTTAAAATTCAGCTCTCCAGCTACAATAAAGAATCTGTCTCCAATATTTAGCTCCGCCATTAAGGAATATTACAACTTACATATATATATATTCAACAGCCGTAATCAATAAGTCCAACGCTTAAAATTTTTCTCTAAAAATGCATAAATCAAGGTTTTTTTTAAAATGGTAACTTTGTTCATATTAAAATAAATATGTTATTATTGTCTCTAGTATTATATTTGAGAATGCATGCACTTCATTATCTATGATACATCGCCTTTTGACAGTTGAGTTTATTTATAATTTTGTGTTGTTTTTGTGATAACCTTTCAATTGTTTAACTTAATAAATAATGTTATTTTATATTAAAATCTAATAATTAGTAATTTTGATAAATACGGTGTGATAACAACAGATTATTCGACCAGGTGAGTCACATAACCTAAAATTATTAAATTAGTAAAACACCAGTTAATTTCTAGTGGAATTATAAATAACTTGATATATCAAAGGATTATTATTTTTTACTTTAAGCCAATACTGCTTTCAGTTTTGAAACCCCTGTGTTTTCCCCGCGACCTATTTATGAGTGCGTCCCTTATCGCCATCTCGCTGGCCGCGGCAGAGACATGGACAAGTTGGTCGATCACAGGGATGCCACCTTCTCTCGTATCTTAAATTAATAGATGGTTTTAAATACAATGAATTTTTAATCAAAGCTGTAGTCTGACAAGTAATTTAATGCGGTCGTGTGATATTTTTTGCAACAACACACTTTAGTTAGGACATTGTTATCAATATTTGATCACTTCGCAAATTTGATATAATTTTTATTTTAAATACATAGTTTAAAATAAAACACCTAAAAATACCAAAATAAATCATTTGAAATAACCTAGTATTTTGGAACAACATATTATTGAAATCAAATTATTATATTTATTTAAACAAAACCAAAACAAACGCAGTGATTCTTTGAACGTATTGGCTAGTAAGTTTTTTTTTCTAACTTTGTAATATCGTGTTTTTATAAAGTTACGTTGTATTATACACATATAATTAAAGTGCATATTTTTACGTTTGTTAAAAACGACAAGAAAAACATTTTAAAAGTTTATAGTGCTACAAGCGGGATCCAGATTGAGCGTATAATAATATCGCTAGACGTGTGTAAATAATGTGTGAGCCTGAACAACTGAGTAATCGGAGCGCAATGTTAATTTAGGAGTGATCTTAATTTTCCATTCCCTGTGTTCTATTGCGCAACTCTGTTTCCCTAGATCGCATTGCATGTCGCAGTCACAGACGTGATAAGGCATGACATGTACCTTCTGAGGTCACGCGGTGCCACGCGATGTCACACAGGGTGCTCGGCTCAGGTGTGGTTATAGTTTATGGTTCCGATAGCCATCGAGCACTAGGAACGTATCTTTTCAATAGTCCACCTTCTTAATCCCCATACCAACGCCTTACCATCTTCTATATTGTATTGTTATAAATATTTTTAATAGTATTTTTTTAGATATATCTTGCAATTGTATTTTTTACAATGCATTATCGTACCATAAATTTTTTTTTAATTTTATAAATTTAGTTTTCGTGTAAACCTCCATTTGGGTAATTTGTACTAGAAAATATTCATAATTTTTTATTGTTATTTATTATCCTATCGTATATAATTTTTGAATGTACATGTGTTACATTTTATTGAAACTAAGTTCTTAAAATATATTATTACAACTATTGAAATCATAACTTTTTAGATTTCAACTAAAAAATTTATACTCAAATATTCGGTTTTCAATATATTAAAAATTATCTTCGAAAACTAGATAATTAAATATGTTTATATTGCATTCCATTCATTTTGAATAAAAAACACTATCAAAAAAAATCCTGAAAATACCTTTATATCGAGCAAGATCTTAAATCGGCGTATTTCAAATATAAAATAGTAATTTTTAAATAAAACCAAAAATATATAATTATTATAATTGCTTTAATTATTAAATATTTGAGGCGATTCATTTTTAAATAAATCAATCCACAAAACTTAATCACCATGCTCGTAAAAGAATATAATTGAATTGAAATCAATAAATTATACATTATATAGATTCCACATAACAATTTTAAGCTTTTGCCATCTGGAAGCCAGCATTAAAATCTCACTAACCAGCAAAACAAATAAAAGCCTCTGTTACCGGGAGCTTTTAAGGCTGCTTTTCTTTGACCACACTAATGCCCCCGTATGAGACTTATAAACGTCACGACAAATTTATATCAGATAAACGGAAATTTGTATTGCCTGCCTGGGCTTATATCACCGACCCGTCGAACACATTTTTTTACCCACAAAAAGACCCATTTTGATTCTTATATTTAAAATGTACTCACACACTGAAAATGAGTTTTTTTGTGTATTAACATCATTAAAGTTTTGATTGTTTTTGTGAGTTTTTTAAATATTTTATGTTAGAAATGAAGAGTATTTTGTAAGTTCATATTTTTGAATTATATTTAATTTCGGTTATTGTTAAATTCAACTTTAATAAATTGTAATTTGACTTATCAAACTATTTGTTAAATTTCCTTGTTCTGTATTACTAAAAAATTCAACTTTTCTAAAAAATACACACTTCATTGTTTTATATGATTATTTATTTTTCGGTTGTTTGCAAATTTTTTTCACTTTTTTTGTTCCCATATATAGATACAGGTTAATTTAATTTACATACAAGAAGGGTTTTCAAGTGTGAATTTTTTCATGATCAACGAAACCCAAAAAAATTCACCTAGACTCACTATAAAAACTTTGTCTTAACACTTTGTTTTAAAGTTATTAGTTTTCTTTCTTGCGAAAAATCAATACTTGATATTATGAGCATGTATGCATTGTCATAAAAATAAATAATATCTTTATTTTCAATCTCTAACAATGGTCATTGTTGTCTACTTAATGAATAATATTGTTTTCAGTCGATCATAATACCACTTGCGCATTTGTACACTTCGTATCGATATGATTTTTGTAACGCACATTGAAAAGCTCAAATTTTACTAAAAATATTTTCAAAGTAAGAATCGTGCAAGTCTTCTAATAAAAAAAATATACTGGAATTGATTTTTACTGCAGGCTTTCCCCGCTGGCATCATGAATATTTCCGTACTAAAATCTGTATCAAGATCTGCTAAATTTAGAACCGAACCGGGAGCGTGAACATACAGACAGGGCGGGGTCGGAGCGGTTCAGAGGGCCCCAGATTAGCATCTCAGGTGATCCTGAATATATTGAGGTGCAGGAAACACGGGTCCTGGCGCGCTTTGGTCTGCCTTTGGGCCGTACTTCGAGTCCAGGTCGTGCCATATTGTGACTCTCCTCTGTGTTTGTCGTTAGTCGAATGTTGACAAGTTTAAAAGGAAAATGTTATTATCTTGATGGTTTTTGAAGGAATTGTTTTATTTATCTTAACGAAACAAATAATATGGAATACTTTGTTATTATTTTCAATATTATAATCTGATCGTCTTCATAAATATTTTCATTCATATATTTTTTTATAAATCCGTATTTTTCACTCATTTAGAACTATAGTGTATTTGGTATTTATTTAATCTATTCAAACATAAAAAACGAAAAGGAATTATCCCCAAAATTGTGTTTCCCGACACCGATAAAATACTAACCGTGTATATGATAGGCAAGTGTTCATAACAAATAATCTTTAAATCTGTACTATATTGCTCTGTCATTTTAAAAAAATATTGATTTTTACTTCTATTTATTTTATCTAAAAATGTATTGGAAAATAAATACTGTTACCAACCCGATGGCAGAATAGATTATTTTAAGTTTGAATTTAATCTAGATGTTATTTGTTATTGTTTAATGGAATGGCGCCCGCCAGACCGGCGCCACCTTTTATGTTAAAACTGGTGAATCCCCGTGTACAACGCGGCTTTGAAAGCTGATCGCCTGGGAATGATACCCATGGCAAAATAATGACCAAAACCGCCATTATAACTTCGAATTTTAACGACTTACACATGCTAGTAAGCTGATATATTTAAGCCAGAAAAATAGATCGAATATCTAGGCGTGTGAACAGGAAAACACATTCCTTTCTTTGTTCGTAAACCGTATAAAAGACCAATGAGAGGCCCCAAAGGGGCTAGTGTTCAACCAGTGTTCAACCAGTGTTCGACAAGTGTTCGACGAGTGTTCGAAGTGTCTTCATGGGGTAACTATGCCCGGAGACAGCACTCCGGTGAGACGTAAATTGCGATCTTATCGTTAATATCCGGCGAGGTTATGAAAAGTTCATTCCTGCTGTGATGATCATAAGGACCTTACAAACCCTTATGAGTGGAAAAGCAACGCGCGTAGAAACCACGTCCGCGTGCGTGAAGATACGACCACGATTGGCGTATTCTGTGCTAACATCGCGTCAGGTGACGTAAATATCGTGGGAGGTATTATATACCTCAGTGAAAATACCGCCGCGAGTTCGGAAGTATATTGTGACGGATTGTCACGCAGTTTTAAATTACCGACCCCTGTGTCGGCTCAAAAGTGAAGTGAAAGTGTTAAATGTAACATGTCTGGAAATCATATATTGTAATCAAGTTTGTAATAAAGTTTAAATAAAAGATTACATGAACGAAGTCTTTGAATCACCTACTATACAGTCCACTGATAGCTTATGAACCTTGGCGAATTTGTAAGCTAAACATCGAAGAAACAGAACGTCTATCAGAAGTCTCGAAAGCGAGAACCATACCTGGTAGCGTCGTCAACAAATACTCTTCAATTAACTTTTTTAATTAATTCAACTCTTATGAAAATTTCATAATCTGGATTACTGAGATTCTTGTGTTTGTTAAAATACAATTTTTTTTTTAAAAATTATTTTTAAAAAACCCTGCTTCTTTTAAAATATTTTTTCCTAGAATGATATACTTATAAATGATTTCTTATGAATTCTCGAATATGACATAATACAAAAGGAGATAAAATCTAAAAAATATATTTTTTGCAATTCGTGAACTATTGGTTAAAACACAATGGTTCAGTTAAACTTGCAAAACAGACGTGCTTAAAAATTTCCATAATGCATTTTTATGAATGCAGTTTCAAATTTAACAACTTTCACTAAAGCATTCTCTGCGTATAAGTTGAGCTTCTGTCACACCTCCCGACCTCATCTTTCGCTCGACACAATGCCCCCAGCAATCGTAAATAATCTCTCAATTTGAATACAACCCTTTACAAAGTGATACTTGAATGTGTAGAGCTACGATGTACAGCGTTGAAACAAAACACATTTATATTTAAAAAAATAGTTTTTAAAAATTAATTGCAAGGCAACCAAAAGCTTACAAATAATAAAATATCTTCTGACTTTCTTAATTAAGATTTTGAATAATAAGTTAATGGACAATATACACTTGACATTTATTTTAAAGTATTATAACGTGCGTTAATTACAGTTGTGAATTTTGGAATTAAATTATAAAAAATTTAATTTTAATTGTCTTTTAACATTGATTCCTTCACATTTAGCACACTTTAGCAATTAACGCGTGTCTTGATGTATAATGACAGTATCATTTAATATGCAGTTTTATGATATTAACTTTAGATTTTTTAAATAAACAAATACTACTGAAATATTTCCTGGAAATTGGAATTGAATTGAAATTGGATTTCCTATTAAATTAGGTACACACAGGGCAAATCCAAAAATCAACAATGTGGATTTTCATCTGTGATACTTCAAAAGACAACGCAAACAATTGAGGCTTTTGAGAACAAGAGAACCCTTAAAATACCATGGGTTGAGAAAGTCTTGCACAGAATGCGTAAGGTATCTTATTTTGGAGACATTTTTCAAAACAGTGAATATAGTATCCTAGAGCTATTTTTTAAAAGAAAAATTGAAGGAGGAAAAAGGAGGAAACTTATGTAGATGCGAAATTAACGCCAGTGGCTGGAAGTCGAAAGTACAGCCAAATTAGTGAAACTATCCCCGGAAAGATATATATTTGATGAAATGGTCACAAGGAGAGGCACTCTAAGAAGAAGATACTTCAAATTTTTATTAATCAAATGAAATATTGATATTATTAATAATCAAAGTATTAAATGTACGATTTCAATCAAAATAGAAAATATATTATTGATTTTTTGTGAAGACCGTCTCACAGGAAGTAAGATTTTGCCAATACAGGTTTTAATGATTGATTGCAAGTCACACAATATTTAATTGGCATAATAAGTACGTTGTTTCACTTAGGATATGATTGTTAAAAATTCTTGCCAAGTAATGGTGATTCGTTGGCATAATTGGTAATGCACCGGTCATGTAAGCTTGAGGATGTGGGTTCCGCACTCGGCGGATTTCCATTTTAAGATTTTTGACTTGAAAGGTTCGCGAAACCGGTCACCAATGAAATATTAACACGTGAAAAAATCACTTAAGTATTTTGTTTAAATTTGATATAATTGCGTTTTTAATCAATTAATTTTTGTTTTTGTTAAGCACTATTTCGAGCATTTCTTTTTTTTTGACAGAGAGCACTCGGTGGATTTCCATTTTAAGATTTATGACTTGAAAGGTTCGCGAAACCGGTCAGTAATAAAATATTAACACGTGAAAAAATCACTCAAGTATTTTGTTTAAATTTGATATAATTGCGTTTTTAATCAATTACGAGCATTTTTTTTTTTTGACAGAGAGCACTCGGTGGATTTCCATTTTAAAATTTTTGACTAGAAAGGTTGGCGAAACCGGTCAGTAATAAAATATTAACACGTGAAAAAATCACTCAAGTATTTTGTTTAAATTTGATATAATTGCGTTTTTAATCAACTACGAGCATTTTTTTTTTTTTGACAGAGAGTACTCGGTGGATTTCCATTTTAAGACTTTTGACTAGAAAGGTTGGCGAAACCGGTCAGTAATAAAATATTAACACGTGAAAAAATCACTCAAGTATTTTGTTTAAATTTGATATAATTGCGTTTTGAATCAATAAATTTTTATTATTTTTTTTCTATTGACTATTTTGCGGCGGGCCTGCCTCGCCGCGGCCGCGTCGCCTCCGATAAATCTGGCGAGGGCGCATAAATAAGGCGGCACCGCCCCGGCCGGGCCACTCGCCGCGGCGGCCCGGCGGCGCGCGGACCCGTGACTTATTTGTCTCCGCGACGTTATTTGTCGCATCCAATGGGACAAACGGAGAATACACCCGTTTTGGAATTGATACCGCACTCCCGGACGGGCCGGCACCGCATCGGACGCAATGCACCGTTAACGGCAAATACTAATAGGCTGAATGCGTTTTATTTACTGTGCGATCGACTCCACCTGCTGGGCTCTATCAAATCAGTACACTTGTGAATTTCAATTTTTATGAATATATAGGTGTCCCAAAATTAACGCAAGATTTGGTTGGGATAACCCCATTGTATTGACTTTATGATTCATTTAAAAAAATAACAATCAAAAGACTAAAAACTGTGTTTTCTGTTTAATTCAAATCTTGCGTATATTTGGAACACCCTATATAAAAATGTACGTATAAAATATTTATTTTAATCAATCTGCAAAAATAATGAAAAACATATTTTAAAATGTTTTATCACTTTTTTTAGATCAGATAAATAGTCGAAATATTAGAAAGATATTTTTTTCTGTCTGAGCTTTATTCTTATCTTAATTTAGAAATAATTTTTTGGTCTTCTTAATAAGTCTTTCTTTTCAATCTATCAAATTATTATCTTTTAATATTCAAATTACTAGCATTAGGACTAAGCATCGTTACTAGTTACAACCATACTGTTCACCCGCCTAGGTGCATTCACCGTCGCCATTCACAATATAAATTATTCAGTTCATTAATTCCGTTGGCATCGTATGTTTTGAGTAGTATTTAATGGCAATTATGATAACAATTTCTTTTGATATCAACGCCGACCATCACGGCCCGAGCAGTGCGCCGAGAATTCTAATCCCACTTTTTATTGTCACACAAACGTCAGCCGATGCGGAACAATCGGCAGATTCCTGAGCTCTATTCATTATGTTTATATTTTATACGCTGCTTCGTTTACTATTTGAATTATGCAATAACCCCGCGTGTAAACCATGCCATGACTATATTAGGGCGCGCGCTTCGGTGCGCCACGTCTGTATTGACCTAACATATTGTTGACTGCCGGGCCCTTTGATGTTGTGTACCTTCAGCTCGGTACACTTTGACTACTTGATAGCAGTGCGGTACTTTCATCATAGCTTAATTGTAATTTACATAGAATTTCAAGAAAACAGCAAATAGATGTGTTTTAAGGAAAATTAGTAATTCATATGGCGTAGATTTTCGGTGCGTAATAATCAAGGTTTTTTACGTTTAAAAAATATATTTGGCGGGGAAGATTTTATTTTAGAATCTTTGTTTTAAGCTATTAAGCTATTTTGTACAGATAATATCTTAAAATGGAGTAAAAACGTTGAATAAAACAAACGAATTACACTGCGTAATATCGATCAAAAACGTAGATTGTTTCGTGCTAGTATTGAAATTGATTTGATAAAATATATTTTTTGATTCTATTCAGTTTTCATGAAGTTAATGATTGCTATTTATGTGTTTTTTTTTACGAATAGTACATAACTGCAAGCGAGGTTAATAGAAGCTTGTCCGCGGGACAGGAAATGCTCGGGGCCTGCAGTGTTCCCTATAGGAGCCTCCTCGCTACCGGCTGAGTTATTTGAGGCTTTACTGTTCTACACAACGATGGTTGTTTTACATGGTCTCGAGCGAGGGAAGAGATGCCGCAAGAGATGAGCTCAAAGGACTTAAAATGCCCAAGAGTTAAAAGAATGCATCGTTTTATAAACAAACACATTGTTTCAGCGTGAATAATAAAATCGAAATGTTATTTAATTAAACTTTTTAATTACTAATATCCAACCATAGATTTTTCACCCACAAAATCAGTGACTTTAAGTTAATTGTTAACAATTTATTGGAATACATGTTGCATTTTTCTAAATTATTTAAACAAAATCAAGTTATTTGTACTTTTGATACGCAGATTGCACGTTTACTTCATGAAGACGATTTAGTAGAACCCATTTTTTTAACTTATTTCTCGATTAGCCCTTTCTGAATTCATTCACCTAATGTTTTTTCTGATTCTCAAGTGGTACGTACATACACAATCATAGTTTTGGATATTGCTTTATTAAGCATAATACTTATATTAAAACAGTCAGCTTTTTTGTGGTGTAATAATTATTCGGTATCAGAAACTATTTTGTTCAATATACTCGCACTATACATAATCTGTCCACAAGTAACCGGTAAGCACTCCGCTTCGTGAAGTACTAAGTTTGCGTGACTCTGAGTAGGGAGGGCCGTGTTACACAAGTAGATCACGTCGATGGAAGCGTAGTTCAACTAGTATTATAAACATATTTCGAAATGCTTAAGTTACAAATTATACAAGATCAGTCACTGAGCAATCATAACCTTCGTTAGTAATATTATAATAATTTCTGATGAAATAAAATCATATCGTAATGTTTTTCTTGCATTGAAAAATTATTCCCACTTGATTTTAATTAAAAACGTGTTGCTTCAATAACTTGTACTTCCAAAGTTTTGTATGCGATTATTTAAAGAGATTCAAGTTAAATAAAGATTTGTTAAACCTACATTTTATTTAAATAAGGTTCAAACGTATTATAAATTGTTGAAACAAGCTAACATAATGATTTTCTCTTATTTTTCAAATTAAACAGACGTATTGCAAAGTTAAGCATGTCTTCGCCTTGTCATAAATAACACCTCAATAGGGTAATATTATGCTCAACCCCAATCAATCAACGCCTGGATAGCTGTTTTATACATCTGCTCTACCCCTTTCACATATTTACAAAATAAAACTAACCAACTTCATTTTAGAGGTCACATGAGATGTGATTCAGTCTTTCATAAGGGAAAATAAATGACACTAAGTATTATTCATTAGTCATCAGCTATCTATAAAAATCTAAAGTGTTCGGCGCAAATTTTGTATTTTTTGTCAACTCTACATTTTTGTGTGAAATAATGCTTGGATCATATTTTTTCTGTACAAATCTGATAATAACCTCTTAATCAAAATAATCATTTTATTTCAGCACCCCAGCGATGCGTTAAAAAAGAAAAGCATATATTTTCAAGGCTATAAATAAAGTTCGTTTATTTTTTAATCTCAACAATCAGATACATATTACAAAAAAACGCAGGTGACCGCTGACATTTGTGAACACAAACAATAAACTATCCCACCGTGATGTATGCCCCATTTCCTAAACCAAAAATTCTCATTTTTCATACATACCATATTGCTATGGAGCCTTTGGTCCCGGACTTGTTGACAAATTTCGGCTATCCGATCGACATTATTTATTACGTCGAAAGCAAGGCAAAGCATCCTTGGGTCCTTTTTATTTGGAATTAGAACTTATGTCCTCCTGAGTATTTTAATAAATAAACAAAAAGTTTGTATAACCTTTTTATGGCATACTGGAGCTCGATCAGTATAACTTAGATTGCTGGCATCTGTGCTTGCTTTTTACGCTCCTATTTTTTGTCTTGGAAATAGCTTGTGATCGTATCGCATTATAAACCTTTAAATCACGCACGTACCTACAATAAACAATGTAGACTAGAACTCTTTTCTTTTTTAATAATCTTTAAGCTCATACCTAATAGTCTTAGGAAGTTTATAAAGCGTATACGTTACATCCTTGTAGCGAAGAAATAAATCTTCTTTAGAAATCATAAGAATAGAAAAAAATATATTTAGAATTGTTTTATGTAGTCATAGCGCACATATGTAGCTTGGGTGACCACTTTGGTCCAATTTTAGAATAATGATATGAAAACTTACTATCGAACACACATTTTATTTCTACAGATATAATAGAAAATAATACTACAGATACAACCATAAAAATTTGAAATCATAAAATATTTTTACATAAAACAAAAATATAAATAATACGTTATCTTAAAGCATCCAAAAAAAATGGTGAATAGCAGTTTTTATTTAGCCCAAAATTTCATCATTTTATCATTTGTCTTGTGACTAGAGCTAGGACCTTTTTACTCACTTAAAAATTTTACTCTCTCCAAACTAGACGTATCTGCTTTTCGTAACGGTAGCTTAATATCCTATTATATTCAAATAAAAGGATTAGGCATTATTCAAAAGTTATCATTTTACATTCAGTTTATTTTTGAAAGTCAACCCTTTTAGAACTCACCCCTTAAATAATGTAAAGTAATAACTAATCCCCCCCGATGAATGAAAGTTTGAATCTAAAACTGAACAGTAGGCTTTTGTTTAGAGTTGTGAAGTGAACTTGGTGTATCGATGTTCACACAAAAGTAAATAAAATGTCAGTCCTTAATAGCTATGTTTATGGTTGTATAGTTTGGATATCTTATTTAAGACGTTTCTATTGAGGAATAACGGATTTTAAATAAAGACATAAGTTGCTAATTTAATATATAAACTAACCGTATTTATAATGTCTTTTAAGAAATCGTTATGATAAATAATGTATCATTTATAAACTTTGCATTTAGTGTAGTATCTCAGAAGTTATGGTATCAAATAAAATTATAATATCCTCACTATTAAGATGTCAATTTTAGATAAAACTGTTTTATTTTAGCTGTTGCTTATAAAATTTTGATAAAAATAGTCACCATTAATAAAAAATGAAATTTGATGACACGGTAACATGGTAAGGCGTCGTATTTGTGTGACACTGATTTATTTTTGACATATTTTGATTGATCATTTAAGATCGTATTGTGGCGTAATTATTCTAATATTTTTTTTAAATAAACGATCAAAGATTTTAAACTAATATTTTAAATCTCTGAATTATATTTAAAAATCAATTTGCGCTATTTTGTTTATTCTTAATGTGTGTTTATTGGATTTTAAAATAGGGATTTCAACACGTTATTTTAAAAATAGCTTTTCACTTGCATATAAAATGACAAATGTAAACACACGCAGAGTAATTACTACTATAAGCTAGATATAATTTATTCTATAAAAAAATATGAATACCACATGCACATGGCCGTATTTCATGAATATTGATGCAGAACAACATTTACCAGAGATACATATGAATAAAGCACACAGAGAGACGCTCGCGCTACCAGCTGACTCCATGCGAGTTGCAATAGAGCTTTTGCCTTTGATATACTTGCTCTTATATTCCATTTAATGTTTGCAATCATTATTAATCACTCGTCATGTGGATCGGTGTGTATGTCCAAGTATAACACGAGGTGTCACGGTTCACGCGCTCTGACTTCACAGTTGCAAAGGGTTATTTGTTTTGTAATAATATAAAATAAAATAATCTAAACAGGCATAATATTACAGTGATCACTTTGGCAAAAATCGATTTCTCTTCAGATGGTTTCTTCAAATTTGAATCTTCTTAAATAAAAAAATATTTTTTAAAACTTCAGTGACAATTTTTGAAAAGACGGTTTTATTGAAACTTATTAAAAAAAGAATAAAACTTTTTCATAAGCTTAATCAATGTTTAAATATTTTTTTAAACAATGTAATACAAACATTGTTTATTTTAACGACTTGTCCGAATGAAAATACACTTCACGGTCAATTGAATAAATCCAAATACTATTATTTTTTGAAAAAGTTACTTTATGAATCATTGTTTTAGCTGAGTATTTCTGAACTACATACTTTCCTTGATCATTTCCAGTAATGACGCAATAATTCTGTTCCGTTACAATTTTTTACGAATAAAGATCACTTGCCATAACAATAAAGCCTTCCGCAGGCCGAGGTGCTAAATGCGTCTCCGCAGCCTTAATGGCTTCATACGTCTGACGCGGGAGCATAAAGGGAAGATTAAGCTAACAAATGCAGTTTATACTTTGGAGATTAAAGGGGTGAATGATATCACGACTAGCTGCACATTCACGCTAAAAATAGCGCTCAGAGCCGGGCTTTTCAGCTGCTCTCGCAGGCGCGCGGTGGTCTCTTGCTACCTTTCGGATTAGAGTCTATTCCGGTTATAATGCTTTGTAAGTTGAAAGGTAAATATTGCAAAACATTTACAAAGGCCTTGGTAATGTGGCAGAAGCCGTGGGGAGGATTAAGTCTGACTGATACGGTATTTTGCTGCCCTTTTTGCCTTGTACGGGACTCGAATGGGAGCCGTTTATCCCCGTGACTGAAGTCGAATAATGTAGATGAATTACAATGCGCAACCCTACACGAGAAAACTAAGCCGCTCGTTATGCTTAATTTTATAATAACGATGACATATCAATCGTTACGCGACGAGAAATGTAATGTTTGCTTAGAATAAAAATTTAGGGTATTTTTTTGATTATATTTAGTCAGAGCAACTATGTTAGGCTTGCTATTTTATTGTTATGGGGTTTTTAGTCATTCCTGTATTATAATTAAATAAAAATCGAATTATAGCCTCACTAAGTCTAACTGCCGTAGTTAACGTCTCTGAATATTACTGCCAGAGTTCGTAAATGATAACAGCGTGGTCTTTGGGTATTTACAATAACTACAGGAAATCGTACTAAAGCCCATTTTATTGAAAGGTTAAAACATTATGACAATACGTTAAATTTTAAATAAAGTTACTTTATTTAAAATTTAACAAATATACCGTATTTTTATTTCCATTAACTGGTAATGAAATATTTATTTCCATCCATTGCCTAACCGCAATACGACACGGCGTAGCATTTTCCAATCTCAGCACAAAAGTCATGAACTCGACGACAAATACAGGCGCACACCTCACGAGGGCCTGCCTTGGAACGGTTTCTAATATCTGATACGGCGTTGGGAGGAAGCACTTTGGCCGTCGCGACGGATGCGCCTCTCCATGCACTTTACTGCAAGCCACAATTTCTCGCTCGGCGGCCCATCAAGAACAAACACCGACGAGGCTGTCCTTCGGAGCTGTGCGTTATTGTTGTCAGATTATAAGAGTCGGCTTTTCAGGATGTGATTTTGTATACTGAGTTGTCGCTGTTTACGAATAAACGTATGCTATGGAATGATTATAGTTTTATCAAAACCTTGACGGAGAGGGGAGGCGAACTTAATTTAGATAATCTATATGAAAAATCTATACACTAACCAAACATGTGAGCAAGTGATTTGAAGGTGGTGAGAGATAACTACAGTCGTACTCAGATAATTTTGTTTCTAGCATTTGTCTTTTTTTATACAAGGAATATATTTTTATTTAGATATATTAATATGAAAAAACATTTCATTTCAGGATTTAATGTCTGCAACTCATTTGTGAGATTATAGTATTTTTATTAAAAACAAACAATATCTCAATAAAATGTCGTCTTCAATTGTAATTTTTATGCAAACGTGTCAAAAGCAATACATAGTCCTAAAATTTTAAATATTATTTTAATAGTGTTGCAGTTTATTGTATTGCGAATAGGTTTAAAATACAACTATGTGTAATATGTTACATCAGATCGCGTGAGCTCATTTTATATACGAAAGAAAAGGGAAATTGACAAACAGATTTTTTCCACCAGGATGGACTGACGTACGCATACATTGACATGCTTCTGTACTTTTTGTAGTAAAATTCTAAATAAACGTGAGAAATGTGAGTAATCACTTACAGTTCCTTGTCATAATCTGTTATAAGTAATATTGTAATACAGTGATTTTATTTCAGACATACTGACATGCAGACTTTACAAGAACATCTTTGATTTTATCTTATATTCACAATTAGTAATGATAATTTTGGAGCCTCTTTAACAAAGGCTATGTTAAGTAACAACCTTCCAAGTTAATGGAGCTATCTTAAATTGTGAAAATATAACAATGGAATCTCCAAAATCATGCTTAATGTGTTATTTTATTCTTCTTTTAGTGTCTATTTAACTTCGATTCTGAAATCTTTTCAAAGTTTCGTAATTCCCCATAATCGACCCGTTACTAATAGTTTTTTTGGTTTTTTCATATTCCACATAGCGCGTTTGCGTTCAACTAGATCAAGTCCGATTACATAGTAAGCTAAAGTCGAGATTTTTAGAGCAAACCAAACGGTGTGATTAACGCCAGATTTAATCTGGGTAAATATTTCCTTTGTTAGTACACACCTATTATGTTATAAGGCATTTATTTTCCCACACGGAGAGCATTGTTTCACTTTACCTACATTTCGATCATTTTACTTGCGTAGAAACTAGTGCAAGGTTATTCTTTCAATTATAGCCAGCATTATTATCAGTGAATTATGAATTTGTGCTCAATGCGATTATTTAAAATTTGAAACTAATTAATAGTAAAAATTAAGGCTTTGATGTACAATTGTTTTATGAGAAAACGCTTTTATTTATTTATTTATCATGGTTATCAAAAATCAAAACATTCGGAACTGTATCATCCATATACAATAATTTAAGTATAATATCTGCCGTTTGTGTAATTATAAAAGATTTAATAATATATAATTCACTCACTACTCATGATCGATTTTTCACACTCTCTAGCTATAATTTATTTTATATTAATATTGAATCAACGTTTTATAAAAATCATTTACAACACAATACATTTTTGAATTTTTCTTATTTATACATTTATGTATATTTATGTATACATATATATATATATATATATATATATATATATATATATATATATATATATATATATATATATATATATATATATATATATATATATATATATATATATATATATATATATATATATATATATTTTATATGTAAATAAGCCTAAATAATCTTTTTACAATAATCAATAAGAAAAAACCCTTATTTTATTTTAAAAGCTTAAGATTCTAACATAGTATTAACTTTATGAAAAATAAAAAATAACTTTTGAAATTTTACTGTCAGTTAATTTCTGATAACAATAATAGGATATTATGTTTAAAGATCAATTGAACAAATATTCTGCACTCCTCTTTTTGTGCTTTGAGAATTCATATTTTTTAGATATCAGAATTGAAAACAAATATATAGAGTTTTAAGGAATGTAGTATTCACCAAAAAAATCGAAAACTTTTCAAGAATTGATTGAGTGCATAACACCTAATGCGACCAAGTGATTACCTGAAGATATAAACATGCCGTTAAATACACGGACAGAATACCCGTGACACCAACAATACGTGATAGAACTATTGGCATTTCAGTCCATAAATGAGCTTCCAACAATCTAGAAGCCATTGAAGGCATAAATGAGTTCGTGCCAAAATCATTAGTTTTCATATCATTGTCTCTGCTCACGCCGAGCCGGAGACCGCGAGGCATCCTCCGCGGCGTGGCAGGTGAATGGCGACTGGCTCCGGCGTCGGTGATTTATGGTTTGCTATTTTTCCTACATGCAGCAGCCACTCGGTCGGTTTGATTATTTCACCATTGTCTTTTATTGCTGCGTTATATCATTACGTATGCTGAGTACTAAATGAAGAGGAAGCGAGCCATACAGATAAATCTACGATTCATAGAAACTCATTTGCCGCTAAAAGTAATTATCAGTTCCGATAAATAAATAGGTTTGACTGCCTCACGAGCAATAAAGTAATATTTAAGATGCAATGGTTGAAGATTTTATTGTTAACTATACAACATAAAAATAATATTGTTTTAATACGATTACAGTACAACCTTCAAAGTTCAAATATATTTTTTATGTCATTTTAATAATTACTGCTAGTTTTGTTTACGTTAAATCAAATAAAAATTTTGTGCGAATATTAACATGGCTTAGTATATATTTTCAATGAGATCACACTGGTGTCTCCCCGACCTTGAAATCTGATATATGCTATTTATAAAAAAAGGTTGTTTAATTCAATGTTACTGAATTCTTTAAGCTGTGAATAAAACCATTTATCTGTTTTGCCAGATTCCATACAATTTGAGACGAAAGTAAAATCACCAGGCAATTCAGTTATGTCGGTAATTCTCTCGGCCTTCGTGTTGAGTCACTGAGATAATCTTTACATCTGTTAACTGTATTTTTATGACTTTTCTTAAAAATATTTAAGTAGTTCCAGTACTATAAGCAATATTCCATTGTATTTTTATATTATTATTTGTCTACTTTAACTAGTGTCTAATTATTTAAACGATGATTTTGAAGTCTCCTTTGATGAATGATTATATTATTTAAGTGCCATGATTTATAGGAATATTAAAAGTTCCTAACCGACATCTGTGAATCAAATTTAACACAACAAAAAGTCGACACTATAATTTAATTTAATGCTTTCTATTGCTAATTGATCACAAGCAGATCTTGTTATATTAAATCTTTATGACTTGTTCAGTCCTGGTTTTAATCCCCGCGACCAACAAGATTGTCACGTTTTAGCCGAAATCGTCTATTGAAACATTTATAGCGACCGTTACCAGTTACCGAACACAAAAGGTTTCACACCGTAAAAAAGACAATATGAAAAGAGATGTCACATTTGTCTGTACCAAACATCGTTGGTAAATATGAAATAATAAAAAATGGAATTCAAAATCCAGAAAAGGTTTTTATGCAGAAAAATCAATAACCTCAATTTTAATTTGTAATTTTAATGATTTGAAACATCGATTTGATATCCTCTTCATATGGGTATTTAAAAAACTTGTTTGAATTTTTTTTATTTAACTTAATTCATTTTCAAAAATACTATAAATACACCTTCAAAAGAGAAACTCTGATATTTTCTAATTCAATTTTTCTATAAATTAATTAATTTCATTATCAACTTTTGGCTTGGAAGAATGGGGTGTAGAGCAATGTAAATGTTGCTATCCTCATCTCAACAAATATAGCTCTTGTTAGGATTAAGCTTAATGTTACAGAAGTAATGGTTATAAAAATATCATTGATAAAATATGATTGTCCACCAGAAGGTCAAGTACGTTATTGGTTTAACAATTCTGTAACTAATCTATCCTGCGAATAAGGCCAACTAACAAAGCTTGTCTAAAATGCAGAAATAATAAACTTCACATAGATTACAATAAGGTCTTTCCCTGTTTCTTTTTTATTAATAATACCATAAAAATACGTTAATAATTACTATTTTAGGGAATTACATACTTATATGTTATGCATTGAGCGCAAAATAATACAAATTCAAACTTAAAATTCAATACAAAGCAGTTGCTATCAAACTTTTTATATTTTTTATTATTGATGTATGCGTACATAATGAAGAGAAAATCACTAAACAGAAATCAATACAAATCAAAGTACCATAAAAACTATTCAGTCACGCACGATATCCATTACAAGCACTGCTCCACATAGCACCTTCCTTCCGCAAACAATAACTTAGCACATAATTTATTTAACTCGCTCTCGATAAATTAATTATCTTAAACGATGAACCACTTCGATAGAGCGAGCGGCCCACGCGGGCGCGCGCCCAAACGGCATATTGCGTAAGCCTTTTTTTCCGAGGCAGCGCACCGTTAAATTGAGACTTCTGCAGGTTTGTTGTCTTCCTGCGCGTCCATATCGAGTACAAGGCCAATTAGCCACAACACCTTCCATATTAATTACTGGAGACTCATTCGGGTCCCAAAACAATTAATTAATATATGATTCAATCGAAGTGCATTTGAATACTGCCGAAATCGATTCATATCTGTCCATTTAAGCCGTTAACAAATTGATACGCAATAAAACATCACAAACCGTATCTACAACATTTTATGTGCAACCAAAATTATTTATCATTTTATATACGTAATATTAAATAATAATTCGTTGCATGGGTAATCTATGGGTGTCAGATCAGCCCATCGAATACCAAACTCTAGTCTCAAAATTATTAACAAATATTTCTGAGTCAACTTGAATACCCTCGGCAAGACTTACATAATACGTACAAGTTCTAATAACCTTGTGAGTACACAAGTACGTTCTACCGGATTCCAGACAGTTTCCCTATATTTTATTTTTAATCACTAGGGTTTTTTTGTTCTAACGGTAATAATGCAACTAAATCTCCGTTGGGCACTACAGTTTGACAATACGCTGCTATAAATTAAATTCACTGAGTCGATCTTCCTGT
This sequence comes from Atopsyche davidsoni, assembly GCA_022113835.1. NCBI lineage: Eukaryota > Metazoa > Arthropoda > Insecta > Trichoptera > Hydrobiosidae > Atopsyche > Atopsyche davidsoni. The sequence goes on from JAILWY010000023.1 coordinate 12,304,784, forward strand.
ATGCTAATAAACTGCAATTTGTCTATCTCCCCTGCATTGTTTCTTAATCTTTGAAAAATTGAAATCGGTAGTGCAAAAAGTATTATTGCTTTGTTTTAAATAAGACAAGTTGAATTAGAACCGGAATGGATTAATCTCACCCGAACAGATTTTCTCGTCACCTTGGAACCGATTTGTTTACCTTTATTCTATTCAACTCGCCAGTTTGATAATATTGCATGATTTAGTTTGGTTTACAATATTGTTTTCTAGATCGGTTACTCTCCGCAATTCTCTCACATTCAGATCCGATTCCATTGAATGCAGATGTTTTTGCTTTATCCGTTATGATTAAGGTTTTTTTTATTACACAATTATATCATTGTACGTAGTATAGACATAGTTTTGAACATAATGATGAAGTACCTCCAATTGTTACGAATGTACAAAAATATAGCAACAAATCAGTGTATTGCTAAATAATTAGTTTTCATATTAAAAACTGGGTTTTCCACAAACATTGATTCAATTTTGATCACAATTATTTCCAAATGTAACCTTTATATTAGCAAGGTTACAATATAAATATACACACCTCGTTTCAATACGACACTACTTGCCATTTTCAAATTTATTTGAAACCGAGACAAATAAGATTCTATAAATCTACATACAGTACAGCTGGGTTGATTAATACGATATGTTTGTTTATAAATATATGTAAAACCAAATAACAATGAACATGTAATGAACAATTTACAAGCATATGTGTATTTTTATTATTTAAAAGAAACTAAGTAAAACTACGCTGGTAAACGCGTTACAACGGCCTTATTGTATGTCTTTGAAAAATGTTATGATATTAAAATTAGCTATAAATAAATAAAACTAACAATAGAAACCGAGAGTGAACAATCATTGTTATAAACGATGAGTTGTAAGGTGTAGTATGTTTTTAAGAACTGACGGCTTTCGATGGCGAGCTCGAACGAGAAATCTCAAAATAAGTAGCCAGGCCCGCATACCTCTTATAATAATATTTAAGATTACTTTCGCTCTTACTGCACGTTTTGGTTGAAATGTTTGATACTTTAAATTAATTATCAATATTTAATCAAATTAAGAGCCATCCTTGGCGGTATGTACAAGAGCAATATATTCTAATTTAACTGCATTTTTCATAAAGCATTATAAAGCGAGGCGTCAAACGCAACAAAAGTAATTGCTCGTATTGCTTGCAATGGCTGCGATTTTCTTAAGTCATTTTCTACTGCGATTGCAGCTTCATTGTATAGAAGCATCTGCAATAGAAATACAAAATCATTATGACTTGACAAAGATAAATCAGTCATAGCTTTTCTACCAGTGCTATCAATTGAGAAACATGAGGTCTTTAAGGTCATCTTTTAATCAAATATTAATTATTACAAGTGATGTTAAGCTTTATAGGCTAGAAATTGCACTCAAGATTATTATTGTACGTCAAACATTCAAACTATAGGCGTGCGAAGCAAAAACGTGCTTTGTGTTTGATATCTAGAGCGGACTCTGTTCTTATCTCACCTCTTCATATTTAACTTAGTAATATTAATTTATAATACACAATTTTATTGGACCGTTGTCTGATTTAGATATAAATTTGATTTCTAAACATGGCACGAAATGTTCAAAGTTTCTTTTTAATGCCACGTATTTTGTAATTATAACAGTGTATATCTACACATTTATTATTTGTGTTCAAATAAATATGACCTAAGAAATAGCATATATATATATATTTTTTAATGAAATTATTTTTAGAAAAAATATATTTGTGACAGCCAGAGTACGTTCACAACGTATTCAATATAATCTTATCAATATTTAAAAACAATTTTTGTATATTTGTACAAAAACTATGATAGTTAAAAAAATACACGTCATTTATGATTTATTTTATTTTATAATAAAACAATGTACATAAATATTCTAAATCAACTGAAGATCGTTGTGTCTGTTTATCACTAACTCTTTCATGTCTAAGAGTATCTTTAAGCACTTTAAAAAAAATCAATATTTTTACGAAAGCATTAAACATTGTAACTCAGATGTTTTGAATAGCAATACAAAGTTTAAAAAAAGTATCATTAAATCTTCTTCAGAGCTACAGAAAAAATATATATTTAAACTCTCAGTTTGTTAAACATTCTCCCCCCGCGCGTATCGCAGAGTCACGTGTCTCAAAGAACTTTATTCTGAGTGTATTAATTCGATCGATATAGAGATTTCATTCGAGCCGAGAGAAAAACACGGCCGATACATGAAGCGAGTCTCACCTTGGACATTAATTGGAATGCCGGCGCCTTCGTCCCTCCGATGCGATCCCCGCAACTTATCTCGTCCATTAACTTTATTAACTTACAGTAATTGCTCACCTCGAGACCCTGGCAACAATTTTTAGTTCTATTATGTATGAGTTTATGCCATTCGTTCTGTTTTCAACTAATGGGAAGAGACCGAACAGGTCCAGCGTGCAGGTTTTTCTCCGTGGGGTGTGTAGTTAACATATCGAATTATTGTACTTATGACTGTATAATTGCTATTAAATATTGATATCAGAAAACTCTGCTGTGGAATTATGCCTTACTAAGCAGAAACAGCATTTATTACTTTATTTTCAGAATATCGAACAAATATATAAGAATAATCCGCCTGTAACTTGGCTATATTTCTAAACCTTTTTCATAACTTAATATGATGATTTCTGGTTTGCTTTTCAAATTTATAATTAAGCCTCAATTATTTATTTAAAATTAGTTTTAAGTTTCTATTCTATTTTTATATAACATTAATTATTTTAGTGATTTTTAAAGTATTTTCTAAAACTTCCTGCATTATGGAATGCCAAAAAATCACATTAAATAATAAAAAAATATTTAATTGTTTTAAAGCATTATTTGCTGATAAAAATGTTTTAAATTTTAAAACACTTTTTTATGTAACCAAGGGTTAAAAAAAACAAAGTTGTTTTCAATAAGCTTCAAATAGTTCAAATTTTCGTGATTCAGCTTAGTGAACACAACACATGGGCAAAGCAGCATTTTGAGATACATCAAGTATTATAAGAAGTCACACACTTTATTAACAATTTGTCCCCATCATTTATTGGAAAACATTACAATTATGGCTTACAAGTTTATTAAGAGTAAATAACAACCTCTCGATACGATTTGAGGATACGTCATGTTGGAAAAAAATCCTTTTTTAGTTGCTTGAAACTTATAATTTATTAAATAGTGCATCCTTCATCCCATTTAGCAACATTCGTGTTATTTAAATTAGAGGTTTTAAAAAAAAACTTATTTTCAAATACTATATTTGTGAATTATTCAAACATCACCGATGGGGATAGACTCGGATCCTTCTTTACGGACCTCGGCAATGATGGGTTTAAATAACCAGTTATGTTTATTGCAAGCAATCAACTGGAACCTGGCCTGTGACGTATGGGCTTTATTTTAATTAAAGTTGGTTTATAGTTCTATTATGAATCTGACTTTACGATATTGAGGGATACCATTATTCTAGCGATAAAGAAAGGTAATCAACGCTTTTACTTCAATTTAATTGTTATTTTAGATAAGTTATATTTTAATGCTTTGTATTTAGATCTGCATATAAATATATCAGTAAAATTTATATTGCTTACATTATATTCTAGGAAAATTTTCAATTATAAAATTAAGTTTCAAAATACCCGGCTAGTTTTTGATGTAAAGAAAAACATTTTTTAAAATTTGAAGGCATTTTAGTTGGACTTCTTATAAACTTGTTTTTCTTACTACAATTTATGATCATGCTGCACAAAAAAATCACCATAAATTTCAGTTTCACGATTTAAATACTTTAAGCACATCATCGATTTACCACAATTATAATTTTCTGCTGAAATACCATAAATGCAGAGAAACAAAAAAAAAACATAAATATAATATAAGTAATAAATTACGAGAACGTGTGTGCTGCTTAACTCTCTTCACAATCTTTCTATTTTACACCATCATTAAGTAGCAGACACATTGAATATTATTCCACGTTATTCATATAAGAAAAAAAATGGCCTGACCTGTCAGTGGGAGATGTGCGGAGAGCGAGGCGAGAGGCCGAATGGCTTAATTAAACTCTTCTATGGGTAATTTGTATTTTTGTCCGAAGCCAGTCGGCCCGGCCGGTCCCCGTCTGTGATTACTATCTCCCCGGTAATAACGTCTTGAAGCGCACGTTCTGTAATCGATCAAAGTGAGAAATTTTATTTATATCTACGCCGCGAGGAAAAAGGCATGTTTATACTAATTTAATTTATATTTCAGACTAAAAACCTGATACCGTTTTCGGATATCGAAGCGCTGCGCACTCGGCCGTACGTGACCGCGGCTAGAGCCGGGGCTTAACACCTCGCGCGGTCCATGCATGTTTCCAAATATTTTATTTCGACTTTAAAAAAATATATATATTGCACATTTTAATGAAACAAAAAAACTTGAAATTCAAAAACAAACATATAAAACTCACCCCATTCCTACAACTTGGGATGTGCTAAAATCCACAAATTTTAAATGCTTTGAAAAATTATAAATTATTACTCATATATAATTTTTATTACTTTTTTGGAACAATCAACATCAGATTATTCTATATGTTGAATTGTTATTATGAATATATGTAAAAAAACAAATAAATAAAATAAAAATTATTTTACTTAAATATAAATTGTTATTTTTGTTTGAATATGCTCCAAGTACATTTAAAAATGTAATTTTAAATATGAATTTACATAATCTCTTTCGATTATTATGTGTATTTTTAAAAATCATTTATGTTGAAAATGAAAATGAAAAATAAATAAACTAAAGCATGCAATTACTATTGGTCTGTTATATGGAGATGTTCATTACGGGCGATGCTTTTATGATATTGTAAGCAAAGTTATAGGAAGTTAACGGGTTAAGATATTAAAGATTTAACATTCACGCGCTATGCTTAAAGTTATTTTAAAAGTAATAATTACCGCGCTTAATTACTATTATTCTTGAATTATGGGTGTTATGTTGTGGCTAATACGATCGTTTTTATAGACGACACAAGCTCTATAAAATTAATGTTAATACATGGAGGCTGGCGCGCTGAAACAATTCTTTTTTGTTTGTTATGTGCCGCTCTTTGGAATATATATTATCGGTGATTTAATTACTCTAGAAAAACGTGATTCCATTAATCTTTATTAACTTATTTAAAAACTTAAGTGAGCCACCTGGGTTATGATCGGTAAGATACCAAATTTCACTACGGAATAATTTTGGTTTGTTGAAGAGATTCTACGATAATAACTATCAAAAGTATATAGTTGTACCTCCTTATAATTATAATTTTATAACTTGTATTTAAAATAATGATATAACATTTTATGTACCCTTTTATTAGTATTCTGCTGTGATTAAGCATTTATAGGATTTAGTTTTTTTTTTTATTCTTGCTATCAAACATGCCACAAAATCGATATTTTCTGAAATATCAATCAAGAAACATTAAAATTCTTTATAAAAAAAAAATTTCTTGTTGAATTTGAAAATTTTAAATTGATAAGTAAAAATTAATGATAACATGATTTTTTTTTATTTTGTACTATAGAAACTCCGACATAAAATACTTTACTACATATATATTAATTATAATATATGCGTCCATTTAATAATAAATATGTTTCACGTAAGTCATTTTGGTACTCAAATTCCACAAGTGCTTTTAATGTTTAATTTATGAGAGGAATAAACCTTGGCTCGTATAATCTATAACGATAATTAAACCACACTACTCTATAAGTGTTTACGGTTACCAGTGACAGAAAAATAACGCATTCGGAAGTGAAAATACACTTGCAGATATATTCGTATGAAACTTGCTTGGGTGATAAAATACAAAATACCAGAGGGTTTTTCCTGAAACATCAAAATCGCTTATCCTTATATCCAGATTCAAACCAATTGCACGGGACTTAGACCCACGCCCGCTGTCGTCGGGTCGGAATCTCGGAACCGTGTTCATCACGCACCAAATTAATTTCCTCGCAAGGAAATCAAAAAGGAGTGCGGAATCATCACACTCGCCGGCGGATAAATAATAACACGACGCACGAGGCGCTGACGGAATTTCCAGATGAAGAATGCATTCTCACGACTGTTGCGCGCAACCGTCGAATTTGAATAAGTGACGGCGCGGGGGGGGGCGGGGGGAGGGGGGGGGGAGGGCAGGGGCGCGGGGTGGGGGGCGGCAGGGGCGTGGGGTGGGGGGCACGGGGGGGGGCATGGGGGGGCATGGGGGGGGCATGGGGGGGGGGCACGTCTGCCCGGGCCGGCGCAGGCAACCGTTAATTACGGATTCGTTCCATATCGCGCGCAATGAAAAGCGGGTACTTTCCTCGCGCGGGTCAGAGTTTGCCTTTCGGAGCGGGCCGGGGCCGGAGGACGCTCTTCACGATGCGGTCCCCTCTTCGGCGAGATCGCCCGCCGATTGAGAGATTCCATCCGGGCCCATTGCGATAAAGACGTAACTCGTTTTTATAACTCTATCCCGGGACAGGGGAACAAACGCCGTGCCTATTCGGTTTTATAGCCGCCTTTAAATGACCGCACGACGAAGGTTCTAGAATATAGATCCGCGGAGATAATCGCCCGCCAACTTGTGCGAGTGTAAAATCACCCGTAATCGTATTATAATTCCTGAGCGGTAATTTCGCTTTATAATATTACGATGTGTATCTCTTCATGTAAAGGTTTCAGATGTGCATTTTTATTGGAGTAATAAGGCGTGTAAAATTTTAATACTGAGGTTTTATAGATTAATAAAGATAGCTTGTGCTTCGAAAAGCTTTATTTTTGAACACTTTACATCACACAATCATTTCTGATCAATTTAAAATAAATAGATCATTTTCAGTCTTAAATATTTAGATCTATGAATTTAAAATTTTATTCTTCAATATACAATCAGTTTCACAATTTAAACCGTGAAATATAAATTAACTGGAAACCTCTCAACCCCCCCGTGAGGAGCGGTGTTGATATGTCTTGACCTTACGTATTTATGATGTGCCAGAGATCATGCGTAGAGAATGTTAGGAAATTGTAATTCTACAAGAAAGCAAATCTTTATTCATTATGAATTAAAGAATTTGTATTACAAAATTCACCTTCAAGGGTTTCTAATTAAAAATGTGTCTATCCCAGAGCATTACTTATAATATCGTTTTAAATGCTAGTTTTACTTTTATCTTTACCCTTATTTATATTCATAAATATTTTTGTCGTACACACACATATATATTTGCATAGTATATAAATGAGATGTTCTTACATATATAATACTTTAATATTTCAAAATATAAATCTAATAAAACTCAGTGTATATTATATTAAACTTAATCATATTGTTCAGTTTTACGACATCTCAGTATTTAGCCCAAATTATGCTGCTTAAAAAAAACAGTGAGGATGTATATCGTTAAATCTAATCAATCAGAATACGCGAGGGAAACATCCGAAGCAAAACCAATCTCCGCAAACGACCCGTTTTGGCTCTTCCCGTCAACCGTGCACACATATCATCCGATTTTAATTGGAAACATTTACCTGTCGCGTGTAAAATACAACTAATGGGTGGATATTTTTGCACGAGGCGATTCCATGCCGATCGAATGCGTGTCCGAGAAGCGTCTCGTTCAGGACCGGCAGCCGGATGACGGTCACTTATGGATCTCGGCCGGTCACACATGTGCATAATTGTTGCGGGATCGGCTTTTATTGTGGCGAGGATGTGGCGGGCGCGGAGGAAACGGATGAAGATTGTAAAGTTTACGGCTAATCGTGCATCTTGACGTCACGGATGTTTTGTATGAATGCAAGACGGTGTGCCCATTTCGTTGCCTCTTATCTATTGTTCGAGCGCCGCTTCGGTTGGAAGTGCCATAAATTATGTTTAAATTTCTGTCATGTTATGTCAGAAAAGTTTCATATTTTATTAATGCCACAAATCAAATTCATGAAATTAACATCTTGCCTAAATACTTTGGTGTTACTTTTTTATGTTATTATAGTTATTTATACGATTGACGACATGATTCATGCCTGTGGGATAACATTTTTTTTGCAGTGTGCTTCAGTATATGTAAAAATATTAAATATTTATGTGTACGTTTGTTATTATGTAATTTAAATCTATATTTTTCGGTTTTATTGAAAAAAACGGAATTGAATTATAAAATAATCATTGTTGCTTCAAGATGTACATTTAAAATTATGAATGTAAATCAAAATCCCAAATGTAGTTAAATACTCATAATAAAATAAAAAAATTAGTCCGATAACAGAAAACCTAGAGGTTTTATATTTGTTTAAGTTTTAGTGATTTACAACAGTGTGGCCTTTAATTCAAAATAGTATTTAACAAAACAATAGACTTTGTAATAACGGTATTGTGCACGTGCATTAAAATAAATTAGGTAACATATGCAGGCGAGCGCCATGCAACCGTACAAAACCAAGCACGAAAAACATTAATAGTTACCTATATCAGATACGATTGTACAATGCGGCAAGAAAATTTTTCATTTCAAGCCACAAATCGGGTCAGGTCTAATAATAAGTGATTTTCCATTGAATTTGACGGCGAGCAAAAAGCACTCAGAGGTTCGCACGTACGGCTCGCGTGCCCACAATGGAAGGGAACTATCCGAAAGGGAGGGTCACGACCCCCGACCAGCCAAGCCTGTGCCTAATCTTACCGCATAATTACTGCGCTGCGGCTTTATGCGCTTATTGTTTGTTTTTCTCGAATCGCTATCTCCATACCTCGAGCTGTAGGGACACGCTGCGCAAAGGGATTCGAAACATTCATACCACGTCTGCTAAAGAGTTTTTTTAATGGTTATTATATTATTATACTATGATTTGTTAGAAAACGTTTTTATGAATATATTTATAATGTTGCAAGTAGATTAAATAGATAATAAAATGTACGAAAGAAAACATAAAACTAACCCCAGATCATCAATGTACCCTTTAAATAATTGTTTCTTTTGTTTAATTATGACTTGACGTAGTTTTTGTCCAGATAATACATTTGCACACTTTAGTCAAATTTATAAAAAATAACAATAAGTTACAACGGATCATTTTACACATCGATATCTTTATTAAAATCGTTAGATCAAGACTGACAAAAAATAAGCAGAATAACTTGACCGCGGTTTTGCAATAACGCTTCAGATAATCAAAATACTTATTAAGCTTATTATAAGCATCAATTAAGACGAAAGTTGATATTGTCTTGTGAATTCTTAGCGCGTCGCACTCCCCGCCACCTTGTGGGATGAATCAAATCAGTTCATGATCGCGCCTTGATTCCGCGCAGATATTATCTGCGCGACCCAGAACTGAAAATTGGCCAACCCCGGCGCGGCGCGCTCTTCAGGCGCCCGAGACGTTCCGCGTTCGTCGGCAACTGGAGCAGCGAGGATTGCGCAACAACTTTGTCTGTTTTCAGTGTCACGCAGGTGATCTGAGCCTTATGCAATATTAACTAGAGGCTTACAAACAATGAGCTTGAATGAAATCATTCATTTGAGTTTGATGAATATGGTTTTTCTAATTATTAATCATTTTTTCTATGCTGCACGCAATTATTAAGTCCTTTTTTACATAGATGTTTATCGTTCACTACCTCATGTTAGATACCTTCTAAGTTTTTTTCTTCTTCGTCATCAAGTTCCTCCTCTCAGAAGAGATTGGAGGCCATTCCGTGCTGAGCCAGTGTTCATGGTTTTCTAAGGGAAAATTGTGTAGTGGGTCCCCGGGTCCTTCTACACCGTAGTTTTATATTGCTGCTGCCCAATAGCATTATTATTTAAACCTTTCCTTAAAAAAACTCTGGAGTTTAGATCTGACACTCCTCTTGCACCAAGATACAGGAACAATAACAAGAACCCCTCCACTTTGACAAGGTACTTTCAGAGCATTTCTCTTCACAATCATTCCAAGTGCACTACTTCATTACCGATCATTTACACACGATCAGGGTAAAGAGTGGCAACTATGCAGCCATGGAAGCGGTCTTCATTTTATAAGACTTACTTTATTTTAATTTAAAACACAAGCAAAAAAACGAATAAAGTTTTACGGAAAACTAAGTTTAAAATAAAAGGCACCATTATAGGTTATTATTATATTGATCATGCGTGTTATCAACATACTTTATTTTTATTTTAAAATATTGTTAGTCTTTCTCTTGTAAAGTATGTCAGAGTAGGAGTCTAGTTTAAACATCCTAAAACTTTGACGAGCGCAGTAAACAACAAGTATCTGTTTTATCGCGATACAGGCATGAGGCAGTACTCGCCTGCTCACTGCGATGAATAGATGGAAGCCGCGGCAAGGTCGCGGCTCGGTTCCCACGGGGGACACAATAACTCGAAATTAATAATGGCGGAGTTAACAAACAAAACGGAACTCTCGGTTTCTATGCCGGTTGGTTTCGTTTTCTTAATCGCACAGAATCGCCGCTACCCACCGAGGCGCGCAGATTTTTCACAAGTATTTTTACAGCGCTTGTTGCGATATTAGCGATTGTATACTTATGCTAGTTAAAAACTCATTTCGAATTTTCAGCATATATTTTATATAAACTCTACATTGTGACTACACACGTATATTAAACAAAAAAAAGGGTTTCACTGTGTATATCTCTTAGAAAAGAAGCGCATAATAAATTGAATGGTGTATATTTAATATTATGAGTAAGTAATAAAACATCGCATAGCATCATAACGTGTAATAAATGCAATGAGTGCAATTTATATACTGTGTATATGGCAAAAAAGAAATGAGTTTTGATGTCCCTTTTTTAAAATTCAATAAATTTGTGAAATAAACATAAAAATTTGTCTTACATCTGTAGATTTTTGTCAAATACAACATAACATCTATGTTTTTCTATCTGAAAAGGATTTAATTCATTGGTAAATTTAAAAAATCCGTGGCGATTAACTTAAAACAATGCGCTGAATGAATATTTTTTTTAAATTTAGAAACTCAATAAACTGAGTTGTTTTATGCGATAGCTACAAATTCTAGTTTCATCAAAGCTAATTGCTGCTACAAAACATATCAGTAAACAACCTTCTTGTAAGTAATACCTTCCATTCAAACAATGAAAACAGCATTAAAACGCGATAACTGATTAGTACGTTGTAAATATTCTTGTTCTTTGCAATAACGCACATGCTGTCACACACGACATCGCCTCTGTCACCACAATGCACAAATAATATTGTTTTGCATAAAAACGCTAATTATTATAGCCTGTTTCAATCGTTTACGTATTCAGGTAGCAAATTGTTCCGGCGGGTTGTGAAACCCGCAGGCAATTGTTAAGTTGAAGCCTTCTTGGATGACAGAGGCCGGCAACATTTTCATGCAATCGCTACCAAGTCATACTTGTATGAAAACTTGGCAGTGATTGCATGTTTAACAAACTGTTTTACATACGCGTAAATGTATAAGATTCAGTGTTAATATATTATGATATATATTGTCTTAACTTTTAAATACTAATAATACATTTTTTAAGCCCCATACCTTTTAAAAAAGTTAATTATTTATTAATTTTACTGATTATAAATTTAAGACTCAAAGCGACTTTCAAGGCAATTTTGTAAATGAGATTATTTATTTACTAACCCGCTATATTCCAGTTAGGTTAGGTCAGATTAATGCAAACCTCTGACTGAAGAAACAGTAAAAAACAGAGTTAATGTTTGAGCTGCCAATCCCTCCGCATAGTAAAATACAGAAATTAATTTATAAATAAACCTAGGTTTGTTGATATATGTATATACTATAAGGTTAACAAAAATAATGTACAAATTCGGAATTGAGATATCGATTTGAGGTAACCGCTTGCAAGGTGGTGCACGCCGGGGAGGCTGCCAGGCTGCTCGGGGCCAGGAGGCAGCTTCCGGCGGCGAGCAGCCCCGCGGCCGGCGCGTGCGCAGGGGCACACTTGCGATGCAGCCGCGCATGTCGCCGCGCACCGACACTTAATTATGATCGGCTCTGATCACCGGTCAACCGTGTCGGAAGTGACTGAAAGGTGCGCGCACTGAACGGGTGCTCTGCAGTATGTTTTCATCTACTGCGTGTTCGTGTATTGTTTTCGGTAAGATGTGTCTGAAATAAATACTATACCAGTGAATGTGTGAAATAATGCTGCATAGAATAACTAATAACATAGATAATCAATATTTGTTATAATCATACGTGTTCGTTACTGCTTATAATATTAATTATATTACGATTTAGTTAAAAACGTTAATATGTAATAAATTTATTAAAAAACACAGTAAATCTTATCCCCAATATATATTAAACGAGTATATTAAATATGCATTTTGTAGTTTATTTTCTATATTTTAACATGAGTTATAAATACAGAATAATGAAAAGAAAAAAAAACAAAACACATTGCATTTATTATACTTTTATCGTTTATTCTAGGTAATTTATTTGATGTATTTTTATTTAAAAAGTTTTGATTTACCAGATTTTTTTAAATTATTACTTACCTAACTTGTTGCTCATTTCAAATTAACTTGTGCGGTTCCGCTTTACTATCGTCAAGAATTTATCAACGTTGACTTTGAAATCCAGAAATTATTTCAAATTCATTGCAAAAATCCTGTAACTATCATCATTATCTAATGGCATAATTATAAATTACATTAATAGCGCGGCACACTTTTGAAGACTACATTGCTTTCGGCAGTGTTGGTTTTACAAAATGTAACACCGCGCACCGCTCCGGGCGCCGAAACAGGAAGACGCGAACATCTGTTCGTGTCAATGCATACTGTAGTCACTTTTGATTTGAATTATAATTTGATCATTATATGCATATATTTTTATAAAACTTTACTTATTTTATTGAGAATTTATTAATAATATCATCAATATACGATAATTGGTTATAAATATTGTAATCAATTATAGTATTTTTTTATTATGTAACTGTAAACGTTAGACACACAAACAAATATAAATATTGTTGTTTTTACATTTTGCATGTTTACTGTCATAAATTTGAGAATTGGCTTATCGGTTTAAAATTAATCTCTGACAAAACGCAAAAAGTGGTTTTTCTATTGAAAAAATCGTTTTATTTTTTAATTTAAAAAAAGTCAGTCACACTCGCCTTTGTATATTTTGGGCGAGTTTATATATTCTTAAATATAATTCAGTATAATTTCTAAGAATCTAGATTACTTTTAATTTAATATTAAAGCTATTTGAAATACTTATACACAATTTAAATTAGCACAAAGTGAAAACATTCAATCAAATTTCTCCACGAGTCAATACAGTTTCATAGAAAAACCTGTTAGTTTCACAATTAAGTAGTAGCTCATTTCGTCATTAATTCATATTTAAAGGCGGTATAATTATCGATAGCTAAACTCATATTATTATAAGATTAGTAAATCAACCTACCACATCTCGAGCATGCAACGCATCATAGCCAGATTACTACCCAAGTCGAACAGTGGCTGGAGGCACAAAATAACATTTCGACCAACACTATCGCAGCTGGAAGAGCCGCGGGCCGTCATTTGTGCGCTCCGATTAGAATATAAACCTATTATTGTAATAAGCTAACTGCTCGATAGCCATTGTACAAAACGAAAGCGTATTAATTATGCATTTATAATAAATGATAATTGCTTGTTCTAAAAATATTTATCTTTTACTTATAAATATAAGAGATGATATTGTTATTATTGCCATCGTTATGATATTTAGGCCAGCGTTATCAATTTTGGGTATTGTGAATATTGATTTAATTGAAAGCTCTTTTTCTATAAACTTAATGATATTTTTTTATATTTATTAATTCAATAAAATTAAAATCATGCTTTTTATATATTTATCAAAGGGTGATGATTGAACCATTTTTCAAATAATGTCAATCTTTTAAACAACTACTTATGTTGTGTTGTGAAATATGAAATACACAATGAAGAAAACATTGTAAATAAAGTAATTTTTATCGTAGCGTTATACGTTGTAATGCTTTTTTAAGCAATCAGACAATTTTATTATTACATATTATGTAATATAATAACAAGACTTGTAAAAATATGAAGCGATTTAATTATTTCAAGAAAAACGTTGATTCCGCTGAGTAAATAAATTGAATAAATTTGCTATAAATCTTAAATCACTGTCGACCTTCTATCATAACCGATAGTAAATTGAACATGGCTATGACTAATAATATATGTCTTAAAACCCTTTATAAATCAACGCTACAACGACCCGATAGCATCTCACATAATAAAAAACGGACCTTAATCAAAAGACAAATTGTAAATATCCCAAAACGGTTTCATTCGATCCGATAAATAACGATTCGGTGCGGCCGTAACTTTCTAGTAGTCAGCGTTTAGCGCAGTTTACACAACGAATCGTTAAAAAATCAAATTGACTGTTGCCTTACTCATTAGCGTTGAACAAGGCTTATTCATTTCTCAAATATATGTAACAACTAGCTTAACATTGAAATAACACTCGTCGTTAAGGTCGCAAGTATTGTCTAATCCTTCATTCCATTTTTTGCTCTCAAAGTTCGCGATCGGTGTTTAATAAGGCTTAGTTTTCTGTAGCAAGTAAAAGGAGTTGGCTTTTTTACTAGAACTCGTTCAGGCGCCTCGGTAGACAAACACAACAGGTTCATCGCTGATCGTGGGAATAAGAAATTGTAACAATCATATATACTTTAGTCCAAATGGTTCGTGTCAAGGTCAAAGATTGTTTTATTGATTATGTTATTTTAGCCAAGCACCTTATTAAGGCCATTGAACATTTACTTTACAGCTATCTAACTAAAATAATATGTATTAAAAAAATTATATATATAATATATATTATACATGTGGTTAAAATTCGTGACCGCTTTGTGAAAAATGTTTAACTCACGGAAAAGACAGAAACCCAAACATGCTCGAACAAAAATAATTTCTCAAAATTTGTGGAGAGTAACTCCGTATAATCACCGCCTATAATACATGCAACATTGTAAAATATAATCACAGAATAATTAGATACCTGATGACGATGCTACTTGGACAATCAGATGTTCTCTAAGGGAAAGTTGTACTGGCGTTAGAACAGGTGCCTTTGCATCGAATGGTGCAAGTAAATTTATTTGTTTCTTGTTTGATATCTACCGTATTTTATAGTTATTGTTTATACTCCAAGTGCACTTATAGAAGTTATGGTTTTGAATAGCAATCTTATCGTTAAATTTTATACGTACCTTTAAATTGAAACTAGACGATGTTACAAGTATTTTTATATTGTAATCTTAAATCTATACTGCAACCTAAATAAATCCTCCAGAGTTAATCCAAAGTATAGTTAATAGTCAACATCTTATCGCTATGTCAAATACCTCAATGTTTCAGTTCTCCCAGCTGACCTTTGCCATGCTGTCTTTTCTCGTATATAAAAACAATTCTCGAATCAGATAAGTGTATAGACATTCTCTCTGACCGGGAAGTAAACCAGACGCTACTTCAGAGACCATCTTCACTCTAGCGGTCAAGCAGAGGTCTTGAGTAATGCCCATGAATAAAATATTATTCCTTTGAATTAATTTTAAAATTCTTACACAAAAAAAAATCGAATTTGTTCGTCTTTTGATTATTTTTTTATTGGTTTAGTAACAGGGTCAAAGCCGAACTCGATATAATGTTGAATACAAAATTTAAAAAAAAAATTGAATTAAAAGTACCTTTGCAATGAAAGCTGATATGAAAATTTTATAAAAATACTGAAATATTAATGTTGTTAAGATTCATAAAACAGACATGAAGTAAAATTTGTATTTACTTTTGCGTTGAGTTGAATTATCTAAAAATGTGTCGGTTAAGTCGAACTATTGTTTTTATTCATATCCTGTTCAGCATTTCTAGCAAAATAATTTTATGAAAACATTCCTCCTCCCCCTATAATTTTCCCGAAGATTTTGTTTGCACAAAAATTTGAAATAGTCTGCATGGAGATCCTTATCTAATTAAAACCTAGGATCATAGAAGTCACCAGAGGGTACCTCGGCAGTGCTGGCGACCGGCGACCCGGGAGCAGTACAATTTGTGAGGCCTTCTCCGCCGGACACGGCCGGCCGACCCGCGCGACCCGAGCCGGCCGACCCGCTAGCCGGCACTTTATTAGTGTACGACCCTCAAGACCTTAATATTATTTAAATGCAACCAAGTTGTTTTTGATTTGACTGTGTGAAACTATATTCAAATCCAGACGAAAAGTCTATTCTGGTCGTTGTGATGTATCATAAAGATGTCCACTTGTTGAATATTTTTTGTTACTTTCAGTAAAACCAAGTACAGGGTGCCTTGTTAATTCAAATTAAATTATAGTTGATAACTCGATATTTTAGCTTATTTAGGGCTTAAAAATAATGATTACAACACCATATTTGAGTATATATGCCACAATTTTTTAAATTAAATTATTAAGGAATAAAATGAATAATTAAAAAATGATATCGAAACGAATCAGAATCGTTTGTAGATGCGCATTGTTCAATATATACATTGATTACCAGCAATTGCATTTAAAAAAGCTGATTATCCGTTATTACTTTTGCGTTAACAAGCTATACACTTGAGTATACTTCAAATTATAATCAGCACAAATCTATTTGTCAAAAAATTCACCTAAAAATAATTTCTCAAAATATTTTTTTCCATACAAAAAATTTGCTGAATTACATTGTTTCCTTGACTACAGATCAAAAGCTTCGCCACTGGGTAGTATAAATTTGTCCCGGGGTTTGATCAATCCGGCGTCTGCACACCAATAAAGTCTGCGCACGCGCATCCACAATAATGCAATGGGCATAAATCTGCGCGCGCACGTCGAACACGCATGCGCCGTGGCTTACCTCCTAACGGCGGACCTCCCCCCCCTCCCCCCCCCCCCCCCCCTCCCCCCCCCCCCCTCGCACCCCCCCGCGCCATGTAAGGCAAGTGATCACAGCAGGTGTGTTGTGCGCATTCCATTATTGTTCAAATTTACCTAATATGGCCGAATTTAATGAAGATTTACTAAGTCTACCGTAATTCTTTGATCACTTACGCTATTGTCTAGTAAATAATTAGTGTCGCTTTTATTGATATAACCAAGCGGAAGAACGCCAACCATACGCGATTCATACATGTAGTTTGTTGATTTGTTTAATACATTTTTAAAAACGTCTAATTTACTTTATATAGTTTTTTAAATTTACAATGAGTAAATGACTGATATTAATAATATATTTTTAGTGATTTTTTGCAATGCTTTTTTTTAATTGACTGACCAAAATCAAATTTACAAATTTTAATAACCATTTTTAAAAAGTACACGTTTTATGGTAAACATTCATTGTTTTTTAATGCATTCCAATCAGATGATAACAAGGCAACAATTCCAGAATTTATTTATACAACAATAAATTTAAGATTAACATTATTTTCTTTCATTTTAATATTTTTTAATTCTAGTCTTAATAGCAAATGCAAATGTCTCTTAATTAAAACATAGTTGTTTTTTGCAGCTATGATTTGATTACAAGGCCTGCGTTATTTAGACTTACGGTTATATAAATAAAATGAAATTATAAAAGACACAATAAAGATGTTAATTTTAAAGTAAATTTAAATAAATTAAAATCATTATAATTTCCAAATATTCTGGATTGCATCACGATCAGGTATATCTCCGCTTCAAAAGACTCCAACCGACATAAAATAATGGCACAAAAAAAATGTTTTGAGATTTCGCAGAAGACCAAAGATTTGCAAAACGGTGCTTTTGACCTATTTTTTGCGTTTTACTCTGTATGACTTTGCTGTACCAATAATCCCGTTCTAATATTTGTGCAAATTCTTCAGTGACTGTTTTTTTATAAGCTTCGTCGGGTACATCACAAGACGACGAGCTTTGTCGGTGCTTAAAAATAAAACATGCTATAAAACAAAACCCCAAAACAGACGTAAATTACAGGACACGACCGTTATAAACTGATGTTCTTTGTTTATTGCGGACCTTAAAAGCAATAAGCCTGTTTTGATTTTTGCAACTGTTACACATTTTTGCGTTATTTTTGAAAATTGCTTCTCTACTTACTAAGAACTATGTAATTATTATCCCAGTAAAGTATTTTTTGACGTAAGTTGATAGTGTAAATAATCTAAATGATTTTAATAATACTTGGATATTCTATTAGTTAAAGCTCCTAAAACAATACTAATTTAGGTTTTTTGTTCATTCTTCTTACCGAAGAATGAACAAAAAACCTTACTAACTATTTTGGAAAATTCACCCAGGTCTTAATAATATTTAACATCTAAGCGATAGAAATTTAGGTATTTTTTATTTTTTATTATTATTATTACTTCAAATATCACATAAACTATCACATGAAATATCACTGAAACTGTAATTTTTTAACATTATTTTATCCTTGTAATATATACTGAAATTCCAAAAATATTAACGTCAATGATACGCTGTGATACATTATGCTTATTTTTTTAGGTATTCATCTAATTTTTTGCCATATTTTTAAAAATGTTGAAAACAAGTATTATAAACAATTATATCAGGTAAACTTTTACTATTGCACATCCACATATGTAAACGTTTAAAACAATTACCTTCATATTAAGGGTTACCGAAACAATAATGGTATTTAAATACTTCCTTCTTTAAGACGGAGATTCCAAAGACAATCCATCAACGGGCTGTAAAATATAACTGCCTACCTTAGGTGCCAATTTCTACCTCTTTAAGCTATGTATTATATTTACTTAATGACTCTTATTGTTTGTCATGATGACTACTGCAGCTGTGAAGATTAAGAAATGCACTGGTTGAGTATTAGAGATAAATATGTCTGGAATGCTTAAAAGATTCTAGTCTTTGTAATATATATATAAGTTTTAAGACCGAAAATATTGTTTTAGTGCCTGTTTTAAGAAAAGAATGGCGTCAAAACCAAATCTAAATCGCAGCCAACAATCACACCTGCTTCAGTATTCAGCGTGAAAAAAACCTTCCGAATCCATATAACCAATATTCAAATTACACGTCCCATTAGCAATAAAACACCGTAATAAACAGAGACAAAAAACCGTCCTATTCATAAAGCGGCGGTAACTCTTCCCCGCGGATCAAACGGTAGAGATCGTATTAGACGTTACACTCGCGGATCACCTGTTGGCTTACGCTAATAACGTGAATGAGATGGACGATGTCTGAGCATGCGTCCGTCCCAATAGCACGAGCACCGATACTTCGAATCAATCAACCGTGAATCCATCGCACGTGCTTGAAAGCGAGAGGCCGCTATGCGGGCAGAGCGAGACGCGCATAGGTTTGGTGGCGCACCGGAGATGTGATTTACCGATTATTGTTCGACGTTTTTAAGAGCGAGAAACAAATAGGTGATCTTACGCTTGTCACGAATTTATATGCGATTTTTGTTTCTAAGTTGGGTTGACTTTATTTTTAATTTTATAAAAAATATTACAATTAAGAAAAAGACACGGAAAGCTAAGAATTGTATGATATTATGAAATTAAAGTGTATTTTTATTTAACGTTGATTCATAAAAAAAAATGGTTTATACTGTTTTGTGTACAGATTAGTGTCATTTATTGAAGTACACCATTTTTTTTTTGTAGTTAACGCAAAACATGTCTTTTGGCGAAAAAATATTTTTTTTGTTCATAATTATTTATACGTAAACATTTTTGTTTTAAATATTTAAATAGTATTCTTTGTTCGAAACGGTAATATGATTGTAAAATTAAGAATGCAAGTGTTTTTTTTTTATTATTTATTAAGTAGCGATTTCATACATAGATTTACTAAAAAATCAGCCATAAGGCACCTTGCCGCCTCACCTGTGAGAGAACGGAACAAGTAGATGCAGCACTCGTCTCGTTTTCTCGCGGAGGCCCCGCCCCCGGGCCGGTAAGGCACGCGGGCAAGCCTCTCGGGCCGGGCCATTCCGACTCCGGACGCACCGCTGGGAACATCGCAGGTGAGGGGTCACGCCAGACAGCCGCCACCGCCAGACGCTGCAGGCACCTGCTGTCGATGTCGCCTCCTGACCGACAGTCAGCGCTCAACTGCCGGCTCAACTGTCGACCCGCAACGGAGATTCCATTTACGCAACCTCTGATATTCAAACTGTGTTTGTGTTTTTTTTTATTTTGACATTTGGTGTTATCATGACAATTAATTTTGCATATATGTGCTTGTGACAATATATTTTTTTTGCATTCCAAAGCTATTTAGTAACAAAACAAACAGAGCAGTTATGTGAATATTTGCATTATAACAAAATAACTATAGTTACTCAAAACAAGACTAAAGTGTGTGTTTAAAAGATTGTGCAAAAGGACATTTTATTTAATAATTGAACTTAGTGACAATAACAACAAAGTAAACAGTGCCTTAAAAATCTATATTTTTCACATAAAAGTGATATGTAATATAGAATCAATTTAATAATTATAATTTACAATAACAATTATCGGTTTTCTACGAATTTCACTACAAATACGTGTTAAATGACATTAGTCGCATATCTAGCGAAAGCTGTCGATTATCAAAAGCGCGTCATTATTGACAGTCATACGCAGTGCCTCGTGTACGAATGATAAGTAAGTGCAGTGTGACCTGAAGAGAGTGAGCCAGAGGACATGCTTCCTGTGAGTCACTGAGGACTGTCAAGCGGAGAGCCCTGGACGCGCGGGTTTCGTGTCACGCGCTGATGACAGATTGTATGAAGTTATAACACAAGAGAGTTCAACGCGCAGTCAAGGTAATAAATTTATTTTAACACAACATTGTACGAAATCCTATGTATCCTTTTGCGTTTGCTTAAAAAATTGTATTTCCCAAAAAAAATCGTTTTTATAAAATATTAACATAATGATTCAAATTGCATAAATATAGATAAACTAGTTAAATCTTTTCTTATACTATGATCATGGAAGTGTTTGTAAAATACCTATATATTTTTATTTTTAATTACAGTAGCTTATTTAGAAGTTGGATATATTTTGTCATAATTATTGATGATGATGATATGCTTATTATGTTAATATGAAGACTACCTTTTTTATCGGGTAGTTTTGGCGGGCTTGAAATGAAAACCTTCATCCCTCGTGGGCAAACTCACAAGAAAAACCAATATTACAAAAATCTATTTAGATAAAAATATATATGTAGGTACTAATTTTTTCTAATAGTTTTATGTACTTTTATATATGAACCTGGTGAAAAAATTCCGTCGGAACAATCATAGCTCACACGATAGGTATCCGTACGTGTTAAAGATATAACAATTTACTGAAACGTATGCTAGTACATCATAAAAATAAAGATTTCAAAATAGTTCATTATGTCAAAATGTCGGAGCATTGATAGATTACAGAGTCTAAATGTTGAAGTGTATTTATTCGGTTTTAATTAAAGACAATCATCTGCCGGCCCACGTGCAGGCGGCGCTGTTGTCTAACACAGGAATCGCGTGATACGAGATTCATGATGCATATTTTTTACAGCGGATTAAAGCGATATCATTATTTGGTCTAATACAATCATCAGTCGTGAAATAATCATCAGGAACGTTGTAGATTTGTTTTGGAAAAAACGTGAAATGTGCATTTTTCTGCGTTCAATTGTGTGAGAAAATTTTTAATGTCCTTTTTTTGTACTCTCTTTATTGTATTAACATTTAAAAAGTACTCAGGTGTATTCATATAACATAGGCAGTATAAATGTTAAAGCATATCTATTGTTACAATTTTTAGTTATCTTCTATTAATGTTTAGAATTTATTATTTTGAATAAAGGGATTATGACACTAATAAAATTACTACTAATTATCAAAAATTCTAGCCCGAATAAATTTCTATTGAATTTTTCAAGAAATATTTTAGTTTTTATATAAATTTTTTATTCATAATTAATTTACAACATTTTTTTACGTTTATACCAAAAAATATTTTTGGATATTTTTTGATCTTCCGTTTGAATTGTATCACTGTACATCCAAATTGTACGTCGTGAAGTATAGAAAGTATTAAGACGATAAATCCCAAACCAGCCACTAAACACCAAAAAGAGAATTGTACCAGGAAATGAGTGCTTAGGCTCAAATAACTGTGTACCGGGCAAAATAAACTGCAATTATGAAATCCTCCTTCTTGGTGTGAAATTTAAATCATCACAATCAAATTGGTCCTCAGTTGTTCTTCTTTCTCGAATGTTGTTATTATTTATGTTTTGAGTCTTCTGACGTTTAAGTTGCGGTAGTGTGTTCATCTTAAAGAAAACAGGCTCTAAAGACAACCCCTATTTCGCATCTGAAAAATCAGGAGACTCGAAACTTAACGCAACATAACAGCTCAAGTCAGAAAATCACCCATAATAGCGGCTGCCAAAACCTTCGATCAGATTTAAATTGTTCATGAAATTAAATTATTTTCATCAATATGTAAGTAAGCTTAAGCGATGGCTAAAAAATAATGTTATAATTTATTTAATTAGTAATATTTACGTATTTTTGATTCACAACGAATCAGAAAAGAGACTTCTATCGCGAATCAAGGTAAACATTTTATCTCAGAAATTTTATCATAAAACCACCGTTTATCGAGTAATGTCTGTATTATACGAAAATTCACCGCATTCAGTAAAAAAAAATACGAAGAAATTTGTAAATTGAGGCTGTTCGGTATTAAAGTAAAAGCTTGCACACGTACAATGTTGTGCCACCCGTACTCCGGCTATCAAATAATAAATTCATAATAACCCGTACTAAACCAAACTGAACAACGTTACGGGCGCGTCCGCAATTACCCATAAATACTAAATTGAATAATTAGATCAGTGCGTACGTGAAACTTAATAGCAGAGGTGTTTCTTTAATAAAATTATAACTAACAAGTTTATATTTGTTTTGTTTATTACTATCAACATCACTAGGCAAGATTACTTACAATATACATTTTGAAATTAATCTAATCAAAAATTGCTATATTCACAGAGACTAAAAATAGTTACACTATGACTTTTAGAAATATTTTTTATGGGTAGTTTTAATTTGACTTTGTTTTTCAGTAATCACACAAACATCATATTTTTTGGAACATTTTCTTTTGGTTAAAATGCATTTCTAACATTAGAGTTTAGGTTAGTGCTTTTTTTTATTAGCGTGTATTTTTATTTATCTATGTTCATTTGTAAATTTTAATTTTAATCTTGAATGATTTTTGTTATAATGTTGAAAATGTGTATTTTGAGCTACCTCTACACCAATGCTTCGATATATCAATTCCATTTGCTTTACTTCTCCATTCGGATCAGAAGATGCTATGTTTTAAAGCGAACACCTACGTGATATCGTCTATAATAGTATGTTTGTTCATGTAAAACTCGAATACACGATTATTTCAGTTTAAATAGCTCATTCGAATTCAACTTGCACGATATAAAATCCTAATACGTACGAAACCAATGTTTACCGTGTACGTTTGTATAAATCCACAGTATTTTAAATGTGTTTTTATATCAAGATTAAAGGTAATTACACTTGCTAATAAAACTTTTATATTCAATTTGATATTTTTCTTAAAATTAAAAATATCCTAGTACCGGGCATATGATCATATATTTGAAATAAAACTCGCATTAGTTCCTTCCATATAACTTTATGAACAAAATATTTAGGAACACGTTACACAATAAGTTTATCTATAACATAAACAGCATCTTGGAATCGTTTGCTAGCTACGATATCTAATAGCGCTTGATTTCCCACGAATGTAATTTTGATACAATGAACATTTATTTATACAAGCCATTATTAAAAAGAGCTTTGTAATCTTGTTATAACTATCCATAATATTAAATTTACAGGTAGTTCTATTGCAAATACTAACATTATACCAGCACAATTTATATTCAATAATTTTTTTTTTCAAAAACAAATGCATTTACTTAATTATTATTATTTTTTAAATAATAAATAATATAATTTTTAATTTGATTGGTTTTTTTAATTTAAAAAGGTGTTAGGTAGATACCTGGGCAAAATAAATATAAATCTTTCATATACCACTGAAATAAAAGAATCGGTCAGAGTTTCCCTTGGCTCGCGTCTATCTTATTGAACAAGAGAGTGGGCAGATTATCCCATGCCTTCAGCATCACATTAGGTCCAATTAGTATCAAATTAGACCATGTACACGACCGCGCAGGCAACCGACATCAGGTGGTCAAGTGGACACAGCGCACATTTCCTCGCGTGTTTTGGTTTCATTTCCTAAAATCCATCGATAAAAATACTTAGCACATTCCATCACGGATTTCAGGTATAACATTGAAATATCAAAACGCACATCGTGGTTTTTTATAATTTCTAATGCCGAAACATTATATACTTTTTAATCCATTCTTTTTTTTTTAAATAAATATCGTCAGTCATATTTTCAACAGCTAGGTTAAAAGAAATATTAATCATTTAAATATCAAAAATACCTACTAGTAGCATGAAATTTTGAATAGTGTAATTTTTGTTTATTTTTTCGTTATATTATTAATTATTATAACACAATAAATATCGTTCAGTGGAAAAGTAAATAAATATTATTTTTATTTATTTTATGGCAAACTTAGTATTAGGTATTGCAACAAGTATTATATACAGCATTCAAAGTTTCTTAGAATTGCGATTTGTTCGTTGGATTCCAGTAACTATCTTTTTTCCTTCAGGAAGTGAGTTAGAGCCTCTGGGCAACATTTGAGGATAGCTGCCTACTCAGAACACTGCAAGAGCGCGTGTTTTCGCACGTGGGAGTCTCTTGACCGACTGTCGTATTGCCAAGCTACGATATTCTTATTACTGTCAATATTCTGCACGCATATTGTTCCAGACTTCAGCCATATTCTATACGCGCATTGTTCTGTGCCACGAATCCGACCGAGTTCATTGTTTAATTATTCCGTTAATTTACCAGATAGGTATGTAGGTGTTGACATGACATTGATGTTTTCTAATTATTATTTATGCAACTCGTATGTAAATGGTTGTGATCTCATTTTTAGAAAAATAGAATGGCGGTATTGCAAAAACAACTCTAGGAAATTTTATTGATGATTATTATAAAAATAATCAAATACGAAAGGTTTGACTTTCACATTAAAGTTGAAAAATTTACTACCACTACTTAACGGAATCCTTCAATACATTTCAAACCAATGGCAACTTTTTTGATAAATTCTTTAATTAATTGAAGCAAATCAAATAAATACTTCCTATATCGAAAAAAAATTATAATTTACTATGATAAATACGAATTGGCACCAACAGATAACATTTACCTAATCAAGCATGGCAGATTTCTCAGTTTACAACACTTTGATCTAAAACAGTCGGCGCTCACTGGATTGTTTCAATATTCGCAATGCGTTTTTTTTTTGTTGTTTTTCCTTACAATAGAAAATTATAACTGTAGCGGATAAACCATTGCTTTTGGTTATGCTGTTTGCAAAACACGCATTTCAAGTAATAACTCAGTAACTGACTTAAATTTTAAATCCAGTTTTTATGAAATCAGGAGTTGTAATAAAAACAAATTTTCCTTGGTAAGATTCTTTTAAATACACTTTATTTTAAATTAACACATTAAACAATTTTAAATTAACACATTAAACAAAAAACAGTAATTTTATAACGAAATATAATTTTACAAAAATCTTAAAATATTTTAAATTAATATAAATCTTAATAATATTTTTTACCAATTTTATGTTTATGTTGGTAAAATATGTCATTTAAAATAAACCCAACTAAAAACTTAGTTATATTAAAAATATTAAAAACCCTATTTCGTTTTTCTACTTTTTGATCCTAGCTATCATTCATTTCTAAATCAAATTATTTTGACAGATAATTCAACATTTTACTATTTATTTTAAGATGATTGTGAATTCATAGCATTTAGTAAACATTCTAAAAACCTTCAATGTTTTTCCTATCATTTCAACTAAATAAGTTTATTATTTCATGATACAAAGTCAGAAAAATATTCCTAAACTATATTTCTATATTCATTGTAGTTAAAGGCGGAATTAATTATTTTTGGTATTCAATATATATATATATATATATATATATATATATATATATATATATATATATATATATATATATATATATATATATATATATATATATTCTGTTTCCAATTGGAGTCGGAACAATACGCATTGTGGTCGACGCGCAGACATTTTGGCATATTTAGCCGGACTACGCAGATTTTAATTGAAAATGCTTGATTCAGAATTACTCGCATTCAATCGCGTGGGATTTCTGGGAGACTAATTCCCATACGCTGCATTATAACATTTTTTAACTTATTATATTGTGTCCATGGCTACTTAAGAATATGCATTAACCTAAGCTGCCCTTTTTGTATGAGCTATTGTCCGTTATTCTGTGTACTTTTGATTTTTAATGTTTTTTTAAAGTACTAGTCACGTAGCTAATAAAACGAACGGCTGATTTTTAAAGTGCACTTTCCAAATTCATCGAACTTTTGTACCTATTGAAGTGTACAACCAATATTTAAATATTAGATTGCCCGAATGAATTAATAAATAAATATTCTACGATAGTTTTAGATAACGTCACTGTAAGTAAGATCACCATACGTGGTTAGTAAAAAGTGTAGATCATTGATTCCAAAAAAATACTACCTTAAAAAATGCTGAATCAGTCAGACTACATGTGATACAAAACAACTTTTGAACTAAACGAAATCATTATCAAAAAAATGACATCGACATTAACACTACGTGAGTAAAAAACTTCAATATTCATTTCTAATCTTAATATTCATCTTTACTGCACCGAAGTCATCATAGTCTTTTGATCAAGTACGATTTACTAACGAATAATAATTTCATACATATAAATATTTATTTAATTATATCTATTGCAAATTAATACGTCTATTTTAAAGGATTTTATTTGTATTGTTTCTTAAAACTACAGTGAAATGCTTCACGTTGTTCAATAGAAATATTGCCCACCAAACCTGCGTACCCCTGTAAAATGATTCAATTATTTTTTCTTACGCTCCATATTTTCTGGGTTTCTAGATTCAAAGATCTAAAAAAAACCAAGGTTACAAGAATACCTTTTCCTATATCTTTATTTCCATTTTACGGGCCTCAAATTGCAGAGACGTTTCAGAAATGAGCCCTGATGAGGCCTCACATTACCTGCCCCCGGCCGCCACGCTCGCCCAACGGTTTTCAATTTACCATCGGAGCTCGCCGACAATTACCCCGATAATTTAATATCTGTCTTAAATCAAGGGCTAATTTAAAAATGGCGCAGGGTTCTTAGCGGTACTTTTCGTATGTAAACTTCAGGAGTGAATTCAGTGAACGCAGAAAATTTAAAAAATCTTTAGAAAGTTTATGATTTTTTTTGTTTTTGATATTTTATTGAATCAAAGCCACTGAAAGTCTTACTTAAAATAATAATAAAGTTTATAAAACTTAGCTTTATTTAAAATATGTCTTTATAACCACAGCCTTACGCATTCATTTTATGTAAACATCATATGCATTAAAATATTTTTGTATGCATTCTGTTTTTTTATGATTTTGAAAAAGTAACTAGACTACCTTTTTTTTAACCACTTAATTTTCTCCTCTTTATCACAAAGACGCATTGTTAGATAAATTCAACTTACGTGAAAAGCAGAAAAATAAAAATTTTGTACCTTTATTTAATGATAATTAAAAAAGAAATATTTTTAATCTGATCTCCAAAAATACTTATTTTTGATAATCGCAATGATAAATATTATAATATTTAACTTCATGGGGTCGTTATAAGAATTTCAAAATATTTTGAAATAATTAAACATTTTTTTCTTTCAGTGTTTCTTTTTTTCTATAATACTTCTCTGTCTTCATATCTGCATTCGACAGGTAATAAGTACAGCCTAAGTAAGCTTTAAGCATCAGCTTTCATGTTCCGGGCGGGTCCTAATTGCGGACATTATGTCGACACCGCGACCACATCTGCACTCTCACTCGGGCAAAGAAGACCTGTGCTTCATCGGAGAGGGCGAGGGCGGGCCGAGCCTGGTGGGCGAGACTAAACGAAACCCTCGGCATTCAAGGAATCACGGATTAGGCATCTTGAATATATTTACTGCGAAAATCAGTTTTTCGTACTTACTGATCTTATGTCCAAGTTTCTGACATAAGATATTTCAAAAGTATTCCTGAAATTTTATAAAAACCCAACCCATCAATGAATTCAAATTACACTTTCAAGCGGTAACTATTTTAAATATGTGTTATGATACTTCACGTCTTTTTATTTGTATCCATTCTAAAATATTAAATAATTTGTACGATGTATACGGTTTTAATTCTCGTATACCTACGCACTTGAAATAAACTCCATTATTTAATATTTTTTTGTTGTTGTAAAGGTTTCGCTAAGCAATAAGTCAAACGTACTCTGAACAAATGAGTACATAAAAACGAAACGTCCGTTTAGCACTTTGGCGCAAACACGCACGTGTAAAAAAGAGAGAACGTATTTGCGAAGTACATTCCCAATACCCAGCGACAAATGTCAACACGAGAGTTCCCAGAGCCGAGGAACTAATCCACATAGCTGATTTTTTTGGATTTGAAATAACTGTCCATTAATGTCACCGTCCAACGCAAGTCAACAAATAGCACAAAGCAAACACTCGAAAAGTTTTCGTCATTGCCCATTGACCCAAGAGGCTGGAATATCCACTGAGGTAGATTCTTATTAGATTGAATAAAATCTAGGAAGCAAGGTATTTATTATTTTTCAGAAGTATCTCTGTGGATATTTCGTTTTTTTGTTTATTATTTTAATTTCAATGACATGAATGTTTTGCTGGGAATGAATTTCTTTCTCTCGAAACAAGTAGCTCTATGCATGTTGTCAAGTGCTTCCCACAGTGTTTTTATTAACAAAACAAGCTTTGATAGCCTGCGTCACTGAGAACATGTTTATGAGGAAACTACTGGGCTTTATTTGAATCTTAATTTTTTTTTCCAAAAATATATTTAGTAAACATTACTGTCTTTTTGATATATTTTTATTTTATATAATTTTGATTAAATTATCATAAAATATTCGATATATGCCTTAAATGCATACATACAATTGTGATTTTTTTTACGTAATGCTTAATATTATTGCAAAAATTATTGAAATATAATAATCGTTATTTTAATACAGTACCAGCAAACATCAAAGTGCCAAGCAATGTTACTAGAATACAGACAGAATTATTTTTACATTACTTTATTCCTGCGATTATTTAAATGGAAGCATGAAATAGTATTTTAATACTAAAAAAAATATGAACTCTACTAATAATATAATTCTAGAAATAGGATACACATACTAAGTAGGTAATTGGTAGTCATGTACCGTCAATTTTATTCGACTAATGCCGGAATCATTTTATTATAGATCCATTATATCGTTCAGTAGTCATTCCTCGGTGTAAAAGTTAACTCAAATTTGATATAACAAATAATGTTCGTAAGTAAAAAATCCTATTTTATGTTATTACATGACGAGGAGATTTCGTTGCTACAAATTTGACTTTAAATAAGTTCAAAAATGATTCATGTTTAATAAACAACACAACACATGTCTAAGAAGCTACAGGGTAAATATCAACAAAAGTTTCAAAATAAACAGATTCAAGCGAAGTTCTCGAGAAAATGTTCTCCTTACCTGCAAAGTAAATGTTTTCAAATTTATTTATTTTCCTTACTTTTAGAATGTCTCAAAACGGGAATATTCAATTTTAATCATTTGAGTATTTCATTGCTCTAAATCATTTAAACATAATCTTGATTTTAATTTTGAAAAAATATATTGGATTTAAAATTATTATCTATCCAAATGTATGATATTATGTTTAAATATTGCGATTTATGAATCCATGTTGTATAAAATGTGTGATTATAAATATTTCGATAACATTGGTAGCATTTGCAGGAGTCACGCGTGCCTATCGACAAGGCAACCATCGCCACTCTTATCTCCGCCGAGCGAACACTTGTGCAGGCGCAGCACGCTTTCCCTGTTTATATTTATTATCAAGTCTTCAAAGATAACGACTTCTCGTAGATATAAAGTCCTTAAATTGACGAATAATTTTTGATAGCAACCTGACCACCAAAATCTAATACGGCACCTTGCAATTAACACCAAATGATTTTTTTTATAAAATAATTTTAACTATCCACATTGATACAGTTTTAATGTAA
Organism: Atopsyche davidsoni; assembly: GCA_022113835.1. Taxonomy (NCBI): domain Eukaryota; kingdom Metazoa; phylum Arthropoda; class Insecta; order Trichoptera; family Hydrobiosidae; genus Atopsyche; species Atopsyche davidsoni. Next base: position 12,335,284 of record JAILWY010000023.1, read on the forward strand.
AAAAATAAATATTTAACATATTTTGAGATTAATACAACATAAATAATCAATATGATTGTTTTTATAATATATATATTTAAAAACATTTATATTGGATAGGAAAAAAATTATCAAAAAGTTAATACTTTGTATTACCAGGCAGTTAGGCGGGTACGAGCTAGAAGCTACCATATATAATAGAGTGAATAATCTCCTTTGCATATATTTGCTTTATTCAAAACAAGCAAGTATTGAACATCATCCCTCAATAATAGGCTTAAACTAGTATATAGATAATCTTAAATTAATCATGCGGAGCAGCGGCTCTCAATCATAAATCTGAAAAATATATAATAGTTACGAATTTTATCGGATATAATTATATGTAGGTTTTTTGTAATATTGACGTAACATTTTATTTTTGCGTGATTTATTTTTTAATATAAGAAAGTGTACACTACAAAAATATATTAAGTAAATAAAACGGAGTTCCTGAATGATTACTTGAACCTTAAGTATAGGTTGTTGTTTTGATAGTTATCAAATATATCAATCAATATTATTAGATAAGCTCTAAGTCAACAAATCTTGTATATTTATTTAGATATATGAAAGTGCAAAAATAGTAGTTCACATGACAAAATATATAAAATTTATAAATAAAAATTTGTTTTAAAAAAAACCATATGTTTAAAATTGCAGTATATAACCTCAAGTTTCTATTTATTTGAATACCCTCAAGTTTTATTTCCGGCTAACAATAGAAATATTGAAATGTTCGCGCGCCACCGTTTGGGGTTGGGGGTCCCCGAGTTACGAGGCGATACGTCTCCTCCAGGCGCTATAACAAGGCAGATTAAGAACTTGGTACAGAGCAGGTGCCATAATTGATTCAAGCACAATTAGGCCGTATTACCTTTGATCGAGCTCGCCAACAAGAGACGAGAGACTTCCAAATTTGATTGGCCATTCAGTCCAGAGCACGGTAAAAAGTGCATAGTAATGTTGGCTTAGCAGCTTACTTATAATACTTTGACCATTTTTTTTCGGTTTGAATCTCGATGTGGCACTCGTGATAACCGTGAGAATGTGGCCGGTCTGATGATGATGATTAAATTCGTCGGATCAGAGCGATCAATTGCGTTTGCGGCTCCGGGTGAGCTTCCTTCCTCCTTGGAGATGGGATGTGAGATTCCGCGCGATGCGATCGCCCTGAGGTCTTTCCGCCTAGCTCGTCAGAGGCTCTATGTAGGTCTATTTGTTTAGCTTGCTTAATGAGTCTCATTACTCGCACATCAATCACGATAGCTGATTAACGCTGGCTGAGTTTCTTTCATATTTCTGTCCAACCTCTACTGATTTCCTGTTACTTAAATTAAGTAGATGCTGTTGTACTTTAAACGTACTGTATGAATACAAAGAAATTATTTTTTTATAAATTAAGCCATAGCTTGTTTATGTATTTATTATGAAAGTGTAATTTTAATAATAACAAATACATTGAAATGTATATGCTAACGAATGTTTTTCTATTTAAGCGTCATTTTCTATCATTTAATATTCATTTACTTTTCTACCAATGTGGATTGATTGATATAAACAAATCTTTAGTGTTCGAGGACTTTATTTCACAATTATAATTTAAGACACTGTTTAAAAACTTACATTTTTATTATTTTTATTTACTTTTGTGATATTTTATGAAAATATTAATAATATATTTCCCATTAGTCCACTTTTAAAAAAATAAAGATAAAAATAGACAATTTTTTAAATAATCTACCAGGATAATACACCTTTGTTTAGTATGATACCGATGCGTATCATAATTATTCTCATGGTTAGTTATATAGAAACAAGTATAAAGCAGTGTTTATGTATAGGTTTTATTATTTTAGAACAATCAGGATTCCTCAATAGAAAATCTTAATCTGAAATTTTCCGCGCATTTACGGCCGACCCAATTGTTAAATTTACTATCCACCGCTCGTTCTCGAGAATATTTAGTGCGTACGATTTCCGTTTCACGTCGTCCGAAGTACCAGCTGTAATAGCTTTAATCGAGTATCTTCACAAATCGATACTCGAACAAGACATAAATCTTCCGAGCAACATCAGCCCATATCTGATGGTGTCCATTTAATAATGTTCCTCAATAAAACACATGTTAGGTACATGCAGCGAATCAAAAATAAAAAGAAACTTTCGCCCACACGGACAGCAAAGCAGACAATAAGATCGTGCCATTCATTTTTTATACTTATCCCACCGATTCACACATTCCGCTCCAGATCGAGGCTTCGACCGCGCCCAAAGAACCATTCTCGCTGCGAAACAACAGCCGAAACCCGATTGGAGCATGCCCTTACTCAACACAATAAACAGAATACAATAATTCTTGCATACCAACACTTTGCACTCAGAGGCTGGATCCGAATAAAAAATCGGCGTTCTATGAAAATGACGCATCACCTATTGTTCTATTTGTAGTTCACAATCAAAGTGCTTCAAGCACCCATGGATTTATTTAGAATGTGATCTATTATTTCTGAAACCGCAGACTTACGATATGATACCCTTTTATGCATATTTTGTAATGCTGCGAGAATATTCCAGAGAGGTACAAGGATATTCATATATGTAGATCGTACCGTTTTTAGTTGCGGTTATTTCTTTTGAAATATCGTACATTCGTCGCACATTGCTTAATTCTACCTGAAGTGGGTGTGACATCATCCTAGGCTATTCATATTTACAATATTAATATTATATATGAAAAGAATAACGAAATTGTTCCGTAAGTATAAATTATTCAGCGCTGCTTATTCTATAATCTCAATATCTACAGAGGAAATGAACTCATCATTTTATCGAGAAAAATGATAATTTTAAATTAATTCGTTGTATTGATGATTTAAGAATATTCAAGTAAATAAAAAAAATGAGCTGCTTTCGGAAAATAAATGATGTGTTATAACTAACAGCACCGAGATGAGGTCATCGGAATGTCGATAGATCTAAATTTTTTAGTCTTTTTTCTTCGTTTCTTTGACTTTATTAGTATCGACTACATGTGATAATTTTGCATACAACGTGACTTACGAGAACATAGTTTTACTCTTTTGTGTATTTTTTATCTTAGTAAAACTATATATTCTTGGAGTACTTTATAGAATAGCACCACATATTTATGCTTATGCTTAATACATATATTGAGCATAAAAATATGTCAGGCTTAGATTATCAATATACAAATAATATGTTGCTTATAACTTACAACAAAATAAAAATAGAGTATCCTGATTAACTAAAAGGTATAAAAAAAAGGAAAAAAAAACTACCGCTCAGACCAGATCTTTAGGCGTTAAATTAAAAATTACGTATTCTTCTAGCGTTGCAGCAAACAACTGCATATACTAGTTCAACCGTGTTGCCTAACACCTTCACAACTTCTCTAAAAATACGATATAACTAAACATTTTTATTACTTGTGATAGAATATATGCTGCAAGAAAATTAATTGAACTGGAAAGTACTCACTCTCATATTGAAGGTGGAATACATAGTACATACCTGTTTGCATGTCTGGGCGCTAACGGGTCGAAGGCGCATTAATTACAGATTTCGCATCGACGGACCGTATAAACTCTTAATGGGTATTTTTTATTTCCCCCGTCCTGCCCCCTCCCTCTAGGCGAAGTCAGTTCCCACGACCGCGGTGATACACTTGTTACGGCTCATCTCCCGATCCCTGGATTACCATTCTACAAATTATTAAATAATAAGAATCAATACTTTTTACAGTTTTTGAATAAGTAACATGAGTACATTTTGATTTGAAATAAATATATCTATCAAATTGTTCAAATAAACGATTAATTTACTCTTTTTTTTAAATGTAAACATATCTTATAAAATGAAAGATTTTTATGATTCAAAATAAATATTTCATATTCAAACAAAAATAACTGAAATACACTCCTACAGTTAAAGTGATAGAAAAAAAAGTCAAGTAATTAGAAAACATTTTTTTTTGATTAAGCATATTTGATTTTTTTAATTAAGGAAGGTTTTTCTATATTTTAACATAAAAGGGTGTGATAATGCCATATAGATTCAAATCATTTTTTGATTACCTGCTTTAAAGCAGGCAATCAAAGTTTAGTTTTGTCATAATTCATTTAATGATACATATTTTAGAAAATCATTTAGTTTATAGATTTTTTACGAAATGAAAAAATGTACTTATAAAGCTAAGCAGTTACACTAAACAAATATTTTGCTTTAAAATTTGGACATGTATTTCCGATATAAATTAGTAAAAAAATATATATTTGTAGCAACACCGTTCATGTTACATGATCAAAATCTATATAAGAGTTAAGTTGCCTCGAATGGAGAACATGCTTCCACGTTACAAATTAGATTTATCTATGTATCTTTATTTTCCCAACACCGACCTTATCGAGTTCTATGGATCTCCCAGTACGTGTTAATGAATCCGCATAAATCGACTTTGACTTAATGAGTAAAGACAAAATAATCCTACAACAGTTTTTTTTTTATAAAAAAAAATACAGCAAAATATAAGTCATATTCGAATTCATGATAGTTTACCTTGAAGTTTGACTTCTCACCATGAAAGAGCTCATTGTCTGCTGAGTAATAATCTAAAACACGTTAAATAATTTTAGAGTGTCAGTTTTTACTTAAAAATTTACATCGATTAATCGTGTAGATTGTACTAATATTAAAACGTGTTATTTTTTATTATTTTATGTTCTTTAAGATATTTATTTTATTTTTACAGTTTTAGCATTTAATGAAAAATTAATAAGAAAATAAAATATACCGATTTACAAAAATAAAATTAAAATAAAGCTTTATAGTTTAATGTTCAAATTAGTGTCGAATTTTTTTCAATAATAAAACAGAAATATATTCTTTTAATATTACTGAAAAATGCATACAAAGCTTTTGTGCAAATTTCTTTGCATCCTTTCACGAAAAAAAAAAAAAAATTTAATCGTCAAAATAAAAGCAGTGATCCTATGTAAAAAAACATGAAAGAAAAAGCCGTGCGCGAGATCAAAAGCATGAAGGAAATAAGATCACACAGTGCAAGAATCGAGAATTCCAAATAAAAGCTCAAAACTAACCCCTCCAAGATAAAATAAAAAAGCACTAGATCACACCTCCGCATCTCCCGATCTGACCTCTCAGCACCATCTCGATCTATCGGGCCGGAGAGAAATAAAGGCACAATGGGGCTCGATGGCCGGCCGATACGGCGCGGCGGTCCGCTTATTACAGATGGGAAGGTCCAAATTACACGCCCGGCCCGCCATTAGGCAGAGGTGAGCTGATAGTGCCGAAACGCTAGATGCTATCTGGCCCGGGTCACGCGGCCACCGGGTGGCCAGGGAGCTCCGCCGGGGCTCTTTGAACATTTTTTTTACCTACAAATCCATAATGCCTGCCAGTGTAAAAAGTACTTTTTTTGCGAGGTTTTTCTCTCGGTCGTGTGTTATTATGTGTTTTTTTCACGGTTAATTAAATTATTCTGATTGTTATCGCTGCGCATCGATAATGCGAGGCGCCGTTTTGACGAATGACTTCATCGAAGCTCGCCTCGAGCGCGCCGCCTGTCTATCGCCTAGATCTTAGGAACACATGAGACGAATTTTTCGTGATCTCTCCTCCTGACAGACACCACGGAGACACTTACAATTATTTTATAAATTTTTAAAAGGAATTTCCCCTAGTTAATAAACTTAAATTATTTTACATTAAATTCAAACACAATAACCACAACAGAAACCCATTTTCACAAATTATATTACTTTGAATATACAACATATAATAAATATATTTTTATTTCAAAGATTGATTTTTCAAATTATATTTTTAATCTTTTCAACATCATTTAGACGTATTGCGCAAGTCTATAGGGAACACCCTACACCCACGCACGGATAGCATTTCGCCCGAGAATCGGTCGAGTTTGTTAAGTAATTACCTTCCACACACTACTGTTTGGGCTCGAGCCCGAGCGGCCCGCGGCGCCCGACCGTGCCCTCGTGTGAACTGTTTCATTTCCAACTGATCTGACTCTGGCTTAGGATCGCATTCCTGCTCCGGCAGTGCTGGATGTGTGAGAGAATATCAAAGCCATCATAAAATAATTACCAAACGAATAACTTATAATATCAAAAGTCATAACCGATTTTTTCCTGCACATTCGCCACACTCGTGAATAATCACATAACCGATTGATTTGATTTAAAACTTTCTCCTGGATTATACCTTCTTGTAATGATACCCACTTAATCACTTTTGTCACTATTGAATTAATATATAAACCAAGTAAGAGATGCGTCATTAGTGTCACATTTTCAATACCTTCCGTCATTTCAGGAGATAATGAAAATTTGCAATTCTAATAATAAAAAAAGCCTATATTTTCTACTATCATCAAAATGGTAGTATTAAAAAATGTAAAAAATATTTTCCACGGATAAATACTTCAAATCACTCAATCTAACTGATAATTGAGTAAGTATAAATACTTTACAATATTCTAAGAGGGATATGTTACGTTCACATACAATATATAAATTTTTTTCCCACTCATTTTGCATTACGTGATCTTAATCTTCTTTATATTAAAAGACTTTACTACTCTTTTATTATAAAATTTTATAAAACAATGACGCCATTCTGTCAAATCACTCAGACCATTTTAATTTAAGCATGCAATTCAGATATGTTTTAGTGCTAGTGGAACTTGGGGAAACGACCATAACAACTTATAAAGACTCGTGGCCAGAATATACAAATCAAACCATCAATATTATTAATGATGCAATTTTACATAATATTATAAAAAAGTTTCTTTTTTTATTTTGTTGTGCATCTTAATTGCTAGATTACATATTATTAAATCATTTTTTTATGGATTAAGTCATGTTTCACTATAATTGTATGAATCGTAAATGTTCCCATGACACTTATGTAGAGATCGATGGATTAATGAATGTGGTTTATGGACTCAGATTGAGTTGTTAGGATAAATCATCGATAATTTATCACGGGTAATTAATGTTCATTTAAAGTGGTCCAACTGCGCCTTCGAAGAATAGATTATACACACTTTATGGATTCCTTTGAAAAGGTCGATCGAATCTATTGTTATTATACTCAATATGAAGATTGATGGGTTTTTCTTCCAATACAATGCAATAGATACGTAATGTCTTGTAAAACATTCTAGTACTAATTTTTCAACAAACTTCCTGTTTTAATTTTGTTTCATAGTGATGCTAGAAAAAAAAATTAAATATGAGAACCATAGAAAATTCCGCTTATATAAGAGATTGTGTTTTGCAAAAATTTGTGTTTTTTTTATTTATTGAAATAGCTTAGATCTTAAATTATTTCAGTTTTTAAAACCTAGATGATAATGACATTACTTAATTGAAATTAAATTAGTGTTTTTTTTACTTCTTTCATATCATCTTTGAAAAATCAACAAGCTATCGGTCTAATTATACTAGAGACTGTAAACACTTACCTTGAATCTGACATCTTGAATACCTGGAAACTGTGCAAGTCTTTGTTCAACATAAGAATACTATTAAGTCTGAGAAATTTAAAACACATTTGCTTGCATCATAAATGAATTGTTACAAAATTAATGTGCTCTGGTATTTTTTTTATAAATATTTAATTAATCAAAAATTATTCGAACACCAGATTTAAGAAAAATTCAACACATCTATAGAAGTATCGACCTTATATCTTAATAAAACCAAATAAATATTTACACAACAAACAATATAGAATCGATAATCAATTAAAGAAATATTCAATATTTGGTAGTTTGAATGTTAGTGCATCCTTGAATTAAATAATATCAAATTAGAAAATAGAATTATTAAAATCTATGATTTTGTTAGTTAGATTGTAATATTTATACAAGCTCATACGTTATAGATATTGTATAGTAAGTAGCAAATAACTAATGCAACGTTTCCTTAATGAAATCAGAGTATATTATGTCGCGCAATACATCATCTTCTATATTAAAACGTACTCCAAGCCTAGGCAAGGCTCTCAGTAACTGTTGTTAAATGCGTGTGTCTACAGTCAGACAATGCTTTAATTGACCCCCATTTGTAAACAATGAATTGGTCGTGCAGCCATTAATCAAATTCAGAATGGAACCTAATGTAAACAAATTATATGTTATACGTTGAAAGATTGAAGGGAAAATGGAATTCGTCGGTTCCAACGGATGTAAGGAATTACATTTTAAATTCCCCAAACATGTGTAATGTCTCTAATTTCTCACCGTGTCTAGAGTTTTCTCTACGCTTTTTTACATAAAAAAAACAATACCGCACGGGAAGCGCCGGACTTTGGTGCGGAAAAGTTCGATTATGTCGGAGAAAGGAGAGTTTTTGATTCGTGCATGTGTTGTTATTTCGTGAACTTTGTCACGCTTTGTTCTCGATCAATCCGCCTCTTGCCCGTTAGAATAATTATATGTTTATGATAAGAACAAAGCATGACACTCAGTGCTTCAATACATACAACATCCGCGTTTTTTTATTACACTGAAAAAATTAAACGATTTGAAGTAGTCTCAACATGAGATTCGTCTGTTATGAAATTACGTTATTCTATCCTTGATACTCATCGCGGGTTAAAAATAAAAGACTGACTTTTAAGTCTAATACATAATACACAGGAAACCTCAATCTAATTAAACTGGGTGTTTTTATTGCTGAGATTCATTCGTAATTATTGATTGACATGTACAATAAGAAGAATAAAACCTTTGTAACAATGTATTCATTATGTTACATGCAATTCCACAAGCATACTGATCCAACACAACCTTCTAAGCTTGATTACTTCTCCAACTTTTTTACAATGTACTAATTTACCTTCTTTGCTTGTCGGCTAAAGCAAATACATTACAAGCATTTATCGCACCTTCTAGGAATATTTAAAATATAGTCTAGGTTTGTGTGAACAATTCTGTTTCTAAGAAAATTAAACGTTGAGACGTGATTCTCAATCATCCTGCGCACATGATATTGCAACAGCTCAACTATTAATTTAACACTTTTGTAAATCTTTGTTATTGAATAAGACCATTTATATTTTAAGGACAAACAGTTACCGGGATGAACTTCAAAAATGATAGATTTCAAGAGATTATCAATATGAAAACAATATATAATGGTAACATATATACTACATTCGAAAATTGATGACTTTACTTTCATATTAAAAAAACTTAACCCTCTTTACAGTACTTAATAAAAAATAGTGGTCCTAGATTATGTTTATGTACTAAACATTTATATATAAATAAGTTGCATTAAACCTTATTTATGCTTATTATGAATACAGTACCAATTAAGTTCTTAAACAACCTAAATAAATACTTCTTAAAAAACCGAAAACCGTTGATTATTGTCGATCGTTCGCCGTCAATCTCTCTCGTATGTTGAGTGATTAGTAAATCGTTTTTGTATCCTATTTTTCATGTCAACTAAAGAAAATCTGACAATGTAGGTCGATATAATTTACAAGCTCAAGGCGTACAAACCCTGGGCTTTCAAACAATTGGCGACATTGGCCATTCTCGTCCGAAATAACAACTATTCCAAGCCTTCGGTCAACTTTTTATGTTTTCATATCATTACTGTTTGTATTGTCACAAGTCGCGTGTTGTCAAATATTACCATTGTACAGCAAGCGTGAGAATTTTGCGACATAATCGGACTGTAGTGAGTATTTACGAAATCGAAATTAAATAGGAAAATATAATGCATTGTGGCTCGGAACCTATTTGTATTAAAACAGGGTCAGTGTGAACCTAACTTGAAAGACACGTCCATTTCCACATAATGTGTGTTTCCTAGAATCGAGCATAAATATTAATCTGTTTGTATGGCATTTGTACAATTATGTTTCCTTTTACAATTATCGTTGCGCTAAATTAAGAACGACTGGCGCTTTATGTCGCAAAACCGTTGCGCATAATCACATTTGAACAAATCTAAAACCATTTATTTAATATCAACAAAATCACACGCAATCATTATCGTAATCAATCATATTAATCATTATGTATAATTGGATTGTTAAGACAATAATTTACCGATCTCAGACTGTCCTCAGCATTTTTCAAAGCGACTATAAATTTGAAGTAAACGCAAAGAGTCTATCAAATACTCACCTTGGAAGATGATGAATTATATAACGATTTATTTTTTCTTGTCCACTGCCATTCACTGGGATATTTATTACACAATACGGCGTAACCACCTGATCTGCTATAAAATGTGCCATCACCGTCCTGGCGAGCCATCTCGCCGAGTAGCGTCCGAAGTAAAATCTAATTACAGTGCTCGCTGGACACGACAGATTTTTACAGTCCGACTCGTGTGGTGTGGCGCATTATTACGTTTTTTTCACAACACAATACTTCACGACGCTCCAGTGCATCGGAAGCAAAATATCTATTTATCACCAGTACTTGAGTTCAGGCCTGTATTCGAAACTCCGTCAATGCACATTCTTAAAAATACTTCATTTACTGGATTTAGCCTTGAAAAATAAATTCGTGTGAGAGGATGATTGATTGATATGTCTAGGCTGTGTACTTTTCAGGAAAATCAATAAATGTCATATGAGTACCATACAATACTGTTACAAATTTATTTACTAAACTAATTCTAATAACTAAAATATAGATTTTACTTATCCAAAAGGTCGAACTATTAAATTTTCGTCTTAAATAATCTTTTAATCCTTTAATTTTTATTAGCATTATATTTTACAGTCTATCAATCAAAAATCCCAAATAGCAATAATATGGAACTTAAACTGATCTTAAAAACTTTAAACATGCATCAGTCAATGTTTGCCTTCCGAAATTATGTATTCACTTGAAAAATCTTTAGAAATTGAGACCGAAATAAACCCAATAATAATATACTTTTAAAATAAAATACTAAAAAATTAAAAATAAAACAATATGTTTAATTGAAAGTATCAATTATGTATAAACAAATTATATAATTGATTAAAGCAAGATATTTTTACCTAAATGTTTAACAGGATTTTGCCAATGAAGTATCCAATATTTTATAAAAACGCGATTTTTAAACCAAACAGGTATATTTTGATCAACTTGGGAAATAGACAAGAAAAATCTCATAAACAAAATTGTGGCACAAGTGAAACCTCACCTGCGTTTCAAATAATATTTGTTCTTGTCGCTTAATGTGAGTCAATTATCTAAATACAAATTGTATAGTTTACTTAAATGAATTTTTTGTGATAATTGTGTTCGCAATGCAGTTTTCCAGTGCCTCCCTGTGCCGTCCTTGGCTCGGCGGTACTTCTCGCGGCAGCTCCTCAGTAGTTTGTGCCATTTTGCATTTTTGCCCGAGAGCTTCAAGTTTGATTTATTTTCCTTTATACAGCGAGCGAGCCGAGCTCATTGTGTGAATATAAACACTTTTTGTTCAGTATTGGCATTCGTGGAACAGATGCACCTGTGATTTCACATAACGAAATCATCCGCTACAATAAACGTGAAATGTGACTTACATAAATAATAGTTAGTTCTAAATAACTGGTGTAACATCTTAACCCATATACTGTATTCGTTTTATCATTATGTTATCCGTCTTCTCACAACGTAAAAGATAATCTACGTATATTTCATTTTCTCTGCATATTTGAAGAAAATATGAAACAAGGATTCAATATTGTTTTCCGGTATTTCTAAATATTTTGGTCATTTATACACTTATCAGAAAATTTTAGGAGTGAATTGAAATCATAGTCAAGACTTTAGTTTAGTTAAAATATTTTTGATTCAAATAATAATTATCTTGATTTACCAAGTTTTTGTGATAGTAGACGCTGTTTATTATTTCATACTTGTTTTAAGGGCTAATAGTCAAAATTAAAACGTTTATATTTAGCTTATTCAATAATTCAAAATATCCTTTTAAGTAGTTTCATTCCGTATTTTTTTATATTCAAAAATTCACGATAGCGTATATTTTTATTAAAATATGTACACAGTAAATTCATATTTTTTAATTATTTAGAAACTAAAACTGTCTATTTGTGACCAGTTCATTTAAACCCATCTTTGTTATTCGTACCGCTTTGGTTTATTTTATTGCAATATAAAATCAAGCTTGATTAATATTGCATTGCTATATTATTAAAGAAATGCTTAAAAAACTCACCAAAAAATGTTCTATGAAAAAATGGCTTCCACGTACTTCACAAAAGTAGTGAATCTTTCGTGCGGCCCGTCCAGATCTTTCACCGGCTTCTTGACAGCACCGAGCTGACTTTCATGTCAAACTCTCCATAAAAAAAAGTATCTCCAGCCACGCAATCTTAATATTTCATTATGGAGCAAACAATAGTCAAAAGCAGAGACTCTTCACTATTTTATATTTAACTTTTGGTCAAAAACAAAAATAATCAAATGTTCAACCCATGAAATATAACACTCCCAATTAGGTGTTATTTTTGTCCCTTCCGTTCACAGCAGGATAAAGTTGTTTATATTTCTAATGGGATAAAATTATTGTAAAATTCATACTCGCTGAATACCTTTCTCGTTTGCACAAATCTAAAACGATTAACATTGATATTATTCTACACTTCCCAGATTATTTCTTCGGAATGGGTGTCTAAATATTTCTCGCTACTAAAATTTAAAAAATATAACAGAATTATTCTTTAAATATCAATTTAAAAGATCATGCTATTTAAAGTTTAGTTTCAAAGAAAACCTAAATCACTTATTATAATACACTTTCTTTTTTCAATGATTGTGTTTATACAATCAAACAACTTTTTTTTTAAATTTTGATTTATCAAAGGCTGTTCTTTTCGAAGATTGACGAGCTCTTGGTCTCGCGACCAGCCTCGTCTCATCCCTCATTATCTCCGCGGCCTCGTCATCGCCGTCCGGTAGTCCAGCGAGTCGCATGGAAAGTGCGGAGTATCATTCGGAATTGATATCGTGCATGTGATGTCTCGCAGGTTTAAGTGTTCTTCACATACTTGCCTCTCACGCGAAGTTACTCTGTTTTTTGTGATCTAATTTCGAGCGATTCAGTTGTTATATTGGGAACTGTTTTTTTCGCATCCTGATCTTTTTTATATCTCGCCTTATTAAAGTTTCATCAAACTAGCGGGCATTAAGACTTTAGATTTTCAGTGCCCCTCGGTAAACATATTTTTACAATCTAATTTAAAAAAAACTATTGTTTTAATTTTTTTTTTAAAACTGATAGCTTTATAATAATGTACAAATTTTTAATTTTGAGCACATTGAATCTGCTACTGGGCGGTCACCTCTAGGTTCAAACTTAGTTACTTTACCAAATAAAGGCTTGTTGTTTTTTTTATACCTTAATGCATTGTAATAATAAATATGTTTTAAATTAAATAAATCTTTTTTCAGCAAAGTAAGCGTTGTTGTTTATTTTTATATGCAATATTTAAATGCCACATGTATTAAAGCATCCTCAATACAATTTAAAATATCATAGTCACAAATTCAAATTTAATATAATAAAAAAACTAAGTATAAAAAATACGGAAACACGTTACCATTGTATATTATATGAAGCTATTAATCATTGTTTTCGGGATACGGTTAAATTTTATTATACTCTTAGAAAGTAAAATAAAATATACAAAAAAACTTTTCCTCCTACGCCCCGACCGACACGCGGCGCCCCTGGTCATATTTAGCTAATGAACATTTTCCCACGGAGGCGATCTGTTTAAAAGTCGTCACGACGCCAGCGAACCGTCCCTTTCACTCCGCATGTGAGCAAACTAAATCAGAGCAGGACGAATGAGTGTGTAGCGTACGGCATAAGTGGTCAAATTTGGTATAATTTTAGTACTTACTTTTTACATCGCGGTGATTTATATAAAATTGATGAACATGTACTTAGAGGTAATGTCTCGGCATGCGAATTGACCTGTTTTTTGGCTTTAGCATGTTGATGTTATTATTTATGAAACATGTTAAAAGTATGATCTTTAAGTGAACAGTTTCATGTGAGATTTCGTAACTTGTACGTACGAGCCTGATCGCATTTATTTCCATAAATTGGTTCATGTTTATGTAAAATAAGCCACAAAAAATTTGACATTTAAAAATTACGGTCGATTTTTTTGGTCTCGTCTATTTAAAATACAACACTTTGTAATTGATTTTGATCAGAGAGTTTCTGAATAAATTGTATGTTAAAACGATGATTTCGTTTATATAAATTCGTATTATTATTTAATATGAAAATATTACAGAATCTCGTAGAAAAGATTATATCAAAATATTTAAATATTATACTCGTATATTACATTGTCCTATATTAATTGGGTTAATATTATTCTTATAAAAATTTATATCTTCATATTTATAAAAAAAAAAAAAAGTATAATTTCGCTACTAGTTCAATAGAAAATAGCAAGTGTAATCTTGAATAATGGAAATATTCCATTCAACCACCTGAGATACTTTAATTTTTTTTTATTAACAACCCAAATAAACGTAAGAATATTGCAAATCTTAGCAGACACTGAAAAAAACCACTGATGCTTCTAATATCGTCACGCTCAAAGTAAAAAATAAATATTTGAGACGAAGGCTTCTCTCGAAGGTTGTTTAGCACTCGACAAGCAGTATTTATGTTATTTTAACGAATTTTGCGGTAAAACTAAGCTCACTGCTAAAATTGCTTCTGAGTTTTTAAACTACTTTGGCTGGCTTATTATATTATATTTTATTTGAAAAATACATATTTATTACATATCTAAGCATTCTATTACGAAGCCTGTGAAATAGTTTACAAAACGCAGACATTATTCAAAAATTGAGTGGTGGTCACCCATCTGAGTACTGACCACACCTTGTGTTGCTTAACCGTGATAATCTAACGAGAACCACTCTACTGTATTTTCGTTAAATTCCGATCAAAGCTCTGGTTATTATGGAAATTATAAATTACGATATTGTAATCATTCACATTAGCATTTATAATAAAGCACAAATTATATCGCCGTGCCTTACTTCAAAGTACGAGGATGATCGTTTCTGAACAATATATCCATATGAGGTAGATTTATAGCAATTTTGCGGTCGACTTTATATGGGTGACGTCACGAATGACCACACTGATCACGCCGACAAGGTCGGGGAGACGATCTGTACAATATTGTACGCGAGAGCATACTATACAGTATAAACTATAAAAATAATAATATTATGATATTAATCAATGCATTTTTCACCAAAAAATATATCAATTGTTTTTGTATCAACTTTCGTATATTTTATATGAAATGACATTTATAAGTAGCGATACTAGCAATGATAAGTCTAAATATTTTTCTTAAAAAGTGGGAATCACAAAAATGTTTCTGATAAAGTTTTTTTCCGAAGAGGTTGTTATTCAATATATATTATGAATCAAGCCCTAATCCGATCAATAAGAAAATATGTCTAGAAATTGATTATAAGGCGATGTATAGAAACAGCTTTTATGACATCGATTTTTTTTTGATATTGTTAGATTTTAAAATAAAAAAATTATGCGTTTTAAATTTGCGGTCTATCTCTCACAGAGAGGTGTATAGGATTGTACCTGCAAGTGTCGAGTGGGAAATATTTACCCACTATCTGACAAATCAGCTGATTTATTGCCTGGCGTACACGATCTCGAATAGGCCACCATGGCCATCCGTGGATGTGATTCATAGAGAGGATCTAGTTCACTTGGTCAGATCATTAATTACTCCCGCAAATGGGCAGGCAAACATCGTTCCGTGTGTAATTGTGTATTGTTACATATTATTATGAGCATTATGGGATTGAAGATTTAAAGGTTGTGCAGAACAGATAAACTACAAGGCCTTTTTTTAGTATCAATCCGTATTGTAAACATCAACTTGGCGATGGGCTTTGCATCGAATAAGTCGTTTGATCTTTACGGTTTATGACTATTCTGTATTTCCGTGAAGAGTGGGTAATTTAAACAATAAAGATACACAGAAGACTTACGTAATGTTGCATAATATATATAACCATTTGGAGATTCTTCTGGTAACCTAAAATAATTTATCAACTTTTTTTATTTATATCAAATTTGACTTCTTCATTTAAAATGAACGCTCTTTAGATTCAACAAAAAAATAACTGTTTATTTTATTTTAAAAATTGTATTACGAAAAACAAACTTTTTTTAATTTGATTATTAACTAACAAAATATAATAATTGCTATGATATAAACCAAATTCAAACAAACTGATGAAAATATAGCTTCTACGTGTAAGTGCAATTTCTTCAATGTTTTACTGTCTGCTTTTTGCAAATTACAGTTATTACAACAAAAACAAATAACTAATTGTCTAAGAAACTACAATTATATTTTTTGTTAGTACTTTCGCTTTTCAAAGGTATTATCAAACTGGAGAATCCTTTGATAGGAAAAACTTATCAAATACAAGTATTACAAAGAAAACCAATTTGTCATGGATTTAAATTGTTGATTAAAACAATTTAATTTATAAGTTTTTGTTTATATTGAAACTATTTACAGGTGTAAAAACGAATTTTAATGAATTGAAGCAATCTATTTTTCATACATCACATAATACAAAATGTTTAATAGCGTTACACATTATTTAGAAATACACTCAGAGATGTGAGTGGGCAGACCCGTCACTTGCTGCCCTATATAGTCAAGGAAGATTAATACATCCAAAAACGTATTTTTATGCAAACACGACTTCGCGTTTCCAAGGTAAATGTATCGATTTCGTACAATTTTGCTCTGCCTTCACTTTTGGATCGACGTTTGAAGAAACCTCACTACTAAGCATATTAAACCTAGTCAAGTAACTATAAAAAGACTGCCGTTCCCTCACAGGACATTATTCAAAAATATATTATATAATATTAGTATAACAGCTGCATAGAATAATTTAAGTGATAAGAAAAGTGTGTGCAATCCTTTACGACCCTTATTAATTGAAACACCTCGTGATAGTTGTATGCATGAGTTGTTACTACAATTTCAGTATATTTTTTTATTACATTTATGTTCTTTTGAGACATTTATAGTAAATTTTTCTCTTTGCAAGATTTCCAAAACATAAAAACTTCTAAAAAGTGTTAAATTAATAAATTCACTAACTTCATTGTTTTGTATTTACTTTGATTACAAATGACGTCGTAGTCTCCAGTAAAGCTCCGGTTCTTATCAAAACGAAATAGCAATTATACTCTTAGATAGTCAAACTTCTAAAACTTCGAAATCATGATATATATTTTTGACCACCTAATGATTACTTTCCATAATGTGAAGGTGAGAAGGGTCAAATAACAAACGTGAGCAAGTGAGCAAGATATCTTGAATTAAATATTCAATAAAATATTTGAAGTTTAATGGTACTTAATACTTTTAATATTTTTTTTGTTGTTACTAAAAATCTGTAATAAATCGTTTACGTAACGTTTATAAAAAAAAAACATTTCAATAGCATGAAATTTGTATTGCAGAATAGGAAGTAATAACGACTCCAACAAGTAAGTTTAACGTTATCGTCGTAAATAGTCTCATGAAATATGACTTCAGGCAGAGTAGGATCTGGCATTGTTTATGGACCGAGCTTGGCTCATCACGGGTGGAGTCAATCGTGCAACGTCGACAGTTACAACCGCTTGTCAACACCGCGATAATTTGGTTTATATTTGAGTTTAATTATTTTTGAGGTTCTATTGGACTAAGTACGCGCAGTGTTTCAGTATATTTAAAAAAAACAAAGGCTCTACATAGATAAAAGCAATGAATATCTTCCAAAGGTTTTAAACTGATGATTTAATATCTAATAATATTTGAGTATTTTTTTACGTTTATTAATGATATCCAAAGGTTTATCTAAACACAATTATGTCAATCACGAAAAATAAGACCGTTTGTGACAAAAAAGATAAAATGATATTTGGTTAATATTTATTATTTTGAAGAAATTTTCACTAAAAATCAATGAAAAAACGGTGGTGAAAATACAAGTAATAAAATGAAATAGTTCTTAAGATTGCACTTAAATTTAAAAAAAAAAACCCTAAAAATATGATTTAAAAGTAATCATATTTTGTATGTTGAAAAATACTCTATGGATGCGTGCTTCCATTTCCGTTTTCTAGTGATCCCATAAGTTTTTAAAAATCGTGCTTTGTTTTTATTTATAGAGAGTATCTAATAAATTAAAATACCAGGAACACCTGATGCATTATTTTTATTATTATGATTAAGTGTGGATGTACGAAGGTCCGAAATCGCGCCCGCCACAATCTTGCATATCACTCGTAATTTGCTCTCGATACATTCTCACAGAGCGTTCGATATAAATCATACATTTTATAGGGGGCCCATTAAACGGAGCAATTTTCATAAATATTCCGGGTCGTTTTGGATCATCCGAGGTGAGTATCGAATTTGTCGGAATAAACGTGGAATTATTCTCGGTTAGCATCGAATTTGTCGAAATAAACGTCGAAAGCGTTGATGTAAAGGTCCGGCCACACTGGGCGGCACTGGACGTGTGAATAGCAGTGATTGGCCAATTAAAAATATGGTGCTCTCCAAAGTCGTGAGCTATGAATTAAGTTAATGTGAAGGTGCCTTTATGTGCGTTCGGGACCAGTGCTGGCTCGTCCCGGCTGTGAACTGCGGGCATGTATCACCTCTGTGATTTATTTTGGCTGATTGAATCAGCGCTTATTTATGACTTTTATTAATTAACAATGCTCATTGCACTATCATTACTCTTGCTGGGGTAACTTGTTTTTTCCGCGTCTCAAATATAAAAGGAGGATTTTTATATTTTGACCGCTGCGATTTCTTAAAGCTCTTCAGCTTTAGCGACATACAATACCACATTTCTAATTATGTTTAATTTTCGGCTAAATTTGTATAGATGCTTATTTAACTAATATAGTGAAGTAATGATTATATACCAAAACTCGATTATTTTAATTCTTCAGTTTCAACCAAAAAATCTGCATTTATAAATTTATTTATTTGTTTTAAACAATTCACAAAGTATGAGCTAAGGCCATTATAATGGGCCTTGGGTTCAAACTCCAAAATCTATAACCTAAATTCATCAGTTCTAACACCCGTAATTATTTTAATAAAAATAATTTAAGTATTCATTTAAATCTAAATATATTTATTCTACCCCGTGCCGCCTATGCGTCAGATCCATCTCCATATATCGATCAACATCTACTCTATTTGTGTTTTCATCGAGAATAAATGATGGCTTAGGTGTTCAGAGCCTCGGTATTTGGTTCAATAAATTTACTTAATGATAAAGACTAAGATGACTGTATACCCAATGATCCCAGCAGATAAATCTTTTCAGATAGCCTGAGAATTGGACTATGATTTTGCATCCCATAGGCCACATTGTGTTGTTTTTTTAGTACCTGATTCACTTTCAAAGGCTAGCACTTTTATGATTCCGATTTGGACATATAAAGTTGTTGAGACGGGTGTGGTCGTGTTTTAAATTAACGTATCGTGTTTTACAGCTATACTTGTGTAAGTTGAACAAAGCATCGTGGATATAGTTCAGAGCGTGTTCAAATAAATGTTTCTTGTAACTCCTTGTGAACTGTATCGATATCAAAGCAAATCGTTTTACTTCGGTACACTTTTACAACTGATTCACACAGAATATACAACGGCCCTATTTTAATTAATTTATTTATGTTTCATTTATGTTCATTTTTTTTAACATCTAAACCATCCCTCAGATGTTTATTAACATGTTGACCTGAACACAGCAACGCAACTCATGATTTTTTAGTAACATGTGCAAGATTAGGTTGTATATAAACATCGTTTAAAAAAATCTTCAAAATAAGGCCATTCTCTTAAATGCTACGGTTTACATCCAAAAATATTTTGGATGTAAACCGTAGCATATCTCAACACCCTCGCGTAATGGGACCGCAGACAATGGGCCGATAAAGAGCCATTACCAACGAGCATTACTCTCTTTAACGAAAGCGCCGAATCGATCCTGGATAACGGCCGTTATACACGGACCGCGGCCGGAACGAATCCGCCAAGAGGCCCCGCCGGCCGCTAAGGGCGAGGCACGTGCGACGCGGCGAGACCGAGCGACGCGAATCGCTCCAGCCTCGTCTGCTTATGGATGGGAAAACAGTCCACCAACAAGTGTGCGTGGACTTGGACTAGCACCTCGAAGACTGTTTCTCGGATTTCAATATATAGATATTAAATCTTTTATTGCAAATGTCCGTAATTAAATGTTTTTATGATTTAGTACCCTTTTGGAAAACATACTAAACGAAGAGCCAATAATAATATATAGTGTTTTTCAAAATATAATATCGACATAGTAGCTAGTAGAGTACAATCAGCTTGAAATGCGTCTCGCAGAGTTGACTGCTGGATGCTTGTACACAACCACAGAGTGACGTCATTGAACATGTTTGAACTAGTGAAGTATAAACGATTCTCTTTTGTAGTAACATAATAATATTGTGGTTTTTTTATGTAAGATGTTCAATATAATTGTTCACATGCACATAAACAAACATTCTAAATTAAAACTCTAGTAAATACTGTTATCAATGTATAATTCTGGCTTCACAAATTTCATTGAAATATTAATAAACGAAGAAAAAATTTGCAACGACAAAGTAGCAAAAATATTAATTATTCAACATTATGTATTAAAATATCAGAATATGATGCCCACGAGCCGCTTTACTCTCGGTTCAGGACCACGAGAGCGATACAATAAGTTCAGATTATCCGCGGCTCGTTTGTTCCCGAGCGACCCGGGAACGCCTTTTTATATCTCCGTACTGACTCCACAGTCAAGGGCAGCACGTGCAGGCAATCTTCACTATTTTTTTCGTTTAATATAAACAACACCATTTCAATGAATCTTTCGAAACAATAATATTACGAGTAATCTATGTAAACAAGCAAGTGCAAACAAAACAGTGTACGTTTAATATCAAATGAATTATCGATAATTTACAAAATCGCAAATAACCACGCAATAATAACAGTACGTCGCAATAGCTTCGCACCTTTCCACTTTTTAGATTTGATTCGTGTGGTTCTGTTTTACAATCCCCGATCGTCCTGTTTACGAATGTTGCGATTTATTGCACACACTTTCAGCACATAAAAACTGGATCTCCTCAATGGGATCAATCCAGTGACCTCAGATACAGAGGGTCGGCGCCCTGACCTTTCGTCCATCACGATTGCCTACTACGACTACCTATACTTCTCGACTTTTTGATTTGCAGTATTTTATGTATTTGCGTATTAGAGAACGCACTTCATCAGACATAGGTAGCTTCGAAACAGGTTCATTAAAAATTAAGTAAATGTGTTAATACCACTTATCCTAAATTAATATTCAAATTTAACGAGTTTAAAGAATTATCAGTGCTTACCATTAATGGTTTCTTCTTTCTTTATGTATATTATACTCATCACCTCCTTTTTTTAATTAATTATATTAGATAGGTATAATTCATTTGGAATTAAGTAGTGAAAATATTACCTTGCAATGCAAGTAATAAATGTTTTTTGAAGGTAATACTTGTATACTTTACATCATATGGACGTATAATTCAAGGCAATTTAATTACATATTTATGTAATGGTATTGACTTTAAAAAAAATTGTTTGTACTCTCATATTTTTATAAAAACTGTCTAAAAATGGTTTATTTTTATATTACAATACAAGTTGTTTTTTTTTAAATAATAATATATAAAGAGTGTGTATAGTTTGCTATTGTATTTTGTTTAATGTTTATGTAACGTTTAATGCTACCCGACAATTCCAAAATGAAGATTTTCAATGGTGTATTTTTTTTAATAATATGCCAAGTATTAATACTAAAAATAGAACCTTCCGATAATAAAAAAAACGCCTTACAAACAATGTTATGTAAATATTTCAAAATAATTTATTCCGATTTGTCCTGAGATACAATCATTACAATAGTCGTGTTAATAACCTTCATCATTCATTCATTATAAGTTCATGTTTGAAAGTGTTGGATCGCAATTTGATCGATTTTGCTGGGAAAAATGATAACAGGCCTCCGCATCCTATTCTCACGTGCCAGTTACATGACTGCACGTGTGGGATCAAGTGCACCAGGATGCAAGGGTATAAATACATTTAACGTAATACAATACCACTGCCATCTTCAAACTTTAATAATTTAAATTAGTAAAACTATAAGCCTTTAATCTAAATAAAACAAAAAACTCCTAGTTTTACATAAACCATTTTTTTTAATATTAGGCATACATTTTTGTACCTTTAAATAATAATAAATAACGAGTTTAAAATTTATCTGATAACTAATACTTAAAAATGTATATATTTAAATATCACGAATGAATCATGAAAACAATGTCAATATCACGCAATAAATTTAGTGTTTTCGCAATAATTTAATGTTTTGTTTTTGTTTACATAGATGTGAGGAAATTCGGACAAATATATTGAAAAATCATTAAATTAAAATCATTCATTTCGTCATTAAAATTTTAATATATTATGACGCATGTTCTTTCTTACATTTGATAATACAATACAACAATATTTAAATATAAATATTTTTACACGTTTATCAAATTATCTTGACATATACACGATAAAGTTGAATATTTCTCAATGAATCTGGAAAAAGAGCTTATAATCTATAAACAAAAGAGCAATTTACTGTGCTAGCAGAAAGTTACAAATATCAATTACTTTACTAAGTTGAAGATGATGTATACATATAAAGGTGACATTTACAAATAGTTTCTTGTGCGAGATGTATAAATCACAGGTGCCCTCCTGCGATTGCCTCATACTTCACCTGATCGAGTTGAACTTCATGCGAGATGCACTTGAACCCCACACCAGTAATGCACTGAGTGAAATGCGCACTTACATATTTAATCCTTCAGTTGGAATTCGTATGTAGGTACCAACAAATATACAATCAATTTTAGAGTAGATTTACGATTTACAAGATCACTAAAAACTATCTGTATTGTTTAAACACATTATGAAAATTTTACATTTGACAATATGCTGACGATTTTATCACTTATATTTATAATTATATCTAAGTGATTAGAAAAATAAGACTTTATTATGAAAAAGTACTTTTAGCTTTGCTCAGTTTCGTACGATGTTAATAAGTTAACTTTTTGGTGAATTCAACTCTTATCAGTACATGGACCATAATGGCAAATTTTTTAATTAAAAATAATATTTTCATTTAGAAAATCATTCAATGGAATGCATTGTATTCATTAGTTATTCTGGATAATACGCTGCTATTAAATCGTATATACCACGTTTATGGCATCATTTGTAATTGTATTTTTATAAAATGTTTGTGTAACGCACGCGCAATTTCAGATAAAACTCACTGAAACAGCTAATGGAGTTTTATTCGTATTTAGGTCATTATCACTACGCAAACCAAAGTCAATAATGCTATCTCTTAGGCGCACTTATTTCCTTTACAATAATTAAGATTGAATACGTGCCAAAGCTGTGAAATAATTGCAATTCACCACAATCACCGAGTGTGATCTGACTCCGTTCAAAACAAAGCCGTTTAATTACTAACAAATTTCGCACGATGCCTTTCGCACACAAATCAAAGCCGCGGCGTTAATTCAAGGATGTCGATAGCGAGATAAGTGATAGTTTACTGAAAATCCAAAAGCAAAGCCGCGCTGGGGACACGCGCTGTTTCGGAGCCACACAATGCCACGCGACGCACGACGCGTGAGGTCATATGGGAAGCCGGGCGAGCAAGGAACGGTCAATCGTGCAACGGTCGAACCAGCAAGATGCCAAACGAGAAAGGATGACCATACCGAGCCTGCGCGTGTACACACAGCATAACATTCTAATTCACGTATATATTACATACATGATGACTATGGTGCTGCAGAACGTCTTGATGCTTACGACTTCTACTGTACCTTGTGGCGTCCTACAATTTAGGCAAAACTTTAAAACACAGCCAAAATAAAAGGACTCGCGATTTGTTGCTACGTGTGTAAGAGGCCTTGTCGAACTGCTTTATCACCATTATCTATCACTACATAAAAAAAATCATATAATTGGATGAATCGATAACAATAATATTTTGTTCTAACCACTGTTACAGAGCTAAAGTAATAATAATTAATCACTAAAACACATTTCAATATTAAATAGTCCTTTTGTATTTTACTCGCGAGGTTTCTATGTACACATTCGATGCAAAAGATATCTTAATTTCAAAAATTTGTATAATATTCGTAACCACTGGAATAATGACAAATATTTTGTTATGATCGACAAAAAAATATCACGCAAAGTCTTTATATAATTTTACGATTTTGGCTACATCCTATTTTCGCAAACGAGTTTTTGCATGAGTTACCGTGATATGATTTACCGCTTGTGGAATCAATTAGTATCGATGCGCTTGTACGTGTTATTTTTTATAACACTGCTGTATGAGCGGAGAGACTCAGGTTGCCCTATCGGCATTGAGTGAGCCTTCCGCGATCGTGGAGAGGATGACTCCTCCGGCTGCCTTGAATCTCAGACCAGGAAAATGAATTAAGCTGCCTGCACACGCTGCAACACAACCGACCACCGAACGGTGAACTAATATGGCAATCTCATTTAAATAGTTAAAAAAAAAAAAAAAACTCTTAAGACAATACTGTACGATAGTTTGGTGTACTTGCGTGTATATTAACTTTACAATTTGCATACTGACTTTATCAAATAAGTGTTTTATCAATAAAATATATATTTCATATAAACTTATATTTCACGTTTAAATTCTTTATTAAAATATATTTAACAAAACGTGCTATGGTCTCCAAAAATATACCATATAAACCATTAATTATTTTTCCTATAATTTTTTTAAGTATGTATTGTGAGAAATCACATCACACGATTAAATTGAAATGATATGAAATTTTATTAGTTATGTGTATAATCTTTTACAAAACTTCATTAAAGAAATGTAAATCATATTAGTTTTGTGGTATAACTATTGAATTTATCAATTATAAGTAAGCACTATCTACTACCGACTCGTCTATTTGTATGTTATTAATTAAAAAACTAAATTATTTTGTTAATCAATAAACTCGATACTTCGAACATATTAAAGACAACTATAATAAAGTATTATTATATTACGTCATGATTTTTGTTGTCCATGTACGATTTTATATGGAAAATCAAAATTCAATGTGTTTTAATGTTTCAACTATGTGCATTCGATGAAAGCACTTTCTTTACAAAGCAAAAACTCTTTGAGT
This sequence comes from Atopsyche davidsoni, assembly GCA_022113835.1. Lineage (NCBI taxonomy): Eukaryota > Metazoa > Arthropoda > Insecta > Trichoptera > Hydrobiosidae > Atopsyche > Atopsyche davidsoni. Next base: position 12,360,753 of record JAILWY010000023.1, read on the forward strand.
GGTCGAAGCATGAAATAAAACTCGTATTGAAAGGAATTTAAATACAAAATATTTAAAGTTATAAATAGACAAGTCATATATTAAAGTAATGTTCCACTTTGCCACCATTCAAAAAGCATTTATAAAATAAGTAATAACAGAGCAGTGGTTAAAATATATAAACTGTTTTTTAAGTTCTACAAACAATGCACATCTAACAACTTACTAGCAAAAATAACAATATGCATTATGTGAAATATGCGCAATAAATACCGCATTGTAACGTTTATTTCTAAATTATTATATTTATGCAATATAAATGTATATCTCTACTACGCTGTGGTAATTAAATATATTTACAGCTTTTTCTTTTATCATACATTTACATGTTAAGCTATAAGAACTTAAATATATCTAATCAGAATCAAAGTTGAAACATATAATTTATTAATAGTTAAATTAAATCTGAACGTATATATACGAAAACATGCTGTTTATATCAAACCTTATTCTTATTTAATCAAAAGAAAATACCACACGAATATTGAGAAAGTTAAAATTTTTAGAAAAGATTACAAATTTTCTATTCGGTAAAACAAATTGTCGACTTACATATAACATAACTGATAAGTATGATCTAATTTATATGTTAAAAAAATCATAAAAATTATGTCCATTTGATATAAGGCGGAAACGTTTATATTTCAACATGTGTTCCTACTAAAAAATACTATGTACATAAATAACAATAACGCGAGTATATATATTTTTTTAAGTTTCAAGTCAAAAATTAATATAACATTATTGTTTCAGTCATAACTTAATCATTAATTGTTTTTTTTTTACAGGTAAGCAAAGGCTCATCCATACAATCATATAGAAAATGTACTTGAACCTTAGAGGTAAGTGTAGTTATTATTAATTTTTGACACAATAATACATGCATCATATAATTTTGCGAGGAAATAATATTTATTTCAATAAGTGACGTGACGTAGAGGAATAATAGGCACTATTTACCAACGAGGCAACCCCTTCACGGTGATTTAATTAGATATTTTTATGTATAATAAATAACACAATTAAAATATTATGAAAAAAAATAATCAGTGCATACATCAATTTTTTAAATTTTGATAATTAAATATAAAAATTTATTTCAACTTGGCTCTCGAATATATATTTAAAATAAATATTCGTATTATTACATCGGAAAATCCATCTATTGAAAAACGTTCAGATATATTTACATAAAAATAAGCTATTTATGCTTTAGCAAACAATTATATAATTAGAAATAATAACCACATTCTAGCAAATTATAATGAGGCATAAATACACATATAACTGTATTTGTTGGAGATATCTTTGTATTCATCTCTGCTTTTTTTTTTTTTTTAATATAAGGCTCTGTGGCGTAAATTTGTTTCTTTTTTATCCGAAGCCAGTATCAATGACGCCCCTTGATATATATGAAGAATTTGATATTACATATGCTCTGTGTTAAATGAGTTATCGGTCAGTAATACGAGCATGCCACGAGGCCACAGACCAGAAGGCTTGTGGCTCTGGAGGGGAGATCTACTCCGCCACTGCCTACTTCGCATCATCACGCTGTCCGTCCAAAGGTTATATTGGAATGGAGATTCGCGAGGTCTAAAATGCGTCGGATCGCAGGTCATTCAGTTGTTGCAGAAACCAGAATGTCGAACTCATAATAAAATACGCGAAGTTAAAATTAGTGATAGATATTACAGTTTTAATTAGAATGATTCATGAAAACAATCGACTTTTAAATTTCAAGGGTTATTTTTATTTCTTAAACAAAAACATTTTTTTTAATTATCTGATATTTTAACGAAACGTATTTGCAACAGTCCTAAAATTAAAGTTATTCAATACAATTACAGACGAACCACATAACTAAACCCAATAACGAGTCTCACAAGTATTTATGACGTAACGACTGTGTGAAGTATTCAGCGTTAGCTGTTCAATGGCTTATAAGCTACAATGTATAAAATTTAATTATTCGTTTCATATTAAGTGTTCAGAAATAAATAAAATAAAATTTACTACGCGAACATTTACAGAAAATCTCTATAAAATCAATGCGATGCATAAGGATATATAAAAGTCCATTTTATGATCATTGTGAACACAATTGCTAATAGTATTCGTATCATATTTCCAGCTATTTTTATTGCTTCGCTGAAATAGAATATTTATTGAGTCTATTGTTCGTCGTTGCCTTCTTGTAGGCTTTGTTTTCAGTAGACTCGGAGGCGCAGATGACCCGGGCGAAACTCGACACGGAGAGCAGCAACTGCGTTAAATTTATACAAGTATTTTGTAACTAAATACGCGGATTTGAAACACGTCTTTTGCTAAATGGAAATCGCGACAGTGATTGTCACAAAGCGAGCTGTCGTTTTATATATAATAAAATATGTATATTGTTTAATCCATGAATAAATAAGGTATATTAATGATTGTTAAATATTATTCCAAACTTTTAATAAAGACGGCCGATATATTGTTGTTATTGATAATCAGATTTTATTTAGGTATTATTTAAAATAAATATTACATATATAATTGTTAAAATTTAAAAAACATTACTGTTACTAAGAATTTTTTTGAATAAATTATTTCTATCATCACATACGGAGCGAAAATTTAACGTCAGCAAAATTAAGCATGCAATATTACTTTTTGCTATTTTTCCAACAAGAAAAGACTGAAGGATTATAAAATTGAAATGATTGAATTGCAAGCAAATTTCGTGTTAATAAAAAACATAACAATTTTTATATATATGGTAGATCCAAAGATGAAGAATCGATATGCTAAATGTTTTTATTTTATAAACAATGTTTGTCACCTACAAAAACTGTTAACAAAATTAGAATGTAAAATTACAAAACTACGAAAAATATTCCAATAAAATTTTATTGCCACGCGCTTGACAGCCCCTGCCTATGAGAAGACGTGCCGCCAACACGGCGACATTTTCGCTCTTCTGCCATCACAGTGATCCGCTGCAAAAATACTTCTTCAATTGCATTCTCCGGCGCCGGTAACACATGTACACCGGCTTGTTAATGCGTGTTTCGTAGTGGAATTGACAGAAAACTCAAAATAACCGCGCGGGCCTGATCTCCGCAGGGGCGCAAGGCAACCGCGAGGCGCAGGGGACTTCAAGCCTTACGGCCGCGCACCAAGGGCGCTTTTCGCTCGACACGCAGTGCGATCAGAATGCAAAATAATCAATTTAGTAAGTGTTAAAATGTCGTCCGCGCGAGTGCGCTCATAATCGCAGGAAATACGCGCGCTCGGCGGTCGTAAGTTGGCGACCGTACGAGCGCGGACCCTGCGCAAATTATGATGCTGGTTATTTATTGGCTTTTAATTGCACAATTTTTAAGTGAATTTATCGGCAGCCCCGAGCGGGCGGAGGCGGGCCCGATGACAATCGCAGTGGGGCGCGAGCTTTCATAAAGTCCGGAGTGCGGCGGACGCCAGTAAAGCGGCGACATGACGGCGCGCGCCCGTCGTAAAGTGCCTCCTCCCTTACCCCGGCGGGTTTTATGTCGGACGGCTTCCAACTTGGCCGCCGCCATCTCGGCTGCGATTTGAATAATAAATTGTTCCTAATTAACGGATCTCTCGAGAGCCGTTAGTCAAATGTTTGCTTTTCGAGTCGTAAAATAATAAAAAGTTTACGATATGGTGGAAATTTACGATCAGATGGTGGCTTGCATTTCAATTCCGGTGTGAATTTCGAGACATAATTTAAATCAAAAATTTTAAATCTGTATAAAATTAGTAATATAACTTTTGATACAAAAGAGCTGTGATCTTGTGACTGCGCCCGCTCTTGTCTGGAATTAAATGTTTTTGTAACAAAATTTACATATTTATTATCAAACAATACAGTTTCTAATCTGATGATTGGTACTGTGTATATCAAAAGTGATATACTTCGTTACAGCTCATAAGCTTAAATGATATCTTTCGAAAGAATTGAAATCACAATCATTGTAGAATTATGTCATTTTTTACTGAAATCATATTTTTTCGTTAAAAACGAATGTTTAGTAATGCAAATAAAACATTTATATATTTTTATTTTTATACAAAAAAAAATAAACTTATTTAAATAATGAATATAGATTGGTTTTCATTAAAAGAAAAGCCATCTGGCTCGGTGTTTATCGCCGTGCCTCCCGAGGCTTAAATAACTGACAAAATATTCTTACGGCTTGACACACGCAGGTTTCTCTTGATGTCTTCACTATACAGAATAATTAATTCTCGACGTGAATTTAATAAAACGAGCCTGGCTCGCTCCAGCGCAGAGCGGGCGAGAGTAATTCCCTGCCAGCGCTACAGTCCGAAGAGAATCCAGCATCAACAGCATACTCGGTGGTGTACGGAACTATTCTAAATTTTATGGTCTTCGGAGATGTACGATATTTTGCCCGTTGACAACCTGAAGGCGAGGATATATAATATGAGATCATCCCGTCCTAACAGGTTTTTACTTTGCTTGTTTTCCTTCCAAGTTACAAATTATTCAATTTTTCTTGTTTGAAGCGGAACACTTACCGAAATTTTGCATATCGAAATGAACATTTTAAATTTGTTTTTTGTCTTTTGTTTCCCGAAGCGATTTGGGTAGCATTAAACACAATAATAATATCGGTGCACGCTGCCAAGCTAGTAATAAATCACGCTTATACCTTAAGGCAAGAAATCTGATCTAATTTTTAAGTGACTTATCTGTACATATTGTATTTCTCAAAAAGTCGAATGTATTAACTTATAATGTATAAAAATATTCTTAGGTAACTTTGACATGCATACTTAATTGATTATAATATATAAGTTTTCGTTTGCGGTATATCATTTTATATTAAATATCAGATAACATAGTATTTTTTGCAAGCATCAGACTCATAAAAAAATCTTTCGGTTTGTAATAAAATGTGTATTTTGTTGTATCTGTGGGATCGCTCTCGAGTTCGTCTTGCAGCATGAGTAGGGTCTCTTCTGATACGATCCGAAATGTCAGCACACAAAATATCGGACGATTTACTGCAGAAAGAAATCATTTCACTACAAACTTTACATTTAAATTAAGTTTACCGAGCTCATCACACGTCCCGCTGGTATTATACCTGTCCTTGAGGGCGTATATTGAAGGTTGTTCAAATAATTGATTAAAGGTTGTAGAGATACCCTCATACAAATAATAATTTGTAAAATGTTTAACATAACTCTAATAAAATGTTTTTCTTAATATTTTAGAGTCAAAAGTATTTTTATACGAAAGTAAATTGTAAATGAAGATATTTATTCTTAAATGGTTATTAAATTTATTTATCACCTTTTTGAATCACTTCTGTCTGATTTAAAATATACATAACGATGTAACGTTACAGCTCATAATACAAGAAGAATCTTAACTGGCATTATTCGTATATTATTTTCAGAAAAGGGGAGAGAAAAAATCCACACCCACGCGAAAAGCACACGACAAAAATATGACCCTCGTCTCATACTAGAATCTCCAGATTAATACAAATCTTCGCGCAAACGAGGTACCAGAGTTGCCAACATTATGAAAGGGAACGAGTCGACGTAAACATATCATTTTATTAGGATGAGTGGAAAATTAGCCGTGATTTATTGTATCGATTAGAGAAATGTATCGTCGTGGCGCTGCGGCTGGAAACTCGATCCAGGTCCCGAGTCTCTGACGGCCAGGCACATAGATATACGGAGAGATTATCTTTCGGATAAATATGAAAACGGTAATGAGCTCTTCCAGCAAGGAATTTATTTCAGCGGTCGTGCGTGCGACACAGCGGCGTAAGTTATTGAAGCTCTACGCTTTATATTGGGTTTCAGTCCTGAGTTAGCTCCTTTCGATAGCGTTGGCAATAACTAATTAATAATATTCATTAAATAAAATTATTTTGCAACTCTCGAGGAAAATATAAATCATCTTCACTAACAAGCAGAGGTGATCAAAATGTGTCAACTCTATTCAAATTTCTCGCTAAAATAAACATATTAGAATCAAATCATTGAATAGGGTATTATTAAGCCGGTCGTTATGGTTATTAATATGTATTTATTTAAAACCAAATCTGAAATTATAATGGCACTCTGAACCGAAGTGGAACAAATTAAAATAGCTCACACTTAGTTTTAATCGGCCTGAGATTCGATGTTATTTCGCAAAGGTAGAGATGATTCTACGAACGTGTGAGAAAATAATCAATTAGTGAGTGATAACCTGTCCACGGGCGAATAAAGTCAAGTCAGGCTAGAGAAAGGTGGGGTGAAGTTAAATTCAGTGGCACTCGAGAAACCGATCTCAGCAATCAGCCGTTAGACTTGGAATGTTCATTTAAGGCCTTTCTTTGACTCTTGTCTGCTTGCATCCGAAGCGACTCGGCTGAAGTATAATCCTATGACTCTGCTTTTTACACAAAGTTCAGAGAGCCTCGTTAATTAGTCTCTTTTATACGGTATTTAGTACACTTTCTAATAATATTTCTGAAATGTACGAGTAACGTTTGCACGACTGTAGCAAAAATGCCAGCTTGAGGTGGCCGTCTTGGCCAAAGCCGATTGTGAAGGCTAAAAATAATTTAAAAACGATTATGTGCTATGTTAAAAAAAAATTAAATAAATATAATATAAATCACGTATTTTTCAAGAGCACAAATGCCCGCAGGTATTTTTTTATTCTCACTAATGTACGCTAATGCGAATGTGAGAAATAGAAACGTTATATGTATGACAGTATAGCAAAAAAATATAGTTTAATTATATTAATTAAATTGTTTAGTTGTTTGAGATAGTGATATAATTTATACATGTTCACTTATAAAACCGTTTAGCAGATGATTACTTGAGTTTGTTATTTTTCTGTCACCCTTAACGATTGGCAATGGATTGGAACGTCTAATCGCATAACCTGATTTAAAAGTTCTTCTAGTTCTTAAAAAAATCGCGTTAAAAACGGTTTCATATTAGTTTCATAGTATTTTTTGACTTTCCATGGCTTTGAATTAGTTAAATCAAATATCTTTAATTTTTTAAAATTTAAATATATTTTTAAAGCACAATACGCTTCAAAACGTGCATATATATGGTAGATAAAACAGATGCTGCAGTATTACGTCGCAGGTGCTTCATTGCATTATGAATTTGTGTATCATTCCTCACGTGTCTGATCATATGGGATTAGCTCGTACTTCACGTGCTCTCCGTCGGATCCATACCGCGGAGTAGTGCCACTTTACCTTCAGTCTAATTGCATACTTTAATCTGAATAGAAAATAAACGGCCGCTCTCAATGCCGACTGCGAATGTGCAACGGACGCTGGCGAGAGAATCGAAGGTACTCGCTGAACAAACTGGCAAAGTGCCCCAACGCGGCTTCCATTTAGGATTCTTATTATTTCTCAGTCAATAAAGGCAGGTCTCAGCTAGTGATGGGATCGAATATCTCTATTATGTTCTGTAATCGATTAAACACTCAAAAATGTAATTAAAGACTAGTAAACATATTAGACATGAAAAATTACATAACCTTTAAAGCTTGCTTGTGTAAGTGCTAATCAGGCATTTTATTCGACCGTTTTTTTTTTGCTACAAATATTAAATTTCTTTAATAATTTTTTTATAAACAGATTATCATTTTTTTATAACTAAAATTCTATTTTTTTTTATTAATAAAAAAATAGACTGCCATCCATTAAATTAAAATCATAATTCCTGCAATGTATAAAAAAAATGGTTGACTTTCAAGATTTAACAATTTACGATAGTTCGTATGGCTGTAATTTGGTGTGTGGCTATCGTCTGATCTTACGCGCAGGTTGTGGGGCTTGCAATGTGTGACTTAGGCGGTAGCGTACATGTATTTATTTATTTACATTATTGTGTTAAGTAGTGAAAATATGTGAAAGAACCCTTTTAAATACATAGCTATGAAGAAGAGGGTGCGGTCCTTCCCATTTATATCCACAGTGTTTCAAAATCAGTCGAATGGCTTATTCGAGCCGCGATGCCCATCGCTAGTCCCGACCCATTATCGGACGAACTCATTCATTTTATAAGACGCCGGACTGAATGGCCGCCCCGGCACGCTTTACCTAATGTTTATAAATAACACAATGCGGCTGATGGATGCGCGCGCTGATGTCATTGGTTTTGCAATGCATTTTTGTCGTGATGTTCCGCTGATTGCCGCGGTTCGATGCGAAAACCCCCGTGATTCCATCGCCTTGCGGTTTTTTCTAGCATCGGTGTGAAATATTGCTGCTCATATATTTTAAAGTGTTGCTCGTAATGCGCCCAATAGCCTTGATAGATTGTGGAAAATATCTATTCTATACTTAAAGATCACACTATTGAATTAATATAATGTAAGTATATAATGAATTACTCGTTATATTGTAAACGAAAAATCATAAAATATAATGTTCACTGTTTAGCATTGTACTCGTACGCTTATTGTGCATAAGTATGCGAAAATATTTTCAGTTTAATCGTCTTGTTTTATGCATCATATCAGATGCGGCGCTTTACATAAACTACTAATAAGTATCATTAATATTAACTACGGTGCGACCATTTTTATTCGCGCGAGTAGGTAAGTCAATCGCAAGGTAATAAAATACACGTATATACATTTTACAAATACAAAGTCATAATGTATGAGATAAATATCATGCAGATAATTATAATATGAATAATAAAGATCAAATCGAAATAAACAAGACACGATAAAAATATTTTAATCGTACTTGTTGTAATAAGAAGTAACTAACTTTAGATTATACTTAATACTTGTAATGGTAATCTAGTAAAAATAAGAAAAATCACTAATTTTTTTAAAATGGAATAACGTGTCAAGTTTTAAGCATGTGTTAAAACATAAACACGTGATTGTCTTTTGTTTGTTTTTTTTTTAAGCTAAAACTATTACCATTCGGCTGTCGGTTGCGTTGCGGCGTGCGTAGGGAGCATAAGTGATACCGGTGGCTATTTGTGTCTAAATCTCATCCGCTGTTTGATTTGAGCAGATAGTCACCGCGCACGTTTTGCAACGAGCCAATCACAGCGGCGCGGCGGTTGCGCGCATCTGGCACAGAAGTCACACAAATTACCATCGACATGGCGGCCCTCTTGCGCAGCGCCACGCCAGCCCTTGAGCGTCCGCACTTTCAAAGTGGAAGACCAATTTATGTGGCATTGTTTCCAAAACGCGATTGATGAACACGCTGTCATCCCAAACAGTTGAATAAATCGTAACACACACAAATGTATATACTATATACACTTGTGTGGTATTTTTTAGTTGCTTTGTAGTTCCCAGATATATTTTTATATTATAATGATTTGTATCAAAGAATTTAAAATTTCGTGCTAGTTAGTATTAGATTAAGAAGAAAATGATTATTTTTGAGGGACAGGGCATTTGTTTGGTGAAGATCCATTTTTTATTAATGATATGGGTAACTTTTTATACATTCTTCACGTTGAGTTTATTTTAGTTTTAGCATGACTAGTTTTGACCAAGAGACTTGGTCATCATCAGATGCAGAACAAAACAGTTTTGTTCTGTATCTGATGATGACCAAGTCTGTTGGTCGAAACTAGTCATGCTAAAAGTAAAATAAACTCAACGTGAAGAAAGTATAAAAAGTTACCCAAAGAAAATGTAATTATTTTAATGTCAATTGTATTTTATTTTAATCTGTGCATTTACAATATTGTGAAAAACGTTTTAAAAAAATATATCAGTAAATTATAAATCAACACCAAAGTGTTCTGTTTTTATGTAATTTTTGGTATCGATTATAAATTTTTATCCTTTAACTGTGTGGCTGAGCATATCAGTTCTAGATATCACAAATTACACCGTTTTATCGAGGATTTGTTTATTTCTAAGATGACTTATCGTGCTGTCTCTCGATTATGATTTTGCAAAGTCGGCAACAAAATCTCTGTCAAATTAAAATTGTTACGCAAATAAATTACGTCTCGGGAATTGCACCGCATTTTGACGAATCTCTTTCAGTTGGATTATTTTCAATTGATATTCAATCTGGATAATCGTTTTGAAAGGGAAGGCATAGCAATTTACAGACGCTTCGTGTGGTTTAAATGGCAATGTTTTAATTTCATCGAAGGTACTAAATGCTATTTCTAAGGTAAGGCTTTAATAAGAATTACTATTTAAAAATCAAAGTAAAACAGCTTAAATCATGAAAAAAAATTAAGTAAGCAGTCTATAGTGTTTCATTTAGATTGGATTGTTATAATACTTAGTAGTATATGATAATTTAAAATAAGTGTACGTTCATCAAACCGTAATATGTAAATAATAGCTATTTTATTTTATCTAAAGTAGACTTGGGTGCTATTTCAACAAACTATTTTATTTTTCTAGAATTTATTTTGATACTGCAGGATTGACGACATGATTTAATTATAAGCTCACAAAAATTGCTGTTTTAATTCATATGCATGTTTCAGTTTTGTTAAATATGAATCGATAATTATTCAATTCAAAAAATGCAGGCATTAGGCTATTTTACATATACAAAACTCATGTAAAATTCTTATATTATGCTTAATTTAGCTAGTCAACATCGGTGTGGTTTAATTTAGTCATACAAATTTAAATGCGAAGGTTACTTGTTAGAACTACCATAGATTATTGGTATATTGGAACAAATCCGTTCGGTCAGGATTGAATTAAAAATGTTCGAGGGATTACAAAAACAATGCTTTTATATTAATTGTTATCTTTTTCCGCTCTTTGTGTAAACATGTGGAGTCTACAATAGTAAGTTTATCCTTAACAAGTTCCTTGAAATTATTTCGAGTCTACTTCGTAGTTTCTGTGCGTACTCCTACCTAAAGATGATAATTGTTTTTTTTTAAATTGTCTTTAACCTTAGATTGAGTGTAATAATTTTTGCCATTGAAGCTAACCTTCTACATGTGTAATGTTATTAAATTTATTAGGACACTCTGTCACCAATTTAAATTCAACTAGTAGCTACTGTACTTTTTTTGCGATATTTTCTCTAAAGTTAAAGTCTATTGCGATGATCCTATCTATACTCCTGAAATCAAATTATATAAATACGCAAAATAAGATTCTGATTTTTTTCTGATGTAATTACTGAAACGTAGGTATAATTATACCAACAAATGCTCAATGAGATAAACGTGTTTTCCCTAACGTTTTTTTATTTATTTGAATAAAATAGTAAATTATTAGTGTGAAGATAGTACTGGTGTAAGTATGAATTCTCGAAACTTTCTTGATTTAGTGACCTTTGTATATGATTAAAAGTTCTTATTGGACCGATATATAACAATATATTAGCATATATTTACAGAATATAAAATACATATGCCATATTTTTTAAAATGCTGTCATATTAATTAACAGTACCTGCATCTGTTATATATTTGTATATAATTATGAAATTGACAACAATATCTTTTAATAAATATCTACTTTAAAATCACTGGTTCATTTCATAAAGAAGAAACGGTTTGATCTTTAACTTGATATCAGATCTACATTGAATCTATTATAATATCAACATAATTCTTAAGCAGAAATATTTAAAAGGTCTTCTGACCAAGAATTATTTTAAGTCAAGAATATCTTTGAATAATTAAACAGATCTTAAGAGCCACATGCTGCGATTTTTCTTGATAAAATATCAAATCAATGTGTCAATATTCTTCTTTGTCACGTCCTGAGTTACTATTCCACGTACGCCACGGAAATCCAACACACTTTCACATGTTTACATAAGATGGCCATGAACTTCAAATAAAATGTATTCTCCTGTCGATTTCCTCATTGACGAGCATCGAACCCCGGAACTCGCAGCATATACCACTTGACTCCTTCCAACTCAATCCCAAGTGCGGAAAACTTCTTATCTTATATTTTTATGACATATTCCTATAAAATATCCATGTTTTTCAACCTACTTCTTGCAATATATCCAAAATACGATTTAGTATTTTACTTAGATAATTATTAGATATTAAATTATATTATCTGAACGATTTTTTGCCGTCAGGTTTGTATCGTAAGTTGAATTACAAATCTTAAAAGATTATGCTAATCTTACTTTCTTTCTCTAAGTGTTATATCCTATAAAAACAAAAAGAAGACAAGGTGTGACTAGAGGTTTTTTCTTGATTGAAAAATATTCTTCTCTTGTATTAATAATAGACAACAAAAAAATATTTTATTTATTCATGATTTCATAAACGTTCACGTAAGGAACCTCGGCATAGGCGCAGTCAAATCTGCAAGCGACCGAAAAGCGCCGCCGGCATGGTGCAAGTCGGGGCAGCTCGCTTCCCACGGGCCTTGTCACCGCTCCATTATGATATAACGCCATCCCGATCAAATGCAATGAGAATCAATTAAAGAGCCTCACGAGCCCCGCTGAATAATCTCCCACAGCCGTTTTGAATGTCACCACTTGTACCGGTCTCGTTTCCAATTCCGGACAAACGCAAGGCAGATTCGTATCATGTTCTTGATTCCAATTGCATGGCACGATGTTCGCGCCAAGCACGTATCTAGGCCGGGGCGCATCGGCCCTATTCACGATCGCAGACTTAATTCGCGTATTCGCACGCTCCGGGAGTGCGGAAAGTGAGTTGGGCCGCGACTCGGAATAAGAGTGAATCTATTGTTTTCGGTTTCGCATTCGGTGAGCCAACGGCAGCGTGTCACTGTTACGTCAGAGGCGGCGTTACGTCGTTACACCGAGGAACGCCCGCCGCGGGGACCATCCCACGCGTGGATGAACCCTTTCCAAATTACTTTGACGGAAGTTACACCCAGTGTGTGCGCCGATTTCTGGTCAGCAAACATATTTTTTTTTTTTTTTCAAGGTTCTTAATTTTTTTTGTGTTAATTTACAATAGTTCTTAGGGCTATGCTCACAATACTGTGTGTGACTATCCTCTGCACCTGCACGCGGGTCGTGGTGTTTGCAAGATGTGGTGTAGGTGGTAGCGTACATGGTTTTCTCTATTTTCGTTATTGAGTAAGTGTAAAGAAAAGGAAACGCTGTAGTCTATTTTATTTAAATTATGGAAATTAGAAAATGAATACAGTAAAACTCTTATATTTTAATTAAGCCTACACTTTTTTCTTGCACGCAAAATGTTTGTCACTTATTTTTTTAATAGTTTGTACTTGATTTCAATGATCACCGATCAATACATTTTTTAGTTAATACATTTATAATTCATATAAATCTATAGAGTATATTATATTTATAAAAACTTCTTACATATATTTAAAAAATCAATGTTTAATCTTTTTTAAACCTTGTAATTATTTATAAATTTTTTTAAACATAATTTTCAGCTGTTAAAAAAAACTCCTCGTTTGCCTCCTTACAATGCTTTATACAAACCTAGCATTCATGGCTGGACGCATTCATTATCTATTCGAAGAGCGCATTTTAAAAATAAAATTAATAACAGATTTTATTTATTCAAGCGCACCTATAATCACACACCCACGTGAAAAATACTAAATATATTAAATGCAAAAAACTCAGGAAGCGTTAGTCACTCCAGCGAGAGGAAAATAAAATGCATCGAATTCGTTGATCTCATCAGAACTCGTCGGATATGCACCAGCCTCCCAGGCCTTCTATTGCAACAGGATGCAAATCTTCTTGCGTTAATAAAGCTTACAACGTCACGATCGCACTGTTTTTTTATTGTTCCGCGGGGCGCTAACAGGATCAAGTATTCATATTTTCCCACACTGATCGTATTGACACGTTTGCGGAGCTGCTCTGCCAATTATAATGTCCGGCAATAAATCATACTTGCAAGTTTTTTTTTTTTTTTTTAATAATATAGACTATACTCTACACTTTTAAGTGTGATCACTTAGTTACTTTCGTTTACATTTATGAAAGCATTGATCGTGTGTTTATTGTTGAACTTACCTAACCAGGTATATTATATGTGTAAGATGAATTCAATACAGAAATTAACATTTGTAGATTGCGAATAAATATTTTATGAATATTTTTTGGTGCCACAATAAGCCTGTATTATATTTCAGTTTTTGATAAAGTCTAGGTACGCAATAACGCCATGCAAATAGTCTTTAGTTATTAGATTATGCACATAAGAAATAAAGAAAAACTCCTATTTTTGACGTTCTTAAAAACTATTCACAATTCGTCTTTACATTCAAATATATATTGTAGAAAATAATAACTTGGCATATGTGATATCAATCTTGCTGATAAATAACCATAATATATGCTAATGACAGCTCCTGTGTGTTTATACAAAGTAGTTAATATTCTTAAGTTCATACTACTAACCCGTTTCTCGCATCTAAAATATATCAATTTAACCGTTTTTGTGTGCATTGTACAGACACTTTCTTTCTTATTAACTCAAAAAACAACCACAAGTGTATTCAAATGAAATAATCAGGCAGTGCATTCATGTTGTTTTTTTAAATATCTTCATTATACTGCAAGTGAAATGGCAAAGTCTCGTGATTATTGATTCAAGAACAGCTGTACTCGGAACATCTGTGATTAATTATCCCTCCCTGGTACCCTCTGGTGGCTGACGCGGTCGGTCGGAGGTTTTACTTATCGGAGGATCTGAGCTCAGATCCGATTGAAAACGATACACTATTATAGTTCGGAGCCGCCGCCTGTATTGCCACTTCCATATCGGTCCACCGGCATCACAATGGACGAAATTCTGTCGTGACCATGGGTGTATCTAGCGTACAGATGCAAATATCTTAAATCGAATAAAATTAATCTACAGTTTAAATGTACAATCTGTTGCTGTTTAAATAATTTGCTCATCAAAACATTAATTAAATCTATATGTGCATCAACAATAAATATTTTAGACCAAAAAACCACACATAACTTTGACGGGACAAACCCTAAAAGTTTATCGTCATCGTTGTATTCGGAGCCAATTCCAAATATTCATATGGATCCATCTGCCGTAACAATAAAAAAAACAATACAAGTAGTTTTCAAAAATTAAAAAACAAACGTTTATACATGATTATTCTAGGTGATTATCAAACGCGGATAAACGAAGGTATCTTACTTACTATTGATAGTGCATATATAAAAAGTAATATGTAATTTAGAGAATATTTTTTAAATCGTTTCAAAATTACCCTAAGGAATTTTTACATATACCGTTACGTCATTAATTTGTATTTCTAGACTGATTTTTAATTGAAGGCTTTGACTCATTGTTCTCGATTGTTTCTAGTCTAATTTGAGTCATTCCTTATCCTTCCCGGTAATCCAAATGAGTTTATGAAGTCATGATTTTAATTATTTCACATCAATCACATGATCACAAATAACAATGTTATGCGGTTTTTGATATAATTCGGAAATCCTGATTACGAATAACCAAAAAAATATTATCTAACACACTATTCATTACACGCATTCTTAGAAGGTATTTTTTATGTTGTTGCATCACACTTTGTTAATCTCTGGTATATGTTTTAAATGCACTATGACCAACGCCCAAAGAATGTTTAATTACTTTCGTGTTTTATTTTAACCAGTGCAAATCAAAAATAATCTTAAATATTTGCTTCAGATAATTTAGGGCAAGTTGGTTAATATCAAAATATTCATAAATTGAATTCAGTAGTTTTGAAAGCAAGTAAAATGTTAGTTATAAAAAAATCACGTTTTAAATTTATTGTGGGATATTACTGCTACTTAAAATATGGTAGAATCCATGACACTTTGCGCAGGTGGTGCCTCGGTCTCTAAACGATCCCTCCTCCTGTGCGCGGATCGACTACGCCCATGTCGTGACTATGAACATTAAATTACAGACTGATTGTTGGCACATCTTTGGCTGCATCCTTTTTGGTAGAGTTTTTTGTGCGATCCGGTAACAATTAGATACTATTGGTTCAGCTCCGGTGACCGACTGTCACGATACATTACTGGACTGTGACACACATTTGAAATATTAAAATATATGCTTTACGTTGACGTCGCAATAGAAAGTGAAGCCGTGCAAGTAGGTAGCCAGCCGCACATCTTCCCTTCACTGTTAGCGTTTTTTTAATACATAATGCAACCAAAGCTTCATATATACGCACTTGTAAATATCAATAAGTCAAGATCCAATACTGTATAAGTACCCCACATAAATTCAGTTCTATATTTTATTAATTCGTTTTGGCTTAGACATCAACTAGCTAAGTTTCAGTAAAAAAAATATTATTCTCTTTCCGATATATTTGTATTCTCCTACTACATTTATAATGAAACGAATAGAATCATCTTAAAAAAACGACACATTGTTTTATTTAAAAATAAACGTGTTTAGTAAAATCGACTGTTGTAATATTTTCATATATTTTTGAATCGAATTATAACATAAGAGTACAAGCATAATTTGTAGCTATATTATATCGAATTTAATTAACACACGCGACCACAAAACCAAAAAATATCAAGTGTTAGTGTTTTATGGATTTTGATGTGAATTTAAATTAAAATAAATACTAGCTTCTTATTCCATACATTCACATGAAAGAACTTCAAAAAAAATTCAGTAAAAGTTAATCCAAAAGCAGTTGAATATGGATTGTAATAATTTTAATACGTTGTGAATCTAATTCACATATAAACCAATTCTTAGTGGTAATTATAAATATCTCGCGTATTTTCAAATAACATAATATTAAAGCGATGGTTCGAATTGAAAAGACCCGCATTGTTCAGGTATTCAGTATTTAGCCACACCTGTACTATAATTTCAAATTATATTTGCATGTTTTTCTAGAGGCTTCTGCCACGAGAAATTATAAAACAAACAAACACAGCCAGCAGAGTGCCTGTGCAGTCATTAGACTTAATGCATTTGTCTACAAATGATAATTACGTTAGTATATTTGTGCGGAATTCAATATGCAATTACTGTGAGTTATAGATGATTTACCTTGAAGTCAGTACCTTACACATACTAGCTGTAATAAATGGCAAAAGATCATCAGAGCTGAAGAAACCTACATTTAAAATTATTGCAAATATGTTTCTCATGTTATAGAACTTATGGTACATCCAAAAATTGAACGGCAATGCTCTCTACCTACGAACTAAATAAGCTTTTGTAGGTTTTTTGTTGTTGTAATAAAGACAAATTCATGATGAGCAGTGAGTCGTAGTGTAACTGTTGGTAGGCCTGATTTTATTTATAAAGAACAAGAGAGCACTTACAATAGAAAGCCGCATAAAATACTAAAGATGGCAATCAATGATAGTAGAAGCGCAGATGTAGCTGTAAAATGTATATTATTTTATGAAATCAAATTTCATGATGTTCAATGTTTGCACTGGAAAGCTGAGTATTTATAATTTTAACCGTTTTTTTAAAGTTTAGAGTAAAATATTGTACGTCTCGAATATAGTTTTTTAAAATAACAAATTTAAATATAAGATTTTTGACTTTCCGCAAATAAAAATATGTGCTCACTATCATTAATAGCTATATGCATGCTTTGTGAGTTAGAGCTGCGAATACTTTAATAAACATGATTTTTTATGATTTTAATAATTATTAAAATCTATTTTATGTTTAAACAGTGAAATGTCACAGTTTAAAAAGCAGGATTTATCTATAGACCGTTTTATCATTTCAGTTGCACAACTACACCCTAAATAATTTTCTAATATGTTGAATTCTCACTTCACAATTGATCAAATTTGCTTTGTAATCATTATTCATATTTTTATTTATATTATTTCTATTCTGCAGCAGTTATGTATGAAATTCCAATATCTTATTATTTCTATGTCCAACTGTCAAAGCTCGCCTACGAGGAAGGCAGATATCTGATGGTAGAAATGCAGTTCAGAGGAGTTGTACCTTTCAGGCAGGTCAGAGGTTTAACACGTCATGTCATAAATGTTTAGCCTATTTGTGTCACATTTGTATGGCAGCGGATTGTCATTTTTATTTTTGTCATAATAAATCATGGGAACAAGACACGGCTATGACGGTGCATAATCGCCAAGTGTTCTCTACACAATGTACGGTGAGTCCAATATAAAGCGAGCGTTACGATTTATTACAATAGATATTAATTTTGAAATTGTAGAAAATCTCTTGTTAGTGTATTTTATTCAGTTTGGTGCACTCGTATGAAACTATTTCTGGCTTTTATATTCTGAAAAAACTATTCTTTGTGTGTATAACTATGCAGGGCTAAATGGGAATTCGTATGATAAAATAAAACTACGTTTTTTACATTCAATATTTTTAATATAGATACCAACAGCAACATTATGATTTGATCTCATCTATCATAATAAAATCAACACGTTTATAAGTTGTGATTTCTTCCGTAATTTATCACACTAAATGTTAATTGAGAAGAAAAACAACTTTTTTCGTTTAGCCGTGTTATATCGTAGATAAATTGGAAACCATCACGAAAAAAACAATTTAGTTTTTGTGGATATGTCTAATGCGGCCGCTCGCGTGTTTCAAAGGTAAACACAACAAATTAGATGAAATTACATCGCACACAATAATCAAAGTTGATCGTTATCATTTGTAGCAGAATGGTCGTGCGGAGATCGCGTTACGGAGATCCTGCCATAAAATTAAGTGTAACATTGAAATTTCACGCTCTGTTCACTTCCTCGTATAGAATGTGTCGAATCATCGCGTCAAGCAAACCAAACAACGCCGGTCCCTTACTGTCGCCCCGGGCAAGGGAGCCTCGCCGACCTCTAATGAATCGAATAAAAGGCGTGAAAATAAACTAACAAAAAACCGTGTAACTGATTCTTCGAGCGAAAGAATATTCATCGAAAAGCCGTACGCGATCTCAGGCCTGTCCCATCTGCTCGAGCGTCCGCCTCGACAAAGCAAAACTACCGAATCATCCTCGGAAACAAGAAATGTTTGTTTTGTGATCGCAATACGCACCTCACAAATCGCGTCGTAAATTCTTTTATTGTTAGGCCTGAGCATTTTTTTTGCGTTGTGATTAATCATATCGTGTGATGTTTTATTAGTTTCAATCGATGACGTGGTATTTCGTGAATGTCTTTCGAATGCGATGATCGAATGCGCCCCGACGTATAAGTAACTAGAATAACTCCTACTTGTATTCCATTCACAAAAAAACATATTTCACGGTAGATAAATAATTGCTTGCACCGTTATCTCATCTTCCTTAATATTCAATATAACTTCATAAATTTTAATCACCGTGTTTATCTATTTCAATAAAATTTAATGATTCAGAGATCGATTGATCTTTTAGAAGACCAGACTAAATTGAGAAATAAAATATACAAACATAATTTGCTGCTAGGTAATTGTACGGCTAACACTGTTGAGTTGATATAGTTTTCGGGTTTCACATTACTCCTCATTGAATCATTCCAGTAGAAGCACCTATAACCACAGTGACCTATAGCAAATAATCGTTTCGATTTGCAAGCGAACAGTTCGCACTGCTACTTGGATTAAATTTCATATAAAATTCCTCGCATTAAAAATAATCAAGGTTTTGCAAAATCGATTTTCGGAGAGCCTCCTCATTTTGATAATATTAAATTAACCAACTTTCATTACGGCGGGACTCGTACTAGAGATGAATATGTCGACCTCTGATCTCTTGCGTGCCTTTTAGCAGCATTACATAATTATACATCGCAAAATTAATTAATTACTCGTGATATTTCACGGTAAAAGATCATGGGTGCACCTCGAAAATTAAATTAATAAAAAATACAATACCCACCCACACTATCGGCTATTACCTCAGACGCTTCTGGACCGAAACCGAGTCTTCGATGGAAGGTCGGATATCACGATCGACTAAAAATAGTTCCAATGCAATAATTTATAGCGGTTTTTATGCACTTCGTAAAGAAATATATTATTAAATTACGCTGCAAATTTGGGAAGAAACCTTATGGATTATGAGATAAAAGGACGAGCGTGTCCACTATAATTATATATAGCATGAAGACATATATCTCGTTCCTTATTCCAACATACCACTCCTTGTAAGTGATTGAATAATTACAGATACATCCCATACATGGTCGTTATCAATTTCGTCAGATCTTGCTGGATATTTTCGATTTGCACGGAAATTACGCCCACTTTTGTAAAGCCTGAGGACAGCACATTTTTTACTTCCTAGTTTACCGTATATTTACAACATATATATAAATATATATGTATATGTATATATATATATATAAATATATATAAATATATATAAATATATATATATATATATATATATATATATATATATATATATATATATATATATATATATATTATATATATATATTAGTTATCACAGAAGAGTGAATTTTTTTTTACTACAAAAAAATATCAATGGATTAAAAAAACAAAATAAAAAAGCTCGAGTCGGCTCTGGTGTAAATATTAAAATCAGATTGTTTCCTATTAAAATACGTAGCAAATTATATAATTTTAGTTTTTATAATAAAAAAATATCACTTTGATAACTTATGCATTCAAAACCGTATTTGGCCCTAAAAATAACTATTCTGATTTTATTAAATAAGAGAAATCGAATAGTATGTTATTTTTCTCCAGCCTGCACACGCCGACCGAACATTCGACTTCGGACAGGTTATACGTGCCGTGCGACGCCTCTCTGCTTCCACTCTATTAGTAAAATGGTAATTGTAATGTTTTTTGCTTCTAAAATTACAGGTTGATGATTTTTAATAACACGATGGATTCAGATTATATCCGGCAATATATCAACTCAACGTCGAGGAACGGGACTTCCAGCGCTGAGCACAAGCCATGCGGTCGTCTGCGGATTTTACCCGCTCAACTCTCCTTTATGACGAGCATCATTTTATTGACATGGCTGTTATTGGTGTCATTAGGCCCGGCGTTTGAGTTGTACGCCATTGTAGTATTAACGATCCGCCACGAGCGAAGAAATCAGATCATTCCCCCGCGATCTGTGGTTTCGTGATATACCCTCATGTGGAGATTCTACATTCTCTGCATCATTTCTCAAATTGCTCGCAATCAAAATTAAAATTTACAATCACGCTTAATGGCAGCTCGTATTATTTTTTTTTGCTAAACCAAATACCTAGAAAGATATAATATGTTTAACATGCATTCAATTATAAGTAGTAAAAACACAGAAATATTATTTATGTTGAATTTAAACTGTTTTATGAGCTCATTTTAAGTCTTTACTTCTGCTTATACAGATATTAGTTTTACAAATATCGTGAACAATAATATTACAGCAGAATAACTCTTGTAATAAAAATGGTCCTAACTTCGTCGTCTTGACGAAATGTCTACTTCAATAGCCTCTAATAAATAATTTAATTTTTAAAATTATATCTTGTCGCATGCTGTTGAAATGTAATATTACAAGTGAGCTAGTCAAGCCAATTCTCTCCACAGTCCCCCCTTAACGTGATAATCCTCTACAGAAGCCTTCAGGCGCGAGTCATTTCCATAACACTTATTGCGTTTTGGTATCATTTACCACGGCATTCCTGACTTTCAAGGGGATCATCCAGGTAATAAATACTAACTAAAATGACGTGAAAAGTCCTTGGCTAGCGGCGCAAGGTGAAGTGATTTCATACAACACATGCGATTCGTTCCTCTGATCTAGCGCTGTATCTAATATTGATATCTTTTATCACGAATTTATTTATCTTTGTTTGAAATTATGATTAATGATAAATAATTTTATTTGGTGAGGTCTTTTAAGATTGTTTGAATGAAACAGCAATATTTTAGAAACATGGCTAAATAACGATGAACACATGTAAAACAGTTCAAATAATTTAAAAAAATATATTTCTATATGAATATATTTAGTGACTTCTACAGTGTATGAAACATATGTAAAAAATATTTTTTTTCTCTTTATTTATTAATGCAGACGTGTACAAAAGGCGTTAAAAATTAAATATAATATTTATTGGGAAATCAATACAATAATTTATTTAAAAAACCGGTAAATGCGCCCCTGCGCTGAGCACTTAACCAGACCATGTCATTTGATTTGTCGGTGGACTAAATGCCTATGATCCGCGGACGGGGGTGACTCGCGCTCTCCTCGTCCCATTCCTCTACTCCAGTCTCCGCAACCGGTATTTTGATTCAATTCATGGTCCGGGCTCTGGACTTGTCGCACTCGGGAGCACTACAAATTCAATATGGAAGTTAGATCCTCCAGATAGAATTGCGTTACCTCTGGTAATACTGATACTGTAAATACATTTTAATAATCAGAGAATCGTATTTTTTTATTAAATCGTTTTTGAAACACTTAATTTATTAATACATCAAATTCTTTTTTTAGGTAATATAAATTAAAACAATCCTGTAAAAAAAGCAAAAATCAATGCCTGTTTTTCTAATTGATGCTAGTCTCGGTAGATTTATTTAGATTTGTTTGTAAATGTATTTATGTTTAAATATCTGTCAAATCAATCAATCATTTAATACAAGTTTTTTTTAAGACCTTGCAAGTTATAAAAACAAACAAATAATTAAATTTAATATTAGCTAAAATTCACACCTTGTTTTTTTCCATGATAATGCAAATTAAGCCAAAAGTATATTTTTACGCTTTTAAATTGGCAGCCCAACACAATATTAATAACCTCACCGTTTAAATAATTCGGATGTTTCCTAATAAAATTTATATCTATTACTTATCGCCATTGTTTACAAATCTATGTAAATTATCCAACCGCGGTTCTCTGATCCAATTTGTCGTCAAGAGATTTCACGCAACGCTTACGTCAGACTTATTTTGGGTCATTCTGACTGCTTTATGAATTTATTACGCGGTTTCAATGAAAAACAGTTTCGTCTTGGTTAAGTCGTTGCTCCGATTCCATTGTTGATTCTGTCCAATGATTAATTACTACACTCATTGCAATAAGATTAAGAACAGTCGATTGCAATATTTGAAATCAAGGCCCCCCGATTAGTCACTCGGATGCCCGATCAAGCATAATCAATTCAATAGTAATCCTAGCGCCATTGCAACGTGAATAAATTATTTTATGCAAACTATCACCGAATAAAATATTGGAAAAAAACTGCTAGAATAAAAACATTTATCCTTTCCCATGATTGAAGAAGGCGATTTATACTAAACAAAATCAATAAGAAAAACATTATATGCCACAATTGTCATTTATAAATATTAAATTATTTTATATGAATTTGAATTACCACATCCATTATAAATATAAATATTTAGGTAAAAAATACTCTAGATATTTCGTAATATATACGAAATAAAACAGCTTTCTTTTTTTAACTTCCTCGATAAGCACTTAAAAAGTTATTCATCTTCTTTTAACGGCATCCCTGAATTTTTATTGAATGTGGTGTCTTATAATTTTTATTGAAAAACAAAATATTAAATCACCAAGCTCTACAAATCAACAATCTTGTTTACATGTTTGTTACCTTCACTATAGTCTCGTTTTACAAAGTATTTTTGGAAGCATATTGTAGCGTTAATAACAGCTGTTAAGTAAAGTTTTATTTATGTCATAATTATGGCTTCATTTACAAATTGTGCAAATCACCTTCATACTTGGCCTATATTTCATTATACTTATTTTTAACGGTTGCATTGTACGATATAGAAACGTACCATATTTGGACAATACTGCTTTGGTTTCATATATATTACAAAAAAGAGGTTTTTGAGCCATTATTCAGAACATCAAACCTTGCTTAAGCGACTGACTATAATTAATAGAATAAAACAATTTATCCCCAACAACTCACAGATGTCTTTTTTATATAACAAAGATTATGATATACTTGCCTTTATCAGTATTCCATAATATAATGTTTTTAATTATACATAATAGATCAAATTTAACCGATGTCACTACTTCAATGCCAGGAACTAAACCTAAATAGTAAATGCTAAATCCTTTAACAACAAAATCTATGTTCCTAATTAAATTCTGACGCATTACAAACAAGTCTTAAGATAATCTAAGCCATGCACAATCGGCGAGCAGCCCGTGGCCTTTTGAAATAAACATAACTTAATATTTAACATCCGCAATGTACCAGATAACATAATTTGTACCAGAGATGTAACATTTTATTGTCTTCGGCAATCTCCGACACATTACGGATCGCGCTCCCATTCTAAACAGCCTCACAAACGCCAAAGATCACTACGCATTCCATTCCCAAGCAAATTATCGTCATCCGCAAACGCCGCGTCCTCCCATAGTCGCATGACATTCTCCTAGAGGGGGGAGGCGATCTGGCCCTGCCCAGGGACCCTCATTTCATAACCATGCGCGACGGATGGGTAATGGGGTCTGCGCGGGTCGGCCGAAAGACCCGTCTACCGCGAGGTTGAAAAGGTTGCCGTGGAAAACCATGCCAGACATCCCTTATTGAAATAGCTCTTTTAAAACAACATGAAAACTTATTCTGATCACCGAATTTGGTTCCGAATTCACTTCAAGTTTTTCACTTTTAATATCTCTATCTTTGTAAATATCTTTATTTATTTTAAACTTTAACGTTTTTCAGTGTTGTTTTTTTCATATTGTTTTTTTTTTTTTTTTTTTTTAAATTACTGTAAATTTTTTAGGCTCACTATTCATGTTCAGTATTTACAAACGAACGTAAATATTGTAAGATAAACCACCCATTGTAATTCCAAATTTATGTGATATTTTCATTGAATACTTCCGAATAATTTATTGATATATTTTTAATTAATTTATTGAAATAATTATTTGAACCACTATTGTTTATTAAACGATCGATTACATGCATAGTTAACGATGATGAGAAAAATCTATTTATAGTAATTATTATGGCCGTTTTTATCATCGGTTTGCATTTTTTCTATTTAAAATAGACCGATAAAATATTCATAAATATTAACAAGATATATTGAATTCGTAATTTAATAAGATCAAGAAGCTTGCGAGTCAATGATTTCAATTCTCACTCAGTTTTAAAGTTACACTGGTCATGGGAGCATGGGTCACGGCGCCAGGACGCGACATCCAGATAAACTAAATATTGAAAAAGCCTTCAAGGATTTTTCTCGACGTTTCATGTACAAATCAAATAACTGAAAGTTAATTGAAAAAAAAAGTTAAATGAAAAAAAATAGATAAAACGCAATTTCTACACCGCGTATATTATTTAATACTACTTCCAATGTAAGCAACACACAACTCTAGTGCATTTATAAAATCAGTAAAGTTTAATTATTGTTTATGATAAGCACATCCACAGCTTATATAACAGTTCAAGAAGCCTCCTTGAATCTTCATTGGCCTTTAAACTAGACACTAGACCAATTTGCTCATCTCCCTGTGTAATACCTTACAATTATACTGTGAGGCTCCTTGGCTAGGCCAGCCCATTGCAGTGGTGGGTCAAAGAAACAGACGCGGTGTAGTAAGCTGTTACATATGGGCAATAAAAAGCATTTACTACTAAAAAATAAAAAATAAAACAGATATTGTTGAAATTTAAATTATCTTATTTTAAGGAAAATAAAGAATGCAACTGGTACATAAACAAGGTTAACATACAAAAATCAACCCACGATAAAAAAAATTCTCGTTCAAGAGGAGGAGATAAAGTAAAAAAAGGAGAAAAACAAAAGAACTTATTTTATGAAAAAAAAAAAAAGGTTTGAAATTATAATTTAAAACAATAATATTTCACTGACATAACTCATAGATAAAAACTGATTTTTTGTAAAGTGATAGAATTTCTAAGTACTACACAATAATAATATGCAAAATAATTTAGAACAAAAGTTCGAAAATATTATAGTTTTATAATTAAAAAATTATTTAAAGTAAAAAAAATAAAGCTGTTGTTTAAATATAAAATTAACAGTTTAAAATTACTGTTGCATTGACATGTAAGAAACGTATATTAATACATATATTTTTAAGGAATCGTCCATCTCTAGTACGATGCATATTAATTCCTACAAATACATTTAAAAAACATCTAACAATTCCAACAAGACTTAATATAAGAACCTTCTTGTACATCAAACATAATGTATATTATTAAATCCCAACTATAATGTTAGCATTCTTTAAATATAGTTTATACCACCTGCCAACATATTACGTAAAGCAAAGTAAACTTTACACGTTTTTAATATTTATTTTAGATTTTGCAAACGCTTGTAATCTAAGAATATTTATTTATGATAATTGTTTGTTTTTATTTTACTATGATGTTTGTATAACTTAGATTATATGCTGCGTGCGTTGAATCTATAAGTATTTTATTGTAAAAAAAATAACAAAAGATACCATTTACGTAGTTGTATGGTACTTTGCATGTTTTTCCTTAACGATGATTATTCATTTGTTTGACAAAAGGGTTCAAAGTGTTATTTTTTTTTCTTAAACAAGAGCGTAGATTATTAAAAATATTAAATTATATAGGGAATTAAGACACCTATATTCATATTTATGCGGATAAGATCTAATTTTAGACAAAACTTTTCCTTGTATAAAAAGTTAATATTTATAAGCATGTAATAACTGAAATGACATACAAGTATTTTTATTTTAGTGATTTGAAAACAAAGTCTATATTGTGTGTTTTGATTTTTTTCCGAGTGTGACGTTAAGGAAAAAAAATAATTGGCATATTGTTTGGTAATATCTTTCAAGTAACGCTTGTCTATGTATGTTTGAAGTCTCCTTTGTAATGCTTTTAGCTAAAATAGTTCTGTAAAAAATATTGTGGGTTCCTAAAAAAGAATACTTTCCATTGTTGTCGGTTTCCTCATTTTATTGTACCTACTGTATTTTTATGGTGTAAATTGTTTTTTGCTAATTACGTTTACGATTATAAAATATCACTTTTTATTTCTCGTTAATGCAATTATGTGCATTTAAAATACTCACAAAATGTGTAAACTTAAAAAAAATATTTTTTTATTTATTGGCATTATAACCTAGAAATAGAATTTTTCGTTGCTCGTGTATAATGACCATGTAAATATAAATCCATACTTAACGGTACCATCAAATTTGAATATAAAAAACAAAGCAAGAAATTGGACCTTTTATGTAGACGCCTCATAAATAAACATTGCAAAAAGCTAATTTATCCATTTAAGTAGATATCTAGATCATTTAGTTTTTGCAAGTCTCATTTATATATCACAATCTGACATTGAAATTCAATAAAAAATCCATTTAATTAGAACATTAAACTGAGACCACTCTTTATTACATTACAACATTTTATCTAAACAAAACGGTAAAATGCCACAATCGTGGATATTTTAATATAATACAGTAAAGTGTTTCATTCTAAATCAAACTAGATAATGCATTGCCCAACTCTACGCATTAAATAAGTTTCCGGTTAATCCAACATATCAGCAAGGCCGGCCGTGCAAGCGAAAATGCTGGCAGGAGGACTCCGCGATACATCTCGGAAGTCAAAGCGGAGGGAAGTTTACCTCAAGACCTGTGAGATATGAGTGATTAGAACTGTGCATACACTCCGGCTGTATCACTAACTCGTGAGATAAAATATTTACCTGTTTCGAGATGATAAATCTTATCCAAACATGCACAGTTTTTAATAGTATTCATCAAATTAATACAATAAAAATACAACTGCTTATCGTATTATCAAATGCATGCACACAATCGGACATATTTAAGAATACTGCTTAAACTTTGTAACCTTTAGAAATCGTGTTCATGACGTAAGAAAAAAATCCACTAATTTTACCGCTACGTTCGATAAAAAGCAGCGGTAAATCCGCTCCAACTGAAGGAAACAAATGTGTCGTTCTAGAACTGGCGCTCCGCGATCTCTCGTCTGCCCACTCGGCCATCCCGACTTTTCCGAGCGCTTCTGGCCCGACCTCAACACCAATCGCACTCATAATAAAGCGACCTCCGAATTGACTGCCATCTCCCGATGTGTATCTGGCCGAGTGGTAGTCGGCGTGTCAAAATAATTGGGATGAATCATCATAATCGCCCGGTCGTATTTTAACCTGTCGGTTTAATTGCCGATTGAAATACATTTCGAGTACTCGCAAAACGAAATAAAGCCGCCCCAGGCCTCGAACTAATTGAATGAATGTCAGGCAGTTAATGAGAAATATTGATGATGCGGCGAAATACATTTGACAGATCAAAGTTAAAGCTGGCGTTAAAATAGGATTCTTCAATCAATTAAAATAATTATTTCCCAAGTGCGTCGACGTAACATTATTGAGTTATCATGTTATATCGTTTAATTATATACGGGGATAGAGCAGATCCGTTATTAGGAGATGTGAGATGCGCGTAGACTGATTTTGCATTGTTGGGCGTGGCTGGGAGTTCAGGTTTGACGCTGTTTGTACTCCTACACTGGAGTCGGATACGGTGCTAACTCATCCTGGCTCCGCTCTCACAAATACAAGTCTTCTAGGCGTCCCAACAATATTGCGAAATGTTCTACAATCTTCCTGTAGCTCATTTTGCGTCACAAACAATAGTCGATAATCATGAAGATAGCAGTGACATCGACTGACTTATCTCTTACGTCTTTACTAATAATACTCTCAATCTGAGCAGAGCCCGTGCGGTTACCTGCAAGTAGCCGGTAACAATTGTGTACCGATTCCAACCCGAGAACAACAGAGGCTGTAAAGCACTGCCAGAGACATCTCGGGAATTCCCCTCGGGGTCTAATGACTCCACTCCTAATGCTTTTCATTATTATTTATATTGGACAGATTAATTACCCCCTGAAGAACTTTTAAGCATCATCTATTAGCTACTTTTAAACTCTTCGTAATAAGTATTATTACCTTTCTTGTTTTAAACAACTATCACTCGAAGAGTATAGAGCAAAAAAATATAACTATCTATATATATATAATAGCTGATATTAATGTAATACGTTTCTTACAATAGGGACTTTTTTAAAATCTAAAAAAAAAAAACAAAATCATAAAACACGTAGTAAAAGAGAACGAATAATAATTATTTAATTCAAGGATCCTTGCAGCCTTGAACCTTCACCTCCAGGATAGAAATTAATTTTAATACTACTATAGCATTTTTTTTATTATGAAATATTGCTTATGCATATAAATATTTTCTACATTTATTAAATTAATTAAATCATTAATTTACGCTTATGTTTCAATGGATATGCACGTGAAGAGTGTATTAAAAAAATAACTGAATAATTTATCATCTTCAGAGCAGTGATATCTGGATGTAGGTGGTTTTGGGTTGAGACCTGAACCAGATTAGTCAACGTCAATCTTCAAAGCAGATACCGGTGATGTATTCATTACTGCTGCAGAGGAGGAGAGCTCATGATGCCGACTGCCATTTATCTTGTCCTAACAATTACAGGCCAAGGGGGTATATTAAGAGAGCATTTAATTATTAATTTGGATTGAGTTGCCTGGGTTATTATTTTTGAAAATATGCACACTGCTTTGCTGGTGATATGATCATTAATTTATGACTTTTGTATATTTCATGCATTTTATTAATTTATTGAAATATTGATTTATTTATTTTATCTTTCAGATGAACCAACAGTGCAAAGTGTGCGGTGAGCCTGCAGCTGGATTTCATTTTGGGGCGTTCACGTGCGAAGGGTGCAAGGTAATTTTCACATCTCTTCATATTAGTTTTATTCGTCTTTCACAATCGATGTCTTCACTAAGCTGGAGATTTCTTCGCGCTTCCCAATTAGGTGAATCTTCGTTTTACGTAATATATCTAAACATTCTGATCTGACCGGCCATCGTGTGCTAGATGCTGTAGCACCGGTACGTTTTCAATTATGTTATAATTTTATAAACGTATTAAATAACTTGTACTGTTACAGTTTTTAAAATCAATGTAAATATGGTTTATACATATTAACTGAAAATTTTAGTGTTTCGTTATTATAGAATGTATTTTTTTTGTATAATTTTTAATCGTAAAATAACTCCTTCACCGAACATTCAATTTGTGTTGCAGCGCTGAGCTAAAATACGCATGATTTTAAATCATCGATAATATTATTTTTTTTATGAGTGGTTCTTGATGTTTAACCATTTTGTAAATGATTTCAACTTTATCTTTATTAAACTATCTCAAGCCGTTATCATAATTGATAATGAAGCTTATGCTGCAAGAACACCTACGAACAATTAAAAATCATCGAGCATAACGAGAGGACCATCGTGGTGAATTAATTTTACAAGAGGTCCAAACCTGTTTGTTGAATTTCTGTCAACGCCGGTTTTAATCTCCACAATATGAAGCAACCACTCTTTCTCGAAGGCATCGAAGTACCCTGCGCTGTTATTGTCAACTCGGGTTATTGTTTCGGCTGCCCGTCCGTTAATTCGCACTTATCCGACAGTCGGTCTGTCCGGCGTCCCACAGAGCCGGGTCACTTGGCCGCCAGATTTATCGGCCTGCCACACAATCGCAGGTAATTCGGAGCGTCAGGTCAGTTCGGTCGTTAAATTAATTTTTAATGCGATTTGTTCGCCAAGTGTTTTTTTTTTTTTTTTTTTTTTTTTTTTTTTTCTTCTTTTCATTTTGTGAAATGGACCCTGTCGATGTGTGCTTCTTCAAGATCTTAGTCAATTAAATGATATATTACAACTTAACTTTCACGTTTATTTTTAATTAATTTAGATTTTTTTTGGTTTTTATATTTACGACATTAAAATTTATCGATTCGACAGTCTTAAGATGACGGCTACTTCTACGTATACTAATAAAGTTTTCCTGTATTTTGCCTTCGAGTCAAATAGTCAGAATTTTGTTTTTATTAAATTAATTTTAACTATTCTTAAAAGCATAAACACAATACGTAAATTAAACACTGTGTTGTACACATCCTTGTATTTGCTGACGAAAATGCATATATGAGATGTTTGTTATCTTTTTTATAATTGTTTTTTATTATTATTTAAAATAATTTGATTCATGATAGTTTCAAATATGTAGATGCGGACATTTTTTTCTATTTTTATATTAAGAGGTTTTAATATATTCATGAACAATTCGTTTCAACAATACTTTTAAACACTTTTAATGAAACTTTACTCTAAAAGATGCCACAAACATTTGGTTTTATAAAAATAACTATTACTCATATTGTAAGTCTTATATATTATTAAAAAAAACATTTAAGGCTTTCTATTCCTACAGCCTTTCTGTTCATTTTATAAAAGTAATTTAGCATCAAAATTTTATTTCCGGAAAAACCAAAGTGATAACGCAATATGATGCATTAAATACAAAATTCAATGATATTTTTATTTCTACTGAAAGCAATTGCATTATTTCCTTGCACGCTGGTGCGACTTACTTTATTACCGTATTGTATTGTTCGGTGCGAAAATTTCTTGGCAATGATAGTGTGCATTTAAACTTTTTGTGTTAATAATTTTCGTGCATTAAAAAACTTCATGCATGGTTAAATTTCACACGAATTAAATATACGGTAAATCCCCGGATTAGGAAAATAGCAGGCACTGTGCAATACACAAGACTTAATGGTAAACGGTTCCTCTTCCTTCCATCGGTTATTATTTACACGCAAAAAAGTTATTATGTCTTTTCCTTGTGGTCACATTTATCACGGAGAGGATAGCGGGGCTAACAGCACACAAAATTAAATAAAAAAATCAACTGCTTTTTCAGTTTCTCTTTGTTTTTTATTAGAGGGAATTAATTTTCCTCTGCTGCCAAAAATACATCAAGAGTTTGATAATTTTTTATTTTTTAAATTCATGACATAAGCACACTGACAGTTGTAAATTTCTTAAATGAAGATACAATGCAAGTAGAAGAATTCAAATATATATATTATATACGTATTATAACAATCATAATAATAGATAAAGCCATACCTAGTGCTTATTTTAAAATTCTATACATGCATTACTGAATGCAACATACTAAAACGACTAGTGGCACTTAAAAATATATTTAAAATATGTTTACTATGTTTACAAATATTTTACGTATTTCTGTGATTTAATATATTTATAAGATGCACTTCCCTGTTAGCTGCTTATGATTATTTAATTTTTGATCATAATGTTCAGTTAGTGTAGCAGGTGTGCCTAATGTCCCCGCGTCTCCTGCCCCGACTTCCTCGCGGCGACGGCGACGGCGGCGATCACATTTCGGTAATGGTTGCGAGTTCAAAAGTGAAATTATTTGTATCTCGTAACGAAGCCGTTTCGACACAATAGGCCAGTTACAGAAACAAAAGCAAAGCTTAAACTGTGTAGTTCCAGTTGAACTGAATAGCAACTGTTGGGTGTAATTTGCATTTTCGGACCAAGTCAAGTGTTACAAGAGATCTCGCTGGATGTAATCGAGCCGCTTTGTTTTTATTTTATAGAAAGTTACCTGACCCTCTGACCCCGCGACTTACGGATCCTATTTTTTAGATTTATTGTATCAATATACCTGCCTCGTGTATTGGGTAGCCCGAGCGCGGTGCGATGGCCTCGAAAAAATGAAGATGGCAAATTGGATCCGCGCCGACTCAAGGATTCCAACTTTCATTCGGAAAACGTTTTGTTTCTTCAACGAGACGACGCAGATGTGTTATTATTATTTATATTTGCTTTGTCTTGATTTAGATTTATGTTTTTAATAACATTATTTTATATATTTCAAGTATGGGGAGCTCACCGTTATAATTTCTGAATCATCAAAAATATTTGGATTACTAACAACTCATATATTTTTTTTTAATTAAAAATTTTAAGCGATTGTTTTTATAGTAGGCATTTTTGGTCGAATAGACGAATTTTAAATCAATAACGTCTTAAGTATTTTTAAAATACAAAAAAACATTGCATTTTTCTCGTCGATTTTTTAAATATTTTAACTACAACATATCAAGTAAAATCCAATAATATTGGTTTTTATTTTTTTTACCAAATCTTACAGAATACAAATCATTAACACAGTATTGCTTTTTTTATTTTACTTTAATGTTCTCATAAAGTTGTTAGTAGTTATTGGTTCTTTTACTGTCCAACAATTTTAATAATTATATAGAATATTTTGTGAGCACTTATTTATAAGCACCATACATATTATATATCTTTGAATTTTTTGTATAATATCTGAACCCACCACCTTAGAGCCTAGAGATAAACAATGTGTCAAACATTTTTGTTTTGTAATTGTTTCTTATTTTAGAAAAAAAATTAGAAACAGGGCATTGTTTAAAGGCCTACATATTTTCATTTTTTTTATTGCTGTATCAGTTTCACAAACACAATAAATTAAATTCGTCTCGGCGGGCACGGTACGACAGTTATTTCATCGTGAGTCTGCATTGGTCACAATGCGAGTACATTCCAGGCATAATTTAATTGATCGGACACTACGCAACGCTAATTTCACTATCGATCAAAAGCCTTTTCGAAACCGAGGCAAACAAATAAAGCGATTATCCCCGACCACTGCCATGCCCGAGAGCGGGTGATCTCCGCTAGATTGCAGTCGGAGTATTCACAAATTAAGGCTTTAATTCCGATTGCATTCTGCACTGGTGCAGTAAGCCGAGTGCAGCGGAAAGCGGCCCGGCCCGGCGACTGGCAGACGGGAGACGTTCCGCTCCATCGAATCTTAAATCGCATTGCTCAGTGAACAGAGAACTGACAAACGGAAATCGCAATCCGTCGCATTGTATCATTTCCTAGTCCGCGTTCAAGACTTACACCTCCAAACTAAAAATGTTCATTAAACTATATTAATTGCTTCTTTATATCGATTTTCCGTTAAGATTTGGTTAATATAAAAAAAATATGATTTATCTTGTCAGAAGGCATAAAAACGAAATTCTAATGTATATCAGTTTGGTTTTTAACAAAAATATTCATTCTATTTTAGGAGGACCCTAAATTCTAATGCTTATTATTTTAAGTTAAGTAGTAGTATTAATCCAATGGGTGATCACTTTTAAAATAAAATATACTCTTAAGGAGAATGAAACTATTACTACTCAAGATATATTTGATCACAATAAAAATATAAGGAATATTATAATGTTCAGTTTTTGGTGATTTTCTGACAAATGATCAAAATTTCTCCGTTTTATGGAAACGCTCAAGTTTTTTTAACACATTACGATTTTCATGTATTTTGTTTAAATTTTTCTATCTTTCTCTTTTCTTATTGGTGACATAAAAATTATAAAAAAGGTTATTTGCTTTAACTCAGAATCACGCGTATAACGGTAGTAGACATCATTAAACAAATAGTGGTAATCTCTTCAAAAGAATGATTGCGAAATGTTTATATAAATGTTGAAATCAAAGCCGTACAACCATTTTCATCCGCCTCTGTGTTTTCAAACCCTTTCCGGTCAAACCATTCATTTAGCATATTACAA
Source organism: Atopsyche davidsoni (assembly GCA_022113835.1). NCBI lineage: Eukaryota > Metazoa > Arthropoda > Insecta > Trichoptera > Hydrobiosidae > Atopsyche > Atopsyche davidsoni. The sequence continues at coordinate 12,395,298 of JAILWY010000023.1, forward strand.
AGGACTCAGTTGCAATCAGATTTGTCAATAAATAACTATTGACGTCCGTCTCTAAGTGTCTCACTCGTGCTCAGCGTCCATATCAAATGTTTAGGTTTTGAAATATCTTGTAAGAATGTTGCGAAATGTACAAATACTTAGAACTTTTGTATTATTTGACAAAGGTGCGTGTGATTTACTGCCTTAATGACTGCAAAGTTTAATCTTCTAACCGAACAGATTTTAATACAATTATTTTTGCTAAGTTTTACAATTCTGATAAAAAATGTTGTGTTTACAGATTTTGATACATTAAAATATAAAGTATGATGGCGATCACTTTTACTTATGAGCATTACGATATTTGTATGGCAAATATATAGTAAAGGTGGATGAAGAGAAATGAAAGATTAGCTTGTATTTATCTGGTCACACTATTGACTACTTTTATGATTTTATAATTGTATTTGTAAAAAATAGATTTAACTAATAAACTCTACATATATCTATATATACGATCATTACATAATTATATTGCTTAACTTATTTTTTTTTTTTTAAAGTTACTGTGTAGTAAATACTAGTTAAATTCTATAATCTTTTATCTAACATCGTTTACACTAATAACATTTGATTTATTAATCAACAGTACACACGAAATATCAGTTTAAAGTTATATTTTTATGCAGGCATAACAAAATCTTCAATAATAATAAAAAAAATGTGCTGTTAATTTTGAGGCTATGGAAATAACCTCCGAATTGACTGCTACAGTTAAAAAGTAAACAGTAACTCCGCGGTGAGTCACGGATGCCCTCAGCCGTCTCGACTCTCGCTTTCGGGCTCCCGGCTGCAGCCAGTGGAGTAACTTCCTTCTGGCCACTCCAGATTGTTAATGGCAGACGACTGCGCAACCGGGCAGATACCATCGGCTTTTCCGCCCGGCGCGTGCCCAAGGACGCCGTGGACGCGGCGGGGAGTGACGCTGCGCCGCTGCCTACATTCTGGCGTTATGGTCTTTGCTGGATGTTTTTTTTTTTGTTTTTGTTGTATTAACGCTTGAAAGACGCTGCCTGAAACGTTAGCGGATTTTACATAATGAAATTAAAATGAATTTACTATTTTTACTGTACCTCTGGAAGAACAGTATTTTGAGATGTCTTTGAGCTCCAGTTCTTATAATCGTGTTATCTTATTCAAATTTTAATTGATTATTTTGCTTTACAGTGGATTTTAATCACACTTAAGTAATTAACAGGAAAACATGCTTTCAGACAATATTCAAGATTTATTACAAAGATAATACAATTCTTTAATCAAACACGTATTTCTAAACTATCGATTTTTGAGATTGATTGAACGGTGAATAAAAAATAATTTGTTAACTTTTTTTAGATTGCAATACAATTAAGTATACATCAAGCAATATTTCAGATTATTTATATGATTCTATAGAATATGAATAAAAAAATCCTAGTTGTATATACTCTTAAATCATGTTTCGTAAAACTGTTATTTTAAGGTAGACATACTTTCCTAGAGCAACTTAATACTAATACTTAATTTTTAATATATATTTTTATTACCTTTATACTATTGCTAATCCTAACGAATTTTGTATTCAATGTATGATCAGATAATTTGAAAACATTTTTAATAGTTGTATGTTAATTTGGTGCATTCACTAATTGATTTTTTAAACTAGAAATAACATAAAAATGTCATGAAAAATGAACGCAGTGATTAATGTACTTCTGTAATATACTTATGCTTTCAATAATAATAAGTTGTTAGGAACAATCGAACAATAGAAATATTTTTACACCATGCACTTAAATATTTTCTTAACCCAATTACGCGACAGAGGCCAAGTGTCAAGGCCTCGGCGTTACATAAATGACAAAACCGCAATTAGCGTAATGCCTTATATCTCACTGCAGCGAACGGAATTTTCTATTTCAATAGAACAATGGAGACAAAACATACACTTTAAATTATGTATATTGTCGATATGAAAAAGGCTACCGTAAACTCTTGTTAAATCTCGTACGAATGATAGCGAAACCGCCTAAATCACAATAAAAAGCATCTGTGGGAACATGGCGGCTCCGACAATGCATTTCATAACATTTTTACAGATACTCGCAGTTTTATTATAATTATGCAACAACGCCAACAATGGCGATTCACGGCGAGCCGGCCGGAGTTGGGTTTTAGGAACAATCCGCGCCGAGCGACCTTCATTATTCCGTTATGCCATTTTCCAGTCGTGAGCAACAATGAGACTCGGTTTTCCGCTGATCTTCGTGCGATATCCTGAGCAATCCGAACGAGCAAAAAGTCGACCGTCTCCTGAAGTTTTCGGCATGTTAATTTGGTAAAAAATGTAATAAAATAACCAAATTCTAATGTGTTTTATCATAGTATTATTTAAATTATGTTTTTAATTGTTAATATGACATATAATTTATGTTAATGTGTCGGTGGATATCATTTGATTCCGGTTGGAATGCCGCATATTTATGATAATTAATATAAAATATTTTTAATACTTGTTTCTTTTCTTTTGGGATTTGTAACGCGTAGGTATACTTTTTAGTTTGTTCGGGCATCTACTGCCATTATGAATATGGTAAATAAATGGTTCATTACAAAATCAGATTCAATTCACTTACTATTTATGTTGTTTTTTTAAATTCCACAGCTAAATTGATAAAATCTGGCCTAACTTAAATAGGTGGCTATTTTTAAAGCTTGACTGGTCTAAAAAATCTTAATTGTCATTATATATGTTTGTGAGGAATTCAGACATTGGTTTTTAAAAATTGTATCCATGTGTGATAGTAACACTTGTTTTTTAACGTTCCTTGTTTATGTAAATATTAAAGCTGTTTTTCTTTATGCCAAAAACTGAATTGTTTAAAAATAATAATTGGTATTGAAATATAAAAATTACTAAGAAATCTCAAACACCCTAAGTCACAACATAGGGTATTGGTTTATTTAAAGACCATAATTAATAAAGTGATAATCTTATGAATATTCAACAAAAAATTTTAAGTCGATATTTATTTACATAAATATATTATTTAAAAAATATAAAATCGTTTGAATCAACTCAACAAACTTTTAAGCGTATTAAAAGGAATAATAACTTATTTTTAAAAATATACATTTTTATAACATTATTAAAATGTTAAAAAATATTAAATGTGCTCATTGTCTATTATAACAAAATACGTTAACACTTAATGTAGTATTTTTTTAACGTTCTTTTTTATTGTATATATGCCTGTTTGTCATTTAATATTATTATTATTATGTCCAAGTATCTATGAGTATATATTTATGAGCATTAATTTTAATTCAATAAATATCTGGATTTTTTCGTTGCATAAATATCACAGTTTACTATCGTTTTATAGGGTAGATATTTTAAATCCCTTTTCCTATAGACTGATTTGTAAATTTTACAGTGTAAAATAACTAAAAAAAAAATTATTTTATAATCAACACAATATGCTAATAATTTATTTATATTATTTAAAAAAAAACAATATCTAGTTTTCAATTTAACCAACATAGTGTTTATAACAGGGCATGCGTCAATAAGCATTGAGATTTATTAAAGTTATTTTAACTTATTTAATTACATTTTCGATGGTTTGTGACCCCGTCGGAGTTGTTCTCGTTAGAAGAGTGCAGCAGAGCATCACCTGTAACGGCCGTTACGCACAGGTCGCTATACACGGCCGGAAAAAAGGCTTTACTTTCGTTAAAACGGAAAGACTTTGCTCTCGATTCAAACCGTTAAGAATTCGTAAATTGTAGGGTTAGGTCAACGTTACACTTAATTGTTAACTATCCGGTCGTTTCGCGCTTACTTAATTTCTTATGTATTTTATTAACGTCTACTTTTTTTCCTAATGAAATTCAATTATTCAATATTTTTACAAAAAATTCCAACTGGTTAAAATATTACATAAAACTTGACAACTTATAAAAAACCGGAAACTGAAATTTCCAATCAATTTATAAATGTTCTGATAATTTAAATTAATTTATAAATATTTATTTCAAAGATAAAGACCATTTATATTTCAAAACTTTAACATTTTATATTAATATTCGATAATTTATTTTTGATATTAACGGAAACTCATTAAACATATCGTCACTCGGTAATTTTTCATAGTGAAATATTTTTTATTTAATTATTCTGATTACCATATCATCTGATTGTTTTTATTTTATGTATTAAGTTTAAACAAGCTAACTTCAATAGATCCATTCACTAGACTCATAAATTAATCAATTTTATAGCAACAATATATTTTAAAGAACACATGTATGATTAGATTCTATATTTCCTGAACTGAAAATACTTCAATATTTACTTAAGCTTAAAAATATATATAATGTCGTCGAGTGTTGTTTTATAAATGCATGTGTTTCACACATGATAAAAACGGTTAATATTCGCGGCACATAACACAGTGGGTGAAAGGCTTTAGTCACTGAATTACAATAATTAAGATACATTGACTCAAACCTCACACGTTTTTTTTTTTAAACTTAGTATTTCTCTCGTAGTTTCGTGTATTTACTGTAGACCTCAAATATAAAATTATCAAATAAGTTGGTTTTGTCATGCATTGTATAGTTTAATCGTTAAATCGAATGGCTCATTAATATGGGTCAGTAATCATCAATACCCAATGGTAGTAGTCACCGTCTTTATAAATCAGTAAACGTTAATTCTCAGACATTATATACACGAGATGTCAACATAAGTGACATCGCAACAAACCTCGCTTGCCCAAGCCCCTTATCGCTGTGCAATTATAATATCAGATATGGTGTCATGGTTAAATGCACATCGCTTAGCCCATATACCAAATCATAATAGTTGTACGGACGGACGTCGTACTGTCACACATGTACGTACGAGATTACTGAACGCTTGCGCCATAGTTAAGAGTCGGTTAAAGTGACCGCGGAGGCTATCTGTGCTAAATCTCTTTTAAATTTTAACTATTTTAAGCAGCCGTTTGCTATACTGCGTTTAAATATGCAATACTCGCGCAATGACGGTTTAAGCGACTACGAAAGTTTAAACAATTTTAAGCAGTGATTTACTACATTTAGTCTAAACCTGTACCAACAATAGTATTCAAAACTTGTATTTAGGTTTTATATTTAAGTTTCGATTTTTAACTTCATTTTTACAAGATAAGAATAATAAGAATGAATAATTCTACTCAAATATTTATTCATTGTATGAACTAGTCTTTGCCGAGTTTATATAAACGTATGCATTGTTCATCTTTAAAAGCTGCATTTACTCTTCTCAATAATCTGAATCTCTAAATATCATTAAACTTGAACATAATATTAAATAGGTGTGTAAACAATTGTTAGCGATAAAAGAATTTGACGTTCCTACAGTTTTTTTATGTTGAAGCTGCAGCACATTTGAGAAAAATTAAAATTAAATTTTATACATTGATCTACCCAAAGAAAACTCTTATGATGCCGTGAAGAGGATACGTTGAGTAACATTATTGTCGGCCACTTAGTGTTGCGTTATGTCCATAGCAAATCACAGGCAATCGATGCGTATCGCTATGCTTTAGTATTTATATATATTTATATATATTTATATATATTTATATATATATATATATATATATATATATATATATATATATATATATATATATATATAATATATATTATAATATATTGACCTCCATTTTTAGTCATGCTTCTTCTTAGATAGTGGTTCTCATATTTAATTTGGTATTCGACCGGAAAGTCTTGATCAATTGCTTTTCCAATTTATTTTTTGAAATTATTACGAATGACTAGTATAAGAAAACGCATCGCTGTATATAGCGTAGCGTATAAAAAAGAAACCTAAGTTTTGCAGTTTAGGTAAAATATCTGAAAAGTAAAATAGTGTAGTGTTAAGAAAAATGAGCCATTCTAGCTTGTCGCTCTATCGATGAAAATTCGTTGTTTACAACGCTTTCTAATAGTTATAAAATCTTATAGCCTGACATCGAATTCCTGGGTGCATACTATCATGTGGGACATTTCACAAGCACTGGCATAGGATTTATAACTCCCCGTCCAAACAGCTGAAGATACGTTCAAATACGCACACGCAGTCGGACGGCTCGCGTACCCATTGATGCGTCGTATTGGTATGTAAAGTGATGTAATTTATATCCACGAAGAAATGAAGTCATTATACAAGTAGATATTTGAGATTTAATGCCTTGTGACATTTAGGGCTGATATAAATAGTTTGTGAACAGTAAAAATATATATATAATTAAGTTACTTAAACGAAAATCACAGAGAGAAAAACTGATTTTTACTCATAATAATTTCAGATTTCATATATTATTTAATTCAAAATTAAATTTATGCTGCGAATTACATAAAATTTCATACCAACAATTATTGACGATAGTTTTCTCCATTTTTTTGTAGACAGTGAATTTTCCCTTTTTTCGTGACAATGAAACGGTTTTTTTTTAAATTAGTATTTTAAAAAGGATTTCTAAATATTGTATTAAAAAAAAAAACCCAAAAATACCAATGATATTTGAGACATCCTACAAAAAATATAACTCAAGATAAAAAGTTTATATTTGTCAGTCGGCATACAAAGAGAACAACCCGAATGGTATACTACGTTACCATATAATCCTCATGCGCTTTGAAGATTATCAAATCGGTTTTATGTGTGCTTTTTTTCGAGCCCAAGAGAGAGAGACACAGCCGCAAAAAAGTGCAGGCTCAAATAATATCGCACGGAAAATTTTCTAGACGGACCCATTGTTGAAGTGTCGGCGCGTGCAAGTCGTTGCGCGGTGACAGCTTGTTGTGCCGCGCCTGTAGGGCGAATAAAGGACGCGGCCGGCCCCGCGCAGACGGGCGAAGGTCGCACGAATTCCGTATTAAAGGTAAATTTTAAAATAAAAAAAAGCCTCGTTTCATTGCGCCGAGGCGTTAGAGATTTCGTTCATTTTTTTTCCGAGTGCACATCTCCGATTATGGAAATAATAAATCACACCTCGCGCAAAGTTTAAAGTAATTTTCTTAAATAATCATGCACCTCCGTATTTACAGTGGCCTACTTGTCGATCGGGCGATGCATAATTCTGTTTCCCAACGCTCTCGCTTGTAAATTAAACAATTTATTAAGCATAGGGGAGACGCGCATTATACACATTATTGGAATAACGCTTACCTTATTTTTTTTATAATACAAGTGTTTTGTTGAAGTAAAACCAAGTCGTTTTTATAGTATACGTCCTAAAATCTTAATACGCTAGATTTGGGAGATTGGTTTTTTATCTGTTGATAATTCAGAGAAAATATTTTGTGCATAATATTTTTTTAAAATAAATACGCACATTCATTACTTTTCTTTAAGTTATTAACTAGTTTTTTTATCTCAAAAATTTATGTTTTTGTAGATCTGATTTTCGTTTTGGTTTTTTTCCCCATCAATTCCCTTGCAATAGGACAAAAATTTTACATTTTCTCCAAGCCACCCGCATTGCCCGGCTCTCCTCTTACGTACACAGTCCGCTGAATTGCGAAAATGAATTTTCATTCGAAATAATAACTTACAAATCTATTATAGATTACGAGATACTCCATCATCCTGTCTGCGCGCAGCTTAATTATAGAACGCGATAACTGCGCGCCGTCAAGGAAGCACCTGCGAGTATTTTTACTTAAATAAACATAAAACACAACCGCGAACTACCAATTACGAATAACATAACAACAAACAGTTCATTTGAATCGAGCTCGTTAACTCAATCAAGCCGGTCCAGTCGGCAGGGGTGAGTTTCGCCTGCGCAGGTCGAGAGATTCTCACCAAAAAGGGCCTAGGATTTACTGAATCGGCCGGGCTGCGATGGCTAGCAATTAACGGTGGTTGTGTTGGCGAACGGCTAGCTTGTTTGGCTTGCTGAGTTTGCGATGAGTAATATATGTAGACGCCCGTTTAATTGTACAGTGTGTAATCTCATATGCGAGTAATTTGTATATCGCGCGTCCGCCAGGACTCACGACGCCCTTTCACTGGTGGTGTGATCATCCGAGGCGTTTTCGCCGGAAATAAAATAAACGATCTACTTTCAACACGCTCCTCCGAGTTGTACCGCCTCGCGATACAGTGCTTCCTTGTGTAATCGATAACTCCGAACTTTAAAAACGCAAAATTTATGTTGTTTTTTTTTTTTAATATTTTCTAATGACGATATTTTTTGTGATAAAATTTCCTTTCGCCAAAGAGTAAGATCGAGGTCCATAAATCCATCGCATCAACAAAGTAACCTCTTTTATTATTGAATGTAAAATGAAACACATAAAAATTTATTGTCATCACAATATTCAAATAAGCTTTTATCGTATTACAAATATAACGTTTCTGTTAATATCTGGCCATGCTTTCAATTTTTTTTTAATATTTTATAAAAACAATACTTTTAAATACATTATTTTAAATTTTTTTCATAAGTTCATGTATCAATGCTAAATTAATAATATTTTCACGTCAATGTTTAATTGTCCATTGTTTGTTAAAGTTCAATATCTTTGAGCAATTACAGTTATACAAACGTTCACTAACTTTCTATATTGTTTTTATAAGGTGGTAAAGTAGGTATAATTTGTCCCGTTTATTAAAATGGTACATACATATGCGCAGTAGACAACAAAACTATAATATATTGTTTCAATATTAATACGTATTCATATATTTTAAACACGAATCATTGGCAATTTTACGTTGAACAAAAAAGAAAACAATGCATCCTAATGGCAGAGAATTAAAAAATAAGGTTAAAACTACACAGAGATTCATTACGATCAAATTATGTCTTAAACATAAGCACGAATAATTAATCTCTCTGCGTTAATTATAACCGTCATAAGATACTTTAAGAGAATCGTTTTAGCGTAAGAGAACCTGTTGTTTCAGGAACGGCAAAAAACTGACAGAGTATCCCTGTGTAATAGATTATCGCAATGTGAAGTAAATCCACGCCATGATCATCGTCTGACGGATCCCTCGGTCGTGATGTTTGTTCAGTCAGTAATGCCCACTTTCGCTTCGTAGTCTTCATCAATCACCACCTCGTATTTGGTCGGTGATGACTCGGGAAAATTATTTTTACTCGGATTGAAATGCACTAAACTTAAAATCGTTGCAAGGTATATACAAAATACTGAATACACCTATTTAAATATTTGTACAATGTTGATAAATTGCTAAAATGTACTTGTATTATATATTTTTTTCTAAACTTGATTTTCCTTGTTTCAGTCATTTTTCGGGCGGTCGTACAACAACCTGAGCTCCATCTCCGAGTGCAAGAACAACGGAGAATGTGTCATCAATAAGAAGAACCGCACCGCCTGCAAGGCATGCCGTCTACGCAAGTGCCTGCTGGTGGGCATGTCCAAAAGCGGCTCTCGGTACGGCCGCCGCTCCAACTGGTTCAAGATCCACTGCTTGCTGCAGGAGCAGCAGCAAGCTGCCGGGCAGCTGAGAGCTCAAGGAGGGCCGCCGCCTGGGCAGAGAGAGTCCATGATGGAAGAGTATCGCAAGGGAGGATCTCCCGAAAGCCCGATGGAGGATGAAAACCGCCGCAGAGCTATGGCAGCTCACGACCTCTTCATGCCTATGCCTTTCCCTGGATTACCTCTACCCGGGTTTCCTCCTCCTCTTCTTCCACCTCCGCACCTCTTATTCCCCGGAGGCTTCCACCCTGCACTCTATCCTCCGCGTGGGCTTTTAAAACCTCCAACCAATAATAACAACCGGTATACGAATAATAATAATACGGAAAATACTGTAGAATCTTTTACGAAACGTTTCTATTTAGATGCAGTTTTGAAATCACAACGGTCGTCTCCTTCGAGCGGTAGCGCCAAGTCCGCTCATGGGGACGGCGATAACGAAGAAGAGTCTTTAGACCCTGAAGAAATGGACTCCTCTAGCCAAGCGGATAAACTTCCTCGTCCTATTCCATTAACCTTGACTTCCCTTAACTTTGCCAGCGGCCTGACGGTATCACGCAAAGGATCATCGTCCCCAGTGCAAGAGAACCCGATGGACCTGTCCATGAAATCCGGTAGCTTTTCCAGCGAGGAACGAAGGGCCACTCCCGAAGATGAGGAAGAAGACTGTGACGTAGAAAGTGACGGCCCGGAAGAAACATTAGACACTGAACAAGTCGGAGAACTGTTTTCTGCAAGACATGACGTCAAACGGTTGAAGCTCCACCGCACGGCGCCTCTAGACCTCACCACTAAGGTCTAACGCGATAGCATGACTCAAATAAATTGATCCTACAAGTGATAACTTAAAAAATATGTGAAGTTTATAGAACGGCAGTGTCGATTAAAGAATTATTAGTACAAGATAAACTAGTTAATCAAAATTTCGTGGTGCTATCATTAATAAGACAATGCATATATATTAAATTCACCTACGAATAATTTAGTGGAGCAGTATAGAATGAGTGAGTTTTCTGGGAACCAATTGACTGTTTTTCTATTGTAATATTATGCCTTGAGTTCGTTGAGTACTGCAAATCCTTCGTTTGTGTTAACTTCCTTGACCTGTAGTTCATCTCGGGCGATACATTCGGCAATGAAAGTTACTTTGTTGGAGAACACCAACAGGTGTCAGGTTTCTGCGAGGGCTGCATTTGAGAAGCGGCCTCGAGTCTCCGTTGAGCAAATGTACTATAGAACACAACAAAACATTGTCAATATAGATTGTTATTACTCACACTCTGTGCAAATATCAGTCTGGAGTTTCGCGTCAACGTACCATTTAACTTTGAATATTAAAAAAACTGCGCGTCCTACATCGCGGTGAATGCCGATTAGTCAATATTTTTTCAGCCATTACCATTTTCGTTATAATAAAATGCACATTTATCTAAATAAACGTATAAACAGAATCGGGCGATTTTTTGCACCGCAAAAAAAATATCCACATAATATAGTTTTTTTTGCATTTCGACTCGTGTTTAACAATGCACATGAGACTCCGGCAGGTTTCGGTCTTAAATGGTGTTTTATGCAGCCAAGATGGATGGGACGTTTGTGTTCGATTCTTTTCATGGCACTCATATTATTTGTAACTGTTTGCTTTCACCGACTTTTAAATACATATAAGGTATCATCATTCAATTATTGCATTCATCATTTTGTTCATTTTCGCAATCGTTGCGATCGACGTACGAATGGACTCCTTGTAAATCCATTATCATTTTTACTTCAGCAGAAACACAACGCTGAATAATTTTACACACACGTAGCCCAGAATTATTATTTATAATTTAAAATAAAATATTGAATAGGCGATTGCCTAGGAAATTACAAATATATTTGTTTTGTGAAAGAGCCTTTGAAAGGCAAACTTTTTCACAAACAAAAATGTTTGCAATCTTGATATTCACATTTTTATTTGTAATTTTAATTTTATTTCTGTTGTTGATAATGATGTGATGTTTCACGTAGCTTATGACACAAGTTATAGGATTTAATTTCGTCTAATTTCATGGCAACAAGAGTAGAAGTTCAGGCCCCGCGCCTCCTCGCCCGCCCGGCGCCCGCGCCGATGTCAAGCCGTCGTCTCCGCGGAGCAGCGAGACGTCCGCAAAGCGTTATTAAGACTGTCTTATACGGAGCTCACTTGTGGTTTAACCAACCTCGCCAGCTCACACGAGCACCGAAGATCTTCCTCCACTCATCAAACTGAAAAAGGTTTACACTTTAATATTAACGGCGTCATAACACTTTTATTGCTTCTGGTATAAATGAATTCAGAATTAACAGCTGTAAAATCATAAAATGAATGAAGAATATTTATCGTTTAAATATATTTTTAAATTTCATAACTATCCGTTATAAATATAATAAGCCTGAATTTTGTAAAATAATATAAAGGTGTGTGATGTTCTTATTTTACTACTTAGCTACCTGCTTAAAATGCATTGAATAATATTGCTGATTTTTAAAACAAAATATGAGATGAAATGATTTTCATTTAGACTTCAGGTTATTTTTTAATACGAGGCTTTAAAATATACACCATTGTTATTATATTATTTTAACCTTCAACAGAAAATAGCATTCAAATAATATTTTTGGGAAAATGTAATAAAATCAAAACACTATTCCATTTATATTTACTGACAAAATCGAATTTTATTTATTGCCATTTTTTTTGTGTTTCAAATATATCTAGTTATTTGTAATACTATATCTAGAAGAATTTTTAAATGTAAATTTATACTGACAAAAACTTTGGAGTCAGTTTGAAATACATACAGTAACACACAGCCATCAACTTATAACTTATTGAACTAGAAGAGTTAGATCCTTTTTAGCTTAGCGTACCACTCTCTCCAAATAAATAAACGTCTTATTCTGTATAACATTTTACCTATTTTAAAGTGATCAACTTAAATTTGTTTTATATAATCAACAAATTAAGCTTGTTTTCTTGGCAATCTCTTTATATCAGCACGTCACTACAGATTATTACACAAAAGCCGTTTTTTTCTGATTAGACAAAATCTGAAAGTGTACGTTTTTTTGCTACCAATTTCTCAGCGGTTCAGCTTATTAAGGTGATCGGAAATTGTAAATGATTGAATAATTCGGATCGTCCCGTATAGGACGGCGGTTACGATATCCCGCGGTCAAATGTCATGGGAACTGCCGCTCCGGCCTCCTGGGTTAATGGTGTGCACAATGCCCACCTCGCAGGACTCCGGCCGTTCATTAGACTGCGGCTTCACCGTTTGGCCGGCCCGGAAAGGCGGGCGAACGCCATTGTTATAATAATAAAAATCATCATCAAATGATGATGACGATTATTCTAAACTGAAACGTTTATTTACATTAAAAAATATCAGGCTCTATATATATATATATATATATATATATATGTGTGTGTGTGTGTGTGTATGCTTCAAAATAGCAGCAATGTTTTTAAATAGTAATTTTTTATTTTATTTTATATTGCAAAAAAATTAATGAACCAAAAATGTTTCTACGTTAAAAGTTCACAAATGAAACGGAGTAATTCAAACACGGGTGGGACGTGTCTAAAACTATTAATGAATAATATTTTTAGCATTTTGTAATTTTAGCACTTAAAAAAGATTAATCCCTGAAAAAGACTGTGTGGGGAATAAATACGAATACGTTAGATTTTTGTTAACTTTTTTGTAATTTGTGTGATAAAAATTTTCACATAAAATAAAATTTGTCAAACCTATTTTTTATATCATTGCAATATTGAACTATTCCAGACTTTTAAAACAATGATATATTTAATAATGTGAAATTTAAATCTTACTGATATTTTATAAAACCGCTATAAATATATATTTTTTTTTAATACCGGGAAGTATTTGAACTTTTTTTTTTTACTTTAGTTCCATGATCGTACATAATATAAATCTGGAATATCGCATTCGAGGGAGCGAGACAGAGAGCCTGGGAGCACGTTCCCTATTCATTCCCACCCACGGTCAGGCCCGAGGGAAGAATTTATTAGGTGTAACGAATTCGCAGTCTTCAGTGCTCCACATCGTGCTCATGCACCTCGGTACGTGCGCCGCCGATAGCACTCTCGTATGAAATGAGAACATTAACGCTGTCTACGTACTTCATTTAAATTATATAAATAACTTTCTTAATCTGCAAGGCAATGGCGAACCCCGAGCATATCGTAAGTTGTAATTTTCCAGTTTAAACATTACCCATAAACTAAAATTTGAAATCCAGCCACAAAACACGAATAATTAAGTACATATTCATAAAAAAATCGTTTAAACGTATCTAATATTATTATTTGCTTAATTTCTTGAATAAATAAAATGAAATATAAAATAACTGTTAAACGGGACTAAACACAGAATTTAATGAAGAAATAATTAAACCCGAATTCAAAAATTAAAAACTTGTTTGGATTTTCATGATTATTTGTAATGTATAGACAAAAAAATCTTACAATAATAATGTTCCATAAAATGATTTAAAAAAATTTATATTATATCTAAAGAATAGTATCAACAGCTTTGATAGTGGTAATTAACATTTTAATTGAAAAATCAAGCCTTATTTACATCAAATCAACGCAGAATAAAATAAATTAACTATCCATTTTTATGTATTTATTTACAAGAATATTAGTGATTCTTTTTTGATAAAAAGTAAAAATTTATTACAAAAATAATCATGATTATCTTAAATACGTGTTTTGAAGGGCTGCCGTCTGTTACATGACCGGATTTTCATAGTTTGTTATATCGTTGAACAAACCATACTCTTCCGGCCATCGGTTTCTCATTGCTTATTAGATTGACCGCGTAATAGTAGAGGCAATTGCTTTTTTTCACTATAGTTTTCAATTAAAATATGATGCGTCATTTTACTGGGATGATGATACTTCTAATTAATAAGATTTATTTTAATCCTAGAAAGTGAACTAATTTTTCTCGGAATACACAAGCAAAAAACATCCTCAATTAATTAAGCCTTTCAAATTGTATACTTAAATAAGTTTTACAAAAATTAATAATATACGTGAAATTTGACAAGTAAAAAATATACAAGCACTCAAACAAAATTTTTCTGATTATTTGCAAATGATTTATTACTAATTGAAATTTTTAATAATAAATCAAAACAATTAAAATTTATTTGTATTTATAGATATACCTTTTTAGAGATAACGATATAGCACACGATGTTTTATTCGCCAGTAAAAAAATATTGAAATGCTTCTGTTTTGGCGTCAGTAGACAGTGGCGCGGTGGCGGCGCTGCGTGAGGGTCGGTCACGGGTTCGAGGCCCGTATGGGAACTGTGGCCACCTGTCTTCTCACAAGAGCCTCTCGAACCGCCCGGAGCATCAACGCTAAACGGTTTGGTTCGTCTTCCCCAAATGAGAATACTTACTGAGGTACTTACCTCACGTTAAAATGGCGAACCCTACAACAAAAACATAATGATTTACCCAACATTACTTTTTGTAAAATATATACCTTAAAAATATTACATTGCGAGTTCACTGTCGTTTAAAATAGAAATAGAAACTGTCAATTTAATTATTTTACACTGTACAAAAAAAACATAAGCTTAATAAAAATATTTTTACAGTCTAGATTCTAGTAAATTTCTGGAAAAAAATGAATCACACAAAATACATGGATAAATCAGTGCGAGTAAAAATTGGTAGATATTATTGAAATTCGGGTTAACGAGATTTGCTCTTTTTAAAACGTGTTTGCTTATTTATGTCTACATTACGAGGAAAAGTCTGAAATATACAGTTAAACGTACTTCGAATTCGTTTAAAGTAATTTGAGATTCTTCGCGATTCAATATTGACCGAGCGTTTAAAAGCTCTTAGCGTGAAATTTACCATTTAGCTTGTTTTTTCTGGTAATATTGCTCTGCCCTACTTGTGAATAAAACATGTTCTGCGTGTTGTTCCTGAAAAGGCATCTCCTTAATGTGTTTAAAACTCTCGTTATTTTCAGAATACGACTGCAGTTAAGCATACGTGAAATGCGCAAGTCGCGTGGCTGGGTGCGCGGGCTACATCTCAATGATACGGTCCTGACAGTAATGCATGGTCTCTATTTATATCCGTCCGTAATATAACAGTGTTGTTATCTGACCGATCATTAGGAGATTCGCCTCTATGTCGTTATCCATCAAAGTGCACCTCTTCTCTTTAAGTGCAAAATGATTAGGTTAACACATAGCAATATCTGCAATTGCGTTTGGCGAAGCTCTGCGGCCGTGCTCGGAGCTTCCCACGCTGATTGGACGTTCCATTTTCAGTTGATGCTTTAGTTCTCCATTAGGCTTGTTATCCCAACACTTATTTCGTACTCAAATGTGGATAATATCAATGTTCAGGCGGCGCGAGAGTGGAAGTTAAATAGACATTTGGAAGCCTATGTAGGCTGCAGGGTGACGCGAACCCTACAAAACCTAGCATTCATACTTGAACACGTAATATAAATACGTGTACTCTCGATTTAACGCTAGATGCGCCTTCATATATTTGTAATTAAGAAATATTACCGCTTTGAATTCGTTAAATATTAGTATCGCTTTTGAAGCGTACAACAGTTCCATAGGAGTACGTTTTATCCATTTGCGACGTCATCAGCGCACAGCCGCGCTGTAGCGTCCATCAACTTCCAATTAAATGATCAATCAAACGCATTTCACAATGCGCACAATAACACCTAGCGTGCTCTGAACTCCTACCAGACTACGCATTCAAGCAACAGCGAGGAAACTCGGCTTTGTCTGCGGCCTGCTCTGTAATTATCAATATCATTAGCGAGATGCTTAAACTCACAGCTCTGGTCTCCTTTAAAATGGGAGAGCGTTTTAGATAACTAACTGGGTACGGGCGAAGCATAAAGAGTTAATAGCTCTGTCGATTAGGTTCTACGCGTCTTTATAAGAGGCAGCTGTACTTCTGTCTTAAAAAATAGTCGGACAATTTATTAGAGCGCTCTTCTTCAGTTCTCGCCGTACGCTCACTGATTTTGCTGTCAAAATGTTATGATTTGTTGCTTCTGTGTTACATATGATACAAAATTAAACGTGATGCGTTAAATGGAGCCTTCAAAGCAATCAACGCCTTCACATCAAAACAGATCATCTTCCTTGTACACAACAAATCAATGATACACTTTATTTAAACGTGATTGTATCATTACAAGAAACGTAAAAAGTAATGTATTCTTTTGCGCAGAAGTACAATTCTAATATTTTTGACTACAACATTAAGAAGGTTCGTAGTCTCTACAATCGGATGTGAGCGGCCAAATAATGAAGTCACAATCTCGCCACTCTAAAAGGTAAATTTAAATAAAGTCTTAACGCGCCGCGAGCGGCCCTTCCCGGCGAGATGGTTCTTACGCGTATTAATATTTATTTGTATGCTGATGCGAGCGCGATGGCAGCGACTAGTAATCGATTATCTCGTAATGGGGCGGCCGGGCGGAGACGGTCCTCGTGATGTTTCATTTACACCATAAAGAAAAAAATAACCTGAGCAGTTCACGAAGTGTTTATCGCATCCAATTTAACAGTTAATTAGAAAATGGTCCGTTCTTATTAATTTCACCGTGATGAATCGATACGATATGAGGCTTATTAATTTTTAATGAAATCATTGTGGGAATTGATTATTTCGTTCTACTCATTGACATAATGAATGATTAAACGTTTGAATTATAATTTCATTCAAATAGAGATGGACTTTTTACTTGCTCTCACATTTGCATATCAAAACGGTAAATAAGCAAACGATTCGGTTGCATGACTAACAATCCATCGTAGTGACTTGATTTATAGCTTAAAATTAAGGTGGATTCTGAACACCGCATTAGAAAGACTCTTTATGGCCAGCCATTTACCGAAAATGTTTTTCTAGAAGATTCTGCATTCATAAAAATTCATTCCCATAATTTTGATTTGTCGTTGTCCATTCCCACAAATGCGCTTACATTTTGAGCGAAAGTTGTAAATTTCGAGCGCCATTATCTTTTACGTTTCAACATGTTAACTAGAAGACATAATTTGAAAGAATCTCACGCACATTTGTACTAGTTTTGTCTTCGTTTTGTATGAAACCTAACGACAAATTACCCGCGATGACATCTACTGACGTTTCAACACATCCGCCGTTTTTACCACTTGATCACTCCTAGCAAAGAAAACCGTACACGCTACTAGAAAACAGTGCTTTTTTACACAAGAAAATAATCACTTATTGCATTGCTTTCTCATTAAAATTTGAACTGTCCGCTTCTTTTACAAGCAAGCCGCACACATGGAACTAAAGCAACGAAGCGAATGCATTTTTTTTATCGAGACTTTTCTAGTCTTAAAAGGCAAGCTTCATCGGAACGACCGTCTCTCTCGTTAGACGCTCGTGTCTCGGTGAAGTTTCAACGCAAACAATTTCTAATATCGTTAATTATCAAACCATTTAATTCGGCTACACAAATATGACAGGTACTCCGGCTGGACCATTTTCCCACGCTCATGTAATTTATTATAAAAATAATTACCTCCGAAACGGAGACTGAGCCCGCTCTCCAGATCGTTTTTGCTGGCTGGCTCAATATACACAAATGTTTGTTCGGCTAATCAGGAACAAAAGTGAAGTTCGTTAGACTTTTTTGGAATAATGGTATTCATCGCTCTTTCTTAGTGCTAAACGCGTCTTTCTAAGTTTAAAAAACAATTAGTTACCATTAGCTTTATCTTATAATTGTTAAGCAATTACTCCATTCAATAATTAATTATTGAGTTAGTATTTTTTTATCAATATTCACAGATTTTTTTTGTTTGTTAGAGCATATATTTGAAATAACGCATATTTCCGTATATGGCGTCATTATTTAAATATAACGTATTTGGTTATATTTAAAAATACAGTTTATTATAATGAGATCATAAATTAAAGTCCTTTTTACCATTTTTTATAATTAGGCGATAAAATTACAAAAAACTCAACGCATGTAAATCATAACACGCCGACATCGGCGACCAAAGTTCCTCGGTTCACTTTGTGTATTTATTCGGGCATTAATATAACCGACACTGGCTTTAATGACGGCATAATTCGGCGCTCATGGCTGACTGCCAGAGAGGCAGTTCACCCTTAGCGGAGGAGACGAGAGGACCTACATAACAGCCTCCGACCTCGGTCCTGTCGCCGCTTGATGAACGATCTCAGTCGTTGCATCTGACATTTGCCGCGCACTAACAAGGCACGAAGATCCAATTATTTAATTCGAGATTTTTGCATACGTTTGATAAGTCATCACTCATTACTCACGGCCTGGTAACGAGGAGTCTGGAAGCGGCACTCGAGGTGGCGTCAGGAGTGAGGAAACACCTTTGCGTGCGCCTGATAAGCTGTCATTTGTATCTCCCGAGCTTTGCTTCAGTCAAATCTTCCAAAACAAGCATCGATAAACGTGGCGCCACAAATGAACAAGCATTTTAAAAAGCACCTTACCTAGCCGACGCAAACATCCATTTGGAAACGTTGTCTTTGACACAGCCGATCAATAATATTGAGTTTTCAGATATAATCAGTTGTTTTTTATGTAAGTGCTTAGAATCCTAGATTTTTCATGTTTCTAATTCACCTTGGTGTAAAAAAACGTCTTCTGCTTGAAAGCAAAGTGTCATCACAATTTATTCCAAATGTCAGTTCAGTAAAAACACTCCAAGATTTATTATCAATCGCATAGTTTTTTCGTTTAATTCAGTGCAATAAAGCTATTAAATATTTTAATTTTACTGCATTTTCTTCGGTGTGATTAATTGAAATTCACAATTCAAATATCTTTTAGATAAATATGCTGTAAGAAAGAACGCTAGAAAAAAATATGTATCTCATGGTCGGTAAAATATATATTTTCTATAATTTATTTATCTCACATGGCCATTTTAGATAGTGCAATTAATAAAACATATGTATGGATATTTCTTTGCTCTTTGACGTGATATATTTTAGAATACTTAACAAATGACACATATTTTTTTAATGTTTTATCTTCATTTATTTTCGAAATAAGTTTTAAATTATTAGAATTTATACCTTGTTTACTTGTATATACTAAAAATGGGTACAAGATGATCCCTTATGAAATATGTTAAGTGAAACGAATTTTAAAATTTTTACATTTTAGTATCAGTTATTACTTTTTTCAAATTTCAATCGTCTAGGTATAATTATATACGAACCATAATCGTAATTAATAACTGTTTGTATATGTACAAGAAAATATAATAAAAAATACACCGCAGCGTCTTCATTGAATCCCAAAAAACGAATTATTAGATCTGCGAGTTTAGATTAATATTACCTTCGATAATAAACCTGTTGAAAACATAAAAAATCTAAATTAATGAAGAACGGATAACTTAATTAAAAATATTTATTTATACCGTTCTGCTCACACACGTACTCGAGCACTGAATGATTAAGTATTAAAGGCGGATTATCAACTAACTTTTTCACGATCACCGTGTAGAAAGTATCTCCTTATATGATACCTCAATCATTACGTTTACTTTTTCAAGCATTCGATCATCGTGCCTAATTAATACCGCGACCATTTTCCACGCGGTGAAACTCAATGATGGATAATCGTATTACTATCGTCTACTTTTTGAGTTGCCGTATCCATTCAAGTGTACGTGGAATTCTCGAAGAATAAGTCTTATTTACAGTTGTTTCGATGCAGCTCGATTCCGGCTCCTCGGCCGCGGACTGCTCTGCTCGCAGGCCAGACAAAGCCCCTCGAGTCCACTGTATTGAGCGATCGAGCATCTTCAGTGCTGGACGGACTCCGGTAATAATTCGGGAGCATTATCGCGGGCCCGAAGCGGCATTGCCGGTCGGTAATTACCGTCGAATTCTGTTCAGTCACCGGCCGTGATGGGTCCGAGCACCTCAATAGGTGACAAGACGGATTGTTGGTCGATACAGATATCTGAAAATCATGCTTAATTGTTTACAGCAAAAAAGCTTCTGACAAATCGCGTCTAAAATTCCTCGGCTTCTAATCCGCGCACAATACCCTTCAGAATTCCTAACGAGTTAAACACATTTTAAACAAGTTTATCATTTAGATGATTACTGAATAACTTCTCGCTATAAAAACGACTGAAAATACTTTTCAATATATCGCTCCTTTTCGTAAATATTTGAATAGTCTATTTGAACATTCTCCGCAAAGTTTTTGTTGTATAATTCTAAAGGTTGTACGTCTAGATTCTAGATGAATGCTCTATATCGGCTCCCGTCTAATAAGTGAATAGAACAAAAAGAGCAGCACTGAGATAACGATGTCCCGGACGGTAGTAGGCGAGAGCATATCTCAATTGACGAGTAGTCTTTGTACTGAGACTTTATACCGATCCGCTGTGTGCTTGTCTCCTAATTAGAATTTTGAGTGTACGGTTGAAAAAAACCTTTTCAAACGTTTTAAATCACAATAGCGACTCTGGATTTGCGCGCACATGCGAATGCTTCGTGGATTGGAGAGTCTGTGCTCTAAAAAAGTAGCACGGATGCCATAAACAAACTTAAGGCGCACAACAATAATATAATAGCTTATTGTATAACGGAATGGTGTTTATAATTTATATTAATTGGATGAATTTCTAATAATCATAAAACATAAAAAAACTATTAGTATTAATATTTGATCGAATTCAACGGTAAAATTAAAACACCAATTGATGACGAAATAATTTGGTAGATATTCTAAACGTATAATATCTCAACGTATGCACATAAATCGTTATTCTCTTAAAAAAATTGAAAAGATTTTTGATCTTTACATTAAAAAATCTATCTTCGTAAAAAGTTTTTAAATGTTTTATAAATCACAAATATACCAAAACTTTCACGTCAGTAAATAGTTCGCTTAGTTTTTTTAGGGAATAAATCAAATGACGCGACGCTTTTCTTCGTCTCGTATAAGGCTCATCACGTGATTAGAGCTGATATCTTCATGTAAGTGAAGCAATATCTTGCCCAATGATCCCCATTGCCACCAGGCAACAATGAGCTCTCGGTTCTGGAAAGATCGTTAAAAATCACGAAGATGCTGCTATAATTGCAGTCCGCCAAACGCAAACAAAAGCTTACGGCCTGACAATCATCCCAATAACAATTTTAATATCATCAATGTACGCACGAATAGAAACTGTTCAATTTTTGTATGATTTGTATCTCTCAATTATGAAACAAAAACAGGCAAAGTGGTCTTCACCAGTGGCATGCGGTCTATACAACCATAAATTATCTATAAAATTAAACTTAAAAATTCAAATTCATATTATGTGTTAAGTTATTAATATTGAATTGTTGTACATTTAATACATCCTAGATTTTATGAATTCTGCATTTCTGAAGTATTCGGTAGATTTTAATATTTCTATAACACCTTTCTATTATATTTCCTACTTTAACTGCTTGTATGAAATATATGAAAAAATATAAACATATGCTCTGGTGGATTTTTTTTTACATGAACAGTATAATAAATACCAAGTAGGTATTGCAGTTCGGGCATGGGTTTAGATTGTGTCCGTGCTTATTGGTTTGATAATATGGTGATTCGATAAACTCACGTCTCATATTTGGATATTTATAATCAAGTTATAGGAAGTTCAACGACATTAAATTCAATGAAAATTTAAACAAATTGAAATATACTCTTAAATACCTAATATTCTAAACAAAACAATTCACATTTTTAGCGTGTTTCGGTTATTGCTGAGGTATCAAAGCATAGACTGTGAGGTTCTAAAGTACATAGATAAATATACAATTATTTTATTTTACATAATCATCATAACTGTGGGTAACAAATGTAATTTGAAAATAGGGATCATAAAATTTATTAAAAAAACATTATTAGAAATCGCTATATTCAAAACGGCAACTATTAATAATAATGAAGTTGTCGTTTGACCCCGCGGGTACGTCCGGCCTGCGGGGTTAGCACTAAGCAACAATGGCAACCAATTATCTCTCATAAAACTAAAATGGCCGGTCGCTTCGAGAACTGAGGTCCTCTCATTGTGTGTTGCCTTAATTGGCGGAGGGCGCGGGATGATCTGAGACTCCAAACATCTGACCCACAAAATAAACTCCACATAAAAGATATGATATTTTTTATCACGATGACGATAGAAAAAAATATTCATTGTTTCTGCAAGTACAGGGCTATGGCTGATTTTCATGCTAATTCAAGCTGTAGTTATCTTGAGAATATATTGTATAGATACATGCCGGCGATAAGAAATCAACATGTGAATACAAAATCCAATGATTTAAGCCCGAAATATTTCTAAGTGTATTCAAATGTCCACAAATCAATATTTTCTGCTCATCTTATCACAGATAGTCCATATCTAAAATAAATTTACTTCTTTTAAACGAAATGCAAAAATACTAAAATTTGCTTAATATATTTATGCATATTTAGAATTGTGAGTTTATGACTAAGAGTTTTCCGTTTTGATTCCTGTTGGGACAGATGATTCTCACAGTGGTAATTTCAAATTCATCCCTGATTAAGTCTTGTGTGTCAATATAAATAATTTAATATGAACGTAATTTAATCTTAATTCAATCTAAATTAAAACCAATGTCTAAATTTTGCAGCGTGTCGTAAAAAAGGAGAATTATCGACGAATGTAGTTGGCAGGTAGGTCCCTAGGCGTGTGGGCGCCCTCGGTGCGGTGGGTGGTCCTTGCACTCATTAGCCCTTATCTCGGACACAGGCCATTATCATTCTCCCAATGTTATCGCCACGGATTCCGAGTTGCCAATAAGCGAAAAAAGTAAAGCGGACGGAGCGAAAGCACAACGCAGAAGATGTTGTATTTTCGCGAATGCGAAAATTCATTAAGAGCGGCGGGCGCGTGCGAGCCGGGTCGTTACTTTTTTAAGGTCTGATTTTATGATATTTTGACGTGAAACTCCACAACGCGCGGTTATCATCCGTTCAACGAATTATTTGTGATAAAATGTTTAATAGCATTATAAATCCTGCAAGACTATAATATACATGTGCCTCGCTGTGTCTTATCTGTAGCCTTAGGAAAATTCACAATGTATACTATGCATGAATCTGTAAGGGAAAATATGAATTGTTTAGTTTTATGTGTTTTTATGTATTTTAAATATTTATTAAAAAATAAATAATATGTGAATTCGCGGCCAGTAAACTGTATTTTTGTATATTTGTACATTTTCACGATATTTTTAAGATTGTTGAAGTGTTTGTAAGTGTTAATATAAGGTATTTCGTTTGTAAGTAGGAATAATGTGTTTGTATGTAAACATAAATTTGTAGATAATGGTATTAAATAATTACGAGTGTAAGGTTCGTCTAAGATTGATTTAAGACAAATGTTTTATATTTATTGTAACTTTTTAGATTATGTTTGACCACTTTGATAACATAAAAAAGTTTCCCAAAAATTCAAATAATGATAAATTTCCATGGAATCCTCACTGTGATCATTTGTAGCTAAATTTTAACTTATGATAATATTCAAATTAGATTTACGACGAACAAATTATATGAACCTATTAGGAGTTTACATTTCGGTAGATATAATTCGCTCAACATTCTCGACTTAAAGATCTCCGGATCGATAAATAAATTTACCTAGTGCCTTAATTTTATTTAATGTTACTAAAAGTAATTAATTCGTAAAGTTTTTACAATGGAAACTTCCCTCGTGGGACTTGCGGGCCAGTTTTAGCTAAAGTTTTCTATGCAGAAGTTTATTTACAATTATTTTTATACAGTGTGTGAATATTTCCCTCCATTATTATTAAGATGAACACTTCACAACAATAATAATAGAGACAAAACAATATTATCAAAAAATACACATTTAAAAAATACAACATGTTTTATTTACCTTTTCCTTACCTCAACATATTTTAAGACCCCTGTTTTGTATGAATTCTTATAAATTGCAAAACAAACTTTTTAATGTTTTTAAAGTAGGAATATAAAATATACTGTACACGGTAAGTACATCAACCGATGGAGATACATTCTTACGAGATCTTTATTATAAGATGTAAATCTCGTGTGATAAAAACAAAATAAAGTTTTTTAGGAAACAATATCTTGACTGACTGATCAAAACCCAAGTTCGTCATCAAGGATAGTAAATAATGGTTTATTTATATAAAAATAGATAATATGTATTATATCACTGAGAAGGAGGCTAATAAGTTGAATGTTTTTTTTTCGTTTCGTATAAAATTAAAATTATACAGTTTACTTTGTTGCAGTTGTTTGCCGCAAAAGACATTAAAAATATATATTGCTCCTATCCATAATAGAGCTTGATCCGTCTAAAAAGAAATAGTTTACTAAATATTTTTATCTTTAGACCATGCACTAAATTTTGGAATGATTAACATGAATATGATTTATTATATACAGCTATAATCAGTAGCTTAGTTCAATTTATTTTTTAAATATTTCACGAATGATTTACAATTTTTCTTTAAACATACATTACCTTCTAATATATCCGAAAACTAAACTGCATAATAAAAACACATATAACTTTTAAATGTATTTATGGCCATTACAAAATTTTCTCGGCTCCAATGTGCGCTTCTTGAAAAAAATAAGTTGTATAAATTCTCACAAATCATGATTTGCTTACTTATTAAGAAGAATATATGACCTAATCAAATCAATAAAAGAGAAAATCAATAAGTAAGCATTTAAAAAAAATGCAATATCGTATACCGGTATATGTTACTTGTTTAATATCTCGAAATACTTGCTTACATTTGATTCGACACGATAAAATTTTTATATCAAAATTAGTTTTACTTTAGTGCACTCCAATATTCACAAACTATCGTCCTATTACATAAATCCACTCAATCCGGTTGGTCATTATTTCACATTGCGAAAAGGTTGCGACCCATTGCAAAAATCTGTGATGACGTTCACAGACTAACTAGGCAGACCGTAAGGTCTCGTATTTTATCCTAATTTAAATGGCCGTCTCTCCGGCCGAGTACTTGAGGGCTATGTAAATGAACTTTGAAGACCAAAGGTTGTATATTTACCGCCTCGTATGACATCATAGATTAAGTATAGCTCATGCGAGTGTAATTTTGAAATGTTATACAGAATTGTAATATGCAATTGAAGTGCATTTTGTAATATAAAACCAGCCTATTAGACAGGAGCATCTGGTATTAATTGCTACTAAAATTTTAATATGATTTTCTAACATTTTTATATAATTGATATTTCATATGTAAAATATCAGTAGTAATTTTAACCTTATTTATTACAGCATTAAACTATAGCGCTGTATATTTA
This sequence comes from Atopsyche davidsoni, assembly GCA_022113835.1. Taxonomy (NCBI): domain Eukaryota; kingdom Metazoa; phylum Arthropoda; class Insecta; order Trichoptera; family Hydrobiosidae; genus Atopsyche; species Atopsyche davidsoni. The sequence goes on from JAILWY010000023.1 coordinate 12,421,282, forward strand.
TAGCGCTTTTATGGCAATACAAGTTAAATAGAAATGTATTTTTAAAGTAGTTTACTTAAAAGAAATTAGATAAAAAATTCACAGACATCAAAAAATACCCATGTATCTATGCATTTTTTGTTTGGTAGCTTTTTGTATAAATTTTATTTAAAATATTTTATATTTCATATAGTACTAATAATACCACAACAAGTGATGTGTTTGTATTATGATCATATATGAGCGCATTTTTTTTAAATACCTCTTATCTTTAGAGGGGGTCAACGAATCTTCCACCGAATAATAAATTGTCAGATTTTAAAAATATGTATTGAAACATTTTTTTTACGAGCACATTGCTAAGAAATTTCTGTGTGGAAACCCTGTCGGAAATATTCTGCCCATTTGATGGGAAAGCACTGTCCTTTGATGGACAAAAGCGCTATCTGAGTATCGAGGTATTAATATTGGAGCCATAGTTCATGCGACCGAGGAGGACTCTCCTAAAAGAGCAAGTATTTTCTGTACAAACTATGGGACCATCGAGAAATGCTTTTCCTTTTAAAGACTTGGAAGTGGACGAAGCGGAAAATACAAAACCACAGTTTATTGTGTATATCCAATATGCAACAAATTTATTTTATATTTTTAATTTTGTCAAATAATATTTGAGACGGCAATTTTTATGAATTTATTAACGAATCCATTTCTCTACTTCTACTAGATATATATTATATATTCATAGGTCATAAAAACAAAAAAATCACATAATAGCAAAATGTTGATCTTATGATATTTACAAATTATTTTTTTCAGGTTCGTTGAGCAGAAGGGAAAGATTAATAAATGCCATGAAAAGTTATGATTTTGAAGTACAGTCTGATTCCGAACACACAATTTAATGGTTCTTTTTATTGTTTCGTGTAGCATCAACATATTGTTGACACGTGAAGCTCTGTTTTGTATTGAAAGTAAATTCATTAAACATTTAATAATTTCTAGGTTATAAATATTCATATTAAAAATTAATCCCAACACTGTTTTTATACGGAAATTAGGTTGTATGTTTTCAATAAATCATAATATTTATTGATTATTTTATCACGCATAATTCCTATTGATATTTTTTTATGCATTTTAGAATATAAATAAATTAATATCGATTAATATTCAGACATTAGTCTGGAACATCAACAATCAAGCGAAAATAAATTATTTTCTTAATGCTTACTTCTAATTCGCGTTGAGGATCCCCTTGGAAATTTTAATGACAAATTTGTAACCTTTGAAACTCACTGAGCAATATTCAAATTAATATGTCATTTGGATGAAAATTAATCAAACTCGCACAATATTTGAGTAATATTATTATGCTTCACAATTTTGATCAAATAAATTTAAATAATATAACAGCGATAACCGAATCCAAATTATAGGATTAATTTTAAATATACGATAAAATGCATAAACAAGTGTAGTTTTTATTTTATTATTAAAATCTATTTCTATAATAATTCTAACAAATAATTTTGAATTTTAATAATGTAAGTTATCATTTTATTGATTATAAAATTAAATTGCCGCTAAACAGTTGAATTAGGTAAATTATAAAATGAATAGTAATATATTCAACATTAAACGTGTACGATAATGTTATTTCAAAATTATTATTATAGGCATACTATCTAATTAAACCAAAATGTAGAAGTTATCTGCAGACATCACTCAGCGGCAGGAACTCCAGGCACTTCCAGCTCCAGACCTCGGGGATAAGATCAGAAGCTGGTATCTTCAACATCGGCCAAGACAACAGCCTCCGGATTAGCATACGGCCGGGCGGACGACGACGGCGATCTCAGTCCAGATATTGCAATCAAACACTATCGCCGGGGACTGCGCCGTTAATGTGTCTCCTGCGCCGTGTTACATTCTTGTATTTTGTTAGATGCATTCGCTGATAGATGAAATGGGTTTTTTGTAAGCTTGATGCTATGTTAGCTATCCTGTTTAATTACAATACTAAAGAAACTTAAGTTATATTTATGATATTAAAATAAGTATCAAAAAATAAATATATATATCAGATGCACACATTTGATTGCTTTGGTATGACATTTACCTCAGATTCAAACATATATATTATTCGACCAAGTCGATTGAATATTTGGAATAATAAAATGACGATTGAATGTTTTGACACTTATTCGTTTTGCAGGAATATACGTTAATCCAGAATCATACAGACATGTGGAGTCAGAGCGCTTACCAAAAAGCTACTCATCATATTTCCAATTGAAAGACTCTCGGTAATTTACTTAAAATACGGATTTCATCCGCTACTTTCCAGAATAATTTTGACATTTTTTTGTTTCATACTGGGTGGAAACAAAAAAATGAGTCCAGACACCTAATAAAAAAAAGATATATATGACAATTTATTAGTTTATAGATTGCGTATTTCCATGCAAGCCTTTGTTTCAGATATCACGAGAACTATCGGAATGTCTGTAATCGCACTTTCAATCGATCCATCATTCTGCGCGCAGTTCCCTTATTCATCGTCATTCAAATCCGCGACGAATCTAATCTCCCTGGCGTCACATTCCTTCCGGAGCCCTGGACCGGCGAGGCTTTCGTCCGGCGAGAGGACCAGTCGGGGACTCTTCACCCGAGGACGCATTTTCCAAGAAAACTCGTTCAGGTCGACAATGCCGCCTCAGCCGCACCGAGAGCGACATCTCGGCCCGGGTATCGACTCGAGCACTGTTATGTGAGTCAATATTGAAAGAGTGTGGTGCGAGGGAACTTTAAATATAACAATGACATGGCAACATTCAAACTAATAAATTATTATTAAAATATATTACAAGATCTGTCAGGTTACTATGGAAATAAACTGCTTGATGGGTGTGCGAAACAGTAGACCCAGTCATCAGTGTCAATTCTGCTTACGCCTATTTTGTCATTTTTTTTTTATCTGGAATGTTAAAATAGTCTCGCTTCAATAAGTGAAGTAGACATTTTTCGATTTAAGTACGTATTGGATTGAATCGGTGATCACTATCGCGACTCTCGGCGCTCGGTGCGGGAGCCCCGCCGGTCTGCTACTCGCAGACGTGGGCATTTGAGTGGCGTTTTTGTAAACGGTGTGCTCCATGACAATCTGCCCACACTTGTATCTCTCAAAATATTTATTCTGGCTTCTCGCGGTGTTTATTTTTTTAATTAAAGGATTGCTCTCTGCGAGGAAGCCACCTAGTCATTAAACTCTCTTTTTGGAGAGCATTGTAATAAGAATGACGTGCGACGCGAACGTGTCGAAAGATTCGTAAAGAAATAATCACACGTTTAACTTTTATTACATATTTATGATCTCGTATGCAAATGAAATAGATGTTTTATAACGGCAGTGTTCTAAACGCTTTTCGGTCGCGTATTAAAAAATCAATTCCGTGGAGAGAGACGGCCGCGTCCGCGTTTCCATCTCGTCTCCCGTTTTAATTTATATCATTGTAATAGTACCTTGTAAAACGCGCTCGTTCCACCATTTTCCCAATAAATAACGAGCGACACGATAGTTATTCAAGTTCTTATTCTAAAACGAGATACATTCGTACAAAAATGTCTTCCCGCTGTGTCCAACGTCAAAATGTTTGTTTCCAAATATTTACAAGAACATTTAGACATAAAATATATTATAGCCGCGCTACAGATATATGTAACAGATAACCGGGGGACGGGTTCAAGTAATTATAAATTGTGTATATCTGGAGGACAGATCTCGGGCGACCTTCTCGGCCGCAGCGCACTGTGACAATTAAAAAGGCTAAGTTATGAAGTCCTCCCGGACGCCCGCCGCGGACAAGCCCGGCTCGGCGAGCCACTCCAGCCACGCCACGCCAGCCACGCCACGCCAGCCACGCCACTCCAGCCACGCCACTCCAGCCACGCCACGCCAGCCACGCCACTCCAGCCACGCCACTCCAGCCACGCCACTCCAGCCACGCCACGCCATTCAAGGAAACATACGTGCTTCGTTCAAATCTTTTTTATGCGTGAGAATCCCATCCACGGAATTCCTTGGATAACTCGGATTTTATATCAGCCATTAGTGCGTGCAGATGACGCGTGTCTCGGGTGTCACCGATTTCGGAATTATGCCAGAGACCCGGCAAGCGTATTCGTCTCGCGATCTCCTCTTTATCTCATTATGTATGCGTATTTATCAGGTTAATAAATACGATTTACTGGCGATTAGTAACGTACGAAGAATAGTAAATAATGAGCGATATTGGAATTTTATGTTAATTGAGGAAATATGTTCATATCGGCATAGAATTGCTTCGTTGGGCATTAAAACAAAATGTCGCTTCTTTAATAAAAAATGAATTATTTCGTTCATTAACACATCAAGCACTCCTTTCTAAACCGAGATATTATTTTTTATTTGAAAGATATAATCAATAAATTAATAAAACTCCTGATTGTTTGAAATTTAAGGTTACCGCTTAATTTACATTAAAAACTTGAATCGATAATAAACCAGATATTAAGCATGTTAATATGAAAATCGTGTCATACACTGAGTTATTCTGATTTGTTGGGATATTAAAAAATAAGTTTATTTTATTACGTTTCATGCACTCATGTTTATTCTATTACACTGTAAACCACACTAAATACCTTTCTTTAGGCTATAAACTCATTGCAGATGCCTCGAATGTCATGACTCGCTTTCTTAACGAAATAGTTACTATGATCTCGTTAATACCTCGTTACATATTTTATTTTCCAAGATGTCCAAGACGGCTGAGATAAGGACAATACAGTACCGCCATCAGAATCTCAGGAATGCTCGCTCGAGCCTGGTGGAAAATCTTTAAGATCCTGAACTCCTGGTGTCGGCCGCGATCAGATTCAACATATAAAAGAAAAACATTTACAACTTTCTTTAAATACCATCAAAATATCAATCTACTAACATTTAATTGCAGTTTTAAGTGTTTACGTATATTTCTTAATTTCGTTTCTTTATTATTCTACTTTTTGGAATGAACCAGCCGATAATTTCGGCAATAGATGCCAACGGAAGACTTTAATCCAGCAATAATCCTAAATTAGAATTTATTAAAAAGACGTATATTATAATCAGAAAAATCTTTTATTACATTTTAATTATCTTTTTTTTATTCAGATATTATACAGTTAAAATTCTATAAAGCAAATACCATAAAATTATTGTGGAGATAAAGTTTATCTTGCCTCAACCGGCGCACGATAAATTTAATAAGTTTTATTGAGTTATTCGATAGAAACATACATCCAAGTACTTTCGAATAAATTTTACAATATACGCTACAATCTGAACGTGGTAACAATATTCTTCTTTCAATATCGTTGACCTATGCAGCGGACGCAGTTCTCTGCCTCCCCACACGTCACATAATTTGTATTAAAAATTTCTTACGGTTCCCCAATGGCTATTTACATTGTCATCTCGGAACCAAATGATCCCATAACTGTTTGTAAGCACATCATCGTTCAAGATTTTCTCTAAGTATTTCAATGCGCTCGGGTGTGTAATACATTTAACGATTTTAGAATTTAAATCTATAAAACCGAGGAGAATTTATTCACAAATCGATTTTTCGACTCCGGCGTAAATCGTGATAAGTCTGTGAGATGTATTACTTACGTCAAAAGCAAATGCGTAATAAACAATATTTTTTTATAAATATAATACTGAAATAGCTACATTGTTATAAACATAATTATAAGTTATTTATATGTGTGATACAATGAACGATATATAAATGTTTTCTAATTTTTTTTTGGAAATGCGTCATTGGTTTACCATGTAATATAATATGCTATAGAAATGCATTTTTTGTTCATCTTAATGAAATTGAAAAACTAACATATTTCTTAGTTTGTCTGACAAGAAAACACTTCACATGCTATATAATTTGTCATGCTATAAAAACACCTGTAGAAGGAAAAGGTTTTGATAGAAAAATATTATTACTACGTCTTAGCTTATTTACTTCAAACTCATATCATATCAAACGTATTGCACAGTCTTTGCGGTCAATTTATACTGTTTTAAACATTTCACAGGCGCTCAGATTTTCAGGAATAAAGTAATGCTAAACAGCAAGAAGGATACGATCAATGTCATAAATAATTATTGCTTGTATTTTAGATTCGCTTCCGTTGAGACGCCGGGATTTCGCCCGTTCGGCCAGGCGGATTCCTGGCGCCGATCACCAAACAACCTGACGACATTCGTAATTTTTATATTTTTAGATAAATAATGTATTTAATTACAAGTTTTCTATAAGCCATTAGTGTAATATCGAGCTGTCCGGTCGCCCGCGGTATCGGGAGGCATCTCCGCGGATGAGATCAGCACCGCATATAGGCTGGCGGGGCGACATTGAACTAGCCCCTCCCCCGCCCCTCCCCCGCCCCTCCCCCTCCCCTCCCCCCACCCCGCCCCCCGCGCGGTGACAATACGCGGTTTCCTAATATCAGGCGAGCATTATAATGCAGGAGGTCGTGGGTCGCCGGCGCAGCCATAACTCGCCCGCGGGGCGCCTCAACCCTCCACTGCCCGGGCGACTTGGAATTTTCAACTTATTTTTTTAACTTTCACTAATTCACTATACCGATTCAATATGCGTATTAATGTATTCTAGACAATGACGTTAATAAGAATATAAAATAATTCTTAGGTAAAAGTATTGTTTTAACTTCATAACAAGTGTACGAAGCAATTGAACTAAGTGAAAAAATATATTTTTTTTTTTAACTATTTTTTACCGAGTATTTTGTTAAATGTGATATTACAGTATGTTAATATGTTTATAAATACCTACATTATGTTTTGAAAGATTTATTTTGTTCAATTTGTAAATGGATACTTTTAGTTATTTCAATTCTGACTTTGGAGTCTCTATCAAGCATATAAAAAGTTTTTACTCCGATTCTACCGCTACTATAACCCCAATAAAAATATTCTACGAGCAGCCATTGGAAATACTCATAAGCTCACATTTTTAAGCTGTGTGAGTGTGTGTATAAGCGTATGCGAATTTCAATAAAAAAATTATGCTTTTGAGAGGTTTCTTCTCTTATCGTCTTTATTAATCTTCTTGTTTATTTTCATGGATGACGTAATTATTTTAACGTTTTTCAGTGTATGAATGGAACTGGATTTGAATCAATGGAATCGACAGATTAACAACGCTAATATATTCACAAATGTCTCGAGAACAATTCTCTAGAGAATGTCAGATTTTTTTCTCGGTAGACTTTTATTAGCTGTTATAAAAAATAGTTTAATTGAAATTGTCTTGTTTTATCCCGTTTAGGGGCAATCTTCTACGTAACAGTCAGGACTGTTAATTTACTGCCACGTAGCCGTCAGATTAAATGAAGATAAACAAAACAGCCTTGTTAATAGTATAAAAGTTTAATGCTCGGTTAACGTGTTCCCGGGACGTGAAGGGTTAGCGCACTGCACACCTGTCACCCAGATCTTCTTCTCTATCTCTTGATACTTAATTTTATGGGCCCCCAGTAGGATTCTTGAAATATTTCAAAAGAACTTAGAATTTTTACATTATGTGTGTATTACGGCTTTTCTCAAATGAAATCACGATACTGGTATGATTTATTGGATTTGAATAGAAAATGCGTTATTTGATACTGGGAAAACGAAATCAAGCAGGTTATATTTCATCAATGATTGAAAATAATATTTATTATATTCGATTCATATGTATTTAAATCATTATTTGTAATCTGAATATAAATAGTAATACTTGTTTTATAAATTAAGACAAAATCAGTATTATGTATAAAATATGCAACAAATAAGCAACGTCATCATTTGTTCTATATAACCAGTGAAAACATTCACATTTTTAAAACGCAAAATAATTTCTATTTCCTCATTTATTCATAGGAAATACTGTAAATAAGAATACTATTTTTCCAATTAAAACCTTTTAAGTTTTTTTTTTCAAAATAGTCTTTATTTTATATATTTAAGTTTTTAATATTTTCTACAGCTGTTCCACACGATATAAGTTTTGTGAGCAAGTGGTTTGTTTTGTGATATTTTACTGTTAACAGAACTTTTCGAGACAGTGCGCTACCAAAGCTCTCCGCTTCAGAACAGAAAAGTATAATCCTAATCAGACGGACGAGATCGGAGCGGCCAGTTATCCAAATTACCATACAAATAGGTTGGTCCCTCGTCTGTGAGCACCGTAAATTTGTATTTTATTGCGGAGAAAATTAAATATTATTAGCTAATAAATTTCTGTTATGAATAGATATAATATTGGACGGGACGGCGCACTTGGCCGCGCCCCGGGCCTCCCGTGCAACCTTTGTGAATTCCGCTTCACAAAAACCGATTGAAAATTACTCAATTACTACAAATTAACTTTAATTCGTTCCCATTTTTCGTCGGTCTTTTAAACTAATTTAACAGTCCGAACCGGTCGGAGAGCAGCTTTATTTTTTAAATTTATTTACTATTGCAAATTTATGAACGCCGCGCCACTCGGGGGTCATAACATTTCGGAGATAGCGCAGATTATTTTTCGGCTAATCAGGTAATATTGATTCAATATTTTGTTTTTATAGACGCTGGGGCAGAGCGCCATCGGATATCAAACAAAAAATTAAAATTAACATCGTTAAAAATTTAATAGCTAAAATAAACAGTGTTTTTTACTAGATTAGGTGAAGCGGGTCACCCGTTTTATTAACTTCTGAAGAGTAAATATAATTATTTTTTATTAAATATTTAGCTATAAAATTTTAAATATTCACATTTTAGTCTCCTGGGGTATCGCTGAAATATATCCCATTTGACTAATCGATTTATTAATAGGCTTCTAATGAATCGCTAATAGGGTGGCGCGAGGCGCAGCAGGGAGAGGTGATTTAGAGTGCTGGCGGCTCACCCCGCAACTTGCTCATTATTCCCATAAATCCATTTCCAAGTCGCTGGCCAAACAGTGTTCCTAGATGCGCGCGATAGGCGCGACACCGGCGCGGTGGCCCGGGGAGCCCGGCTTATGATTTACACGCCGGGAGGCCGAGCAGGATTCCGCGAGGGATTAGCTTCTTGTTCCCACAGGTGTCGCACGCTCTGGGTCAAATGCCAACTGCCTACATCCGCCGGGGAGCTGCGAACTCTTGCCCCGCCGGGAACAAACACCGAGCGTCAGGTGGGCCAGCTAGCGAGATAAGGCTAATTGGACACCATTTATCAAATCGAATTGAATGGAAAGGCATTTTTAGAGTTTTCGTATTTCCTGAGTTTTGTGGATATTAGATTCACTGGGCTTCCGGCAGGCTTGTACGAATTTTTATTAATTCACCTGTAGGAGTGCAAATTATGCATCATGCATTCAACGCCAGCATTTTGCTGGATACTTTTAGCCCATATAAATAAACTGCTTCACCTGTAAACATACCTATTTGTGCATGTTTGAATTTTTTTTCTAATAGTTATGAAGATTTTTCATAAAGGTCTTGGGCGAGTCTTCTTCTTCCTAAAGAGAAATATAATAACATAACAATAAAGCAGCATTGAAAAAATCGTGAGCTTAAACCGAAGTTGTCCTACATTTTTTTTCAATTCTGCTAAGATTACGTGTTACGTTGTACGTTTCTACGTTTATATATCGTTAATCAGTAAACAGAAAACATTTAAGGCCAATTATGAACTGCAAAATAATTACGAGTTTAAGATAAGTTTTCTGAACACTTTTTTATCCATAATGCATTCAAATTATGTTTCAATTCACTAAAAACTATTAACACCACGAATAAAAAAGCGCACGCTCAATAAATCCTCCACACTTCATATTTGCTATAATTTTCCAATGTAAAATTTATTAGGTCATCTGCATCGATTGCTGAAATATCTAAGTTTCATACATGGATGATTATCGCACGGTCTTAAAAATAATTATACATTTTAAATATTCACTCCAGTATAAGCAGCGCCCGTCCGTGGGAAAACAATCTCTTCACTTACCGAGTCGTCGGAACTGACCATTAAAAAACATCAGAACATCTTTTATCTGTCGTATGATAAGTTATAAAAATAAAGAGCCAGTGTGACCACGCTATTATTTCAAAACACGAGAAACAGCGTTTATTTTACTACTTGAATGACATCTGAAATACAATACTTTAAATACAAATATGTTCATAATAATTAGATCCCCTACCAACGGGCCGTAAAAAAAATATCATCTGCTTTGTTTTATATGTAAATATTTGGTTTCAGGGCGACATCGAAGTCGTCATATTCACGAGCAGAGGCTGCCCGTCGAATAAATGTCATCTTTAATATGCTGGCCGATAAACAGCGCTGGTTAGGGCGACTCGTCCGCAGAGGCGACCTGGGGAATCTCCACTAAATCAACACCGCAGGAATGGGAACTGGATACTTCTGGTAAAATATTTTAAATCCTCCATCCCTTAATCATAGTTAAATTATTCAAATTACATTTTCACAACATGTTCCACATTTTTTATACTTAATTTCACTTGATATGGTAATATTTATTTAATGATTAATTTGAAGTTTATCGTTTATTTTTGATGAATTTATTCCACTTTAATAATATCTAAAAACAGACTAATACATAGATATATTAATAGGTATGTTTCGGCCTAATTTATATATATTTATTGTCAACAACAAAATTGTCAGTTCGATTCTGTACAAAGGGATACCTCACTGTTAATATAATTTCTAGAAGTTATTATCGCTCAAAGCATTTTCTACCAGCATTAATTCGCTTTAATTTATAATATGAATAAACGACGATTCCCTGGGAAGGTTCCAAAGTCTCGGCCGTCTGTGTCGCACCCGCGCAGCCTGCCCATCCAGTCCCGAACTAATGTGCTGGCACCAGCAGGTTCAGTAATATCACATGTCAAGGATTCCTCGATTGCCTTCCTAACTCACACATTTTTTTCCACATCATCGTGCTCAAGGGCACAACATTATTTGATGAGGAAAATTGTTATGATATTTAACACTTGTACTTAATAATAGTACTTACCTAATGTTATATAATTCTGTTGAGTAATAAACATTATATTTTGATCTTTGCCTTTATTTTTATGCTTGCTAGTTTTTTTTTACGACTTGTGATTTTGTCCAAATTTATACCATTTTACACGCGATGTATCGATACTTAAAAGTTAAACCATCGTTTTATACATTTTATTGTATACCTAAATGACTTTTAAATGTTTCATTAAATATATTAACATATAACTATCTTCTTTCGTGCGTTAAACCCATAAAAAACACTTTTTTTAAAAGCAGTGAAAATACCTTCGTTGTAGAATCGCATTTTTACAGATATACTGATCATATCAGAAAACACACGGAATATAAAAACAAGCAAGTTATGTATCATTAATTTAACATTCGAGTTTGGCTTGCGAAGTGAGCTTCATTGAATCCGCTCCGGAGATCTAATCTCCTACTTTTGATCGTCTTGACGCGTTAGGTCGGTCCAACAGGAATCCGTTTCGTTACAATATTTACATGCCTACCGCATGCTTTATAATCATAAACGTGCTAATAAAATAAAGCAGCAAGGTACTGCAAATTCATTAAATCAATACTAAAGTAATGTGGCTACCTGCTGACGCATTCTCAAAGAGCATCACACAGCGTCTAAATTTTATCAATTGATAAAATATTTTACTTTTACAAAAGTTATTCTTCTTATATTTACTGAAATAGTAAGTTTCGTTCTGTAGATATTTTAATACCAATTATAAAGCATACTTTTAAATTTTATAGTATATTTGTTTTTAAAATGTATTTCAATGTATTTAAAATGTAATTTATGGAAATAAAGTGTAATTTTGTTTAAGAAAACAATAATACTTAATAGTGTTATTGCATTTAATTTTTTAAACGGATTTTCAAGAAAAATATAAAAATTAAAATATACGCATTATGTACGCAAATAACAGAAAAATAAATTTTGTTGTCAATGATAGAGAATATTAAAACAGTTACATAAATATTTTTAACGGCCTGATATACAAGGAGTGAAATATATACAGCTAATTATGAATATCAAACGCCTTATATTATAAGCTAGGTCAGCTAAGAGCTTTTGCTGCTGGAAACTTTTAACATTAAAGATATTCGACAAATCAAAGGCAATAGTCATGTTGCTCTAAACAGTGAGTGGTCATACATCGACTATCGCATACCTGTTCAGCCATAAGAAAATACAAGATACTAAATGAAACGAATGTCACCTTCCATCATCGTAGAATAGCCTGAAAAGTTGGATAAGTTATAAATATAAAGAAAAATAAAACATCCTGGTGGATTTATACAGATTTGTGTGTACTGCATCCACTTCCTAGTCACATGTGTGCACATCAATAGAATTGATTGATTGACTTGTTGATAATGTATCTTATATAAAAGCTCACTAGTTTCATGTCTATATACTCACAGGTTAACCGTAAAATAAACGAATTAAATTCACACTTTTATAAGTTTTTAAAACAACTGTTTGCACTGTAAAGACAAAAAACTCATTTTAAAAAATACACAGCAAATACTAAATTGAAAAAATTGAATAAAAAAAAATAGTCTCCAGACGTGTATTTAACGTTTTTAAGTTAATATTATTAATTAAAACAAACAAAAAAAAGTATCGCCAGTAACATGTTTTTTTTTTTCAAAGCTACGGAATGAATCTTGTAGGTAAATACTCGGTTTACTTAAATCAATCCAAAGAATTTAACATCCTATTTCAGATTGATTAGGCGATTCTCTGAAGCGGAAAAAAAATTGAAATTGATTTCGGCATGTCACAAATAATGAAATACAACATCGGCATACCTTCCTCCGTCGATAATCGTTCTCCTCCAGAAAGCCACGCTCAACCTGCGGAATAGAAAACACTTTATTTTAAAAATAAAAAAAAATGTCCAGCACGCGTTTGGCGGCAGGCCGGCCGGCCCCAGGGGACGCCAACCAATTAATAATTATTAAAATATTATATCACATTAAAAATTCTGCCATGTGTTACATCTGAACTGAGACATAAATTCAGAATTGACGCGCGTGTTTTTGTAGAACGTTTTTAAGAATCAATTATTTTTCAGGCAATTTTTTTTGCAGACAAAAAATATGTGGATCTTTAGATTTACGGTTTTCCATATTTTTTGTCAGTTATATTCAAGTTTTTTGATGTATAAACAATATATATATATTTTTAATATATCTTCAAACTAACATTTTTTTTAATAAACATATATAAAATATTTAGTGATACTTTTGTGAGTATGATGTGAGTAGATATATATTTCTATCAGATATTTTATTTTTCAAAACAACTGATTGACAGAAAAATAAAAATTATTTTTTGATAACCGAACTATAGGGTTAACAGTTTTTTTTGGTTTTTTGAAAAATCACATTTTAATCAACGCACAATATTTTGCTAGTTATAAGCATATCTTTTTTGTTGCTGCAAGAAGTAAGATTAAATATTGCAATATTTACTTTACGGAATACTCAGGTACTGATCAACAAACCTGACTACCATATTTATGACATGAATAAGAAAATTATAGAACGTTGAATCTTACAAAATAAGGAATATTTATTTCATGGCAGTTGGCAGGCCCTGTATCGAAAGAACATAACAAATATCATTAATCGGAGTTAGCGGTGACACGAATTTATAGCCCGCGCGCCCGGGGCCGCCTCCTCTTCTTTTCCTCGGTATTTTATATTTATATCTGCTATCACCTACTCGGGGTGCTCGGCCAATTACTAGAGTGGGGACTATGTCGTCATCCGCGGTGCCATACCTGTGGACTCGGCTGAGGTTACTGCTCGTCACCGTACAAACGGACACAATATACCTGTTTTTTTTAAATCTGAAAACGCTTGCATAACATTTATCACTCACTTAAAAATAAATTTGATTTCTAAAAGTATCAATAAAAATAGTATCAACATTCCAAAGTGTATAGTTTATTGTTTGGGATAGTTAGTAATCACAATAATATCTTGTATAATAATCGAAAATATATATCATTTTTTTTGTTGGACTTTTTCAACTTAGATCATTGTTTGGTTTGAAACCGTTTAAATCAAAAGTAAAAAAGTCATTAATTAAAGAAAACAGTAAAAATCATACAATAGAATTTCTTATATATTAAAAACTAAAATAAAACAATATTTTTTAGGAAAGGTAACACTAACATCCGTCCACTGCCTAGAGAATGAGTATATCTCCCCAACAGTTGAACACAGCATGGTCACCCTAGCCATAGCGCGTGTCTAACGTCTTATGTGAACGTCAATCCACGTGCAAGCGCGGCTTCTGCACGTGTCCAGAAATCTGACAGCTAATTAATACACACGGCTTAGTTGTACATAAAAAATGCCGTTGCGCTTGTGAAAAATTTATGTGTAAGAATAATTATTAAGAAGGTTGTTAATTTTTATTGGGATTCATTTGGGCCAAAGCGTATTAAAAGAACGTATAATTTGTACCCATGTGCGTGTAATTTAAATTGATAATCGCCAATGGTTTAGAAACTAATTAATATTTTTATCACTTAAAATACTGCCGCTATGAAAAATATCGATCTTTGTGAATCTTTAACTAAAATTGATTCCGTTGGCTTGGACAGCAGAGAAATGACGCCGAACTCAGCTGAAGCAGGTCGGCTGCTGTCTGTTGGACCAGACACATTTTAAAATAACGTAAACGTTATATTTTAAATAATTATTTAGTGAGTATTTATTAATTTTACTAAATTATTATTTAAAATTTTAGTTGAAATACTACTTGGGTCAGCTTATTTATATACGCTTACTCGCTGTTTTATTTTTATTATATTTTGGATACAAAAAAAAAAACATTCTTAAACAATATCTTTTATTACATAGAAAATAAAAAAAAAACTTACTTTTTCCGTAATTTAGATATTTTATGTGCATTGAAATGCTTGTATTTATATGATAATTTGAATTATAATGACATCGTTTATGATATTTCAATATACTACTGGATAAGAACCTCCCAGAGACGACTTCTCTTTTTAAGCATTCCTTGTTTGCTAAAATTAACTGCCTGAAGAATAATATAAAATATCTTTAAATAATAACTTATATTATAATTAGGAACATAAAATTTTATATAAGTGACAGAATTATTCCAGAAATTGGTTGCAAATACGCGGTAAATACTTTTATTATACTTAAACTGATTAAATAGGTTTACCATCACGTTTGATCAAATTCTAACATTCAATGTTAAATCATCTCAGGTCCTTAGAAATAAAAATAAACATATTTTCTTTACGTAAATTTAACTCTGTGATTGCACTCACTGATATCGTGTGAATAATGAGTACATCATAAAACGTTTAAACACAATATTTATTAATGTATCGGTTACCCCATACAAGGCTTTCAATGAATATTATATGTACGTAACATATTAATTTTCAGTAATATAACCATACGTCTATTGAAGTTCTCCATTAATGGTCAACTTCCTTTGCGTACATCCCTGCATATCGACACCCAGACCAGACGTTTTGACGCACTAATGATCGCTCATTCTCGGACTAACTAATGACTAAAGATTACTATACATATTATACCTCCTGAGCAGTATATTCTATAATCTGCAGTACCGAAGGCTCCGCTACAAAGACTGCATAACGCCATAGAGATTTCACATAACGGCAGGCCTCACACGGCTGAAAGAAACCTGCAAATATAAGTGTGTGCACGGAGAATAGCGTGGCGGTGCGAACTTCTTATTAACGTCTATCGTGAAACACCACAACATACGAGTACAATGTAAAAGTGAACGTCATATAATATATATATAAATTATAAACTAATATTTTGTAAATATATCATTTATCTTGAAGCTACATTGACGACTTACAATAAGTATTAGTAATATTCGCTGCACGCGCCGCTCCGCAAGCCGCTAGCTGCCTCGCCACACCCAGGCCGCACTCTAACCACTCTTCACTTCCTCTCCTGACCCGTGCACTCTCTTTTCTCTCCCATCTCGCATTTTTACAGCACATCCGATATATTGAATCATTAATCGTTGTCATTAAAGCAAAGGTCATAGTGTGCAGAGAGCTCCCCGTGCGCTTCTCCCGGTACAGCTGGCCAAGCGCTAACGAACACACTGGCAAGCAAAGTTACGACTGTAATTGCGTCTTAAATCTATTATCTGACTTTATTATATTGTGCTTTTTCAAAGGTTTTACAACCGAGATTATCTGGAAATGCGCTTAGGAGGCAGGCATATGTAGATAAATCATTGAGCATCATACAAACTAAAATTTAGTTTCTAGGTAACAAAGTACCAATGTATCTAACGAAATGCATTGTAAATTGTTTTTTTTTCAAAACAAGCAAATTCATGATAAATAATGTGAATTGTATTATTTAATATATTTAATAAAAATGTTGGCTTTTTGGTTAAGTTATTGGATTTTAGTCAAGAGTTTTGCTAACCATTACCCTTTTTGATATGAAAATTCTCAATTGATGTAGATTGAAATAAGTTGATACATTTTTATAATATTAAGAAACCTATTTTGTATAATATTTTAATAAATTGCTCATATTTGACATTGATTTGTTGATTTTGAGAATGAGTTTTGTGTTGTTCTCTTCAAAATGCTGAAAATATAGTATTTTTGAGAAATTCGCGCTAACTTTGAAGTGAAAATGATGCTTTTGATTGTAATTACAGTGACTTATTTAAAATATTAAGCAGATTTTATCATACTTTTGGCTCGTTTTTTTGAGTAGTTTAAAATAAACAGCTCTGTTAATATATCACTACGATATAAGATACGTAAAATACGACTTTTAATGTTTGTTTTAAAAATAATTCTGTTGATGGACAAATACATGTTTTTTTTCCTTCGTGTTTATGTAAGTATGTCGCATCGTGTACTAGTATGGATTAGTACAAAAACGGAGTGTGTTCTGTTTTTTACAATGAGCTTGTGAGTCTCGGTTCTATCTTGATTATTTGAGTTTTGAGCAATCCGTTGACATGTCGCATTAATATGTTTACCTACACGCGGCGAGCCCAAATTAAGCCGCCGCGGCGGTGACGTCAGGGCCGAATAAATATTTTGACACTTCACGGATTTATGTTATTGGGGACAAATTGCCCAGAAATCGTCCGCTGCTGGCCGATAATGTTGCCATAAATCTCCAGAAATATTTCACTGTGTATAAACATAATCAAACCATAAATTGAATTCGATTCTGGCCTTTGGAAGCAGGTTTTCAATAGAAAAACATCGAGACAGTCTATTGATTTTATTTATGTTCTCCTTTACAGTCGGAGATTCGTATTTATGATATCATTTAGCAAATGCCGTTTTCGTTGTAATTCGTAAAACAGTTTTCTAAAAATATCTCAAGCGATGACGAGTGGAAGCTGTACAACAAGTGCTAGCATCTTCCGCCGCGATTGGTAATTATCTTTTTAGAGAAAATTGCTCTCAACAGCCGGAAACATAATTACATGTATTTTTTATTGATGCGCATCCGTGGTCTGAAACATAAACATTATGGACTTGTATGTTTTGAATTTCAATAAATCCGACAAAACCTACAGTGAACAGAACCTTCTGTTCCATAAAAGTTCACCTCAACTAACCTAACAATTAAGAGACCAAAATATTTGTCTTCGGTCTTTGCCTTATAATGACTTCTCGCTATTTTACCACCCCTATTTATTCCGAATAACATGCAATAATACATATTCTAATTATACAATATTTTATAAGTTATTTATTAATATTTTTACTATTGTGTTTTTATGATCACTTCTATAATCAAATAAAAGTTGACTGACATTTTTATTATCTATTTTTAATTATATGTATTAAAACTTTAGCTAATTGTATGGTCCGCTACAAACATTTAGATGAAAGACAATGTTAATTTTTTGGAAAGGTCACAACATCGAGTTCTACCTCTGACATCACAAGGAAAAACTATAATAATGACTGGTTTTGCATGCATTTGATCCTCCCGTGCATCACAAGTTTACACTTGATAAATATAGTTTGTTATATTCATAATTAATGTTTGAAAATGTCTTACCTTTTAATAATATTTAAACAAAACAGACAAATATAAAAATACATATAATTTACTAAAGAAAATAAAAAGTATTAAATTAAGTAGCAGGTTACTAATATCATTCACATTTTTTTTTTGAAAACTCTTTGTTTTTGTAAACGTATATCTTAATAAATTGATTATATTTATAATATGATAACAACATACATATTATATTGCATAAGCGTAGTTGTAAAACATATGTATGTTTGAATATGCTCACCAATAACGATAGCGCAACGTGTTCACGTACACATTTATCTATTGAAACATTGATATACAAGCGGTCGTCGAGTACAGCCATACAAACAGTATACCAGTCACAAACCAGATACAATCTACGTATTAAATTCTAGTAGTTATTCTATCATCTAGTTTACAAATCACCAGTGCAGATGTGTTCATGCGCACTGCGCCGTTCCGCCCAATAAACCAGAAACTCGCGCACGCCTGTGGAAAACTGGCGCCCGCTATTGGTCCGGCGGCCGGCCAATAGGAAACCCGACCACAAAATAATATATTTTAAACTGGAGCGTAAATTATTTAAATTGCGCACATTTGATATGTCCAGGCGTTTGTCACAGCCGCGCGGCTTGAGCGCGGCGCCCGACATTCTAGTCACTCCTGGAGGCTGTGAAACGCACGAGCGTGTGTGCCTACACACAAGTGTCTGCTTGTTACATGACAATAATTACTTTTACTATATAAATATTTAATAAATTTACATATTAAACCGGTAGAAATTTCTTTTGTATTAAACGCGGTTTAAGTTTATCGATTCAAACATGAAACAATGAGAAAAATCTTTAATTTTTTTTCGAAACGGTTGAGATTTAAGTCCACATTATCCGGCTATAACGATCACATTATCTGATTTTAATACCAAAAAATACATATTTAGTAAAATACAACTAGATCTTTAATACTTTTTATTTCAATTTGTCCAATGCTGATACAAATTTTCTTCTTTTGGTTCAATTAGTATTTAGCGGGTATGACCCAACAAGCAAACCAGGTTCTAAAGTTCTTCAACGTGATATGAAAGATATATTTAACATAAATATTTAAACAGCATTGAAATCGTTTATCCACCAGTATTATTTTCATTGCGATTTGTAGTTAAATGGTCTATTTTTATTTTCTAAATTTAATAATTTCAATATGAATCGCTGAAAGATTTTTTTAAACGATAACTTGAATTTAATAAGTTGAATAAAACACGAAAACAGCATAAAAATGAATAAACTAAAATTTAACCCACTTCGAATTCCTACTCTGAAAAAACTCAACTAGGTACTTCGAATAACTCTGTTTTTTTTGGTCGAATCTTCCCAAACGAATGTCTTATATCTGTCCCCCGACAGGTACTAATGGCTACTACGCTATAAGGAGAGGCTTCAGTTTACTCATACTGACACACGACAGCACTGCCGGGAACTAACGCTGTCGTGGACTTACCTTTCATATTTTAGGGCGAATAAATATACGATAAGGTATGCGAGATATATGAATCACATTCGATTTCCCGCGTTAACTTTATTAACCTTTATATTTCTTCGTAAATATAATATATTATGTACCTACTTGTATCTGTCGATATAGAATTTCGTATTATGCGTGTTATTTATAATATATTTGTGTTCTTAATATTATTCTCGGTGGGCGAACGCGTCGAAGCGTCAACCCACATGGATGATTTGTGGAGACCTGGTTCAATTCCTTATTGGTTCAATTTCAAAGCAACTCGCATTGACATTTGAACCCCAGCTAGGAAGTTCCTTAACTGCCTAGAAATATTGGGCTATAAAATTCTTTTAGACAGCATTAGGCCACTTCGTCCGCGACGAGAGTTGATCCACACAGTGTGTTGGTTTGTGGCCAACTCAGCGATGCGCCCGGTCACCTCTTTTTGTATGGCACTTGAGATGGAGATGAGGACCGCATAGCTCAACGTAAATTTGTGTACATACCTCTTGAATCGAAGACTCCAGATTCTAGATATAGATTCCAATCGCAGAGACTAATACCAACAAAATATTTTTAGGTGAATATATTATTATCGAAAGAATGAATCTGATATTAATTTGAATTGTTATAATGGATTATACTTTTCTATTGTTGAACTGCTGTATTAAAATTAGTAAAAATGAATTTTAAAAACATATTACAAAATTTAACAAACTTTTAAAGTCAACAAAATTAAGGGAACAAATTTATAAATTACGATAAAACAATTAAATGTATGTGTGCGAGATGTGATTTTTTGAAATTATTTCATGTCTTTTGTATTTTAATTTTTTTACTAAGAAAAACTCTTAATAAAAAAATATTAATTGCATCAAATAAAATTTTATAGAAACTAGACAACAAATTTCGAAATCTAATCTCGAGTAGGAAACAGCAAATGAAAACACCCACGGAATATGAAAATCGATAATTTAAAGTGCTACCGGCAAAACAAAGCACAGATTTCAAAAGATATGTTTTGAATAAACAGAAGAAGCTAGAAACGATTTAAAAAGATACTCAAACTGACATAATTTTATTATATTTCTATTCATATATCAACCCACTAAAAGATTATTGTATTAAAAGTGGCTGCGTCTCGAATGCGTAAGCCATTTTTCAGCACTTGAGTTGAAATTTTATATTCACATGGCAGACCTCATTTCAAGATTTTAATTCCTACTTAAATCGGATTTTGATCCGCCTATGTAGAGTGTCTACATATTTAGAAATGTGATTTTGTGCTAATGTTAAAATTGAATTATCGAGTCAGCTTCAAAATAGTTTTAATTAATTAAGACATTATTATTTTTCTTATCTTAAAATATTGATAGACTAAAAATATTAATTATAATTAACACGGTTTTATTCGCATATTTATACTATTTACAAAAAAGCGTGAAAAAAACTCGGACTTGGAGAAAACCAACCAATAATTTATTGTGATAACAGAGGTTTTTCCAATTAAAAGGTATTCTTAATATGCCATTTTTTATAAGGGATGTTAAAATTATTGAAAAGATAAATTTAGAAAATAGAAAAGTAAATTTATGGAATATTAGTAAATAATGTAATATTTCATTTTTCTTGTAGCAGAATCAAAAGATATAGAAATTAAAAATTAAAAAGCTTAGTGGTTTAAAGACTCAGAGCAGCTAACGAAATAAAAAGGGATGAAAGTATATCAAAACGAATAGCAGAAATACCGGTTCTATTCATTTGTATGATTTTGCCAATATAAATGAATTATTTCTGTTTTTCATTTACCGTCTTTATATTTATTATTATTACATTTTAAAATTTAGCACGATTTTTAAGATCAACATAACAGCTTCATCGTACATCGGGCTACTTAATGATATTCATTTTTAATTAGGCGTCGATGCAAAAAATAACACAGCATAATATTATGATTTGATTTTTTGTTAATTATAAAAAAGATCACTCAACGGTACTAATACTTCCTTGACAACGTCCTCTAAATGTCAGTAACGATTATAATATGTCGAGGTTAAGATGTGAAAAATTATAATATCGTTTAAAAAAGATCATGCAATCCCATCTATAAACTACATTATAATAATATGAAATTTGAACTTCTTAACCTACAGAATCACGATCATTAATCATCACATCGATTGATTTGCTAACTAGCTTCTAAGGAACAGTTAACTTGTCTATTCAATTCGTAACATTTCACTTAAAGGAAAATTTGAATTCACGGGTTGAATAAAAACTATAAACCCATAAATAAATAGAAGTTTCCAAAAAGCTCTCCAGAATTATACATATTTTTAATTAAAAATCAATAAAGCACCTGAACACGGATATCACATTTCATAAAATAATTATTAATATATGCAAATCTTAATAATTGGGCACCTTGTTTTCCCATCTAGCTGCTGTTAATTTTATATCGTTATAAAAAAATAAACAGGCGTTTTATTAATTTTATATGAAAGAAATAATGTAATAATGTTGTGACGGAAATATCCATTGCGTTATAATACGTTAGTGATATCAAATTTCAAACATTTATTTCATTTTTAGCGCGTCAATTAATAACAGATTTTATTTGTGATACAGGACAGACTTTTATAGCAAAATATTTTTATTTTTCCTACATAATCTTTGGAATATTTACGTAATGATATCATTCTTTCTTGCTTTTTTTTTTAAATAATAATTTTAATACACTCTCACGGAAATTCATTGTTTTTTAACCGTTATTATTTTGTGTTAGAAACTGTTTGGTACATCTTATATATCGCATGTCACGTCATTTTCGATTGCGGCCAATAAGAAATGCTACCTTTTGTGGAACTTCTGGGTCGCTTGTCTTTTTGTTTATATTCACTCTCGCGAAAGCTACTCTTCCAACTTCCAAGAAGAAGTCTCCCGAGTGGGATTCGTACTCACGACCGCTCCGTCCCATGACCTTGCCGTCTCCTCTAACTCTTCAGTTCGAATTTGTTCTAAATTCACGATGAGACTTCCATTAATCATCGCGGGGAATAGATGCCCAATATGACGAGCAGATGTACATGAAGACATAATTGCAACATGATACACTAATGTTGGATCACGATCGAGAGGCTCACAGTTCGATGAATGTCTAATCAATGATGCGACTGCCAGAGCTGGTGGTCTAGAACGAAGCTTAAAGTATATCCTTATTGACGACTTGGGATTTTTATAAATATAACGCTGTCGTGGAGTTCAAAGTTTGAGTGAAAGGAGATAATTTTAAGTAAATTTTAAATTTATAAAACATGCATAAATTTACTATAAATTCTTCATAATATTAAATTAGAGATATCGTTTTTTTTACAATCTACTCTAATTTTTAACACAATCTGGCTAAAGGAACAGAACAAAAATTGTTTATGCAATATGATTAAATATTAAATAAAATACCAATATATTTCACCTGCAACATCACTTTAGAAAACAAGATACCACAATTGCAATAGCTTTCACACAACCATGCATTTCATAGCATTTCGCATTTATTTCTCGCAGTGCAATTTCAATTATCCAGTTTCCTCTTAACGTATGAATCAAAGTACCTACATAATATACTGAGGACGCTTTATTTTATATACAATATTTATGAGTTATAACACTTTATGCACTCTATACGGCGGCGGGGTCGGAGAGGCGCTGGGCGTGGGAGTGGGAGTAGTGCGGGACTCGCCTAGCCGAGACGCAAACCATGGCGAGGTGAAGCGCTACTCGGCGACAGGTGGCGGGGCTAGCTAGGCACTGGAGGTGGGCGACTTGCCGCATAGATAGTCAACTAGTATTATTCATATTAATAATAATGACATTATTCTTGTTGAGGGACAAGGCATTTGATTCGTGCTTAACTAAACTAAACAGTTTAGTTAAGCATCTGATGATGACCCAGTGTAAGACAAAATACAAAGTTACTTTTATCATTATAATTATGACATTAACACACTATTTAGTGAAAACGTAACATTTAATAACAAATGACATTATTTTAAAAAATTTACATAATCTTTACTATTCATACATTTTTATTCGTCTTTTTTTAGATTACTCCTGCAGATTGACCAGATCTACTTAATCATGAATTTATAACACACCAAGAAAGTTGGCAGGTGAGGCTGGTACTCAGTGAGAGGCTCGATATCCGTATTATAAACAGCGAACAATATCAGTCAGCATTCGTCAGTCACCGAAGACATCAACGCACCTCGAATTGGTGCACGAAACCCGCTGATTGGGAGTTCACGGTGCCGATCCCCTGTCGCCTCTCAACCAAGTATACTCCCATGAAGAAACGTCAAGTTGCTTTCAATGGAGATGTAACAGTAATAATTTTAATTTCGAATATTTATTGGCTAATTATGATTGTGTTGGGAAAAGTGTGGGCACGAAAGTAGACGCTATCGAATCGGTTGTTGCCATATTCGTATTATTATATTGTGAAAGAAGCACAAAAAGATATATTATCGGATAGAAAGATGAAGTATTTTAACTAAAAACATTCAGTAAGTTCTTTTTTTATTTAATAGAAATATTATAAGCACCTTATTTCTATTAAAGGTGATACTGTTGATTGTTCACTTTTTTTTTTAATGGTAAATGTATTATTTAATTTGTCACTTTTAGTAACAAAATTGATTTTTTACCGATTTTTAATAAACATATAAATATTTTGAATCGAATTGATCTAAACTTATATAAATAAATTCTTGATATGTGTAAATTTGGAAGAGTTTTTTTTTTATTTTTATTTTTTCAAGTTCTTGATGTATGTCAAACATACAAATACCACACGTCTTTCGATGTTTAAGATTCTAAAAATTGTACCAAAGATAACATAAATATTCTTTAACAAAAAGACTCTTGTCTTTATAATGGCCCACATCCCAACGCACACTTCTCGAGGCAAACACACACATGTGACATTTTCCAAGAACACAAACTTATTATAATAGCCTGGAACGACGTGAAACGAAGCAAAAACATATTAAACTCAGTTGGAGATCAACTGAAAACAAACTGTCGCATATTAAAACCCGTGTTAATGAGTACTCTGAATAAAATACGAGAATCAAATTTAAAATTCTCATCGAGCTTTATGCTCGGAGCTACTTTCAACCTGCGCTTGGACTGTGATTTAACGACAGTGATTCTCAGAACCTGTTTTTAATAATAATAAAAATGTTCCACCACTTTTCAACTAGAAAAATCCGATATGTGAGTTTTAGAAATAAATTAGATTGTTTTAAATAATTTTTTGGGCCATTCTTCTATAATTAATGGATTGTGATCTGTTTTCACATTTCAAAGTATACAGACTTGGTCGGAATTATTTAAAGAAAAATTAGAATAAATGTCCCATAATTGATAAAAAATACACAAGCCTAACAGGCCATTTGCCTCAGATTTAATGACATTCCAATAAATTATACATCTTAAGTATATTGTCAGTGAATATAAATTTTGAAGATCAGCTATCAGTGACAGTTGTATTTGCATAAATAATATCATTTTACGAGTATATTAGAACTGAGACAGGTGCAACTCTCTTTCGGTTGATATCAATCTTGAATTCTGTAATTTACAAAAATAAAAGAAATAGTTATTAAGATTCTTAATGTTTTTTATACAGATCAAATCAATGGGGAAAAACCTTAAAGAAGCCTTAAAAATATCTTACGCATTTAACAGTTTGAATATTAATGATTTGAATCCCTCACCAACAGAAGATCTAATACAGAACCACCTGTCTATGAAACTAGTCCATCTGCTTGACAATTGAGAGCCACATAAAAATCGTTTAAATTCATATGTATGGCCTTAGACATAAAATGTGTTTAGTTTCATTTCATAATGAAAAAAAACCATCGTCAAAAATAAACTTTAGTTTCAGCATGTTTATATTGCTTACATACAACTTTTATTAATAGATTTTCTACCTTTTTGTCATAAATCGTTGTTATTCAGACTGTTCAAGTAAATTCAAGTCTTTTTCCCAACTATATCTTTATTTTTCAGGCCTTATTTAAACCTCATTTATTATATATGTAAAGCGGTTGTTTTTTTTTTTATATTTGTATGACTATTGACAAAGGCGCTTCAAATCTATAAAACGTATGTACTTTTACTTTGTTTGTGTAAGTACCATTATTTATATTGGTTACTAACATTTTCATGTTGATTCTTAAAGCTGACGCTACCTTGAATTAAAGACGATATTTAAATTTTAAATAAAATTTTCACAAACCATGATTTTAACAGTATATTTTAATGTTTTCATAAAACATGAATTTTATGGTTCTCAATTGTTATTTGTAAATAATACACGGGCGTAGAAGCCACCTCCGAGCAGCGCGGCCGGGCCTGTCGGGGCCATGCATCACGGGTGTTTGAAGTGAGTCGAGGTACATGCGCCGGCATCGCCGTCGGCAGCCCTGACGCCGGAACAGTTTTCCATTCCGAAACTATGAATAGTCGCACGACAAAGTAAGATAAATTAATCTCTGAGCCGTTAATCCTGCGAACCAGGGCAGCTAAACATTACAAAAATCAAACTCCGATTTGGTAAATAGCATGCTTTGCGTATTTTTTTTAGTCCTCTGAACATGCCAAAATTGTAATAAATCAAACGTGTTTATTATATTTTAATAGTGTTGCTAGGTTTTGGAAACCGTTTTTATTAGAAATACTGTAATTTTGGTGTTATCCTGCGTGTTATGTTGATATTTCAGATATTTTCTTCCTAAAAGACAAAACCCTATATTTGGCATTTGAATAAAAACGCAGCTTTACACTCAAAAGCATAAAAAAATATTATTTGTTTATGTTTTAAAACTTTATCTAAGATCAGTGTATCTAATCAGACTAATATAGTACTAGTATCTATCAGATTTGTTGGGAAATTGCATTATAAAATGTAGTATATTTTCCACTAAACTTTCATAAATATCATTTTATCTGCAATTTCTAGTATAATCTTTTTATAAAACCAGTATTACTTGAATATTTCAATATATTCTACCCTTTCTCGATTTTTTGCCACGAATATTCATTAAAATCTAACAAGATTATTCAATGTAAAAATTATCAGTATTTTAAAATTAATATACATTTTATTTTATATACCATAAATATTTTATAGTTTATAAGAATCATTAAAATAAAAATAAACACATAAGTACCTTTATGAGTATCACTTTTCCAAAACACGGCTCAAAATTATGATTAAAAAACCAACTCCAAAAAACAATATTACTTGGAGTTACTAGCATGTTGGCGAGACTAAAAGTAAAATTAGGAAAAGCACTAAGTATTCTTTTAGTAAAAATATTTTTTTCTATTTAGTTAATACATTTCAGGTTAATGACCTTTCAAAGCCGTTCTTTTTTTGAAAGCCAATATCCGCACTTTAAATTGGAATAGTCGAGTCCACGGACCACCGCCGATCAGGCCCGACAAGGTCCCGGCAGGGTCCCGGCAGGGTCCCGGCAGGGTCCCGGCAGAGTCCCGGCAGGGTCCCGGCAAGGTCCCGGCAGGGTCCCGGCAAGGTCCCGGCAGGGTCCCGGCAGGGTCCTGGCAGGGTCCCGGCAGGGTCCCGGGGCAGCAGCGCGAGGCGCCCGGGGGTCCAGGCAGACTCCGGGCGAGTAATGACTCAATCCCGAGAGAACAATTAAACGGACATTACTCGAGAATTAGCCGCGGCACTCCGGCGGCGCTAGCGGCACGGCATTCCACACTCCAGTACTGCTCGGGTGATTTAATATCTATACGCTATTTGGGATTTTAATAATGTTTGCTGTGTTTAGTGTCTATTGGAATTCTCAACGCACCCTTTTCAAATTCCTAAGACGAAAATATCATTGTAAAAGCCTACATATTTTGTGAATGCGACATGATGCTTCATATAAACTTGAAGCTAAAAGGTTGCATCTATGTATGAAGTGTACTTTATTGCATTGCAATTTGGTTTGTAGTTATCGCAGTCATTTTTGGGGGAGATGGAGTGGTTATTTTTTTCAGCGAATTTCTTAAGAAAGTAATAAATACAATTTGTGCATGCTTTAAAACGGAATTTCTTAAATGTTTATATAAATTTGCATAGATTGGTACGAAAATCGTTGGGATTTGTCAAAAACAAAAAAACAATGAAACACCGAGTGGCGCACTTCATAAATTCAATCACTTGTTAAGGAACTGTAGCTCCCAAATTCACATACAAGGAGTAGGAGAAACTACAAACCAAGTTGCGATATTTTGAGCACATTACATGCAGCGGTCGTCGGGAACGATATTTACGAATCTAATAAAAACTAAAAATAGGTATCTTTGGATCATGACCATGAAAATCAAATTGTTGTTTTTTCAAGTCTGAATCTTTTATATGCGTTTTGAATTTTTCGTTGTAATTACTGATATTGAATATTTAAGATGTCTCAATTTATGTGCAGTTTAAAATAAAATTTCTCCGGGGATGGTTAATTGTAGCCATAAGCTTTTGAGTTCCCAAGTTGTATGGGTCGATGCGAGACATGAAGCTGAAAGAATTTTCTCAGGGAGGTCCATTATAAAAATAACAATTAAATGCTTTAATTAAACGCCCATAAAAGTTTCACTTCCTCGCAGACAAATTATCGCCTACCAACAATCCAGAGCCTCCGACAGAAATCAATTTACAAACAATAAGGCTAAGCCGTGAATATAAAACCGTGTTCCATCTTGTAAGACACGCATGCATTACAAAAATATACGCGCCGTAAATGCTTATAAAGTTTATACTTTTATGATACATTAACATCGTTGTGGGGGGTTCCGTTGCGCAAGTGACCCGGGAACCATAAAACTACAAACTACCTGCCACGGGTCCACATCGATCATTAGCGCGCTGTGTTTTGAACTCATATATCGACACTCGAAATTTATTTTTTGTGTTTTTTATTGCGCATATTAATCGGTCTCACCAGAGCCGGGCATACCTACATTAACTACGGACGTCTTTCTGGGCTGCGCAGAGGCGCTCTCCCTCCGAGGCGCACATCCGAGCCGAACTCTCTAGTATAATAATATAATAGCGGCATTAAAGAGTTTATAGATTTGAATTCGTTATTTTTTTTAATTAAGGCTATTAAAATATTCATAAGGTGATAGTCGTCAGATAAAAAATGATGCGACCTTGATAATCTGGTAATTTTCAATTCCGTAACTGTTTACAAATTTAAAAAAAAAATTTACTGACTTTTATTATTATTTCTTTGTTTTCAGTAATTATTTTGTATATTTTTAATCTTCTTAATTTTGTATTACTAATTTTATTTTTGGTTTATCCGATAAGTATGCGTTTTTATTATTACCTACAAGGATTATTATTTTATAATACCATTAATTTATAATTACTAAATTATGATTTAATTATACTATCAACGTTTTTTTCTTTAAATATAGCAAAATCCTCTACTAAAAACTTTAATATGTTAAATTACAAATAATAAGGGTATCTATATGTATATATATATATATATTTTAAAGACATATTAAGTAGTATTATTCTTAAAATTATTGGTAAAAATACCAACCAACGTGGGTTTATTTTAAAAACAGTTGTCATCATAAAGGCCAGCAATCTAAACGGTTCCACTCAGAAGTACGTAATTTGTCAATTTCTATATGCTCAGAATCTAAACTGGAAAGTAAAGAATGATTAATTGAACATAATCCGTTATAAGTAATATAAAATATCCATCAATATTTTTTTAAATAATCCTTCCCAAAAACGAGAAATCTGCTTCGACATGTATCACAGTCAGACTCAACTGCTAAACTTGTGAAATCATTTTATATTTCCAAAGCAGATTTTATATTATAGCTTATTATAGCTTTTATATTTAAAAATGGCCTAGAGCTCCGTCAGCTGGGGTCAGGAGTTCAATGTTGGTCCTCGTTCTGTCGTTATCTCATTAATACAGATTTATGTCGCGGAACGCAAACATAATAAGAAAAACTAATTTCAATGCGTATACGGCTAATTATAAAAAATATTCATAAAAACTCAAAAGCCATAGCCAAAAATATAAATGCTTAATAGGCGTGTTATATTTTTTACGAGTCTGATAAATTTGATCATTTAATTCATCTTGAATCACGAATAAAACTAATTTCGATAATAAAATATTACCTTGTATTATATTCCATACAGCATAAAAAATCAATATTAAAAAATATAATTTATAGTTAAAATTTCCTTAGGAATCGATTATTCAATATCGTAATAAAGCGGAAAGATCACTTTCTTCAAGAATATATTTTTCATTATTTGAGAATTAAGAAAATTCATCTTTGTCACAACAGTGTTGCATAAACAGTTGTTTATAGCCTCCGCTGTTATATAGATATGGCAGGTCACAGGTTATTTGTTTATTCTAACACCTTTCAAAAGATACCAATCACATTAAAATTGCGAGCCACGACAGGGCTAGAGATCCCCGCTCGGCGCCCATTAAGCATCCCACCAGCCCGAGACGGTGCGTGCGATCTTTTCACTGGGAAATATAAAAACCAATTTGAATAGATTAAATGTAGAATCACAGTGATGTGATTGATTTATTTTTGTTTTTGAATACTCCTTATCTCGCTCTGATCAAGCTCCGTCGTTTCAGATAGTCTGCGGGTCGCAGGTCATCACCAAACCACTAAATTTGTCAATAAATATAACCCAACACTAAATCGACCATCGAGCACATTCCAACACTCATTGGTGTTAAGTATTCGAAATCTTGAAAAATACGTCTGTGGAGTCGAAGAGGCTCGAAGATGTGGAACGAATCATTTCATGGAATTATGATCGTGCCCCCTGACCCGCGGGCGTAAGTGGCACACACATCTCGAAAATTTTCATTATTTTGAGTTCTTTTGTCAGAATTTAGAGTCTCATATTTATTGCAATTTTATAAAGAATAAGGAAATATTGTTATATCAGTCAAAGGCGAAAACCTTGATAGATTAATCTTAAATTTTAATATTTATTCTTCTCGAGATTTCAAATAAAAAATAATACCCTTGATCTTATTATTCCTTACACAATATAATAAATTTCCAAATAAAACTATTGGTCTTAAATACTATTAGATATCTACTGATTTTTTTATCTTAATATAAGTTTTAATATATATTTATAAAGTAAATTAGTACTGCAAGTAATTTTCTGTCGTATTTCAACCTTCCCAGTGAGCCAATTAACCGGGTTGATTATAACTACATTATAAAATTGCAGAACGACTCTATAACACACATTTCTTATCACAACCATTAAATCTCTCCTCCCACTGTTTGTTTTCGCTTGTGTGAATATTTTAACATCCATTTACATGAGAGCTCATTAGCTAACAAATCCTTAACAATATCATCACTGCAGAATCAAAACAGGTAAATAAGTCAGCGCGTGCATTTAATTTATGGACTTTTAACTCGATTAACTTAACAATATTTCATTCCTTATTTATTTGGCAACCAAAAAAACACGTAAACCGATTATTCTAATCCAAATCAAAAAGAAAAAGTAAGATGTTTCAATTAAGTGCATAGGAATAAATTTTCTTAGTAGACTTCTCTACAGTGATATTCGACCAATCTATCTTGCAGTCATTTGCATTCCATGCAAGTTTTTATGGAAGCTTTTTTGCACCTGTATATAATTACACTTTGGCGGCTTTAAAATAAAGCTGCTATTATTAACTTATCTTTATTTACAATTCTTGTGTTATATTTACTGTCAGTGGGCACATTGTTTCGTGACCAATTTTGTAAGAATATTATTAATCTCGTGTCTGTGTCTTCAATAAATTATTCATGATAAATTTTTGACGTAATAATTACGGTTAGGTCATTATTATGCCAACATAAAATTAAGACTCTCCATCCTCTATGTGTACATTGATTTGTCATTTTTTTTATAATCCGTAAGGAAGTCGATTCTTCCGGATTTACTCGGATAGCTTCTAACATCTTATTATACAATTAAAAGATTAGATTAAACTTCCCACGTAAACTGTACCAAAATTGAAATATCTTAACAAATGAAAGGTTGGATACTTAAAAAAAATGATTTATCGTTAGATATAAATTTAAAATAAAAAAGTTTTTGTTTTTTTGGTGTTGTATTAATTTTCAATTAACAGTGTTAAGAAATAAACAATTTTATAATATAACAACAATCAGGACAAACATTAGTATTTTTATATAATTTGTATGGCTCTAAAAATATGTTATATCATTACAAAAACTATACTAATAACACATTTTGCATAGACATATACAAGGCTTATTAGATTCATATGTTGCAAACGAGATTATTATTTTTAACAGTAATATGTAACTCACGTTTTCAATTAATTATTCTTAGTTCAAGTTTAGCACATAAATTTTATGCGTCTAGATCACTTCAGTGGAATGATTTTTATAATTAAGTATATTAAAACTTAAGTATCGCCATCACTTGTAACCAGTATAATAACACGATGGTATTTTTATCACTGCGTAATACGGTTGAAGAATATCCATTCTAATACGATGATGCTTAAAATGACAACCTTGATCGATATAAAATTTAATTGCGTACAACTCTCTTTCATGGGATATAAGTAAAACTATTGTATCAACAATTCACAACCAATCAATAATTTTATATATACGACAGGCTGATGTTCAAAGATATGATATGCGGAACATACGAGTATACGAGGTCTTTCGTTTTCGATCATATCAGAAAACCTTTCAAAAAGACATAATGCTGTCAAATGATTTCAATAATGTAATGTATTGATTTATAATAAATTAGCATAGTTTTGCAAGCGTGCCGGTGTCGTCATGCGCGCTCGTCATTGTGTTTCAATTCGACACGAATCCGTATCAACGCCGCATTATATTACTGCATTAACATTTTAATCGTCAGCAAAGATATCGCGCTGCGCTCCTACGAGCTTTATATGCAAAAAAACTTACATCAATTAATTTTTGTACGTCTATGAATATTTTGTTTATTCTTTTGCGTATTTTTTTGTAAAATAATTATCACTGCAGTTGTGGTATTTTTTATACCGTCGCTAAAACCTTACGTGTTTTTGTTGAGATTCTAGTCAGTTGGTAAAAAGACCAATAATTTACTCTTTCAACATACAAATTGAAAATATGTTCCGACCGCCTGTAAACGATGAAAATTATAGTCAACAACAGCCCAGTCGATAAATTATACCCAGAAATGATTAAACATTGTGTTTTACTTAATCATCAGAGGCAATAAATATAAATAATTGAAAGAAGTTCCGCCTTAATTCATTATTCAATAGTCAAAATATTCAAGAGATCATTTTGATTTTGGATGGCTCAGATTGATAAAATTTCTAACCTAGATGTATTTAAACATTTAATTTGTATATAAATGTGAATTTATATATATATATATATATATATTTATATATATATATATGCGCGAAATTAGTAGAAGAATGGAATTAATTTTAAGCATTTTGATTTTTCAAATATTCACGATATTCATGTATTTATTAATTAATTTATAAATATTCCAATTTAAATAAAATCATGTTTAATTCGACGCTCATTTCGGTTTAGTGTTTTAATAAAAGATAAATAAAGAAAACTATTACATTTATTAGACATCATGCATAGATTGTCAACTATTGGTATTCATGAACTATACTTTAAACAATTCACCACAATATCAAAAATAATAAAACAATAATAATTTTAAAACATAATGTAAATCGATCCCTGGACACTACTGTAAAATAAATTAATTGATAAAATATGTATTAATTGTGAGAACACATTATAATGCTAATTCAATATTAAAAAAAACTAGAAAGTAAATTATTGTTGCCTTGCGTCAATTAGAGACGAAATCCAGCAGGTTAAAGGTTGCCCACCATTTCGACGCAGCGTTTGATAAATATAATACCATAATATATTCTGGGAACACACGGAACCGATTCGTGTCTTATAAATTCTTTATTTTGCTAAAAAATGGCCGAATTCATTAAAATGTCCCGTTAACTAATCTTCGGTCGGTAATTTATTTCTAATTAGGCACGGTAATCTCGTGTCCAGTGAAACCAATGCCTTTTATTAATTATTGTTCATGACACTATATTATGTCAAAATATCATACCAGGAAATTTGTATAACTTTGCGTGAAGTTTGATCATTTGTGTAGTGGAAGTATCGTTTATAGAACGTCACCGATACATTAACGCATTTAGGGCTTTTGAAAAGCGAGGCTATGGGTTTTTTTTCTATTTTATTAACGATTTAACCTGTCAAGAAAATCACTGCCTAGAGAACATTTCAAACATAAAAAGTATTGATCGATCGTCTATTTGATAGACCTTGAAAGCCAATAGATCACAATGAATATTTTAATCAACATTTTTGTAAACCCGAAAGATGTACATCCAAGCCCAGACCGCAAGAAAAATAAAGAAACTCAAGCGATTAGTATCAATCATAGAATATTGAAATAGTTTTCGTCTAGTTACGTAATCGGCATTTTTTAAGAATCAAAAATAAATCACAGAAAACCTGCGGATAATTTTAAAAATCAGTTAAATTTATTGTGCGAATTGAATTTGATCCCGAGACCTCATAACCGCCAAATAATCGCGCTGTTCATTAGACCACAAGATCGACCTCGTAGGATTCGTAAGACGTGTTTGATAATTCTGTCATCCGTCAGGAATGTGATTCGTATCTATAATATAGAACGATAGCTTATGAATCATTCATGTATATATTAAAATTATATATTTTAGCATACTTAATTTTTCCACGTTTTTAGTTAAATGTTTTCCTCAAAATATAATAAAAAAAACAATAGGCACACGCATAGTGCTATAAATTTTATTGAGTTATTAAATAAAAAAAATAAAAAATTAACTGAACTTCGCGTACTAAACAAACTTTCTTTGCAATTTTGATGATAATAAAATACTTATAATTTATTTTCTTTACGTTTGAATGGTTTTGACTAAACAAACATGCAACTAATAAATTATTTTATTGCCTCCTATCTATATTATTTTCGCTATTTGTTGAATGGAATAAAATCATTTGTATTCTAACCGTCACTGCTTTGTGGCCCCCCTACAATGAACAAACAGAAAATTTCAATATTTAATTATTTATCAAATTATGAATAATATTCGTAATTGATAGAACAAAGAAAAAATATTTATTAATTTGACACCTTGTCTCATACAGACAGGTAATATCTTAGTAATCTTAGTATATTTTGTAATATTTTTTATTAACCAAGATCAGATACTTCAGGCTATTTAATCACAAATATTTTTACAAAATACGAGGATATAGGAGGAGGAACGAGGTTTTTTTTCCATTGATAGTCTTTATTTCGGATATTATTAAATTTTATTTACTAGATCGGCAAAAATTCTCACTTAATAACTTAATATATATTCGCATTAGAAACTAAAAATCTTATTAATTAAAATATTTTTAATGAATAAATATCTTATTCAAAAATTATTGAATAAAATCACCAATTTGATTAAATATGTTCTTAAAAGTACCAACAGCTTATGGAGGGAAATAAAATTTATCTAACATTCTAATTGATTTTTAAAATGATGACTTTCAAATACCTATATAATTTAATGATATTTTCTTGATTTTAAATGTATCAAATTATAATGATTTTATTCCTAATAAATTCTAGGATTCTCGTTTAAATTTCTAATACGTGAAAACATAATTAAAAATAACAGAAATTTTACATACATTTAACCAGTAGTTAATAATTATACACTATCGATATACTAAATTTTATACATAATATTGAGATTGTATCTACACGATTGCCATTTGACTTCCAATTTATAGCGACATTAAATCCGAATACATAATGGCAACAATTATAATATAATTATAAATGGCAAACAAATGGCACAAGCCGAGAGAGAAACAAAACCAACAGAAGACGCCATATCTCCTCATTGAAATCTATTTTTTCCGCTCAAATCGGCCGCCTGCGAATGGCTGCAGGGCGGCAGAACCACGGGTCGCGAGCCAGGGGGGGTCATTAGGCACCATTAAGGAAATGGAACTCGGCGGGAGGCGGCCGCGGCCCATATTTCAGGACGCCTGCCCTGACAACGTGGCGCGATATATTTCCCGAAGCGGGAGAGGCCCAAGGACTTTAGGGGTAAGTGTGTAATGGACTCACTTTAATAGTCTACCATTATGTTACCATTATAGAATCTGTAGTATAATTGCCTTTCCTGGATTCATCTACTGTAACTTATAAATTCTTATTCAGAGTTCATTTGTTATCTCGTAAATTGTTATAATATACCTCAGAGGTTATCCGCCAGTCCAAGAGCAATCTTCACCATTAAATGTAATGTTCTTTACGCATTGATTTTATGATTATATTATGTTTTGTATAATTTAATTAATAACCATGGTTTTAATACTTTATCACTAGTTAAAAGATTTTGTTTCGAAGATTATTACGTTTTGAATTATAATAAGAGATCTAGAATTATTTATAGTTTAGTTTAGTTATAATTCACACCAATTGTATTATTTATGCATAAATACGCCTAAATTTAAATTTGTTCAATTCATCGTCATAAATTTTTATATTTCATTTCAAATCTATCTTCCCAACCTTTACGCGTACATATAAATCGTGACATCCGAGACCAGCTTTTTCAAATCAGGCTCGCGTCAAATCGTAAACAACCCCGTAATTATTTTCAGAATTAGAACACATCGGAATCCTGTTCGTTTTAATTGAACGGGCGGATAAGGCTCCATTTTGATATCATCGCCTATCGAACAAACGAGGTCCATAGACCATAACGCGGCACGGCGGTTTGGGTGGCGGCAACGCCCAGGCATTATTGATTACCGGGTAAGTCCGGTTTTTCAATTGTTCCCGATGGATTATTTTTTCTTTTAAATTCAATGATCTCTCGTTTGCTTTGATAAATCGACATGCCGTATTGGATATTAAAATACCATCGCAATATCTGGAACGACAGGGTATCTTTTATTGACTCACTCATTTTTAGTTATAATTATTCAAGTGTTTTAACGCTAAAATAAAATACTAGTATAAATTTGTAACAGACAAAAAAAATATTTTCATGTTATCTTGATAAACTGATCATATTATTTAGTTTTAGATTAGTAGATATTTTAAATAAAAGTCATAGATTTCATCATAGAAGTCATCACTCATTTAATGCTAGAATAGTCAATTTTATAACAATCTTCAAAAACGAAAGTATTAATTGGGCATCATTTTTCAGTGTCTGCTGATATTTTTAAAAACCAACTGAATAAACAATTTTGATGGCATTTTACACAATTTATGAAAAAGATATAATTGATTTCCTTGTGCAATTATTTCAGATCACAAATAGTTTTAAGTTTTCATTATTCTAATAAAACGCACATACTAACCATAATACACTATTTATTTCATTCCTATATATTTAATTATTCTCAAAATTTCTTATAATGTTTTAACAGATATATCTAGTTTAAAGGACTGTGGCTTTATGTCAATCAAATTTTGGCAATGTAAGCAATAAATATGGCATCCATAGCTAGTTGTATAAGGAAATATTAAACGGTCATTGGAAGGAGGAAGCTTACGTGGATGTGGAATTTGCGACAGTGAATAGAAGATGAAGACGGCTGATTTAGTGAGACTGTTCCGCGATGGGAATATATATATATATATATGACTAAATGGATGTCATAAGAGACTTCGATACTACAGTGTGACGCGGCCCAACCCCTCTATAGGGGTTGCCTATGTCCGAGACACACCTGGTGAGGTTGTCATCACATCACGAAGTAAATATTAATAATAGGTTCGGGGTCCGCGCGTACGCAGTCCCCGACTACCAAAAATTACGCGCCCGAGTTATTCGCATTAGGAATAATCGCAAGGGTCAGCCCAACCGCAGTGCAATGGAAGAGCCTCGCCCTGGGGGAACCGCCTTGTTGATCACGGTGTCCCCTACGCCAGGTAAGTATGCCACCCTAAGTTAAGCACACTATATTAAAGCTTTGGGGCGCGCTTCTCGTGCGAGTTGGCAACTACGCTAACGCCATCTATGATCAGATATTTTGTATCTTTGCTATGTTTGCAATTACCCAGCATACAACTATTCTCAAAAATTAATTTATGCAAGTACTTTTTTTTAAATTTTACCCAAAATAGTGTTGCTGTATAGTTATTAAAAAAAAAAAAAAAAAAAATACATATCGCATATCCTTAATACTTAGCCCAATTTATTTATTCTAAACAAGGAAAAATATGGAATCTCCAATATATTTGAAATTGTTAATTTCAGACTTTTTACCTGTTTCATTGAAAAAATTTATATGTATGAATTTATTAAAGATATTATAATTCATGGTAACTAACATGCTTTTGATACAATCAACATTACAAGTTAACTCGCGCTTTGCAAATACCACTCCATAATCACACTAATAGATCCTATGATTCTATTTTTTGATCTTTGAGTATAATATAATTTACCGAGGTCGAAAACATATATTCATTTTTATGTGTACTCGAACCTTGAGCACTAATTAATACATAAGAGGTGTTACAAATATACATAAAATATAATTTATTCGAATATTCTACCCTTTTATTGCTTAAAATTTCAATAAAAAAACTCTAATAGTTTTAAAAATAAAAACGCCTCGCCGTTGATCCTTTCTATTTTTAATACGAAGCGCACAACCCTTTTGGGTAAAATTTTCAAATCATATTTTTAATACCACAATTGTATATTAATAAAAATAAACACATTTCATTCTAGCTTAATAAAACGTATTTTATATAAAATTTATTATAATAAAAAAATCTAATACAAATGACTTTATTGGTCTGCTATTCAAAACATAACTCTTCAGAGACGATAAAAAAAAAACTCCACCAAGCGCTCCGACCAATATGGCCCGCGGCCAGGCGGCGTATTTCCTAAACAATTTTAATTTTCAATAATAATTAGTTTTGCCGCGTGTCACATTACTCTGTGACAAATAATAATAAAGCATTTCGCTCACCGGCCGCAGCCTCGCCGGGCCTCCATGGTGTTATTTCGTTGGATAATTTATGCATGTGTAACACCGCCATATATCTCGGGTGTGAGGATCGCCCGCTAATGGCCTCCTAATAAACCATATAACGAAACACCTAATGTCTATGGCGGCCCATTTTAATGCCTCCTGTGGGAGAAATCTTCTAAAAAGTTGCTCTACTTTATATGGATACACATATTTACAAATTTTGTATAATACTTTTTACATGAAAAGACAGCTTCAGTTTGTCCTATAATTTTCAATGTATAACTATTACTCCTATTGAAGTTTAAATATAAAATTTAGATACTAACAATGTAGTATTTTTATAATTTTAAGTTGTTTTTGGAATATGTCACTTCTTATGAAGTACGTATATTTATCTTTTATTTCGTTTGTCGTGGTAAATAGTATATTTATAAAAAGTAATTAACATTTTTTTGTGTGCTTTGATTGAATATTACAGTTATATTAATGCAAAAAAAATCACACAGTATAATTTTCTGACAGCCAAAACTCTCTTCATTTTCTAATAAAAAAATTATAAAAACGTTTATAAAACACAAAAAAAGTGAATTAGTGATCCTAATGACAGAATAAGTAATACAAAAAACGAAGAGCATCTTTTCTCTGTGCTCGTGCGCGGCGCTGCAGGGGGCGCATTGGGTTTTTTCTCTACCCAATATCAATTATTTATTGTCCGAAAATCTCTCACATTCCCAAGTGTGAAGAACGTAACTCAGGGAAGACGCAGGCCGAAAGTAAATCATTTACCAAATATTATTCAAAATGGCGATCGACTTCGGTCTGTCTGTTGTGATATACTTTTACTTAAACATCTGCGTGTGTCTT
Organism: Atopsyche davidsoni; assembly: GCA_022113835.1. Classification (NCBI taxonomy): domain Eukaryota; kingdom Metazoa; phylum Arthropoda; class Insecta; order Trichoptera; family Hydrobiosidae; genus Atopsyche; species Atopsyche davidsoni. Next base: position 12,460,988 of record JAILWY010000023.1, read on the forward strand.
ATGTTATTTTAAGATCAAGCATGTGGCATACACTCCATTATATATATATATATTTCAGAAATTCTGCCTTTTTATTTGTAAGGTAGGTAGGATAAAGAAGATTTATATTTAAAAATAAGCTCAATTTAGTCATTTATTTATGGTATACAAAGACACTGTGTCGTTCGATGTTTCCTTTCAATCGTGATTTATTATTTTCCAAGAGTCGTTTGTTTATCTCTCCTAATGAAGCTGTGAATTAAACAATTTGTAAGAAAGAAGTATTGCTGACATATTCTATGGATGAATAAAAAATGTCAAAGTTCCCGATATTTATATGGACAGAAGAGTCGGACATTAAAATGCTAAGTAGATCAGTGATTTGTGCACAAAGCCACGACCGCCGCCGGGGCCGGTCGATTGCTCGTCTCCAACTAGGGCCCTGTAAAAAATCGATTCGATTGGAAATTAACAAGTATAATGAAATGAATTGAAATAAATATCAGATTTTAAATTAAAATATTACATAAAACATCAGCATGTTTAATATTAAACTGGTTTATCTTTTTATATCGCAGAATATCGATGTTATTTATGTATGTAAATATTATACGTGCCCGTTATGCTTAATCAATATAAAGAATTTAGATATTTAAAACAATATTCAAGTATTACGTTAAAACAATGAAAAGGCGATTTAAAATTGTATTCAAATTAACTTATTTTTTCCATTTGTGTCAATATTTAACATTCTCGATAGTTGCATATTAATAACATGTACACTGATAGCCTAATCAAAAAGTTTACCAATAAGAGTTTTTTTAAACTGCCTACAAAATTAATAGATCAAATAATTATTGTATGTACTATTAAACTTTTTATTTATTTTGAACAATTTATCGTATTTAATTGTTACTTGAAAAATTAATTACGGTTCAAAAATGTTTTTCCTATTATTTATTTGTCATAATAGAAGAGTACATAAAATCACCAACGGAACTATTGAAACAAATATAATATAATTGTTAATATTAAATTACTGGAATTCGTATATTATTTTACAACTTCCAACGACTATCGATTCATACTTCAAAGATGCGCGTACTTGATAATATATAGTATTTTAAAGCATTATTTTATGAAAGTTCCTAAAGTAGAAATAAATTTTTATATCATATAATTTCTCTGTTGTATTTTAAGCAAAAAAAACATGGTGTAACTTGATTTGAATGATAAGTTTCTTCCCATCATTAGTTTTCTAAAGTTGCAGACATTCCTCATCTTGTTAGTGGTAATAATCGAATCGAGCAACATTATCGATAGTCCGAAACCAATAATCGTCCCATCACTAAATCGGGCTCGCAAGGCCCTAGTTCGGACAACTCAATTATATTAAATATATAATTTTTGAGCGCGACCTTAGACGACGGTACGCAGAGAGCTTCTAAATCAAGATTGAATTCTGGTTTCCCGATAACGCGCGGCCGCTTCTAGCGAGCGCCGGGGAAAACATGCCGGATAAATTAATAGTTACAAAATAAACGCCTAGCAATAAATATGCCTATTGTGTTATACCAGCGCCTCGACACGAATAAATATTATTTCGGCTGTGATAAAAAATGAATAACTTTATTATTGTATTATATTTTATTCAAATAACTACTCGCATTCGATTCAAAGCCTAACGCTAATAAAAATATAATGTTTCGAGATGTGTTTGCTACCTTATCTTCTTAGTGCTATACTATTATATATCATATTCTTTTACTTATTTTAGTAGTATAATTATAAATTTTCCTGCATAAACTATTTTTCTTCGTCAAGTGCCTTTTGGAGGAGGTTGGCGATCATCTCGCTGAGCATATACTCATGCTGAACCAGTGTTCATGATTTTCAAAGGGGAAAATAGTGTAGTGGGTCCCCGGGTCCTTCTAGACCGCAGCTTTGTATTGGAAGGAAAAGTCTGCGTATTGCTGCTGCCCAATAGCATTATTATATAATCCTTTCCTAACAAAGCTCTGGCCTTTAGACCTGATACTACTTCTGCAGCAAGCTACAGCCACCCCACCTGGACAGTCCACTACTCCATTACCAATCCTTTACACACGCTCAGGGTACATAATGACAGCCATCCACAAGCAACGGAATGGGGAGAGCGGGGAGGCATAAACTCTAACATAGTGTTTAATGATATATAAATTATTTATATTTTCAATACAGTTTTGAATAAGTACACAAATCATTAATAATAATAAATATTAGCTGGTTTCACTGTATTTTTACAATATTGCACATAAAACCATAGCTTTACATACATTCACATTTCGATCACACGTGTTACTAGACTGCATATAATACAAAAGGGACATTCAATTTACTTTGATGGCCGTTTATATCTGCCGCAAAAATAATTGAAAATCGTAGCTAATAAGTCTAGAAGACGTGACGGACGTTAACTAAACCACAGCGGCTCGCAGCTAACTCATCCCCGTGGCAGGCTCGACTCTGAGCTCGGACTTGCGAATTATAATAAAACATAGCTCGCTGCAAGTACCACAGTTTGTGTCTTGTGAGGATACAACCTGAGTTATTGGTCATATATCACTAAGTAAATAATGCTCGCCCTTCCTTGCCTATTCTTCTTTCTCTCGCGATTCGTTTGCGTGATGTTAAATGTAGGTAATATGGGACATTGTGAGATGTAGACAGATAAGTTGATTTCTGAAAGTATTTATTTAATATATAATAAATGATACTTCCACATGTTTATACTTTTAGAATGACCAGTTTTTATAATTGAACTAAAACAAAACATAATCTTTAAATACAAAAATGATGTTATATTTTTCTTTCAGAAGAATCCATGAAACAGTTTGTATCATTATTCATTTTTAAAAATCGGTGTTCGAAAAAATTCGGAACTGGATAACTAAAAAGAACGATGCGATTTGCCACGTTAGTATTATAGTTGTGAATGCCCTTATTAAAGATGGTATAACTCTATTTTTTCTTTCTTTATAAAGCATTTCACTCAATTTATTTCACGTGAAGTAATGCTATAAATTCTTAAATACATTTGTCCCAGTGACCCGTTTTATCAGAAAACATTCTGCATTTCTCTTACCGTCCTGAAGCTGTATTTTCAGGATGTTTGACTGGAGGACTAGGATTGGAGGACTTTTTGTTTGTTTAAAATAATTATTTACATACTCCGCAAGTAAGACTACAAAATAAATGTAGTTTATATAAAACATTGTTGTATCGAAGACGTGAACTTCTATCTAACAAGTCAACAACCAAGTTAAATATATTTCGCAGAAGTTTCATAGCAATGTGCAAGCTAGACTATCCCACTTGAGAACAGTTGTTCAACAGCACATTTTACAACAAAACTCTTAGTTTATACAATTAAACAAATAACACTAATATGTCTAAAAGTTATCTGTAAATTTAGCATTTTTATTTTATCTGTAGACTTAAACTAACAAATTAAAATATATTGCTTTTTGTGAAGACCGTCACAGTAAGTGCGATTTTGCCTATACAGGATTTAATTTTTGAATGATATGATTAAGTACATTTTTCCACACATTGAAAAATGATTAAAGAAACTCTCAGAAAAATATCATCATGCCGCACTAGTCATGGTGATACTTTTCTAGGAGTTTCTTTAATAATGTGAAAAGATGTACTTTATCATATCAATCATAACAAATGAATATTGGGATAAATATATATTTTTAATAGTTTGTATAAAATTCAATTCACCTTAATGATTTATATAAAATATAGGTAAAGAAAGCCAAAAAATTATATAGTATTTCTTCAGAAATGTTGTGAAATACTTTTCAAATCAACATCATCGCAAACATCACCCGATAATGTTTTTTTATTGACATTAAAATGTTATTTATTTTTAGAAAAAAATCATCTCTGTCATTTTTTTAAGAAAATGCTTACATTTTTTTTATAAGTACGATATAACTTCTCGCGTTTTTTTTGACCTACGAAAACATATTGACTGACAATATTACGCCTCGCATGAGAAATGACAAACAAGTTCATTTAATGTCATTAAGAACAACATTGCTTGACATTGAGCTAACAATGTTAGGTAATTGAGAAAACATTCACTAGAAGTCAAAAATTAAATAAATATTTTTATGGATTAATATTTCAGAATCTGTGTACTTTTGATTTAGCAACGGTCAGTACTATTCGTGTGGAATCGTAGAAACTACATAAGAGCATAAACAACTTATTATAATTTAAAAAATACATACTCACTACCTTGCGGGTAATTCATAAATAACGTCAATCTTTATATGAGTCGATTGTCAGTCATTACACGGAGTGAGCGATGTTTCAAATCAACGGAAAACTTATTACAAAATATGCCAAACATATCGCATTCCGCGGTACTGATACTTTGAGAATACTTCAATTGTCCGTCAATAGAAACAAGAGAATAAGTATGTCTTAATTAAATTAATGAGCGCCCGTTACATTAGGCACTCGGGGCTCTGATAAAAGGCAAAAAAGATACCTGATTGACGGATCTTTGTCTACCCTTTGACTCTCGGAATGAAAAATTGCCTTTCAGCCGAAATAGATGAAACGAGATAATGTGTTTCAATCTTCGATGGCGCTCATGTAGATTAGACGAATTACTAACTGCCCAGACAACTTACTTACGACTAACCTACTATAATAAAGTATCTACGCACTTAAATACACATGGAGATGTAATACGGACTTGAATGCAATTTAGAAATAGAATTTCTTTGTATTTTATTTCAGCCGATTCAGAAGGCTTTTTCGTTGTTTCGAATTCAGAACTCTTTCCGTTATTAAATGTCATTTGTTTGACTATAAAAACACTTTTATTTTTTTTAAAGTAGTGTCTCCTGCTAACCCTATTTTCTCTGAAGCCGTCTGGTGGTTCATAAAGTTACATAAGTAGAAATACTGATTACAAACTAAAAATACCACAATATTTGTAATCTGAAAATCTCAATTTTTTTTTGTAGGCAAATATTATAAATAAACGGTACAATATTGGGAAATATTTTTTAGGTTGTTAAATATGCGTAGGTATAAGAAATTTGCCAACTTTTCTAATACCCCATTTAGAAAATTATGTAAATTTAAATAGTATGCTAATGTACTTGAATTTTATATAAGTGCATTCAATATTAAAACCGGGATGCTTAGATTCAACAAAAATTTACTAAACACGTAAAATAAAAAAATAATGGATAAAGACATTGGAATGCGGAATTTACGCCAGTGACTGAAAGTCGGGAGTACAGCCGAAATCAGAAGGCTAACTCAGGACAAATATTCAGGACATTTTCAGTGGGATGGTCACCAACTTCTTTTGAGGAGAGGCAATTGGAGAAGAAGAAAAATAATGGATTTTATTTTATTGGCACCACTCATTATGGTAAAATACATAAATTCATAAAAAAGGGGCTAATTTGATCTGAATAAATTATTTTGTCTAGTATGGTACAAATAATCTATTTAAAAATTAATTCACACAAAAAGTGTTGGTTGAAAATCAGAATTAAAACCTAAAATCATAATGGTAGCGGCAATTTTCAAAACATTAAATTGTTTTGCCGTTTTTTTATTTTATGTATACAAGTAAATTTAATAAGCATCGTAATTTTAATGCGAACAAGAGTATAATCTATTTAGTCAAAAAATGTGTTAATTATACTAATAATTAACCCTTGGAAAAGGAAATTCCTCCTAAGTAAATTTAGCTTCGGTTGAATCTTTATTACAAAGATTAATTGGTAACTTACTTAAACGGCGTCAAAAACTTGTAAAAAATAAATTCGTAATTGATGGCTAACTTCTTATGGCTAAGCAATGAATTATGAATGTTAGAGTGTAGTTCTAGCATTACACCGACCCTCGGTTCGTGCTTCGTACCTAATTGCAAATCTGCGAGATAAAGACATTCACGGCGCGATCCGACATTCAAAAGAAAGTTATATAAATTAATGGATAAAAAACTGAAAAATACTTTTATAATAATATATATTAGCGATTATCCAAAAAAAACATCTTTTGATACAGTAATCACAATTATTTTTATAGCATTTCAAACACTTCGTTTAGTGTAACCCCTTCAACGCAGGTAATAACTTAATTTATTTCTATCCAAGCAAACACTTCATTTAGTATCAAATATATTTTTACTAGTTTTAATTAAGAACAAGATAATACTTATATAAAACATATACACACATTTATTTACGTGAGTAATGTTTTTGATTTTTTTTTAATCTTAAAAGTCTTAAAGTCTTAAGCAAAATCTATAATTATTGACATCAATATTTCATTGTTAACATAAAATTACAATTTAACTGAATCTTATATTTTACAAAAAAATTTACAGAACTTTTAACAATTAAGTAGTAGAAGCTTTTTATTAGAAAATATTTATTCATTGTACACACCATCAATCTTTTTTTTCTATCTTAAATACAAATATGTATTATTTTACTAACATCGTTCTTAACCGAATCCAATATCGAGATTTTAATATCTAATACATATTATTACCAATTTAATATTTATGATTGAGTAAACCATTAAAAATAATTTATTTTAAGGTTAAATATATACAATAAAGATACCTCTCGCATACTGAGGGTTAAGTTTCGTTTGAAGGCACAGGCAATAGACCCGCGGATCGCCCAAAGGTCGCGACACCTGATCTCTGAAATTACTAAGGCAAGACTATTATTAGGTACATTAAACTGTAGACTTTTTGCGGCGCACAGTCCGTCTGATCACATTTGGCAGCTCCATTTCTGTGATTCATTTATCATCCCGGGATCACGTCACATCGGATGATAAATATTCGGTTCGCATGATGCAAGTATTGTGCGGGAACTTTCGTTCCGAAACACATAGCAGCTTCTTTCAAGCCGGCCATCTGGGAATCCCGGTATGTTTGGATAATTACATAAACGAAGAAATTGAATTATTTGAAGTCTTAAACTAAAATGATAAAACGTTAAATAAAAAGTATTTTATATAATATTTATTCTTAGAATGTAAATTTAATACAAAGTACTTTTGCAAATTTACAGCAATCTTAATACATACAGATGGCATTAAGATAAAAGTTGTATTGCTTTAAAAATAACTTGATTAACTTTTGATTATAACTTTGATATGTTTCATTTTTTTAAATGTAAAACTCATATGAAATAAATGTTGTTTTTAGTAGTGTGCATGATTTAACGCTTAAATCTGTACATATATTTACTTCAAATTATTCATAATCGATTATAATTTATAGCTTCTATCAAATTAAAGGCGGAATATTTGAGTCACAATAATCAAATTTATAATCTGGCTTCCTTTTGTGTCGCAGAGAACCCGCTTACTTAATATTAATCCGACAATAAAATATACGAAATTCTCGCTTAAAATTACATTTATTTACACATCAAACATTTTTTCGAATTCTATAAATCCAATATAAATTATTTAAAAACCGAAAATTAATTTATTCCTTTGAAACGCGATTTCACCAGTTTGATGGCCTGTGAACCAGTCGTCCGTTCTGCTGATGTCTCTATGCGCTGAAAATGTGTCTTCCGATTGGACCCACTGCTGATGCAGGAGATCCTGGTGAGGTGCGCCACCTGCGGTTCATTATCTTTGATTTATGAAAACTCAATCGCCTATCGATAAATGTTCAAAATTTCAGCTCATCAAACTTCATGTGAAAAAAAACTGTTAAGTCTACCTATCTGCTTATTTATCTGCAACTGGTTTTTAATAAATAAATAAAGCAATATATACACTTACAAATATTGTGTCTGTATACTATAGTATTTTCATGGTCATGGTCAGGTTTCCACTACAAAAGAGAGAGACCAATACCAAAAACGGTGTAGAACCAATATCTAATACTATCTAGATAAATTTTAAATAATTTGAAACCAACCATTTCAATTGAATATTTTAATATTCTTTTACATATATATTATGCTCCATGCTACACACAAACTAATTTTAAAATTTTTAGAAAAATTGCCTTATCATAATATATAAGTATAAAAAATTTTGGAACATTGCATGCCTTCGCTGCAAGAGACAAATATAAATTGTATTTATCTGTGTGTGTATATATATACTTTTTATTGAATATAAATAATGTAAAATTATCATTAAAAACAATAAAAACAAAACTACTGCTTAATGAGTAGATGTACATTTGTAGTAATTTAATTGTGTATAAACATAAAACGACAATAATAATTTAAGTGATATTTAAGGTCTGAAATAGCAAATCAATATTTAATACGTCATGAATATTTATTCTATTAAATTGATTTTTTATTGAATTTGTTTGTTTTTTTTCATCCTGCACTTTAACAAACACAATATTTTGCTATAGTATTAACAAAAAATATAAACTCTTTGTAGATTTTAGAGGTCGTTGCTGGTACATCATTTTTATAAAAATATTTTTAGTTCCCCGATCAAATCTTTAAATTAATAAAATATGTGATGTTACCCAGGACACCGACGTTAATAGTGTTAATAATTATTATAAAGATCCGTTTGTTATCCTTTTTTTTAAAGTTGCAATGTATTAATTACTAAATGTTCCCTTGTAGTAGCAATATTTATATTGGAAAACGCGTGTCAATATTTCACCAGACACATCACGGATCACATCACGAGAAGTGTCATGATCTAAAATGGCGGTGTTGATTGGCAGAAGACACAGATACGAGGCAGAACGAGACAGGCTGACACCTCGTCTGCTCGCGAGACACGAGACATCTTCCGATGACGCGCACACAGACTCGGTTGTCTGCAACTTGCAGGAGAAATTATAAATACTAGTACGTATTTTTGAACAATGTAATATTATGGGTATTACATGATGTATACAAAAAACTGAAAACCTCTAGTGGGTTTCAACACCAGACTATTGATAATAGTTTGTGTTTTTTCTTTCACATTTGTTATGTTATTATGGATGAGCACATAATTGAACTTGTATTATTTGATTTCATTCGTATACCATTTTTTTGGTGGCTTGAATATAATACCTACAACCTTATATAACAGTGAATTGCATAATTATTATTTAATAAAATTATACACACACTTTTTTAAACGTTTCTATTATGCTATTATATATTAATACTTTTATTAAAATGACAAAATCTGAATGCATGGTATATTCTTTTCATTAAATTGACATAATGGTTCTCACTAGGAATAATTTTATTATGTTTCCTTTAGATCCTTGATATAGTTGAGATACTATAAAACTACATCAATTGTGAATTACCTCCGTATTTAAACCAGAGTAAAATCCTTTAAAAAAATGTGTATGTTTAATTAAAATAAATGTATTTTATATTTTTGACATAAATCCATAATAATCAAAAAAATATTAAGTGATTTTCCTTCTTTTTTTTAAATTCTACTCGTTTCGCCAACATGCCAAGTTGGCGTCTTTGAGTAAAGTGAAGCTTTGCACACTATTGTTACATATTGTAACGTGCCGGGGTTCACATTTAAACACTTATTTATGTCAACCAAGTTATATTTATTTATCTACGTACAGAGTATTTATTTCCACATTATATATTTATATTAACATTGTTATGAGTGCAGTCAGACCGAAGCCCTGTTTGACACTAATCACAAAATGGCTTCCCCCCTTGCATCTCCAACATTCGGGAGCTCGCGCGAGGCGCACTCCTCGCTTCTCTAAGACCGCGTATCGGCGCTCCTAATCGATGGTCGCTCGATCCTTCCAGAGTCCCTTTGTTTATGGTGTTCGTTTTTCAAACTTACTGCTGGACCGTAACAATATTAACTCACTCTGCTTGAAGATGTCAACCAAGCATGTTGGCAAAGATTTTGCGTCAAAAAATAATAAATGGGAACATAGTTAAATATTTATTTCAACAAAAATACTAATAAATAATAAATTCGTTATCACTGAATTGTCATGGTGATAAATGCGTTTCGTCATGAATCTTTTCAAAAGTAGCTTTTCCAAGAGGTCGCTTGCAAAACGCAGATCTCGATAATAAAAAACGACGACATGTGTTGTGCGGCTGGACGCGGCCGACCGAATCAATCACCCGACAACGAGCCGCTCGTCTTTGCGAAATAAATAACTCTCCCCGCCGAGCCGCGGGCCGCGGGTGCTGCGGGCCTTATCACATACTCAACGGTAATATATGAATAATGTTGTCCGCATCACCAAATAAGTTGATAAATACCGCCACCGGTCGCTCATCGCACAGGAAGATTCCGAAATACCGAGCACTGTTTGTGAAATTGAAGAAAATGTCTTAACCACCCTGTAGTCCAAAACTGTTGCCGTGGTATCATGAATGCAAATATGAGCGAAATTGTCGTCAGTTTCTAAACGAAAAAACCCTTTAGGAAAAAAAACGTTTCCCGATTTAACGTACACAGTGCACTAATCAAGATACAAATGCATAAATTTTTACTCTACCTATTTCTTCTGTACTCGACTTCATATACAGATTATGCGAGGTTGGTGGAATACTCTGTTTATTGAATGAATGTTTATACCTGTAATTCCGAACACAGTTTGCCAAATGGAGGAAAACGCTACCATTTCCTCACTGATGACTCAATACTTGTGCTCAAGTCACAGAGTTTGAATCATAACAAAAATATGTCAGCCGTAAACTCAGAAGCAACATATTCTAGTGTTTTTTTTTTATTGGTTGATTGAGAAATCACAGTCATCTTCATAATGATTCCGATTACTTTTATGATTATTAAAGTAAGAATAATGTTGAATCACTAATATATCGACGATAGCTTCCAAGAATAGCTTATGATTATAAATGCAAAAAATATCATATTTGTTTCATTTTACAACCAAGAGGTAAACCGACATTACTTTCTTTTTAATATTATGTTACAAAAAATATATGGTATTAAACACATTATGATACAGAGAGAATTTTGTAAAAAATTTCAAAAAATAATAATAATTTTACTCATATATTATTCTTACAATAAAATATAAAATGGAACGTTTTGTTTAATGTGATGAATTTTTTTTCAAAGTCATCCAAGCTTTCTATCCTTATTTGAACTTATAGATTGACATAGATATAATGTTAATAAGTATTTCAAAGAGCTACATTTATAGTATTCAAATTAATATTTAACTCTTAAAAAATGAAATGAAATTATTACTATTAAAGAATTGAATGATATTTAATTTACATAGTTTTAATAAAATACAATTTCTGTAAGTATAACTATAAAGCATTAATATTTTATATTTTTTTACATCATGTTATAAAAAAAGATATATTTTATTGTAATTAATGTACTTTATTATTTATATACTAACACTTAACATGAAAATTATAATTTCTGTATTATATATCTATTGATAGCATAAATAACGAACTAGAGGTATATACAAAGTAATGCTTACCTATGCTATGATATAATATTCCAATATAAAAATATATGAAATGAAACTATCGGTTTAGTCACTGATTATAATATATTTTCAGCATTGCTTAAATGCATAAAACTCTATCAAAGTTTTCTTTGAGTGTTAATTTCGTTTTTTTTTCGTAAAACAATTTGTCTCTCTACAAACTGACACAATATATTATATTATTCTAGTTATGGTTCAACTAAAAAAAACATACATCCAAATTTATTCCAAGGTAGTAATAGATCTTTGACCTGACGTCAGAGATAATTTTCTATTCAATGACGCATCATATTCGGTGCGCAAAAAATAAAATAAAAGGAGTAATAAGTGAGGCGCGCGCTTGTGGGCACCTTGTGGTCAGCGCGGGGTCACCTGTGGGACCCAGTGTCGCAGGTAAGCTTGATTAATGGGGAGGCTCTCCATAAAGCCTTATTATAATTTCATGGATTGGTTGTGAGTTATTGGATTATTTATTACGCACTGGTAAAGTGTCCCAGCCGCTCCGAGCCACCGAGAGCCCGACCGGTCCCACCGCGGACTTCAAATCCCTAAACCGTAATTCTATAACTGCTTTAGTATTTCTTCCGTATTGATAACTATCTACTTTATATATAGTATATATATAAAGTGGATAGTTATATATATATATATATATATATATATATATATATATATATATATAACTATATAACGTAGATCTTGATCGAGAGGTCCCCAATTCACTCCCAGTCTTGATAGGTAGATTTTAAGGTAATAATATAAATCAATACATATTTTAATAAATAAAATATATGTATTTATACACACTCAACTACTTGATTGTAATTTTTTTACTATTAAATAAATACTATCGCTTTTATTTTGAAATTACTAAATATCGATATATACAATATTTGTTTAAAAGAGTACCGCTTACCAATTTTGTCATCTAATATACGAATGGCCAATTTTTATGTTATTATTTTATTTAAATATCTTGATCATTTGTCATTGTGATAAAAGAAATAATTCTTCGGTCATCTTGGACGCTCGACACACGACATCTATATTCGCGTGTCAGACATCAGTGTCACAAAAATAATTACAATAAAAAACTTTTATTTATTAGTGAGGCTTTCACTACCACAATTTCCCCTTCAAAAGACCCTACATGAATTCAATCAATTATTTTTTATAATTTTTTTAGTTTTATTTATGATTAATATGATTTTTACATACATTGAATATACCATTTAATCACATATAATTTTAAACTTAAATTAATTATATATTTATTTATTTCTAACATTTCAATTGTAACACCCCATTTATTCATAATCAACATTCATTAAATATAAAACAATGGACAACTTTAACGTTTCTCCTGTTAATCAGGTTTAGTTAATTGGCATAATGAAATATTACAAGGAAATATCTACAAAACTCATAACAAAATATATATATATCTCATTTTTACGAAGTACTAGTAAATGGATAGATTTCATTTCATTTAATTTATATATTAAAAATGATAGCAACGAATTCACATAAATCGATTTCTCGCGATCAGATTTACGCAGTAATTTTTTTCAACAAAATACGCGGGTATTAAATTTATTCGTATTTATTATATTAGATATGTCACTTTAAACTGCCGATTTAGTATTTTTAACGAAATTCCTAATTATGAATGTAAATCCATCAATTTATCACGACCAAATCACCTTAAGTATGTTCATTTTATTTACAATATTAACAAACTGTTTTTTTTCCTAATTGCATAAGACATTTATCTCAATACATGGCTTTCGGAATAATATTATTTACGTGCGATTTCTCAAGAAGGATCGATAGATTCCTAAAACAAAAATTTAAATTTAATCCAATGTTTTTTTTAACTCTAATAAAAACGCGTATTTGGCTAAGATTGCTTATCTTGTTTCGTATAAGTCCACATTATTGATCACTTGGATGTTTGGTTATTCATAAGTAATACAGTTTCTGAGGATTCGAGTTTTTGTTCGGCACTCAGACAAAGTTTCGCGCAAAACCGAGACATTAAGCAGTTCTCTTGACGCAGCAGTGTGCATGCCATAAAAAAACTAGAGTCAAAGAGCAACACAGAATACAACAATGTAAGATTACGACCATCGTATAAGCTGAGAAATATTTATCTCAAGTCTCACAGAGAGTTAGTCGCTCCCTTAGCTCCGCTCGCTTAGTTTTTAATTCTTTGTCATTACTATTATTTTTAAGAACCAGTTAATAAAATTTTTCTAGAATTGGTTAAGCACTACACATAAAGACATTTTCAATGTTATAAAATTGCCAATATATGTAAAAAATATGTTACAAGTATATTTATGATAAAATTCTAAAATCTGACTTTAGCTTATTGATTAGTTATCCATGACAATTGTGACCCGGTATTGTTGTTAATTGAGTAACTGTGGCACTAATCTTATCTGTATCGCGTAAAAAAATACCAATAAAAATAAAAAATTTACTATGTTTTGAAAATCCTCACGCAAGTCAACGTGTTTTAATGGTATCAAGGTATTAAATTTAAAACAGTCATAGACAATATCTTTTTTTACCTGTTAGCAGGTGTTAGATATTAACATGTATCAAGAGCCAGTCACTAACTAAATCAGATATCGGTACGTGATCGGTGCGAGTTTCACACGTCTGAGATAATTTCAGTTAGTAAAAAGTCACACTCGGTATAAATGGTACTACAGCCTGGGTCTTCTATGAATTACGATCCTTCGTGGTTCAGAGTTCTGTACTATCCATTTATAACGTGATCTGAAATATCATGTAGAGCACGAGGAGCTTACTAATAGTTATAAAAAAATAACGAAATTTGCCAAGATTAATGTGGAAACGGTTTCAAACTGATCTTCAAGGAACTGGTTAATGTAAATTATTTTAATGCTAATTGTAGCATTAAAATAATTTACATTAAATTTAAAAAAAATAATAATTGCCCTATTTATTTATTATAAAAAACGAAACAAATAAATTGCAGTGATTCAAGATGAAAAATATTTAAATCCGGATATTGCTTGTAAAATTAATAAATTCCCCGTCCACCTAGAATTTCAATTGCAAAATAAGCCTCACTAATGGAGGTATTTTAAATGTAAATTTTATGACTTAATTATTATTTGCAGCGTCGGTGAATTTTTAAACATAAATTTATTGAAATACTTATGTGTACACAATGCCTAGATATTTTTCCGTACTTTGACTCCCTGTATCTCCCTCGTTGTAAACGGTATACCAAAGCAATCCGCTCTTAATTCGGGGATTATATTTGTTGTATAAATCGTACAGAAAACATTGTAAGTAGAAGCCGCGGGAGGTGCTCGAGTCGCACCTTTCTCGAGTTTAAAAAGCCCATATATCATTATTTTTTCAATAGCATTTACCGAGCCTTCTCGACTTCAAGCAAAGCACCGCCGAGAAAGAACATAACACGCTGAGAGAAAATAAAAATAAGGGCAGAATACAAGATATTTTATTTTTAAATTGAACTCGAAATCTTCAATACTATTGTTAGACGTCTCAATGAAAAATTTAAATGGGTATTTTGTGTACAAATATCTTTGAATCAAACTAGTTAATGATTTTACATGATTTTTTTATCGGAATATTTTCAAATGAAATTTTTTTTTGTTGATGTAATTTGCTAAATGCTTGGTACATATTTTATAAATGATTATTGGATTAATTCTTTTTATTCTTGATTTTAACGGTAGTGAAACTAGAAAAAAATCATTTAAAGAAATAGAAACTATAAATTTGCAGCATAAATGTGTTATTGTCCATAGTGATATTATTTTTTTGAGCCTTGAAAAAACCTTTATCTCCACTAAAGAGCACTTTGTCTGTTACTCAAGAGCTTATAGTCGACAAGGAAGAATGCTAATCACTGGACTTAAGATCGGACGTCATCTTATTTTCGCCGCTCCGCCGGTTCTAGTTCCCACACAATGAAAAGTGATTATAATGATTAAAGTAACCTTATATTTTGTCTTCACATTGAGTTTATTTAAACTATTTGCATTACTAGTTCCGACTCGATTAGTTAAGCATCTGATGATAACTCAGTGTATCGGGTCGAAACTAATAATAATTTAAATAAACTCAATGTAAAGACAAAATACAAAGTTACTTTTATCATTATAATAATGGATCTTCACGAATCAAATGCCTTGTCCCTCAACAAGAAAAGTGATTTTTTTAAGTAGCATATACGTCCTTGATAATATTGTTTTTTTTCCCACCCTAATGATGAAAGTTTTCAAAATATAGGATTCCACAGAGGCAGCTCGGGGCACGGGCCGGCGGTGAATAATTTAAAACAATTTCCCGGGCGGGAGTTCGTGACGCGCCGCCGCTGACCATAAATAACATTTAGTGGCCACAATGAATGGTGTAATCATATCGGCGCAATTGTAACAACGTGCTCAGCATCACCATGGGCGGGGAGTGAAACATGGAAATCACCAAAACTACTTTATATTATATAAATATGTGCAGAAATTTTGATGCGATATTTTTAACAGAACAATAGTAGTTAATAGAGTATTTTTTTTAATAACAGAATTAAAATTATCATGTTTTAAATAATTCATTGATAGATTGTTTGCAATGCTTTTTGATTTAAAATTACGTGTTTTTTCAATTGCAAATGAAAATAATATTCCATATTTGTCATCAATAAATTATACTTTAAATTTTAGTACGCGTAGTAAAAAAAAATTACTCAAACCATTCAACTTTAAATTCGCAGAATTTCACAATAAAATTAACAACCATCGAATATATACCAAGCCACACGTAAAAGTTAATAAAGTGCATAAAAATATCGATGAATAGGCATTACTTACTATTAAAAGATAAAATTATCAATGAAATTATAGATAAAGTTTAAATATTTAAAAATCTATCACACTAAAAAAAAAAACTTACAAATGTTGCTTAAAGATAAAACAAACCTGTCTGATACATGTCTAGAAGTACTATAAATCATGCAATGAAGTAGTTCAATAGTCTGAATAAACCTCCTACATAGAAAATTACAAGGTATATTTGCTGTTGTTGAGAGACAAGGCATTTGAATGGTGAAGATCCATTAATATAATGAAAAAAATAACTTTTTATTTAAATCTTCACAGTGAGTTTATTAGAATAATATTTTGCATAACTAGTTTCGACCCTATACCGGGTCAGTTTAGGCATGCATCTGATGATGACCCGGTATAGGGTCGAAACTAGTTATGCAAAATATTATTCTAATAAACTCACTGTGAAGATTTAAATAAAAAGCTATTTTTTTCATTATATATATATATATAGGTATATTTGCATTTTCCTGAACATATCAATAGACAGTAAGTCGGGGCCAGCTCTGGAGTCAGCTGCAGGTCACACGCGCTCTTCCTCGCTGCACATGACCTCCCCCTCCCCCCGCCGGTGCACCCCCAGCCAGTAGACTCGCCAGACAGGGCGGCATCAGTAAACTGCAGCCTGCATTTAACATCAAGCACGCATTCCTAACGGTACTCTCCTGTGACAGGGCTCACTCATCAGAGAGCTTAATTAAAGGGTCTCTATGTTGTAGTTATATTTTCTTCCTACCTTTCACTACCGAGAGAATGTGTTCATTTTTATAATTTTAAGTAATTTGCCTAAAATGAATATATGAAAAAATTGAAATATTTTTTGTTTTAAATAATACAAATGCAATGGTACTAGCTGCATTCCTTTTAAATAAGTTTTTGGCATTGTTACTTTAATCGACAACTATGTCACTTAGCTAAATGTTAAATTATAGATATGCCCAGAGAAGAAGTATAATAAGTGGACTCTGAAGGCTTAGCTATCATAAGATTGCTTTTTTTTTTCACCAGGTGGCTTACTTAAAATATGAAACGATAAATTAAATTTAAATTCTGACTTACTTATACTATGAGTAATGATAAACTGATTTTCAGAAACATTGTCACCTCGCGCCTGGATCACTGCAATGGCATCTACGCTAGACAGTCAAATGATACTATTACTATCCTAAATGTCTTTTTTTAATTTCTATTTCAAATAGATCTTTATTGGTATTAATAATATAAGGAATTAAAATACGAATTTTGAAGTAACTCAGAAAATAAAAACTGACCAAAGTCAAGTATCCCAAGACTTGATTCAGAAAGCAGCAGTCCGTGTGTCCTTAAAGAGTCTGTCATACATACTGTCAGAGATCAGGAGGTATGAAAAGTTCAAGAAAATCATTTTAACGAGCAATTTGACATTTAGAAGATCTTTATGAATTTATAACTATTTATATTTACAAATAATTCCATAGGAGTCATCTCAACTTTTTGTATGTAAATACCTTCAAAGGTTTTTGCATCGATTAAATAACATGATCGCTTCTTCACAAACCCATGATAAACATTGCCTTTTATCTTTTTTTCATGTGCAAGAGAAATCTTTATTTATATAATTTAAATAAACAATTTGTTAACAACCCTTTTCTTTATGATTAAAATGGCATCAACGGAAGACAAGAAGATAAATGAGAGAATAGATGTAATTGCTACTATGAACGACTTTTTATCTATCCGTTATAAATAATGTTATATAGAGATATGTTATATTTTTAAAGAGTATATCAACAAAAAAAAATCACTTACGGAAATATGTGAAACTCCAAACTCACAATGTGTTTTATATTTATGAAACTATTTTATTTGGCGCAAATATTCAAAAATAAATTTTAAACGGTTCCATTTAAATATTAAAAACAGGCTCATATTTTAATATTCCACTGAGTAATTGTTTAATTTATTGCAACGTATTTTATGCTATCGTATTTATAACTCACAACATGCTCGATGCCGGCCCTGAACTCACTAGCTTAGTCTTATTAAATCGAATTGATATTGATGGATTTGACATTCAAATTGGTAGTTCCTAGAACACGACTGGGCGGGGCCTCTGCTTAGCGATTTATTTGGGAAACTGGAGAATTAGAGTTGACTCCGGACTCCCAGTGACCTCCAGCCGGCGTACCCGATTAGCGCTCACCTACGGGCTATGTGGAGCGGCTCCAGAATCACTCAATGATTAATCGAACACACGAACATCTTCTAACTATTAAGTCTATCTTCGAGAGCTCACTTCGGTTTTAAACGATTTTATGTTTTCTTTATTATTATATATACAAGAATACACATGACCGAAACTGCCTTTACATGCTTTCCACTATCAACCTTTTCCAACCACGTGTCGAAAGATTAAAAAATATTTTTAAAAAAAAAAATATATATATATATGATGTCTTTATTGTAAAATTTACATATAAAACAATTTGAACTCGCTTTAGAAATAAATCATATTGTTTACAATAATTCGATATATAATTATTTTTGTGCATTTATTACAATCAATGCACTGCCTATTAATAATGCCAGTATTAAGTACTTAAAATTCAGCGTACATACATCGCATCGCCTAGAAAATAGCTTATAAATATTACACGGCAACAACCCGTATGCACTCAAGATACATACGATACCTATTTATATTAATAGATCAATAATTAAGCGTGATTTCTTAATAAATACCGTGATGCAGCAGGTACACAGATCCAGCGGCTAATAGGCCCGTGTGAAGCCGCCTTTACTCAGCCGGCGCGCCGCGAGGGTTAGAGGTCACGGACTTGGCGATGTCCTAACAGCAGACTTCCCGTGGCTTAATTAGACTATTTGAAAATCTTCAAAAATCTCAACGACAGTCGATCGATAGGGGCAATAAATTTCAGGCAATTTGAGGGTCCTAGATTGTAGCGCAAGTTTGACGTGCGTTCATATTTTAGACCATATAGGGTATTGTTCATGAAATAATTACATGTCTACAATCACGATCCCAGTAACAGATCGATTTCGTGTCGATCGATTTTTTTGGGTTTTGATGCATGCCATTTTTTATTCGGTTGCTTAATTAGTGGGTTAGAATTTAATAAGTGGCTGGTTTTGGAGATTGGCTTTCTCTGAGGTTTGACTTTCTCTCTCTTTAGAAAAACTTAGCATTTTTCTTTCAGTTCCTTATTTAATGCGGGTTACAATGATTTTTTTATATTTTAATTTTTGCACATTCTGAACTCACTTTACTTACTTCGTAGCATAAGTATTATTAATATGAAATAATAGCATCGTGCAGTTTTTTCATGCAACTTTTTGTTCTCATTTCTCAGTATTTTACTTACATTATCCAAACAAAAATATATATAACATTTGAAAAACAATAAGTTCCTTCTTTCTTAATTTATTTTACTGTTTTAAGCACTGAAATTAAAAAACCACGAGAACAAAAGAAATTAACAAATTTCAATCATTTTTATATTTATAGTATTATATTTCACTTCTTTTTGTTCGGTAATTTGATTTTATGTCTATAAAATGACAATTTGTAAAAAGTATTCATAGGACATAAATGTAAGTAATTATCTTCAAATATTTTATGTAATATAAAACAGTTATATATTAAATAATGCACATATAATCCAATACTAGTGCTTCACTGTTTGACAGGCGTGTAAATGTCAGACATATTTTTTTTTTTATGAAGTTTAATAAGAACTGAAAAAATGCAATCTATTTACAAAATCATACTTTTTTTCAACAAAAATATTCTTGTTTATATTCCGCTTTAAAAATTTATATTAATCGATTATTTTTTGCCTATTTACGTGCTTAAAATTACAGTCATATTTATTCGAAAGATTTTCTTTTATAAGAACCAACTTGTATTGGTAAAAAAATATCCGTAAAGAGACTACATAAATCAAACATTAATCCTACAAAAAAGCGTTCATAAAACAGAATTAATTGATTTGTAAATCCAGGTTATATAAAAATATACCTAATTTTTTTTTAGCATACACTTGAAAATATGTATAAAATAAATAAAATGTATCTGCAGTGAAGATATGCAAATCATAATACATTGAAAGAGCAGGTCCGAGTAAGGAAGCTCTTGACGCAAATGGCCTCTAGTTTACTGCCCAGCTCTAGAATTCTCTAGAAATACATAAACTCCTCTCGAGAGATGTGTTGGGATTTATTGTTGCGCACGCTCCGAGATATCCTTGTATAATGCACCGTATTTTCCATTTGTCTATGGTCCATGAAACTACAGAAACTGGAGAGACATCTTAAGGGAAATTTCACGTTATTTAAATTTTTAATATTGTATTTTTTTAACTCGTTATCATTAACTACAAATGATTGCGTTGTTTTAAAAGCATTTTAGTAGATAATTAAAAATTAATGCACACATTCCATAATTATTAGCATAAATTTTAAGCCATAAACAATAATGAAAGTAAATATCGTTGCTGGAAATTAACTGTCAAATATATACAATAGTAACTAACAAACTTATGACAACTTTATACCATAATTATTGCTTTACTTCATTGTTTCGTGGAAATTTTAATGAAAATAAAATCCGAATTCCACAATTTCTCTTAAAATATTTTTACCAGTCAAATTTTAGATGCGTTAGTAACTCTTAAGTTGACTCACAGTTGTGCTGTTGATAACTCTGTAGGTACCATTTTTTATATACTTCCATCTTTTAGACATCGACGAGGATGAGCGCCCATATATAGTATGTGTTCAGATGGATGATGGGAAAAAACCATTAACTCGGCGCAATCATAAATTTTGAATATGGCATTTACAACATAATCCCTCAAATTGAAAATTCAGGTTCTTTGCGATGGTTAACAAGATTTTATCGAGAGTATCTAATAACATCGTAATCGCCAATGTTTACTAAAATTTATAACTCTAAATACAACTCTTTGGCAGGTAATGTAAGGCATTCTAAGTACGATATCGTAAAAGGCCTATTATGGACTCAGGTCAAATTTCGTAAGATATATTTTTTTATGTTTAGCAAATATGTAAATGTTACACCATACGTAAATGTCCATACTTCAATCTGACTTAATTATTGTAACAAATTTTATTGATGCTTACAGATTCAATATGAATTTCTAAAAATAATTTTTTAATACAACATCGTGTCAATCAGTCAAATGATTATAAATATTTTAAAGGTTTCTCGTGAATGTCAATGCTTCAACAATAAACTCAATATAAAACTCTGGTTTTATAAATACTAAAAATATCTGTCGGGAAATCTAGTAAAATAGATTATTTAAAAATACATTCGCACATGAAAGCAAAAAATATCCTGAACAAACATCTAATAGCAAAAATTTTGTTAACATTTGAAGGCCCTTTTATTACACATTGTTGACATTGTATTATTATATTACTATCTAATAAAATTCCACGCCTACAGTATTTTAGAAAATAATTGTGTTGATATGTTTTCACCCATTCGTCTCGTTATGAACTCCTTATAAGAGGACCATCCTGATGGACGGTGAGCCCCGGGGCCATAAATATCCTCGTTGGCAATATTCCTTCACAGAAACACCATGCAGGGTGACGGCATCACCATAATACTTGCCCCCCCACATCTTATGCTACCCTAGTTATCATAAACGTATGGCCGTTAGCCATTACGCGGTTTGATTTCGCGTTACGAGATATACTTTCAACGTTCTTTCAGTCGCAAAACCCCCATTACAGTATTCACAATAAGTTTGCTTGTTTTTTGTGATACTCATTAGCCAACTGATCAAAAGAATAAAAAGAAGATCTTGAGTGCATTACACACCGAAATACGTTTAAGAATAACTGAAATTTCAAAATATTACAATATAAACGAAACTAAGCAGTAATTGGGTGTAGATTGTTGGGTGTAGGGTGGACAATTAGGAACGACATAAAATTGCCTCCGTAATCTCCAGGCTACCATGTTATTTTTATAAATTAAAATCATGTGTATTTTTAAAAATCCGAATTCGTTTCAGTAATAAATTTGCGGCTCAAAAAGCAAACTTCGTTGTATTTAATCACGCGTTCATCTGTGCGTACGCAGTTTTATATAACCAGTGCAACCACTTTCATCTTCGATTGTTTTTTTACGTTGAAAAATTCACAAGTATGCTGTCGTTGCGCAGATTATACCGCGCGCTGATGAATATCCGAGAGGCCAAAGACCAAACGACACTTTCAGCTGCGAAAGTCTTTTACGATCCTTTTGAGCTTTCACCGAACGCGGACGTTTTCCGCGGTTTGACAATAACAACACACTTAACGACTCTCAGTCGGCCGGCCCAGAAGCCCCGGGCCAGGGGTACCCAACTCGAGGGCTGTTCTTTCAAAACACAATGAATTCGGCCATTTCAAAGATGAATCACCCAATAACTATGTCAACAGCTCTGCTGAAACGGGAGTTTATAAATATAATTAGTTTATTCCGAAAAACTAGGTATTTTTTATTAATCATTAGTTAATAGTCAATAGTTAATTATTTGCACACGCTCTATTGATTTAAATTGACTTGGTATTTAAAATAAATATTATTATTGATATTTAAAAAATAAATTAACTTTTGTTGTTTTATTTATCTACTTTTAAGATTAATTTTACAAGCAATTAAGACATGCTACAAGTGCGGTTTATTAATATAATAGGTAACAATTAAATTGGAGAATCAGAAATACTATTAATTTTATTTTCAATAAAATGGGTATCGTCACAAAGTCTTGAGAATGGCTTCAAGAATCAGAGTTCGGCTCACCATCCATGAACCTGAATATTTCATCCATGAATATTTCCATTGAACATATCACTTTTACAATTCGTTTTCGGGATTCTGAGTAAGGTTATATTGACAAAGAATATCCATGCAAGAATTGCCAATGAGATAAGCAGTTGAGTGTCCTTCTAGGATAAATTATTCTATATCAGGAAGATTCATCGAGAAGACTTTTTTTAAGCCTCACGAAAAGCATAATTTTGATACTAATCTTTGAAAACCGCCACTACTCGAACAATGTGCTTAATACGTGCATGGAAAACTTTTGTATGGAGAAAATTGTAGTGCACGGAGACAAGATAGAAATAACCATAAAGGATATGGTTGAATGACTCTCTGCCCCTAGCAGAAGTTCATCAGGGAATTGATTGTTAACATTAAAAATTTTGACTAGAGAATAAATAGAATATGTAAATTTATTGGGGATGTGTTGCCGGACGCTGATTTTTTGAAAAGCAGAGCCGCCTCTTAACGCGAGTCCGCTGAATGCAGAGAGTACAAAGTTGCCATGCAAGTAACGGCTACAAAGTACAACCGAGATGAACTTTGACGAATGACGAATACAAAAGGTTTTATTGCCTTTAGTAACCCGCCGAGTGCACCGCCACAATGTCTCACGCAAGATATTCTCAAATCGAACGCACAGGACGCGCTAATGGGTACTATTGGAAAATCGTTCAAATTTGCGTATA
Organism: Atopsyche davidsoni; assembly: GCA_022113835.1. Lineage (NCBI taxonomy): Eukaryota > Metazoa > Arthropoda > Insecta > Trichoptera > Hydrobiosidae > Atopsyche > Atopsyche davidsoni. The sequence continues at coordinate 12,484,889 of JAILWY010000023.1, forward strand.
AATATATAGTTATAGTATATATACGGAGTTTTACTTTTAGAGACACGCACAAAGAAAAATAAACTAAATAAAAAAATAAATATTAGTTAGTAATACACAAGTACTATTTTTGGGCTGAACGGATTCAGTTATTATTTTAATATATTAAAATATTTTTACCAAATTTAAAAAATGTCTTTAGAGACTTGGTTAACTGTCATGGGATGTATGTTTAGTTAATTAAAGGTTTTATTTATTTGTTTTTCTATACTTTAAAGGAATTTCACTACGACCGCGCGCGGTGTGGGTACGAATAGTTTTTTTTATTATTAAAACTTGAGATCATCCTTCTCTTTCGTGACCTTGGAAGTGATTTATTGTCCGCAGCAGTACGAAAATAGCCTAGTATTAAAAAATTAACCAAAAACATTAATATACCTTATACTTTCATAAGTTACAATAAAACGTGTTTTATATTACGTCGTAAGTACTTCGAGTTGAATAATAAATAATACAAAAAAGTGGTTACTAGAAATTATATACTATTGTCTCTGATATTGGTAGCATGAGATTATTGTAAATGTGGCCACCTCAATTCCATTTGATGTTGAATTATTTTTAAAACTTCCATAATCAAAACTTAAATGGCTCAAGACACAAAAAATCCATATAAACAATTAATTATATTAGTCAAGCATTACATAAACATGTTTTCTACGTTGTAAAATTAGTTAACTTTAAATAAGTCCACAAGCATGACAATGGAATAGAATTACAATTCACCCACATTCTTGATTCGTAGTTTTTTATTTATATTTTATAGACATTTAGTACTGAATTCATATTTATATTGAATAATTTAACCAGAGAGAGGTCCAAAAGAAATCGAAATATGGATGATATTAAAAAAAATGTTTGTTATATAATTGTAACATATACGCCTCGTTAGGATTTATTAAGAACTTACGATAAGCGGGTATCTTATGACCAATCAATAATGATGCATATCTATTTTATTTCCATAATAATTAAAGTATATATACATACAAATACATTTATATGTTTCAGCATAACACAGCGCTTGTTCTGTTTTAATAATAGCTATATTCATATACACAATAATCACGATGATATTTAAATTTTCCACTTTATTATTATAGAAAGATAAACTATATTACCAAGATTGCATACGAAGAAAGGGATTGCAAATATTTATATAATTAATCAACATATTATATGTGATGTTAATATAGCATCAAAGAACGTACTATAATAAAAAAAATTAGGCTTTCCAAGGTCTAAACAAACGGATAAATCGAATTTCCAACATTTTCATAAATAATCGAATTATTCATGAAACGGTGGAAAAATAATAATCATTTGGTATAATGCCAAACGGAGTGTGGATTCAAACCCTATCGGTGTCGTAAAAAATCGAGGATTTTTTTCGTCGCTGCACGTGACAACCGACAGAGTTGTCCTGGTGGATATCGTTTGTAATAATTTGTCATCGCAATGCTCGAGGCCGGTTTCACGAGGACTAGTCCGTCAGGTGTAATACAAATTACATTTTGGAAATATATCATATGCATTGTAAGCCCCACAACCGGAGCGCAGGATCAGGATATAGACACACACCGTATGACAATCATATCATGAAAAAATAAAATATCTTGAAATTTTATTTAATTTTTTCTCACCATAATGGTTAGGACATTTCTACAAAACGTCATTGATGTTTTTAAAAAAAAAACAGCATTTACATTGTGGTATGAAGATTAATTTGGCGATTACTTGCAAATATACTTTATACCTACTCTTCCGTTTGATTTTTTAAATATTTTTTGTAATGAAATAAACGAGCAAGATGCTAAAGCTATTTCAGAAGGAGAAGAAATATAATAATCACTATGTAGCAGAAAATTTTATTAAATTGTGTAAATTGAAGTATGTATAGCATATAATTATTACAACAAAGCTGTCTGACCACTTAAACAGATAAATTAATAAGTTATAAAATAGCACCTGTTAGATAAGACTCGAAAATGTCATTGGTTTTTACGAATCATACAATGTTGTATAAAAAACTATACATATATATATATATATATATATATATATATATAGTTTTGTTTATCAAATACCTAGGAATATCCATCATAGGTTAATAAATACATTAAACTCTGTTGAAAGCAAAACAGCCATTACTGCGAGTGTCAGAGAACCCGAGTGCCTCCTCGTAGGTATAAGGAAGAGGAACCATCCGGTACGAGCCAGTAGCCCCGAGTCGATCCCGCTCAAAGCCAACAAAATAAAACTTTATATGTTAAGTAAACGTACATTTTGTTGGAGCAGGCAGGAAGCGGCGATGTTTGCGCTCAATCTGAGCATCAATTAGCTTGGAGACGTCGATAATGGTGAAGATAAACACATACCCATAAAATTAGCTTCAATTTCTATTGTTCTTCTCGAACAAACATCATAGAAACTTTCAAGCAACACAAACATATAAATCTCGATCCGGAAACTGCATATTAATGGGCTTTTAGACTTTGTACCTGAAGATTTGTTTTGCAGTTTTTTCATACAATTTTTATTACATTCATTGAAGACGTGTTTACTACAATGCACATCCTCAATTACTTATTCAAAGTGTGTTTTAAGGAATTTTACTTGAATTTATTAAGGAAAATGGAAATTCCATTTTTTTTAAATATTTATTGTGAGCATTTATCAGGGTAAAGGTATGCCAAGTACCAGTGCATTGCTGGTATCACCTGACCATCTTCCACTTTGACACCTGGCTGGCTCCATCCGCTCGGGAAGCGCTCGGGCCCGGCGGCTCAGCCCACCCAGGCTAGATGACGTGACGTGGTTTAATTTAGATGCTGCTCCATAAATAGCAGTTATACAAAAATAATAATTATATTATTACATAAAAACAATTTCAATTTACTTAGAGAACTTTGTACTGAACGGTAATGATGATGGTAGATATTGATAAGGTACATACTTAATAATACATTACGTGAACGTTACCAAATCTATAGAGGTTAACTTATGTACTATTTAATAAACTATTTTCTTGCTTTATAGCAGCAAAATAGTTTTATATTTAGTGAAGCACTTACGAACTGATATTCAGTAGCACTTTTTTTACGCAAAGAAGAATTTATTTGGAAAGTTTTTGTACTTTCATGTTTGCCTATGGTTGTATTTTAGCTTATTTAATGTGTTCAACTTCTCTCTTCTTCTCTATGTTACATTGATAGTATCATGTTTTTTCGTTGAGTTGTGATTTATCTGAACCGTTTTGTTAAAAAAATTGTGTGTTATTAATTTCTTATGAAATCTAATCAAAACTACATTATTTTTTGAATCGATCATGAAATGTAGTGATTTATAAAATAACTACATATTGTAAAGAGCTCGCCTATATTTCAGAAATGAACAATCTATGGATATATTATCATCTCTAATAAGTGACCAGATAAGTAATCAAAATGAAAATAAACTGGTCATTTTAATTAGTTTTGCATTCAACACAGTAGTTATTATAACTATGGCATGCAGAACATCTACACACCAGCCGAGTGCATACTAATATTATGAATGTATTGTGACAGAAAAAGACAATTTTAAAAAACTGTTCAATGGCATGCTTCAATGAAATAAGGATTAACACAAAAAAGGAAAAGATCTCTTTAAATTGCATTTCAAATTATTAAATACGTTTATAAATCAACTGGGCTGCCTTCATTCAAACATAAATTTCTAATTGTTTTCGATAAATCTAGTATTTGTAGGCCATCTTAGATCGAAATCTATTTCGATTGATAGAGATGATCCATCTACTTTACAGCCATAACTCACGGAAGGTCGAGATTTACAGTCGACAATAAATAATCGACTTGAAAATTCACCCAACGACAAGCTGTCAACAGCAGTACAGTACTTGTTCTCGTTTTATGAATTTATTGAATTCTCTACTTTATATTGGCCATGAACATTTCTCTATCTACACATAAATTATTTGCCGTCATTTCTCACAAAGAAATACACCAGACTTTCTAGACATGAAGAAATCATCAGTAAATTAATAAAGTTTCAGATTCGAATAATTTTATCTTTCTACAAGCATTTCACAAATTAAAAACGCATGAAAGACATATTTCTTATTCATCTAGACAACAAAAAACTATCTCATCGGCTTTAAATGCACGATATCACAAACAATATTCAAATAAAAAAGGTTACTTATAAAAATTGGATTATAATCATTACCCGAAAGTAACACAGCTTTGGTTTCTAAAACACTGAAAAATATTTCGGGAAGAAACTTTAGAGCATGCAGTTCTTCGTGGCGTGCATTCACTGACATAGCCGGATATGTTTCTAGGTCTTTCATAGTTATATTATATAGTAAAAGTTACTTTACATACATGATAGATTTCTGCTGGAAATTTAAAATTAGATATCAATACTTTTTCTCTATATCAATACAGTTAGATTGATTAGGCGGCCATGCGGAGAAATTCTAATTAATAATAATTAAAAGAGCTCAGATTACAGAACGAAAAAATCGCTCATCACATTACACGAGGCCCATCGCAGGCGATGAGAGACCGATCATTTGTTTTTATTAGTTTCATATCAATAATTCAGCTCGGAGAGAATCAATTAAAAACGTTGCCAGAAAAAATATATCTTCACCTGTACGCCCAGTGCAGGTCAAGCGTGGCAGCGGTGCCCAAACTCTCGGCCGCGGAGTTTACTCACATTTATAAACATAGCTCGCTATGGTGCTCCTCAATATGCAAGAAGACAGACATATGTCTTCAATATCACTTAGCAAGAACGTTCCGGTTACTGAAAACATCAGCGAGACTGCACGCGAGGATGCTACACTTAATTTTAAAGGAATTATAAAATATGGCGTAACTAGTGCATGATATTTCTGATTCATACTTAAATCAACTTTATATAAAAGTGCTGCTATTAAGCTTTAAGAATAAACATATTTTTAGTGTATTAAGTAAGTAGGATTTTGTTTTACATAATTTGATGACTGAGAAGCTTTATGAACATTAAATAAATAGGTTTATATATTCTTTACAATTACTGAATAATTGGAATTATAATTTTTAGGTTATTTAATAAATATTTAATAAAAAACAGTAGTATTGTATATTTTAGACATAAAAATAAATCAACCAACCAACTTTTTCAAAGAACTTATAACCCTTTTTAGTTTTTTGGCTTTGATGCAATAAAAGAACTACCCTTGAGTTGCGCTTTAATGTGTTTAACTCAATGTAAAATGCAGAGTTTTCTTATTTGCGCATTTTTTATTTATTCCGCACAGCGAGAGAAGACAGACTACGTGGCACGAAGCTTTTATTCAGGACGCACCATCGCCGTGACCAAGTCTATGTCCCGAAACAGTTTTCTAAACTACCTTCCGATTACCGAGAGGAAATAAAATTGTTCTGAAAACCGGTGAGTTGAACTTTTCCATAAATATGAAAAATGGTGCCAAAGTCGTTGCTTGTAAAATTACACGTGATAACATATCAAGAAGGTTTACAGTAAAAACTAAAATATACACAAAGATACAGAGAGATACACTTCTTAAATCGCTTACTCTAAATTATCAACCGAGGACAGTGACAATAGAAGCCCGTTTGGCGATGGGTCCGTACTTGAGTCACTGTTTTCGTTTTCATGTAACAATAAACATGAATATAAGTAACATATACCAAAAATCAATGTTTTTTTAGTAGATACCAGACGAAGTCGAAACTCAAAACGATACGTATTTTAACATATTTAGTTGTTCAGCACATATAAATAAAACGACAAGTTTCTATCCGCATTACCGCAAACAAGCAAAAGACGATAAATTTGGAAAATTAATTTTAAGCCATAACAGTTTGGTGTCCACCTGCGAGATGGCTGAAAAACAAACATGTCCGGTATCTGATGACGCCCGGGCTGGGCGGGGTTGATTTACGATGGCCGGGGGCGGGGGCGGGCAGGGCAGGGCAGGGCAGGGCAGGGCGGGGCAGGGCGGGGCGGGGCAGGGCAGTACAGGGCAAGTCAGGGCAAGTCAAGGCAGGGCAGGGCAGGGCAGGGCAGGGCGGGGCAGGGCGGGGCGGGGCAGGGCAGTACAGGGCAAGTCAGGGCAAGTCAAGGCAGGGCAGGGCAGGGCAGGGCAGGGCGGCCCGCCGAGGCGCCACGGCCGTGTCCCAGCCGTGGACCTCGCTTCCTTCAAATATCATATCGAGCTTATTTATATCAGATATATAATCGTCTCACAACTATATGTGCTCAATAAATTGTGTTCAATATATTAATTGTAAGTTATTTTTTAAAAGCTTGTTTGTAACCAAGTTTTCACCAGAAAACAATTGCAATTGATCTAACTACACTTTATTATTTATTAATATTTTCGCCGTTGGTGTTATGTTGCTTGTTGATTATGGATGTAGATCAAAAGGCTGGCGAAATGTTTGCGTATTCGTTTATTTATATGAATTGGACAAGACAGAATAATACGTGGTCACTGGTCGAGTGCCTGCGACTCTCTGTGGGGTTGCGTTATCGCTGGGGTTGTTGGGTTGTTGTAAAATTAGAAAGTCTCTACCTGCGGTAGGGGCGGAGCTTAACAAGTCAAATAATGTAGCGGTGTATTTGCACTGACCGCTACAATATAAACACTTTTTTGTATGTATAATTGTAAAATCATAATTTTTAATTTCCTGAATCAGCTAATGAAAGAAGCTGAATACCAACTAGTAAATTCAATTAAATAGACTATATCGAAGTATATTATTAAAACCGTAATTTCAATACATATACTGCCATCTATTGATCATTTTAAAGATATTAACAAGAGCACCTATAGAGAGAGTGTTGTATTATTTCAAGTTTATTTTATTTTTAAATTTCCCAAGAGTAGATTATTTCAACGTTGAGACTTGAAAGGATCAGATCTCAATACTGTAATCTTTGAAGGAAGCCAAGTTTTTATATTTTTTTGTTTAACAGCTTTCGAGTCGATAATATTGTATCGAAACCATCATTTTTGTACCATCTTTCAATCACTTTCCTTGAATCTTCTTCAATGAATGACCTTAATCTAAACGTAGCTTTTAAACCTATAATGAAAATGTTAATTCAATAAATAATAAATAAAATCATTTAGCTTCTTGAGTTTATTAATAAAATTCATATAAAAATATAAAATGGCAAGTCAATCAAATATAATCATTACTGCAATAATACTGAATATAATGTAAACTAATAATAGGCAAGATCATAAAACTATTCTAATTATATATAAAATTCACTGATCAAATAAATCGACAGCAATTAATCTTATATTGGAATGTGTAAAGTAACTAATAACTTTCTCTTAGGAATTAAATTTTTCTAGTTAAATGAATAACAAATTGACAGGCCTGTACTAGGATAAGATGTTATCATTTTTATCGGCATGTAATTCATATATCCACAAAGGCATACACAGAAAAATATAAGCATGAAATCGTCAGTATACTGAGATTATTTTCTTATAATGTAAGAAAATACCTAATATTAAAGCCAATAAGTAACATGTTTGTATAAAAACAGTACAATATGCGTCAACTACACAAAATTGTTGAAAAACTGTATCAGCCATGACAGCATGCCTCAATGTTAAATATTAAATTAGTTCAACACTGCTTCGTTTCACCCATAGTTAGGTATGTTCTATTCAAAGGCTATGTATAGATGCATAATCATTGAATTGAAACATCATTTTGCATACTTTTTTCTTATGTAGCCGGCTACACAAAAAAATATGCAAACAATGCCAAGTTACAACATTTGTACGCCATTGACACTGTTGCAAAATTATTATACACAAACATGCTATTATACGTTTTATATTACAGACAAATAGAAAGAAAAATCAAAAACATTTCTTTTTATATTTTCATATTTCAATAATGTTTCTATCTCTTTTATCATTGTAATCTGTTTTTTTTTAAAAAAACATTTTTCAATGTAAAAGTGATACAAAACCAATAATATTTTTTTCTAGCACCTGTGTTGCACCACTAAAACAAACTTGCATGATGTTGCAAAATCCAAGCCACCTGTTAAAAATTTTGTTACGAAATATATTGAACAATTTTTTCACACAAAATTTAAAGTGTGTGTCTTGTTTTAAATTTAAAACAAGTGCATCTCACCTCAATAGGTAGGTGAGAATATATATAGAACAATTTAACAGAGACATATTGAGACATATATTTTTTCAACTGCGGATACAACAATATTACAAAGTCAATTCAGTTACATCTCAAAACACATTACCATATTCTAAAATTAAAATAAGTCTTAATACTATAAAATGTTGTGAAAAATAATGCCATTTGAGAATGTGTATTTATTGATATCTTTCATGTTTAATCTTATTGGCCTGATGGGAAGGAATGTCAACAGTGAACACTTCATAATTTACAACGGTGAAATTATAATCTCCCATGAGACTATTTGAGCTGGCCCCCTCTCCGTCGTAGGAATGGGGCAAGTTGGAATAACTATCCATTGTGATGTTGCAGTTATGCGATATTAGCAAGTCCGCACCGGCACCGAAGATAGGACCACATCTGAAAAAAACGCAAAATACATAGTTTATCTAAACCACACCAAGAAAAATATCCATTTTCCGTTTTCTAGAAATAAATAAATGGTGGAGAAAGGAAATGATTTGAACAACTGAAACTACCAGATCGTATGCGGGCATTTTTTCGTGTTAAATCAGGCTTTCTTATGAAAATTGTAATGTAGATATAAGTTGCAATAATTTTTAAAATATGCAATGAATATAAATAGACAATATTCATACATGCAAATTAGAAAAATGGACATAAGTGTGATATTATTTTCTTACTCTGGATGATAACATATGGCGTAGGGTTTTTTAACAATGTTGTACTTGGCAGGTGGTTCAGAATTTCTATGCAATGTAAAGAGAAATGCTTTTTCTGATGGAATGTATCCTCCCTTGTGACTCGTCTTGTGCCATGCAACATCACTGAATCCTCCACAGATCTCTCCGTGGCTCCCCTGAAAAAATCAAAATAATTTTTTAATCTGTTTTTAAAACTATAAAAATAAAAATATATTAAACATATATTAAATTCCAAGTACCCCAGAGGTCGGTACGCTTGGTTGCAAACCAAGAGTTTTTGAATCCAGGCATAGTAATAATTTTTTCAGTTGTGTTGAGACTATAAATTACCTCAAAGGTAAATAAAACCCTCCTCCAATACAGTTTTTTTATGATACCCCTGTACATGTGGCAATTTCTGTAGACTTAGCCTCATTTTTACTAGCTACTTGCCTTCATTTCTCTTCCCTTGCAGCCTATTACTCTCACAGAGTAGAAAAGTTTATTTAGATCTAAATATAGCAAAATCCCATTCATGGATAGTGAATAATATATATAAATTTTTAAAAAGTGCACTTACTATTGCAAGAACCATAGTGGGTGCCACTCCATCACAGTGGGCATGGAATGCAGCAGCAGAATATGCATGAGATGACGCTCTGAACACTAATCGCCATGTTTGTTTAGGAACTCCGTACCTAAAAAATAAAGTAATAAAATAAAGTAAATCCACTAGCCTAAAGAATACCATCAAAAGGTATGATCTCGAAGACCACTATTCCGCAATTAAAATTTATAATTTCCACCTTTGAGCTTATTTGGAAGAACATTTGTCTAATTATTTGAAAGAATCGTAAGGTTATCTTACCATTTATAGCTATTTATTTATAAAAAGTTTTAAAAAAAAATTATACATACCAATTATTAAGAAGACTTTGAAGAGGGCTTCTTTCTTGTTGAAGAATAACAGATCCTGGATAAAGATTCAGTGATAATCTACAAAATAACATAAAAAAATAATTAATTATAATTAATCATCAATTGCAATCATTTTGTCGAGGGAATCGTTCAAGATAAATTGCCTTGGTTGAAGCCTTTTATCCATATCAGTGTGTTGGTTGCGAGCCCTCACTCCAGCCGTTCCTCCAGCCCCGGCCATGCCCCCTCCTGCGCCTCTCAAGGCTGCACGCCTATAGCGCTCCAGGGACACCTCCATAGCCACAGCTCCAGTCGGTTCCACTTCCTCTGCAAACACTTGGCTATCTGAAACACAATAACCGCAAAAATTAATAAATACCCTAAAATTAATAAAATTATTAAATAAATCTCAAGGATGGTAGTTGTGTTTATAAATAATTATACAGGAATTCCTAGCCATGTGTTCATTTAACTAACTTCTTTTTAAAAATTATTTACAAAACAACTTAGAAAATCGTAAGATTAGAACATCTTACATCTTATAACAAAACTATATAATTTAACAGCAACCTGTAGTTTTTGTGTCAAAGCAAGTTTAGTATAATTACCGAGCCAAGGCCTGCTTGGACATATTTTGCTTCATCTGCACACGAGGAGAGTGAGATTTTCTGTACTTGATTGCAGAGTTGAAGAATAATAGCATACTTTATAATATAATTATCAATAATCATTATTTGTAATATCACATTCCATTAATTATAACATCAGTGGCCTTGATGAAGGGCATTTTTATTGAGAAATTATGATTCTTGTGGTTTGAAATACAAAAAATATAACTATTATCTATATTCTAAATCAATATGTCTATCTTTTTCCAAAAAAACCTTAATTATGTCTTCATAAAATGAAGCAGAACGTCTGAGACTCAAAAGCAATTCCTTCTCAATGGTTATCAGAGAGAGCTCAGATAATCTGTCTTGTCCTTGAGTATTTCGTAAGTATGTATGGATTCTTTCTAAACTAGCAAAAGAACGTTCAGGGGATGTGTTAATTGCAGGTATAGTTGCAATCAAATGACCTAATTTAATTATATCTGAAAAAGCATCAGTGAGACAGTTTTCATTGAGATAATCTACAAGTTCAAAAACATTATATCTCTTTAATTCAAGTAAAGTGTACAAACAATTTAACTGGTTTTTCAAATTCTGAATATCAAAAAATTTACCATAATAGCTTTCCAAGCATTTAAATGCTTCCGTGGGGAGTTTAGTGTGATATGATTCATATTGTGTATTATTAATTAACTGAAAAAACATTATTTTTTTAAAATCACAATACCTAATGCTAATCTCAGAAGATATGCTATCTGTTATTTCATTAAAAATTCTTTTATATTCAGTTTTAACACATTCTATGTTTCTCTTTCGTTTTGGAGCACGGTTATCTCGCAGTGCATTTGAATAAATAGAGTCGAATTGATGCCGAAATTTATTCTGTAACCAGTCGTGGAATTCTTTAATTTCAGTCACACAAAATCCTATGTCTGCTCCTGACTTATGAACAAAAGTATATAAATGCTCAGTTTTTTCAAATATATTGTGAAAAACCTCAAGAAAAAAATTAAAATTAAATGAAACCAATAAATTTGAAAAATTTTCAACAGATAAATTAGTTTCCCCGTCCCAATCTTTGGAATTCTCAAACATTTCATCAAATAATAATATAAGATTTCTTTTCTGTTCAAAAACTCTGTTTACAATGCGCGATGAGTATGTCCAATGGATAGCAGCTGCCTTTGGTGTTTCTTTGCTACATATATTCTCATAGAAATCTGACCTTTTAGAATTGCCTTTAAAGAAATTAATCAATGATTGAAGACTAGAAAAAAAGGAGTTGGTTTCGTTAATTCTATTACACGTCCTTGAAAGTACGATATTCAAAATGTGGACATCACACCAGGTGTATAGTGCTTCAGGACAAAATTCTTTAATTTTAGCTTGAAGATCTTTCTTCTCGCTTGTCAACACACTCGCCCCGTCATACGTTTGCGCAACTAATTTTTCAGAGCAGTTAAAATCGTTTAACTTTTGCATTAATATATTTGTCAAGGTTTGAGCATTTTTATTTTTGGGCACATCTACATAACCTATAAATCTATTATGTATGTCATTACCATAATAATACCTAAATATTACACACAGTTGCTCTTTGCGACCAACGTCTGGAGTTTCATCAACTATGACAGATACAAAAGTAGTATTATCTATTTCAAAGTTAACTCTTTTTAAAATTACAGCAGCTATACTAGAAATAATGTCGTTTTGGATCTTGTTAGATAAATTACCAAAATTGGAATCTTGTTGATAGTGCAACTGTTTTTCTAAAACGGGATCATATTTCGCCAATAAATTAACTATTTCTAAAAAATTCCCCTTATTTAACGAGTCTAAGAACAGATTATGGCCACCAAATTCAAGTTCCTGGTGTGCTAAATGGCATACAATATCAACAAGACGTTGAAATAAATTACGATTATTGTCAACTTTTAGGTTATGCCTTGAAATATCATCAGATAACTGACGTGTTGCTTTTTCTACACGATATCCACCGAAAGTGTGGAAAGATAACGTAGAGTTCATGTGATTTTGTGACGTCTGGTGCCTGCTTATTGCATTTGAGAGGTTATTTAAGTCCGAAAACCCCGTCGTATTCCAAACATTTTTGTTATTCGGAAACAACACACAAAACCAACAAAAAAACTTGTTCAAATGAGAGCAGCCAGAAATCCATTTGTTTTTATAAACAGATCTATTAAAACGTCTTGTGTGAGATTTTGAAACCTGGCTTATATCCAAATTAGGCGTGGGACGCGGGTTTGTAGCTAAATCTCTCTTCTGAGTTAATGACAGACTTTGTAACTTAGAATTTAATATTAATTCTTTTAAGCAGGCTAACTCCGAACAATTTACTACGGTATCCGCCGAACTTTCCATGGCAGACACGGGGATAGATTTATTATTCAATTAAATAATTGACTTTAATTCACTAGGTTTATGATATCCACAGGAATCAAAACGTCACAACATAACCTCCAACACAAAGCAGGGCCGGAATATCTGTGGTCGGGTTGGACCGCAATCTTTAGTCCAGGGTTGCTAGATATTCTTTTAGAAAATACAATCACAGTCCCGTTATATTTATCAATCAAATAAGAAAATATATCTTTAGAATTGTTTTAAATAAATACATCTATATTCATGAATAAAAACAATTATTTTTCTTTGAGTGCCTCTCCTCACAGAAGGTAGGTGTTAAGTTATTAGTCAACAACTCTGGTGATAAAAACTATCAAATAGTATTAATGTTTTATCTATGATAGTGAGTAATGATGTATGATAGATCAGAATATTTCTTGATCAAACCCATTGTCAGAAAAAACTAGTTTTCAATACACTGTTTATATTTTATAATTGTTTTATGGCTATAGCCCTATTTATTAACAAATATCTATTGATTTGTAAATATGTTAATACAGACAAATTTGTAAATCTATTACTATAGATATACTAGTTGTAGTTTATTGAACCTTAGAAATTAGAATAATATAAAATAATTACCAATAAGTAAAAGGCGTACATGAGCCATGAGCGGGGCCAAATGTTGGCAAACCCTGGCCCTTTCTTCCTCAGCCCAGTGGGCAGTCGGTTGAGTCACTCCTGCTTGGTGCTTAGCCCAGCCCAAAGCACACCGCCATACATCTTCTTCTTCCAGACACAGCTAAAAATAAGTGATATTATTAGTATTTTAAAAAAAAATTGAACATTATTATTTAAAGCACATGTTAAATAATTTATTAGAGTATATTTGTCCAAATATTCAGACGGCCTTGTTATAGTATAATGAAATCCAGTCAGATTTTCTGCAAACAAATAATTTAAATACTCGTGTTGCATAGATATTTTATACACTTCTCCCCCTGAAATGAACAATATGCGCTCTTAGAGTTATAATATTTATATGTTCACAACTGACCATCTGTGTATGAATTTCTGAAATAGTATAAAAATAATTTATTTTTATGTCTTTCCGTAGTTTTTAATGCATCTGATTTATATTACAAGACAATGTTAATCAATACTTTGAAAATAATTTAATGTGCTTTGGTTGCTTAAGAAATATATAACATTACTTATCTTTATTACTTATTTTTAAAAAATGTGTATAATGTGACTTCTTACTTACATAGTCTGATGATATCAGCTTTATCAAGGCATCTTTTGGCAAATTTAAGAAGGCATTTGTTTTAATACATTCAGAAGCATTCTCTCCAATATATGAAATGCATTTCTCCATAAAGGATGCTGCACTTTTGCATCCTAAAATCAAAAAATCTATTTTATATACATACAAATATATGATAATTTATACCCTCACAAACAACTTTTGTGTTTAGAAAATATTACTCTATATATCAGATCTATATTAATGTGCAAGTAAGCTCTCAGTACTCACTAGTAAGAGTTTACTATGATAATCAGTATTTTAGAATTTTAATTCAATAGGGGATAGAAGATGAAGATCGTGCCATGTCAAATGAATGCATTACTTGAATTGTTTATTTCTGGCTTCCGCATATTGACATTGTCACCTACATTGCACCGCAGTTCATCCTAAATAAAAGTATAATTTTCAATGAAATCAAGGTAACTATAAATCACACGTGCAGTGGCTACAATCTGAATCTACTGTACTATTGTTTGAATGGGCCAAAACAATCATATTTTAAGATTGTGACTGCACTAAAACCAGAACCAATGTACAACTCCTGCCTTCCAAGTACATAATTTTGTTTAATAATATATATGAATAATTGTTCATATTCAATCCTAATACACCTATACCTCGCTATACGGCTGGTCGTTATACGGCCTTTCGCTATAACGGCCCTTTTCAATTATGGCACATTCTCGATATACGGCCTAAAATGTTTCGCTATAACAGCCAAAAAACTTTTTTTCGATGTTATTTTGTTTACGAGCGTTATTCAGTGTGTGCTCATAGAGCGGCCGGTTTAGACTTGTCTGTGAGTGTTTTGTGTACATATTTATTACTGACTGTTACACATTAACTGGAAAAATTGGAAATAATTAGGGCCATTAGGGACATCAAAAAACGGAGAATGCCAATGAGTCAAATGATTATCCAGGAAAAAGCTTTAAGTATTTTCGAAAATTTGAAGAATGGAGATACCGATGAATCTGCTGAAGATGTCACATTCCAAGCAAGCCGAGGATGGTTTGAAAAATTGAACCTGAACAAGTGTTTAACGTAGACGAAACAGGGCTTTATTGGAAGCGAATGCCTGATCGCACGTACATTTCAAAAACCGAAAAATATGAGCCTGGTTATAAGGTGTCTAAAGAACGATTAACTTTGCTACTTGGTTCAAATGCCGCGGGTGATTTTAAGCTAAAACCACTTTTAATATATTTGTCCGAAAATCCAAGGCCTCTTAAAAGACTAAATAAAAATCAATTACCCGTCATATGAAATCCAACAAGAAAGCTTGGATGACTAGAGCTACTTTTGAGGATTGGTTCAAAAATCACTTTTGTACAGAAGTGAAAAAATATTTGCGAGACAATAACTTAACCAACAAGGCTTTGCTAATTTTGGATAATGCACCAGGGCATCTTACAAATTTATCCGAGCTATCTGAAGATGTCATGATTGAGTACCTTCCGAAAAATACAACAGCTCTAATCCAACCAATGGATCAGGGTGCAATAGCCACTTTTAAGGCATATTACCTACACCGAAATTTCCGACAACTGATAAGGGAAACCGATGGTAAAGCTTCAATTAAAACATTTTGGAAAAACTATAACATCAAGGATGCTGTTGACAGCATCAGTGAATCACGGAAGGAATTAAAATTAACAACAATGAACTATGTTTGGAAAAAAATATGGCCAGAATGTGTAAAAAGTGTTACATATTTAACAAATTTGGAACCGATCCCATTGAATTTGTATTAGAATAATTGATTCGTTATACGGCTTTTCGGTTAGCGGGCAAGTTTCGTGGAACGTATCTAGGCCGTAAACGGGGGTATAGGTGTACTCTTGAGAACATTTTGTATTTGAGATTGCATTTACTATATGAAAAATTTATCGCACAAACTGCAAAGTATAGTAAATCTTAAAGTAAAATATTTTTTGAGACATGGGAGACTAACGATCTGTCCGTTGCATCTGGATCCAATAGAAGGCCATAAATCATAGCGTTCATTTAAAAAAAATACTTAACTTATAAGTTTCTTGGGTGCCCTTATAAATCATTTTAACAAATGTCAGAATAGGAATCATCATAAGACCTCCACAACACTAATCTAAAATTAAATGTAATTTATAATCTAAACCCAAAACATAGCCACCGATTAAGTTTTTTAGAATCAAGAATCTCAAATAATTAGAATTGAGACGTAAGAACGAACGATATTGAACAATAAACATCTGGTTTGCATTTCTTGCAAAAATGCAAATTGTCGCAGAGAGTCAGCGAACACAGAAGAGATTCAAGTAAAACCAAAACTAAGCCATCTTCAATAAACATCTGATTTACATCTCTAGAAAGAACGCAGATGGTCAGCAAGCACACATGAGACCTAAGGTAAACCAAAACCAAACCATCATCGACAAACATCTGGTTTGCATCTCTGGAAAAATTCAAAATGTGCCTGTAAGTGCCAAAATGGAAAGCCTGTAAGCTTCCATTATCGTATACTTGTAATAGTTAAACATCTCCTGAAAACCTACAAAACTTCTGACTGCAAAGTAATTGGATGAATAAAGCCATCAAGATGTGTTTAGGTAGAATTTTGATTGAAAATATGGACATTGCTTAAATAAAATGCAAGTACTGTCAGTAAGAAATGTATGGTGTACTAAACATATTGATGTTCACACAGGTATAGTAACAATAGTGAAATTCATCCACTTATTTAACAACCAGACCAATATATTGCCATCACTCAAAGCTAAGATGGGTAATCGAAGTACCCAAAATATTAGTTGGCGTTAATATAGTTACACAAACCGAACTGCTAGATTTACCGATTGATATAACAGTTAAAAACTACACAGCAGTATTAATCTTTATAAATAAAACAAAACATAGTACTTAAATATTTTATTAATTGGAACTACTCGATGTTGTATAGTGACCTTAAAAATTCACAATATACACCGATGAATGAACTTCGGATATTACAAACATAATAATATTTTTTATTAAAATATAATTCATTTGCTATCTTATTGAAGTACCGATATATCGAGGTATATAACAACAATTATTAAAAAGGCAATTAATTCAATACAACACTGTTTTTTTTTCAAATATACATTGATGACAGAAATAAAATGCAAGATATCAATGACGGCTTTTAAAATATCCATAGATTAAACATCTCCATTTTGTAAAACTTATTAGAATACATTCCAATCACACTCATACACATCCTCACAATAGTTTTTGACATACACACAGCATGTAATAACCTAAAACATCACTCCAGCACTGTGCGGTTTACAATATCTTGGTTGCCGAGGGATTGACATTTTGTATCAAAGTAATGTTATCGCCCTTCATCATTATTCTTCCTAGGGTCTTTCGGATTTGAGTCTTAGTATTGTATTCTTCTGCGTCGTCCAAAACAAGATTCATGTATTCATCAAAGCCGACAATATGCCCTTCGATCCGTAGATGCACGTTCTCGTAAAGCCAAACTTGCACACGAGAGCGGTTCTGAAGGTATCTGAAGATGAGGTTGATGGGTTGAACCATCACCTTCTGCACTTTTGGTGGGCCTTTGTAAGACATTTTGTGATAAAATTTTATATTCTCACAAACGTTTGAAAACGACAGAATCCGAAAAATAGCGGCTTCCTTAAAGTAACTAGAGTGAGATTAGCAACACGTCGCTCGCCGGTTTTTAACCAGGACGGCAACTTAAAAATATTTTAACTCTCGTAACTTTTTGTCTTTGCATTAGATTTACAATTGTAAAGTGTCGATGAAAATAGAGAATAAATATTTTAAATACAAAAATACGAATTGTATTTGGAAGTACATAAATATTTTTAACCATTCAAAGTAAAAAAAATAATTTTTTAAGCAAATAAAAATTAATATTTTTGAATAAAATACTTGAGTGATTTTCCACATTTTTATTTTTATTAGTGACCGGTTTCTTTGACTCTGTTTGATAATGCCAGCGTGAAAATTTTATTCAAAAATATTAAAATGGAATTCCACCAAGTATTCTCTGCCAAAAATATTGAATTTCTCAAATAAACATTATTTGAGTTGGCTAACCTGTATCGAGCCGCCGGCCAGTTTGAACCTGTTGGAAATAAAAATGGACCTTCGATGTTAGTATTGTGTAAACATTATTCTTACCTGCTGGTCTTTCTTGAATATCCATGGCCGCTGCCAGAAACGTGCAAGCACTTCCCACCGACAATGTGGATGTTACGTGATCTTCACAAGCAGATCTCAATTCTTCAACACCCAAATCTGCTGCAAGCGTCATCATCTCAAATACACCCGAATCTTGTAAGAGTAACTAAATATAAAAACAATTATTGAATGACAGTTTTATAGTTTTACTTAAAAATTACTTTACATTTTTAAACGGTACTTCATGATGTATCAAACTATGTGTATCTTGTTATACAACTGGCGTTCCAATCACACATTACAATGCTTTCAAAAAAAAAACAAAACAATGTCGCGAAACTCACGCAAAATACTTTTGTTGTATATTATTCAGATATTGTGAACGTGAATATATTATTTGTTAGTAAAAACTTTAATTTTTATTATATTTATTTATCTCATTGTTTATCAAAATAAACACATCATGCATTGACTTGTAAAATTTCATAGCATAGAAAAATACTAATAAAAATATTTTTTGGGTTAGCAGGGTGACGAACCTTTCCAGTGTAGACATAGAGGATGAACTGGCGGAACGTGTCGGGCAGGGCGTGCTGCAGGCGCACCGGCGTGGGCGTCCCGGGGGCAGATGGCGATACCGTGCAGCCAGGTATGCGACAAATTTCTCCCCTTTTCGTGTTTTGGAAACTTTTGCATCTAAAACGAAAAATATTACGTGTACAAATAAGTTTTCAAGGATTTTTTTTCAAGTTTGACGATTTATTGTGAAAAAATTGTTACTAGTTCATTTTTAAAAGTATTGTCCATCGCTAGCCACTACTTTTCCCCTTCTTTCTGGCAATTTTCGGATACCATCTCGAAAAAACGATGTGTCTTTTGATGCAATCCATGAATCAATCCAATTTCGGACTTCTTCGAAAGAGCGGAAGTGCTGACCCTTAAGAGCCTGCGTCATCGACGAAAACAAATGGTAGTCGGAAGGAGCAATATCTGGGCTATATGGCGGGTGGATTAGAACTTCCCATTTCAGCGTTTCAAGATATGTTTTGACCGGCTGCGCAACATGTGGCCGAGCGTTGTCATGTTGCAAAATTGCCTTGTCGTGCCTCTCCTCGTATTGTGGCCGTTTTTCCCGCAGTGCTCGGCTCAAACGCATCAATTGAGTTTGGTAAAGTTACCCTGTGATGGTTTCACTTGATGGTAGCAGGTCATAGTATACCACGCCCAATTTGTCTCACCAAATACAGAGCATGACTTTGTCACGTTACGCCATCTTTAAAAGTTATAATTTGGTATGACTGCGTTTTGTTCAGGTGCCTCTCCTCAGAGGAGGTTGGTGATCATCGCACCGGACACGTTTCAGTCTGTTCATGGTACACTAAATTATTTGTAGTGACAGTTAAATGTTGATATCACTGTAGATATCCAACATATAGTGTAACAACATAGTTAGATGAATTGGAATACTAAATAAATAAGTTTTAGTATTTCAAGATTATTGTTGTATCAATTTATATGAAGGTTTAAATTTGATGGTCAGCTACATCATTACTGTTGTAAAATTTAAAATTTATTTTGCATGTTGCAAAAATTGAACGCGAATTTTTTTTAAATAATAAGTGTTCTGCATATCCCTGAAAATATATCTCAAAAGATTGTAAATGAGAAGTAGGAAAAAGGTAAATATGAAAAATAAGTAAAAGCTAAGATTTTATGTAAATTTATCCAGTTAGCGGTTTCTCTTTTTGAAGACAAGTGTTTGTGTAAAGTTTTCGGTAACGACCTAATCGATCATAAAAATTGGCTATCGTGTTCATGAATATTTCATATTGGAGCCCCTCGCTTATTTGCATCGGGGTCCCGATTGGGCATTTGTTACAGAATGTCACAATTTATTTAATATATTTATCATAGAATACAGATGATACAAAGTTTCTCTTGATTAATATGAATATGACTACTATACTTGTGTAACTTCTTTGTTTTTATGTTTTAATCAATTAGGTATATAATATCATGGACAAAGCGTTATTGTTTAGAAAACGGTACCAACATAAAAAGACATGTAAACAGATCAATATACTATATAACTATTTGTAAGCTTCAGTCGTTATCTCTTGTAAATACAAAAGCGTTAAACACTGACGGGTTGTTTTTATATCCTCTAAATTAATACTGCCAATGAGCAGACGATAATTAAAGAAAATATTTACTCAAGTGTTCGTCATTTTGACAAATTGTATTTATATTGAATTCTGTATATCCGCATAGTATTTTCTTATTCGCTGTGCAAACAAATTTCGTCTAAATCTTCACACTTCGGGAAGTCTTTCACAGTAACAAAAAGAACTATCGGAAAATAGACACAAAAGATACGTCTCTTTGCACAAGTGTACTAACCACTACAGCCCGCACCGGAGGTTTCCCAGGGAGAGAGTGGGAAAGCACTCCACTTGCGCTATGGCTACATATTTCCACGAAAATCGGATGCGACTTCTGAATGATTTCCACATGATTTTCCATCGGACTGTTTGCTGGGCCCTTATAAAAACACTTTCATCGCCGGAACGTTTCGGCAAATACAATTTAGTTTCCATTAGTTTGAGCAAATAACTCGATTTCACGCGACAATTCTGGTCGATGCTCTGTGCTGATTGTTGTCACCGGAGAGGACGATGGCCGCCTATTTATCGCTCTGTGAGTATCTTCAGCAAGTTACCGGACGTACCTATAGGTTTACTGGTCATGTATCGCCTTGTGATAAAATACAAAATAGGCGTTGTAGTTCTTTAAGAATTGAGTCGGTGTGTGGTTATGGTGCTAATTCCATAGAATAGAAATGGTTATTGAAATTTATTTAAAATTATTAATTTTAAAAATCACTAATTTTATTTTTAAAATATGTTATAAGTTTAAAGGCTATATTTGAGACGCTTTTTAAAATATGATGGTGCGATGGTTCACATTCCACGTAGAAAATGTTTATTAAAAACAATATATTTGCTAGAATATTTATCGGCATTCAGCATTCATTCCATAAGATAGTATTATGTTAAAACATACCAAATATAATGTTCTTTGAGCCTTAACTCAACTAAAACATGACATAAAGAACCGAATGCCAGGCACGTAAACTCAAGTAACAGAAATCGGCGAAGACGCTGACGATATTTAAAAGATTTGAAATAATGAAAACTACTTGAAATCGTTTATGTACATATAACGATAATAGCCAACTAAATTAAAAGTATAAGATATGAGAAGCAGTAAGCACTTAGTCATATAATAAATATTAAACCCAAAAACGACATTGTGGGTTTTTCTATTTTCTTTTCTAAAAGTTTTCCTTTTACACATTATATTTTTTATAAACGAAAAACGTGAATACGATGGAAGAAAGTAATCAAATGCTTAGTATTCTCGAGGCACAGCAAGTAGTCTGCGTCCGCAATACTCCACTCTGTAAATAAATCTTCAAATGAAACTACCTAGATACTTGTAATATAATATATCTAATGTTTTCCGTAACTAATAAAATTCTTGTTTGTCATTGTTTTTATGGTGCTTGTCCCCTAAAGTAAATTACACAAAACTAAACGTACCAATTCAGTTTCACAGAAAACTAAGAATATAAGAATAAATCTTGAGCACACAAAGAACTACCGCCATTTTAAAAGTAAACTATCAAAACAACCGTTTTGAAGCAATAAAATTTGTACTTCTCCTTTATTTTCTTTTTTTTTTTCTTTACAAAATATTTTGAGGGTACCTACATTGTTACTTGCGTGTTGAGACAAAGGCCGCCTTTTTCTATTAAATCCACGCATTAGCACTGTCCGCATGTCCCTGGACTAACACGGGTCATCCTATAATCTGGTTGTAAGGAAAGCGGCTCGATGTGATTTATTTGAACCTTCACTATAATATTTATACAATACATACACTACTTTGCACAAAATAAAGATTTTTAAAGTGAAATAACTAGGTTTTCCCTTTTACTACTTTCGTTGCAGACTATTTCTTTTTTGAATACTTCTTATGGTAAGCTGGGGTAAAAAAGGAAATAACCGGAAGATTTAGAAAAAAAGCTCATTGGATTTTATGTACATCATTGTATATATATTCTGTGTGGCCAGGGATATATCATTTTAATCTAAACATTAAAAATGATAGTCGTTTAGCAAGGCGTAAAAGCAGGCAACTATCAATTTCAAAATAACTTTATACTACTACTTTAACTGCTACTAAACTAGCGTGTAGCAACTGCTATAAAGAAGTAATTTTATTTACTGCAAGTATTTTGTGACTATTACTAAAATTATGGTAATGCACTAGGATAATATAGTATATGTGCACAGAACAAACTGAAAGTAGCATAAACCAAGTAGAGTGGCAGTTTTATTAACTCTAAACAGAATACGCGGATATTTCACTATAATATATAAATAATGTCAATGCAGATGTATATCACTGACTAATAGGAGTTTTAGGAGGTTTCAATTATTGGAAGTAAAATGTTCAGCAATAGCTGAAAACCATGCACTATGACCGGATTCTAATAGAGAGTAAAAATACTAAGCACGGAAACTGATAACTGGTAACAAAACTAAATGTATCAATTTATGAGTTACATGTAAATTATCTTTTTATAAAAATATTAAACTTTCATACATTTTGGAGTCAATTTCCATAATAGAACATTTGAATCGAAATTCATGAAAAAGCAAATATTGTACTTTATCATAGAAATTTTTATAGAATATATAGATTATTTATTTTCCATCTTCAACATCAAAACCAAATTAATTCTACTATATTCAGAAATATATATTTGATTAAATATATAATTTAAAAATAATTCACTGCGCTACTCCGTATAATAAGTGATATCTACTATAATAATAGCCATTGTGTGTGGGTGGGTGTGTGTGTATGTTTCATTTTTTGCTTCTCTATAGAATATCTTAAAAGATACAACGCTGATTTTTTGCACGTAAGTTTAGTAAATTTTTCCGCAGCTATGTGCCGAATTTCAAGACGATAGGATAATATTTTCATTCATAAACGAATTTTAAATTTAGAATTTTTACAAAAAAACAAAATATGATGCTTCTATGAAATTTCCAGTTTATGTCAGCTTGACACAAGTACCAATTTTATTTTTTAGTTGCGTTAGAAATTATTAATCACATCATTAATAACTTAAAATGTCTCCTAAAAAAATAACACTGTCTTAGCACAGCAAACGTAATTAAAAAAGAATAGCACAATTGAACTTGATAAAGACTGCATCTAATAAAGAACAGTGCAGTGAAAGTGATTCGTTGTTTGTGACACGAAATGCGATATTTCCTAGAATGGCTTTGCTATCGAAATTAATATCCGGTTATTCAAAATATATGTGTACAAAATGAAATTAAATATTCATCTAATTGTCAGCCAAACATATGTTCAAACACTATTGCATCGTTCATCGAATACGTCATTTTATGACGGGCTACATTTCTAGTAATATAATAAGTGATCATTCGATTGAACGTCTTTCGTTTTTGAAGTTTACAAGAAATCAGTTTTTTAAATTGGTATCCGAGCCCCCAGCCGGCGGGCCCTGCCGGGAGTTACTCGCCGCCCATAAACCTCCGGCGGCGGATCCTCCCCGCTCCCTCAGGATGTCGGCCCGTCATAACGGTTCCGATGTTTGATTTGTCCTTATCGCCGGCGGATGCTCGCGTCATTTGCGCCATTTGCGCCCGTGTCCTGT
This sequence comes from Atopsyche davidsoni, assembly GCA_022113835.1. Lineage (NCBI taxonomy): Eukaryota > Metazoa > Arthropoda > Insecta > Trichoptera > Hydrobiosidae > Atopsyche > Atopsyche davidsoni. The sequence goes on from JAILWY010000023.1 coordinate 12,508,954, forward strand.
TTACCCTTTCTGATAGAATCCTTGCGGACTTGGCGGTATTATGTGCCAGAAAGTAGCGGATGTGAAAGATGGGAAGCGCTCGATATTGCGAACGGGTATTTTATTATATACGATTTCAAAAGGTATTTCTTTTAAGATCTTTTGTGATTTTCTCGTTCTTATCGACATCTTTTGCAGTTCGCGAACTCGAATTTCTTCGTTTAGAAATAATTGTTTTTAGAAAGAAAAAATACATACGAGCACAAAAAATGGCAATACTATAATAGCTTACAATACATTTTATATTTATTAGTTAGCCCAATAGGGTATTGAAATATTGAATACTGGCTGAAATTTCATCGATTTTTTTTCTCTTCAGAGATTAGAGAGATTATTAGTAAAAACAAATTGCTAAAAAAAACTATTCTGATATTTGAGTTTCGCCAATATATCTCGTCGACATTCTCGAACGAAGATTCAACCTTCATACTTTCCTCTCAAAAGCTTTATATCAGTTGCGTTATATTTCTCGCCAGGCCTTACCAAAATAAAATACTCATTTAATGGAAAAACCAAAAAATGCGAATTCCGTTATAAATGATAAAAATATTTATTCAATTGCAGGTGACCAAAGCGTCGGCAACAGTTACAATCACATTTGCGCGGCGAGGCGGGCCAAATATCTGCGACGGGCTTATTCAAAACAAGGCGGCGCCGCTTCCCGGCCAGCCGGCATTTCGCTCGCTAATCGCATTTTCATCTATTTCCAGTGGATTTCCACGTGGATTTTTTGCGTCGCATTCGCGTGTCGCCGCTTTTTCCGAATGAATTCCGATCCATCTCCCCGCCGACCCTTTTCCTGGAAAATTGCCGACCGTTGGATACAATCGCCAAAGCTCGCATCGGATAATATGTTCGCGGCGCGCTCTCGCCGCCACTGCTCGCAATGCTGTTTTCTCTGTGGTTTTATATTATTTAGTCTGTATTTGAAATACACGATACCGACAAATATCTAATTCATTTTTAATTTGTAATGTAAGATGATATGATAAATAACGTTTATTTTGCACTGATTAAATACATTTTATACATGCGTATATTTCATAATAATCTATAAATTTCTCAGGTTTTTTTGTAGACCTAAAAAACACAAGTTAAAGGAATTACACAGTTCCGCTTTTCCCTAAAGCAGCTTTGTGAGCAATGCGAATAATACTAGCCATTTTTTTGAAGAAAAATCAGAATCCCCTTCAAATACACGAAGAAATTTTTTGCTTATATTATAGTTGAGTTGATGGCATATTTATTGTCAGGTTATTCCCCGACAATGAATTATTTAGTGTATCGCCAAACTAATTATCAAAACAAAGCATCTGTCATCGAGCATGTCAAACATTCATCGCTGAAACTATCGCATAATTTACTGCCAGGGTATATTTGAATATCCAGGCATTGGTCAAATGTGAATTTCATGATGGCGCAGGCGGGATTAATCACAATCGATGGCTGATTGCTAATTGATTTAGTATACATGATATATAATATGCGTACTATTATAATTTTGACGTTTACAGCTTTTCATTGACGTACGATCAGTTCAAAATAACCAGAGAGAGCCACATGAGCTTAATTCAATTAGTATATATATATATAATATATATATATATATATATATATATATATATATATATATATATATATATATATATATATATATCTACCAAAAGTAACATAAATTATAAAAATTGCAGTATTTCTTTAAAATTGTAAGCTTGCGAAAGCTTATCGTAAATAATGGTTTATAAATATTTTTCACGTAGCGATAGAACAGCAATCTCTAAGCGCACAGCAAACCGACCTTATCCTGATATTTCTCAGCTACGTTCGCGGCAAAAAATAAAAAATACAAATAATAAATAACAACGCAGCGAGAGCGTTAACAAAGGAAAAACCCACTTATTGCAATTTACAAAAGCCGCTCTGATTCTGACGTGGCTTCACTTCGCACACTATTGTGAGCAGAGCTGTCACTGCGGCGCCGAGGAGTAAGTCCAAGCACAACTGACAAAACACTCCTAATAATTCATTAATTTACATTTATGTTCCTGATTTCATATTTTCATAATATTATATCTGTGCACCGAAAAACACCCATCCCGCGAATCCCTTATATTTTACAATATTTAAGAAATTGATTCACTCACGCAACAAGAGAAACCCTTGATAAAAATTATTCGTTCTTCGTGTCCATTTTATCACAATTATAAATACTACAATTTAAGCTGTTATACTATCATTTAACTTAATAACTTTCTACAAACTTAGCAGTATTTATGCTGCTTAAATAAGTTTTTGGGTACATATTGTAAGACTTATTTTGCGATAATTTATATTGTGTATTTTCATGTGCGAATATTAACTAAAATGCATAACACAATATTGAAATATATATATATATATATATATATATATATATATATATATATATATATATATATATATATATATATATATATATATATATATATATATTGATTGACAATGATTACGTACATTTTTTCAAATATTGAAAATTGATTAAAGAAACTCTCAGAAAAATATCATCGTGATTTGTGTGGGATTTGAACCCACATCCTCAAGCTTACATGGCCGGTGCATTACCAATTATACAAAATAATCAATAAAACCTGTATAAGCAAAGTCGTACTTCCTGTGAGACGGTCTTCACAAAAATCAATAATATATATATATATATATTGATTAGCAGAAAAACATTTCTCTAAATGTTAGTGAATGGATGTTAACAAATATTTTTTTGTTTGATCGATGTGATATAATCTCACTACAAAAGCAAGTGTGCACCCACCGGGTGGTTCGGGACTGCCATGTACCACCCCGGTGGTCGAGGGTGACCGGCCGGACGGTGGGGCTGGACAAAGGGCGCGGCGGCCCAGGCTGCTGGAGACATCCTCACAACCCTCGGTAATTGCCACACGAGCTGACAACCTTTAAGAGTTGAAGAGTGGGGAGGCGATACAATCAAATCGAACGATACAACGAATCGGGCGAAAAGAGTACCGAAGGTGCGAAGTCTGGAGACACAAGTATGTCGTTTTATTATTTAATAAATGACAGGATATGTTCATCAAAAGAACACGCCCCACTCTTCTAAGTGACAGAGACAAAGGTTTACTTGTGTATTCGAGATGTGAAAATAAGAGGATAGCATAAATGTGTATTGATTTTGATTAATTATTAACTTACTTTGTATTATATTAAAAAACCTAAAGTTTTTTTTTAACAAAAAAAATTACTCTTAGTTGTCTAAAAAAATCGAACTTTTATAGGTTGATTTTTATAAATTATTTAGCAAAAGTGTTTTGAAAACTAGTAACTTTCACATACTGTTACATCAAAGAACATGCATGGGTGTTAAAGCAGATTAATTTTATAGATTCTCTGGGAGACCTGTAACTTTTTTCGAAATAACCGTTTTTCAATATGTTTTGCAGAATATACTTTATATAATATTTATTAATATATTTTAGTGAAGGTTATATTATTTTTGTGTTGAAATGCGGCTAACGGCAAATATTGAATGCCTATGGCATTTGAATGCACACTTCTATTTCTCCTTTCACCCCATGCAGTGACAAAGCCTCCACGTTTTCCCTCCCCACCGGAAAATATCCCTTCCCCCTCTTCGGATTCTTTCCGCCTATTTACTTCTTTCCAACAATAAATGTGTGTGTCCAGCGAGCTCCGACAACTTTAAATTGGACATTTTTATACAGGTGTTTCTTGCAGCGTGTCCTTTGGATATTCTTTGGACATCGGTGGCTATTATTTTTTTAATATTATATGTGGCCGAAAAACACATTTTTTTGCTAAAGATTTTTCGGTTATTTTGAGAATTGTGTATGTGCGTGAAAATGATAGCATTCTTTTGTATACATTTATTACTAATGTATATTTCGTTATAAAAACTTTAATATTAAATCAAATTCAGTGTAAAAATTATGCTCTACAACTCAACATTTAACATCAATAATTTAAATCCATCTCTAGTAGGGTAAAACAAATCAAATCAATATTATGCTGTTGACCATATCACCAACGACATATATTTTTTTAATTGTTTTAAATTAGTTTAACCGTGTTCTTTTATTACTATAATGTTCGATGCGGAGAAAATAATTTAAAAAAATAGTTAAATTTATTATATAAGAAATCTGAACAACGCTAACAATTATAGCTGGCTAAATCTGTAACAGAGTGTATTTTGAATAGTAATTAAATTAAACTTTTAATCCATCTCTCGTCAGTGACATCCGCTGTTTATTTTACATTTCGTTTGTCACTCAAAATTAAACGACTATTGAACGGCATCGGCGGCATCTGTCCGGGAGAGCGCTCGGGCGGCACAAAGGCAATACACATTTCCGGGGCGCAGTAATGTGTATTTGATTCTCAAATAAGGGAACGGACAGTTATCTGCGAAATCCGCAGGGATTTAAATTGTTTATTGACGAAGCACAACAACTTATCGACTTGACAAGCTGATTTATCTTCGCTTTAAAACAATATGAAACAAAAAAATATATACCATATTAATTACAGCGACAGATTGTAAGATAACATAAACATATATAGTACATATACTATATATCTTTAAATCTAACCAAAGCTCAATTATTGCAATGCCGAAGATATTAAATTAGACGGACCAATCAATTTATTTTAAAAATTTGTATTCTTGCTAAATTGTATGCTCCGATTTAAAATTCACTTCACGACCACTGGTCAATATATACTTGTTCATATAAGCTAAAAAGCCCTGTTTACCCGATATGCATGAAATTGAAACTTGTACGTTCCGTTTAATTTGGACTAATCTGAGAGTCTAGTCAGCGTGATTACGTTTACCCTCATTAAGAGGGCGGCTGTTTCAAAAAATAAACACGCGGTCGAAAGCCTATAATCCAATTCAGACGCTATTAAGGCCACGCTACAAAAAAGGCCATCAGCATCGGTAAACAAAAAGGCCTTCTCCGCGAATATGACATGGGGGAAGGGGGGTGTGACGTCACACTCCCACCAATTAATCTTCATTATCAGGGGCGCTCGTCGCGGGTGCGGGTGCCAGGGGGCAATTAGTCAACGTCAGCCCCGTCCGGCGGGAAGGGTTGCCTATCGCTGTCCCTGGCCGAAACTGGAGCCGACGCATCAAGTTTCTGAATTGTTCGTCTGCAACGATTCACCGACCACAATTCATAGACTTGAAAGTTTATTTATTCTTTAAATGTCAATGGTGGGTTTATGTTTGTAATATCTTTTTCATAATACCGCCAATTTAGTAGGTGCTTTATTTATCAGTTTTCGTCTTATTTTTTTAATAGGTGGATTTATTTTTAAGGGTGCGCCATCATGTTGAAAAAAAAAATTAATTTTATGTAATATTTTTTCGTTTGTTCAAGAATTAAACTTACTGTGTGGCGCACAGTAAATTTTGTTGCTAATGACACTCATTGGCTGAAGGTTTTGATCGTTTGATTTTTACAGTGTTACCGTGAAATTAATTTATCACAGCTTTAATGCGCCCAATTATGTACGGGTAATATTTATACGCAGTTTGCATTCAACCTGTACATGATTTTACACCTCTAATGTTTCAATACTTAAATCCGAAAAATAATAGCGCGTTGAATAAATGTGGTCATCAACCTTTGCGGTGCACATGAAACGTTTAAACACAGCTTATATTTACCCTATACAGGTTTTTAATTGGTTTGGATTTCAGGCATAGAGATATGTTCAGTGAGATGGTCATTAACATCCTCTAAGGAGAGGCACCTGAAGAAGAGGATATGCAAATAACAAAATTCGATGAATAATAGCGCGGTGAATAAATGTGGACACGATGAACTTTCTCAGCCGCCGTGTATCGGAGAGGAGCTTCTAGGGATTAGTCTGACGAATTTCAGACGCTCGCGGGGCCATCAACTTATATGGTGCACATTAAGGAATAACTGCGCCGCCGCGCCTCCCCGAGGAGCGCTCCTCTCTGCACGCGGCGCTCAGCAACTGCTTTACGGGCCGGGGTAATCGATGTTCTATGTCGCTGGTAATCACGGCATTACCTGTTATAACTTTGCCGTCGGCATTATTGTAGTATCGTTTATCATCGAAGGTGCGCGGTAGTTCAGGAAGCTACTCTCGATATTCAGTATTTGAGGTGCTAGCAAATCACTAATTACATAATATATTTTCTGCATATTTGATAACCAAGGCGCTTTGACAGGTATATGAAGATCTTAAAATTGAAAATATACTAATAAATCTTACCATACACAAGAAAACATCATTAAGATACCTAATTTGTACATTAAATATTAGATATGAAAAATAATATACTCTTTTATTATTATTTATATTAAATTAATAGCACTCAAAAAATATCAAACACTAATTCGTGATTAAAAATAATGAAATACCTAATTTTGGAAAAACAATATTTGTTTTTAAATGTAAGTACATTTATTTCTTCGATAAGCTGGGAGAAACATTTCTGACTCAAACTAAATATATATTTATAATTTAGACGTATATTATCATAGTGTAATTATGCAATAATAGAATAGTGTGAATAAGGTAATGAAGGCTTTAAATCAACCGAGGCTAAAACAATTACTCCCCCTGTGGTCGCAGACTTCTTGAATGGGATATTTAGGATTCTTGGTTTGAATATTCTGAGTAAAGACACCTCAGTAGACTTCAAAGTAATAAACCCTTTAAACTATTACTATTAAAATTCTAAATACCCTGATGTATGAATCATTAAAGTTTTCAACCAAAAACTAGAGTGCATCGTATCCTTTTTGTGAATGTTTTTTTTGTTCCTTCAAAGTTTTTATACATATTTTGTGCTGAAACTTTGAAGTTTTTAAATTTTCAAACAAAAATATTATCTTTATATTTTGAAGATACTAGCTTGTGTAAGATTATGTATGAGTATATTTTTCGTGATAGTATGTCGATAAGTAAGAACACAAAATCATAAAACCTCAATATAAAAACATGTATATGTACTAAAGGTGAATGCCCCCATTTTGTGAACAAACTCTAATAAATACAGCATTTTGTTTACAAAATAACCATCCCAAATTGCGTTGATCCACCCGCCGCGCCTCTGAAGGCACGCGCCCCGAGCTGGCGTGCCTTCAACAAGAGGAAATAAAAACGGTGACAGCGGCTGATGGATCGCCTCGGCCAGGAAATGTACTGGAACCGCCGTAATCTTCCTTCGCAGCTTCATGAGCAAACTTAATGCCGATACAAGAGGCCCGGCGTCGTTAGGCGTCCTAATATCAGGCGCCGCTACGTAATGCGACGCCTCTGCCAGAGATCCTCCCCTGATAAGCCCAGATAAGGCGAGAATAAATTATTTCTAAGCACGTCGCATGACGCCCCGAGAAGTTTGGGATTCTGTGTCATATTTTTGTGTGTTCTATGCTGTGATCATGTTGCAGAGATTTCATAATAGATTATGTGATCTGTACAAATTGTGCCATAACTTAGATGTACCCTAGTTTGGATCATCTTACATTTTATTTATCGTGTTATATAGAGCCACGCATCGAAAGGTGTGAATACTAAACTTCTTAATGAGCTGAATAACAAAATTTTTCACAGTACTCACTTTTTATAATTATGTTGAAAAAAAGAACTGCAATAAAAACTGCATCGATCAATAATCACCCATGCCAACAACGTAAAAAAAAAAGTTTTGTTGAAACCATTTTTTGTATTCCTAAAAGTTAAAAATATATTACAAAGTAATCGTTTTCTCTATTTCATAAATAAATATTTTAATATTGCATATAAAGTATATTAATTCTATGTCCTTTGAAAAATAATGCTTAGTAATATTTTCTTTACAGAAATTATAATACAATGAGAATCGTTATTTTCACCTTCCACAGCACTCTTCTATGTGAATACACTCACGTGTAAATAAAGCCAAACGCATTACGCACGCACAAAAGTATTGGAAAAATATTTTCACCAAAAAAAAAACACATTTCCAATGGCTTCAGAAATTCTTAAGAAAAACGTAAAAAGGCACGCCGCCGCGCGAGGCGAATTTTTTTCAAAGAAAAATGCATTTCCGAATGGCGAATGAGAGACGTGGCTGCGGGAATAATGGAAGCCTAGAAATTGCAATCAATCTTGTGTGAATGCGAGAAAAAATCCCACCTGAAAACCGCCCCGGGGTGTGTGGCCGCCGTACGCAGCGGCAACAATACAGGAAGATGGCGGGGCTCGTAGCCTACCTCCTGATTTTCACGTAAAACATTAGTAAGAAACCTTTTTGCACAAGTTCCCGCCCGCGGGCCTGCGATTGTGACTGAGAGCTTTCGGATAGATTTTTGAAACAATGGCGGGGGGTACGTTGTGAATACTTAGTCACTGTGGAGTCGATTAATTAGAAGGGAGTTCGGAAATGTTTTTTTGGAAAGTTACTTATGCTTCAGCGATGTACTGAATTAGTTTATTAAGTTATTTTTAAATTCATCCAAATAATTTTATATTGAGTATTAAATCACTGTATAATTGACTACCTAAACAACTTTTCATTGTTCATATTTTCTAACAGTCAAAATTAACAGCATATTAAGCTAAGCCTGCTTTATTGTATTCAGCCCCCTTTTCACTCAACACAACTCTTGTCTTCCATTTTCTACTGTTTATTCGCTAATAAGAAATAGTTAAAAGGTACGGTAAATTTTGTTAATTTAACACCACATTAACTTAAAAACATAAATTATATCCGCGCTATGAGCTGCAGAGGGGTTTTTCAAATCGTCATTGCTGTTATTTTGTTTTGTTTTTTACTTTATATTATGTTATTAGAATTTAAAATTGCCCGTCTATATGGCTAGGTAAAATGTATACTTCCATTTAATAAACAATAAAAAAAACTATTTTATAATTTGGTATATTAAGGGTGTAAAGCTCAGTAGTTTTATAATTTTTTTTTAAAGTGGTTTTTATTGCGTCTTTTTTGCACGTTCAAATGCGAATTCGGAGTAGTTGCTCGCTCCGTGATGCGCGCAGACCCATCGAGTGCTGAATGAATTCCATTAGTGCTTACGAATATCCCAGGTTCAAATCCACTTAAAGTCTCGTAATTCTGTAGCCTTCCGCGGCAGCCTTTCTCTCGGGGAGGGTTTCGCAGGAAGAAATCTCAGACATCGTACCGAGGGATTAGCGGAATTGGTTTGGCCCTTAAACACTGGTTTCTCGAGATTTTTTTCACCAAGGAACAAATCTCAGAAGCGAACCTCGCTAGGTTTGTTGCCGGCATCGTGTTTGGCCATGTAATGAATAGGATTCGTTAATCTGTTTTTGGATTGGCTTTGAGATTGGATGTCTCTTTTGTTCTCGATTCGCGCCGAGTGTTGATGGTGATAATTCATTTTGTTAAAGCAGTTATCAAAGTGGATCGCTCTACGGAACGCCATAACAATGGTTTTATTTGGCCTTTATTATTTGTTTATTATTATTTTATTGAAAAATGAAATTCAAAATATTTTTTCCACGTTGAAAAACTTATAACTTTGATTATCTCAATCTATTCCCGGTAAAACTATTAGGAACACTGAACTGATTTTTTTAAAAAGTTAATTACGTGTACAGTTTTTTTTTAATATTTAGATCACTTTACGCATTTGCGCACTTTTGGGTGTACTTTTGTAACTAAATTAAAAAGTCAACGAAATAACAATTTCATTTCTATATAGGGCAATAAAATAGTGAAAAACACTTTTATCCGGGAAAACTTGTTAGTCTATGTATCTCAATAAACGGGGAATCCCATAATACAGCCGAAACTACAAACTAACCTCCAGTAAAAAGAGATCAGCGGTAAATGATAACATTACGGAGGAGATCGCCCAAGTTTCCGCATCAGAATTGAATACTCCCAACTTGTGATAGGCAGAATGACAAAGAATCACCAGCCAAGGGGGCGGGAAAGTTTCACGATGTTTTCCTATCGGCTTCATTGACGTAAGCCGGCAGCGCGCCTGAAGACTACAAGGCATCTTCAGTCTATGTAATAAACTAAAAAAATTCAAATTGCATTAATTCAATTTTCGATATAACTAGTAAGTTAAATAAATAAATAATGTGTATATTGTTATTTGCTTTAACGATTCGGAGACTCCAACACTACTCGTTTTCTCGTATTTTTTAATCTTTAAAAAGTACCAGCAATATTCATCGAAAAAAAATATTTCCTTATAAATAGTTATTGAATTAAAATAAATAATTTGTATTAAACATAAAACTGTATAGTAGATTTTTCAATATAAATGAGCTCCACGCTGTGAGAATGTGCTTGCAGTTTTTTTTATTTTTCATTATTTACTAGTTTATCTTCACTCAAAAATAACTATTATAAAATTATTCATAAAAATAGCTATCTACATAAATTTGTTTATATGTTATAATAACAACTAAAGAAGTTGTGCCCTTTGTTTTTTAACCAATATTTTACTTAAGACGTGACGACACATAGTCTTTGTAAAAAAAGGCTTAAATTAAAATAAGTTTCTTCTACTGTGTCTTGACGTTTCAAGAATCCGACGAATAAAGAAATAAGTTATTAAAATTACAATTTAGCCATACATAGTTTCCAGCGTACCACAACGAGGTGCCATTTGCTTGATTGGTAACAAGGAATGTAGTTTAAAATAAAAAAAACATATATATATATATATATATATATATATATATATATATATAATATATTACATGAATAATAACTAAAGATTTTTTTAAACCTTGAATTATTTCATCCGAATTTAAATTTCAAATGAGCAAGTTTACTAACCACTAGGCCAAGAAACGGTGGTCATTACCGCAGCATCGAATAAGATAGGATTATGGTGTATTATTATATCTTTCGAATTTATAAAAGTAATGCTTTTAGTGCTGGAGAATTTTTGCGGCTATCTTAAGTAGATTTGAAAGCTGAGCTTCGGATGAATTTGTATGGTTTTATTATGACGGAGGAGAAAAATGTCGCTGTAAACTACCGCAGACTGGCGCCAGGGACTCTGACAAAAGAAACACCGAATAATAGATACATACTTTACGACACTAATGCCTACAAAAATAATACTATTGATTTCAGACTTAAAACACTTTTAATTTAAAAAATAACTATATTTATTTTTATATTAGATACTTTAAATGGTCATATTTATTGAATTATTTCATTGTTGTTTATTTAGATTAAGTTCACTTTATACTTTATGACGTTAAAGTTTGATATTTTTGTATAAAATACTTGAGTAATTTTCCACATGTTTTTGTGGAAAAAATGTGGAATGTGGAAATGTAATTTTTTTTTTCAAAAATGTAGAAAATCATTCAAGTATTTTATTCAAAAATATTAAAATGGAATTCCACCAAATACTCTCTGTCAAAAATATTGAATTCATTAAAGTTTGACGTTGACGTTTGGTGTTTCATTTCGAATTATTTATTCTAAGCCTTATCTAAACGTTTTTAATATTAACAGTTTTTCCTTCGCTACTGCACTAGTTGCATTTTTTTTAGTTTATTTTAATTCTCACGAATTCAATGAAAAAATGGACATATTTCCATCTTGGAACAAAAACGACCCTGCAGAAGATCCATTATTCCAGCAGACAGATTGTATCGCGTCAGAATAGGGTCCATAGAAATAAATTGAATATTTCCAATAAGTATGAAAAAAAATTCCGCCGCCAGGAATGTTTGCCGCGTGAAGGGCCAAGATCGCCCGCCCCTCTGCAAACAATCGCTGGCTATTTTCATAGTGGCCGATTGGTTTCCGGGCCCCGAGGCGGTGAGGGGCGCAGACGATATTGACCTTTATTGCCGAGATTGACAGTTTGAACGGAAAGACTGATATCACAGAAGACACTTGAAGGAAAGATTTTTTTTATTGGGCGGAAAAAAGATGAAACCTATAAAAAATATATCAGGCAATCGAGGAATATCTTATTTACAATCACAGTGACAAGGTGAAAGAAGAACCTTTTAGAAAGGTTTTACATCCCTTCATATTCTGTATCTATTTTACTAATATTTTACAATTTAGATTGTTTTCTGTTTCAAATATAAGACGAGCCCGTCTTAATTGAACGGTTTTATTGTCTTTTTATTCAATATTCACAGTTGAATCAACAAGGAAATCTATATAAAGGCAATTCTAAAACTTTCCAATCACACACTAGATCACACTCATAAATCGCAATGAACTCAAACGAAGATAAGTCAAAATATATTCGGGTTCAACCCCTCATTTCAACTTACTAATTTCAAGAAATCTAGTCACATAGGTGTATACGAAAACATGCAAGGACTCTAGCGAAGTGTGCTGTGTCCGTGCCTTCTAAGAAGTCTTGTGTAATCGGTCGCAGACGGTAGTATCAAATACCCGGTTTGCCATCTAAGTTTCTCAGTAATTATAAAACCCATACAATTTCTAGCATTTCCACCAATCCCGTCATACCTGGTTAACAGTCAAGCTGCTGATCATTAACAACGTTATAAAACTCTACTTGTGAAATAACGTTATGTGATACTGGCCAAATCGTTTGCAGGATTTATGCGAAGAATTTAATTTGATTTAATAAATTAATTTCGAGTATGTAATTTTGCTTTAAAATTGGTAATGAATGTGAATTAAGTTAGTTATACTTTAAATATTTATTAAACAGTTATTTTTTTTTTAATATTTAAAGATTAAACTCAAGGGTTTTTTTTCATTAAAATATTCATGTTTAAAGTGATATTTATTGTGACTGTTTTATAATTAAATATAATTTTTTTAATGTTTTCGGTGGAAGTTCGACAGGACACTGTTTAAGATGCAGAGTCTAAGCTCGCGTTTTGAGTTTAATATTAATTACAAAAACTTTTATAAGACCTGTTGGTTACGAGAACCTCAAAATTGCTTGAAGCGTTATTTATGGAAAAACTTTGAATACTTTGGTGCATCGCCCGCTTTACAACTTAATAGGATTTTTAGAAAATGTTACATCCCGCCTCGGAATCTACACAATTTTGAAATCATGATTTTCAAAAATATTTTACGTTTATAATAAATAAGCTACATAAAAGATTAATTCCTGTACTGCTGGAAAGCGAACTTAGTAAATTATAACTTCAAAATATACTCATAATTATAAACCAACACGATTGATATATTTCATCAAATGCTCAATATCATTAAACTTTTATCTAAATATAAATAAATAAAACTATTATTAGGGTAAGTCAAAGGAAAAGTATAATTTTCTTAATTAAAAACGCAGTAGAATAAATGTCACAAGCAATATATTTTTGATTACTTTCAGAATAAAGGATCCAAATTGTCACTCGATGAATTAACCAATGCCTTTGTTTTCTTTAGGTATAATACAATTTCGCGAAAACAGTATGCCATTAATCCAAGATAATAGGAACCTTAGGCAATAAACAATTTAGAATACTCAATTAATATGAACGGATTTGGTGGTGTTCGTGCCCGCCGGGAACTTCGGAACGAAAGTCTCTTCAGACACGAAGGCTCGGGCGGGGAATGAAAGTTCAGACCTATCTTTGACAAATTACATCCGATGTTTCAATAAATCTCGTTAAACCAAAATCATATTATTGCGTCGGATACATTAAGAGAGTATATTTATTATTCGATTAAAGTTGGAGTCTCCTTGTGAAGTGCGCATTAACTCGAGTTGCTTCTCAACTGTTTGGAAATCACAGGGATGTGTTTAATAATAATTTTTTTTAATAATATAAATAATGATCTTTAGATGTCTGCAACATTGGAAAAAAAAGAACTGAATTGGTTGAAATAACAAGAGAAGTATCTTGAATGAATTATTTTACATAACAAAAACACGAGACCCAGACAGAATAAGGCAGAACGCAAGATTGTTTCAATAAGTGAACTTCAAGATTTTTGTAAATAAATAATGTCAATTTGCATTTTCAGTGTTGATACCAAATTTACGGTATATAGTAAATGCGGCTTTTTAATCATATATACATTTTTACTATACATTAATTTATTTCAACATCTTTTTGCTGTTGCTAAGTAACAGACTTTCGTCGATGTTTTATTTTAAATGTGCACCCCCAAAGAACGATGTTTCACATTCAGTTATATGAACAAGGAAATAAATATGTTTTCGAGAATTTTAAGCGTATCAGGCAATGTGTATCAGATAAGTTATTTTTGCTGCAGGGTTTATAGTACATCCGTTTATTGATGAGGAGAATTTTTAATTGTAACATTATAGATGTTAGAAAAAATGTTTTACTGCAGACGAATTGGAACTAAGAATATTATGATCACAAATTAAGCGTATTAATTACTGGACAGCGAGGCAATTTTTAGATTTAAAATGATCGTATGTGTTAGGAGGTCTAGGTTTGAGGACGTTATATATATTTGTACCAAACCCGTGAGACTTTATACTATGAAGATGTTCAAATTTTACTTTAGAAGGAATAATATTTAAAAAGAAATTCCTTTTTTGATTTTTTATTGGTGACCGGTTCCGTCTTTCTGTTTCAACTTTCACAATAGGATTATCAAACGAACGTGAAAGGTAGGCAAAACTGTTCACCGGTTAAATTAAAGATGTGGAAAAATCACTGAAGTATTTTATATAAAATATTAAAATGAAATTCATCCTAGTACTTTCTGTCAAAGATATTGAATATTCAATTATGAGGTGTTATTCGTCTATTTGGTTAATTTTATCAAAATGATTATTTGTTACAATTTTGATTTGCTTGAGAATTGCTGACGGCTCCAGCGCCAAACGAAGCGGGCCGGTTCCGGGTCCTACCCTTCTCCTCCCTTTGTATGGTAATAACTTGTCCATTAGCGGGGGAGGCTGCCCCGCCCCGCCCCGCCCCGCCCCACCCCTTCTATACGCCCGCCAAAGGGAAACCCACCCCTGGCCGCGCACGGAGTTCATTCTGATGAACTTCACTTGTGATATTCACAGTGTTGTGGAATTTATTAAGTGCCAAAAACTATTCATACACGTCGCACTCAAGGCCAAAAAATCATATTCCATATTACTCATTTTAGATTTATGATTTAACGCTTTATAATGACTCGTGAATGTCTTGCGTTTCGAATCCAATTTATTTCAAATATGTTTACTATTTACTAGTCTACAATTTTTTTTAAAATTTAAATCACAAAAACACCGAGTACGATATTTTTTTAATTAAAAAAACACACTGTTTAAAAACACACACATTATAAAATGAATTTAAATTTAAAAATAACTGTATGCTTTAGAAAAAATATTAAATAATGACTATGATTTTTTTAGTACGGGTGCTGGTTATCTATTAATAAAAAAGGTAATGTCTGTATTGTGAGGAATAATGTTTTGAAATCCTCAATGGGAAGCCCTAACCGTATGAATCAGTATATCATTGCATATTCGATAGTAAATGTCATGGTAAGCTGCCTTGGCCATGCTTTTTGAGATTTAACTAAGAACGAAATGTTTTTTGCTCAATAGACAACTTCTATAAAATCAAAGGACATGAGTAGGTGTTTCTTTATACATTCATTGAAAACTTGAATAATTTTTGTGGAACGCCTACGTTTTGGGCGAGAATTTTTTGAATGAGGACCTGCAGTCACCCGGTAGCAGGTCCTTTTAAAAGGGGTTATTGCATTATCAAGCTGGCGGGACGCAACCAAATTGAGAAAATGTACTGAAAGCAATTGTAATCCATTTACATTGTCATTTTATATAGAGTACAGGGGGGTTATGAAGTCACTGCTGGGCAGGCTGCGGGGAAAAAGTTCCTTTTACAGCTTTGTAAAATTGCACGGCAGAGGTAGCCATTAAGTTTATCGCAATAAAAAGGGTAACAATAATCCACTTTGTATTTCCTCTTTCCTTTATTTTACAAATGTAGGTATATTTGTGAATAAAATCCGTATGTACAAGGACAGGTACGTAATATATTTCCGAACACATGGTATCGTCCGGAAAGGGAAGACTATACATCAATTCACTACCACATTTTGTACCAATATTTAATTTGAATGAATTTAAAAAAATAATGAACAACCGCAGATTCTTTTATTCGACTAACTCGTGTCGGTAACACTTACTAGTGAATATAATGTTTATAAATACATATAATAACATGATGATGTTTAACCTGAGATTTAGTTGTTTTTATTATGAATATATTAATATCTAATAGGAAAAAAAATTCATAGCATGAATACGTACTATATACATCATGGTGGTTTTTTTTTTTTAACTTTCCCAACTATTTCAAATTATTAAGGTCTTCTTACCGTGCCGCCAATATCAACCGATGAGCAAAAACTCTCTCTTCTTGGGACCCCAATAAGAACACGACGTCTGCAGTATCTTGGTCCTCGGAGAGCCGCTGCAGGTCTCTCAGCAAACCGGGCAAGCCCGCCCGCTCCGCCCCCATAGCTGGACAACAGGCGCCCCCAACACGGGTGCCCATTTCGACCCTTAAAAAAATATTAAATTTGGGTTAAAATATTTACTAAATAATCTTCATTACTTTCCGTCTGTGGTCGCAGTACGAGCGTTTTTTATATGATTTGATTTTTGCTTAGTCAATTTTAGTAAATCGTTTTGCCGTAAGATGGCAGCACCAAAAATATTATTCGGAAACATGGAAAAATAATATTTCTTTAATCAATAAAAAAAAACGCAAATAACAAGCAGTATATAAATAAACATATAAACATTACTGAGTACTAAAAATAAAACAATATTTAAAAAAAAAAAAACCTTACTATACATACAATACAAACGAAATAATCCTAATAAATAAAACATGTTTAAAATTAAGTATATTTCTATGGTATGTAGCATTATAGCAAAGTTTTCACTATGTAAAAATATGCAATACCTGGTTATTTTCACACAAAACAATATTACACAGTATATGAACTTTATAATTAATAACTTTTTCTCAGAGCACTTGTAATGTCGTAAATAACAACTGTATCATGGGAGACAGTTATAAAAACACTATGCAATGCATACAAAGTAAAAATTAAACATATTAATCTCTAAGTTAATTCACTTCACCGAAATTCAGCACGTATTTCCAAACATTGAGATATTTTGTTTGTGTTTATCCGACATAACCTGTCTTTACGAAGTTACGGGCTAACAAGTGACCGCTTGTGATTGGTCCATTGGTCAATGGCCTCTCCAGTGCTGCCAATCTTACACAGGTGTGCTCGCCGGCAAGGCACAATCTAAAGGCATTTGGCAAAATATTATACCGATTTTCAACGAAGAAATTCAAAATGACCAAGAACCCAATTTATAATACATAGTAAATAAAACTAGCTTTATTTAATACATGTTACTCTGATTAATGAAGGATAAAATGGTCGAACGGTTGTTTATTTCTCCCACGCTTGCTTAGGAGTCGAATTATATATTTTTTTCTGTTGCATTGTATTTAATTTAAAACAAAAAAAAAATACCACCGTTGAGTGGTAACCGCTGCCATGAACTAGCCGAAAGGTTGCATTATTATTATCATTCAGAATATTATTTTACCCACGCTACCTTGGTAGTCGAATATTCTTTTTTTCTTATTTATATTTAAGTATTAATTTTTAATTACAACATTAATAAATAAAAAAAAGGTCCCACCGTAACAGCGGTTTTCCGCTGCCGTGACCAGGAGTCGAACCTGGGTTACCACGGCCACAACGTGGGGTCCTAACCACTAGACGATCACGGCCACCGGGACATACAGTAAACGGCGATTATTGGCTTAAAGAGCTACAAAATTTCATAATATTGATTTCTATTGCGTCAGTAAATTTACTATGTATGAATATTTACAAAATATGAACCAACATACACTTTAGTGCCTTTTCTTTTAATTCAAAACATTCTTAATCGTAAAAAAGATCAATTTTACCAAATAGTCTACAGTTGAATTTTGTCTGCTTTAAAAATAACTATTTTTTAAAAATTATTATTTTTCATTGCATTAAATGTGTTCTTGCTATTAAATAAAAAATACTGTGAATATGAAAACTTGTGAAAAATATAATTTTACCGTTTCAGTGAGTTATAACTTTTGATCCACTCTAGGAATTCATAAATAATATATTTTATAAATTCCTAATTTAAAAATTGCCATCTGTTGTCGTGGCATTAAAACATCCAGAATCGAATTACTTCTGGCAGCTGAGGCGCGCCTGAATGGTTCGATGTTTGTTGTAATTGCATTATTTGCCTAACATCCGTACGTTTTCTGGCACCAGTTCCTCGTGTGTGCTGCGTCGTTCGTACTAGTTCATGGAATTATCAATGACGTTAGTTTGGATCACTGCTTATTGGATTGGAATTTGGAATTCACAGTTTGTATCAAGTTTGCGGTTTTCGATACGAGACAACATCTTTGACAATACTACATATAATAACTATCACATAAGGATTTGTAACACACGAAATATATTATTTAAATGGTATACATTTTTATACATATATAAATTTTGACTCGTCTCTTTGTCGGTGTTTCCCGTAAAATTTAAATAATGGACACATAAATTGATTATTTTTATCGATGAATCTTGTTTATCGGATCAATACTACGATTCAACCTTAAATATTTTATAATCATTATATTGAGAAGAAATAAACGACAGTTGTTAAGCTTCGTGCATCTTTTTGAGTTTTTTTTTCTAAAAGAATATCGAAGATTTTCTGTCGTAAAAATTCTTCTTTATACCGTCGATAAGCATTCATCGAGATTCCTTAAGTTGCAAATGTATCCATTTTGATGTAAGATGTAAGCCATAGTTTCGAAAAATACAATAATAAAAAAAATTTTGCACAGCATGGAATAATTAATTTATTGCCCTATGAGACAAACGCTAGATTCCTTTGTGGGCGCGATCCTCAAAAATCTATATCTGCTAAAGCACACTCATAAAGGGCCGCGTGCTCCATCCGAAGGCAATCCTCGGCCGCCGCCACTGCTCTACCTGCCGTGAATAATTACTACTGCTTGTTAATAAAGGCCCATCGCCGAGGGCGTCAGGAGCGAAATGCAAATAAATATATAAGCGCGGGAGATATGCACTAGTCGGAAGTTAAGTTATGTTTTATGCGTTTGCTATAGATTAACGAAAATGTTTTGATTATATATTTGAAGACACACTTTTAAAAAATTCTAAAATTTACTTTATTATATAAAAAAAAAAACTTCAACACAATGTGAATTAAATCATATTTTTAGTTTTTGTGCGTAATTGCTTATTAAATAGTTTTTTTCAATACATTTTAGATACTATTTGTATAAATGTGACTACCTACGTGTAATTTTCCTTTAACAACAGCGCTTTAAAATTCTTAAAAATAATACTTGATAAAATTACTTATTTCAAAATCAACAAATAAAAGTACCTAATACACTATTCAGTAATAGATTAGCAAAGTAATCAAAATACTTGCGTATTCAAATTGGATTATAAAAAAAACGATATAACATGTCATTGATAAGTAGGTATGTAATATATCTTATAACATAAAATTTCAATTCCAATAATTATAAGGTAACTAATTGAAATACCTAATTTGATGAAATTCCTAGTACATTCATTTGTGTGCCATTTTCGGGATTAAATGAAAGCTGGCATATTTTTTGAAGGAAGGCCTCTCAGGGGTCGGTTACTCCAGCGGGAGGGGCTGGCGATTTGTTTAAATTAAGCAAATTAGGCGTCACTCGGAAAGCCGATCGGGAAGTTTCCCGAGCCGCTACCGACGCCAGCTGCCGCTAATTATTGGAAATAACTTAGGCACGGTTATAATAATTCGATAAACAAAGCCGATCAAGTGAATCGTAATGAAATTATCTGCGTTTCAGCCTTTAGTTAATCATTTTACGATGGAAATTGGGTCACGGGTATTGGTGGAATTATTCAACACTGTGCTATCTTGTTGATCAGTTTTAAGAGTATTTAAAATAAGTGCATAATTAATCATGTTTGCCTAAAGCTAGATTTATGAAATATTGTCAAGGTATCCAAAGTATTTTTAATACAGTATTATTTCTATCTTTGTATATTTTTACTTTTTATTACAGTATTTAACACAAAATGATTAAAACAAGACAGTAATAAAACAAATTGGTACCACGTATAATGACCAAAGCGATCAAACTTGACGGGTTGCAATTTATCTTCGTAGTAAACAAATTTGATTAAAATTACATCTGCGAAAGCCGAGATACCAAAAATTGATTTTGTTTAATAAAATAGAAACACAACTGTCACTTGTGTCAAGAGGTAAAATCTTTTTATTTTTTATAATTCTTTTGAGCATTTCCAAACGAGAATTGTGATATTTATTTTAAATGTTAAAATTTCATTTGAACACCGTGGGCGTTACGATTCAGTAGGCGTCTCGGCAAAATGCAAAATCGAATATTTTCTACGCGTAATCAGATAAAGTCCTGAATCTCGTTAAATTAAAAATCTCCTTGCCTTTTTACCTGATTTCTTCCGTTTGCCTTTTGAATAAGGCATTTGTAGAATAATGCGCAGAATACGCCACTTCTAAATACGGTTTTCACGCTCATCCTCAACAAACTGTCGGGAAGATATTTCACGAGATTTCCTTTCATTTTTTTCCCCAGAAGTCTTCTTTTCGCTCCAACTGGTCACATTATCATATAAATTTATTCTGAATTCAAAGGAAAACGAACGAGTTTGCAAATCTACACGGGAATAATGTATTCCTTGCGTATTAGGGTTACCATCTGAGCAACGATTAAATATATAACTCTAATTCCGGGCATTTCAAACTTTTATTCACGCATCCCTACGCAAAACAACTAAAAAATGGTAAAAAGAAGTTGTATGGACTTTTGCGGTAGCACGTCTTATGGAATTGGAAAAGGAGTCTTCAGATCATCTTTTTTTTATATGAACTTATAATTATAATGTTAAAAAATGAAATAAAATTTTTAAATTATAAGTAAAGTTCGAGGGCCGTCAATATCATTTTGAAATGACGCACAAAACTTTTAGTGTAAAACGAAGGGGGTGGTTTCTCACTGCGCGGTTACCCTACCCCTAGTAAGCATTCAAATGTAAATGTGACGGAATATAAAACGCGAGATGAGTACATTAAGCGTGCATCATAAGGTCTGATTGAGCAAACAAGACGCGTCTAATCGGCTCCAGAGCCTCCTCTCCCCTTCTCTGCTGATGCAGATGTAATAGTGGCCAGCTGTATACAACAGGCTTTGTGACAGATCGTAATTGTATTGCAGGACTGGAACCCCGGCGGGAGAGAGCGACGCGAAACCGGCGATCGGCAAGGGACATATGCTTTTAATAATTTTTATTTTATTCAGATTGCCGGTTTAAATCCTGCTACCGTTCATTGAGCTCTAGCCAATATCTGAACTATGCAGAGTGTAAATATATTGATTAATTTCATATAATTTATGCTTATTTTTTTATATTTATACTGGTTAAAATCAATTAAAATAGCATTAAAATATTCTACATTAAATAAAAAAAAATTTTCAGGAATATTTGAAGTATAAATATTACCATACGTTCCGTGGAAGCAATAAAGCAATAAATAGTATAATATATATATATATATATATATATATAAAATTAATAAAATAATTTAAGATCTGTGAATTAAAAAAAAATACAATTGCTGTATATTTTGAATTTGGATAGTAATAAACACTAAAAATATATTTTTTAAACTTTTTATCAGATTTTACTGGGACCAAACGCCATTACTATAAATGTTGATCATAAGACATTGTAAAGTAATAAACACTAAAAACAACGTATAAAAATGCGTAAATAACAAAAATTATTTTTTGAAAGAAAAACATTGATATAAAAACCGTATAATCCAGTAACTGTATATATTCCTGATTTCATATAATTTATAAGTAAGGTTGCGTTTCTTATCAGCTTGGTGGCGCTTCCTTGATATATCTGACACGATATCGGCGCCAGGTGTCAGCCCAGTTCTTCGATATCGTCCATTCTCCATCGCTGGCGCGGATATCACTCTGATTCGGCGTAATTTCCGATGTGTCAGTCAGGGCGGCGGACAAAGGGGCGGCACCCTCCCTCCCGAGCTTCCGCCCTGCCCCAGCCCCCGCATGACAGCTATCCAAATATAACCGAGCGTGTCTTGTCAGGGAGTCCCGGGGACAAGTGGAGCGGCGGTTTCACGCCCCGTTTGGATTTCGATGGAGATTCGGAAGCTGGGGTTTAAGTGAATATGGATTTGATTCTAACTCGGTACATCTAGTTGTGTGAATATGAACACGAAGATGACACGTACTTGAAGCGTATGTAATATCATTATCGTTTAAGGAAAATACATGTGCCATGCATGTTCCTAAATGTAGCAAAACCATTACTAGTTATTAAATTTAAAAAAATATTTACGGTTAAAACCAACGGTTAATTGTGTTATAATTAGCCGTCGGTTTAGTGCATGCAGTTTTTATTTAACATTTATTTCCAAATGACGACCGTGCTGTATAAAGTAGTATTTTCATGAGTTCCATAACAACTTGTTCCTTTTCCGGTAATACCGACACCCATTTAGGTTTTAGGCGATGTCTATGGTTCTATTTGATAACAATTGAAATAGAACATAAGGTTTTCTGATACCTATTAAACCGGACATAGAGCAAATAAACAAACATACTTTATAATGTTTCTACATATAATGGACCATTTACTAAGTGACAAAATTACTCTAGTAAAATTATATATCAAAGTACAGTATTCCAAGCTTTATCTTCTTCTCCAAGTGCCACTCCAGGTGAGATTGTCGACCCATTTACTGAGCATCAGTTTATCCCGAATTAGTTTTACCAATTCGACCCGACATCCAACCAATGGCTTAAATTCCGCATCCACGTTAGTTTCCTCTTATCATAGCCTATTTTTCCATGGACAGTCAACTGTAGTGGGTTTTATTATTAATTCGAAAAATATGGTCTAAATACCTTACTCTTTCTTGCTATCGTCAACCTTTATTCTTGAAAAAAAAAAACATTTACTGTTGCTTGTAGCAAAACATAGTTATTTATTTAAAGCTTGGTTTGTAGTTTTTTTTAAATTAAAATAATAAAGTAGGGAAATAATGTTAGGTTCAAATAGAATTCGTTTCTTAGGCGAGAGAAAGTCCGCACTTTATTACTACGCTGGATTATTCCGAACTGGCGTGTTCTGAGGGAACAGTTGGCCGTACTAAGTCCGCAGCAGTTCAGCTTGTATTGCGTCTTATTCATGAGGCTCCGTACCAAAGAAGGCTTTAACTTCATTAGTTTTGCATTCACTTCCACCCTCTCACCCCAGAGATATGAAGGTATTAAGTCTATGGGGAAATTCAAAGTAAGAGGGCACCACGACAGTTTATGCAAATACCCCGCGTTCGAATATATTAATTGTACGAGTAGTTACAGCAAAATGACAAAATTCACAACCACCTTAACTACCTTGCACTAGCTCTGAAAAAACAAAGAATTCATATTTTATCTAAAAGTTGTTGTAAACTCTACTTGTTGAAATAAAATAAAATAATTAAATTTTCTTATGAAGCATAGAGCTTTTCAAATGTTTATGAAAGTTTTGTATTAACTGAGAAATTAAAAGATTAATCATAATACACTTTCAATTTGTAAAAATAATTGTATCTTTCAAACATTATGTACAAATGGAAATTTTACTTTTAATTACTATCCTTGTTTTTACACTTGACATATCATTCATAGTTCAAATTTCACACAACACAAAGAGACACGACTGTTAAATGGTAAAATCTAATGCTTGGTTTTTGTACGTTTCTTTAAACATAATCCCTGCCCCCTTGAGATCCTTAACTGACGCAATTGCGGAAATAACACTACGGCTTGATTGCTCCGATAAAACAAAGGGAAATAGTGGATCCTCGACTGTATTGTTGTCATTTTGTTTGCAATCTAATTATTTTTACTATCTCAATTACTTATTAACAGTTGTCAACTGTCTATTCTTCGGACAGAAAGTTAATCCGATGAACGGTATTTAGAGACATATACATTATATACCAATACAAACTCGCAAAGTTATATAGATGCGAGAAGGTGCAGAAACCCTGTCGCCCATGGGAGGGTGAGTTGTTGGGTCGCTATCTCTTTGTACTGCACGATATGTGAATCGGTCGGTTGTTCTGGCACGTTTACTAATCTCACGTAATACTGCAGTCAATATTTAACATGATGTTCATCTGATTTACATCTTGTCACAGCGAATATCACTGTCACATTTGTGCTATTACCAGGGAATGTAGAATATATAGGTTAATATTGCAAACCTGAATTCGGTGTCATATGGATATTTATAGGCACTAAGCTATTCCAAAGTATTAATTTAATACAAAATATACTAGATGAGTGGTTAAGGTGTTTTAAGGTGAATTAAGGTGTTTTAGTTTCAAGATTTTATAGCATATACATAACATTTTTGTATGCATAACATTAAAATATTGTGTTTTAAACAATACGCCATTCTTATTCATTTTACTTATTATAATTTATTGTCACGGTTGCGTCATTGATCCAAAGATTAATGAGTTATATGACATCCAGGCCTGTAATTTAAAATCCATGATCTTATATAGCAACGACCCTTTTTATTAGTTATGAACTCAAAATACAACCACCTAGTTGTTCAAAACAACTAGTTTGGTAAAAATAACTTCCCATGAGCATTTTATGGTGGCATCTAAATTATAAAAATCTCTGGTCACTTTATGGCTGTGTTTTCGTATTTTGACACGAGGAAATGTACTGATCTAAATCGTATTGACGCACGAACATCGCCAGTTGTAAGTTGCCAATGGAGAAGTTTCCGTATGTCATTTATTATGTATACCGTACACACATAAATTATACATACGAGCTTCATGTTATGCCCACTGACAGTTTATTTGGCCTTAAGACACGAACATAATACTACTTTATTACTTGCGACATGATTTTAAATAAGCTCAAATATCCTGGAATATCGATTACATTATCAGTATTTCTTTATTTATAGCAAAGTTAAAAAAAACCGTTGATTTGTATTATTTACTAGCTGTAGAAATTTAATAGCCTTGAAAATTAAGCGGCATTTTCTGTTGGTATCGTAGTTACAAATCGCAAACCTCTGTCAATCGTAGTATAATTGTGATATGTAAGTATAGTACCATATTACGTTTCATTTCCTTAAACAAAATGTTAAAAACAGTTTGATTAAGCCCTTGAAGAAGAAAATACTTACGAACAAAAATAGTTGTTTGGTTTTTGATCAACTCTTTATAGACCTCCCCGTGTTAAGTTAAGCATTTATTAATATCGGGTCATTTTGTAGAAAATGATTACCCAATTTTCGCTCTAATTCAAATCTTTCGCGGATGATTTTTGCTGTGAACGCAAACGGTTCAGACTTCTTTCACCAGGATTACTGTCACAATAATTTGTTTCATTGTGTATAGATTTTTCAGTGTGTAGGTAGTATTTAGGTACTAGGTAACACAAAAAACACGCAAAAGGTGTATTGAACTTGCAGCTGCTTGAATATTGAGAGCGTGGTCCGATATGTTCTTGGTTGGTTCTGAAGCAACTATCTCCTTAGCCTCGGGCTCCTGACATGCCTGCCGGTCGTCCAATATTTACTTTGTTAGCAAATACTAGGCACGGCAGTGTGTGCGACTTCCACATGTCGTACTTTTCATTCAAAGACTGTAGTCACCCACTCGGTGTGTTTGCATATAGATCTGTACATAAGTATTGTGTCAATAATCATACAGATACTACATCGTTATATATAAAGTTATTTTATTTTGTCTGTTTATTTTAGTTCAAAATTATTTAAGTATAACGTGTACAGTTTCCACTTTGATTTGGTAAAGTAAATATTATTTGGTACTAAAATATCATAATATTACAAATATTATCGATTCTTAGAATATTATGTTGATTTCTTATCTCTCCGCGTATGAATAATATTACATTTCTTATGTAGTTTCCGAACAAAAGCTTTGCTTATCTACTTGGTTTAAGTATGAAAGATATTATTTCATCCATGTTAGATCTTCCGCCTGATAATTATTATTCATTCATCCCTGTACTACAGATAGCCAGGTTATCGAATGACCGCAGCCCTGCATTGATCTCATTTCTAACTGAAAGCAATTCAGTAAAAGTTAAGGTTGAATTGATTTATCAATCTCGTTTTCTCGGAAGGTCTAAAAGCTTCTTTGGGTTATTCAATGGACATCTTGCAACATCACTTATTCAAAAATAAAATAAACACAAGCAACCATTTTTAATTTATGCATACGTTTGTCTTCATAAAAATCTCAAAGATTGTTGAGAAATTTGATTTTATTAAAGTAACAAATTTTTTTGAAAGTTAATCAGTAATATAAAACTTTAATCTTCTAAAATATTTTTTAAAATTTGAAATTGGCTTCGAGTTTTTGTTTTTCTTATGAAAATAATAAAAATTATATGTTTTCGTTTTAAATTCGAATTATCAAAAATCTTCTTCTTTGGCAACATCTGCTAAATTAGTTATTGTTGTCCACACCATGAAACGCTCTTGACACTCAAAGAAGAATATTTAAAGTTAAATAATATATTTGAATTGTTTCTCTGTGTACAATATATTTTTTTTAGTTATCAAAGTCTAATATTACCATTTGCTTTGATTTACAGTTTTAATCATTAAAGTATATCTGAAATTTTAAAAGTAAATTTTTGAAAGTTTGACATTCTTATCGTTTAACTTTTCTTATAATATCTTTCTGATATTTCTGAATTAACCATTTGGGCTTAAAAAATGTTTAAGATTGTTAAAGAAACTCTTCAATTTAAAAGGTTTTTTCAAAATAATTCATTATTTTTTTGTGTGTATACATTATATTTTTAAATACCTCTTTTACCAATCAAACACGTAACGAACAATACATATTCGATATAACGCAACACTTGTATCTCATATTGAGCTAGTGTTTGAATTACTTTTGTATGTTGCCAGTAAAGCACAAAACACATGTAAAATTATTAACTCTTTTTAAACACAAAACAAACATGTATAGATTGTTTATTCAATTGCAATCATTCAGAGAAATTCTTATGCAGTCAGTAGCCCAACTGTTCTCTACATAAACTCTGAAAAAACGGCTCGCTATGTCTTATGTCTTCTGAATATTTATGGGCAGCAATTAAAGATGAACAGTCCACTTGTATTGAATACTTTAGTACCGTGCGGCCGTAAACACCATCTCAGTGAACAAATTAAAAAGCGAGTTAATTATGGCTCGGCGTAAATATGTGGCGAGAAGCGGAAGGTAAACGATTGGCCCTATAAATCCGGACTTGCGCACGAGCCACCGGCCTCCGCCATGTTGTGTTTATAGGATGGCCAGAGGTGGCACCGAAAATTTAATATCACTTATTCATAATAATGACAACGATAGTGATTTTCTTTTCTGTAGGCTGTGCAGATTATAAGTAAATTTCTTAAAAAATTATAAAATTGTCACATATTGTAAATGGTTTTGATTTATACTAAATTTAGCCAAAAACATTGGTCTTATTACACAACATTGATATAATAAAAATATATATTATGATTATTAGCCCTCAAAAATAAGGTATTATTATTAATACTTTATCAAATAATTTACAATAATTCATTTAATTTTTCTTATTTAAAATTGTTTTTTTTTTTTTTCAGGATATTACTATCGCAAATCGCTAGGACAATAATATTTGAGGTAAGTAAAATACTTTTAAATACTTCATAGATGAATTTGAAACAAACTAGATAAAATTTTATTTACTTCAACATTAGTTTAGCCTATGTCTGTTTCAAAATAAAATTTTACTATTCTACAAAAGGCGATTTATAATTCTCCAATCAGGGATATTTCGAAACTTCTTAATTTTTTTAATTAAAATAGTACTCATTTTTTACGTTTTTGAGATATTCTGACTTGAAAAGAATATATCCGTCAAGAATGTTTCACACCAAAAATTAAATAACCACAGTCTGAACAAATCGGACATTACACAGGCTGTTATACTAACTGCGCACATTATTCAGAATATATATTGCCTGAGACAATGAAATTGTACCGAGGAGCGTGCGACAGGATCTTTTATAAGGATAATTTGGCATAATATGGGTCCGCAGAGCGAGCTAATGGGCTGGCGGGCCATTAGGGGGGAGGAGGCGGAAGTAGGTCAGAAGTTAATAAGATGTCGCCAGGAGAGCCGCAAGCATCAGGAGGTCTAATTAAATAAACTGAAAGAGGTCAAAAGAAAAAATACATCACGGAATCCTATACATAGCTCTTTATATTGCTTTTTTATTACTACAGACTTATTTTGTTGGACCTAATTTTTTTGGTTATCTGTAAAAATATATGACCCGATTAAAGTTTTCAAAAACATCAAAGCCACAATTGAAGTTTTTTTATTTTTTTAAATATGAAATATTATTAAAATAAGTAAATTATTATACTTTTAAGTGTTTTAGTTCGTAATTTTCCACTACATAAATAATTGACAAAATAATATATTTAATCCCTATTGCGGTGAGAATTTATTTACATTCTTTTATTATGAATTTGTATATTGAGAGCTATTTCGCTAAATTTCTTGCATAATCAGATACAATATTGATAAAATTTATGTATTATGGTAATAAAAATAATAGGTTCTATAATTGTTTTTATAACGTTAACGAACATTACTTCGCCATTTTCATCATCTCACACAAGCCAGATTTCATCCATTAACTGTGACTTTCAAAAACCGTATATAATTTTATCCCACCGAATTCAATTGCCTGCATTTTCCACTATATTAGGCAAATTTCACGTGCGTGGTTTTATATTTAATTTTTATCTTTAATTGAGTTTATTTGTGACGTACCGCCACGGTGCGGTACGGACCGCCGCTGTTCCCAGCTTTGTGATGGAATCTCATCATGTGCACACTGCACAGTCTATGCAAAGGAAATTAAAACCGTTTACTGTAGTTTGAATTATTATATAAAGATAAATCATTTCACATATTAATGTTGTTTCAATATCCCGAGTAGATATTGCACAAGGACTACCAGGGAGAGGTATTTGTGATAACTATCGGATTCTGTTGCGTTGATGTAAATATTTTGGACAAAAAATCGTCAGGCGTACTTAATGTCTAATTGAGCCCATAAAGTGCAAATGCGCTCACATTAAAAAAATATCGTAGTCTCCTAGTCACTTAGCTGCTCATATTTGTTGTTCAAAAATTAAAATTTACACACAAAGCCTGTCTTTTGTAAATTGTTATTTTAACAATTCAATTACTTTGGGAAATTTGAAAATCTTATTTGCAAGAGTAAAAATACGTTTCATAAAAATCTTTACCCCGTTGACCCCCGTATTTATTCAGTACAGAATAGTATTCTTAGAAGCACATATTTTAACACTATCCAGCTAACCCAAATATTCTCTGAAAACTATAAAATGAAACAAATATAATTAAAATCTTCACCCCTATCTTTTCACAGCTTGCTAACTCAATCGTTTTGCGAAATAAACTAACTTCTTTATTTTTAAAGTAACGTTTGAATGTCTTTTTTTATAATTAATGAGTATATGTGAACCTCCGTAAAATTTTCTCAAATTACATCGTTTCAATAGTTTTTTTTAATTTTTCATACGTGTTGTTAACGTATATCATTATAAAAAAAAACACAAAGACATCTAAGAATCAAAATATAAAGCTTATCACTTATCATAACGCTATTTTCACAAATATTTATTAGGCAGTCACACACGTACGGTGCGTATTTTTTTGTCGAGTTAGCAGCCAGTTAGGATAAGCCGACGGTTAAACTGCCGCCCTGTCCGCACCCGCTTGTTTCATTTCAGTACTAGCAGGGGGGAGGTGTCTGCTTTCTGTCATGAGGTCCGCGCCGTGACGTCATTAATTCTGGCGTTAAACGTTGCTACATCGCAAACTTAGTTGGATAAGGTTCCAACTAAATACAAAGTTTTATGTACACCATCGCTACTTTGATATAATGTCATATTTCAAAAGCATTATAATTCCAAATGATAGAGGAAACCACACAACACAGAAATGTAATGGAAAATTTCTAAAAACATCATTATAAATTTGCATGGTATTGACAAAGTTCAACACAGACCGCGATGATCGCCAGCACAAACATGAATTTATAATGCACAAACGGACCGGCCAATCGCAGCGGGGCTGAGCATTTCAAATGGAGAAGCGTCCATAATAATTCAGATTCGGAACAATAATTATTGGGGGGCGGAAATGGGCGGAGAGGGGCGGCATTTGGCGCGACATTTGCGATGAACTTTCCAGCCGGAAATGGTAACCGCAGCGCAGCGCCAGCTCGCACTCGCGCTCGATGCGCCTTTTTGCCTGTGCCAACGGTCAAGCACTGCTTTTAAAACACGGCTGTTATATTAAACTTGAAATGTAGCCCGTCATAAAATGACGTATTCGATGAACGATGCAATAGTGTTTGAACATATGTTTGGCTGACAATTAGATGAACATTTTGTACACATATATTTTGAATAGCCGGATATTAATTTCGAAAGCAAAGCCATTCTAGGAAATATCACATTTCGTGTCACAAACAACAAATCACTTTCACTGCACTGTTATTTATTAGATGCAGCGTTTATCACGTTCAATTGTGCTATTCTTTTTTAATTACGTTTGCTGTGCTTAGACGGTGTTATTTTTTTAGGAGGCATTTTAAGTTATTAATGATGTGATTAATCATTTCTAGCGCAACTAAAAAATAAAATTGTTACTTGTGTCAAGCTGACATAAACTGGAAATTTCTTAGAAGCATCATATTTTGTTTTTTTGTAAAAATTCTAAATTTGAAATTCTCGCTGTGAACAACATAATCGTATAATTCGTACATAAAGCATATTTGATAGTTTTATTTAATTAGTTTATGAATGAAAATATTATCCTATCGTCTTGAAATTCGGCACATAGCTGCGGAAAAATTTACTAAACTTACGTGCAAAAAATCAGCGTTGTATCTTTTAAGATATTCTATAGAGAACCGTAAAATGAAACATACACACCCACCCACACACAATGGCTATTATTATAGTAGATGCTTTTGACCTTATATTTCATCATTAAAATTTGTCAACTGAAAATATGGTCAATCATGAAAAAATGTACTAATTAAAACTAACTGAAAACCTGAAATTCGCGAGGTGAAAATATGACTTGTTATTCTCAAAATTGAATTGTGTAAGGTTTAATTAGATGCATAAGTTTAAGTTATTTTTTTATTAAATTTTCTAAATAAACTTTTTACAAGATTTATGAAATGGTAAAATTCACAATAAATCGTTTATAATCTGTCATTAAATTACTATTTATCAAATGGAAGCAAAGGCAGCAACGTTAGAAGAGTTATTTAATGAAGTATAATTTTGGGTAATAATGAACTCTATTTATCTAGATAAATTAATAAATGTTGAATAAATATCGATATAAATTTAAAACATTAATTTATTTATAGCTCAGATGTTTAAATGATTACTTTTTTTCCAAATCCACCCATTCTGGGAATAATTTTCCTCGCGCTTGTTTAGTTTGATAACAGTTAATTTATACTTATAATTCACGAATACATTTTTTTGAAACAATTGACTAATTTTTAAAAGGGTTTTTAAATTTCAAGCCCATTATTTGTACTATTCAGGTGCCTCTCCTTAGAGGAGGTCGGTAAACATTTTACTGAACATATTTCTATCCTGGTCCATTCTTATTAGTCCGGCTGCACTCGCGATTGCCGCTGCTGTCGCAAATTCCGCATCTATCTTCTAGTCTAACGAAACATGTATTTGCGCACTGTAACCTTCATAAATTTATTACAAAACGAAATATTTAATATCAAATATTTCCGTCGGTACATCATTCATATTGATAAAACAACTAAAACAGTTTTACTGCACGCAATTAACCGCAAGGCTCTTCCGCCGCAGCCGACGCACCGGGCTCACTGTTAATGCAATATGGGGCCGTCCGGACTCGCCAGGGTGGCTTCAGAGCGAACCGTTTGGACGAACCGGAACTGCAATGGCGCGGAAAGATCCGGTTACACGCGAGCCGAACCGCCGCCGGCCCGGCTCCCGAATGCGGGAAAATGCATTATCCGGGAAACCGGCGGAACCAGAACTGAAACTGCTCTGGCGGTTCATTGTTGGCGACTAATTAATTTAATTTTATCTGATGTATTTTTATATAATCGTGGCAGATGCTCTCCCTTTGTTTTTATTTTATTGATAATATTTAAAAGATTAAACAATGTTAACTCTTAAAATATTGTATAGTTAATTTGATATATACAATTAATCAGTAGTTTTACTAATAATGGTTTTAATGTCACAAAAATAATTCTGTTTTGAAATAACAAGAATCCCCGATTACACCTATTCGATTAGTAGTAAAATTTTCTTTATATTCGGTCTCTCATTTTTCTTGTACAATAATACGAACCGAGTTGATCTGAGTAAAAAAAAACTCCCAGAAACATTGTTTATTTAATTAATATAATTACCAGATATGCAATTCATAAAAGTTAGCTTTTCTTAATTTTCAAAAATGTTAACAATATATTTTTAGCATAGTGAACACTATGTGTGATTTTTATGAATTAACTATTTTTATTATTATGCTTGAATATGAAAAGGCAGATTTAATTTTTTATCCCTTGTGAGCGCAGACATTTTTAGATAGAATTTTTGGTTTATTTATAAGAAAAATCCAGAATAGCTACTTTGCATCAGAGAAATTTATTTATTCGCTTTATTTACTTGACGCGGTAACTGTTTGTTATGTAAATACATAAATTACACAGAGTTTCAGTTAATTTTATACATTCCGTACCCCTGCTAAAATTCGGTCTTATATTAGGCAATAAATATAACACATTATTGCATTTCAGTGCGTGGGGATGCATAAATTTAAATCATATGAGCAATATAGATTGTTTATCATATAATAACAAAATTTCTCCTAATATTAATAGAAATATATTCTATTTTATTTCCAAACTTTATTTTTAAGCTATTATTATGTATATTTTCATTTCAAAAGAGATATGTATTTAATTAAGTATTTTTTTAAGGCAATCAAGTAGGAGGTATTCGTAATATGAAATATTTAACACTGTAATTTTTTTCATGTTTATTTATTCGTAATTTTAAATTAGATAATCAATGGATTAAAAAAAAAAATATGGAGGTAATTATTGTATAAATATTGAAATAACGATGGTACGTATTCGATCTGATATATGAACATGACTTTTTCGTAAATTAATCATATTTTTATACAAATAAAAAAAATGTATAACCAAATAAAAATAGAATATTAAATTTATTTAAAAAAACAAATATTGTTAAAAAAAAACGTGGAGCATTTAAGATATTAAATTAAAAAAAATTATCCTTCTTAAAAATGTATTAATCCATTGAATAATCATTGAAAAAATATGTATATTTTCATTTCGCTCTTTGATTGCATTATTTAAAAAAAATAATATACACACGAAATACAAATTGATCTCGATTCATCCTTATTCAAATTCAAGATAGGAAGTTTTATCATTTACGTTTCCGCCGGTCGGTTTGCTCTCCCCAGGTGACGCCGGTGACTGGACGCGTCACGTGACTGGCCTCCAGAATCCGAATTATGAACGGCCTCCATGCCTGTCCTTGTTTGGTTCTCTAGATTTGGTTGGGGTGCCTGCACGGGGATTGAATCCCAAGTCTCCACCCCCTAAGCCTAACCTAACTTGATTTTATTCCTGAAGGGATGAATCTATAGCCACCCTTCAGGACACTTGTGACATTCTGCGCGCTTCTAAATTATCAATGATAAGTATTTCCAATACGCAGTTAAAGTTCATAAATTTGAATGCTATTTAATGTCATTATAATTAATAATTCAATGTATTGCATTTGACCGAAACAGATCGTATCTACGATTGGTGATTTTTTTTACAACTGTTTGAGATAGTTCGTAGTTTTAGATTTCAATTTTTACTTAATTTATTTCCGTGAAAAATGGTGTAATTTTTTGATTGAAGTTTCAACGTTTTAGCTTCCTTACCAAACTATCTCTAAAATATTGAATGGTTGCTTCAAATTTTGGTAATATATGGAGCTGAGTGAATCACGGCGAGATCTAGTTTCCTGATTAAACTCCGGTGAGCGCACCTCTCCGTGTCATAACGTTGACGTTGTTTGAATTGAAGTTTAATACAACTTTTTATTTTATTGTAAAATAAAATTTCTGTCAATTTGTATATATCAGATTTTATGAGTTTGTATTATTAGATTACCTAACAATATCACTTATGTTGTTGGCAAAACAAGAATTTAGTTGGTAAATTCTAGCATCTGTTAGTCACACAGATAGAACATCGATACAAGTAACTTACAAATGATCAATTTACATGAGATGCATCTAAAAAAATCGATTACAATGCTTACTACGTTTCAATAAATTTAAACCAGAAAATTTATCTACTTGCTTCATGTGTGGTATCTCGTTTTTTTTCCGAATTACCTACAAAAAAACTTCATGCACTCATAAAGTATGTCGATCAGCTCTAATACTGGAGCTTAATTTCAAACATATCGTGATAAATATACTTTTGCAGAAAACAAAGACATCACGCTAAATGACGTAGTCCACATAACATGACATCAATTATCCAATATCTATGACGTGCATCTCAAATTATTCGTTGTATTATTAAAAGTGTTTGCCGGTAAGCGATCGCTTTTGAAATATTTCTGAAATGAAGTTTCTAGGAAACGTTTTACCTACCTTTATTAAAAACATAAATTTTGTAAATGCAATGCAATCTAACAGGCATTGTAGAGGTTATCAAACTAGACCTGATTTATAACCACAATAACTTCAAAAAAGCCACATGAATCATTACAGTAGACACGCCACCATAAAGCAGAATCATATTTACAATAAACCATAATAATTCATTTTTACAAGCTGCAAATGCTTATCCTTATTTTATTATAATGTACTGATTGCGCAGGATTGTAAATAATATTGTAAAACATGTCTTTGCTAAACCCACTAAACTTATAGCGACTCACCAAAATGAGAATATATACTTGGGTACTGACAGGGAATTAGAGTTGTATTGGCAGAAATTCGATCTTCGAAATATCTTACCTCTCAGATATTTAAAGTTACGTGCGTTATTTCAGAGAAGTAAATTATTACTAATAGTTTAAGCTACTTATGTTGCATTATTTATAAAGTTTATACGATGTAAAACCTAATGATTAAACACAGTTTTAAGTACAACAGAACGATGGTTGGGTTCTATCGCCTTTATTTAATACTTAGCGTCAATGTGAGAATATGTTATACACACACAATGTCTCTTTCTGTCACTAACAGATGTGAGTAGCAAAGTTGTTTGTCTTTGTCAGGAGTTTCTTACTCGTAAACTTAGACGTGCAGCGTCAACTCGATATACTTACAACTTTCTTTGTTCAGCTATGCATGTGTGTCATACACATTTTAGACGTATACATATAATAAAATGGATCTTCAAAATAAAGTCCGTCTAATGATAATATTTTATGCCTGTTGCAGTTTTATTTTTAAAGCACCTTATCATTTTTTTGTAGTCTACAAAATAAATAGTCATAGCTTTGCTATGGAGCTTAACTACAACTATACTTTTGATGTGTGCAATAAATATTTGATAAGTGAGACGATACAGCAAGCTTAATATGATCATAATTGTTTTTGCCGGATTTATGTCGGCCCGAAGTAAATTGGTAAAGAAGCGTTTTTATAAATATTTATAGAATTAAAATATTGAAGGATATATAAATCTCAATGGCAACTACGATAAAAAAATACTTATGGCTTAATTTAAAAAATAGCATAAATATACTAATAAATTTTATTTCGACAATGATAGTCTACAGTCAACGATTTTCCTGTATTCTGCACTAAAGTCGTCCCAACGAGCTCTGACGTCACTAATTGCGCCTGCAAGCTTCATTACACTGGAAATTCTCCGAAAGAATGTCGTCTTTCGGAAGAGGAAGTTTGAATATCGACAATACTGTAATTGGCCTCAACAGCGCTCAGCCTGGCCAACCTAATTAGACTTCAAAATGAAAGCATGCCTCCCTCATTTAAGTATTGTTTTGATTAACAAGACAGAATATAAAATAAGATATTTAAATAAAAAGTTATCATAGTTTAAATTGAAAAGGTAGAAATATATCGATTAACAGTTCAAAATTGTGAAAAATGAAATAAAAATATTATACCTAAAACATGAATATCCAGTGATAAATCGTAATAGTAATATTAAACTACAAATACAAATTTGCGTTTTTTTAGCGTTTTTTATCTGCGAAAATCTGAAGAAAGTACCTATAAAGTTAACAATATATCACAATGGTTGCAGTGAATAATTATGGAAATTATTTTACTTATATATTTACCCGAATTTCATATACGAGTATTTAATTGACAGTATTACTTAATCAGTTCGATAACTTAATTAAATTTTTAAATACAATTATATTATAAATATATTCCATTGCAAATTTTTTTGAGTCGTGATAATCTATCATGGATTTATCCAGCCGTATTTTCCATAGAACCATATTTTCAAAGCGCAAAAAGCGATGCTGTGTCCTTCCCAAGCGTGTACTTATAATCCGTAGAAATAATGTGAAAATAGGGCGCATTCTTTCCTCGGTGGTTTATGCTGTTTTCCGACATGAAATTTAAATTTTTTGTGAGTAGATAAATTTTAATATGGAAAAGCTTGAAAATGTACTGCATTTTCCGTACAATTTATCACGAGTCGGTTCGCTGTTCCATCAGACGAGAGGCAGCCTTCGTTTAATGAGATGAGATGGTCTCGGAGAACACCAACGCCGGCAGGGAGTCAAGGGCCGAGACTTCATTTACTAAGATATGCAATTTACAGCCGCTCTCGTAAATAAATACCTAACTTGTATATTACTAACAATGTTATATTAAAGTGAACGATTACTATCAGTTACCTTCAATTCGGAGTAATTATTCAGTTTAATATTATAGAAGTTAGCTTTTACAAACATACTTATATTTACTTCAATAAAGTTTCCGAAAATTTTACGACCTATTTACAAAAATGATAAGACAAATCTAACTTTTGTTTTTTATTATTTTTAATATATTACACGAGGAAAAATAGTTTTAACGTACTAATTCGTTTATTTTATTTGTACTTATAATATACCAATTCTTTTTACTTTTAAAAACTTAATTCTACTGATAAGTACTTCGGATTTAAGTTAGATAAATCAAAGTAAGATATATTTTTATTAAAGCAATAGTTGATATATTTTTGTATTTCAACTTTTTATTTGTGACGATGGCGCTCTCTTACAAACTTACTGTTTTCTTCTTTAGTTTTGCAGCCAATTTTCTTTACTTCTTAATGATAACTAATTGTTTTTTGTACTAGTACAGACTTTAATTTCGTTATATATAAAGAGAGAGAATTCACCCAGATTTCCGAATGCGTTAGGTTCACAGACCCGGTAACATCTACACCCATAATATCTTGGCAGTGATAGCGATGCAACACGCCAAGTTTACTTCGACCGTTATACAGCGTATATTTCAGGCCAGAGTGAACATAATTTATTACGGAATACTTCATTATACAGATGACACTGAAACAAAAATAACCTAAAGCTAAATCGCTCAAGGTGCAGGATAGATAGCAATGCTTAATTTGTAAAAAAAGCACTAACGGATATTAATGCTGCTGTACTGTTAGCACTAAAAAGTTGTATGTGATACATTTACTAGTATACCTTATCATTTTTATCACAGTCTCTCATAAGAATGTGTAATTTTTAATAATTTTGCTTTAACTCGTTAGGTTTTAAATTAGTATTGTAACAATCAGTAAACTGCAAAATTACTGTAATCTAATCTTTAGATACAAAATAGCAGCATTATGTGAAGGAAACAATAATAATAAATTATCATTGTATGAATCGAGAATTTACGCGTATCGTTTTAAAATTGTTAAATTGATTTGAACAAAAGCCAAAAAAAATTCAATAGAAATTTATAATTCAAATAAACCTAACCATTTATAATTTCAGATGATTTG
Organism: Atopsyche davidsoni; assembly: GCA_022113835.1. NCBI lineage: Eukaryota > Metazoa > Arthropoda > Insecta > Trichoptera > Hydrobiosidae > Atopsyche > Atopsyche davidsoni. The sequence goes on from JAILWY010000023.1 coordinate 12,547,328, forward strand.
AAGTATATAATGCGAGGGTAGATTTTAATGCATATAAAATATTACATTAAAGTTAGAATTTGAATAAATACAACATTCATAATAGAATACAATTTGAATTCATTACAATAAAAATTTAAAAAATCCGGTCGTTAAAATTATTTTTTTTTTTTCATCTAAAAAGTAATGGAAGAGGGTTTTCAGTGTAAGTACAGCTTGATTTCCTCAGTCACCTTAGGAAAGCTTTTTTGAACTTAATCACAATGAAGAATGTAGTTTTCTTTGAAAATATTGCTTTTATCTAGAGAATTCCGACTCGCCTTATCTCATAATAACGGCAGAGATCTCTCAAGTTTCAGCGCACATGCGAAGTAATGTAAGGCTTAATTGCTCCCTGAAACACTAGCACAAGCCAACTCGCTGCGTATATTTCTTCAGCAACCATTCCCGCAGTGTTCCAAGGAGTATGTTTAAAATCCTGCGAGAAATAATTTAGTCCAATCTCACGCTCCAAAAGCATTAATCATTTCACATCGTGACATTATTGTGTGTGCGTTTTAAGAAAATGTAGTCTCGGCGAAGCGAGGGGACCCTTCTGGGCCTGCAGTGCCGCAACGTTCATGGGTGTACCTGTCGAGTAATGAGTGCTAACCTTTTTGATAAATAAACTTTAATTATAAAAACCTTTCAATGGAATACATGTCTAAACGACGTCTATTGACCTAAAAACTTTAAAACATCCAAGTCAAAAACCATCACTAATAGAAAAAATGTAATTACTACATCTGACTAAAAATAAGTACATAACGAATGTGCTTGTTTAGCGCAGTAACACTTTGTAAAGAATATTGCCGTCCGTTTGCACAGACTACGTTACTTGTGCATGAGTTGGTGGAAGTGAGATAAGCAATTAGTAATTAATATGTCTTAATAAACACAATTCAGCACAAAAACAATAAAATTTCTGCTTTTATACGGTTGTTTTGGAGATTGATGTTCTAAGATGTGATTATTCTATCATTTTTAAAAAATCCAACGAAAAAAACACATTGTAATTTTAATTCCAAATTATATATATTTTGATTGTGATCTAGTAATTATATAATGCTAACTAGTATATATGTAACAGTAGCTGTAGCTAGTGTGACATAATTACATAAGACATGAAGTAGTTTAACTTCTTATTTTTAGTTTTTCACATTTGAATGAATACATACTAACTTTTTAATACAATTCTCTAGATTTCTTTGTATGATATAAGCTCCATAAAGCATCGCGTGTAGCAAAATAATTAATATCTTTTGATTAATTTATAATTCCATGCTCATGAATCTCTTAGAGTTAATTGATGCTATCTGCATAATACAACCAAAAACACAATAAAAATATTAAACTCCTATCGTGAAATCTGCATAGACTGAATTCTAAATGATTTTATGAAACTAATAAATGTGAGTCATTTCATTTTTAAATCACACAAATAAGACAGAAATTATATATATTTTATATTTGTACATACTTTCTATTACGAATTAAAAAATATAAAATATTGTTTTCTTACCACTTTATTTCTTTAATAATCACATTTAACATATAACACTGCGTTTGATATTACTCATTGATACCTTCACTATGATTTAAATAATCAATATTTTAAATAAAATAAAATACTTGAGTGATTTATCCATACTCAGTTTGATAATGCCAACTTGTAAGGTTGGCGAAACCGGACACCAATAAAAATCAACTTGTGGAAAAATCACCTAAGTATTTTATTTTGTTTAAAATATTCACTATTATTATTATTTTTGTATTGTTTAAATTTAAAATCTTAAAAAATATATTTTATAAAAAGAGCATTCATACTATCATCAGATATGACTAAATCTTCATCAAAAATGTACTTTTTCTATCAATTTAAGGTTACAATTTTTTGTTGTTGTAGGATGTATTATTTTACATTTTTGTAAAATTCCTTTAATCAAAGTTTTCCATATATTATTTATAAACAGTATGTTTAAAGTAATTTTTTTTATTGCATATTTAGACATATCTCCTAAGTGCCAACCACCAAGTAAATACCTGAGTTGAAAACTCGGGAAAACGCTCAACGGAATAAGAACCACACTGACCAGAACAAGGTCAAACTCTGTAAAGTGAGGGTGCCGAGAGGGATCAAACACTTGTGCTGCGGGGAACAACAAGGCGGACACCTTATATGACACAGACGACCACAAGTCAGCTGAGAATAACCAAAAGTTAAAAATAAAATACGACCGCCAACCCACAGAGCTTTTTTGAAGGCGTTACGGACAATAATACCTTATTTAGATTTAATTTTCTATCTTTATAAACCTCTTAATAGTATCGTTTATAAGATAACAGCATTATTTATTGCCTAATATGAAATAATAGATTAACGGAAAAATATGGAATTTCATGGTTTTAACTGCCTGACTAATTACTTTCATTACTAACAATTTACATTTTATGTTAGAATCATTGAATTATGCTTTTTGTTTTAGATATATATATACTAAGCCACGGTATAAATCGGCTACAAATGCAAATGCAGAAAAAAAAATTATTAACTACCATGTATATTTTTATCCATAATACATATTAGAGGTTTTTTATAATGCATTTTAAAAATCGCAAGTAATTGATTTTTGTTGAGAAGTAAAAGATTTGTTTTTTTTTTTTTTTTTAATATCACGCATGCTTAGCGTGAAACTTATAGTATGGTATATAAAGGGATGTTTCAATTAACGGGGATGACTATATACTTGACAGACTTCCATTTAAGTTTGCGTGATAGCATCCACTGCGACATGATCGTGAGTGTTTCATTATCCGGCTTTGTGCATTTGGCATATTAATGTCTCTAAACGGAGCAGTTTGACAGACGACAGGCGATGTTGTCATCTTGCCCTGCGACAGGAGCTTGCCGTGAGCGGAATCTGACGAGCGCAACATTAATGAGCTTCCGATCACACTACCCGCGCCCGAGACGTTGACAAATCTATTAATAAATACGCGGCCATCTTATGTTTTAATTAAAACAAAATTATTCTAATATGATTTAAAAAATATATATTTTTTTTTATTGGAAATGCATCAAAAACGGGGATTTTCCGCTTTGTATGCAAACAAATCAAAATGACTTTTTAAGTGATCTAGTTACATTATTTTTGTTACTGCTTTATACCTAAAATAGCTCACTATATTAGTTATTGTATTTAAAATAATATTTTAAGATAATTTTAATTTATAATCAAAACTATATTTATAAAAGTTTTCACGTTCTATTTCTACTTAAGTCACGTTTAGCAATAAAGAGAGTTTTATTTAAAATATTGTTTGTAATGCGTACTTTTATATAAACTACCTCAAAGTATCGACGTTGAAATATACCACAACACGTAATCACGACCTTAATGAGTACACTAAGCATTTTGTCTTCGATCGATTTTAATAAACATACTCAGCCAAACTTTATTAATTACGTTGTCATGATAAATAATTGATAAAGTTGAATAAATGAGCTTCCCATCATTGGTCGGAAAATTTATTAAGCTTGATGAGGCGTTAGTATGCAAAATAGTTACTCAACTATTTGCACCCTACTGCAATATTATGATAGGGCTTAATAAAGTATGTTTCCTGGAAGTAATTGATAACCAATAAAAAAAACAATGTAAAGGTACATTTGGGCATGTTGCACAATTTATTGTTAAAATTTAAAGTTATTTTAAAATTTAACACAATATTAATTTCATTTTCTAGAATTATTGAATTTTCAGTGTATTGTTATAAAAAAGTATATTAAAAGGTACAAATTTAAAACTCAGTAACGATACCAAGTTTGAACTACACTACAGTATTATATTTTTTGTGCTTTAATTGTGTTTCTTGTAGCTTACTTTTATTTTACTTGAAAGTTTTTGTTAGTTATTGCGAGTTTCTTTCATTAGAATTCCCCGTCTAAAGCGATTTTATTCGCGGGTACATCCGCCAGCTCCCAGACGGTAAGTCGAATTACTCACGGTCCGATAGGTTATTCATTCCAGTACAAGTTATTAAGTACTTAAGAGAATCTTTTCTGAGATGCCTGCAGTTCCTACTTGATCGTTTACTTTGCGAAACTTTCAACTACTTCCAAATTGTTTAGCTACATCTAATATAAGTTGGAGTTTGATATTTGCCATGACGCAGCTTCTGAACCGTTAACGCAAGGATGTTTATATTTCATAAGACACACCTCCCAAAGTACACCATTCAAATTTAAATTAAGAAATTTTATATGGTGGTTTTATTTTCAGATAATTTAAATTTAAAAAATCTACAAACAACGCTAACCTGACGCAGAGAAATGAATGGTTGGAAGCGAGCAGAGATATTGGCTTGTTACCTCTGCAGAATGTTATATTAAGTTTTAGAATAAATCTGTTTGTCTAGTTTTTTACTGTATAAAAAAAATGTTTTTTAAAATATATAAATTTTAAAAATAAATAAAAACCATTCAGCATGTTTACTATTGAGCCACGCAGAGATCATTATTTCGGTAGAAATATTTTTTACGCAACCGATTTTTTTAATTAATTTATATTTTTTGTAGATCATCTCAAATTTCATGGATTTTTTAATAACCCCAACACTTATCTTTCCCACTCTCTGAGCTTCCATTAGCGCACAAAGACGGGTTCTTCCCTCGAACGTCACCTAACTAGCTACTTGTCTTCAAAAGAAGGCTAATTTAAAATAACAGCCTTTACAATTATGCAAAGCAGCGCTCCACTTTGTCCCCGGCGCAGATTGACGAGCCTACGTCCGCGCGACCCGCGGAGCATCTCGTGCAGATTACCACTGCATCAGGTTCATGCTCAACCAACCGCTCCCGGGGGCTTATTAACGTTTGAAGACCGTAATTTCTTTTTTAATTAGCAAGACGACATGTGCTTTCAAAGGGAAAATAGAGCCCTCGACTGGAGGGGGGAACCATCAGCGGGAGGGGGGTGCTGGAGAACAATTGAAACCGGGAACAAGTATCGCTTCACGGGTTCAAAGGAAAAAAACACAAACGAGAGCAACTCGAGACATACGAATCCCAGCTACTGTCTCCCGTGTATTTCAATGAAGCTCAATCACTTTTGAGTGACGGTCCCGTTCAGGAACTGCGGCCGTGCGCAGCCGGTGCGACTTTGAACCGCACTTGAAGCTGCAGCAAAACACTTTTAATTAGCGGCAATGTCACAAGAGCCCTCGCATCAAATACAACATATCCGGTTTACAGCGCATATTCTTACACCATTACACACTACCGTCGTAAGGACGGATCGACTAAGTGCTTCATAATTAACGACTGAGCTTAATTACAAAAATCCGTCATTCTATTTCATTGTAGTTGCAAAAATGCAATGTAAGTATTGTGAAACTATGTATCATATTTGGACATTTGATATATCGCATTTGATAAAATAAAAGAACCACTGTCTCTAAATAGATCGCTCACTTTGGCTGTGTCGATTACATACGATTTGTTTCACAGAATACAAATATACGTATCCACCATTAGCCGATATATCTTATTTCAACATACTGCTAAAAAAAACATTAGATTTCCACAGCTGCTGATTCCGTCGACTAAACAACATTGACTCGTCCGTATTCCCGAATTTGCTCGAAAATAAAACATATCAGTTCCATTTTCGACGTTCTCTCATTACACGCCTCCCCACTGATATGTCGGTTTCCATTATTGTTCCGTGAGCTCGAAATGCATCTAGAAAAATAGGGTTCGTGATTGCTAGCAAAAACATCATTATGTTTGGGAGGAAGACCCGCCCGTAGGTGGGCTCTGGGCTGTACACAATCCTAATCAAATAACGTGGGACCGTGATGGTTTGGAGAAATAGTGCGATACGAAGTTTCATATTTACTTTTGATATCCTGTGATGAGATTCGCTTTATTGAAAATAAAGGGAACGAAGCATGAGGGCGTTGTTATTAAAAATTAAAACAAGTATTTGACCAAAGTGATTTACTTAATTATACAGACTAAAATGCACAACAAGGAAAATCAAATATTAATTTATAATGCCTTGAGCTAACTAATTTTGTAATACAATGAGTTAGTTTACATTAGATGATGTTTTTCGGTTATTTATTCTTACAAAATTACATACAATATAAATCTAAGTCATACTTATTATGTGAAGCTATAGTAATTAACTTATGCTTTATAGGGTATTGATATAAACGTATCAATTAATGAAAAAAAAAAAAAAAAAAAAAATATTGGTTAAGTATATATTATTTTTCATTGTAAAAATAAGATTTTACCTACCCAACAGCAGTACAATCATTAACATATTAAATTATTAATACAATACAATATTGTTTACAATATTTTCAACTGGATTATCATTTACCCACATTTCTATCTGTCCTATTGAGCGACATTGCGCGCAACGGAGGCCACCAGTAGTAATTATGTTTCTGTTTTTACTTCTTGCAGAAGTTTCAAGATTGCAAAACCCTCGGAGCGGGAAGTGACTGTATAAAGTAGAAATATTATGTACCTCGGCTTCCTGTGTTGCTAGGCATTGCATTTAGGAATACCTCTGGATGCAAATGAAGGAATATTTTAACGTGAAACGGTGCGCAATAAAGGCTTATTAGACTATATTGGAGGGACGACTTTAGCTTTAGGCAAATTGTTGGTGAGAATGCGATAGTCCTGTCAAAATTCTCCCTAATATATGAACATGTATTTTTTCCTGAGTCACTCTTAGTTATTAAAAGGGTTGAATTTTGCAAAATGGATTTCAAAAAGCTAGATAATTTTGTAGCACATAGATATTTGTGTAATTTTTTTTTTTTAAGTTTTTATAGTAATAGGAAAACATTGACAGAACTTATTAACGTCTGATTTGGCAAAACGTATCGAAATTTGAATTTCTATTTGATTTTAATATATATATTTGGTAAATATTTGCTTTTTAAAAAATGAACTCACTCCTGCAGCTTCCTCATGCGACGGACGTATTTACGATTCAGAAATATTTACCTGTGTTTTATAGGGCAAGAACCGCATTAATCATTGCATGTCACGAACAGGGTGCCCTGCTGTTTTACGTATGCATCGTGCACATTTCACGGGACGGAGGCTGACACCTGCACTGGCACGTGGCTGGCTCGCTAGATCACCACAGGTAATGCACGTGGCCTCCTGGCGTACGACTATTTATATCTTGCTAGGACGCGTCTCGAATACTCAGAATATTATATATACAGCCTAAAAGTGTTTTTTTTATTTAAAAAAAACATATTTTCATATTTTATAATTTGAAATAATAATGTACAGAAACATTAAAAAAGTGCGCTATCCGCATAATGCAATCACATTATACCTCTTTTTTATTTAATACAAAGAAAACATTAGGAATCTTAAAATCCATGAAACCACAAAATCATCGAGCATATACACAATTTATCAATTAATGTACTTGATGTAAACAAATGCTATGGAATTAAAGCATAATATATTTGAAAATGTATTAAAATTCTTGTGAACAATATTTGGGAATGCATTGCTTACAGAAAACACTCAACATTAAAGAATACATACATTTTAAAATCAGTTGTGTAAGTATATAAAAATACTAAACTTTCACAAAACTTTTACATGGTACGATTGATTTTGGTATGTAAATAATTTTTCATACGTAATACTGAAAATGATGTATTCTGTTTTAATTTAAATACAATGTATATAGTAAAATATACAGTAACGAGAGCTTCCCACGTGCAGTTGCAAATCCCCTCACGTCGCCCCGTGTCCGCGGCTAGACATCTGCATTGTTTGCTGATGGCTGTTTCACAGCACCAACCACATATCAAATGCCACCGGCCGTCCCGCTTGATAACGTGGAGTATTTTTGTGACGAAACTGGAGGCTAGTCTGAATTTGATTGATGATTCTGCACTTTTGAATACTCGCGAAAAAATATGTTTTCCGCTATTGTTTTGATTTTTTTGGGCGCAATGGACGAATAAAACGTAATCGAAATATAAAAACCCTCAATCCAACTGTCATTTGCAGTTTTTCAATTTTTCCTCCGGGTGTTTTTTTAATTTTGAACTCTCACTGAAAAAAAAGATTAATCACACTTAGCTTTGAAAAAATATCTATATGTAAATTTGAGCATTTGAGAAATATACGTGAAAAATTCCTATAACTTGATGACATCGTTTTCAGGATAAATATAGTAATTGATTGAACTAGCACCAATTTTACTATTTATACCACATAAAACAATGCCAATATTAGTATAATTAAAGCAGATTATTATTATTTTGTATTCAATAAATCTCTATTCACTACAAATATAAATTTATATTATATAAGGTAAGGTATTTTTTCAAAACCAATTTTCTTAAAGTTTATTATTTGATTCACAAAACTACTAAAATTTCTATGGTTTTTTTTAAAGTGAATTGTTTCTCAAAAATAAATTTTCTAGTTACCTATAAAAGGATATATTCTCTATCAGCGGTCCTGAAATATTTATTTTAAAAGAAACATTATCACCTTGGTCGCTACAACCCGAGTAATGGTTTTTATAAGTGTCTGTTTTTTTTATTGATAATAGGTAATAATTTAAATTAATATTTCAAACATATGTTAAGTATTTTTATGGTCATGGAAGATAAAACATTTAAAATAGCAACAATAATATAAACACAAACAAACTCAATTCACAAACTAACGTCCTTAACTTAATGCGAAACTAAAAAAGCTGTTGTTTTTCATATTCCTGTTCGTGAATTTGTTAACATTTGTTAACATTGTTAACTTTTCATCGAGCTAATCACTTTCACCGTGAAAAGTGGTTAATTTATTAGTAAAGCTTTAGAAAACGCAAAAGAATTATCTATTTATTTTAAATATCCGAAAATAATTGTGTGTCTTTGTAATAAACCAAATGAAAGATATTATTTTCATCCATGAATAGAATTAGTTATAGTTAGTACAATATTTAAATAAATATAACGCAAGCAATACAATATTAATCACAAGTAATAAAAAAACATTAATATAAATTCATATTCACTTAAAAACGATTCGCATGATTTTAAAAACTTTTAACGCTCGATTGAGATTAAGTTAGATATTTTTTTAAGAATTCAAATTGTACAACAGAAAAAAAACATGTAATCCTGTCTGCCCTTTTATATTTCCGCAGTTTTTGCTCATTTCCATGAAGCTCTTCAAAATTTAATATTGGCCGGAAATTATAGCTACAGCTTATTTTATAATTTCCTGTCAGAAAATGTGTCTTCGGCTAATTTAATTTTTATTTTCAAGATTTTCCAGCAAGATGGTGTATTTTCAGCGCCGAAGCGATGTTTTTTCACAAAATTAAGGCCAAGCCTGAAATTTACGATTATAGACTTGTGATTTCATCATTTATTGTCGTTTTGTGAATTCACAGCGTGTAAATTTAGGAATGTACCCATTAAGACTTGTAAAAAAATCTCAATTATGACCTGAAAAATATAATTCATTAAAAAATGTTATTTCTCGGCTCGTGATAAACAAGCACTGTATTTTCAATCTTATTATCCAAAAAATGATCATTTTAAAAAAATGTTATATTTGTCATTCGTTTAAATGTATCAAATACAAATTATGAGAGAGGATCTTAAAAATGTGTTTAAAATGACATTCCAGTTAATCAAATTTATTATTTTTCTATTATATTGATTTATTCGAGTAGCTGTAATTTTTATTTATTTTAAAATCAATTTTATTCGTACAATTACTATTAAACCAATAAGTCATGTCACCAGGAAAAGATGGAGAAACAAGTAAAGATGGAAAGATAGAAGTATACATAGCATAGATAGAGACTTTTTTTTCAATGTGTCGATCCAAAAATAAAATTCGAACCCATAAATAAAAGTATATAGTGCTTTTACGCGATATATTTGTATGAATCTCTTATACATCCCTTAAGCGCTCTTCTAGCAGTTTCTCGAGAACTCGCAAAACAAGACTAAATTTTGCAGAAATTTCGTGAAGGCCCTATAATATGGAAGGCAGACGGGGCTAAGCAAGGCTTTGTTGGGGTCTTAAGGTGCCCTGAGGGGCCCCGGGGGCGCAGACCAACCCCTAATATTTATTCTACGCAAAGCAATTTCATATAAGGGTGTTTACATGAGAAACCTTTCACGTGGAAAAATATTGGTGGATTTAGAGAGCCTCTCGTGCGACTTTGATGACTCAGTGAGTGTACTTTTGTAATGATTCAGCTTTATTAGCGGCGCGTTACGCTTTCATACCATCATTAAATTTTACAAGGAATATTATTGTCTCACAATGGACCCTACAGATGAAAAATGAAACCAAATTTAATATTTACAAATTGATAATTTATATACCGGGTGTGAATAACGAAATCGTAATTTACATACGTTTTTATTGAAATTATTTCAACAAAGAATAGTTGGCTAATATAAACTATTAAATGATATGTATTATAACAAGTGCAATGTTTTTTCTTCGACTTATAAATTTATATTTTAATAAAATATACAAAAAACATTTGAATAACTAAATGTAAACTAAACTAAATTCAGTGCTAGAGTTTTGAACTTATCTAATCATACTTTCAGTGATAGTGATATGTCGCTCCTCCAGAAAGGCGTCAAATATAATTTACCCGAAAAGTCTCACATAAAATCTTTAGAACGTTTAGCGGTAGATTTAGAATCAGCTCTCTTACCAAATTCAAGAAATTCAAAATATGTCTGTGCTGAAGCGTTAAAAACTTTAGCAATAAATTCACAAAAAACTGTAAATATGGATTGGTCGATATTAAATAATATAAAAACATCCATTAAAAATAATAATCTAACAATCACTAAGGCAGATAAAGGAAATACCGTTGTAATCTTAAATACATCAGAGTACATTTTTAAAGTTGAAGATTTCCTAAATTCATCAACCTTTAAAATCTTACCTAAAGACCCTACGATGCGTTTCAACAATAAGATTATTATGAAAATAAAGGATTCAAATATATTATTTAATAAGACCAATGCATATAAATATAAAAACCTATCCCCCCATTCACCAACATTGTATGGCTTAATCAAATTACACAAAAAAAAATTTTCCTATTAGACCAGTTGTATCCTTTTGTAATGCCCCCTCATACAAATTAGCTTCTTTTCTTAATCAGTTCCTGTGTAATTCTAATATTTTCAAACCTATTTATACAATAAAAAACTCACTTGATTTAGTAAACAAAATAAAAGATATACATGTAAATCCCACATCAAAAATTGTATCATTTGATGTAGTTAGTTTGTTTACAAATATTCCCATAGCATCATTAAAAATCATCATCAAAGATTTACTATCCTCTTCGAATTTGGACAAAGATTTGATAGCTGAAATAATCACCCTATTGTATTTATGCTTGGATCAAAATTATTTTATTTTTAATGACAAATATTATCTCCAAACAGATGGCTTAGTTATGGGTTCTCCCTTATCTCCAATCTTAGCTGATATATTTATGAACAACTTGGAAATAATAATTTTTAATTCTACTCATCCCCTTATCAAATACATAAAATGTTGGACTAGATATGTTGATGATATTCTTGTTATATTTGATGGTACCGATCGACAATTAAATACTCTTTTTAACTTTATTAATACTCTCAATGATGACATTAAATTTACTTTAGAAATTGGTAATAACCAATCTATCAATTTCCTTGACCTTTCATTATCAATAATAAACAATAGATTTTCATTTAATATATTCCGCAAAGACACTTTCTCTGATTCTTTTATACCTATAACCTCAAATCATCCTTGGACACATAAATTAGCATCTTTTAATTCTATGTTACAGAGATTAGTATCTTTACCTTTAAGTACTGATCACTTTAACACTGAGTTAAAACTCATAAAACAAATTGCCTCAAATAATGGTTATAATCCTATAATAATTCAACATATACTTAATAATAAATTAAAATCCAAAACCAAACATGAATTTTTGTACCCATACGTTAAAGATAACCAAAAAACTTTGTTTAAAAAACTAATATATATAGGATCCCCGTCGATAAAATTAGCTAACTTTCTACCCCACTACTATAAACCAGCTTATTATACAAATAATAGCTTAGGTAAATTCATTCTAAATAATAAAGATAAAATCAATCCGATGCAGTTATCAGGAATTTATAGAATTAGATGTAATGATTGTCCTTTGTCCTATATAGGCCAAACAGCACGTAATTTTAAGATTCGCTTAAAAGAACATTTAAGTTGTTTAAAAACTAATAATTACTCTGAATTTGCAAACCATCTCATTGAATCAGATCATACATATAATGGTGGATTTGATATTCTACATAGATACACACAGAGAGGTTCAACACTTAATAATCTTGAAATATTGGAGATTCGTAAACAGTCTAACTTAAAAGATAATACACTAATTAATAATATTGTTTTCCCATTCTCATCGCCTATATTAAATATTTTCCCACTTTAATTTATTTACTTTGACTATTATTACTATTATTATTATTATTATTATTATTATTATCAGTTTATCAATATTGTTATTATTTTATTGATTATTATTTTTTTTGATTATTATTCTTTATTGTTATTTTTAGTTTTAATTTAATTTAATTTAATTTATTGTTATATTATTTTATTATTATTATTATTTTATTTTATTATTATTTTTACTTGTTTGACAAACACTAATTAAAACTTTGTTGTCCATAAACTTAATTAATTGTATAACCCTCCTCTAATTTTAACTAATTGTATAACCCTCACCTATTTTGCCAAAAATTTTATTGTTACCAGTATCCTGTTATTTGTATTTAAGCATATGTTATTTCTATATTTTGCTAGTTTAAGTCGTGCATCTGATGATGACCTGGTTATAAGGTTGAAACTAGTAATGCAAATAATAAAATAAACTCAATGTGAAGATATAAATAAAAAGTTTACTTATTTCATTATATTATATTTTATATTTTTTTATTTATAAATTTTGTTTTGTTTGAGCATATTAATATTTTTGAATATCTATTTAACTTAATTTACTATTGGGTACTAGTGTTAACCTTACAACCTTACTGTAAAAGTTATTTTAAATATTTGAGGTAAAAAAACTAATAGCTGAATCACTTTTTTTAAAGAGGTATGATGTTTTTTTACATTTTAATAATTTTCCGTGTTGTCTATATTTCATTTTTAAAAATCCAGACGGGAAAGGTTTTAAACAAGACGGATTTGCTTAATATATTTCAGTATTCTAATATATTTTCTAATATAAGAAGGCGTCCGCTAGCCAATATGCCGTAGAACAAAACCCTTCCAACACTCTTTCAATAGTATCATAAATTTAATATTCCTGGCTGTGGGAGCCGCACAGGGATTTGTAAATTCATTTTGAGTATCCGCCATATCCGCTTTGTGACAGGAAGGGTAGAATTTTTTTCATCATGTTTAAAGTTTGTATGAATAGTCACTGAGGGCCAAATAAATAACGTTATTTGCTCCCCAGTGGCGGGCGCAATGAACCATCAACATCCTCGAACGCGAATGAATGATGGAAAGCAAATTACATTTATAATAACTACCGACTCTAGCAATATCAACGATAGAAAACATATTGATGCAACTAATTGATTACAACTTGTCGTTAAAAGCAAAAAAATAAATCTTGTTTTTTAAACCAGCATTTTGGAAAAAATGACATGTATTTAAGTGACTTTATTATTTTATAAGTTATTTAAATGTACTTTCTTGGATTATTACTCAACTTTTTTCTATTTATATTTTTATTAGTTTTTTCATAGCTATGTTACTTTTGGAACTCAAGCAATTTTTTATACAAACAAATCACTATATTATGATTGAAAAAATGGCGCATCTAAGAGTATTTTTTTACGGCTTTAAATTCTAGGAATAAGAAACTGAAATATGATACCATGTACTTTGTATGAACATTATTAATAATAATTGCATTCCGAGCCGATGTGCGAAACCGAGTCAGCTTTGCGGCGCCGCACTTCACACACGGGAGGCCGCATATTTATTGCCTGAGTTGTTGCGAGCACTTTCTAGACAAATATTACCATAAACGGTCGACTTCCCTTGCAGGGCCGCCCCTGAGTTCTTATCATTTCTCCCGCCGGGAGTCGCGCAAGGCGGAAATTAAAATCGAGAAAATGAAATTGTTATATCGGGGAAACCCCCCCTCGCCCGCCTGGCAACACCGCCGCCATCTTGAATGTGATTGACGTAATCGAACGCGTCTATCTGAGAAGCTCATTTTTTCATATTTGAAAGTGCTTTACGCCGCTTTCTGAGATTATTGAATTGGAAACGTAATCGGATGGACGAAGCTACATTGTTTTATCATTTTTGTAAACGAAAAAGTTTTTTTTTTAATTTGTGAAAGTTTTCTTTTGATCAGAAGCCAGCGAGATATTGTCATAATTTAAATCTCCTACCAATAAATCACGTGCTTATTTCGGTCATTTCTGATTTTTCTGCTCCGGTTTATTCGACAGACTCGTTTTCCTGGCCAGGTTTTTCCAATCACAACGGTCTGTTGCCACAGCCTGACCGAGATTATCAACGATAAGCTTTCTTATGCCATCTTTTTGTCGTGTTTCTTTTTTCCTCGGTTTCTATTACAGATAATGATTTGGTCACATGTGACTTTTTTCATACAATATGCATGGGATATTTTATTATATGATATTTTTCAGATAATCAACTAATATCAAATAATTATTTTATTGGTTGCATATTGCCAATAATATCTAGCTACATGTTTGAATACTAACATCATCAGTAAATTAAGTTTTTATATAAAGGTTATCTCTTTATTTTCGACTACAGACGATTTTCACAAATACTATTAAAAGCCCCCTTTCATATGAGGGTCGCAGTCTTGCAGATTTATGAAAGTTTTCTGCGTTTGATCAAACTGTGTTATTCTGGCTAATGAAAATTCTGGGTAAATTATAAAATACGCGTTTAAATATTCATACACGATTTTATTAAATTAGTTATACTTGGTTGAATATTTTTTTTAAATTACCGGCTTCGGTTCCAAATGAAAGTATCCTATCCCGAAACCACTTAACCTTAATTCGAATTTTGCGATATACTTAGACTTCTTTAACTGAGATTGTGTCCAAAAATACTAGCTGATTTTTCTAAATTTAAATTTGATTTTCGAAAATAAATTTCGCAGACCACAGAATTTCAAATATCCGAGTCTATAAACTTTTTTGGGTTTCTTTACTTATTCTTTGGGAATCCCTCGATACGAGGATAATGTCTGCGAAGTTCTGTGGGTTTTCAGAAGGCTATACGGTATATTGAGTATACATATCAAAGGGTCGCACGTGGTCGGGGTAGAATACAGGCCGCGTGCCAGCCCTTCACACTGAAGCTTACATTTTCACCCTTTTAATATTGCCTTGCCAACAATACCACTTACCAATATAATATAACTTAAATAAAAAAGTATTTTTAAACAAAAACGATTTAGCAAATTTCAACAAAAGCACACATAAAATTTCATTTAAAATATAGCGGAACAACGAAGCAATTATTAATATTTTAAAATTTATTTTATTAGTTATATAAAATCCAGTAGGCTTCATTATATGTTTTGAACTTATGTTGTGCTTTTGGTTTATTTGAGAAGATAATATTTTTACCCCTATTGAAAATAATATTTGGTGATTAAAATTATTTTTAAGAATAAAGTTACTAAACATTAAACGACAGAGAGAAATAAAAGAATTTAAATTGACATTTATTTATCTTACAAAAATACGATACCCAAATAATTTATTGGTGTCATTAGTACTGTACTACATCTGTCAATTGATCTAATTAAACCTTTTTAAAATGTTTAACAATACCTAATGATTATTTTAACACATCACAAGAGGTTTTAGCGTGCAAATATCATTGCAAAATTAATACATTCATATCGTTTACATAGCAACGATAAAACACATAATGGCCCTTTATCCCTTTAATAAGCACTTGTACATTCCAACAAAGCTTTCCGATACCAACCCCCTTCTACCCTTACTTACCCTCTTGCCACTTCACCCACCCCGCTTCTGCCCACTCCACGTGTCCTATTTAAATTTCGTGTTCAGTACTCTTAACGTACTGAGGTTTTTACAGGTCACGTGTAATCAGGTTGCATTTTAATAAGCCGAAGACCATTATTGCTGTTATGGAAGAATCCTTATTCAGAGCCATTAAATAATACCTTAACCCCTTCTAACAAATGCCTATTATTGCAATATGACCGTCGTTAATTTTTAGTACAGGTATACAATAACAATGCATTTGATTTATCATTTAAAAATTCAACTTAATGCATATAATTTATTGTAAAATTTTTGAGAATACTTCTTCATCTGACAAAAATATACTGTCATAGTTACTATAGTAATTCGAGTCAATAGTTGAAATTTTATAATCAGGAAGAATTACTCTTAATGGTTTTTTTTGCGCTTAGAACGTTATGCGAGCCTAAGAAAATGGCTTCAAGTACAGTGAGACAATATACAGACCAATTGGATTCAATTATTTTATTAGTATTTTGTTGTTAACAAAGTTAAAATATGTTTTTAGTTTTGTTTAGTAGAAAAATCGTATTTTGGCGGTAGGCGATAAGTTAACAAATTTCCGGTGACGTCATATATTTCTGTTTCTAAAAGGTCACCAAAAATATTTAGACACGAAATTTTGTAGCAAACTTGTAAGTTTCATAGAATATATCAATTTTCAAATAAAAGATTAATTGGTATATTTGATGCACAATCTAAAAACAATATTGTCTATCTTGCTTCAGTGAAACAACAAGTAATGTAAACTTCTATTTAATATTTGAGTACATAATATTTACTTTTAAGTGTATTTTATCCCAGTTACAGCGGTTACATGATGCTCGAAGAAAAAATGATAAAATTTAACTGTGTTCTTTAATTATAATAAATTTTAACATTTATTACTTCAAATATCATTTAAATGTATCGCAGAGCAACATAAGAAGTTTAACAAAAAGATTACAGCAAAGTTGTAAATAAAAGCTGAAAGGTATTATTCTTCATTCTTGGGATCAACGACATGATGTTGACTTTTTATAGCAGACAAAACATCTGAATAATTAATGAAACGCAAGACATTTCAGTCTGCAATACTGTTTACCAGAAAAACTGCAGTTTTCCATAATTAACTTCAGCTAAATCCAGAACTTGGCTTTTGTTTAACAAAACAAAACCAAATTTCAAATACCCGTGTTTGGTTTTATCTATTACTAGCAATGTAGCCCGTCATAAAATGACGTATTTGATGAATATTGAAATTTGCTAAAGCATATTTTAAAGTTTATGAATGAAAATATTATCCTATCGTCTTGAAATTCGGCACATAGCTGCGGAAAAATTTACTTAACTTATGTGCAAAAAATCAGCGTTGTATCTTTTAAGATATTCTATACAGAACGGAAAAATGAAACATACATACATACATACAAACATACAAACACACAATGGCTATTATTATAGTAGATTATCTGTATGTAAATATAAGACGCTATTGGTCTAAAATGTGATTTAGTTTTCTCCTATGGAGAAAAATTCAACCCTTTTACCTTTCTTAGCTTGATTACCAATATATCGAATACGTACACCATGAAATGATATCTATGCTTAATATTAAATTAATTATTTTATTTTTGTAAGTAGAGTAGTTTTAGTTTCACTTTGTTTTAACAAAGTAAGGTTTTCGGCTAAAGCGTGTAATAAAATATCTAAGCTTTTTTTTATTCTGATGGTGGATTCAAAATGTCTACTCTACTATACCTCACATGATAATTCTTATTGAGCCAAAATATTTAATGATAAACTCGGAGAATTGAAATAGCCTTTCTATTCACAACTCTGAAAAAGCTGAGGTTAGCTAGCAAAATACAAGAAAGTAAGCAAGCGATTCATAAATCGGTTAACAATAATTAAGACTGTATCTCTCTAATTACGTTTCATCGTGCAAATAGCTTTAAAATAAAACTAAAACATTTATCGCGTTCAAAGTACTTCTTTTTTACTATAAAAATAAATTATATACAATTTAAACTTAAAAATGCATTGTTTGTCAGCTAAGCATGAATTAATTTCTACTGTCAATATAATTATTAAATTTTTTGAATACAATGCCTAGGGAATATCTTAAAGTCAATTATGGTAATAATTTCAATATTTCAAGTTTTATATCTATAATTTATATTTAGGGTATTTCTCTTTTTCAACCAGTCCCAGCTAGGTTGGTTGGTGTCTCCGCTGTGTGCATTATCTCAGGCTCGCACCTCGCATTATATTTGGAAGCCCACCTCGCCCGCCTATTGATCGAGGTGTCGCTGAGTGCGCTGGCCAGCAGCCATCTACACCCTGGTACGGGAGCTGATGAATATTTATTATTTATTTCTTCGCATAATTATTGTTTTTTTTTTTTAATTGAATTTACGAACGCTTAAAACGGTCTACAAAGCGAAACACGGACATATAAACATTTAGTGAATTTTAAAAATCTTTTCCCATATAACATGGTTATATAAAATTATAAATTATCCATAATGTAAATTTTCACCAGCGAAAGTATATTGTAAATGTAATTTTTTGAGGTTGTATATTTTAAATCTACAATTTTTTTGTTGTTAGTATTAAATATGAATTTTGCTATGAAATACTGCACGTTTGATATATATAAATATTAGCCCATGAATAACTTCTAAGCGTTTGAAAATTAAGAAACACTTTTTTTCGAATATAATCTGTAAAATAACGTAATACATTCATTGTATTTTCGATTTGGGTTTTTCGTAAAAATATTTCCAAAAAAGGTTTAAAATTTTATTCGTATTTTAACAGGATATTATTTTTATAAATCCATCCTAAATTTTCAATTTCAAGTCTGTTTACTAGAACCTTCTGCACTTTCAACCATGGGTTTTCCACCGCTGGCTCCACCCTCACCCCCTGCAGCTGTGCGTGCAGCGATGTTGCCAAGTGTCAAGAACACCCAATAAAACCTCCTCAGTGCAGGGAATTACCTCGCAAGGCCGCCACAGTGAGCGGCCGCGCGGGCAACACCGCCCTGCAGCGAGGCCGAATCGTACTGTGTGTTGAGATAGAGTTTTATTACGGAAAATATAAATATATCTGAGCAATAAAGTAGCTTATGATACTTATTAGAAAAATTATTGAATAGTCGAATTAGTATTAAAACTGATTTATGTAACTTCATTTTATAAATATATCTAGTAATCAATAAAAACGTAAGATGCTTACGTATATTATCATTTTAGGGAAAATTTTGTTAGATTTACATATTCACTGTACTATACTTCTAAAAGCTTCTGCACCTTGGTAGGATTATAAGTGTTTTATACAGCTGATTTTTGTTTCTGTATTATTAAAAACTGTACACAGTATCAATCCAAAACACATAGCTTGGAAAATTTCTCGTATTAGTAAGAAGTATATATATGATACTTGCATGTGTGAACACTTTTTATTTTAGAAATACAATTATTGTTCGCTTTCGAATTAAATGTGGTTTCTGCGGTGTACAAATGTTTGTTAATGTCATAAATTTACACAATTCTCTACTAGTATTAAATAAATTACACGTTAAAAGCACTAATTTATACTAATCTATTTCACAAATATAGCTCATTCTAAATAATAATTCGATGTATTTTATATTAAATTAGGCAGCAATGGTACACGCCGGCCGATACAGCGGCTTTCAAACTACACGCTTTTTGGTTCGCTGGCTTGAATAAAATTTATCGTGGTTTTTGTTCTGATAAATTATATGTAAAAGAATATGTGAAGAATTGTAGAAGACGGAACATTCTTTCAGAGTCAAAACTGTCCTTTTAAATAATAAAATACAATTATTTATAATAGAAAGTCAAATTTTCACCTCAAAAAGTTAGATTACCTTGCAGATTATACGAGATATTTTTCCAAAAATTTCAAAGCCTTTATACATAGAGTGGATCAGTTTACATTTTTAATAAAGAGAGAAAAAATAAATTATAATTCCGGATTGACAGTGACCATAATGAATACGAGAATATAAATTATCGTTTTGAGTTTTATTGTTACCTATACGCAAGAAAACAGGCATAAAAATTTCTTATAAATCTCATTTACTTTTCTTAACAAATTATAAAACAAAAATTTGCAAAAATGGATTTTTTCTAATTTTAGAACCTTCTCAAAAGATTCGCTTTATTATTCGTCCGAAACTCGCGCACCCCGAGCGGCGAACAGGGAAACTCACAAAAAGCAATAAACAAGGGAAAGATTGAAGTGAAGTGAAGGGAAGGGAAGGGAAGGGAATGGAAGGGAAGCGAAGGGAAGGGCTGAGGCGCGAGTGACGCTCCGCCCGCGCGCCGTGACGGATGACCGTGCGAGAGAGACGGCGCGCGCCCGGCTCAGCCAGATGGTGCGAGCGCTCGGGGAGATCCGGCGCGCTTCGGCGGAAGTCGGCCGCCGGAAGTGCGCGCCGATTTTATAACGATTTTCAAATTATGCTCTATGACCGTAGATAATTCAGTTTCTAAAACACGTGACAATACTCATTTGTTATGCTGTATACTGTGCAATACGTATAGATTACTGCACTCTTTGATTTTGAAAGAAATTTACCTCAATTATTATTAATTAATATCTAAATATTCAAATAAATATATTTTACTTCACCTTCATGGGTCTACTATAAAATATATTGGGAGTTTCATTTATAAATAATCGATTCAAATAAAATCATATTTTGTTCACAAGTTCATAATTTGTTTGGTAATAGTTGCACTTTTATTTTTATCCTAAATTTTATTTAATTTTTCATATATTTTAAATACGTTATTTTAAATACTTTTTTTAAAAATAAATATTAAATGTTTATGTAAATCAAAGCATTGTGTAAAATGATCAGATAGTGGTATGTGAAAAAAATTGGTGTTCTATTGTTTTGAATTATTATTATTAAAACCTTTTCATAACCTTTTGTAAAGCAGCAGGTGTTTTACATGTAGGTATTTTTTTAATACATGAAACGGGTTAAATTTATAGCCTGGTAGAGACAAGACAAAATATTTTCTACTAGGCTCTTAGGGTGCGCCTATTTCTTAAATGGTCCACTGCGAGACGCCCACGAGATGATTGCCGTCCTAAAAAAGACGATAAAATAATTTTATACGTAAATAAAAAAGACCCATTTGCGTAAGTTTAGAAATATGATAACAAAATAGGCAAGTTATACAAGGGAAACGGTGATTCATTTTCACAAATTAATCATTGTAAATGTAATAAACATGTATTAGACATGCCATAAAATCATTATGGAATCTGACTTGAGAGGTCAGAAGATCATTCATTTTTAATGATGAAATCAACTGTTTTTAAAGTAAATTATTTATAATATGTAGGAAAATAACTACGAACACAATTATTCTAGTTAATTTCTGGTTATAA
The DNA here is from genome assembly GCA_022113835.1 of Atopsyche davidsoni. NCBI lineage: Eukaryota > Metazoa > Arthropoda > Insecta > Trichoptera > Hydrobiosidae > Atopsyche > Atopsyche davidsoni. The sequence continues at coordinate 12,568,946 of JAILWY010000023.1, forward strand.
TAAGAGTATTTTTTACTTGGATTTTTTTATTTAAATATACTAATATGTAATACTAAGAGGTTGCAAAAACATCACTTGAACACGAGGTTGGATATGTGTCAAATAATAGAATCAATATTTTACTATCTTCACTATACTAACCAGATGCACTCTCACATAGTCAGAAAACTTCAAGCTTCGCGGCAATACTGTAGTCATAATAAAAATCTGTCATTGTCTATGTAATTACATTATGATATACTGTATAGGAATACGTTTATAAATAAACTTTGTTTGTTTTAATCCTTTGAACTTTTTAGATTCGACCTTTCTTTAATGATGTGTAAACAAAATGAATCCTGACATCAAAATTACAAAATTGAATTATTAGGTTTTTTTTTATAAAAGCTTTTCTTTTTGACATCGTAATGATCAATCCACGGAATCAGTACAGCCGACAGGGGCGTAACTTTTTATCGGGTGCAGTGAAAATTTAAATTCTAAACACAGGCGGATTGTCAAAGTTTACGGACGGCATTAAATATTCCGATGTTGTCGCGCCTTACAAATATCTGGCTCGCGAGAGGGATTCGCAGGGGGCCCTCATTGGCAGTAAAAAATTAACTTTCTTAACTGATAGACTGCGGAAATGTGCAAAGTTGCCGCGCGTTTCTCGGCGAGATTTTTAGTGACGTTATATTTGAAAAAAAATCGTATTTAAAAATTTTGTAGACTCCGTAATTGGTGCATTTATCTCAAACTTGCTAGGAAAAATTTGAATTTTTTATAATATATTCAAAAAAATCTGGTCCAGTTGCATACTTAAATATAAGTAAAATATATCAATTAAAATCAGGGAGTCTTAAATCATTAGAAATATAATAATTTAAATAAACGTCCAATTGTCGAAAAAGGTATTAAATAAATTTTAAATAATTTTAAATTTAATGGTGTTCACAAAACAAATATAGTTGATTTAAATTACACTTAATTATTGTCAAAATAATAATTATTTAAAATCGCCAAAGAAAAACAAAAAAATTTGATTGAATAAAAATAATAAAATTATGCTACAAGTAACGATGTTACTAGACGAATAAATGCTGTTTTTCAATATATTTCATGAAATAAATACAAAGATGATTGTTTATTTAACATATATTATTTAAATTTTAAAATTCTCGTTTGCAGCAAAACAAAAATTATTTAAAAAAGAACCAAATACAGCTAATGTCATTAAACCCAGCTGATTTGTATGCGAATCATTCCTGATTTAAATCAGCTCATTTTTTTTAAGGTAGTTCTTCTCCCCCTCCCCCTCCCCTCCCGCGCTTCCGCCGGGCCCTCGACACGTGTGATTTAATTTCCTGCGTATAAAGGACTTTGCGGAACGAATGTCCCCCAGCGTGGCCATCGCCCGTGCGCGGCCTACGCAGGCACTGATGCAACCAATTAGCCGAGGTAAATGCTGTCGGGGAATGATAAATCGAAGTAAAAGGGAGGAATTAACCGGTTTCAACACAAAATATAACGTAATTTTAGAGTATATTTTTCATCATTTTTCAAAACATTTTTTAAAACATTTTTTAAATAATTCAATTATAAATTTAATGTTTTAAATATGTAAATAAACTTGAGTCATTTTTTAATTTTTTATAAATTTAAAGCATCAAATAATTATTGTGAAGTGTTCGTGAAAAAAAAATTCCTGTCACATTAATTTAAATGTGTTTTATCAATATTTAACAAGCGGTTGGATCTCAATCTCACATAATCCGAACACGACCACAGTCCGAGCTTGGCAAAAATATAAAAAAAAATAAATAAATAAATAAAGACAAACTGTATGTAGTATTTAGAGCCAATTTCTTCGAGCTTAATACGTCTCCGATATTGGTGGATAAAAAAAATTGCAAAAATACTACATTTAGAAAAAAAACTAAACAATCGAGTTAAAAGTATGCGTTCTAGCCATCAAACTACGATAATGTTTGTGTTATTTTACTTAAAGTTTAATTAAAATATTCGTTTTTTTCCTTATAATTTCAATGAAAATACTATATTCATTTAGCGTATACATCAGAAGCAATTTAATGCGTTTATTGCATGCTTACAAATTACATATTCAGTTCGAAGATGCATGCCACGAATAGATTTTTAAAATAAAGTGTATTTCCTTTCTAAATTAATATGACAGTATGTTCAATTGTGATGATCAAAATCATAGATTCTGAAAAAGTATATCTCATCGTTATAAATATTTGAAAACGCAATAATGTTTAACAACTGAGTACTGTACGATTTTCATATTTTCCTTAATCCAACTCTCCTTCGAAAATACGATTTTAATGGACGACATTTTAAAATGGTTTTTTTTAAACGCTTCCGCGAATAATACGAGATTTACGTCTGGAATATTACCAATTAAAAATTTAATATTTTCATATCGTTTTGATCCAAAGTGCTTTCAAGTATTCTCGTTAATTTTGAGTAGTTGCAATTTGTTCAAATATTATTTCATACTTGCTTATTCTTAAAAAAACTAAAACTGAATAAACTGAAAAATATTCCAGAAATCATCCTCTTCAATTAAATGCGCGCATAATTCTCCATAAAGCCAGATTTTTAAATAGCTGTATAATAAGAATTTTACCATAACTTTGCAAGAATGCAAAGGAAGCGTCATTAACATATTCATCAGTAGGAAAAAAAACTTTTCTCTAAAACTTCACTGCGAATATAATCTCGTCAGAAAAAAGCGAATATTAAATATTTCGAGTTGCTTTGTTAAGCAAATCGAATGAGAGCTTTTGTGCAAAAAAGAAAATGTTAAAACATTTCATGCGTTTCCGCTGAATTATTCCCGGGGCGTTAGCACAAGACCGTTCTTCCCACTACGGATCACGACTCGTTTACCCCCAAAAATTTATCGAGTCTTGAAACGCAAGCACCCACCGTAGAGGATGTAATGATAAATGAGACATGTTGTGTTATATTCCTTTCTTAATTGTACACAAAAGAATCTTTTTCGTATGAAAATTCTTAGCACAAAAACCTGCGCTGTTCTAGCAGATGTATTTATTACGTGTCAGTATCTATGAAACATCCTGTTTCTGTTCCGGAAGTAACTATAAAATACATGTAAGAACAAAGAGTAATTCATCATGTTATAAGAAATATTTCATGTCTCGCCGTCCTTGGTAAATATGGCTTGCTTGTGATAAAAATGTAGGAACATTATATACCACAACTAGATCGAACGTTGTTTATAGCATACAAACTTGTTTTCTTATTGATATAGTGTTATGGCCGATAAATTAGAAGCATGGAAATAAAAATCAAAATAGTTGTCACACAATAACTCAGTACCCAAAATGTATATGACGGTTATAAGTTTTGATTTATTTAAATTTTAATTTATTTATTATTTAAAAAAAATCCATGATGCAAGTCTTGATATTTATCTAAATGTACTTAAGTACTACAGGATAAATACTTATTTACGCGTAGTTTATACAGTGTGTAATGGTCGACTTCATTTTTATTATATATGATATGACACAATACGCCTAAAATTACAAGACTTATTTAATTTTATAGTTTTCATCATATAAATTTATTTTTATTCCATTTTTAAAGTAATTTAAAATTAATTAACAAAAATGAAAAGCAATGTGTACTGAGCATTATTTTTTATTTGAATAATGATAAATAGCATAACGTTGGTTAATTTCTTCAATTAGGTTCTCGTGTCTTTAAATTTACATTGACGATTTCCCGCTGATGCTCCTTTGTTAACTCCCTCCGGATGTTCGTCGTTTAATTTGAGTTCTTCTCTTCATTTTCTTTCCATTTTCCCGTAAGAATTTCCAAACGGTTTCAAAATTATCTTCTGAATGATTTGGCAACGTTTCTTCCTCGGTTCAGACATATTAAGGGGTGATAATTGTTTCCTTTGATTCGTTCGCGGAAATGTCTTCAGGAAAGTGGAAGCCGGTGTGCCTGCAGCATCCCGCGGCGTCTTCGTTACAACATCTAATTAACTCATTCATGCCGAGGAGGACTAACGAGAGCTCTGGGGTTGCCAGCGTAGCTTTCGATTGTGAACGAATATAATGAAGTCACACTGACTTCGTTTGTATCAAAATAATAAAGTCTAATAATCACGGTTGCGCACAATTTTAAATTAAATTAAGCTCAAAATAAATGCTAGATTACATTATTGTGTGTTTGTGTTATTTTGCCGTTTTAAATTTATCACAGCCAAATGAACCATTGTACTTTACTGCGTTTTAACGGCTCGTAATTTAATATGGAATTACATGAAAGGTATTAAAGCGGGCACAGTTAGCAAACTGCAATTTTATTTCAAACAGTTCTCACCGAGCGAACTGAGCGTCGCTTCAATACAATGATTCGTATTACGAAACAAATTAATTCAGAGATTTGCTGCCAAAAACAAAAGGCGATTCAAAGCTGTAGTAGAACGCCATTACACTAGCATTAGAGCGGGCGTTTTGCAGCTAAAGCGAAATAATGCGAAACAATTATAAATTCATTAATTCGACTCAAGTTATCGCTTGGAGTAAGAAACGTTTTGCATAGCAAACCACAGCGTGGCGTCTGATTGTGAACACCACCGCTTCCTGCTCGCTCCCCTCAGCTGTGATTGAAGACTACTTGCTTTGCCATAAAAATAAAACTTAATTACTGCGCCAAAGTGATGCAAACGTACGACGTGATACACGAATTGCAATTATCTACACTGCGTGTCACAACAAAACCACAGAAATTTTATTTATAATAAAGAAATTATTTTTTAATAAATATCTTAAATGCCTAAAATATAAATTTAATTAAAAATAAAATGTTCTAGTAATAAAATACATATATTTCTGCTATGTGGAAAGTATAATTATGGATTTAGAATATCTGTGAGAAATCAGCGAGGATTTTCCAGCTTGAAGGTACAATGCCTCCATCTCCACTTCTCAACTACCGTGGGAAATAAAAATACTTCACTCGCCAAAAGCCAGAAGGGAATGAAGGAATAATTATCAGCGGGTGGTTCTCCCGAGGGAGGGGGGTAGATTATCATAAGCAATAGAAAAAAGCGCATTATGTCTTGAAAATGCACGTTTTTGTGTAAAAAGCGCCAAGACGTGAAGAGCTTTTCAAGATATTATGAAGAAGCCTTGATGAGGTATTTTCTTCTCTAGTTTAATTTTTATGTTATATATTTACGCATGAAAAAATATTATATATTGTTTTAAGACATTTAATTAATTATATGAAGCAGACGGCGTTTTTACTGCTGCTTTAATCAAGAATCAATATTAAAGACTCATTTTCGGATCTACCAATATCACAATAATATATTTTTATTTATATAAGTTTCTTAATTTCAATGCAAATATATATATTTAAATCAATTTCAATTTTCTAGGTTACATTTAAAAAAAAACTGAATTTGTTTAGTTAAAAATTAAAAAAGTAGATACGAGTAATTCAGTAATAAAAATAGTATAATCAATAAAAAATTGTATCGGAAATGAATCTAATAAGTAAAAAATGTTATGCAATCAAAAACAGTAAATATTAATTTTCATCGTTCATTCTCGTATCCTTCTATAGCCAAATACGTCAATATGTTCGACTGGTTTTCAATATAATCAAGTGAAATTCTAAGTATAAGTATAATTTAACCAATTTCTTGTCGTGCACTTTGAACTATACAGCAGTAAATTTGCTGAATAAAAATATTTCAAAAATAATATAAGAGCAGAAGTATCGATCACTGGGTATTTGTAAAGTACCTTGTCTTGAGGGTGATTTACTAATTGCATTTGATTTGAATTTGAATTTGAGTATAATTAAACACCTAGCGACCCCCTCCCTCCCCCCGCCGCCCCTTCTCTAATCAGTCATCCTGGCAAATAATAATTACTGTCGGTTGATTCTCCAGCGCGCCTGATTTGCCGCAACCCGTCCTCGCCTCCCGCTCCGTCGCGGGGAGCTTCGCATAGCGCCATCCCTCTCTGTCGCCGGATTCTGACTCGGCTGGTACCATGTTTAAGCGTGATTAAAAACTGATGGCTCGATTTGTCGAGAGTAAATATTTGAATTGCTTAGTGATGCATATCGCAGGCAAGCTCTCGCCTCGGTGCCCGCCGAATTAAATGAATATAAAATGGACTGAGTAAATTATGTTTTTTTTTTCTTAATGAAATTATTACTTAGAGAATTACGGATTTCGTACTTTTTCTTTATGTGCATCTGCTGATGCGATTCTGGTCTTAATCTTATACTAGATAATCTGTGTATTACGCAGCGCTATGCAGTATTCTTTTTAGAGATTCATCGACTTGTAAATTTTTTATTACTATTGTACCATTTAAAGATAATACCTGTTTTTTATATCTATTGCTGAGTGGTGGTTTTTTTTATATATAAAATACGGTGTTCAAGAAACAAATCGAACAAAAAATTGGTTTGCTGTTCCTTTTCAACTTGTTTGGTATCAAGCATTTTCTTTATTTTATGAATCAAAATATCTTAAAATTATTTTTTTAGGTGTGTTTTCTTTTTTAAAATCAGAGTTATTGTAGTTTTTCATATATAAAATTCACTATGATAAAAAACAATGCTGTTTGAAAATTTATGTAATATATATACAATATTAATGCGAACTTAAAATTTTTATTTCTTCTGTTAGATTTGGGTATAAATGTTTATTTTGTAAATGAAACTTTCGAAATAAATAAGTATTTCATCAGATAGTTATAAACAATAGTAAACTAAAAAAAACTTTTAATAGTTGCAAGATTACTCATTTTAACCAATACAAAGTACAGCGGCCTAAACTAAACCATCCTTTTAATATTGTGAATGTTGAGAGAAATAAACGTCATGATTATTAGCAAAAGGTAAATAGCAGTGAAGGAGAAAGAACAGACCACAGTGCTTTGAGCTATATTGATACTAAAATCTATTTTTAAACATAAATCAATAATTTATTGGGTTTTTTTGTACATTATAATAATATAACTTCTTATAGTTTTTTTATTTAGACCTAATTTTCCTGAGAAACAAACTAAAGTTTTCACGTCTCTGAGATATATAAAGACAGCGAAAAGTAAAATATAGCGAATTCATAAATTTATATTTAGCTCTGCCATAAAAAAGTCCTTATTTCAATTTTACAAAATAGTAAAAAACCTTGCAATGTGAATAAACTTTAAACTTTACAAAAGCTTACTTATTTTATAATTTTGTTGCATTTTCATTGTTTGATAATGCCAACGTGAAAGGTCCGGTTACCAATAAAAAATTAACATGTGGAAAAAATCACTCTAGAATTTTATTTATTGATATAATCATCATTAATTGTCTTCGTATACTAAAGATTTCGTGCGTTATTTTTAAATAGCTTTATAAATTACTAAATTCACGTCCTTACGCTTTGCTTGTTATATGTGGACGACGATTCTAAAAATTATATAAATCCTTCTCGTTAATTTTGTTTTGTTTCATAATTTGCCGCCTCGCCGGGCCGCGGTGCAGTCGTTTTGCACTTCTAAAGCCGGCCATAATCCTGACTTCTTTCAAAGTGAAGCGGTAAATGAGTAGATTTTCTAGAACCTTCTGGTAAAATTTAATGCTCTCAAACAAGTCCATTTGCCGAATCCTTTATGGAGTATGTCTTTGTGTCTTCCAAACTCTTCTTCGGGACTTCTTCACGAAAGTTAATCACAAAATCGGAGAAATAAGTATTTCACAATCTTAAATTATTTCTTTGGGAAACGCTTTCCGTGAAAACCGTTTACATAAAACGGACTTCCTGTTAACCAGTCAGTAAATTTACATTTTAATACTAGTAGTTATCTACTTATTTTCATTTTTTTTTCACTCGCAGATCCAAAGTTTTTTTTATAATTCTTTTATCAATTATTTATTTTATACCCTCAATTTTAAAATTATTCACGCATTTTAGCTTATGCAAAAGTTACAATAAAATTAATGGTTTATGATAGTAACTTCAGTAATTATTTATAGATTCCAATTTTTTTCGTTTGGTGATATGAACTTGGATAATGGTTTTTATAGGGTAGAAATTATGTCATAATTACAATTCTCACCTTGTTATTAGTTATTTTTTAATATTAAGTAAAAAGGATTTAATTTTTGTTGTTTAAACATTTCTCTTCTAGAAAACGTGATTTATAATTAACTAAGTCATACGACAATAACAAAAAACTACGAATAAAAAAAAGTTTATTGATCAAAAGTCTTTTAAATATAATTTCTAAGGCATTCTTTAATATTATCAGACAATTCCGATTCGAGTTTATATTGGAAACTCTAAAATCGATTTATTTGTAATGATTTCTTCAGGTACTTCTGGAAAGGTGGGAGTTCTGGAAGCAGTAATAACATCTTAAATTCTGTGAAGTTATTAAATTTTCTTTTTCAGAATAAAAGCGGTGGCCGAGTAGGTTGGCTCTTTACTTACCTTTCCTTTAGAAGTTGCCGCAGAGAAGTTAGTAATGGGCTAGAGCCAGATTCAGTAATTCTTTTATCCTTTGAAATGTTTAAGGGAGTCTAGACTTATATTCTATGGCATATTAATTTAAAGAGTTTCTAGATGTATAAAACGTATGACAATTTTTTTTTCAGATGTTAGTACAAATTGCAATAAATGTCAACTCTTGACTGATTGTTTGTCGGTTCGATCCCCTACCTTGACAACTTGATCCCATATTGCTGTAATTGGATGTATACTTGTCTCCGTATGGTTGAAGACGTTTATTATTATATGTTGTACATGCAAAAAATATTATTTCTAATTGAAGTATTTATTATTTTTTAAATTATTATTATTTCTTTAAACTGCGTTACTTTTCGTATCGAATAAATAATGGCCTAAACCTGTGAGCATTTACAGTCAAAAACCTGAAATATGAGAGTTTCTCTTTATAGAAGATTTATCAATTTGGTGATTTGAATACATTTTGATAATTTGTGTTTAATTCGTGCTCAGATATTGTTTAGTTTCGTAGAATAATCTGCGGCTTAATTTAATCAAATATGACCATTGCTACTGGCCGGAGTAGGTTTGGTAAATATGTACTATGAGATTGTAACAGTAATAATTGTTTTTTAACATAACCAAATTATCACAACGCTTGACTTTAAATAAATATGTCTGAACAATTATTGAACATAGAAATTAATTCAACTGAGCAAAATAATTAATCCCTTCTTACGATAAAATTTAGTTGATAAAAAAAAAGCAAAAATATTTTATTTTCAATTAAATTAATGTAGTTTTATTCACTGAAAAGGTGCTCCGGTTCTTATAAGGTGAAAAATACCTTTTTCTGGAATTTTCGAAGGTAAGCGAAAGAAAATGTATCAAAGTCCTTCGTATTACCAGACAGATGGGACATTTTTCTTGCCGGAAATTGCCGAAATAAAGATTGACTGCTGAAAGCTTTGAATTTTGTCACAAGAATTTGGCAGAGTAGATCATTTATTATTTTTTCTTTCAAATATAAAATCTATACAATTTCTTACGTAGGCATGCCGATATTTTGCGTTTGGCACCATTTTTTTTATAATTCCACGAAAAATTTCAAAACATTATCGGGGTACATATTTCATCACGTTAGTATACATTGATCTTAAATTGGCAAGTAGCTACAATACATAGGCAACAAAAAATAATTCGTTTAATTCTAAAGAACAGCATTCTGTAAGAAAAAAAATGTATTGGGCGACAGCGCTTTTTTGTTTGGCTCGACTTTTGAATTTTGAATTAAATTAAAATAAAGTCGCAAGCACGGCGTGATCAATGTGTGTTTTGACACTCCTATACAAAGCCGGGGGAGCTCCGGCGCCCCCGCCCCTGGGGGTGTAATCTCGGGAAGCGCGTCCGGCTGGCAGATGCCGCCGGCTTCTCATGCCCACAATGACCTCGTTAAGAAAATTACGGAAAATGCGTTTTTAAAACTCCTTTTTTGCTTCGTGTCTGCGCTGAAAGAATAAATTTTTCAGTTTATTTTGCGCATAAATTTGAATAATAAAAATCAGCGCTGTGGTGATTTTTTAATAATGTCTCTCAACGTTGAATATAGTGACACATGTTACACATCACACACATCTTGAATAAATACCAAATTAAACATAATGTATTTATGATTAACCTAATCAAATAGATGTATATGGGTATAATGAAGCTTTTTGACGAGTTCAAAAAATAGTGAACACCTGCAATTATTTAATAAGGTTTGTTTGCAATTATTTTGAAATGATTCACGAACAAGTTAAAATTTTTAAAAAATATAATTATTAAAGTAAACAAAAATCCTTAATTCATAGCTATGCCTAATATCGAATACGTAAAAACACTATAAACCCTTTTTTATCAAGCCAATATCTACTTTCGTCTATCACTGAAACATGAAGTTGTTTTTTAAAGGTACTTAACATTTTTAAACAAAATTATTAATGAGTAGTTTTACTTTAATTAAAAACCACCCTGCGTGTACAGTGCTTTTAAATTTTATGATTAAACAACTTTTTTGTTAACTAGATTTAATACAATAGATTACCGATGGGGGTACACTTTTATTATTTTATACAAGAGTATGGCTTGGAGATACTCTCATTAAAACATATTGTAGCAATAACTTCAAAGAATGAAATCTATCTAGATGACTATTTTACATTACTCTTTATTCTTCTGAAGAGGAAAATTTCACTTAAATTGTATGCCATCAAACTTAGTTCTCTGTTCACACAAATACATGAAGATAAACTGAAAACTTTTTTAATTATTTTCGACGGGAAAACTATGGGTGCGCATTGTAACCCCGAATCTTTAAAACAAATACACAATCGATCAAGCAAAGTTTTATTTGCCGATCGAGCCTGCAGCCCCGGCCATATAAAGTTTCCTTTTCCCGCAACTTCTTCCACCCCATCCAGATATTTAGTCGGATTTCAATCATAAACGCTCACAACTTTAATCCGCTGGCCATTGTGGAGGCTCAGCGAGAGCTGGCACCGACAACCAGCCCCGAACTGGGAACACAAAAATATTATTTTCATTTATAATATAAAACAAAATTTTTCAAATCTCAATCCATCTATTGATTAAATAATTTTGAACTATATTATCTCCTAGTAATATAAAAATAATTAAACAGAAGATCTAGATCTGGATAAATATTTAATTAATTAATGTTTTTGTTACGATTTTTATTTTACTGAAAGTATTTTCTAGTCATGCTTATATTAAATTATAAAAATATACCCTATCAGTTCTTTATTGTTGAGAATACAGGGAACAAAACAGATTTTTGATCGAAGAACTCTAGTTACCGAGTTCAACCGTACGTTATTCTTTATGTTTTTATGATGATTGCTAACGAAATCAATGTGATTAGCTCTTTGAAAAATATAATATTTTTTTACTCAATTGGTAACTAATTTATTCGAGTATTCAAAGTAAAACTCATTTGTTATTTTTTGAGAATAGGGTGTTTGTGTATAGAACTTAATAGTCACAAGCTTTGTCAACATTCAGTTCAAGTTACAGGTACATTTTATAATAATTGATAATCATTAAGTTTTATAATTACTCGAAATAAAAATATGTGCATCAATAATTTAAAAATAAATAACCGAACAACGTGTTTGTTAAAACTTTGGTTGTTGTAAACAATAAATATCTACGTGTTGATCTTATATTTAAAACCTTTTTTCAAATGTAAATTGTATTAGGAGAAATGAAGTGTCAATTTGGATGAATAAAATTCTCATTAAAGAAACTCATCGAATATGAAAAACGATGAATCACTCGATAAGAAAATTCGATTTCAGCCACCGGGCATTATTCATCCCTCCCTGATCCACGCCGTCGCCGAGTAGTCTGCGAGGCCCGAGACTGGAACATTTCCAATTAACTCCAACTGGCCGCATACTTGCTGCAAGTTTGGCGTGGATTGAAATCCAAGACTGGAAAAACTAACTACATGCGAACCTTCGTTAGGCCGCGTCCCCGCATTTGTTTTGGTGGGAAAACTGCTTCCGCGAAATGATTTAGTTTCCGAATTTCGTGCTACTCCGGGTTTTTCCAATGTCCCCGAGTCTAGAAAGTTGTCGCGATAATTCAAGTAATGTGCTTAGAAGGTCGGAAAAAATGAGCTGCCTCGTCGTTCTTGGCTAAATTATTTTCTTTCGCATGTTGTTTCATTTTGCCAAATAATGGTATTTTTTTGTGCTTTCCAATAACAAGCGAAAATTTCATTTAATCTAATTTTACTATTTATCAAGAATAGCGCTGCTCCTGATTTATATTCTTTATTGGTCAATTTTTTACAATTTTATTGAACTTGATATGTTAGTGTTTATTGTGTAAACCTTATATAAATACGATATGAATATTCAAAAATTTGAACTATTATATAAATTGGTAATTTAATGATATTTATTACATTTATTTATTATTTATTATTATTATTATATTATTTATTATTACATTTATTTATTATTTTTAATTACAATCGATTAGTTCAGTCGTGTTTGCGTACAGTCGAATATTTTTGTTTTGCAATTTGTATTTTACTGAAAAATATTTATATTAATTTTAGATTAATGTTAATCAGGATGCGTATTTATTTACCCATGCAGGTATTAGTATGTTTATGTGATCCCTCACAAGTCACGATGATATTTTCTGAGAGTTTTCTTTAATCGTTTTCAATGTGTGAAAAATATTTATTAAATAAATTATAATGCAATTTTACATATCTTTAATTTTCAAAAATTTAGATTATTTTTACATAAGTCATAGATTTTATTTTATTTAAATACTAAATATTAAATACTGTTTGTAAAAATAAGATATTGTTTGTAGACCATTTGAAAATTATACTCATTTAATTTTTTTGGTTAACATGAAATACTATTTATTGGATTTATAAAAGTACATTAATACTATATATGAAAGCTAATCGATGACATGTTTAAAAAAACAACTTGCAGGTTTTTGCTGTTTGTTTGATGGCAAACATTCGGCGCAGCATCCAGCCGATTAAACGGTCTCAATAAACTCAGTTTAAAGCTTCCTACAGTAAACATAACGCAAATGAGCACACAGAATGTATGGGAGATTAACTTTTGATGTGAAATAAGTTTAGTTAAGCGTGAGGCCTGCAGCCGCCAGTGGCGCCGCGTGGGAGCTTTGAATATTATTTAATTAATTTTTGTGTATTTAGGTCGCCGCAAAGCTCCGGAAACGAATTATTGTTATTTTGATATGTAATTTAAACGTGTCGCCAAGTCGTGTTAAAGATTTATGCTCTGGCTTGTATAATCTATTCCTTTGATAAAATCACACAAAAATATTATTCTAAATATATATTTAATTTAAGATGTATTAATTTTGTGGACATGTTCAACTTATATCTTTAGCAAAATAAGTTTAATCTTTTCTAATAATTTTTTTTTAAAATCTTGTTTTATATCACAGATATTATATTGAAAGTGGCTTATCGTAAATGATATTAAATCTTTATCTTATTGTAACGTCTGTAATATAAACTTCATTTATTTAATAAAAGATTAAAAACTAAACTTTTCGTAATATAAATAACATTACAAAGTTTTGAAAAAAAGCGGATAGCTTATTTATAAAATTTCATTACAAATTCTTAAACTAAAAAATAAAATAATTTTTAAAATTAAAATGTATTATTTTGAAGCTTGAATTTTATACGTGATAAAAACCAAATATCGAAAAATAATATCTTTAATCTATAAATCTTAGTTTCTTACAAGCCCGCTTGTAACTAAGCAATATTAACAATTGATGGAGACAGCGTTTCAATGAAAACCTCATCGGATTAGCAAAGAACCGGCAGAGTTTTAACCAGATGTTTGTGGAAACAATTATCCAATAAATCAATAGTCCGCGGAACATATTTTAAATTAAGTTTTATGAGAATCGAAAGCCCCGCGCCTCTGCGTCAGGTGCTAGCGAAGTAGTAAATCAGATTCCATCGGGCTTATAAACCAAACTCATAAGTCCCATTTTATTATATGCTTCCTCTCGAACCGGAATAAACACAAATTCAAAACAAATTTGGTGCATTAACTCGCGCATGAAATCACTCCTCCGTGGATGGATGCCGATTTTTCTGAAAGAAGCGTCAAGGCATGCGAAATAAGGACACGGTTGGATTTTTATTGAATTTCGAAGAGTTTTCCAAATTCCAAAGTAAATTTTTACGTTTTGCGAGTTTTTGAAATTAAGTTAGACGTGCAATCAACAGATGCCGGATACCTACAACGATGCTGGCAAAACGCTTTATTTTCGTCTACGATAAATTTTCGTAAATAAAAATATATGTTGCTTATTTTATTATTTATGACTGTGAACTGGCCGGTGGTGTCGTCACGGTCTACATAACCGGCCATGGTCATAATTCAAAAGTTAAATTGAGTTAAAATTTTAATTTATATATTTTTTTATATATGTATATATAATTGAATAAGTTTATGAAATAAAAATATGACGCTATCTTTTCAGGTCTTTAAGTGTTGCTAATTTGAGTTATCTTATAAAACAGGCTTTGTAAATATTTACCAAGTATAACGAAAATATTTTATGAACAATGGATTAAACAAAGGCCTGAAATTTCTTAATGCCGTCACAATTAGTGTGCTTAGTGTTTAAGCCTCAATGAATAGTCTACGGCACGTCAGCCATCTCCCCCGCAGCCCATTTTTTTCAATTTCGCATCCCTCAAATATTGTCAACATTTCCCCCAGTTTCTCCCTCGAGGGCTAGTATTACAAGTAATGCCTTAGCAAAATCTCATTATTTTTTCGCAATGTGAGATTCCTGAGTGCCTTAATTTGTGGTCGGAAATGTGCAAATTCGGAGGTTTATTAATATTTCTTATTAATATTTCTGTAAAATATTAAACTATTTTGCAGTTTCAAGTGGCAGATTTTTTTAAATTGGTTTCTTGGGCGTTAATCCCTGTTATTCTATTTTGATCTTAAGTCAATCGTTTCGACCCCATAGGAAAAATGTACTTAAATAGTAAGTATTATAAATAGAATTTTAAGTATTAATCCAATGATATATCCTTATATTTGTTTAATAATTAAAATTTAATCATTGAAAAAACTATCTTATACGACATTAAAATGTATTCTCTATTATTGTATACTTTATTAGAGTGCTTAGAAATGAGTTTTTAACTTAAAGTTTGTAAAATAACTATATCTTATTAAATTTAATTAAAGGTCAACGTTTTCGACTTTCAATTAGAAACATTTAATACCACCCTTTTTTTTCATGCCTAAAAAACCAATGCCCATTTTTTTGGTGTATCTTCCACGCTTATATTAATTTATTGGACAACTGATAAAAACAATCAAAAAAACAAATTGATTTCAGTTATAAAAATTAATTTTTACATTTTTAAAAATTAACTTCTATACAAACTGATTTAATATATATTCTTTCGATATATAGTACATAGCCAAACACATTAAAAATGTTGCTATAATAAATAGTCAAAGAGTATAAATATATCTAGGCTTTTCGGTCCTACCTAAACGAATGAACTAATCAATATATCTACGTATTAGCTTGATAACTTCATCTCGATCTTGGACTAAAAGTTGGTCATTCATTCCATTCCAGCTCTCGCCAGGGGCATGGACACATTGAGGCCCAAACCAATTAACTTCCCGGTCTGTTTACTTTCGCACATCCGGAGGGGCGAGGAGTGCGGCGGGCCAGGCAGGGCCCCCGGCAAGGGGGTCTCATTTTCTTATTTTTAAGAGCTGTCAATCCACCCTGGCGGGGCGACGTGGGCGCCAAGAGGAGATTATAAATATTTGATATTTATTATAGGGGAGACGACATGATTGATCGAGGATGACTCACATATCACATATTGCCTTTCCAAGATACTAGTTTTATTATTTTATCGAATTTATTAACATGAGATGATGTATCTGTACGTGCGTCTGTTATACAATTTAAAATAGATAAGGAATCACTGTAAGCTTTATGGGTTCAATTTTTTAAGTATCGAGTGTAAAATAATATTTTATGATTGGTCGAAATTATCAAAAGCGCTTAGTGCTTAGCCTCGGAAAGTGCCCTATTTAGTGTAGTTAGATATTTCATATTACAGGTATTGCAGTTTCAAAAGATAGATCTATTTACAATATGTTAATTGTAAAGAACCAAAACTTTCTTGGATTGCAGGAACCATTGTTGCGATGCGCAATTTTTACATTTTGTTCTCAGACTTATCTAATACAACTTATATTTCGTTACAAAATAAAACAACATATTTGACATTTTTGGTGTATTTTGATAATGTTTTTTTATCCTGTTTAAAATAGACTGAAATATTTTTAAATTCAATTATAACAATAATGCTGTTTATTTTGGCACAAAACTCGACATCTTCATTGTTAGAAAAAATATTATTACGTTGTGATATGTTTTGTAAAAAAAAAAAGTTTAGACATGTATGTCGACTACTTGTGTCGTTAGCGCCATCTATGTGTGAAACCTAAAGACTTAGTGACGTACCTAATATAATAAATGTGGTATAAATATAAATTGAATTGCATATTCGACCATTAGATACACATAAAGAATATATTTAAAAAATCGTTTATTATAATAAATACACACTTGAGGTTGATTCCTTTGATATTGGTAAAAATAATTACCACCTTATAAAACACGTGAAAGATCCAATTTCTAAAATATTTTCAAAAGTATACTTTTGGACAATAAAGTTAAGTCCCCATTCATAAAAATCGTCTTTTCATATACATAAAAACCAGAAAATGACATATAATTTTCTTTGCAAACATCTTTCATCATTTGATTCCATTATTTAACAATAAAAACGGTTTGCCGTCCCCCACTTCAAGGTACGCGCCCCACAAGTTTTTAGCCTCTGCTGGGGGTGCCGATGGGATGGGGGAGAGACGGAAGGACCGGAAGTCCCCACCCCCTCTTGCCATAATTGATTCCATTCTGACTCAACTGGCTGATTTTATTTATAAAGAATTCGTCTTAATTGCTTTTTGATTGTGCGTGAGGTGGACGGGAAGATCTATCCGTTTAGAAACGAAAAGTATTTGTCTTTATAATTTAAGACTGCTACATTATTATTTTTCTTATCGGTCAAAACACTTGATCTCATATTTATTTATATTCAATTGACTATATTATTTATGCATCAAGTATTTTTTAAGCAGATTACAATACGTTAAGCTACAACAATAAATAATAATTAGATTTGTAAAATGTCTTGGCGCGAGACCATTAATGCTTTCTGTTGCATTATATTGCTAACCAGGGGTTATCCGTTTTACTATACTATTTTCCAAAGCATCAATAATAAATTCTAAAAACATTTATCAAACATCGCTATATATCATAACGTATACTTGTGTATATGTCCCTTCACAATATATGGATTTCACAAAAATAATTTATTGAAAATACACAATATAACAGTTAAAAATGGGTTATAATATTTTAGTATCATTAAATTGTGTCGTCAACTAATAACGGGTGTTCGATCATCCCTGCAGCTGCCGTTAACAAGGCAATACTCACTTAATTGGTCAGGGTGTCTGATGATGACGTCATTAGGCCCGGAAGTCGCCCAAATCACAAGCGACAGTTTCCCGTCAACTTTGTAATTTGCCTTTGAAGTGACGAAACATTTTAAATTACTTATTCAATTTAGCTTTATCGCGGGTGTCTGTTCTGGCGCAGCGGGATGGCGATATCTTCATTATAATGATTGCTTTATTGTTGGGTGAGAGGCCATTTATCGTGTATATAAATAGCAGATAATTATAAAATATACTATTATTCATTAAAAAAAAAACGTTAGTAGTATGTATTCGTATATTGTCAGATGAGCTAGAGTGCTATCAAATTTAATTATCTATGTATTTCAAATGGTTACAAAGATTTTTATATAATATATACTATATATATATATATATATATATATATATATATATATATATATATATATATTTGTGTGTGTGGGGGGGTGTGTGTAGGATGCAGCATCGATTCAAACTCTCCAGCATGACACTTTATCTTTTGGCTTTCTCAAATATTCAATTAATTTTATATTGAAGTAGTGCCCTCAAACAAACTTCAGTTTATGTATTCGACTTCGTTAGATGATCATTATTTTACTCTATTAGCATAATTTATTTATTTATTTACGATTGATTTAAAGTATGAATTTGAATACAAATATAAATATACCTTCAACTTTATCGGCTTACAATTTCAATTTCCGTTTATTTATGAACATTACTATTTTTATATTCTCGTGAGGTGGGAGCTTTAAGCCATTTAGTTGCATTGTATGTCTTTTTCTCGCAATAGATAGCACATAACTGATTGTGGAAATATCCGATACTGTCCACTCCAGGGAAGTGTATAGACTATCAAAGTGTCGTAAATAAGCTTACATTTATTGCAGAGGAATTGGTATCTCCCCGGCCCTTTGCGGGACGGTAGTGTTTCAAAACAAAGTACTGAAGTTTCTATCTCTAAAGCTTTCTTTATTGATAAGATTTCTTTCCATATCTTAAAATTAAGTATTACAAAAATTTTAATTCAATACCTCTATAAATTTGTAATGAATAGTGATTTGGTACTGCACGTGCAGATCATTAAATCGATGTTTAATAACATTTTTAACAACGAATGACATTTCAATTTATTTTCTTATTTTTACTAACAGAATCTAGAATATAGATTCAGAGTAAAATAAAACTAAAAATGATCTTTCTTTAAATTTCTCAAAAAACAATTCTTTCTTGCAGATGAACACAAATATTTGTTGCTTCAAGTGTAAATTTAAAAGAAACATTTATTACCGTTTAATATTGCTTTTGTGCATTATTCTGATTTGAGCGACTCTCAAATGTAATTAATTTGAAGTTTTGAAGTATTGGGAATTGAGTAAATATTTTGAGATCATGATAATTTCAATTTGTATTTTTAAATATACCATGGTCACCGTATAAATATCTCGTAAATATAACGGAGGTGAAATATGTACATCACACAAACAAATAAATAACACCTTTGGCCCCAGCCTGGACACGCTCATCGTCCACCTTGCACTGCATGGTCAGAGTTTAGTTTTTTTTTTATTTATTCTCAAAGCATATTTACCTTTCAATTCATAAATATGCGCTGGAGTCGGAGCCCGACGGCGATAATAAATGCAAGACACGTTATGTTCGATTCGAATGCCGCAGGTATTCTGTTTCACTTAATATATTTAGTTGTCACACGCATTCCCCAATATTGGTTACCTGTGATTTTATCTCTCGGATTTCAAAAGCTAAAAAGTGTACCTTTTGAATAGACCCCGCGGCCGTAGGAGTCCAGAGAACTGGCACCTAAAATAATACTGTAAAGTTAATTCATTGTTTGGATGAAATCAGATATAGTGTGTATATATAATGTGTTAGAAAATTATTAATGGGCATTCATAGAAATCTTTATGATAACCGCTTTTTTGTTAGTACTTTATTTGATTATTTTTTATTTTTTGTAATGTTTGTCATTTTACATCATTTATATCATTAAAAAGATTGAAAAATGTCATTAATAATATACATTCTTATCTGTAATTTAAGTGATTTATTTTAAAATATTATTGATTATAACGATAAATAATTAATGGAAAAAAATTCAATATTTACTAAACTGCTCCTGTACATCTTTGTTATTTTCAACAACGTAAATTATCAAAATAAGATAACATAGAGGTCTATACAGGCCCAAAATTTATGTTCCGGTAATTCAGTTTTGTTTGTATGTATTATTCACTGAACTGAGACAGAATAGAATAATACAAAGTTTAATACTTACAATATAAAAATATAAACTAAAACCTACAATAAAAAAAGTCTAATCTAAGCAAAATAATAGTCCTGATCATTTTTTAAAATTATAAATTGTTTTCAAATAAACTCTGAAAATTTAATATACTCTATTACATCATATAATAATAAAGTTACTATCCAAAGATTTTTTAATTGATAAAAGATGTAAACTTTTTATATTAAAATATACTTTTGATTTATATTTATATATTTTAAAGTAATTTAATGAAATTATACAATATTATAGTCAATACAATGACTCTCGGTTGTGTTCACTCTGTGCTCCACTTTCTAATTTCTGTGAAACTAATACAAAGGATGTACAACATTATAAATGTTATCACTTTAATCAAAACATAAAACCAAATAGCACATTAAAAAGACGTAAATATAGATTCTGTTGGTGTCTTTTTTAAATATAGAAATAATTTATGAATTCAAATATCAATAATTTTCAATCAACAGTTTTAATGGTATATCTTTATAAGGTACAGTCATAAAAGCGAACCCGATTGCAATTATAATACCTGAAAATTAACATTACAATCAGTACACTGTCTACGTGTAACAAATGCCGTCATTACTTTTTTAATGGGAAGCCTGCGCGTGTTGCAAACATTCCCTACCCTTAAATCTAGAAGCTAACATGTCCCACACACAGTGGCGTCACACCCATACGCAATTCAGCACCCAAATGAAATTGGCACATCCTCCACAACAAACACTGCAGCGACTGGATGTACATCCCCGGAGTATCCTGCTCTCCCGGTGGCGGTGACAAATGAGAACAGGACCCCGGCTTGTTCGGGAGATGGCGGGGCTCCTTGTCGCTCCTTGTCGCTCCTGGTCGCTCCTGGTAGCTCGGCCCGCACACTCATGCGCCCCCGCCGACTAATAAATCAGTGCATTCGTGCCCGTTGATTGTCTATCTCAGTTTACGAGATTTGTTTACTGCGATTGCTTACGATTTTTCGCTTCACTGAGTCATTAGCACGCACAAGAATGAATCACTGCAATGATCGATATGTTGCATATAACTCATCGATATTATATTTATAAAATAATTATAATAAATATCAAATACTAGGCATCTAAGGTATATTCAGATATAAAATGAAAGTATACGGTTTTTATTACAAAGTGATACGGACATTTTTTTATTTATAGAAAACAAGGTGTTTTGTATAAAGAAAAAGATTAAAACGACTTCTCTTGTTAAATTGTTCTGATAAAATTTGAGAAAAATTAATACTCTACTACAACTTTGTTGCTTTGAACTACATTCCCCTCATGGACACATTTATACTATAATAACGTCAAACCGTTTTAGCCAAATTCTACCTCTACGCATAGAGTATGTTTTATTGCGACGAAACTTCTTCGTGTTATGTCGCATATTTGATTACATATTACACAACGGTGAATAATACATAGTCACAATTTGAAATAACAGTTGAAAACCGCTTTTCAGTGTAAAATCGACCGAAGTAAATACTGCGGCTTGGGAGGATGGCTTTTGGCCATCCCTTGTCACTCGACAAGAAACAACTTAGTTTCCTCCCCCTCGGAAACACCCGTACACTTACGCTAGAATAAATAGTGACAATCCAGACAAAAGTAGCGTAATTCGAATAACTGTGTCGCACTATTGAAATATATACTTTTTATTACAATATCGAAGCCTTTCCGAAAAACGCATAATACTGACAATAACATCAATATCTCGTTTACTGCGGTATAACTATCATAAGTTATACTTTATTATAAACAGTATAATTTTGAATACTCAATTAACTGCCCGTTTTCATAAAAAAATTCTTTACTTACAATAAAAACCAAACTATTATAATAAATTTAAATAGGATTTGTTTCATTTCTATTCAAGTGTGAAAGTGAGAATTGGTTTGAATTATTCATTATTAAGAATTGAGAATAGGTTCAAAAGTATTTTTAGTTGAATAAAAAATTCTGAGTTATACACACATTTAATAGTAAAATTATAAGTGGTGTGTGTCGTTTTGGTATAATAAAACAAATAAACTCATGGTAGAATGAAAATGGATGTATCCATTTTAGTTGCAAAATATAGCTGTAAATGCTGTTTATAAAATTATCTGTTTTTAAATCGGTCACCGTATCGCTGTATCTACCAAAAAATCAATGGCATTGCAACAAAATATGGACAATGCGTGATATCTGTAAATATGATTGATTATTGTGTTATAATTTTCAGTAAGTTAATTTTCATATTGAGAGTACTTACTTATGGGTATACAATTAAACACATAGCCGGTGGGCTATATGTTTGTTTGCAATGGGAAATTCACAAGTGGCCGTGTTCCCAGTTTGTTGCCACTTGACAGAGTGGCTTTATGAGTTTATAATATAACATTACAATCTAATACTAACGCGCCACCGTTATTTAATTAACTCCTTGGGTTAAGTGCACTTTATTAATATGGTGGTAATACCAACAACGTGGGGTTAGATACTGCAGATAAGATTTAGAGTAAATTGAGATATTTCTATATTTTATTTTTAACTTGTATCCATGCACTGGAATATTTAAATTTATATCAGAATTTTTTTTTAGTTATAAATTCAAGTTATTTAGTACTAATGAAAATAATAAAAATGAAATATTTGCATAATATTTCTAAAAACAGAGACAACCTCCAACGTAGATCTATCAGCTACGGCATTTATTGTTTTTATGTTGTTTGCTTGGATAAGAGTAACCTTTACAAAGCTGAAATATTGGTACATTTATCATAACTTGACGCGGCGAAGCATCCATGAAAATAATTTCATTACAATTGTCGCCAAAACCTGCATATAGATTGAAAAAAAACAATTTTTACTATTTTAAAATATTTCAAGTTTTCCATTTGTTCAATAAAAAAGTATTTTCACGCTTATTTGTAGTTTATAGGTGTAAATATATTTGAAAAAATTAAATCTCTCTCTTAGGCTATCAATAATAAAGTCCAAGTAATTACTTAACAAGCATGAATATTTAGGGCTTTATGATCGTCAAAGAACCTCAGCTTGTTCTTTCTTAGTATAATATTAACTAAGCATGTTTGTATCGATGGCGTAAGTTCGTAAGGATCGAGAAAGTGTCGCTTATGATTTGATATTTAGCATTAAATCACAATAGATATTGTTGTTAACATTGATGTTACAAAATGCCACATTTTTCTCGAAAGTTGATTTTATGTTCTTGCCCTTGGTTCATTATCAACCTTTCATCCGTGAAAGGTTCATGCATAAAATATTGTACTACTTTTTTATTTATGTGCACGAACCGAGAAAGTTATATAGTTTTAAAAATATGTTGTATTTGAGTTTAAAAAAATAAAATAGGTGATAGTTATTTCATCCATCTTTTATAGTATATAGTAAATAATATCGATATTTTTTAATAAATAATATCATTATACTTGTTTAATGTTGGTATATAAAGTCTCTTAAATATACATTTTTAGCCGTAATTTTCGTAACCATTATTAGTGTTATCTTAAACAATAATATGCATTCCTTCTTCAGCAGTATTGTATCCAAATATAAGAATATATGTAATACGATGCAATATACTCGATGAAAAAGAAGCCTTTATTAAGTATGTTGCATTCATAAAAAATCTATCACAAACCATTAATTTAAAGCTTATAATAAAAACCAACTACCCTTTCAATTTTTACATCAAAGTATTTTATTTTATAATATTCAAATTTCAACTTCGTGAATCAGTGTATTTACAACGAAAGTTAGGCAGTTATAAAATGCCAAGTGCCGACCCTATTGGTCGGCTCCAGGAACGCGGAGAGTGATTCATCTTGTATCCTAGTTGACATTCGGAGCAGTGACATCACTGCTTACTATAAATTATTATTGATCGATGTTTTATGGGGTAATTTAGAGACAACTTTGCAGTCAAATCTTAATGGTCGGATTGAAATGACAATGGTCAAGTCCCTCGTTACTTGACGTCTGACTGACCGTATCCTGCTCCGGGAATACTATAATCAAATGACATTACAGGAATTATATTCCTGTTGAACATCGTTACTCATTTAGTTGATATTCAAACTAGATACTGGTATTTAAGATTATTTTTCTTTTTCCGACTCTAAAATCTTAATTTTTATGTACATTATATAAGTTATTATTTTACTTTTAATATTATAAATATGCAGTACATCTAACTCGTATAAACTGATCAAATATATTTGATTATATCATAACGTGCATTGACTTAACTCAGGAAAAGCATTTTTTTGCGTATCACTGGACAAGTTTTTCACCCAACCTGCACAGCAGCATTAGATTTTTCGTCAATGATTTGAAAATTTTATTGATAATATCATAATTTACAGTTGCCTATATCTCATCAAAGTATTGTTTAAGTCGTTACGAAGTTCCTCGCAATTCAAAGTACATAAATCATTACGAGGAGAGCAATAACCAAGAGACTACCAATTCAGAGGTACTGCATGTACTCATATAACAAGATATACTGAGTATTACCGTTTATAATTTATACGCGAAATAATTATTTTACTGCTATCATATACGGCCCAATAAAGTCAGTTACGACGGCGTAATTTAGTGACATTGTTTTCATCCCAAACAGAAACAGTGTACCCGCATGAGGGAATGCGGTTTCATGCCGATGCGAGATGTGAAATGGTGTTGTAGATAATATTATTATTTTTACTTTAAAGGCAAGTAAAGAAAACACACTCAAAACCGTCCGCTGTGAGCTTCCCACACGGTTTTGACGTGTTAACCATATTTTGTATTTTTTTATTGAGAACCCAAAACTCTGACTCATTCGAAATTTACAAATTAGATATTTTTTATTGATTTCACATGGAAAAAACAATTGTTTTATTAATTTGAAATTCGTTATCCCCGTATGTTATTGTATAGCTTTTTTTATTTATCTATACGCGAATATCAAAAGATATAAGACATTTTGAATATAAAAAAAATACAGAACATTGATAAAAGAGGCAAAATATTAAAGTTAATAGCCATATTAGGAAAGTTGTCATAAAATGGATTTCGTAATAAATGAAACTAAAATCAATATCTAATGTTTTAAATATGAGTGAATTCACTCGACGGGATATTTCTGAGATCGGTTCCCCAGGCCGCCTCCGCGCACTGCGCCACACGTGCGTCGCCTCGCCTCACTAACTGTCTTGTTGAAAAATTAATCGCCATATTACCAGGTGTACTCCTAATTAATTTCCGGTTTTTTTCGATAGATGGTGTTCTGTATTTTGCTTTGCTGTTGGTAGCACTTATATGTCATTTTGTTAAGTAGTTATCGAGTGTCTAAACGGCGTTGACGTTTTCCTAAAAAATTATTTTAGAAAGTTTTTATTGCGTGTCAAAGATGTCTGCATTCGTACCGAATTTTGAACATATGCGCCATGCATTGCTTTTCATGGAAAAAAGTGTCCGAGAGCCACCGTGCGCTTGTGGAAGTTTATGGCAATCATGCTTTAACACTTCGAACATGTGAAACGTGGTTTCGACAATTCAGAAATGGAGATTTCGACCTGAACGACGTCGCATGCTCCGGAAAGCGAAAATCGTTTGATGACGTCGAATTGCAAGCGTATTGGATGAAGACGATACGCAAACGCAACGACAGCTTGCAGAAGCGCTGGGAGTTCAACAGCAAGCAATCTCCAAACGTCTGCGAGCCATGGGGAAAATTCAGAAGTGCGGAAAGGGGGTGTCGCATGAACTGACCGAGAGACAAATGGAAAATCGAAAAGTGACATGTGAAATGCTGCTTCAACGATACAAAAGAAAGTCTTTTCTGCATCGTATTGTTCCTGGCGATGAAAAATGGATTTTTTTAGAGAACCCTAACCGCAAAAAATCGTGGGTGAGTCCAGGTGAAGCATCGACATCGACGGCACGGCCAAATCGTTTCAGTCGGAAGGCCATGCTGTGTGTGTGGTGGGACCACACCGGTGTTATCTACTTTGAACTGCTGAAACCTGGTGAAACTGCGAACGCCGTTCGCTACGAACAACAAATCAAAGATTTGAGCCGAGCAATTGCGGAAAACCGACCAGAATATAAAGAAAGACAGAAGCAGGTGATTTTGCTCCATGACAATGCACCATCGCATAAGTCGAAACACGTTCGCGACACGCTGGAACAACTCCAGTGGGAAATGCTTGATCATGCGGCTTACTCACCAGACCTGGCTCCGTCGGACTACTACCTCTTTGCTTCGCTGGGCCACGCACTTTCTGAGCAGCGCTTCGATTCTTATGAAAATTTTCGAAATTGGCTCACCGAGTGGTTCACCACCAAAGACAGTCAATTCTATTGGCGTGGTATCCACAAATTACCGGAAAAGTGGAAAAAATATATAGAAAACGATGGAAAATATTTTGAATAAAATATCTTTAACACTTCTCTTGCAATATTGTGTTTTATTTACAAAAAAACCGGAAATTAATTACAAGTACACCTGGTACTTACCGTCGTTTCTGGGAATATTAATATAACATTTTGTAAAAACGAATCGGGTGCTTCGGGGCGCGACCTGTGGGCCCGGGAGTAACGGAATATATCTCTCCACACTTTCGAATACTGACTAATATTCGGGTGCAAGTAAATATGCACGTGGATGCTCGGCCCTTGTCTTTTGTCTGGTCTCACACTGCGAGCGTTAAGCTGTCATTGGGTATTGAGACAAAGACGACCGTGTGGGTAGCTGGCGAGCACAACATGGCTCCGCATGATCGTCTGTACCTCGCCTTGTGTGGTGACAATGAGTATTTATTGCATCTGTCCAAACGATTGGAAATAAATTTACGGCCATTTATAATAAAAACTTTTTAATGTCATCACAAACGATTCACATTATTTTCACACGAAAGCTGTTTGCTTACAGCGACTTGAAATATACTCAGTAGGTAGAAATTTCCAAAGCGGCGCTATAAATGAATGCTAGGAATTTCCAATGAATAATTATTTATTAGGAATTTCTTACTTTTTATGAAATACTAACGAGAGACATTGCCTGTTAAGTTTTCATTTTAATTATGAATTACTTTAAATATTAATTCATTTCAATGAATCATGTATTTGACTTTTTTAGATAATTAAATTAAATACTTTTACCATTAATAAATTTACGTATAATCCGTACTTTTTAAAACAAAATTGGATCACATACTTGTACAAACAAATAATATCTTATAGTTTAATTAAATACCTATTTAATTTAATTCAAGGTAAGTTATTTAATTACATAACCATATATATATATATAAATAAAATTATGAAAACATTGGTTTAATTTAGTGAATTACCAACGCCAGGGAGTATGACTACCCAATGGTGTGTGAAAAACTACATAAACATAAATGACACAACGTCGTGTTTTTCATATTTTTATTTCGTTTTACACGTAAAAAATAATAATGAAGAGACTCCCTTCATGGAAATGTATGATGGATGTATCGATATTCCTCTTTACAACAAACTCTTTACTCTCTACACAAAATTTCTATTAATTTAATATCTCGCTCGATTAACCGTGATCCTATCTCAATTATAATTCAACGTTATTAACACCTTAAATTGCATCCCTTCTAATCCTACTGTAGGGGGTGCCCCCAATTACCCCTGCTAACGGCTGCAGCGCCGACATGTCCTTGTCATAATCCACTGAGCGATAGAGCCTGTAATGCAGTGCTCAGGATCCTGGACCCGCTGCGGGCATGCGGTGATCCTCCGTACTTAGCATGCAGAGACATCTGTTTCCAGGATGTACAACTGACGGCTGAAAACAATTTCCTGTTTCGGCACGCCGAGCCAGCTCACTCTCGGTCCGCCACTTCGCATTCTGCTAATTTAATTTAACAAGCCCGTGAGCTTAGTTTAATCTGAAACTTATGTCGTATTAGATTTACTCTCGAGTTACATTCTCGCTACGTTTCAATTCAAACTTTGATTTAAAGTGACTTAACCGAGAGCATAAAGTGAAATTCATTTAATATGGAGTAACTTTCTACTACAGGCCATTGTTTCCATTTTACTCACATACACGTACAAATAAATTTTGAGTTTATTGGTTTATGTTAATATTTCTTTTTCAAGTGCCTCTCCTCAGAAGAGGTTGTCGGCCATCTCAATGAACATATATTTATTCTGAGCCAGTTGACTGTGCTTCCGATTTCCAGCCACTGATGCAAATTCCACATCCACGTTAGCATTCTCCTTCCAATACTTCTTTTTCCTTGGATTTTTCCCTTTCCATTAGCTTCAGTAGCTATATAAGAACTCTTGACGATAGTAAAAAAGCAAAGGTGTCTTGTTTTGGCCACATGTTCATAAATATGTAATAAATATTTTATATCTTAAATTTCAGATATATACTAACATTTAATAAATTTATGAAATGGTTTTATTTACGATTAATTTTTAAAAAATGTTAATGGTAAGGTTTGCCAACTCTTATTTTTGCATTACAGTAAATATTAAGAAGAATATTCTTTCAATGGTGCTTTCTGGCAATGGCGTTTCATTACAAACTTGACATTTTTGTGAAAACTTTCCCAACAAACCCATTTCACGTGCAAGCCCTGACTCTTTAAATAGAGTTTATGGATTCTCCATTTGGCTTTCCGAAACTCGGATTTTTTTCACTTGCAATCTATAAATTACAATAAGTAAAACCATAGACATCAAGAGCATATTTCTATCAAAAGTTTGGAACAATTTATTCTCAACATAACTTTTGTAATTTAAATTTAAAATAATGATTTTAATATATACAAAGTATATAACTACAATTTATTGATTTATTTATAAAACCGTCGATTATAATTTATCACAGAAGTACAAAAAAAGAAGGAATATCTTTATGTACATTGATATATACTATAAAAAGATATATTGGTTAAAAATTATATGAAGTAGGTTAGTCGAATATTCTTAAAAAAAAATTAATCGGGGTATAGTTTTAAATTTAGTGCATATAAAACATAATTTTTATAATTCAAATTTTATTTTCAGTAGCGCTTTAACATAACATATAAATATAAGTTTTAGGTGTTTGGTTAAGTGAATTTTCTGGAACCCGCAATGTAATTTCATTTCCATCTGCCGTACGCGGAGTCTTTATTTGCCCGAGCGAGATTAACGACAATCATGTATCAAATTAATACCCTCTTAAGAGCCCGCTTCACGATTTAGCTTTTCCGGGAAAGCATTAAATGCATCACAAAATGGCCGCCAAACATATTCGTACGTCGACGCGGCGCTTTACATTCGTCACTCGGGGCAATCAGAGCCGCTCTTTTCGTTCAAAAGCGGGCAGGTAGTTCGACGGGCGCACTAACTATTCATGGTGAGTGTCACAGAAAGTAGAGGAATCTTGTTATGGCCGCATCAAAGGCGCTCATTTGAGACACATGAGGCCTCTCCTAAAAAACTGAAGGGCCAATTACGAAACTCCGTGCAAAGGTGCGCAGCCCCGCTGGCGCTGGGTATGCTGCTTGCGCGAAGCTGTATCAATGGTGGATTAAACCACGCTTCAAACGACCTTTTATTTATGTTTCTGTAAGTTGAATGATGCTTAATTTTTAGGTGATCGGTACTGTACGAAGTGCAAAATTTTAGAACTCGTTTTCCATGGTCATAAATATTAAAGATTGGGAACACGGTGAAACTATATAAATAGTACTTATTAATTAAATGATACTCTCAATTACACATCACGATCTAAGGTCAATTCATTTTACGTTCAATTTGTCTGTACTCTAAAAATAAACTCTAGTAGAATTATCAAATAAATATATATTGATTCAAAAACCTTTAATTTGCAAGTAGCAAGTTTTATTGATGGTTTTTTTATTTAAATTATACGTAATGTATCCAAATATATATTGATTTTTATCATTGTTGTTAAAGTTATTTTTTTATGACATGACTATTAGAAATATTTCAAGTTTATTGCGGTTGTTGTGATCTAAGTTAATCCTACATTTAAATAAATTATTTTACACGAATTTCCCTCTAGAACTATATAGTGGTGTATACATCGAGATAATTTCATAAGACTATAGAACCGTTATATATCACAAATTTTTCACATATTTCATGCCAGGTAAATTAGTCGAGTGTTTACAAGAATTTACACAACCATGAGTAGGCAATTTACGCATGGCTATAAAAACTGAATATGGAACGATGAATTATGATGTGCTGTAATATTACTTTAACTAACTTTATTGAATGTATTAATTCATAACAGAGAGACGTCGTTTTTAGGAAACATTCGAAAAGTAAATTTAGATATCCACATCCAACTTCTGTATTTTTAATTGAAAATTATATTTCATGTTATGCGTCTACTCCAGGGCAAATTGTATAATTATTAATAAATATATTTTTCAAGCAAAATCTTACCACGCTTTGCCCCATTTATTCAAAAGACCGTTGTGTTAAAATTGGACACGACAAAAAAAATTATCGTATTTAATATAAAAATATTTTTTTTTAAATTAAAGTTAGCTGATGAAGTTTTAATCCAACCGCACGTAGATTTTACGCACCATCTTTCTTTAAATGAAAAAACGTACCGCACATTGATAAATTTGAATACAAAGAATAATTATCTTTCCAAAAGCTCGAATTTCACGACTAGGTCAAGTGTCTATTTGAAAACAAAACAATACTTTTCTCCAGTTTGCAAACAGCATCAGAACAGAATACAATGAGTATTATAATGGATTCTCTTTCAGAAACACCACTTTATAAAATATAAGTCTAACCTTAATATTTATGTAGAGGCACGGTACGTTTTTTGTTTTTATTGGTGGAACGGTGGTGGAACAATTTGGTGGAAAATTGTGAAATGCTTTGCTTCAGAGGTTCACATTTATTCCGCCCGCTGTCGCGTTAATTCTCACACTCAGCATAATTGTCTACTCCGAATGCCCGATTTAAAGTTAAAATCATAATATTAAAACTAAAATTATTATTGGGCGCGTATTCGCCGCCACAGACAACCACGCAGCTACACAAGTGAGCCAGCGGGGGAGCCTTAATGCCGCGCCCTTACGCTTGGCACAGCACCTCCAAACACTCTGAATTTTTCATCCATTTATAACACAATTTTCAGTGTTAAGCTGATCATAAATGCAAGGCATGATTAACTTTTCACAAACGAGAATCTGACCTAGTGAGATTTTTCCTGAAAGTTAGTGCTTTCAATAATCAGACATTGATATGTCGGTTAAAAAAAAATTGTATAAAATAGCCACTTTAAATTTCCATATTCAAAAGATAGTAAATATATGTGACTACAAGTATGTATGACCAAAGATACACACATGTATATCAAACAAATTTCAGAGAAAAGTCACAATTATCCAAAATAAAGATAATCCACTAAGAAATCTTCAAAAGTGTCGAAAACCCGAATTTGGACCTCATCAGAATACTTTATTTTATGCTCTAATGATAAGACAGCAGTAAAATTTTATATCCTGATTGATAATTTTTTGTATGATAAAGAGTAGTTATGCCATTTCGCATATATTGTATATCAGCACCCACAGGCGAATAATATATGTGAGAAACTTGATGCAGCCCATTATTTTTGAATCTGTGACCAGTAGACTCCCCACCCACACCTGCTACAGGTGCGCGACCTGGCAAAAAGAAAAAAAAATACTCGTAAAACCTAATTTTCATTTTTGAATGTTCAAGTTATGATGTTACCATCGGCGCAGAAACTATCAACGTATTTTACATAATATACACAGCAAATTATTTATTATTTTGTGTTATTTATAACTTTTCTTTTGTTTTGTCTGTTTTAACCCATCTAAAAACATATTTGAATATGTTCGCATAAATATCATAAAGGTACAACCCAACTTGTCACAAGTAAGTTAGTTCGTAACAGATGAGTTAGGCACGGTGTACATATATTCTGATGTATTGAAATTGTTCACATGAACATTTATAACTGTGAACCAGTATAAATAAGTTACTTCACATATGCATAAATCTACTAAATTTATGTTCAACTTATATTCAACTCTCGGGCTTTTTTATAAAGAAAAAATATTTATTTTCCTTTTGGTGGATTTTCTTTTTCAAAATTTACCCGATGAATAAAATATTTAAATGCTTTAGTATAAGTTTTTACACCCAAATATTCCATTTCATTCAAAAATGACTTTTTTAAATTTTCTTATAACAGCACTATAACTAATTCATTATAAAATTTGCAACTCTATGGAAGGTTGCAGATTATGACGAGTTAAGTTGCGTTATTTTTTTTAAAATGGTAAAAAATCTTAAATATGTTTCATGGTTTGATATATTTTTAGCAAAGATATTTATTATTCGTTTTAAAAATAAAATTGTTAAAAAATTTAAGCCTTTTTGTTTTGGTTTATATTTTTCACTACTTCTTTATTTAAGTTTTAAAAATGCATTAAATTATTATTACTATTTGAGAGTATTATTAATCACCTTTAAGGTATCAAATTACTAATATTAAATTCACATGTCAGAAGCAATGCAAATAAATATTACTGCATAAGTATATAATTTAAATATTACTCCATATCTGTTTTAAAAAGTTCTGAAGTTATAATAATTATAGT
This sequence comes from Atopsyche davidsoni, assembly GCA_022113835.1. NCBI lineage: Eukaryota > Metazoa > Arthropoda > Insecta > Trichoptera > Hydrobiosidae > Atopsyche > Atopsyche davidsoni. The sequence continues at coordinate 12,601,579 of JAILWY010000023.1, forward strand.
CTTACAAAAATTAAATACACTTTTATTCGTAAAACTAGAATAGTTGGCAAGTTTAAGTTGTTTTAAAATGCCAATGGACACGGTGCTGGTGGTTCGCGGTGTCGAGAGAATAAGGGACTGGGGAGAGGGTGTGTTCGGGGGGTACGTCAGAGGCGGCTGATTGCCAATTTATTTACCCTCCACCGCCTCCCTTTGTATCGCAATTAAATCTCAAAGAAGAAGAAGAGGCCGTCTTGGGGTGCACCCTGCAGTGGCTATTGCGGGAGATGCGTTACAAGATAGCTTTGCGGTTTGTCCGACAATCGTTGATACGGCATAATATTATAATGGAAGGCTCTAATAGAGGAGGTTTATTAGCTAAGATTTGATCGCCTATTCGTCTTATCAATTTATTTTGTAAGCAAAAGTTGATTTATTTATATTAATCTTGACTCTTTATTGTATTTCATGTTTCTAGAATTGCACATGAGGTTAAAGAACGTGCAATTAGTATAATTTAATTCCGCAAAAAAAATCATGAACGCAATAAAAATTGAGGAAAACTAAACTACAAATTATGTGTTCAACACAAAAAAAATTGTTTTGATAATCTGTTTAAGGAATAAAATTGCTTTTGAAAATAGCTGCATTTGCATTTGTACATTTCTAAATTACATGTTGCGCTATTTTTATGTTAAGCTCAGAGCAAAGCTTGCCACATCTTATACTGTAGCGACTATGCTTGAACACAAGTTGAATAGGAATATCTCAAAGAAACGTTCAATTTACATTGCAAATTTCATGCCCGCCACCACAACTACACCCCTTACCAGCAAAGGAATATCTTCCACAATTAAACCTACGCTGTTAGCAGCTATTGATAGTCCGTACAGGACCGGCTCGTTTATGACCAATAAATGCTACTAACTACCGCATTATGTATGCAGATCCTATCTAACTAGGCTTACAAAGATATGAATATTAACTACAAGTCCAATATTTCTTTAAATGAGGATTGTGGTGTAGATATGAAAATTGTTATTTTATATATTTCAGTTAAATATTTTTCGTGATTTTTCACATTTTTAATTTAATACGACTAGTTTTGCCAACTTTTTACGTTGACATTTTCTACATAAAATTCCAAAATATAAAGTTGACAAAATATGTATTTTTGTTATATGCGACTATATAACAAAAAAAGGAAGAAAGATTTAAGTCAAGTTTAACGCGAAAACCTTTGGAAGCAAGTTGATTGACCATAAATAATATTAGTCTGTAAGAACTTTAACACAAAATCAACATTTGCTATTCTGTGTTTTTTAAAATCCCTTATTTAAATCGTATTATTTTTACATATATTTATTAGTATTTTTATGTTTTACTTTGCATAACTGTGTATTGTATGTGTTATATAATCCGTAGTTCAAAAATTAAAAAACAAAACATAATACAATTATTTAAGCATTTCAACAAAAAATATACCATTGTTTTTTGAATCACCAATTTGAACAAATCAAATTTTGTGATAGAATTTCTACAGCTTTAATACAAAAATAATAATAAACCATTTAATAGCTTTATTCTACAGAAATGACCTGTAAAATCCTTGTTCACAAAAAAACTGAAAATTAATTTGTATTTTATTAATATAGTATCACAGTGGTGGCGTACAATTTATAATGAGTTTCCGCGGAGATTCTCATAGTAAATCCAGAAATGCTCATTGTGACCGGATGGTGATATCTGAGTACGTCGGAACTTTACAGTCTGTGGAGGAACGCCTGGTGATTTGGTTACACTGAAAGCTCTGCCCACCAAACTTATACTGAACTAAGCTACTGGACATCATACAGGGGACGCAGAGAAATGGAAGACCATTAATTGCATTTCATATTTGAGGCACTTTGACATGTTGCAACAAAGTAACGAATAACTTTGATATATACTCCTACATCAATCACATGTAAAAAAATGAATATTCGATTTGCGTATACTTTTTGTCAATTTTATAAATAGGTTAACGATATAAATATTTAAAAAAAGTTTTGATAATTTCATCATTCTAGACAGAAAGTATTTGTTGCAATTTGAGTACATTTAATTTCACTTTGATAATATAATGTTATTATTTTAAATAAATTAAGTATAAGATATCTAGATCATCAAATGACGCATTTTTTCAACTTCAATATTTTTAATATAAAATTTATCATAATTTAATTATAAATAAATACGTTTAGAATGTTAGCTTTTCAAAATTAATATATAAAAAAAGAAAAAATAATTTGATAAAATATATTAATATTATTAAGACTATGTATAATCAAACATTAAATCATTTACATTTCACCCAAGGGCGCTCTATTACTAATAAATTCTATTGTCATCAATTTCCAATGAATCATTTTTAATACGATCAGTTAATATTTGGTTCAAAGCGATCCTTTGACAGATGATTTTGTTGGAAGCCCTCAAATAGCCTAGGCCAAGGTTTACAGCCCGTTCCTCTTTGAGGTCCTTTCAAAGCGGCTGCCTTCAGGTCGGGCCGCAGCATATCATGCCCCTGGCTCCGCGGTTCGGCTAACCCAATTATGCGAACTTTCAGGTCAAAACTTAGAACTCATTGTAGAGTTCGCTAAACGCTTCCGCTGCGCTCTGCGGAACTTGTAATTTATTTTACAAATAACTTAACAGGATCTGTGAATATTCACCGAATTAAGAATCACGTGTTCCAACAGATGGCGAACGCGTATAAAATTATCCAGAACATCTGGAGAATTGCAGCATCCATCTGTATTCAAAACGCACGCAAATGTGTTTATATTTATATATATATATATATATATATATATATATATATATATATATATATATATATATATATATATAGCGCACTGTATAAATAAATCATATTATAGAGGGCTCCAAACTTTAGTTAAAAACTTGGTAGATCGATGAGCTGTGCCAGCACATGTCTCTCAAAGCAAGACTTTAAGTAATTATTCTTCTTGTCCAATCTCAAATCGAAAAGAGTCTCCGTAGACGGACTCACAATGTCAGTGAAAAGTATTTATATATCTTCAGCACTTGTAAGCAGTACCTACTTATGTAGGTCACCACTCTTGGGGATTGCCGTTGATTAAAAAACAAACAGGTGTGCTTTTGTGATTGTTGTATTTATCTTTAGACCGGTGCATTGTCATCCCTGGATTCAGGAATTTCGGCCTTACTGTCAGGAAAATATCTGTCTTTGTTCTAGAATTTATGCTTCGGATCAAGAAATATTTTCCACTAACATACCTTGTCACTCAAAACTAGGTTCTTGTCTAAAAAAAAGAAATTGGTTTTATATAAGGATATGGCAATTAAAATATAAGGTGATGATAAATCAAAAGGTATAGAGTTCATGGATTACTAAATGTAGTGTCATTTCTTACAAACTCCAAATATATGTACTTTACGCGTACACGAAATCATTAGAAATAATCATAATTATTGATCACTTATTGAATTACTGATATATAAATTTAAAATCATCTTCATTTTTTTTACTCTACAAAATTATTTGATACTAAAAATCATCTTTTATCTTTGAGCACAATATTTTTTACTATTTTCTGTTCACGCGGTGTCTTATTAATGAGCCCTTGCCGATATGACATACAATTACACTGGAAGTAGAGCGGCCTGTGCTATAAGTATTGCAATCTTGGAGTCAAAAGGAGCAGAGAGCGAAGCGATGGGAGGGTCCTCAGGTGTCTTTGGCAGGTGCTCCACTAACAAGGCTTTGACGGAGCTGTAAGGGGGTGAGAGGGTAAGTCCCAGGGGGGTGCCCTCCGTAACGACACTTTTCCGGTCAGAATTAGTAGTTGGAAGCGTTTTCGCGAATTATTTTTTTAGCCACTTTCAATCGATATATATAGATTTATTCGTTTGATTATTAGAGCATGTTTTATAAAACAGCACTAAAGCGGCATTTCTTTGTAAATTTTTTTGTTGGATGCTCTTCAACACATTATAATATTTGTTTACAACTTAACACTTATAATACTATATTGTTATAGAGACTATAAGTACTATACCACATTTGCATGAAACTATATAAATTGAACGCATACTATACTATAGAATTTAAAAATTTAAGAAGTGACAATATTATATCACATTTTACTTTTATTTGAAATCATCAAGTTTTACTAAACATAATTTTTATATTGATATTCACAATTTCCGTTATTTCTTTAAAATTTATATAACTATGCTCCACTGCGGCGAATCCAACTCCTAAGCCAAGATAGCTCTGTTGGCTAGGTTTATTTAAGCTTAGGCGAGATCTAAAGCAGTCTTGCAGGGCTGAACTTGCTATGTTTTTCATTACGTTCACTTATTATACAAATAAAATTAAATATTAAAAATGTATACGGGTATACTATTTGAATACTTAATTTGAAATCATGGACATATAACAAGTAAACATTTTTATAACCATTATTTTATACTTGAACAATTGTGAAGTAAAACGCTTGTTAAATAAATAGATCGGATTAATTTCCCAAATGTTTAATTTTAATAATATTATTTATTTTTGCAAGTTCTAACGATACTTTTATGCCTTCTAGGTGGGGGTGCTTTTACGCTCCTTTTTGTTTAATAATTCTACCTTGTAAAAACTTAGATTCTAAAATAAAATAAAAATTACCCTGCATGATACAAAAAACTCATTTTTTTACTATCAGTAGGCATATAAATCTGAAAAACTAAAATACACATTGCATAACTCTATTTATAGGTTTTTCTAGTTATTTTTCACAGCCACAATAATATTGCGAAAACATTGCTGTATAATGAAGTTCTAAATAGAGTCGACTATCCAATAGAGTTTTTTTTACTATAGCCACGTAGTTAATCGAAGCCACAATCAAAATCAAAGCCGAAAAATCTTTGTTTACACCCCTACCGAAAAAACTCAATATATTGTTTATCCGCTAGCATTAAAATAAAAAAGTTAATACAAAACCAAATTTCCTTTTTTTCGAAGAAATAAAAAAAAAGTATTTATTTTCTTAACGTAGTAGCACACGCTGGGTATCTGCTAGTTTTAAATAAAATTTAAGCACGAAAGTAATATATCAAATAATTAATAAATAAAGATATGGGTATACCTTTTTTTAGGTATGTTTCAATCATTGAATACTACAATGGAATTTCTTTAAAATAAATTATTATTTATTATTTTCCTTAGTGTGGGTATATTTAAATTCTTAATAATATTTTTGTCAAATATATCCCAGTCCGTTCCTTACCAGCCATGGGAACAAGAAGCAACTGTTTGTACAGTGGATATCAGCAAACAGTCAGACAGTTCTGATGGAGACAATGTCCAGAGATACTGTTTACTCAATGTCATTAGGCTGGAAGGCGAACCTCGCTCCCTTTCTCCGCCAGGAGTACACCCGAGCCCAGGAATGGCTTTCAAAGGACCTGAATGCTATGTGGGACAACTGTTCAGGTTTTTTGATGGATGTCTTCTCATCGTTTGAGGTAAGCCTTTGAAGGTGAAGATAGACAGAACCCGAGGGAAGTAACATTTAAACTGTTAGATGATTTAAAAGAGTCCTAAACTTACACATGTTTACAAAATTATACGTGTATATTTTTATTATTAATATTAAGATTAGTTATAAATTGCACATGTTTGGATTTCTTTTTTTACGGCAATGCACATAGGAAAAAAGCCAAGCTAAAATTATATTTATTTAAAAATTACTCTGAGGCCATATACTCGTAATAAAACCTCGTGTGTTTATATTAAATTGGATTAATGTTAATCAGGATGCGTATTTATTTACCCATGCAGGTATTAGTATGTTTATGTGATTAAGGATATTTTTTCACACATTGAAAACGATTAAAGAAAACTCTCAGAAAATATCATCGTGACTTGTGAGGGATTCGAACCCACATCCCCAAGCTTTCATGGCCGGTGCATTTATCCAACTATGCTAACGAGCCACTGCAATTTAGTGAGAATTTTTAATAATCATAATCTACATATGAACCAATATGCCCAGGCTAATCAATATTTAATGATTTGCAAACACTGGACTTAATTAAAGTAACAAGTGAAGCATTTTTATATCCAAATATGGTTATTATTATTTTTAAAATCTATTGATGTTTAGCCGAGACGCGCACCATTCTATTTATATTAAATTGGATTAATGTTAATCAGGATGCGTATTTATTTACCCATGCAGGTATTAGTATGTTTATGTGATTAAGGATATTTTTTCACACATTGAAAACGATTAAAGAAAACTCTCAGAAAATATCATCGTGACTTGTGAGGGATTCGAACCCACATCCCCAAGCTTTCATGGCCGGTGCATTTATCCAACTATGCTAACGAGCCACTGCAATTTAGTGAGAATTTTTAATAATCATAATCTACATATGAACCAATATGCCCAGGCTAATCAATATTTAATGATTTGCAAACACTGGACTTAATTAAAGTAACAAGTGAAGCATTTTTATATCCAAATATGGTTATTATTATTTTTAAAATCTATTGATGTTTAGCCGAGACGCGCACCATTCTATTTATATTAAATTGGATTAATGTTAATCAGGATGCGTATTTATTTACCCATGCAGGTATTAGTATGTTTATGTGATTAAGGATATTTTTTCACACATTGAAAACGATTAAAGAAAACTCTCAGAAAATATCATCGTGACTTGTGAGGGATTAACATCCTTGCATCCTTGCATCCTGATTAACATTAATCCAATTTAATATAAATAGAATGGTGCGCGTCTCGGCTAAACATCAATAGATTTTAAAAATAATAATAACCATATTTGGATATAAAAATGCTTCACTTGTTACTTTAATTAAGTCCAGTGTTTGCAAATCATTAAATATTGATTAGCCTGGGCATATTGGTTCATATGTAGATTATGATTATTAAAAATTCTCACTAAATTGCAGTGGCTCGTTAGCATAGTTGGATAAATGCACCGGCCATGAAAGCTTGGGGATGTGGGTTCGAATCCCTCACAAGTCACGATGATATTTTCTGAGAGTTTTCTTTAATCGTTTTCAATGTGTGAAAAAATATCCTTAATCACATAAACCTCGTGTGTTGATGATTACAATCGTGTAATGTAATTATTTATTATTTATTAAAAACATTTAGGGTTAAAATAATAAAAAAGTCGGTTTTCAATGATATGAATATTTTTTCAGCATCTTCAATTATCGTTTTTAATTTACGTTTGGGAATCTTTATCGTTATAATCAAGAAAAATCAGGTTCACGGCGTATTTTTTCTACAGTATAAGTAAAACAAGTTTAATTATTAAATTATTTATTGAGACAATTAATCATTCGTAATTTATAGTTACAATCAGGTGAATTTCTCGTTTAAAACAAGTTTAATATTTTACAGCCAATGCTTTGCCATAAAACGAAGCCATAAATAAGAAGTCTTTAGTATAAATAAACGTGCTATTTAATTTCCCTTTATTATATAAAAATAAACATTTTTTAATACATCCAAGTTTATATTTTTTTATTATTTTTAAAAGTGCAATGGTCATAAATTTATTTGTATTATTAAATTGTTTGAGCTATAGTTATACTAATTGTAAATTACTAAAAATCAAGGACATTAATAAATTAAATCCTTAAAAAATAAATCACATTTTTTGCACGGTCTTCTTCAAACTGGAATGTTTTCAATTAGTTCTTTACAAACTCCGAGACTGCGTTGCCTATAGAATTATTTTTTTCTTTTCAATTAAACCCCTAGATATCTCTTTCAGATTCCGATTTCTATAATGAAAAAAATAATAAAGTGATTGCGAAATTATTTTGGTTTTGATGCTTTAAATCAGTTATATAATAAATTCAGAGAAAAAAATGTATTAGCTGTCAATAAGCAGCTCGTTTTCCACCCTTTTCTAAGAGGTACTTTCCTCTGCCTGCATCCCTCAAAGGCTCACATCAAAAGAGTCTGCAGGCAGCTCTACAATCACCAGCTTGTACTGCGACACAGTCTGTGCTGTGAAACCTTTGGATAATGTCAACTTTGAAGTGAGTGGTTGATACGTGTGTGCGTTAAGATAGGGTACCCTGATAAATAGGCTGTATTTAGCTGATCATGGACAGGCACCTGTCATATCAGATCCGTATTTGGTGCAGGTGTTTTATCTAGTTGATATACTTTGTCAATCATATTATTTAAATGAGACAGTTGATGTTTTGATAATCTGAATGTTTTGATTCAGTTATCAAGAATAATAATTTTAATTCATGCAATAAATTAAATAAATTATTGTAATAACAAAATTAAAATATTTTTAAAATTAAATATTCAATTAATCAAAAAGTTTTATTTTTATCTGAAAAACTATTGACATTAATCAGACAGTATAACATGTTGAAATGCTGAGACTTATTACTAAATTAAAAATTATATTTTAAACTAATATTTTAAGCTCCGTGTTTTACTTTATTTGTAGTGGTATAACAAAGCAACCGTAAAAACATTTTTTTTGCTGTTTTTTTGCCTTTGCTTTCAATACCCCTATGTGTACTATACATAAGAAATCTTTTCATAATTCCTAAATCAGCCGGATAATGTGTTTATGATAAATTCATTTGCTTTATTAATATCGACCGTTAAACTCATAATACTCTTGTTATCTTACTTGTTAAAATTCATCAATAATATAAAATACATCGATACTATTTATTTTAAATACATAGTAGAATACTTAGGTATTTCTTCACCAACGATATAATGTAAGTATTTCCTAATTCATAGGATACATCAATTTAAATGTATCATAAAGAGAAGCGACATTTTATCATCGAATAATTATTTCAACATAAAAACTGGCCTCTGCTAATAACGAGGCTGACCGTCCCTCCCATAGACAAAGAGAGAGCCCGACGGGGCAGTCTCGGTCTAATGGAATCAGCTCGCGGGTCGCTGCGGGCGAGGAGGTCGCAGCGACTGCGCTTCGGATCATTGGGACTCTTTGATTTATTTGGGGTCGTCGTGGAAAATATAACGCCATCTTATCTGCCGGGCGTACGTTTGATCGCAGTAAGAGCGAGAAGCTCTTCCTGTGGCTTTTGTTATTTATTTTTGCTATACACGATGCCTAGCATGTACTTATGTTAAGTGGAAGTCAATGTGAAATCCCAATAAATTTCTCGATTTCGTATCCCCGTATGGCACACTCCATACTACCCAAGGGTTAGTTTTACACATATAAACTTTTTATAAATAAAAAAATATATATATTATTTTATGGAGTAAGTAATTACTAATTCAAATAATTGATCCTCTGGGTCTGAGCAGGACGCTGTCCGCGCAGTGTGGGTGGGGGTTGGGGGTTGGGGGTTGTGGGGCGCGGGTTGGGGGCGTCTCGCGTGCCCGTTTGTTCCGGGGACAATGGCGCCCGCTGCAGACGGCCGAGGCGCTGCGCCACAGTGGGACAAAAAGCGCGCACGAGGGACAAAGCGCCCCACCCTGTGAATAACGCTCCGAATTTTACAGTTTTTTGACTTGTTGTGCGCTTTTTTTGCTTTTTGGCGCCATAATATCACTCGCGGAAATTTGTATTTTTTTGCAATTTTACTGGCTTTGGGCATGATACTAATTTGGTTTCGTTCAACTTTTAAAGTCTTTTCCATATTCGAAATCATACATTTTAATATTTTTTTATGTAAAACTCTTTTCTTCAAATATGTTAATATAATTAATAAAGTCTATAGTTTTTAGTTAACTCACACGCCGTTACACCTTTAATGCATCATTTAAGCTTTTTATTACAATCAGTTGATGTAAGTAAATCACCTAAAGAAAATCTCTCCGTGTTTTTCTATGCGTCTCGCTTACTCGCTTTACTCTAGCACTTTTCCTCCTTTGACTTCAAAATCAACACAGGCCTTTTTCATGATTTTTATATTTCTTATGTTTGTTTTATAGCTGTAACGACAATTCTCTATTGATTTGTTTTTTTTATTATTTAAATCGCATAACTTATAAAAAAATAATTTTTAATCACACTCAATTTTATTTAAAAAAATGTTTCTTTACATGTCTCAGAATCAAGCTGTGTATTTTTTGACTTACGTCCTTTTTCTTTGACACAAATAAATGCTGAGAGACAACATAGTTCAGTACGTGAGAGAATGTTTGTTTACTGTTACAAATTTTAACTCAGTTTATGTGTCCACATATTTACGCAATTCATTTAAAACTGAGAAATTCCTACCTACAAAATCCAGCATGTACCTTCGTGTACACTCGAAATTACAGTAAAATCGTATAAAACAATTACATAACCAAATAATTAATGCCTGTTATGTTTATTTTTAAATGTTCCGACTGAAAATATTTTTCATTGAATTTAATTATGTTAATGTACACCTCACATTGATATTTATTATTGAATAAATTAAATGTTTTAAATTTTACCACTAACCATTAATTAACAAATGTTAATGAAAATAAAATTAAACAGAATATATGGCACAATTGAACCGGTCCTCGCGCAATTATAACACTCAAAGCACCATTTTGCGTTATCATTTTAAATATGGCACAGCAGTAGCGCAATTAAAATTATCCCCAATCAAAACAAATATATTTATTACATTTTATTGCGATAACTAACAGGATGCTAGCGGAGCGTGGCGGCTCCATTAACCACTTATCACTGCCATAAAAATATTTATTCCGGCGTTACAATAATCCTCGTAAACTGCATTTCACTGCAGTATTCAATTACACATAAACCCGCTTTGTGAATCGGACTCGTTCGCTACATTCGGCGGTTCCTGCAAAAGATTACAAAGAACCGAGCACCGAGGGAGCGACGAACGCAAGGGGCCGAGCCCGCAAGGCTCAGCTTGCACGTTATCTCTGCAGTAATTGCGCCCTTAACGACATCGAGACTTGTAGAATTTTCACTTTAAGCGGTACGATTGAACCCTCGGTCGTACCGCGGCGCTCGATTCTATTCGTGCCCTCGGTACGTATCGCACTTTACATTAAAAGTAACAAATTTAAAAGGGACGCAAAATAAAAATTATTTTTTAAAGATGATTCTTTATTATTGTGATTGGATCATAAATGTATTTTTAATTGTAGCTTTTGGTTCAGAAAACATTTTAGGTATCGTGTGCCAATGTTAGGAGCGGGCGTCTCGCCGGCGCAAATATCGATCTGTTTAGGGCGCAGGGGTGAGTAAATTGAGGAAATAACTTTGCGTGTACGTTTATACGACCGTACTATTAATTCTGTAGTGGATTTACTTTCACACGAGCGGTGCTCCTTTATCGACTGGCTTAATACTATTTTCGAGCAAAATAAAGAAAAAATATATTTTCGATCAGCCGAACGAAATGTTGAATGTGATCTATCAGTTGAAGATGCTTTGCAATTATCGTAACAATATTTATGTACACGTTCTTTTTGACATTAAAATAAAACATATTTTTTTAGACATGTCGTAAAATTTTCGAGTTCGTGTTCATTTCTTATTATTTGATTTGTATTAGAAGTGAATTGTAATAATAGAGTATGTATTATTTAAATATGTTTTCCAATTTGCTATTTTCCCAGAGGTTGGGAAAATGTGTTTATTGTTAATGATGTGCGGTTCTCGTACACCTGATATTCCTATATAAATTGCATTCAGGCGTTTTACTTCGAGAATTCAATCACAAGCGCGCTCCCGAAATAAACAATACGTGCCCCGGCAAAGTTGCGAGGCAGACGGGGGAGGAGGCGAGGAGGCGAGGAGAGGGGGGTGAGACCGGTAAGGGAGGGGGATCGGCGGCGCACGAACTTCAGGGCGGTGAACAGCGCCGCCCGCCGAGACCCATTCGCATCGCCGGCCGCGGCTCCCCCGGCGCTCGGAATGCGCCCTGCCGCGTCTGCGCAGGAGGAAAAACTCACCCCTGCATGCAGCCGTCTCGCTCTGAGCCAGTCCACCGGCTGACAACACGGACACAGCCAAATAAATCATTTTAATAGTGCCACACGATCGCTGCGTTCTCGCCGCAAGATATCGTCAAATATCTCTCGGAACGACGCATTAATACCTTTAAAATCATTATATTGCATCACCTGGGGGGAAATGGCGTCTCGATACGAGTTTTCCCCGGCCGGCGAGCGACGCCGACACTCTGCCTCGTGTTCAGGTTAGGTTAAAGTAAACAACGGCGTCCGCTGTCACTCCGGACAGAAAACTCCGTCGGATTTTCGCAAAATGAACCCGCGTAGAACACTCTGATAGCCCGTTGTAGCTTTTGTATAGCTTTTTTACTTTTATACTGTAGCTAGTGATGAAAGTGCGGGTTTAGGATATAAACATTGCAAGTGACAAAATTAGGTATTTACAGGCCGTGTGCGGGTCTGAGTCTATGCAAAACGGTGAGTAATATTTTCATTATATATTTGCTTTGAGTATGTTGGGTTGATTCTTTCAAAAATACATTGGTATTGAAACATTCTTAAAAGATTTACTCATACTTTGACGTTGTTATTTATTGGATATTATATTAATTAAAAAAAACTTTTAAATAAAAATAGCAAAATCAACATATCTGATAAATCTGGAGATATTGATTTTTTCTTGATTATACCATTTAATTTAAAAAAATAACCGCATACATTTTTTTTATATACAGGTTAATTTATTCTATCAAATTTAATAACTCTTCGTTTTATATTATTTTTAATGTTTGTAAATTATTATTGTTTATTGCAATCTCTCCCCTTCAATTAATTAAAACACATAAATTGCCCGAGTCAACGGCATGCATACAAATTATAAAGCAACGTCCCGGTATTCTATGCACGTCTGCGGCGAACACACGCGATATCTTCACGAAATACTCACTGAAAACTGCATACATTAGAAAAGTAAGTACTCAGATTCGTACAATGAAACCCTCCGAAGAGCATGACGAATCATAAAAGGGTATTCCCTAGGCTCGCGATTTTTACGGGAATCAATAAACGTGTTCATTGTCGGATCTGCAGCGAGCCGGGGCGGTCCTTTATTCGGGGATTTCCCGTGACGTCTTGAGCCGCTGACAGAGTGCGCCGCTCTAGCCGCGCGTAGCTCTCCCCGCACTTTATGGCTCAGAGGTCCTCAAGACGAGAGCGGAGGAGAGGCCTCTTTACGAATATTATCCTGTTTATAACACGAAGATGGGTAGCTGATCATTTGAATTTACGAGCTGTTGTCACATGGACTTTTGTAACTTGGATATTTGAATTCAGCTGTTGATTTATTTTTTTATTATTTGATATCTCATTTTATCTTTATAGATAATATTTAATACTTTACATATATTTTTTAAAAACGAATTTAACTAATCATTTTATTAAATGATTTCGTTATTCTTATAACTCAGTTTTGAAGATAATTTGACATAATTACAGCTTGTAATAAGACACTGTGACATCAAAAGTGGTTTTATTTTTCATATGAACTCTATCTTTTACGTTTATCTGAAAATCATTATCTTTAAAATCTTTTGAATAATCGTTGTATACATTTTTTACGAGATTCATCAAAAAATTTAATATATTTATTTAAATACTTTGCTTAGGTTTAAAGTGGAATACAAATGAGGTAAATAAAGGACACGGATAAAATTATATATAATACACAATATTATTGGTGCCCAAGTAAAACAAAATATTTCAATAAATTTTACATTATTTTCTAGCTTTCGTTTGTAGATTTTAAGGGTTGTCTTTCTTGTGAAGTGTTTTTGGGTTCAATATCAAAGCCATTTAAACATTGATTTACCTCCTTGTATAGAATCAGGGGCAGCCACCCCTGGCAGAGTTCAAAGGGTTAAGCACTGAGGCGAAGGCTTTACATCTTCAGTTCACAATTATAATTAAAATTCGAAAAAACCCTTCGTCTTTTCTAGTACTTTTGAATTTAGACCAGAGATCAAATTAACCTTAACATGAACCAAAATAAAAGCAGAGCTTTGAATATACACTAAGAGCTTGCAAAAACGACCAAGCCTTCAAGAAAATTACAAAAGTTTCTTAAAATAAACGGAATTACTTTTTGGTTAAGCAGCCAGCCTGATCATGACCAAAGGTATTATTTTTTAATGTACATTGTATTTCTTGTATAAAAAACCTTAAATAAACGATGATTTTACACTCAATATAAACTTTATGAATATAAATAAACTGATCAATTTTTATAGACAATTGTGGTATAAAGATTTTTAGGTATTCATGATTGTTTAAATATTTGCTCATAAAAAAATTATACTAAATTCTTATTTTACAGTATGCATATAGAACATATAAATTAGATTTTTTCAAGTTTATCAGGAAAGTATATATTCTACAGCTCATATCGTTGATGTTTTTTTCAAAACATAATACCTTATATTCCGTTTCAACGTATTGAATATTGTAATTTTACTACACCAACTTTTTAATAATTATGAGCCATGGAAATGTTTAAGAATATATTTTTTTAATATAAAAATGAATAAATTACTATGGCTTTGACGTTTGCTGGCAGCGGTAAAAGAATGTAGAAACCCTTTCAAAGTCATTCTTTTTAGAGGCTCCGTGAGAAGAGTGTGATTGTCTCATAAATAACCTGTGTCAAGAAAATCTATGCCACTTCTTTCTGGTCATCCGCACTCAATGAAACATCCATTATTCAATAATATTGAATAATTTATGTTTTACGTTGCTCTTTTTTTTACGGACACTGATTAGAGAGTATCTGGAAAAATGTTATTGGATTGTTGTATTCAATCTCAAATGAGCTTTAAAAGATATTACTAGTTTGCGTATGCTAGCTACATATGCATATTTGAAATATATGGACTAAATTAATTTGACTATAATTCTACATCATAATAAAAATGTTTCCAATTAATAGAGATAAGAACGTATACTTGATTAATCTCGTTGCAATTAATGGTTATTTTGAAATTTTTTGAAATTCATTCTCTCTGTTAGCTTCTGGATTTATTATATCTCAAGTTCACACTCTTCGTTGATTTTTTCTCATCTTCGTATCTTCATAGTGTACTTTTTATTACCGATATCGTATTCTACGTGAGTGTTTTGTGTAATTTATTGATTTCGTGGTATCCATTACTTTTATCCCTCTGGCCTATAATGTTAATAATTATCCCACTTAACCTACGCTACATAACGAAAAGTACCACCTACGAAGTAGTTAATCTCCCGATCTCAGTAACTAGGTGTTTCTTAATAGTTTTATTACATCTCAGAACACAAACCAGATCTCTCGTGTTTTGTAGACACTCCACTTTCCACATATCCGATTGCTTTACGGGCATCTTAAAAGGCGTAATCGATTTGTTTCTACATAAGATATTTTTCAACAAGTCAGAGTATATTGTATTAACATATATATGGTGGGCGTATATAAAGTCGAGCTGAAATTCAGACAATTTAAAAATATACTTTTAAAATATTTAAAATATTTTTTTAATACAAGAAGTTTATCTTCTTGTGCTAAAAATATGTTATTAAATCTTTAGCAAAAATAATTTTAACCTCAACATAAAATGAAGCAATTTGATAAAAGCACGTTGATTTGAATTGAAATTTGTTTATATCTGATAAGTGATCTTCGTTAATCGATCCCAAACTTCTGCATTTAAATTTGTGGGTGGATTTGCATACCTCAAAGATCTAGGGGACTTTATACTGGTGAAAGCATTACCTGAGAAAGACCCACCCAAGCCACCATAAAAAAGGTTAGACTGAAACAATTGACTGCTGAAACGAAGGCTTTCTGTAAGATCTGGGTGTGCCATATTTGCTTATATTATTGTTGACAGTATAATAGCTTTGCAAGTTTTGAACGAAAGAAACGAAATATTAAGTTCAGCTTTCTAGTGAGAGACCAACGTTCTGATCGCCTCGCTCTCGGGTCATCCTCTAAAAAGAATGTAATAAACAATTTTGTTAAAGAGATAAGCATTACTTATTTACATATGTGTCGTCCCTTACTTTAAGAAGTAACAGATATTGATACTTTAAACGAACGCATCTCGAACTTTTTACGCGGCGGGCAAGCGTCTATTAGTATGCAAATGCGGGAGTTATCGTGCAAGGCAGAACAATAAAAAACGTATTAAAGTGGCAGAAACCGGACACCTCCGTGAAACGTGTGCAACCTCGTGACACCTCACACTTCTGGGACGCGGGAGCTCCTTTTACGAATGCAAATTTATAATGAGAACTATATTCAGAGCGACATACATGTCGTTTTGAGTGTACAAAAGTGTAAACTTTTATCACCGCTAAAAAATATGAAGGTAGATCAGAAAATACAAAACCAGACACCATTATTTATATATATTTGTTTATTTTTGCTGTATCGCCTTCAAAAAAATTTATTTTCCAATATTCACACAAGTATACGATAATCTGTTTTTTTCTCAATGCGAAGTGGTTAAGTGTAACGATTATTTTATAATAACAAAACGATAACCTCTCCACTTTCTTTTATCTTATTTTTCTTTTTTTTATTACTTATTTGTACCACAAATACACATATAATAGTTATTCCGTGATAAAACGAAGCACACATTTCATAAAACAAGATAACGCCATTATAAACAAAACTTTGTAAAAAAAAAAATGAGACGACTCCTCTCTCTTCCGTGGCGTTGCGTTGCCTTCTTAAATAAATAGCGTGCGTCTCCGAGGGAGTCGTAAAACCAAAGCAGATACGCTGACTACCTGAATCCGGGGTAATAAAACTTTAATGTCCTGTCGAGATGTCGCTATTTAAAACCGCAACCTCGCCTCCTGGCGGCGTCCTGCGGGCGCGGGCTCCTGGCGATCAGCAGGTGTGAAGAGATAGATTTTTGCAACCATACAAAGGTGTCTGGCGCGCGACACGCCCGCAGCCGCAATTACAATTATACGGATTCCCCCTCTCCTCCCCCCCCTCCTCCCCCTCCCCCTCCACCCCCGCGACCGCCGCCGCTCCAACTCCGCGGATTAACCACTTCATTATAGATTCGTTAAATTTCCATAATACCAATAAATAACGGCATGAGTTGATCTCTTTTACGAGTTTTTGTGATAGAGATATATTATGCGATATATGTAGTTTGTTGTGATGCCTGCAATCATATTACATTGAAAAGGATTTATGTTTTTTTTATTGCGTCTACTTAAGACTTATAAAAATTATTCTTTTATATTATTCATAATGTTTTTGTGTGAACAATAATGACACTCATTTATGACAACCTTATGATACCTATCATGCTTATTGTACGTTTTTATAATTAGCTTGTTTTCAAAAGAAAATGTTAATAGATTCATTTTTATGGCGTTAATACACATCAATTAGAAGTTATCTGTTTTTAATTGACTTTATGTAGCATTTTTACAAATAATATTGCAACAGACGAAAGGTTTTGTCTCTCTGTGGTGACATTTTAGTGGTCAAGACATAAATAATTTACTTTAGACATGAATGGATTTTATTAATTTATTTATCAAATCGGTTTTTCTTAATTGTTAATAAATAAACAACTTATTTTTTTACCTGATTACCTAATCAAAAAATCATGGGTTGTGAATTTTTGGTTAAAAATTTTATTACAGATGTGGGCTCCGTGGTGATGTCACATCACGCATCCTACATCTCACTTATAGCAAAAAATATGTAAGTTAAAAAATGTAATAACTATTCATCCCCGTGCATCAATTAGTCTTATGCATAATAATACTGAAATACCCATTTCTACTTTAGAGAGAAGATAATACAAAAATTTAAAGCATTCTCTATTTCTACACGTATTATCAAATTTAGTATATATGTACATCGATGAATATTAAATATTAGTATGTTTGTTAGAATAAGATATTTTTATTACCAAGTGAAATGATGTTTGTTTTTCAAACCGGTATTGAAATGAAGAAGCTTTACTGTATTTCGTCGACCATTCGCCTCAGCTGGATACTTACCACACGACTTAACATTTTGCACGAATCTTTGAAATAAACTACAGGTGCAATTTATGTGAGTGTCGACCTCCTGCGAACAATCCACACGTACACGCTACTTAAATTCGAGAAAATCTTTCTTTATAAATTTTGACTCATGGGAAGAATACACGACTGCCTGAAAAGTGAATTGTAATGATTTAATCTGACGTTTAATTTCTCGGTTGTCCGTTACATACGTTCGAATCCTTTGTTGGTTGACATGCGAAATTTAATAGTGAAATATTTTATCTTTTAATTCAACATATTGAAACTAACTAAGATTTAATCAAAAATATTTGTATATTATTAAACAAAAGCACTTATAAATCGTTAATTCATATTTTTTCAAATAAATTACTACCGACCAATTATATTCTTAAGCCACGAATTATTTTATTTTTAGCAATATTATTCATGATCCAAATTTACCGGTAACTAAGAAGCTCGAGTCTTAATACTTTAAAATACCATCGAAAATATATGTAATGTCTACAGGCTTCAAAACAATTATTATACTTTACGGATGCATGAAATCCAAGTTCGATTTGAGTATATCGTGGAATGTTTGGATTCGAAAAAACCTAACCCTTAACCTTTTGCATATTAATCTAGTACTTCACCCACCGGGCAAAGTAGGTGAGATTCACATTAAGAAGTTATGATGCGATGTTTATACTTAGCATGTGAGTGAGCTGCTTGACCCCATACTCAAGGCTTATGAATTTACATACATATATGAATTTGAATTGGCCTCCTCTTAAATAGCGTATTAATATTACATATGAAATCTTTTCGGTGTAAAATGTAAATACTGTTTATATTTTCATACTAATCGCATTCTCTGCGGTCCATAGTCTAATACGTTTCTTTTGATTATTATTATAAAAAAGGTTGTTTGTTTTAGAAATTATGATATATATTAGTTACACGCTTTAAGTATTAAATTTACGATTTATTAACAAACGGAGGTTCGATTTCATGACTTTGGAGTAACGATTTTTATCTTTAACTAATTGATTTTTTAATGTATTATATATTGATTTGGTATGAATCATATTTATATTTTGTAAATGCTAAATATTAAACGACTTTTCAACAATGCATATAATGTATTAATAAAACATGTAGTCAAATACTTATTTTTTTTTATTAAATTTCTATAGACACATCATTTACAAATATGACAGACTTTTTGTTAGCAATATTGTCACCCTCACCTAAAATTCCACTAAGTTTATCAGTCAGCTAAAAAAATATTCTTCAACAAACCAAAATGTCATAACACTGTAATAGCTATAAAAAGTTGAAACATGTTGACTAAGATTTTTTTGGCATCATTTGGTTACGACAAAGGAGTAAAATGCTTTAACACCACTGAATTTTCAATCTTCAGCTGTTCCAATAGCGCCTGGCTCAGTTCCTATTCGAGCGTGAGAGAGCTTTGTTTGCAGTCTGCAACGTCTGCGACAGTGATCTCTGGCACGCAAGTTGTAATTTACACAACGAATCTAACACATAAGTAACCGACGTCAATACGGAGCCATAATCTCCGTGAGACTTAATTCACAGCCGCATAAATAGCACTGTTCGGTTTACTAGCCTGCCTGGAAAACCGCAATCCCTCCCATCTACCCGCTATTAATATGGAAGAGTTCAATTCCTAAATATGATAGTAGATCATCCCATTATATGAAATATAAAAATATTTCTATAGATTGTAATTAAGCAGAAATTACCAACATTAACTTTTACAGCTGAAATCATGATTTATAACTATAATAACATTGGTACATTATCTTTTTTATACTTCAAATTTAACGACATTTTTACGTTTCGCCTTTTTATTGCCTCTATCAATTTTGTGAATTGCAATTCACTGAATAATCGTAAAATGGATATTTTAATCTGCTATTATTTATGATAAATGCTTAATAATATTTATTATTTCCCACTTATCTAGGATATTTAAGAATATGTTGGATTTATAAAAACAAAGTATAGTTCACAAAAACACAATATTTATTAATTAAAACAATGCATCTCGTATAAAATACATACGATAATCGTATTTTGGATATTAAGAATTTTGTGAATGAAATATAAAATTGTATATTTTTTTTTTATTGTTCATTGCTTAATAAATAAAATTACCTACTTTTAAAACTATGACATTGATAATTTTGTTTACTTGATAGATAATTATAGTACATACAGCTTTTTTTTCCATACGATATTTACGTGATACGATTTATCGAGAACATGCTTATGCACACATTTATTCAGACTAGGCGCAGCCATCATTGTATTATAAAATCTACTTTAATTTAAATATATGCATTAATTTTAATACTAACAAAAAAATCATTTCACCTTAACTCATCAACAAAGATTTATAATACTCGTATTTTACAGAATTGTATCAAAAGGTTCAAACAAAATACAATAAATTGTTTCCTACCTTAAATATATATACTTAATCGACACACGCAGTCATTAATAATTCACGTCTTACAGACCTTAACTCAAAGCATATTTTCGCTCATATTACAGTAATAAAACATATTGTATAACTCTATGTAAGTACAGCAATTTCCTGTTTTCATCGTTTCGCGGCTGCGGTGGCTCTCAGCCCTCAACCCCCACCCGGGGCTCGTTAAGATAAAGGTCAGCCTCGTAATGCCCGGGGGGCACACCCGCTCTAGTAATTTGTTTACGAGGTGGACATCATCAGAGCCCGCCTGGATTAGCCTAATGTGAGAGGTGGACGGCCGCCTCCCTGGCTGCTGTGCCTCATTCGGATGCAGTGCATGCACCGAACCTTGGTTTTCTTCATAATTGCTATCAAATAACGCATCAGTTGAATAATTCAGTATTAAAATTCACTATTGATTCATATTGTTCTTTCATATATAATTTTATTGTTTGTAAAAACCATTTGCGCGTGGATAAAAAAATTATAAATTTTTTTGTATAATGCAATCATTTATATATTTTGAAATCGGATACAAATACGCATACTTTTGAATTTTATAAAGTTGTGGTAAATGTTATTTATGCTTTGAAAATCCTTTATTTATATATATATATATATATATATATATATATATATATATATATATATATATATATATATATTATCGGAATTTCTTGTTATTTCTAAAAACTCTGAAGCATTTAAGAGATACCTAAAATAGAGGAAATATTGGAG
Source organism: Atopsyche davidsoni (assembly GCA_022113835.1). Classification (NCBI taxonomy): domain Eukaryota; kingdom Metazoa; phylum Arthropoda; class Insecta; order Trichoptera; family Hydrobiosidae; genus Atopsyche; species Atopsyche davidsoni. The sequence goes on from JAILWY010000023.1 coordinate 12,622,837, forward strand.
GCAGTGTTGAGATCCGCCGTCTTATATTTTACGTGCTTTCCATTATTACGCCGCAGTTGTTCTCCGAGCTGCCTACATGTTTTATTTACAACAAGTATAATCCTCGGTTTATGATCAGATATTCTAATTATTATACAACAATATCCGTTTACTTAATCGATGTAGAATTTAAGCCCTGCTTATCTGCTAAAATTTTAATGTTTTAACTACGTGGTTGTATTTAAAAAAAACTCAAAATAATTTTAATTTTACATAAATAATATGAATTTAGAATCATAAACACTAATCGCTCCAAAGTTTGTTAAAGATATTTTTTTCGCAAAGAGCATATTTTCTATGGTAAAATATTTTTATATCTGATGTTCAAATTTTCTAAAAAAATATCTATCTTAATTGTGCGCTCAATCTACAAATAGAAAGGTCGTACCCGAGTTGTTGACTTATTTTGTATGAACGTTTTCATATTGATGAACAAGATTACAATAAATAAATTTTCAACAAATCAGCTGTTAAAAAAATAGAAAAATTATTTTTCTACTTTTCAACAGTTTTTACTTAAATTCATGGGCTCGATATTTTAAACTATAAATCGAGGTACATCAAACTTTTAAAATATATTTATGTAGTATGCAAATGTACTTAATAGTTTATATGTACTAAAATATTTTAAATGTTTCCTTCTTTTTTTTTTAATAATTTTAGATTGTGCAAGTATTCATATTTATAACAAATATTTTTTTAAACTGTTAATAGCTTAAAATACATTATACGATACGCGCAGACATGAAATCTAGTAGTTGAAAGGTGTATCATTCTTTGCTCCATATATTTTTTGTCAGCAAATCAGAACAAGATTAATCAAACCGCGTTTGATGATTATAAATGCAGTTATGCATTGCATGCTTAAATGTCTGTCGCACGCCACAGTTGGGTCACGTGTCCTGCGGCCAACGCCCCACGCGGCGGCGCGGGGGAGTTTATCGCTTTTTAGTCGCTCCTCGGATCGTGTCGATTCCTTCCTAGATAGTGTAATAGCGCGGTGTAGTTCCTAATGTACCTTTTGTGGGTGTCATTTTGTCGATTGGACATCAGGAATGTCATAAAAGTTTAATGCCTCCGTAAATGTCATTAGGCCGTAAAATACTTCATGCAGTGCTTGGTATGATAAATGTATAACTTTTTATCCTATCGTTATTCAACGATATTTAAAATAATTTTTATAATTGTTAATTTATTCTTATGAACCATAACGTAAATATCACTTTTTTATAGCAGTATGTAGGTATCAAATAAACTATTTTATATAAATACGCTTTAAAAAGCTTTATTTTAATTTAATGCATGTACCAAATCCGGTGTTTATGTATTTAACAAACTCAAGTTTGTTTTATATCCATGTTTATTAAAAGTATTATTTATTACAAAAATATCATCATATTAACAAATATCGTCTGTAGTTCCTTATGCGTATTTTCAGGCGTGAGATCGCTAGGAGTTGATTTTAGTTACAGATATTTAAATGGGCAAAACGCCAAGGGGTCGATCACAGCCTTGATAAACTGACCAGATGAAGCAATTAACTTGTAGCTAACACAAAAAACTTATGACATGGCCTATAATATCTATAAAAAATTACTCCATTGCTTAAATAAGCCTTGATAAGGTAAATTAATAATATTGATTATATTTCAACTGTCTTTCAATTGTATTTAAAAAGTTTCCATTCCTGAAAGTGCAGTATATTTTCTTCCAATAATCGACCGCTTCTTGTCTAGTCGTAAATAAAATCAATAATTCGAAAGGAGACATCAAATATGCAGGCATCCGCAGTTATGGGGAAATGCTCACCCATGGCAACCCCACGGTGCGGGCGTGCGCAGCCGGACTAGAGCCGCGGCCCGGCCTCCCATCGCCGGCAATCTAACATGCATTATCCATATGTAACTTCACCTTTTTCCCGTTAATGTTACATGTCATTTGGAGTTAAAATGAAATGGAAATGTGCGTGCGAGCGGGGCGATACTCCCTCGAAATGAAAAATTCATCCACTCTTTGGTTGCGGTGAAAAACCTGCAGGACATATACTACCTGTGAGTATTTTAGGGTTCGGTTGTATCGGTAAACTCAAGTGTACAGTCTTCTGAAAATACTTTTTTTTGTAATTTTGTAAATTTCATTTATTTATTGAGAAAATTTTTTAAATATTAAATAAAAATCAATTGAATATCCTATTCTATATAAACCTCTATCATCTTTTAAATAGTCAAATTTAGTGTGTGAATAACGTCATCGACTGTTTTTTTTTTATGGTTTTAAAAACGTTTTAAGTACAGTCATGTATATATATATATATATATATATATATATATATATATATATATATATATGAAATAAAAAGAGGTTCAAGACATGGTAACGACATCACTTAGATTTGCTGAATTTAATGACTTAGCGTTAAAAAAAACCTGAGTGTTTATAATTTCCCCATAGATGTGTTGGGCCTGATTTTTGTAAGATATTTTCTTTGTGTGACTTCGTTTCTCTCATGAGATATTTGTACAAACAAATTTGTACAAAATTTGTATATACCTGTACAAACGTTTTAAGGCTTCGTTGAAAATATATAACCCTGAGAAAAATTATGTACCTCGTGAGTATTGAGATCTTTTATGTATTATTTCCCTTGTGTGATCGACTTAATACGTACGGTACATCCAAAACATACGGGCTTTGAAAACTTCAATCTGCGCTTTTTCAGATTATTATGTCCATTGCCTGAATTTGTGAATAAATAAATGGAAGAACGTGGTTTAGACAAAAATGTTAACGTTTCTTTATTATAGATACCATGACTGAAATGCTTTATTTTCCTTATTATATAATTATTGAAGGATTTTCCAGTAAAGGTATATTCTACTATTTTTTACATCATACTAGTAATAGTATAAAGTAAAACTCACGCAGGAATAGTTTTTTAAATATTATTTTTCAAGGAAGTAAAAACGAATAATAAAAATCCATTTGTATTTTTTACATAACTCTGATATGATAAACAGATATATCAAAAATAAATATATTAACACTTATGCTGGTTATTTGTATTTGAAATACAACCAAACCAGTTTCATTTGTGAATTTTGCTTTACAACCAATTTTTTTTTGACTTAAATATGAAAAAAATGATACTTTACCAAACCAACTGCATAATTATTAACTCGTTTCGGTACTATTTTATGTATAAAATAGTTATTTATTTTATTTTGATGAATATAATAATTTACAGGTATAGACTAGCAACACTGTGCAATGAAAGGTTTCTCTCTAAACTTTCTACCTTTCCACTTACTTGAAAGGAAAAGCGCAGGCTATAAAACGCGAGGAGGCATGGCGGTCGGCGAAGCAATGACGCCCGAATTAAATCGATAGAACGTTCAGTTTTATGACTGTGTTGTGACCGACATCCTCTCCACGTGAATGTTAATAGCCGATATAAATTTTGTTCTTGGAATTGACAACACACTTAAGGCATTCGAGATTGTGAAAATCAAAGCAAAAACGCATATACATAAAATTTTGTTTATCAAACACAAATGGTTGGTTTCCATTTAATAAAACATAACATACCATCAAAAGTAATCTATTGCTGAGTTACAATTTACATTTGTATTTTCAGTGATTTATTTATTTCGGGTTTCTAATAACGCCTGCAGTAAGCGGAATAAAAATTACAACGCTTCTTTAATTAACTTTTCATTATTACAAATAAAACGTTAAAATTTTAAATCAGTATAACACAAAAAGCTTCAAATCATGCTTTTATTAAATCGCACTGCTTTATTTCCACCGAGCAAACTTAATTATTCAGTACGGACAAAAGACAGAATTTAATCAAACCGTAGAGCAGACGAGATGAGGAACGCCGCCAGAGAAAAGTAAAACAAGGCATTAGTTAAAAAAAATTCAAACAGATTCTTTGTCGCCTGATGTGGCTCATTCATTTCCCGGAGAGACTTATGACGTCACTTATTACGGATGAGAGCCATCTGCCCGGGGGGCGCGCGTCCGAGCCCCCGCGCTCCAGCCTCCCTAAGGACCTCTCATTTTTCTCTCCGCACGCAGCTGCAGTCCTCAACTCTGTCTTCTCCACAGGTTTTTACTCCTTGGCTGGACACGTCCGGTGGTATATTGAATATTTACTGTAATGTCTCTGAAGTCTTAAAATTCATTGTATACATTATTTATTCTTTATGTTTCAGTAGTTTTTTTAAACACATTCGCTTTTTTTAATTATTTTATAATTTAAAAAAATTTTTTTTAATTTCTTTGATGTGCATTTAAATTTATTTTTTAAAATACCATAAAATTTATTTATTATGGTTTTGCTATGTGTTTTATTGGTGGTAATATATATTTTTTATCAATCAAATAAATTAGTTAAAAAATAAAAAGAAAAATATTATTACTTACTTAAATAATTAATTATTTACATGTACTGTAGTTATTATAACCAAAGTCAGATCCTGCTTTAAAGTAATGGCGCCTTATCTCGCTTACGATCTGCCATGTTCATTCTTATCTGAAAACTACGAGCGACAAGCTGTCAAATATATATGATCTTTTTAAATTTGGTTATATATATTTGACAGTTCGTAAGTTAATAATATAGTCAATCCTTTTCATAAAAATAGTACAGCGTGTTCAAATCTTGGGTGATGGGTATAAGTCATATTTGTAAATAGTATTAAAAAATTAAAATATTTCATATTACCTCTTGATATTGTTATTATTTTTAAAAAGCAAGGTAATTATAATTTTTTTTGTGTTCGTTTGGTATCCTATTTATTTTGATTTACATACGTATTTATAACAAAAAAGTAAAATAATTGTATAGGAAATATATTTTTAGTTTTGATTTTAAAATCATATCTTTGAACTGGTGAAACGAATCTATAACTCTGGCGATTAATTTAGTTTTACTTTCAATTGTCATTATTATAACCCAAAGAAAAATAGTTCACCAGTAGATAAATCTATTCAAATAGTTAGGACATAAAGAGAGCACGTAATTTATTAAGATTTTCTGCTCACAAAATCACACTATGGATTAAAAATCTACTATAATAATAGCCATTTTGTGTGTGTGTGTATGTTTCATTTATTGGTTATCTATAGAATATCTTAAAAGATACAACGCTGATTTTTTGCACGTAAGTTCAGTAAGTTTTTCTGCAGCTGTGTGCCGAATTTCAAGACGATAAGATAATATTTTCATTCATAAACTAATTAAATAAAACTATCAAATAGGCTTTATGTACAAATTATATGATTCTGTTGTTTACAGCGAAAATTTCAAATTTTGAATTTTTACAAAAAAACAAAATATGATGCTTCTAAGAAATTTCCAGTTTATGTCAGCTTGACACAAGTACCAATTTTATTTTTTAGTTGCGTTAGAAATTATTAATCACATCATTAATAACTTAAAATGCCTCTTAAAAAAACCGTCTATACACAGCAAACGTAATTAAAAAAGAATAGCACAATTGAACGTGATAAAGACTGCATCTAATAAATAACAGTGCAGTGAAAGTGATTCGTTGTTTGTGACACGAAATTTGATATTTCCTAGAATGGCTTTGCTTTCGAAATTAATATCCGGTTATTCAAAATATATGTGTACAAAATGAAATCAAATATTCATCTAATTGTCAGCCAAACATATGTTCAAACACTATTGCATCGTTCATCGAATACGTCATTTTATGACGGGCTACATTTCTAGTAATTAATAAAAGATAAAAAAAAATTTGACTATTTGGAACTTTTATTACTTGTTGCTGATGTGAAATATTACATAGGTATATGTAAATTCTCTGACTAGCAATATATCTGAAAAAAAAGTCACAAGATGTTTAATAGGCCTGCATGCCAGTTATAAATTGGTTTAATAGCCTCTTGCACTGCAAACAAATCGTTAAGACGTGCGCATAAATCCAGAATCTGCAGTCGCAGGGCTGGCGGGTCGAGCCCCCCGCGCAAAGAACATTATGGGGTGTAATTTTTTACACCCGCCCCGGCATAAGTCACCGCTCCGGCCCATAAAGCTGCGCCAGATTAGGGACGGACTGGGGAGAAGAGCGCCCTCTAAATATAGAACAAACCAAATTACTTTTACGTGTTTTGATGCACTTCTAAAATATTATTCTATTAGTGTAAAATATATAAATGTTCAAAATGTATACATTTTACGATCAATCATATCATATCAGATTTATAATATATATTAGCAATAAATTTATTATGCCAATTGTCATGCTTATTGAAAATTATTACGATTTTAAAAATCAAAAACCGAGTTGTTTTTAAAAGATTGTTACTTTGTTCGTTTTATTGTCAGCCAAATTTTTAGTCAGCGATTTGATTTTTGATGAAATATTGATGTCAAATAGTTCACCTAGTTATTATTTATCTATTTTCTATGGTTTTATCTTCTCCTTCAGACTGTCAGAATTTATGAGTAAAATCTTAAAATTCTTGAGCATGCACCGATATTTCTTAACTTGGTGTTTCGTAAATATTGCAATGTTTTCTTCAGTTGAGAAAAAACTGATAAGTTTTTTAATCAAATTAGTTTTATTGATAACATTTTATAAATCAGGTTCTAATTTTTTTATTTGTATCAATGAGTCGTAAATTTGGCCACTGTTCCCTAAAACTGCCCCTAAAATATACAAAAAAAACATTAATCACACACAATAGACTGATAACGCAAAATACCTACCTTTTATTTGTGGCATATAAAGAATATCGCATCATAAAAAATATGAATGGAAAAATTGTAGCCGTTTGAATTTTATTGCGATAAAGCCGTAAAGAGAGAAAAGGATAATGCGTGAGCCTTCCTGCCGCCTTCCGAGTCCCCCCCTGGAGCGCCATGGGCCGCCCAGGGCTACCATCGCACGGAGCACGATCGAGGATATACCTTATATGTAAAAAATATATATTTCATTAAAAACCCTTTCTATATTGTGTTATACAAATAATAAAATAATCTTTTTTAGATTGCTGGTATGAATGATATTTATATTATAAACAGTAAGGTTGAAGTTGATATAAAACATAAAATATTATAATATAAATTAATAAAGTCTATTTAATCCCAATACGTTAGTCTGTAATAAAAAAAAAACCACTGGGGACGCTGTACCCACGTGTATATTGTATAACAATTGCCGAATATGTTTTTTTTATACACACACACACACACGCTAATTAGCCTTAGATTTGATATTTTTTTAGACTACAAATCTATCTTGTAGAACATGGACTCAAGTCCGCGTGTTACGATGCTGTCGCGTATAATAAAGCTCACTCTGTGATTAAAAAGTCAATGAGGTTTTTGAATAATGCATACAAGAATATTTAAGATCACAATAGGAATTCCATGTATTTGAAATTCAATCTAATTCATTAATTAGAAAGTGTTTCTTTCTATTAGTCCCATTTCCTATAAGTTGGTGTCAGATGGTCACCCCAGGCCCGGCGCCGGTGATTCCCTTAAGTTGCGTAATATAACAAACACCCGCCGGAGCATTAGTCAATTTTTAGTGACTTATCGGCATCGAGCCCGGGCCTATTCGCGTTTTATTTAGCCTGAGAGATTAGTCCAGTTCACCGGAGGCCAAAGGCCATTGTTGTATGAAACATTGCCGGGATGTGAATGTGTAACCTTATTATTCAGTGAACTTTGCTATAGTCGGCAGATTTTTGATTTATCACTGCAGCTGAAAATGTTTTTAACATACTTTTTTTAAACGGTCCAAACGGCGCTTCGGTGCGTCCATTTATAACATTGGCATGCGTGTATTCAGAGACTCCTTTTATTTGCGTATATTTACGGTTTTTATTTAAAATTTATGATTTACAATACAAATACTAGCCGTACCGTGATACCATTATCGCATATCAGCTTTGACAGGAGCAAGATAAGCGTAAACCAAAGTGATCAATCAAATCAAAATCAATTACGTTTACAATTTACAATCTTTTGAAGATGCCACTAACCAAAATTTTCACAGATTGAAATGACACACATTCTTATCAACCGGTGCACGTCTATTCAAAATGTGATTTAATTACTTTAACAGCGTATTTTCATATATAATTTGTGATCCTGGTTCTGTTTCCAATGTAATACACGTGAGTGTATCCACTTCTCGAGTCAGTAACTTCCCGGCTGACCCTTCAGTCCCTCAGTAGTTCCCGGGTCCCTCTGGATGAGTAAATTTATCCAACTTTATTTGGGGCAATATATTTTCATATGACATCTACTTTTCTTTATTTTTGTTCGCTTACAGCTTACACGCTTATGCGATCAATTTTATTACCGTTTTCATACATCGGCACTTCGAAATAACTTTTACAGTCAAATAGAAAATTCGTAATTCACTCAGTAAACGTGATATTTTTAAATTATTGTATAAAACTAATTTCAAATAAGTATTTTTTTTACTCAGTTTGTTTTTGCGCGCAGATAAATAATGAAGGGGCTCAAATCAATCATAAAAGTTAACTTAGTGTGAAGCTATTATATTATTATTGTCACATACTATCAAATATTTTACTTTATAACATATGGTTTTTAAATTATGTGAATAACTTTTTTTTTTAATTTCATGAAATTCATCACTAATACTGTATTATTATTACCGACATATGTTAAATGCCCAACGTATTTTTTTTAAAATTATTAAACAACTTTTTATATTTAATAAATAAAATTTACGTACACGTATAATCCATATTATATTTAGCTGCTAAAATTTAAAAATTTCGAGCACATTTTACATAAATATTTCATGACGCATAACTATGTAAGCTGGCTTAAAAAAGGACTTGGCACGCTGACTTACAATATAAATTATTAAGCACTTTTAACAACAACAAAAAAATAACGTAATAGCACTCACTAAAATTATCAATGACGACAGCATTACAAAATAAAAGGAGACGCCGTCCAGGCTTTTAGCAGCACTCACCTGGGCGCTTGATTACGGTGACGGCTGCAGCCGGCAGGTGGGCCGGAGGGTGAGGGGATGAGAGTAGGCGCTCGGGGGCTCCTCGCCAATCACTTTTGTAAAGTACTCCGCCCCGCCCGGGGGACCCTGCCGGTGAGCACCCGCTGGAATGCATATTGGGGCTGCATTTTCGAGGATTACGCTTTGGTGTCACTTTAAATAATGCATATCACATCTGACATGCCTGCATCATTCTCCGTTTCAACTTTGTAACGTTCAAACAAACATTAAAAAATATATTTATAATGTGATAGTTTTCTAACTGTACAAATCACCGTATCTCTTTCTTGTTTCAAACACTTTCACAACACAAATATCTAATTATGAAAAAAATGTAATTGCATATTATGTGCTTTAATGCAAAAAAAATCTTAGCTACCTTTTTTAATTTTAATACTTAAAATATTTTTATTTATTAAAATGTATACAAATATCACGCTGAGTGATTAATTCAAACGAACCCAAAACCCACAAAGAAAAAAGAGCTCTGTTGAAAACATTTAGATATCGGATGTATAAAATATTCCTTAATATTATACATTTCTCAATAAAACAATACAACAACGCAAAATAAATCGATCTTCTCAGAAAATTAAGGTCTTTGTAAATGTATGAAACAATTATTTACTTATACTTTAAACAATTATATTTTTAGAATAAGTGATTTACGTAACCATACGTCATAAATACCTTTACAATTTAATATTTATAATTCAATCTTGTAAGCTAAGTGGAAGATTTATATTGATTATTTTTTTTTAACTTTGCTTGTTCAATTAGTGAAGTATAGTTTATTCCGTATTCAAGCAAGTCGAAATAAATCACAATGAATTATTAATTTTGATTTTCCTATGATGTATATGGTGAATTTCATTATTTTATATTATCAAACAAAATAATTTTTTTGAATTCAACTTATTTATATTTGCTATTTACATTTTTTCTATCAAATGTTTTCATAAATTTAAAAAAAATTATTTTAAACATTTCTGTTTCGATTCACAAGAGAATACCGATACATTATTTTATACATCTATAACTTCTGGCGCGCATAAAAATATATCTTCACCTTCCAGAGAGTTACTAAAGATAAATGATTCTAGATTATTTTGTATACAAAATTAATCGTAAAAGGGTTAGATTTATTGTGGCGCCCTAGAATTGATTAATAATGTATGAAAAATATATCTTGCTCTATTACAAACAAAATGTGAAACTATCACTCTTGCTTCTAGTTTTATCTGCTTAATATATTGCTGGATGCTGAATAGCTGACACTTATTAGCATATTGAAAAAAGGGAAGCTTTGTTATACTATATTTATAATATGTTTTTATACCGTTATAACTAACTTGTTTATTACTTGCAGTATGCTTTATAAATAAAATAAAAACGTTTGATCGTTCAACGGTTAATTATTATAATGACCCCATAATGACTCGTGTAAATTATCAGTCATATGTTTGAATATCATCGGGAATATGCGTCCATACTTGGTCAGCCATTAATTATAAATAATCAGTTTCCAGTGCGTCATTAAATGTAATTTATTCAATTTCATATTTTTATCATCCAGCGTAACACTTCAACGTATATGATAAATGTTTAACAATGTTGATTTGAAATATTCAGAATAAATCATTGAGGTTTATTTTTTAATAAACGAAGAGCGGTCAAATACAGGCGACGCGTACGGATAATTTAGCGCAAGTGATGGCCATAATTAAAATTTCTCTTTTTTTGTTCTCTTCACTATAAATCACACGCCCAATCAGGTACACACTAGTCCATTGCTAATAGTTTATTTAAACTTTAATTAAAGTCGTTTTTTATTTTGTCTCTGTACATACTTGTTTTTATGGAGCGCGTAATAAAAAATGACCGTTCAAAACTCAAATATATGAGGGAACATTTATAATACGCTTAGAGAGTTATCTCGTTTTCCAGGCGACCAACATTTATGCAAGGGAAAAACCCTTTTCGGAATAAAATCAAACCGTTCTCCGTGTTCAAAGTACTAGTTTATGTACTGCCATTATATGGATATGGTTATATATCAAGTAATAACATCTATCATGTACATAAAAAATCGCTACCTGTGCGTCACTTACTTTTTATGCTTTCGAGCAGGTCAGCGTCAAACGGATGTGCTAAATTTGAAGTTTTTTTCTCAAAACCCAACGTTTAAATGGGTGTGTATAATGCAGTGATTATTTAGTTAATTCTAGGTATATTTTTTTTAATTTACTTGTAAATAATGTGAGTTTTATCTTTATTTCTAATCCCTTTCTCGGACAACTTTAAAAGATGTGCGTCTTGTATACTTGCCTTATAGCAACATACGTTCAAAATTTATTTGGAGCATGCCCAGTTTTGAAAACAAATTTTAATGAATTCTTTTTACTTTGTTATTAAAAAAATATATTTTCTATTTCGCATCTTCGGCTGCCAACTATTATCTCCATATCGTAGACCAACTCAATTTATTATAAATTTTTTCAACTCGTTTATTTTTATTTATTACGGAAATCTATTTTTAATGCATTATAAAGTAGACATAATATGATGTAAATATATCCTGAAGTTCTCATAAAAAGCTGGACTTTGCAAGTAACTGCCTACACGGGCGCAGCCGCCTCCCTAAATGCTTTAAGTTTCGCCACGTCTCGGGGAGATTTGCCTGCCGACCAGTAAAGTAATTGGAAAAACTTGGCTCAAGAGAGGAAACCCTAAGTCTCCCGGCTTACTTCACTCCGGATATTAAGACTACAGTACATGCCGATTTTATTTCGCTGGTTTTATTAATCGCTCATTTAAATTTTGAGTTTACGTTTAATTTCTTATTTACCCATAACAGGCTGGTTTCATTTGTAATAATATATATTTTAACAACAAATTAGAATAGTCCAATGGCTTAGTAAGATATTATGAACATTCTAATCGGTTTCTTATATTTAAGTCATTTTTTTATATTTTTACTTTTAGCCAAATTTTATTTTCTGTCACGTTTTTACGTTAAAATGAATCAAATAATTTACATAATTTCTGTGTTTTTAAGCGCGTATGTACAATTATTTACAAATTAATCAAATTACGTATTTGAAAAAACAAACAATAAAATACATATAATATGTGATGTTAGGACCTTATACATTACTTCAATCTCATTTTTCAGAAACGTTCTTGTTATTTCAAAATAATTTTTCATTTATGCACATTAGTAAAATTAATAAAAAAGTATCGAAGGCGCATATTCAGACGAGGGTAGGTGGAGGTGTAGAATATCCGAACCCCCCCCCGTACCCTCATCATTTATTCCCCACAAAGCACGTCTCCACACTATCTGCGCCCATCTCGGCCGACTTTATTCACTCCTTACCCAGGGAAGAACCTTTATTTGGCAAATCTACATATTTAGATCGGGATTGTTTATAGCTCGCATTGTGTGCGTACCGCAACTGATTTTGGGCTCATTTTTGAGGTGATTTGGTTTTTTGTGCGTCGTTCTTTCTCGTTTCGATTATGTGATGATTCAAAAGATATTTTTCTTTAAAATAATACTCGTCTTTTGGTCACTCACAAAATGTATAACAAGTTTGATAAAATAGAATATCATATATTTTCCGAAGTTTATTTTATTACAAAAAAAACTATCAAACTTTTCAAATAATAACTAAATTGAGCTCCCAAATCATTTGTTTGAGCGGCTTAGTAAAAAAAAATTATTAAACCTTTTAGGTTTTATTTGGCGAAGCGTTTTTTTTAAATTTTACCTTAAGTTATTTCAATCAATCAAATTAATGAAGTAGACTCACGGTCTTACGCAGTGGAGTATGGCAATGGACTCTTAGAAGGCGAAGTACTGAAACAAATCTTGCAGCACATACTAAAATTACACGATATACTTAAATCTGTAAAGTGTGACGAGTAGAGCTTGTAAGCCATATCCTCGTGCATAACGCCCACCGCCCGTAATAGTCGCGGTCAATTAGCCGAGAGTGTGGCGCGGCCCGGGGCTGTTTGCACGGAGCCTCCGCGCGCCGGAACAGAGCCGCGAGGGACGCCCGGTAAACAAACACCCTTGGATGGTTACCGCTCGCCTCCAATAAAGTGCTAACGACTTTAGGGTGGGATATTGAAGCTGGAAAATTAATCGTACAGTTATATAACACTTCTTCATATTGAAAATTTCCCGTGATTATAATAATTTTCAATTTTTATTTTCACGTTATAATTTTTTTTTGATACTTATCCTATTCAGATCCACTTATTTTCACTGAATTTTATAACCACTAAGATACTTCTGTACGCCTACTTTGAGAAAGTGTTTCTACACTTGAATATATATTTACTGATATAGGCATCATATAAAAAGCGTTTAAAGCGATAATTATAAATAAACCATTTTAAATATTATAATATTTTAGGCTAATAATGTGCGTATCATTTTTTGGTGCCTTACAAAATAACCAACTTTCGCTTTAAAGAAAAAATAATATTTTGGCAATTTTGTTCTTAGTTGATTGAAATTCTTGGTACGTTTCTACTGTTTGACAAATATCAATGGGTGAAACTACTTTTAAAAAATATTAAAGAATTGAGTATTTCGATCGACACTACGCCCACGAGAGTGCAAGGGCTTCAATTCTAAAGCCATAGTCGTTCATCGTTCATCTTTCACACTATAACGATCTAAACTGCTCCTCTCCAGTCAACAGCGATACATTTTTCCCTCTCGGGAGCACGCGACAGTATCTCTCCATCCAGACAGTGAGAAATGATGGGACAGAAAAACAGCAGCCCGAGTAGCGTCAAGCCCTCGGCGGGGACAAGACCCGCTCTGACAGCTCGGAGATACACAAACACAATTTGAAACGATCATGCTGGGAATTAATGATCCGCTGAAGGGTACACACGTCGCGCCGCGGCGGGGATGCGTGCGACTTAAGAAAGTGTCATAAATACCAGCCGCAATTAGCTCTGGTGCTTGGTTTTGTCACGGCTGAATTGGTAGTATTTTATTAAACTGTTTGAAGGATAATATTGTATGTTTAAGTTGCAGTTATTTACTTAGCATATTACACAAAAATAGGATGTTTGCTTAAAATATGTTAGTATCAAAAGCATGTGAAAGAAAAATTCACGAACACAAACAAGTTTAAGAGCATCTTATTTGAAATCCTCGGTTTTGGGTGAGTTGTTTGATTGCGTGTGTACAATAAATCAAGGCTGTCTTGCGCCAATTATGAAATATTTTAATATAGATATTATTTAAAATCACTGTTGTTTGGTATTAATTAAAATTTCTATAGTTTTTTTTTTTAATACTGATTAAATATTTCCATCGAATTATTATAGATTTAAAACTTTATGGACACGCCACCAATTTTTTTATCAACCGTTTAATATTCCTTGAAATGACTGGGTAGCTTTTTAAAATATATAAAAAAATGTTTATTCTGTTTTTAGACGGCGGTTTTGAATAAAGGTATTCTTATGTGATTTAAAATAAATAAAATAATATGATAGAGTACCAAGTGCTATCCGCGCAGCCACACGATCCATCTTACGGAACTACCCACCGGTTTGTTGCCCCGGTATGACACCTTGAATGATTGTTTTTCATCTCCATACACTAATCTTGATTTAAATAAATTTGAGCCAAAGTCACATTACGTACCTGCCTACATCACATCTTCCTAGTAATTATCTAATTATACACAAACTTCAGTGAGTCATGAAACCAATTATACTTTGAAAAATTATATGTCACCTTGCTTTGAGTGTACCGACTTTTGGCTGCCTTCCAGCTAAACTGACAAATTACTCCTGCTGAACTCTTACAATAGCAGTTTTTAATAATTCTATTATATAAATATAAAAGATAATAAATTTTCAACTGTTATAAACTAATATAGATATTTCTTTTGGGATATTTGAATTAAGTCATAAAATTCATCTAAAGTTTTCGGTTAACCAATCGTTTCTTGTATTGAGTTTGTTCGAAGTGTTTTCGACTCCCTGACCTACCCGCAGTTCTCGTTGTTTTGTGAAGTAATAAAACATAAGTTTTTGCCATTCGATTCTCGAAGAAGCGCAATAAGACAAAGTTAGCTTAACTATGTCAAACTTTCTCCGAACTCGCGCTTTCTAGCACATACTGGAGCTTTCCGAGAGCAACCAGTTGGAAAGGTTAATAATGTAAGTTAGGCGATATTGGACAAAGATAAAACCCCGCTTATTGGTTATAGAACAATACTTAGGAATGATTTTATTTGAAGTCAACATCCCCTTGCGTACTATAGTTTGTTTTTATATTCTCCACTAAATCTGCATTCTTACTAAAAGAATGCAGATTTTTTAATTTCATTTACTTGCTGAATTTGGTACAATAATTTTATTTTTATACAATCAATTTCTGATGTTAGTAACTGATTTTTTTTATTACAATATCATAATACTAAGTTAAGAAATCTTACTAAAATTTATGACCTCTGTGTTAAAAACATGTATGTATACAATTCAAAATATACAACGACCAGATTACTAATACCCTATATCTCACATTTATTAATTTTTATGTTCATATATGTAATACCTCGTACTGTCAATTTTCTCTTAAGAACATTATCACAACAATTTTTTTATTATAATAAAGTTGGAAAACCGCTTCTAGAATAATTGAATACACTTCAAAAATAAATATTTTTTACTGGCTTTTTCTTTGTGCTAAATAGAAAATTCACCAAATATACAACTTTTTCTAAATATCTTACAGATACATACAACCTTGAATATTTTTTTATGTCTATATTATTTTACTTGCATTAAGTATAAGCATAGAATTTTATAGATACAATATAACTGATATTCTTACATGGTATGATATAAAAGTTTTTTTTATAGAGGCGTAGTAATAAACGTGTAGAAGTAATCCCTTACTGTAAAGAAGCCCACTTTTATTATTCTAAAATTAAGTATAGCCACGCAATAATAAATGTTCTTCACCAAATATGCATTTGGAAATACAAACACCTTTTCGAGTATTCTAATGTTGTAAATGCTTATCGTTACGAGCAAAATTTCACAATTATAATTCGACATTTATTATTTAATCCCTATAATTCTATCTTATCATTCATTCTTATCATTTGTCTTGTTGAATTACTACCATAATCAATTTTGTATTATCACTCCTGTACTTGTGTACTTGCTGCTCTGAGAGGAATTGGAAGGAGAATATTGGGGGGATAGAAGGGATGTTTCCCTTAACAGCCAAGACAATAACTTCAGTTAGATAGGGGAGGGAAAAGGTCAGTTTATACTCTACGAAGAATGATATTTAAGGCAAATTTATCTTTATTTCTTTATTTGGTGTTTTTCAAATAGTACTTCTAGGTATTTCTGAAAAAAAAACTATTGATTAAACATTTACAAAATTCACATTAAATAATAAACGTATTTTGCATTGCGTATCAGCCACATTGATAAATAGTATTGTTCGAATAATAGATCTGATCGAATAGTGGTTAGCACGGGTGCTTACCATTTCTGAATTTCCATGTTTACAGCTTGTGGCGTATATTTTTAAAGTCCTAAAAAAACATTACCTACAATAAGACACATCCAAAATTTATATGAATTACAGGTTTTTTTAATAAAAATAAATGTCATTATTATCATGCACGGGCCCTCGCAGAGCGGTTTTGCCGGCCGCCCGACTTCCCTCCGCAAGGCCACGCCGGCTCTGCAACTGTTGCTTGAATAATTTATAGCCCAATAAATCATAGTCAATTCAGGCAGCCTCTATGATATATTGCATTCCATTTCCGCCAATAAGTTGTTTTAATTGCAAACCCGGAGCGTGGACGGCTCTTGTGCGGCGGCGGGAGCAGTGACGTGACCGGCGTCTATTTATCTTTGATTGTTTTGCGTTGTCTTTGATAAGAAGAATCCAATTTTGTTATGTTAATAGATTGAATTCACCGGCAGGTAGCGTTATCTGATAGTAGACTTGTTTTACTGAGCATCAGCCGTATAAAAAAGTCCTCTATTTATTTTTCTGGCCGGAAGAATATAAGAATAATATGAATAAATAACATATGATAACATGTAATTATTTTAATTACATGTTTTTATTGTCAAAAATTGCGTATATCTACATTCAACCCTTACTTTTTTGTATCTATACTTAGCTTCTATGAAAACTAAAATATGATAATTTTGTAGTTTTAATATAAAAGATTTTCAATACTAAATTTTTGAAATTAGTAATTTGATTTGAATATTTTTTCTATGCGTATGGACGCGTTAATAAATAAATTATTATGACGCTATCGTTACGAATCTATACATATTTGTTTTTGCGGTTAGTTGGTGAGCTTTACGAATAAGTAGAAGGCATCGATTTTATCATAACAAACGTGGACGGATTAAATTATATTTATGAGAAGGGCCGTGTGTCATTGTGCTTGCCTGGCAAGAGCGCCGCGCGGCTTAGAGCACCTGTTCTATGAAGTTTATTTACCTCAGAACACTAAATTTACTAAGCATACCGTTTAAAATTTAAACCCAATTTATAGCAGGGGAGTGCACCCTTCCGGGGGCTGCGGCTAGACTGTCGAGTGCAGTTATTATGATCAATAGCGCAAAATTTTCTAACACTTTTATCATGTTTGAATATTTGTTCACGCTTTCACTTTTGAAGATTTTACGAACAAATATTTATTGGTATTTAAATTAATTAACAGCAAGATACAACATAGTGTTTCAAAGTCAGCTTGAAAGGATAGACTGAGTTCACTTCTGGCCTATGTGTTTGATTTATCATTCAAAATTGAATTTTACTATAATACAATAGTGCATAATTGTTTTTTTTCTTGTGATAAAATATCATTCTTGTAGTAATCTTTTTAAAGTAAATTTCGTCTATAGAAATCAGCTAAACAAACTTTTTTTTTAACAGAAATTATGTTTATTTTAACCAATTTTTTTATAATGTTAATGAAATTAAATATGAAAAAAAAAAAGAATTGTTATTTGCAATAAATATTTCAGTTTGATAACAAATTGAATTTTCATCAAATCCAATAAATTTCTACTTTTACATCTCTTATATAACAAACTTTCGCCAATCAACGCTCAATCTAAAAATGTTTAAACTACAATGAAATGAAAATATAATAAAATGTTAAAACAAATAATATAATTAATATGAAATAACAAAGATCTTTTCATAAAATATAATATTTTAAAACTATTTCAAACAAAATTCTAAAAATTCAATAGATGTTTTGTAAGTTTTTATTGCCAAATAATATTTATTAACTGATAAAGTCATAGCATTTTTTCTACTTAATATTATTATTCTTATAATTTATGTAATACTTACTTACAGAATTAAGTCTGGTTGAAATCATATATAAAAAATATTTTATCAAATATTTATTCGTATGTTATGATTCCCCTAACCCAAAACCATTCATCAAAAGGACTTAAAGTTGTTTATAATAATAATAAAATTTATATTTTTACTAAATAATGAAAGGATAAATTCAATTTACTTGAAATAATGGGAAACACAATTGCTATAATATTATTTATTATTAAATGCTTTACAGTCCATAACATTTTATAGGCTTTAGGTGTGATGGTCGCGTGTTACTTCAGACGCTAGTTTAGTAGTGGAATTACACCTTGTTATATGGCAATTGTTTGTGTTTAAATATGTTAGCAAAAATATTTATATGGAGAGAAACAAAATAATTGTTCCTTTTAGGCTGCTTCTCAAAAAAAATATTCATACAAAGTCACAAAATTGAATTGTGCTTACAAGAATAATATAACATTAAAATACCTTTGAATACGTCTGCCAATATTTTAATTCATATTAATATAAATATAGTAAATCATTTATTTTTAAATAAAACTATGTAAATGTTCCGGGACTATAAAAACTTTTAAAACGGTAAACGATATGGTTTGTATGTTAATCAAATCGAACACAACAAGATAAATTTATTCTACCTCAGTACTTAATTTATTTAATAACAGTACCGTAAGGTCTGGGTGATTTAAATTTAAATGAATACATAAATCTATAGTTTCGATTCAGTTGCTTTTAAAATCTGAATTTACCCCAAGTTTCCAAAGCCTTGAAAAAGTTTTGAGTATTCCAAGGGGGCCAGGGGCGTATTTTGGATGAAATGTGGCACATTTATTTAATCCACACAATAAAACATCGTTACGGCACGCTGTGGCACACACCTCGGTGGGCATGCCGTGCCATTCCCGCCACGTTCGTGCCAAAGTCCCAATAAATATCCACTTTTTATATTTTTTCATCCCTTTCTATTTTATAATGGATACCGCCAAATTTTCCTGACAGCTTTTTTTGCTATCGATTATTTCGCGGACAACAATAGCCCGGAAAATGCGAAAATGAAAGTAAAGGATCTTTGTATTTTGCGATAAAAGATTTTCAGATTTAGTTTATGGGCGAACTTTCAACGAAATATTTCAACTCGGTAAAATATTGGAAAATAATAATACAAGCGCGCTCTATTATATTCGGTTTATTTTTATAATATAAGAACGCTTTATAATATTGTATTCAATATTATAAAATTCCAAGAATATCTCTCACCTGTTTTGAAATACTCGTACAATAATAATACCTCAAATATATTTTTAAATATTTTATTAAAATAATTTTTATATTTTCACAACTACAAATTATTTAAAGAATAATAATATGGAGTAATTCAAATTTTTAAATATAAATAATTAGCTTAAATAATTAGAATTATTTTATGATGTATTTTTTTCACTATCTTCGTTTCACTATCTTATTATAGTTACTTGCTTATAATAAATAATATTTCTTAAGAAATTATCTGATTGTTTGGGTTATTTATATCGCGGATTAATAAATTGATTATTTTTTTTGATATTTTACATTTTTTTGTTTATAAAAACATTTACTTTATACTTTTGATGATTTTCCAGTAAAAAACCTAGCAATTCCCAATTATAAAATAAATTCTGAACAATTACAATTACTTTTTTCTACATACGACCTATAAATGAGTTGCGGCAAATATATATTTTATTTAGCTTTTGGTGTAGGAAGAGCAAACAAACTTTAAAATAAAATACAATTTTTTTTTTTTTTTAATATGAAACATAATGAACGGATAACAAGCATTATTTTGTACTTTATTAAATTGTACTTTATGTAAACTGTACAAAACAATAGCTGAAATTTTGAAACTGTGCTAGAAATTCTGTTTTTTTTAATAAAATTAATTTATAATAGTACGTACCTGATTCTTTGAAAAAAAATCACAATTACCCTTAAATAGCATGTACTCTCTGCAAAAATATTCTCTTTCAAGATCGCAAATAGAACTTAAAGTGCGCGTGCATTCTGGATAGGCTGCAACCTATTTGCCTTGCCAGGGCTTCAAAGCGAGGGCCCCCGGCAGAATAGCCTTGGGGGGTTATCTGCGGCCCTCGAGATGTCAAAAAGATCCGATCAGGAGGGTGTGGGCCGCGGCCCTTCAGTACAAAGCCCCGCCGATGCGACCCGCCCGGGAAAAACTGCCTTCATTATTTCCTTGTTCTAACTGAAGAAGGGTAAATAATTTAAATGTGGAATTGCTTCGGTTTGTGGATGTGGGATGACGTGATGAATGCCAAATGAACGAATGGAGGAATCCAACCTTTGCAGGTAGCCGATACCATCAGCGTAAAGAGAATATTGTAACATTACAAATATAAATAAGGTAACTGGCCAACGTTGTCAATAATCCTAATTTTCTTTTTTTGAATATTTATAACTAGATTCTTTTATATAAATTTATTTGTTTTCATTAAATTAAATTTATTTATTTATAATTACTAAACGGAGACCGTCCAGCCTCATTTTTAATACATACTGTCTGTCTACAATGAACGGTTGTCGCACGGCTGCAGTTAACACTTCACATGAAACTGCATTTAGTCACATAATTATTTCTAAAATTTACAGAAATTACTATATGACATTAAAAATATTTTTTTCCGAATACAATATTGTGACTTTAACAAAACAACAGTTTGAACAAATATAAATTGTTAATAATTTTTGACACTTAACAAATAAACATCAGTAGAAAAACTTTTTAAATTATACTTAAAAGTACACAAGGAAAAAAACAACCCCTTTGTATAATTGAATCCCTCACGATACAGTAAAAGTATTCCGACTTGTTGGTTGATTCACCTATAGTAGAAGAGATGGGACTCATTCGCTTATTGATATAAAAGATACTTAAACCTGGTAAAACAGTCATGAGGAAAATTTCTTGCTAGAAATAAACTAGACTGTGCTCGTAGAACTCCCCTAGTCTCATATTCAAAGAGAAAAGGTTTCTACAAAATTAGTACAATAACGTTACATCACGGAGCTATTGGCGTGCCGTACACGTACAATTATGCTGAACGATCAAACAACACATTCGTGTCACGTTCTAATGGCGTTTTTACATTTAACCGAATATAATAATTTTCCTTTACTTTTTTTTAAGTGTATGAACAGCCGGTACAAGTAGATTAACAATATAGAGCACAGTCACGTTGGTACCGAAGTATTTTCGGAAAATGAAACTACAAATATCATATGCAATGCATGCGCTATCACATCCTCGGCAGTAGGTTTTGCTAGACGTCCAGAGATATTTTTTCATTTTCTTTTCCCTAGTCGGCGAGCCTCCCTCAAGGAAGCGCGGCGTCTTCAGAGACGGTTGTCGGAGGAGCGTGCCCTATCAGCCGATTCACTCTCTCCCCCCACTTTAGTTCTGGTGTAATTTTCCACCCCTCCATGATGGCTACTCGAATCTGGTATATGAACGAACCCCTATGCAATTTTATTCCGAATTTTTCACTATTCATCTTGCACTAGGTGTACCAAAAGAATTTTTGTCGAATGCTTTACTTACCACGCGTCTGAGTGGGTATTATATTTGATGCCATTTTCTTTTTATATAAAAATTATTTTTTTGAAATCTGCTGCGCCAGACTTGTTCTTTCAAAAACACAATATCAACAAATCTGCGTAGTTAAAATTGCTTATTCGCAAAAGAGAAAAAAAACTCCCTTGTCATAAAAACTGGCCCTCGTATGTTTATCGTTTACAAAGGCATATATTATTAAGTTCGCTTCTGACTGCCATTTCATGGGTCTTTCATATTTATATTTCATTCAGCGATTCACTTACAATAACAGAATGTATCGCCGGCTCAGGCCCTTCAAGTTGTTTCGTTCTTGAATAGAGAATCGGTTTTGTTATGAGTTTCACAAACGGCATGGAAACCCGGAAAGCCCTCCGCTTTGTTAGCGGGCCTGAGAAGCCGACGGGAGGTTGCTCATACATTTCCACGGAGTTATGGATTTTGCTGAGAACCTTTTAGATAAAATTTTCGTCTTTAATATTTTCGTTTTTGTATTTCGATGCGAAAAATATGTGAAATATCAACCGAGTGAAAATATACGCTTCATCGGAATGATAGAATAATTTGTATCGCAGTTCCCTTTCTTAAAAGCACCTCGCTTGGCTGTGCCTAAATATACATGCAAATATACATACACACACACACACACACACATATATATATATATATATATATATATATATATATATATATATATATATATATATAAACTATTTGTACAAATTAAAGCAAACCCTGAAAAACTGTAGTTATCATGAAATAGAATCACTGTGTCATCACTTTACATCCATAACTTCCGGTAACTTCAACTTAGCTTGGTTTCACTTATTATATTAAGATCGTCTTTGTACTTAAACCACCTCTTTATGAAAATTAACCTTCTGTAAATTATAATACTTACAGATTTTTTTCTTGCGATATTATTTTCAATTTTCCATTAAAAACAAAGGTCGTAAGCAGCTTAACTTTGACTGGCGTGTGCATGCAGTGCCACTGAAGTAGATCAATCAACAGGGGTACGGCGGTGCAATAACATTATGTTTGATACTAGGTACTGGGTACATACCCGGCTACTAGGTAGGTAGGTACGGCACTGGTATATCACGCATGCTTAATTCATGAGCGTCTGCTCCCTGCCGAGAGGGGCGAGAGGCGAAGGCCGAGGGGCGAGATATTATATTCCAGAATGTTCCGTGACCGGTATATATTTTTAGAGGTGTAAGATATTTCGGGGATTGGACTTATGGGTGGATTTGGAAAATTGAAAACTCGCCATGTAACATAAATTGATAGTATTTTTATACACATATCATACGCTCAATAATTTATTTTATACAATAAAATTACATCTATATGTTCGATGATAATATTTTCACTAATGTCAGCAATATGTTTAAAATATTTTTGTACATTTAATATAATATATTATATTTATTAAACTTATAATTCAAACATTAACAAACAATGGATTTATTTATTAGCTGACATTCACTTTGATAAAGTTAAGTCGTGGTTTTGATAAAAATTTGATACATATACCATACATTTTTTTAGTTTATATATTGAAATGGATTTTGTTATTTGATGTATAAATGCTTTTTGATTTTAAATTAATACTTTTGATGTTAAATTTATTTATCAAAAACTAAAATAAACAATATTTAATCGTAAAGTAATAATTACTTGAGAACTGTGCATCTATTTATAATAAGGCATTGGCTACTGGTTTCGTCATGGTATACGCTCGTTTAATATTCATTTGTTTATGCTGTAGTCCTCTCAGACCATGAAAAACATATTTGCTATATATTTTTTTAATATTTGCAATAACAAAAAACCAACACTTGACAAGTTATAAAAATCTGTTTAGCATTTGCAGCACAGCATAAATTTTATCAGTTTATTTGTTATGAACATAGAATTTCGCAATTTATAAAAGGCAGTAAAATAAACATTGAATCTTACAATATCCCAGTGTCTCACATTGTTATGTTGACAATAATTAACAAAATTATAGATTTTTAAATCAAAACTAGCTTTTTGATTCACTCAATAAAATAGCGATTATGGCAATATATTTAATTGCCTTTGCATGTATTTTATTTCATGTCGTTTGCTATTTAAACGGAACGTGTTAGTTTATTATAGCTGTTGGGTTTTTTAAAGCGACTAGACTAAATTTTCAAGCAGGAGTTCATTTGTTTTACAAAATATTTGTCCTTAAGTTTTGTTCGTTATATTGTGCCATTGAAAATATTCACTTGAATACATTTTCTGACAATTCAACGTCGTCAGGCTTTCACTACCCAAAAACCACTATATGAAAAAAAAAAAAATACAGAAACACTATAATATTTTGAAGCGTTGCGTTGCTTAAATTTCAATAAAACATAATTACAACTTTCATCAATCTTCCTCAGAAATTAATTCGTGGATTACGTCCGGCAGCACCCTCTTCCACCTAGAACCACATTAACTTGTCAATCACCCCGTCGCGGGATAGGCAGTGACGCGTCCATCCATCAAGCAAACGGCGGATGACACCCGCGCCCGCCCTCGGGGAGCACCGCGCCTCGCGAGATGGGCGTAAGGGTAGCGCTTTATGGCGATATGTTTACACGTAACTTTATAATTACTTTTTTATGGAGTATTTATTTTATGGACAAATTTAAAACAACACTGTCGTAGGTGCAGGTACTTAGTGGCAAAATATTAAGGGCCATGTTAATGTAATTACGCTCTACTCTTCGTTATTGGTTTAGTATCGCATAATTATATCTGCTTCATTATGTGTATAATTAAAACGAGACGATAAAGTAATACTGTAGGCGTAGGGGGTCGCAACACGAGTTTCTGTTCCAAAGGGACAGGTACGTTACCAAAAACGACACCTGACGTTTGTTTTGAAAATTGATTGAAAGTACTCAAGTATTTAAAGTATCAGAAAATATGTATTATATATAATTACTTTTTTGCGTAAGTTAATAAAGTAAAAACTTTTATTATTCTAAAAGCAAAACGTGAAATTGAAACAAATTCTAAAATTTTCTTTGATGTAAGAATATTTAAATGCTGATGTGACAATAACATTTTTCTAACTGCTATAAATTGAGTCAGTTTTTTAACTAAAAAACTCGATTATTTCTTATTTACCCTTTTATTATAAATAACGTGTTCGCTTTAGAAGATTAAACTGCTATTAAGTCTAAGTGATAAGATACATTTATTTATATAATAGAGCACATTCATTAATCATTAAATATTCACGGCGATCATCAATAGCAGGCTCTGAGAAATACGGCGCATGGGAGACTGAAGTAAGACATACTTCCCCATCCTCAAGAGAAGCAAGACCCATCACTCCTACGTTACAGCACAAGATCCACCCCTGGCGAGGTGACCTAGGGGCGGAGATAGGAGATGATATTGCCCAAATTATAAAAGAAAGCCTTCCATCCCCAATGTCATTACCGAGGCTGCGTGCACCGCCGATGCGCTTTTGACTCCCGTGAATGACACTATAGAGATGATTCATCCATTGTATACTTTTAGCCAGGGACAACATCGCCGCCTTTAAAAATAATGACACGCGTCATTATTCTGCCTGCAAAAATATAAAATGACAGCACGCGGCGCCTTTATGGGGGTTGAATAATATTTTTTATAAATTTTTAGGTTCTTTTCATATATTTTAACGGTTTTTGTGTATAGTGGTTTGATATTTTTACTTTACAAATAAATCACTCTTTGACAGTGATTCGATGGAGTCTGACTGTTCAAAAAATAATTATGTACAAACACTCACGAATCGGCTTGAATCCAAAGTATACCAAAACTAACAGCATAGGATTTTTTTTATGTTGATACTTTGCTACATCGGTAAGAGTACTCTAGTAGAGAGGAGAACTGTGATATTTCATAAAGAAAACCATCTACACTAATATAAGAAACACTAACTACCGATACCACAATGCGCTAACTAAGCCATGTTATAGCTCGTGGTATTTATAAATGCATGCAATAAATAAGATATCTGGTAACCTCATTGACTCACTTTTTATGACTATCAAATTTCAATCTAATATTATAACATTAAATGCTCTTTGGAAAAACTGAATTTTTATTATTGCGGTGTTGCATGCTTTCCCCTCCAGCTTCTAACATTTTCCATTGATATTAAATAGTAAAAAAGTTAACATGAATTTGTTTAAATAATGTTTTCAGGATCCAGATTTAAGGTCATGAAAATGTGGTTTTGGCATTTAAAATAAATTTTATTTAAAATAAAAACCATATTCATATTCGAACTTCGTTAATTCAACAATGAAAAGTTTCATAGTTAGCGTCCTCCTAGTAATCTGATAGAGGTTTGTAAAACCACTGTGATCACTAATACCTCTTCCATTAGATAAATCAGAAACTTTTACTCCTGCAATATCGATCGTTCTCTAAAGCAGACTTCAGTCCAGGGCGCAGGGTTCAGATTCTGGTCACGGAGGCGCTGCACTCCCTGAAGGGGCGGCAGATGGAGATGGAACCTGGGGATGGAACCTGGGGGTGGAACCTGGGGATGGAAGGCCAGCCACTTCTGGGTGCACTTCATGTGAATTATAACTAAATGAGTTACAATTTAGGGGAACTGCAAGGGCTTTCTCCTTAACTAAAAGCTCCTTTATCAATAGCATCCCAAACAATATTCTCATGAAATTCACATTGAATATTTGATTACTAATGTATATCGTATGTAGTATAAAATGTATATATTTATAGTAAAATGGTATGTAAAACCTTCTCAGTCTTGATAATAAACATGCTGAAGGATTCCCACTTTGTCACTAAATTATTGAATGGTTCAATAATTGTGTACATAATGATAAATCACAGATTTTTATTACGAATATTGTTATTTAGTATCTATAAATCTTCTGGTATTGCTAAGCTTCTGGCATATTGTAAATGCGGTGGATATAAATTTCAATTTTCATGCAGTGGTTTATCATTTTGAATTTCATTTTACACCTCGGCAAAATAAGCGAATACTCTTTTTATCACACAACAAAATAAACATGAGGTATTTTTACGCAACCTCCCTTACGATATCATATTACCTAATTATACATTATTAAAACAGTAAAATTAAATTAATTTAAAACATTTTTAATGAATAGAGACATATTTTTTTTCTTAGTAGTAGGTTTAGCTTTTATTTTTAATTGTAGTAACTTTATGAATTACGCAATGATTAAAAATTTTGAAACAAAGACTTGATGCGTGAATTTCCTACACCATAAGCGCCTTATCAGTGAGTCGTTCTTGGTGTTGATTATCCTCCCTGTGATGTCTAAAATATATTTATAAGAATTTAAACAAACGTTTAAATTTTATGTATTATTTTAAAAGCTGCGATAGATCCGGGGACCCACCAAACTGTTTACCCCAAAAAAAACCATGAATATATTTTTTTAGTGAAATGATTACAAATTATCTCTGAAGAAAAAGAAATAAATTGCATAAATTTTAAATGTAAATTAAATAATTATCCACGATGACTGAAAAGTAACGATGTGGCAATTCTTAATCGATCCGTATTTGTTCGTTATTTCAATTAAATTTCATTTCTGTTTCAAAATAAAAACGTCCAAAAAACTTTCGCCCGGTTTGGTGGATGGTAGGAGTTCAGATGTATTTAAAATTTTAATCCCGCGGCTCCACTGCATCTCCCAAACGATTTACACTGAGCCTTGTAAAATTTTAACTACGTAATCCAATTTTCCGACTATCTTCATTAAACTACAAACAAAGTGGGATTAATACTCCATGATATACTAGGCTGTAGCTTTGCACGATCTGAAATTACATAATATATATTATAGAAAGCACTTGCGGTTACTATGGTAAGTAATTAAGTGAATTAGATTATGGAGACTGAACTGTGTGGGTTACTTACCACCCTGTGGTAGCCGGGATCCCTACGGCTCCTTTTACTCGAACTTACCTCTAGGTAACAGTTATTCTCATTATGTGGATATTAATTTTTGTAGACGTTTCGCTTCCAGAAACAGAATGAATAAAGATTCAATTAATACTGACGCCAGGTAAACACGTACAAACTGTCGTGTCTTATTAGGACACAAGAACAGAAATTTGGAGTTCCCTCCTATAAAGTTCAGGTTACTTTATATTACTTTATAAGCCCTGCCAATTTATTTTTAACGTATTCCTAATAATTATTAACAAATATTTAAAAGATCAGCATAAATATTTTTAAACAGGTTTATAGCAATAAAAGGACAGAGAGTTAATATATATATACAAAAATAATACATTTATAATAAGAAATATACATATATTATCAATTGAGCACAAATTCAAATAAAATCACACATTGACATAAAATGGTGAGATCGTTTTTAATACAAAAGTATGCTGCATTTAAGAGAAAAATGCTATCTTTAAATTAATTCAAATGTTTTACGTATATGATAGAGTATGTTTTATAGTCAACAAGCTGGTGTAAACACGATAACGCAGAGTTTATTCAAAATAGGTGGGCGTCCATCTATTTAAATCCGTGGAGGTATTTGAATAAATATTTAAAAAGTATTTTTCCTCACATACACAAACATGTTTACAATAAAACACCCAAGTCCATGGAGAACGCATAAATCCATTCACCATTATAGCCGTATTGATATTTACAGAATTGCGTGTGCACTTTTAAATTATTCTCGAGGATTCCAGCAAGAGAAAAAGAAGTTACAGGTGTGCTCTTCCATAAATTTGGCGATACAAAGCGACTGAAGACTGTCAGGGGTGACCCCCCGAAGGGGGCAGGGAAAAAATGGGGGGCCGGGGGCCGACGGGGGGGGGTGTAAAAACAGGGCGCGTCACGGGCCCCGGAGCGCGAAACTTTTATCATACTATAAACATAAAGTGACGCCCGGGAAATGTGCTCTCCTTCTGCCCTACCGGTACTTTATTTATGTGACCCATAAGCGTGTTTTATTATTGTTTATGGGCGCACACTGCGAACATGCTCGCCTGTTTGCATTTAATAAAGAAACGCGAATGTCGCATCTATTTAGTTACTTTTGCGATTTTACGGCCTCCGTGCACTTTCGAATGGGACATTTGTGTGGAAAGAGAGTGCACTCGTTAAACTACCTGGGCTTGACTGTGCAAATTAGTTACACGAGTCATCTCACTTCGGCGAAAATAAAAATGATATCACAACACTGAAAATGTAGAAATTTGCATTCATTATTATCAAAAAATGTTAATAATATTTCATTTCATTCGTTTGTATTTTTAACGCAATCGCTGAAATGTTTAATTAAAATAAAAAATTTAATTACATATTTGTTTTCTTTATTACGATTATTTTGTCAACTGAAATAAATATTTGCGTAATCTAAAAAAAATATGTTTATGACATTCAATTAAAATACGACACATGTAGTACATATATTATGACAAAAAGTCGCAATATAATTAATACACATCGAAATGGTGTCACTAAATTAATTAGTTTGCGATACAGACTTTATTTCACGCTGTCTAGGTGATATCAATAAAATTGTGTACGAAAGCTCTCTCTCGACATTACCGACTCTACCAACATTACATGTATACCTATTCCTACCAGCGGGGCTCAAATTGACCCCTCGAGGTACTATAGTATTCATTCTTCTAAACCTGAATAATTTTATATTATTAGTAGTTATTTGGAGAAAGGAAAAGTCAAGCAGCAATACCATAAAAAATCGTACATATTACAATATTCCTGATTGAATATTTACACAAAAATATCACGACGTTTTTTGAGAAAATAAAAAACATAGACAAACAGTTTTCGTATATTGATAAACAGGAACAAAGAATGTATAATTTAGAGAGTTTAAAGTAAGTTGCACTAAGTAGGAACTAAATTTAACAAAATTAGATGCATTTCCACTATGTTATACGCTCGCGGTACATATGAAGCAAAAATTTAGATCACTCATATTTATGGAATAATGAATGGGGACCCGCATTTATTCAGAACTAGCCAGAAACGAATATGCAAAATTCATACCAAAGTTTGAAAAGGAGTCTTAGTCTTAGTCTTAAAGGTTTAGTTTTGATTCCAAATTAAGCTTATACTATTATTCAAAATATGGCCATATTCTCATAAGCATATTGTCACGCAAAACAAATTACATTTTTTGTACTATGTTAAACTATTTTATAATGACATTAAGAGCACCACTAACAGAGCCCAGTCAATCTAGTCGATTCGATGCTCTTTCGAGTCCCTCGTCGTTAAAGGATTGAACTGATACCTCCGAAAAGACCCAGAAATGCTTTGGGCCTAGCGTATAATACACACGAAGGACTTTCTATCTGATATCTCGTTATTTCAGATAGCCAAGTCTCCATTTCGTGTATTATCTGTAAATTACCCAACGTAGCATTGTATTTTCTTAGGCGATTTATCTTCATGAAAGTCTGATGATCAATAAAAACTTTTCTATATCCCGAAAGTGAATTCATCCACCACTCTTTCGAGATGGAATAAATCGATTGGGTTGTAAAAAAAACTTAGCTTGTAAAAAAATATTTTTTACTTAATACATAATCAGTATCACCGCGCACATCCTCGGCTCTCTGTAAAAGTTTTTTTCTCTTAAAACTCCAGCCTTAAAAAATATTTTGGACAGTAATTTTTATTACTTTTATGGTTATTGCATTTGCTCTCGAGTTTGCTGAAGCGTTTTCAGGATATTCATTGTATGAAGATACACGCTGGGTGGACTTTTTAACCAAATCGTAAAAACGAATCATCCAAAGTCTGATTACACGAAAGATAACTTCTTTCAGAAATTACAAGTCTAGACTTTATGCCGCAGCTCGGGCTTGACGCACCGTCTTTAATTTATTGGTATTACAAATATAAAGCGCGCGGCAAGACTTCGCGATCGAGTACCGAGTTAATTTAGACAGCGTACATTTCTTGGCCACTTGCCATTTTCAACAATGGTGTTGTAAACATATAATAAAATCTACAAACATAGTACACTGTTATTTACAGCGTTGGAAAATTACGTTTTTATCTATGTGCTGTACAAAAACAACAACACATCAAGGTTTTTTTTCTTATCACAATTCTTTACAACTGAACACAAATAAACTAAGAATGCAAAAAAATATTGGCAGCTCTGAAGGAAATGCACGGAATATTTTAATTTACGCCTCGCTCGGTGGTAGTGAATTCTGAAAACAAATTATCACGAGTAAATGAAACAAGATTCTAATATCGTAAACGCGTACCAGATTAGTGTTTCCTATGCGGTTTAATGGACATATCACCCCATAAAACTGACAACGTACACAAACAAAAAAACCCGTGCAACCCCAGGAGCACCACAACACTGCGCACACACAAACTAATATTAGACGTGACTGTATAAAGGTTGCACCCATTTTACATTATCTTGTCTATTTGAATTTGAAAAAATTCTTCAATGTTCAGGAAATATTTTATACGAATATAATATATGCTGTAAGCACAATTTTTTGTTTCGTTGTAACATTCGTATATTATTTATGTGCATGTTTAATAAAAAAATTAGTCTTGATCGTTGAATAAATGTTTAATGATTAAAAATCTTAAAGACGATGAATAGAAAATTTCAATCAAAATGTGTAGAAAATACTGTAAAAATGTATCATTCTCAATTCTCAACATTTACGATACAAAGTCTTCGTCCATCACATTAAATTTCTCGTTCAATATTTCAAGAATATTATTTTTCTAGCACAAGACACTTATAACTTTATACTTGTATAATTTTTAACTATTTAAGGAGGACTACATTTATAAACTAAATTTCATAACGAAAACCTTATTTATAATATAAAACTAATTTGTTAGATTCTTTTATTTCACACTTTGTATCATTTCAATTATAAAATAAATCCTTTTAATTAAGTTACTTTTAATATTTCTTATATAAACATAAATAAAAGCACTTAATGGATTCATTCTGCAAATTGACATGTAGGTATATTTAATATAATTAAAAACTGTTAGATAGTTTACAGATTCATAATTATTAAATAGTTATCGCTTGCATTAATAGTTCTTTTCCTTGATATGCTGCATTACAGATTATCGAATCGTGCGTGATCTTGTAACATGTAAAACGATCCTGGAGCAAATGTTCTCTCTCCGGGAAGGGCGCGGAGAGACGTACGGCTGAACATCCGGCCAGATTTAAAATGCAGCCAGCGCGATCTTTCCGGTTGCCATGGATTCTTAATGCAGTTTTGTTTTCCATTAGGATGGAGGATGGTGTCTCCTTACAACTGCAGGAGACGCGTGCACTGCGACAGGAATAATAAATATCAGATTTATTGTCACTAACCACAGACAACGTGCTGAAGACACGAGCACGTCCATGCTGTTGATTATTATAATACTGTCTGCGGTCTATATGTTAATTTCCACATTTATTTGTTATTGCTTTCTGACTACTAATATGCATATATAAAAATTTATAGTATAGCGAATTCTGTAAAAATCCCGAATGATTTTTTATATTTTATGACACTAATACATTTAAAGAGATTTTTCAATTTGAAACAAATTCTATGCAATTATACCAATATTTTAAATAAAAAAACTCATTTCCGTGACTTTAAAACACTGATCGCTAAGTAATGCAATAACAAAGAAAAAGCTATAAAATTGTAAACATCATACATTTTCAACTAAATAGTTGTCTGTACTTATATTTAATGGGAAATAAAAACAAGTCTATACCAATATAAGTGCTTATGAAATATGCCTTTTAAGGCTAGCTTAGATCCAGACATATTCATGATATAACGCGCGGTTTTAAAATTGTTACGCTGATATTTCAAAAATACAAAAAATATTTATAAACTAAACTGAATATCTATTTTTTTAATTTTATGATAAATATTACAGTTGCATTTGTGCAAATTAAATAAATTCAACGGGTGACAACAAATAAAAACCATTTAAAATTAATTTATGTTTACTAGCTGTTTAAAGAGATTCACATATTGAATTTACTATAATTTATTTACCTTTTGTTAATTTAAAAAATGTCAACAACAACAAAGTACATCTCAAATATTATATGTGTAGTAAACTCGTACAGACTCTTGAACTTTTACTTTTAGCGAAAATTAAATGAGAAATATAAAATATGCCTGGCATTTTAACACTTACAGGTCATAGACTCCACATTTGAAAATAAGGCGATGAAAATATGTCCATAAAAACATCTCAAGCATAATAACATAAATATATTTGAAATCTAATAGCCATCTAAATATACACACTGTATTAACAACCATGCTTCGTACGTGAACCTCGAAGGTGACATTAACTTCATGTTTTTTTTTTATTCCAGTCAAACTGGCTCATTTCCTTTAAAATCCAATCACATTTATTAATAAAGTGGTTAAATAATAGTCCGGATATGCCTACAGAAAGATCTGCAATAAATATTACTGACACAGGTGACAGGTATAAAAATTAATTAAAGTCATTCGACAACATCTAATAATCTTAATACTACAATTAAGATTCTGAAGCGATATCTTTGCTTCAAATTTGTCAATTATTATTTTATTCATAGATTTTTTTAATACATGCAAGAATCTAATATTACATCAATATATTTTTTCAAGCATGAGTACCGAAATATAGAAAATCTATTTTCAGATTATCCTAATCGGTACATTATCAGACTACAAGATTTTTTAAACGATTAATCACATTCAAATATTTGACTTTTGTATTTATAAGTGTATGGTCACAAATATGTCGTAACAATGCAAAAATAAATACCCAATTAAAAAACAAGTTTTTATAATAGGTATTTATTATTTTAAAGAAAAACTTTTTAAATATATAAATATTATCGGGAGGTATAACGTTGCATAGTGCTTCAGACTTCCGAAGATCTGTCAACAGGGAGTTCATTTGCTCTTAATTAATTGGACATAATATTTCAGAATCGGTAGAGATTAGAATCAGACGCGTGCACAGGCGCAGTGTTGACAGCCGATACAAATAAACGGCCCCTCAAATAAACACGTTCCCGATATGACTGCTCGCTGCACCAGATACAAGACATTAATTATCCGGCCGTCTTTGTTTCCACTATCCGAATACAACAAAACGTACCGGCGGGATGCTGTAAAACTGACAAATCCGGCCTGCGCGCGATGACTGTCTAACGACTTATATTCGTGGAGCCTGTAACGAAGGATGGGAGATTTAGGATTCGGTTTTGTTTGGCTGGCATGTTTGGAAAATCTATTGAGAAGTTCAGTGTGAGCGCGGTGAACTAATTTAGTTAGATTATGTATTTATGTGTCTATAAACTCTACTAAAATTAACTAACTGTTTATACATTCCAATTTTGTGGGGTATTTTTCTTCTTGGTATAATTGATTTCTGCTAGTTTTGGATACCAATAATATATTATATTTATCTGAATCTGTGTTGCTCATAGTATATCCCACTTGGAGGTAAGATATGACTGAGATTTAAAGTTAAAATAACATTTGATATTTGTTTAATTAATTAAATAGAATTTGCGGAAATTTAATGATACGACTACACTTAACATTTATAATTTGCATACATTTTATTACTATAAATATACGGACTTTGTAAAATGAAATAGCAAATATAAAATGTTTTTCTTAACAATTACATTTTTTTTTAGATTTTAAATCACTTGAAAAAATTAAAATAACTTTATAGGCATACAGTGATTTTTTTACTTACATGTACTATTTGGAAATATAAGGATGTTTCTACTCTCTGTATATACGAATATTCGTGAATTTTTCACAAACTGAAGCATTCGATTTTTTTTTATTTATTCATTATCATTAAATATACATATATATTGTATAACTTTAAATGGATGACAATTAGTGAACAAATAACAAATATTAAAGTAAAATATCATAAATAGTTTTAATATACGAATTCTCAGATTCCTTATTAGTTATTAATAATAAAACGCCGTGTGCTTGGTGATAGTTAAATGTTACTAAACTCTACAATTACAGATTTGTTTCCTTTCATTCTTTCCGCTCAACCGCGAAGTCATCACGGTAAAAATGTCATTTCCTATTTCTCAAACAAATGTAACAAAGATCTATAAAACCGCAACATGTAGGTAGTAGATAAACGCGTTGATAAAAATACAACCACATCCTCGAGTGGTTCTCCGATAATGTAAGCACAAAGAGTGTTGTTTCCTTACCTTCATATTTATATTTATATATTTTAACGGTACACAACGAATTCCGATGTCGCGTGCTTACCAAATATACTATGTACAACCAACATAACGCCCTCGCGGAACACGGCATGTGCATATAAAATCATCAGCCGACACTCATCGTTTTTTAAATTGAAAGTTAGCACTTGACAAATTTTATGCGCGCGAATGCTCCGGGCGGCCGCGTGTGGCAAACCCATTTGCTCTCCCCGCGGCCTGCAGAAGAATTTACATTTCATTTATTTGCGTCATGTTGGCCGAATCGCTTTCATACTTTGGCAATTATTTTAGAGCCGCAAGATTGTCACCTCCGCGCGGCGCCGCCCGAGGACGCTCCCTGTTCGAATGGCATTTTCGAGATTTTACGACAGCCGAAAAGTTTGCGACTTTTCGAAACTCTCGAATAGCAAATAACAGCGTTTATTTTAATGGCTACTCCTTTTATGATTTAATTGCGCGGAATTATCATTTCGCGTAAAATAAATATTAAAGTTGAGAGCTGTGCGCGATTGTAACTATAAATTATATTAATAAGGTTGCCCACGCTCCGGCGATTGTGCTCGCATATGTAATTATTTTTTTACAAATCGGACATGTGTTGACGTCCCGAGCCGCTCGCCGAGTTTCTGATTAGTCTCTAATAAAAACCGACACTTTTTTGCCCTGCGGTTTTTTTCAATCCATTGAACTCAATTTGTATAATTATCTGAAGAGAACGAAATATTCGGTTCGCAATATTGAGGGGCTCTCTCGGCAGGAAATTGTCGACTTCAGTTTGACTCGATGCACTCGACGTCAAATTTAATTGCATTGAGATTTCCTACAGGCGTGTGCAAAGGTCAAACTTGAAATTATTCTGAGTGTAATTTATAATTTTCCAAGTGTATTTTGAGGATAATGAGAAAACTGCGAACCAACATGTCGGGTTTGCTTCAAACCCCAGAGTTGGACGATTATTAATGAACGTATGAGTGACAAGAACCCAAAACAAACACACATTGTCGCTAAATTTACCCACTCGAAACTTTATTATACTGCATTAAATTTCACACAAAAACTAATTATTAAAAAAATAGTGCTGAAACAAAATTAACAATTTGCATTTATTTTAATCAAATACACAATTATTAAAATAAAAACTTGTCTGTAAGTTAATTTTGAAGCACTTCTATATTTTATCAAGAAAGTAAAATACAAATGGCCATAACGACTTATTTTTTTATTTGTTTTTTAGATAGTTATAAGCTAATTCTTCCAAGAGCATTTTCAAGTTATGAATATTATTGAAAATAAAATTATATAAGCTATAAATTAAACATGTAAAGCGTTAAATAATTTTGTGCAGTCCATAAATGTAAAAAATGCATTTAACATTTCCATTTGACAATATGATCTCGACAAATGTGCTGGGTATTAATTAGTTCTATTCGTTCAAGGGAGGTGATAGTGGATTCACTCCACTTAGTATAATATGTAGGAATAATCGATTTCCAATAATTTAATCGTATATAATTATTACATCGTATAAAATGGCTTCAATTCTTTGTTATGATCCATTCTCGCTCTCTCCCCGTTTGGTTCATCGTGTTTTATTAAGTAAGGTCCTTTTGAGGCTGATAATATTCCATCGCTGCCTCCCTTCCGTTTTTTTTTTAAACTAGTCTAAGTGTTGCCACCCGACTCGATTTCCATGCGATCCGCCAACGCGGGGAAACAATGGCCAAAGAAGCGTTCGGCGGAATATTCTCGGCCGCAGTCGGGAGCCGGGAGCGGAGCCGCAGTCAGCTGAGCATTATGATTTAATTTCCTTTACATATTCATCAGGCGGTCTATGTTGGCACAGACCGTCCGATACTTTCCCTTGGATCTCTCTCCGCGCTCGCCACGGGAGGAAAGCAAACAGTCCCCTCCTTCTTTTTATGACGCTCGAGTGAGGAAAAAATCTGGCACGCTGGCAACATTGAAGCTTCGGCGACATTATGCAAATACGACAGATCGTTTTTTTTTTTATTTGTCTTTTATTTAGAAATAGTCGGGGATAATGAGATTTGAATGTTGCATCGACACGGCGAGGCGGAAATAGCTCCAGCCCCGAGTACTTACTCACTGAGGCACAAAGAGGTGTTCTCTTTCCATTTTATTTCATAATAATTTTCCGTGCATAATACTTTTTTACAATATATTCAGTTGTGTACATAATCTTTAAAAAATAAAAAGTTTATTACTTGGTTATTACAAGTAGGTGATCGTTTATGGCCATTATGCGACATCATATCTAAACATTTTCTCGAGTCGTTTCGATTTAGATCCCAATTCTTCTTCGAGAAACAATTAAATACAAAACATGAGTCGTATTTAATGAATCTCAATCAAGAGGAACCATTCATTGGATATTGGCGCAAAAGCGTTATTTTCTATCTTCTGGTCTAACTTGCAGAGGTGTGCTGAAGGTAAATCTTTCATTATTATTTCTGAGGAAAATATTTAGAAGTATATAATATAAAAGGACCAGAATCAGAAAATATGCTGTTTTATGTTACATGCTTTTAAATGAAATTCAGATTTAGAGGATATTTAGTTTTAAAATATCATTGATAAATGAGTAAAATAAATAAGAATATCGTGAAATTTTTAAGGAATATTTTATACAAATAAATTATTAATTATACCGAAGTGGTTTAATGCAATGTTAAATTCACTGCATATTACTTTCTATTTATACTTTTCCAATATCAATTACGACCTTCATTTGCATTCCTCAGCTCCTTCGCTTCCGCCAGCATCGCGCTATTAATTTCGCCAATAACTACACACCTCCTGCGTGACGACACCTCGAGCCGGCGGGCCATCAATATTCATGAGAAGCGTTGAACTCCCAATCGCACTTATTTGATTTGGTGTTACAATCGGGCGGCCGCGCTGGAGCCTCGTGGAGCCGCGTCCGGCGCGGAACTAATCCGTCTGGGAGGTGTTTGAGGACGAGCAGATTTAACGGCTCCAGTCTGATCGGCGATTTAATTAAACTCTGCAAATATTTGTTTTATATTGTAGCACCGACGATAAATCAATATCAAACACACCAATCTCTCAATGAAAATTGTATCTGCATTTGATATTTTGTTTCCACCATAATAAAAACTATCAGTTAATGCACTTTTTATTTTAGAAAAATATATATATTTATTTATACATAAAATACATTTTTTTTATAAAAAGAAATTGGTTTGTTTATTCATGCATGAAATGATAGCTTTTAGCTTGAAATAGTAATAATACTATTGCTTTGTTCTTGTGTATTCCAAATCAATATTATTTGTACTCTTATTTATTTTACAAAAACCAGTAAGTACACTGTATACAAATACTAAAACAATTATT
Organism: Atopsyche davidsoni; assembly: GCA_022113835.1. Taxonomy (NCBI): domain Eukaryota; kingdom Metazoa; phylum Arthropoda; class Insecta; order Trichoptera; family Hydrobiosidae; genus Atopsyche; species Atopsyche davidsoni. The sequence goes on from JAILWY010000023.1 coordinate 12,661,600, forward strand.
CAAATAAAATTTAAACGTAATATTTCATCTTCTTAATGAAAATCCGAATACAAGTATAATCCGTGGATTTTCTAATATACCCATACTCGTAATTATATTGTTACGGTCCAGCAGTAAGTTTGAAAAACGAACACCATAAACAAAGGGACTCTGGAAGGATCGAGCGACCATCGATTAGGAGCGCCAATATGCGGTCTCGGAGAAGCGAGGAGTGCGCCTCGCGCGAGCTCCCGAATGTTGGAGATGCAAGGGGGGAAGCCATTTTGTGATTAGTGTCAAACAGGGCTTCGGCCTGTCTGCATTCATAACAATGTTAATATAAATATATAATGTGGAAATAAATACTCTGTACGTAGATAAATAAATATAACCTGAGTTGACATAAATAAGCGTTTAAATGTGAACCCCGGCACGTTACAATATTATTAAAACCTTCAAATACATAATAAATTTAAAACTTATAACGTAATCGTCTACCACTAAAACTGTAATAATTTTCAACTACATTCTATACATTACTACTCACTGGGGAAAACATTGTATCTTATCGTCTATATTTATCAGATAATTTAGTATAGTTGTCTCGATAAATACTTTAAACCACTGAACTTGAGTAATTTCCACAGTTTACGACCCTTTCATTTTAGCAGTGGTTTGTGCACATAAAGCATCGGTGAGAACATGTTTTTGATATACTAACAATGATGGAATAAGCGTCACCGGATCGGCAAATCTGAAAACCAAACACACAGGAGCACACAAATAGTTATGAGGGTGCAAGTGAGAGAGTGACGGATACACGTATTGCCATCTTTCTCGTTCGTAAAACGTGTCTTTATTGTGACGGGGAATTTATAAAAAAAAGATTTATTTCCAACTGGGATTTATTTTATCTAAAATCTATATTTGCTGCTTTCCGGGTGCTTAAAGACGACAATCTACACGTAAATATTTAGAATATATTTTCTATAAATCACGCAGGATATAAATTTAAAACGAATTTCTACTTTTAGCTCTGTTATAAGTCACATTGAAGCTGTATTTATTGAAAATCTCCCGTTATTTTCCGTTATTGATTTTCTAAAGTGTTTCGCTTTGAGCGCAATTATCATTTCAGAATAAATTACCAAAATCACCATTTCATTCAATGAGCATAATTTACAGAAAATATGGCCAATTTAATTAGGGGGCCATAAAATACACATTTAAAGCTCTCTAACGACTATTTCGCGAGCCACAATTTCACGATCATTAAAGGAGAGGGGGCTCCAGGAGGTAGGGCAAAGGCTCCGCAGGTCATCCCCCCGGACTCCTTCCGAAGGGGCCACACGACCCCTCAGCTAAGGGTAGCTGTGAGCTCCATCTCGGCCTAATAGAGTAATAATATTATAGGAATGTGTATGGCCACGATAATGTTTGTGTCACTCTTCATTTGTGCCAGTGATAAATTCTTGTAAGCAATAAAGTCGCCCCCTGCGAAGAATTACGGATGAATAGTGAGTGTAAATACTGTATTCTGGTTTTTAAACCCCGCATTATGGTCGCATGAATAGACAATCGTGGTGGGTTTACGTCTATAAATTTTACTAACCACAAATAATGAAAAATGAATTGTCCCTCATTACTTACAAGCTGTAGTTAGAAAGCATGACAAGGAAAAATACCGACTGTACACATAATTCATCATAAAATTGGTGTAAAAATTTTTTTTGCTACTTCAATAATTAATATGTTTGGGTGTTTAAATAGTATACTTTTAATATGTAATATTTTCTTCACTTGCGATGGTCTTTGGAAAATCAGATAAATATTTTTAGACAAAATGATTTCAGATTTGTATAATGGTTATTATGCAAAAAGTAAATGTCTGCAATTATCTAAACACTCGGTTTATTACTTTTGTTCTATAATCTAGGCAAAGGTTATTGTTACACCCCGGTAGTTTCGTTCATAAATCCTAGGTCACCTCTCAGATCAAATTTTGCTGTCTTGTACTTTTACGACCTAGAATAAAAACAATAATATCATGTTAGTAGTGAACACCCAGATGGCACGAAACAATCCCTATAGAAATATCACTTTTGTGGCAGATGTTCTTTTATTTCGACTGACGCGGCGTTGACAAAGAATTGATTATACATAATTATTTATTTTCATAATAATTATTCTCTGTGTTTGTTTATTGAAATATTGCTTTGATAATTATTGATTTATAATAATGTGTTCGTACAATAAAGTGAATTTCAGTTGTAAGGGATTAAATGAAATTTGCTGTCGCGGTTTCGTCGTCAAAGCTGCGTACGCGCACCCTAATCCGGCAGGCTGGTGACACTACACAATATAACACAAGGGTGGTACACAATGCTCGTGACCCCCGCTTGTAAGATAGAGAGAGCGGGGCGCACCCTCCACGGATCCCCTTCATTCACAACTACAGTAAATCATTCGACATTCCGCCTCTGATAGTTTTATTGATGTAAAATTACGTCGCTATTAAACCCAATTATTACGCAATACTTTAAGTTTTATAGGATCCATTCCTCGCCGGCTACGAGTGGCGCAGCTTGGCGTGCTCTTGTGTTATCTTACTTTATATTGCTACATGTAATGCAACACAGACTTAATAAACTGCAAGAAATTGACGTGCTGCATGAAGTACACCATATCTCCTTGTTTAAAACAGGTTAATGCAGGGCAATTCTGCTTTATTATTTCATTTAAAAAAAAAAAATTATGGTTGGTTTGTTGGTAAAAACAAAAATGGCAAAAAATATTTACCAAGTTAAAAATATCTTTATAATTAATCAAACATATATTTTGGGCGGAGTTTTGTTGAAATATGTACGTATTTTTAATAAATACAAAACAATTTTAAAAATTGACAATACAAAACATAAATATTGTTTTTAAATAAAATTGGTAATTAAAAGGGCACTTTTAGAATTGAATCGAAAATAGCTTAGAACATTTAACATATTGTTATCTTAGTTCATTCATTAATAATATAACTTCTGATATATTATAAAAGAAAAATATAAAATAAATAGAAAAATTATATTATAGTTGCTTTCTCATATATTAATTAAATAAGTTATATTTCATTTAAAACTAACTTAAATGACATTTGGTGTGTCAGCATTATAAAATTCTTATATTAAACCACACGCAAACTTAAATATAATATTGTAATTTATCCTTTCATTATAATTTATAATATTCAGATTCGGGCGAATAACTTTCAAACTTTCATTCAGTTACATATTAAAGAAAATTAGCATATTATTAGTTTCAGAATAGAATGACTACCTACAGCAGATGATTTGTTCTCTCTTTAATGAAATATTCCATTCCAATCGAATTAAATTGCCAAAAGCTCTCCTCCTCTATCCAATCATCTCCGTCTGATTTTTGTGACACTTATTAAAAAAGTTCAGCTCGTCACTTGTTTTCGACGCTGTTTCAGCTCACCCTTATTTTGGGTATCTCCCCGCTTTACCTATCAGAGACTTATAAACTTTTATCCTAAGCTTTGGGGATAAGCATTCTATCTTTCGCTTACGTTAAGAATTGATTAAATGCTATCCTGAAGTTTCAACGCATATAAAAAAAACGACTACTGAATTATATTCACCATAAAAATACTTGAAGTTAATACAAAAATAAATATTAGTTTAAATTCAAAACTAATAATTGTATGAACCTAACCTAACCAGACAATTAAAAAATAGCGTTATAAAAAACAACTACAAAGCACTTAAGGAATTTTGTTTTATTAAATACTATTTTAAAATTTTATGAGAGAAAAAGTCGATTTATTTTTAAATAAATTACAATTATTTACCACGTTTTACCTATTTAGTTAAATAAGTTTTCTTACATTTTTCTGTATTTATAATAAACCGCCCTTCTCTCAAATGACTTGTGGTTTTTTTTGAGGTTAAAGAAGTTTTAGCTAAAATTAATAAATTACAAATAAGTCATATACACCCATAAACTTAAATAGCAAACTCCCAAATCATTCACTGGAAGATTGTAGTAAATTCATTGTTCAGTGACTGCGTTGTGATGTTTTTTTGTCGAAACGTGTATTGATTATTGCTTTTTGCAAGAGCATTACCAATACAAGTAGTAATTTAAGTATATTCTAAAGTAAAGTACATTTCTTGCTTTTACATTGACTTTTTAATAAATGACATCTAAAATTCAAATGACAAATGTTTGGTGTGTCTGGGCATTAATTTTACGTTCTTCTTCTACAGACTTATTTGAAAACATCGCTTAATGCAAAAGTATTACTTTTTTCCAATTTATAGTGTAACAACCCTTCACGGGGGCTGCCAGAAGCCGGAACCCCTCCCCTCGCAGTTCCGCTTGACAATTTGCATATTGTCTATAGCGATCCTTTTTCCTTTGTCCCGCAAACAACGCGTGACGTGTGTTTACCCCAAAGTGATCCGTCCCGCTAATGAAAGTTCGATCGCTACCGGTTCCACACTAGGAGACTCACCCTATTCATGGACACATCAGTCTCTCGGAAATTTATAGCCATTTCATTTTGATGTAACAAAAGCTTCGTTTTCCCAAAGCTTTGTTCCGAGAGTAATTTTAATTAACGCCATCTTTTAACCGTGTAACTTAAAGTATAGGTTGTAGACTATATTATTTGTAGTATTGATTAATTAATTATAGAGAATCGTTAATCATCTTTTTAGAAATTATTATTGGTTGTGTATATTGCAACTATTAATCAAAATAATTACCATAATTTTCAATAATCTCATCCATAAAAACTATATTATAGTGTGTCGGCATCAACTAAGGAAACATTAATTCGGGGTTTGTCAACAGCAATTTTTTTTTTAATATTGTAAGATAACGACTATAAAATACGATTTTCTGATAATAACTGTCAATTGATTGTATTACTTTAAAATTCGTTGTCTTTCAAACTCTCGGTCAAAATTGAGTAATTGCAACAACGAAGCCGACAGATCAACGAAAAATCATAAAATTATAATATAAAATCATTGAAATATAATTTTATGAGTGTAGAAATGGAATAATAAATTTGATATTCAATTGTTTTAATACGGCTCAAATATATATTTTTTATAGCTTGGGATACTTTTAAGTTTATTTTAATTTATTAACTAGGTGGTCCAGCCGCCCTCTGTTTGCGATCGACAAGCCGCGCGGTGGACATGTTCATGAAAACTCACGCCATTTGCATTTACATTGGATGGAAATAAAAAAACTTTACCCAATTACTGGGGACTCGATTCGTATGCAAAGTGTTAACAGCCGCGCAAACAAATTTCCAGGCATTTTTAGGCCAAACGATTTTTTTAATTTTGTCCCAAATTTTATCACTTGACCGCGATAGAGATAGACACTCGCTTTAAACAGAAAACTACACATTTTTAATAATAAAAATATTTTTAACAATGAACAAAATAAATTTTTCAAGAATATATATTATATTAATATATTTATTCCGAAATATTATAACAAGTTATTTGAAAACTAAACATGTCATATGAAACAAATACTTTATAATTTTTTAATTATATATTATTTACTTTATATTTTATTGATAAATCGTATCGCAGTGTAATCGCGCCCTTCGTGGATATGGTTGACCAAATTTTTTTTATTTTTATTAATATGCCATGTGTATTAGCGGCAAATTTTTAAAATACTAAAATATTTAATTGCTAAATCGGTAATTTCACCAAACGTATGCACAATTTCACAATATGCTAGCTTGAACCCAAATGAGGAAATTAATTTTACGGGAAAAACAATAAATTAAAAAAATTCTATGGTTATTTGGATTTTTAGTGAGTTTGGACTTAAATGGCTAATTTTTAAATTAAATATTTTTTAATAAAATCAAATTACCGTACTTTTTATCGTATCAAACATTATCGACTTATTGTTGTGCGAATCATGAAATGAATTGAAAATATGTCATTTCAATTTTACGCATTCCGGGTATCTGAAAACAATCAAATGTTTGATTCATTTCAATTTCCTTAACCTCTTCAGTACTAGACGGCAGCAGGGGTGACAGCCTCTCACTCCGCCCTGCTCACCCCTCAGCCGACAGAAGAACCTCGCGTATTGTTTCGGCTGCAAACTTTTTGATTTGCTCAACAAGTCTGCCGTTCCACGAAGGCGAGTCTGCCGGCAAAATAATTGGCAATATCTGCAGTCGGGAAGCACTACAGGATACTTCCACGGCTTTATTTCACAACTCATCACTTTGTCCTCTCTAAAATGGAAACTGAATTTTCATGCAGGCACGATACACTTTTTTTACGTTTTTTCTCACCTTTACTGGTCTAGCTGCTTTTTTCACAAACGCATCCGTAACAAAATTATCTAATCTGAAAATGAATAATGCAATAGCGTGCTACAGTTTCGCCGTTGCCTTTGAAGTTTCTTGGAAAACCTCGCCATTTAATGAATATCTTTACAGAAAACTAACTAGTTCGTTTTTTGCTAATACGAACATTTCGATCTCGAATTGAGAAATGCGAGTTTTGGAGTCATACTGTATTTTGCCCATTACGGTATAAAAACAATCACCTACAGAACCGTCCACTGAAAATCGAGATTTTCACCTACCAAAATTTAATATTACTATAGTAGCTTTTTAACCGCCAAAAACTATTATTATAAGAAGAAATTAAACGTGCAGATGCAAATGATCAAATTATAATTAAATTTTAATCTACATAAAAATCTCCAGGGATGTAAAAAAATGTTTTATAACTTTTATAAAGAAAAATCACACACTCTCAGCTTGTACTGGTAATATCGCATTTACATAGATACATATTGTCATAATAGAAGTTAACATTGATGTTGCATTATTGTGGCTGCATCCGTTATTTTTATACCTATCATTGGTGCTAGTTTTTCTATATAAAATATGGTTATTTCTTCTATATAATTTTGTATAAGTGTTGATACTTACGATCGAATCTATGAGATTGTAATATTTTTTTTTTATTTTCTCTTGTTTACCCCTATTATTTCCTTGTTCTGAAAACTTTATCTGAATCACCTTTCACCATTTCTACCTCTATTGTCTTCAAATAAGCAGAAATGCATCTTGCATTGTTTCCCAAAGTGTTCAGGGATAACCTGTTTTAGCTATTTTGTTTACAGTATGTACTTACTTAGCAGATGGTTTTTCCAAAAGTGAATAAAGTAAGCGTCGCCCATATATCAGCTTAAAAGCGTGGAATTCAGCGCGTTCATTGGTCATATAATATATTAAACTTCCGCGTCTCCAATATATACGCAATGTTAATAACTCGTTCCTTAAACTTAATGAAACTATCTTTATTCACTAATTTCACAATATCCAATAATGTGCTTAGTGAACTTGATAAGTGAATATTCACACTTAAGATTAATCACAAATGTTAAATTGATAGCCAAAAATTAATATTTGATATATTGATACGATGATAAATGAACATTAATCTTTGAATTAAGTTCTATAAATTACGAGCGGTGATCATTGCAACCACCCTTACGATAGATTTGTCCTTTGATCAGGTCAGCGGTCCCCGGGGCCTGTATTCTGCTCACACGCGCACATTCGTTAGGGCGCTTGTCAGGCGAGGGCCCCACGGTCGACATGAAACGAAATCAAAATGCTGATGAGCCTCTGATTGGAAGTTAATCGAGTCTGAGCGGTCTTCCATTCGACATCTCTTTTCGTCTAACGCACCTTCACCCCCAACCCTTGTCTTGTGCGTTATTTGTTTTGAATATTGAATACTTCTGCGTTAATTCAAAATCGTTGTTTTATATTTTTTTGTAGACTATTGTGACATATTCTAAACCTGATCCTGATCTGAACCTGAGATTAGTATTTATTGTGGTTAAACTTGCATTACTTTAACTTATTTCTTTGTTTTTTTAAAGCATATGTCCAAACTTGTAAGCGTAATGAAAATAAATTTGATCCAAGGTTTTCTCTTGTTTTGTTTTTTCTGTTATATACATGATATATGCCTTATTTGATATGTAGGGAAGTTTTAATTATTTCACACACCTTTTTTCATCAATTAATTAAATCATAAAGTCCATAACCATTTTTTTAAATCTATGTTTATCTATTCGGTAAATTCAAAGACATGATAACTTAATGGGTATTTAATGAAAGACCAATGTTCTTGAAATCATATCTTATTGAAAATACTAACATTTAATGAGCTTACTTTTCTGTTTCATATAATTTGTCTTTTTAAATCGATGTCTGATAAATATTTTACGTTTAATATACCGCAATAATTTTTTACAGCATATAAAAATTGTCATAGAGCCAATCAGCTTATCATAGTTTCATATAAATCGTGTACTTTAATAGAGAGTAGAAACCGAGTAGATTTACGAGGTTTATGCAGCGAATGCTAAAAAAACAAATTCTTATGTAAGGCACCTACCCCGTATTTCCGAGACAGACAGGCCGTCTCAAGCGTCGGCCGACAAGCCTCACATACGGCAAAGGGTACCTCTATACATTATTTACAACTTGCATTACGAATGTTAATCCCAGATCCCTGGGAAAAAAATCGCTCCGGCAGTTTTCTGCGCAGACTGGGCTTGAGCCCTAACTCCCTTAAGCTGCAGCAGCCCTAGGCTTTATTAACACCTCGGTATATTTGCTTTAACGACAACTTGAAAAAATACAGAAGTGCAAATTAAAAGCTCTTATTCCGAAGCAATAAACGCAGGGGCGGCGTGGGTGCGGCTCAAGTGTTGACTCAATTATATCCCCATTTCCCCACCCTGCAAGGCGTGAGTCGTGAGTCGTGAGCCGTGAGTGTTCAGTCGTGACACGCCCTTAGCTCCATCAAAACTGTTATTCATATTTGAAACCCTCCCATAGGTCGACATCACCCTAAATGAATGCGTTTTCCCAAAACTCTAGACGTGTATTAGAGTATATTGTTGTGTAAAAATTGTGATTTGAATGCTAATCTCCAAGGTGTGGTTTTGATGTTATGGCTTTAGAAATTTGTAAATGCTCCATCAAATAGAGATGGAAGCGATCTTTTGTAATGTTCGAATTCATTAAATTATGAATCTAAGTGCTTTGGTGTCATAAAATATTTTTTTAATAAGCACGTTTTTTTCAATTGTTTACTATAAATGCAATACCATAAGTTTGTTTCTAACTATCATATAGCCATATTCAATCCATTACCTAATGGTAGTCTCTTAGCGCTCCCGTCACGTCTATTGGTGCTACGGTCCTAGCGATGATATTCCGAACGGTTTGACATCTTATAAATCCAACATGCTTTTAGCTGATTTTCTTCTTGGGTATAAAATTATTATTTTTTGTGTCCGTCAACGGTCATCTATTCTAGAAATATATTCCTACTACTACAAAAGCTGAGTTGGACGGCTTACAACTTGAATAGAGAGAAATAGGGGAGGGATTGCAATATATTCTTTAGCCAGTTTAAATTATGAATATTATGTTCATACACTATAACCAAAAAACAAAAAAAAAAAACAAAAATTGAGGCACCATCATAAAATCACTGAATATTTTCAAATCAAAATAATTAAAATATTTATGATGTAATTTAAAACTAAGATATGGTTTAAAGCTCTTTTGAGATGACCTATGGCCCGACATGTCAAAGCAACGCATGGGATTTCCCAGTTCCAGGAGACTAATCTGATCATCCTCACAACCACACAAGCTTTTTCACTGTCATGATTAAATAATTCATTTTCACTAATTTATTTTCCTGTTCGTTAATATTAACAATCAAATGAATATCCAAAGCACTCAAAAGCTTATCCATATTACCACTCTCGATAATTTATGTTTCTAGTGTGTACGTGTGCCTGAAAACTAAATTTCCAGCCAATTAAGAACGTTGACCTATTAATTATGAGCAAGCTCCTGGCCCCGGAAACTTTTGGAAAGCGAGTAAACTCCATCTGCTTTTTTTAATAAACTTTTAACATTCGTAAATCTACACAATATGGCCGTTAAGCTAAGTTTACGTCGTTCTGAGGCTCGTTCTCAACTAAGAAATAAACTTTTATCTGATGCTTAGCAACAGATTTACATCTCGAAAGATTTACAGCCAAATATTTTTAATATTAATTTTAAATTACCATTAAGATAACCACAAACATGGTTTTTAACGACAAAACTTAATAACTTACTATAAATCTATAACACTTAGAGGAAAAGTAGAAATATTTGTAAATGCAATCGTGTTTAAGAAACTTTCTCGTTAATATTTGAATTTTCTAAAAGTTTTTATCGCGATTATATTTATTAGGTATGGTCTTTAATTTAAATTTATCTGTTTATTTACACTCATATATATTTTTCAGCTAAAGGATAGAAGCTTCTCAAAACCTTTGTTTCCATGTTGTGTGTGTATCGTTTTGGAAATCTAGTGAATCTTTTGGATATTTTTTTTATTTAAACTCCCAATCTACACGCTATTAAATAGATAATCAATATTTTTGACAGAGAGTACTTGGTGGAAATACTTTTTTTTGGATTTTTCCACATGTTTTTTTTTGTTTTTTTATTTTTTTATCAGCCAATGCGATAATGCCAACGTGAAAGGTTGACGAAACCGGTCACCAATAAAAAAAGTAATATGTGGAACAATCACTCTGTTCAATAGACATAAACAAGACTAAATATTTCAATTATAATTTGTATTACTCCTCAAACGAAGCAGAATCAGAGTACAGAAGTAAACAGGAACCTAAAACTAACAAGTAATTAAGATTCCAGACACAAATGACTGATGTGATCTACGTATGCAAATTATTTATTCACATGAGAAAACCTTAACATGGAAACTAAACTTCTTTCTTGTTTTTATTTTTGATGTAGTCGCAGCCTAGGTAAGCCTGGGACTTCAGTTTAATCTCCATCCTTAGAATGTCAGTCTGCGCTTTCGGCTGCGCGATTATTTCAAGATTTTACATGTAATTATGTGACATTGCTTGGCAAAAATAAAACGCAAGTGCTCTCTTCATTTCTCATCGTCTCTCGTCACGTTGTTTCTTTTCTCCAAGAAAACGTTCTTTTATTAGTTTGAATACCGCAGTGTCTCCTAAATGAGCGGAAGTTTTTATGGTTTTACTTTCTTTTGCGTACTAAGAACAGCGATTCCCAAATTGTTATATTAGTTTAAGGATTTTTTCACTAACTATTTAAGTTTTTTGACAAGCTTTAACAACAATCGAAATAATATTTTTATGATAATAATATTAAGTGTTGCTCCCATTTTTTATTTTTGTACGCAAATAGTATCATCGATATGCTATTGCTAGGTTTTTAGTTGCCAACCTAACACGTTGGTGAAACTAGCCGCGTCAAAAAAATAAAGGTGGAAACAACACTAATCAATCTTTTAATTAAATTCAAGCAACATCTTTCTATAATATTTTTTTATGTGAAGTAAGAATGATTAATATGGGTTTGTTATTTTATTTGCTTGATATAAGTTAAATATTCCTTTTATGAAAATATATTAAGCAGAATATTTTGTTATTTACGAATATTAATATCTTTGATTGTTTATTCACATTAAACTATAGAAGTTATCCTCCATAACTACTTACATCCCTCTTGTTTCTTTTGTGATATTGTGTAAAATACTTGAGCCCACTGTTTTGATGCTGTTAAGATCAGCCAGTTAACACTGCTATTGTGTACAGGCAATATTCAATCAATACGACTAGATTTAATCAATAATCATAAATCAACAAAGCGTAAACTGTCACTAGAAAATTGATGTAAGATATGCAATGCCCTCACCGGTTTCGTTGCCCCACTGCATTTTATGACTTTATAAATAAGTGACTTGATTTATCGCTCGAAAATTTCTATCAACGTCGCCATAAATACCGCCCACGTGTGAAGCACCACAAAATCAATATTCCAGCTTTGTTGCAAGCGAGAATGGCATATTTTTGATTGCGACTCGATCGTAAAATCGAAATCAAAATTTCGAATTGGAAGGGTTTGAAAGCGGCGGCGAGTGCTGACAGCGCCGGTGATAAAGTCTGGGAATAGACCGCGGCGGGCTGTGGCGAGTCTTCCCGGCCACTCACTGCGGGCTAATTCCGAGTGACGGAGAAGAATCCCCAGCATTTCACTTTAAGAGGCGAGGTGACAGAGATCGACCGGCCCGCCGACTGACAGTTTAGCGGGGACTCCGCCGGCCACAGGGAATGTAATAAGACGGCCGGCGTTTTGTTCCGGCGGCGGTATGCTGATGGGGTTTGTTGACGGAATTCTTTCGTTGATTGCTTTGTAATGCAGTTTGTCGCAACTGTTCTTTAAAAATAAACTCGGCTCTTGATATGTTAAAAAAGGTTTATTTCTTGAAAAGAAATTTATTTTGAATATGTCCATATTATAAATTTTGGGTTCGATTTTGACATAGTTTCAAATAAGACATGAGGAGTGTAGAAGCATTATAGCTTATATTAAAAATACTTCATTTTTATTCAAGTTTTCATAATTCAATGATAAATTTAAGATTAACTTAAAATGCAGAGCTCTGTCATTAAAATGTGACTAACACGTATTTATTTTCGCCTACTCAAGGTCATAAACTTGTGCATCAAATTTATATTCAATTGTGTCCATGTTAATGCAATCAATGTAACGATCAATTATATTAATATGTATGATCAATTAAGTTCACGTACAAACTTAGCTGTGTCATTCAAATTATAATTTCAATGTCCATGTTCAATTCGTTTAAAGGTCGAATGCTTGTCAATTTGACAATCAAAAGTTGTAGGCAACGGTAATAAAAGGTGTTGTGCTAAATTGAACTGCGTTTGTGAGTAATAAAATGAATAAGAAAATACACGTTTGATTTCAATTGACGTGAATAAGTAGCAACTAAAATGATCACAACAGTTTTTTAGATCACTCATTCGAACTCGACGCAAAAGGTCATCGATAATCCTTTGCGGAGAGCGCGTCTGGGCTGGAGTGTCTGCGCACTTGCCGAGCAGACAGTAAATTGAAAATCATCGTGTCCCAGAGCACACGCGGCCGAGCGCATTTGAAAATAATTCCCGCTGTGTTTCTGCGAATCCCTCCGCCAGTATATCTATCAGCACATCGATTTTTAGAACCGGCGCGCCCGCCGCCCGCCGCTTCTCCGTAAAATGTGGAGTAAATAACACACTGCATGCAAGCTCGGATTTGTATACAAAAATGGTATGCAAGACGTCACGAGTTAACAACTCTAGCGGAAATAGCTGTGCGACTTATTCGTTTTGACCTGCCGTTTGCCAGAGAATTGTGACTCTATTTGTATGGAATAAATCCATCGATCGTGTTTCTGTTAAATAAAATTCATGATAATTCCAAGGCGCATAACGTGCAACAGGGTTATTGATTTGCTACTGAAACTACACCAGTTTGCGGTTTAAAATAATTATAATAATTATTAATGGCAAATGATTGTCAAGTACTCTAAATTATCTATTGTTATATTTCTTTATTTTTACTTATGATAATAGTATAATAGGCAGCTGGCAGCTTTCTCCTTACTCAAAAACCCAAAAATCAACCTATTTTAATATGTAGACGTGTTTTTAATATATATTTTTTTCAGTTTAGTTCACGAACATCAAACTCGTTTGTTGGCATCATAAATATTTTAAATGAGTTTTAAAAAAATATAAATTATAAATAAATTATTTATTTAAAAAAATATATATTTGAATATGAGAGGGCAAATTTTCTGTTTTTTTAAGATTGCAATGCTTTGATATTACATGCTTACATATTAAACAAGTTCAAGAATGATTTCATTAGCTTCCAACTTTTTTTACAAAAAAAGAGAAATTCTGAAAAAGAAAGTACTAAAAAGAATTCCCAAAGCTCTCTATTGAAAAGTAACACCATCTCTTTTGAACTTTCAAATTTGCAGATTTTTAACCTTATTGTTCTTTTGTTATACCCATCCAAAAATAAACTTTTACTTTTTCTTCGTTACATGACCATTTAGTCCATATTAATGCGTCAGTGGCCAGTCAGCATTTTCGACGCCAAACGCACGAAAATGGTACCAGCGAGTTTCATACTTTTTTAATCCATGCTTATTTTATCAAATTATTAAAACCTTTATTTCGTGGTAGCATTTACATTTAGCGCTTTCAGTTTGTCGCCTCTATCCGCAGAGGCGAGTGGAGAGAGCCAGCACCACCTCTCCACATTAATTACTGTGATATTGGGCGGCGCAGGTAGCGGGCGCTCAGAGCAGGTGCAGGCAGACTCATCCTCACAGAATGCTCAGCCGACACCGGCCCGCTCTGAAGGACTGAGTACTGAAGACTCATCACACTCACGCCGCGCTCAATGCCCTGCGAAATATCTTTCTGCCTTCTGCCATTCACGGCGACACCCTCGGGAGTGGCAAACGGACAGTAAATGGACGCCTTTGTATGGAATGAGACGCCTTATGACATCCTGCACTATTACAATTCACCTTAACAAGTACTTAAAAGTATTTACTTTATATAAACACCACAAAAAACAGACCAAATCTACTTTTATCATTATGATTAATATATTTATATTTGTGAAACATCAAATCAACCATGGTATTTAATTAAATATACTGAAACTGCCAAATAGTATTATACCAAGTATTTAAAATATAAGTTCATACTATCTACCTCTCTGTGTAAATATTTACTGTAAAAGCTTAAAAAGGTAATTTACTGTCATATTCCTTAGAAATTCGATAATTTTGAATAAGCCAGATTAAAATATTTTAAAAACTGATTTCTCAGAATCAATAGCCAAAGAGTAATAGATAACTTATTAAGTATTACTTGGGTTATTTAAAAATTAGTTTAATTTTTATTTGTTAATATAATTCAACTAAGAAATTAAATATGAAATCGTGAATGGAAACGAATACGTAAGCGCGAAAAGTTCTCTCACCGCAGTCGAGCAACTAACATGATTTTTTTCCATAACAATACAACACTTTGGTATATTGTAACGTTTCAAAAATATACTCTTGTATGACTGAGCGATACTTACAATTCAGCAACCGTCATCAGTTATCGAACATAAAAGCTTCAACAGTCCACACATGGGAACACTCCGGCGGACTGCCGTATCCGCTCTCCCGAACTTCGCAAAAAACCTTTACAAACACTAATTTCTATATAATTTTGTGACACTCCCGTATAATTTGACAGAACGTAAATCATAAGAAGTTTCATATATCCCATGTATCATATTATATTTCCATATGTATATTATACAATGTTAAAATATTGCTTTCAACAATTCGTATGTATTTTTTTTTGCTACTCTATTGAAACCACCTTTATGCCATTACATTCACCATTCATGGACTTACTTAGTAAAATACCTTGTGTATGAATATAATCGAGTTATCATTCACTAGAGGGTTTTATTGAATATTTAATAATCAATTACAATGTTCTTAAATAGTTATCACTTCATAAATTATTAAATTGAAGCCAGTATTTTTTTATTTATTTTCATGCAATATACCTGACCAACGTTGTCGAAAAAATGGCTGGAATAAAAAAATCCATTCATTCCGAAATCAATAATTTTCATAAACTTTCAATTGCCAAGAAATTGAGCCAATAGAACCACAAGAAGAGATCATACTATTGCATAGTACAAACCATTTCTATGCAATTGATTAATTTTTAGCTAGCGTTATTGATAAAACTCCCATTTTTGTTGATTTTAATTTATTATGATTATAGAAAAATTGACAAAAAGGTCTTTTACAGAATTTATAGATGTTTTCATGGCACTGGTCTACATATAGATAATTTTATATCTATCATTTAAAATTAAAGTTCGTCCAATCAGAATTCTTAATCATAAAATATATTTAAAGTTTATGACACAATTATTAATTATATGTGTTTGGACACAATGATAAATTCTCTAAAACTAATTAAATATTAATTGTTTGCGACGTACACAAACGTACTCAAACGACGTACTCAGTTAAAAATATCGGTAACATCTTTTTAACTATAAATTAACTGAAATCCTTTCCAAGTAAAGAAATAACAATATACTCTATTTTATCTTTGTAAGCACAGCTTAACATCACATTAACTTAGTACGGAAAAAATTGGTAATCTCTTTATACGAGTATTTCAACCCAGCCTGCCCGGGTGTGTTCTGCAGGGCGTCGGCGCTTATCTCCCGTTTGACGTTTTACTCCGTCACAATGCCCGCCATCTTGTGTCACAGTTGGAGTGCTGTAAAAACACCGGCCCGCCCTCTCCTTTTCATAATTTCATCAGAGCTGCCACAACATTAGAGTTTTTGTCGCCACTTCTTGCGACCCTCCCCGCCGCCTCCCTCGACTAACAAAAGACAAAATCTCGCCTCGCGCGTGGAGGGGACAAAAAGTTGCCCGCGTGACGCCCAAACTTTAAGCATTATTATTTGTATATTTATTTTTTATTTAATTTTTTTTCATGGTAATTTAATAATAATACAAAATCCTTTATTATACTACTAAAATAAACACCAAAAACATTTTGTTTTTAAAGATGAACTAACGCGATGATATATAACACCAGTTATTTAAACACTTAATATTGACTATAGCCACGTATTCTTAATAAAATAATTAGTTTCAAATCAGTTTGATATATGTATTTATACTTTTGTATTTTGATTTATTAATAATAAAAAAATACTTTTTGAACACTAGAATTAAACCATTTAACAAACCTTATTTCTAGTGCAGGTTTCCTATAGATTTAAGAATACATTTTTAAATGCATGTTGCTTTAGAAGAGCTTGTTTCAACATTATCGAATACAAGTTAAAAATACATATTGAGATTTAAAACATAAAAATGAATCAAGATACTATATAAATAAACTCTTATCGATGTAGAATGTCCCAACAAATAAACTCGACTAACAGCGGCGCTAATTTATTCAACAGATAGAGCAGGAAACTAGTTTTAGTATTGATGAGTAACGTTTAATATAATATTCAAAGTAAATTTATATTACTTGCATTGTCCACAGCAAATATTATCTAAAGAATTCAATAAGTGTTGTATAAACATAAATTAAATTGATACTTGTCTAAACTACGGCCCATTTCTTGAAACAAAACTTAACTTGTGGAGTGTTTTGAAATCTTAACAAATTCAAGTTAGAATATTCAATACACAGATTTTAAATTTATTTTTGGGAATTGTCAACGCACGAATGCTAGAGCCACTGGCCGCGTGCGACCTCCTCGCGACGGGACCTCTGGTTTTCTATACACCCATGCATTCATGTATAGGGAGATTTTTTTCTAACAACTATTATCTTTTGACACTCTGTCAACTTTAATAATATATTTTGTTCGGAAACGCAACATTCAAGTGCGACCAGGACCGTATAAAAAACTACCTATAGCCTCTGAGTTTTTATTAAAAAAATAATATTTATATAGTAAAAAATAATGAAAATAAAATAATAATAATTTGAACAGATTTATAATCGAGTCGTCGTATTAATTTGAACAACATATAAATAACAGGACATCATAATATCCATCGCTGGATAATAGCCTCGCTCTGCCTTTAGCATGATGGATTTTGCCAATTACACAACGTACATGGCGAAGGGTAAGATAAGGTCGTACAAGAGCTTTGTATGCGGTAGTGACCGATATGTTTCGATTCCAGCATTTGCACTATCATACACAGATTAATTACAGAGAATCAGAATCAGGAATTTCATTTTTATAGTATTTACAAATATTTTTTCAATATTGCTAATTCCTCGACTTCGAGATATTTTTTTATATACATAATATGCTAAAAAAAACACACCTCTTCGTTAATACTATATTGATATTATCTCGAACCCCACTTAAGTTTAAATTTTTTTAAATAATAAACCAATTCATTTGTGTACCATAAAAATAGATCATCAATTTTTTATTACAATCCTAGTTTGTCCAGGAAATTCAAAAATACCATTTTTAGCACGTATTTTTAATTAAGTACATTATATTTAAAAAAGAATTAAATCGTATTGTGAAAAAAAATACCTGAGATATTTTTTTTTTTAGATACGCATCCAAGGTCAATTTTTATGACACGGTTTATCTGTTCGAAACCAGCACATATTCCGTGGTTTGTACCGAGGAAATATTTACCAATCTTATCTGTACTAACTACACAACACAAGCAATATTCGTGAATGGTCCCTTTCTAATCACAGCTCAATAGATACAGGACTATTGCTGCGTCAGTGTATTTATAAAACACGATTTACCGGCAACTGGCAACACCAGCCGCAGTCACGCTGCATCTGCCTCAAATCATAGCCATGTTTATACATGAATGTCCACATATGGACATTTACGTGTATTTAAATATTTGTACATATGTGTACCTGCGTGTGCATGTGTTTGTATACTCCAGAGGCGTGCATCTGTGTGCGTGCGTAGGGTTGGCCAATATTTACATAAGAAAATATATTTTGTAAGGACACGTTTCAGGGCTTGCAGTGCTTAAACATTATTTTAAATTTCTTTTATTTTTACCTTTTAAATTACATACTTTTTACGTCAATGTAAATATATCTATTTAATTCATGCAAACCGTTAATTAATTAATTACCAAAGATGTTTGTCTTCGGTGATAATTGTTTTAAAATAAAGTGCGTTATTCGTCTAGTGTACTCGTGTAAACAATTAAAGCGAGTTGAGATTTCTTTATTTGATTAAAAATATAAATTAATAAAATCCAACTCAACCGCAGTTGTTGTTAATTGCTTTTGATTGTTTAATGCTCATGGTGCCATAATAAAAAATAACTCATAGAAATCCAATTTTTTTGTTTAAAGACCACAAAATATTCAACGTTTGAAACTGGTTTATTGGTTTTGATCTCATTTTTTTATTATTTTGTATACTTAAGGATTAAAAATAGCAAAAGTATTTTCAATATAACATATATTTTTATCATAACTCCAAAATATGCAACCAAGGATATAATTATAATGTGCTATCCTCTGCATGCCCTTTAGGGTGATTTTTCTTCCTAAATTTTCTTTCGCATAATTTTTTTCCCATTAGGGTGGTTTATTATAATTTAAATTCATACTTTCAGCCATTACTGAGTCCATTAGAACCCTTGGCATATACACAAGAAAAGTGAAGGGAATTGTAACATTTTGTAAGAATAGCTTTCACATTCTGTATAATATACTTTACGTTAAATTTTATTGCGAAAAAACACTCAGCCATTGTTTTATCTGCATTCTCCATTATGAAAAAAAAGATAAAATTTAGTAAAATTACCTGTAATAATTATATATTTTTTATATGCCCGCTAGGGCATATTTATTAAACAAAATAGCACATATTTAAAATTTAGCTTCTTTTGACGCTTATCAGTTTTCCGAATTCCAATAAATTTACCGATTTATACATCAAATAATTAAATACTTGAAAATAATATCAACGCTTTCAGGTGTAAAGGCAAGTTCCTCGTGATATTATTAAAAATATTTGTAAATCCCGACTTTAACGTAATAAAAGTGTCGTCACATTCATGATACCTCTCAAATTTATAAATATTTTACAGTTTGAATTTAGTTAGAGTTTACGGTTAGAATGAAATGTTGTGTTAATTCTTAAAATTACATAATAAACTATATATTTGGTTTTTGTGAAGACCGTCACAGTAAGTTCGATTTTATCTATATTTAATAGATATTTAATTTTTTTTTTATGTTCTTTATGTTAATATGGCTGTAACCTCAAATATATTTTCAATCACTTGATTTTACAATTTCTCGTAATTTTAATAATAATTTGATACTTTTTTTCAATCGAAAAATAAACTGAAGTAAAATTTTTATTTTTACCAATTGCTTTTGATCCCTACAAAGGGTCGAAACAAAACCTCAAGGTCAATTTAAATGGACGCGGCTTAGCATCTATAAAAATGAAATATATTTTGATTTTTTATTGCTTATGTTCTCGGTTCCAATATAAAATTATAAAATAACAAAACCGCATTTTACCCGTCGGCAGAGCTTCCCCTCGTCATTCATTACCGCACGCGCTGAGGCTCCCACAATACAACATTTAGCACCCCTGCCCGGCCCTGAGAGCGTTCACGTGTTCCGCGTTTCGCACCCCTGGCCTGCATACACTCCGCGCCGGACTGGTTTTAAATCTTTTTCGTGTTAAGGTTTGTGGAACATTAGAAGGATTTATGCTAACGATAAGGGACGAACTTCCCTGGCAACTATCTCGGCGACCATTCGAGTTCTTTTCGCATTTATCTGGGTCATTCGATAATTCGAAACATTTTGTTATCATTACACTATTTACTTGCTGCCGTGTATTTTGCATTGTTTAAAGTATATACCGTTTGCTAATTTCATGGTTATTTCATACCTTACCTGCCGCATTGTTATAAACTTTTAATAATTATCTAATATCTGTAGGTATTTGTAATTAGATACGCTTTATTTTATTAGATTCCCAACGATTGAATAGATAAAGTGAAATTGTTTTATGTCATAGCTTTAAATGCATTTATTATATTTACTATATAACTAAAATATTTAAAAAAAAATTTAAACGTATTTTAAGCTGTTAATTTTAAACAAGCACAATTAAATATTTGTTTCAGTTGTTCTATATCGTATTTATTTATTTTATACATTATCTGCAGTCTTATATTTTTTAAATTTTATTTTACTGTTTATATTGATATTGTCCGACAGGGATTGATTTCCAACTTAATTAATATATACTACATAAACAACATTAAAAAACACTTTTGAACTTTTAAAAATAATCACTATGATATTTGATCAAACTTACCTTCTTTGTAAAACTTTGAAAATGCCATTTTCAAACAAATGTTTACTCGCTATTAAAACAAATCATTAGTGTCTGGAATCATATATATTTTTAGTAAATTTTCCGTGCTAGGCCACCATATTTTCTGCAGCCATTCTTAATTAAACCCTTTCACGTTGCAATTAACCTAAAAATAATTATGTGAGTTAATTTATCTTAAACTCAAATCTCTTTACTTAACTGAGTTTTCGTTCGTTTCCATTAACATTAAAAAGCTACTTTAATTTTCCAGCAGTTTAATTTACTGAAAACCCGGTGACTAGCACCTAGTTATACTGAACATTATAAATACCTCCAAAGGTCAAACCGGTACGTTTTCAGTAAGATATATTGAAATATATTCTTTCCAGTGGCATCGTATTAAAAGAATATGGTATAAGTTGATATATTCGAATGCATACTTAAGTGATTGTTTACAAGATTGTTTTTAACTTTTTTCTGTTGAGATGGGCCCAAACATTGTTGTGAAATATTCTTTGTTAGCTGAAACTATCGAATGCTTTTGAAAATTATTTGCTCAAATTATAATGTACGATAATGAAAAAGTACACAGTAACAAGATAGCCACAATGCAGCGTGTGTGCCGAGAGCAACATTTTTACAATAAGTAAGTTTTCCTACTACCGCACTAAAACGGAGACAACACACAATACACAAACACCGGGAAACAAATATGCATAATTCATCTGCGTATTGGTTTTGTATGAATATTTTAAGCGAAGTGGGCAGGGTAATGTGTGTGCACAACTCTCCCGTATTAAATTTGCAGAAGATATGGCCATGGCTAACGCAATATCGTAAAATAAATCACACTCAACGTATATAACTGATAAGATATGAAATTCCTTTGCATTTTAGTCGCTCGTGCGATTATTAATATTTTATTTTAATAATCACGACCGGTAATACTTTATCCCACTTAACGTATTTTTATAATCTTGTTATCATTTATTTTTACATTATATAAACAATTATATGGTGATGAGAAAAAATATTAACATACGTTATTAAAATTTGGCTAATATCTCGTTTTTCATATTTTTCAGAACTAATTAAACGTTGCCCACTGCACTCCCGCACATACTTCCTGTGGATGAACTCTGAGATCTTCTAAAGGTAAGATACAGCTCTTATCTCATATGCGGGCTGGACAGAATGCGCTGCCCGGTGAATATATTTACGCGAAACGACAAATATAGGCATTCGTTACTCGCTGCTACAATGTTGCGGCTGTAAGGTGTGAGGTTTTATTTTGCTGTGTAGCACTGTTAAAGCTTCCTCTTGAATTACTTTCGAAAGGAGCAGCTCTAAAATATCAAATATGTGTGAAAGCTGTATGGGTGAAGTGACCAGATGGTCAGGCTATCACCACAAAAGCAGAGTTACAGAACACTGAGCTAGTTTATTCATTTTCTTAGCAATGGTAGAAAGTTTGTTTTTTTTTCCTTTCATTAGCAAAGATTATTTAAAATTATATATATTTATATGTATGTGCAATATAGAGGAACACCTAATCAAAGAGTGTTAAATTTCATATATTAATAAGCAATATACTTATGTAGTCCTTTCTGTGTTAATTTGTATTTTTAGCTTTAAAAAAAGTTATGTAAATGTAATAACTTACAATCTCCACATTCTAATTCTGCGTCTCTACATGTGTAGAGACGCAGCGACACAATTTGCGATCGATTTGCAATCAGCCAGTAGCGTCCATGGTTTTGCATAACAACGCAAAGTTGGACGCTATTGGCTAGCTGCAAGTCGGTTGCAAGTTGTGTCGCGACGTGTATAAAGGGTAACCTTTTACTTTTCTAAATAATACACATTTAAAAAAAATTAAACTACACACTGATAAAGTCATAAACCGTCTATTAAAAAACGAGAAAATTCTCTTATTTAAGGAAGTCGAGCGATATCGCTCAATCTACCAAGATAACATTTACATTTAAAAGACAACAATGTTGTTGATGAAGTTTATTGTTGTTTGTTCTGGGTTAACACCTTCTTGGTACATTGTGGCTCACAGCTCCACTCCAGTTCTTCTGTATCGCGGGCATCTTTTATCTTAACAAATGATTACGAGACGATTGCCTCGCTCTCGCGCTGGCGCGTGCCCGCGCAACTCGCGAGCGACTGCTTTACGAGCCTCCGGGCCAAGCTTCTGCCGTTGCTAACAATTATGCACACAGCAATAAATTTCAATACCGAAACCTCTCGACAATTTTAGACTTTATGTTACTTCGTGACTTTTGAAAACCTCTAGAGCTAGCTACTAAAAAGTTAAAATGTATTCAAAACTATTCGAGATTTAACAGTGCAAATAATTCTATTCATCAACATCGTAGGCTATATGCATTTTTTTTTTTTAAATAAATACGAAACACTACCATGTAAACAATACTTAACTATCCTTTTCTCTGTTACATATTTTTTTTTACAAAATATAAAAAGGTACGATTGGAAGTAAATTATATACAACTAAATTTATCCACACCACAGATTAGTAAAATAAATCAATCTTTTCAACCATTCAATTCAATAACTAAAACTGAATTTTGACCACATTTTAAATATAATTTATAATTGCGCTTGCATTTTATTGGTCTAAATCTCATAATATTTTGTTTCTATATAATTCCGTTAACTATAACAAACGTTTATGCCTCATAAAGATGCTTTAAAATTCGAGGCAAATAAATTTGCATATATTAATCTTTATTTCAGCCTCGTTATATTATAAAAATAACACATGAACCTCACACGACGCTGTGAACAAAAAAAAAGAATCGGGTTAGTAGCTTCAATGTCATGTGTCAAAATTCAGTCGTAAACACGTATAAAAATAAAAATATATTGTCCTCTACGAGTGACCTCTTAACAATAGCTGTGAGCAAATGTGTTTTTTTTTTAGTTACAATATGACTTATTTGACTATAAAGGTCCTCAGACTTTATTGAAACAACATGGGTTGACTACGTCACAAATGAGAGAGTCTTGCACAGAATTCGCAAAGATAGAGAACTCCTGACGATGCTAAAAAAAACCTGTAGTATCCTATACTGACCTTATTTTAAAATAATAAATATAACCTACTGCAACTGATTGTCCTGGGGAAAATCGAAGAAAAGATAGGCATTGGAAGAGGAAACTAACGTGGATGCGGAGTTTATACCAGACGCTGAAATTCGAAAGTACAGCCAAATTAGTAAGACTGGCTCAGGACAAATATATGTTCAGTAAAATGGTGACCAACCTCCTTAAAAAAGGCACTTAGAGAAGAAAAATTTCTTCTGCGTCAGTAGTCATGACATCCCGTTCTGCATTTAGAGAACTCAAGGGCAAGAAACATGAATGAACCAAACATTGTTCGTTTCTCGCAAGTGCGGACCAAAGGTATGAACTTTTTTTTGTTTCTCGGTCCATAACAATACGCCACAATAAAGTTGAACAACGAATCGTTTTGTTTGGTGAGCGCGTTTCCGTCGCTGAGTTCGCGCGCAGGAACCTGGGAACGAATGGCCAGGAATTCAGCCACATTAAAGAACAATTCATATTCTGAGTCATTAAAAGAGCATAAAACTTCTATGTTTCAAATCAAAGTCATGACTCACACCTCTTGTTACATTATTTCTTTAAATTATGCATACACGTCATAATTTAGAATTGCATTCACATATATAATTTTATGCTTTATTATATTGGCGTTCGCAAATATTTTATTCAATTACTTTATTTTTATAGTATGAAACTCTCAGTAGAATCCTGATACGGTTGAATATTTTTTGATGAGTATGAAAACATTTATTTACGTATGTTTATAAAACAGATTCTTATTGAAATAATAAATATAAGGCATCGCCATATGCAGGGTTTATCATAATTAAGTGATCGTTTTGATACAAAGTAAGCTTACCAAAAACTAAACTGCATTCTGTGATGCAACATTTCACAAATCCCTTGCACAAGAGAAGGCTGCTTTCAGTCGGGGTGGATATAATACAATAATCCCCTACAGCTCCTCGCTTTTAATCCTCAATCGCACAATCAAACAAGCTCCAACACGCAGCAACAATAACGCGTTCAAACTGATGTTGAAAAAACAGATACAACCCTCCATTGTCCGAGTACTGTTGCTGCACTCCGGGGCTGTCCGACAGATGAATCACCATCACACTGAAAAATCTCTGTTCGAAATATTTACTAGAATAAGAACTATTTTTAGAAAAGCTTTTTTTAATTTTGAACTGATGGTTAAAAATTACTTTATATGCAGCATTGCTCTACTAAATAGACTTGATATCTTATTTTAGAATATTACATATTTTTTCATATATTTTAAGTAATAATATTTCAATAAACAATAGTATTTTTACTCTTACGAGTTCCTTCGAATCAGTATGAAGTTTCTGAGTGAGTTCAGAACCCACTGAGAAATATAGGGACTGATTAAACTATTGATTAATATTATATAAAGTTGTAGTGCTTGCAGCTTCATTAGTTTGTTACTTGTTTA
Organism: Atopsyche davidsoni; assembly: GCA_022113835.1. NCBI lineage: Eukaryota > Metazoa > Arthropoda > Insecta > Trichoptera > Hydrobiosidae > Atopsyche > Atopsyche davidsoni. The sequence goes on from JAILWY010000023.1 coordinate 12,687,066, forward strand.
GTTTCCAGCTACCTGTTTGCCTGTTTCCTTTCATTACAAATACGACAATTGTTAACAGATTAGATCTAATAATGTCTGCATACAAATATACATAGTGCTTTGACCTGCCTGCAAAAGAAAATAGCTATAGTATAGGTTATATACCATATATAAATATAGTTTAAGTATTTAAAATTAAAATTGTGCACCTATTCGTTGTTCGGTGTGTAGACTGTCCTTATCTCAAAAGCAGCCAGCCGACAATTAACATTGGGAAAGATTTCGAATCCTATCGAGTATTTTATGGATTGTTAACACGTTTTCGGGTCATGAAGCTTGGGTATTTCGATACAATAAAGACGTGCCGTAATCAAGGAACACTTGATATAAACTAATGGTCTAATTAGGTCTCCTAACGGCAGAGCCCGGACTGACCCGCCGCTCGCCGAGGGTTTACGGCCGATCGGACACACCTTTTACACCTTGTTTATTTCTACATTATTAACGCTATATTTTATTGTAGTGCGACAATACAATAATTTTATCTGATATAGAAAACAAACAAATCTCAAACAACAACCCATATTGTAGTTTTCTATTGTATCCCTTGAAATAGTTCGATAAAAGGTTTCTAAAACAATATTCAACTTTTCAGTATGATAATCCACACATAATCACGAATCTTTTGAACAGTACTTATGGTGCCCTTATTTTTTAAATTATATTTTTTTTATTGGTGTGGGGCTCTGTTCGTCTTCATAAGATAATAGGGATGCAGCATCCGGCACTTAACGTGGAGCAGTTGTTCTCTCTGTGGCTTAGTCCGATTCGGAAGGAGCAGATATCAGCATGACGCAGCCGAATAGAGGAATACAACTTCATCCAAAAGCACTTACAATATGGATCAACTTCAATACTTTCCTTCTAATTTTCTTGTCTTATAGAGTGTGGTTAGACTTCTTCGTTTGCAGATTAATTGATATTGGTTAAATTTATATATATTTTCTACATAAAGCATAATTTTAAATAGAAATATAAAGTCTTTGCAAATATCATTTTAAAATATAACTAAAAATTGTCAGAAAAAGATTGAAAAATGTACTATTTTATATTAAATATGATTTAAATTATCATCAATGCGGAGTGTTTATTTTCATCGTCTGTTCGAGTTCTCTTCCGCCGCGAGAAAGGGCTCAGCCGGTGTCTATGATAATTTGCGTGCGTAATATAATATTTCACTTTACAGAATCCCCGCTCGCTGGTTGAGCTATCCAAACATGTAGCCGCCCTTGTACTTCCATAATCCATTACGTGTCGTACGGAGGATCTCACGCAGCACGCGCCGACTGTTTGCGCATCCATTTGCGTGGCCGTGATTAGGCGGGCGGGGCGGGGCGCAGCGGGCGGATCCCACGCTACACTTTTAAATCGCTGCTCCTTTGAGTACAGCTGTGCATCATTCAATTAATGTTGACTATTAATCTTACATAGTTAAATTGCGTTCAATTCGTGTTTTTGACGTTCACTCAACGTTATCAAAATATATATATTTATATATTATATATCTAATTCGTGAATTCAAAAAAATAATGCTTTTTTTTTTAAATATAATCCATCTTATAATGATAAAAGTACCTTTGTATTTTGTCTTCACTTTGAGTTTATTAAAATTATTTGCATTACTAGTTTCAACCCAAAACACTGGGTCATACTATTACAGTTTTTACTAGTGAAGATACCTTAATTAACTATTAAACTTTCGAGGAAGAAATTCAATATTTTTGACAGAGAATACTTGGTGGAATTCAATTTTAATATTTTTGAATAAAATACTTGAGTGATTTTCCACATTTTTATTTTTATTAGTGACCGGTTTCATTATCCATTATCATTATACCGGTTGGCATTATCAAACAGAGTGTGATGTTTGATAATGCCAACGTGAAAGGTTGGCGAAACCGGTCACTAATAAAAATATAAATGTGGAAAATCACTCAAGTATTTTATTCAAAAATATTAAACTTTCATCAAATCAACAGTTCTATCTTATAGTGGTAGTATTTTTACTCATTGATCTTCAGCTTTTTGTTTTTACAAACTTAAATACGTAAGTTACATGAAAATTTTCACACATGTATTTTTTTACATATAAAATATATTTGATTTTATACTTTTATAAATATAATTATTATAATGTATATTTGGTGCCTCAACAAGCAACGCTGGGTTTCTTTCATTCCTTATAAGATCCTAAATCTAAGAAAGAGCCGATTGTCAAGCCATTGGATATTTATATTCTCTGATAGTAAACAAAACCTTTTCCTTTTTCACTAAATCAACCTATTCCGTAAAAACTATTTGCAAAACAAATATTTATGTCAGTATATATTTCTTTTATTTCTGCAGCTTGTAAAAGAAAACGATAAAACACGCTTCGATTGCCTTAAAATTGTATAGATTTTTGGAAATGTTAATATTAGAAGTGGATATAAAATATGCATAAAAGACCAATGTGTAGTTATTCTCGGAATAAATTGGCCAGTTTTATCTGATATTTGAAATTCTTGAAATTACGGCTGGAGTGCAAAACGGAAAGGTCACTTACACTTCATCGTAAATTATATGTAGCATTACATTCTTCGTGAATTACGATCTAATAAAATTACGGGTTATTTCTCTCCTCCCATGCAAAGTAATAATTTTTGAAGATTTTTTGCAATATGCCACTCGATATCGTTTATCACTTTTTTTTGTATTCTAGATCAATATAGGCCTGAGATATTTTACTATCGTAAAACAACGTCGTTATTAGTATCACCTTTGACTTAAATTGTATTTTTATACAAAAGTTATCCAAATCTCAGATAACGATTAAGAATAGACAACATTTGTGGGTGTCAGTTCTAGCATATATTATCATAATAATCATAATGTTCCTTGTCAGATTTACATAAATAAGTGACATTCAAATTTGTACAAAAATTATATTAACAATGTATATCAAAGCTAAAAATTGTAAATAGAGTACTTTCAAAAATTGAATGGCCAATATTATTAGTTGTAGAATTTAAGCATGTGTACATTATTTTAATTGCTAAACTTAAATTTTATATTCTTAGTGAGTAATTTTAAATATTATATTCCAATCTAGTCTGACATTACATAAACATAACATTATATATTTGTAGTAAAATTAGGCAGTTTCATAAAATAAATTATAAAAGTCGTCTCAAATAGAATCTACTATAATAATAGCCATTGTGTGTGTGTGTATGTTTCATTTTTTGTTTCACTATAGAATATCTTAAAAGATACAACGCTGATTTTTTGCACGTAAGTTTAGTAAATTTTTCCGCAGCTATGAGCCGAATTTCAAGACGATAGGATAATATTTTTATTCATAAACTAATTTAATTAAACTATAAAATATGCTCTAGCGAGTTTCAATATGAATTTCAAATTTAGAACTTTTACAAAAAAACAAATTTTGATGCTTCTTAGAAATTTTCAGTTTATGTCAGCTTGACACAAGTACCAATTTTATTTTTTTATCGAAATTGCGTTAGAAATTATTAATCACATCATTAATAACATAAAATGCCTCCTAAAAAAATAACACCGTCTAAGCACAGCAAACGTAATTAAAAAAGAATAGCACAATTGAACGTGATAAAGACTGCATCTAATAAAGAACAGTGCAGTGAAAGTGATTCGTTGTTTGTGACACGAAATGTGATATTTCCTAGAATGGCTTTGCTTTCGAAATTAATATCCGGTTATTAAAAAAATATGTGTACAAAATATTCATCTAATTGTCAGCCAAACATATGTTCAAACACTATTGCATCGTTCATCGAATACGTCATTTTATGACGGGCTACATTTCTAGTGATAAATAAAACGCTAACAAAATCAGTTAGGACAGGTTGGATTAAAATTAAATTTACAATCGTAGAATTCTACGGTCTTGCGTATAATGCACACATAGTAAATAGTGAATTTCCATATATTTCCATTGGCACTTAAATCGATGTCCAAATGATTGAGTCTCCCACGTCCCCGGGCGTAAATCTGTAACCCTTGCGGCGGCGGCGAGTCACTCGGAACGCGCCGTGCCGTTTAATCAGGGGCTTGTCGAGGAATCCCTTCGAGTCCCGCCCGCCGCGGCCTGAATCACAAGCGGCCTCGGGGGCGGGGGCGGGGGCGGGGGCGGGGCGGGGGCGGGGCGGGGGCGGGGCGGGGGCAGGGGCGGGGGCAGGGGGGCGCGGGGGGGCCCCGTCAGCGGCCGCCGCAGCCGGACAACGCGATGAAAAGGATCAGCCGGGGAGCACTGAGCTAAACCCCAAACTTGTGCAGCCGCCTTTCGTTTCCGCCTTGCCGGAGAGGCCGTGGTTTGTCCATTTCCAATTTGTGAATCTATCCATTATCCGTTAAGCCATTACATTACAATATCTTTTCATCGAAATAATAATAAATGGATTTCAATACACGCTCGTACTGTTGATAATTTTATTAACCGTAATGTAGAATAGCTGACTACCGTGCACACAAGTCTAAATTTATTTCTTGTGTGTTGAAAACTCTTATGCCTTCTGATAAAGGTCATACATCATAATACAGATGTTAAAGTTTAAACACATTATAAATTTTATTTTAAAATTTCGATTTAATGTACAAGTGACTCATTTTTAAATATGTACATAAAAACTATATTGTATGTGAATAAATTATTTCAAATTACTATTTTTTCCCATTAACATTATTTGAGACTTTCATTAAACCTTGACAAAATAATTTGCAACATTTTACCTCTCGTGTCGTGTTTGTTTGAAATCCTAAGTATCCTAATCCTAAGAAATACTAAGGCTTCTCTGATGGTCACAGCTTTCCACATCTCTCAGGGCTGAGTAAATTGAGAGTCAGATTAGAACGGTGTGTCTTCTCTTCTTCCTAAAATGTTTCCCAGTACCGTGGTTGCCAAGTGTTGGTACGTCTTATAATATTCTCACGATTTTACTGTAGGGTACATAGGTAAAAATAAATAACTTTATTAAAAAAGAAATAAAACAATTTAGTAAACGATGGTTACGAATCCAATATCTTTTTTTTTTTAATCTGATAATTTTTAATGAGCTCACGAAAAATAAACATTTCCCTATTATTCATACCAGATTCATAAGAAGATAAAATACTCTTATTTATTTAACATATATTATTACTTTTTTACTCTATTCTAAATATCACGTGTCAAAATAAGGAAGCAAAAAAAAACTTAACTCTAAATTTGTAAATTAACACAGCGTCTGAGTAAGATGCTAAAACTTCGACCAAAGCCTATTTAACCAAATTACGGGTTTTGCTGGTTAAAGTATCCATGGTAACCCATCCGTAACTATGAAGATGTTATTCGATATGATATTTCACAAACTGCCTCGCCGTATTCGATATTTTTTATGACATTGGAATTTTATTCGATCATGGTTCTTTAGCCTATAATATAATATAGTTTGAATATGTCGAAGTTTGTAGGAATTATTTCTAGTCGTCTCGTTTGAATGGAAATCAATTTCCAAACATATTTTGATTCAAAAAGTTCTTTTTATACGGAAATTTTAAGTCGTTATAACTTAAAAAGTATGACACCAAATGTTTGGAGTAGTATAATCAATGGATTATTTATTCACTATCGCAAAAATATCAAAAACCCCGGTACAACAGTTCTACTTTCATATTTCTATAAATCTAAAATAATTACGTGGCTGTCCAGAATAAACATCCTACCTTGTTAAAGTAACAATATATGTTTTGCATAAATCCATTTATTTAAACTGCATTTGGCATGTTTATTGATCGAACAAGTTATGCAAAGCAGCGGGAACCGTAAAAAATCCAACCAGTCGGTGGATCATATTTATCTCTTGCCAATTAGAATAAACAACCTATACATCGCACGTAATCTTCATTTTATTTGTTTAATATCCTATTTCGAACGTTTGGTAGTAACAGGAGACTAATGCATAAGCGTTATTTATGTAACTTGTATTAGTAGAATGTTTTATTTATATTTTTGTAATAGAATATATCACGGATATACGATGTCTAACAATAGCTGATCAACATATTGTGTCTGCCATTCCATTATTGGTTTTAGGATATTTTAATAAATTAATTTATTATTCATCGTTTCCTTATCAGTAAAATTAGTTAAATTATTCAAATTGTGCCTTATATTTTGTCAAGTTTCATTAAAAGTTTAAGAATTTTTAATTACTTTATCATTAGTTTTTTATTGTTTTAAAAAGATTCCGTCGCTTAATTCCGGTAGTCGTTTTAATAAAATTAATAGTTACACTAATCTAAACATGCATCTGTATTTATACAATCTAATAAATAAATAATTTAAGTATAAACGTTAAAAAAAACTCTACAAAATACATGTCACACAACAGGGTTCAAACCTGAATCTGATGGCCATCTATACACTGTATATAGTACAATATACTTTGTACCACCTTGTATTATTCACGAAACCGAATAAATTTAAATGATGTGAAACGTCATTTTGAGATTTTTTTGTTTATTTACTGTATACGTAATACTATTCTTATCCGCGTGTGTTTGAATCATAATTTTAATATATAAAATGATATAAACCTTAAAAATTACATTTTTATTTGAAAAAATTACTAAAATGTGGGTTTTTTTTTCTTCATAAAATTGCTTTAAAATGTAAGATAAATCTAAATAGACCATAATATAATGTTAATAATCAAACAAGATTGTAAAAATACAAACTCAATCAAATAACTAGTTATTTATTTAATCTTCAATAATTTTAAAAAAATTCAATCAATTTAATTTATTAATTAAAAAAGCACCCCGCTCATCACAAAAACAGGTCGAATAAAACCGAAAGGAAAACACTCAACGCCAATTCATTATCCAACAGCAGAACTGCTTCTACGTAACCAGTGGCAGATCCCAATTCGATTTGGTGTGGTGATCGGCCGTAGATGGCTTCGAGTGTTAATCTCCGAGCCCTGGGGGAGGCGAGTCAGGGAGGCCTCCGCCCAGCTCCGCCGCACCCCCCGCATCAAATATTCAGGACAACATAATGTTGATACAGTCCCAAGAGGCTTCAGGGGAGAGCTTTCGTCTTGGAAGCTCGAGGACATGGCGGCGGCTTTGGAGTGATGGTTCATATTCACCGCACGTCGTCTGATATTGATTATTACAGCTTAGATTATCGTGATATTGTTTTTGATGCTAGATATATTTACCTAAGGTTTTATTAAATATGAATATTTTGAGCTACCAGTAACGTCATCACTGTCTAAAAAATATTGTATATTAACTCGTTGAACTTTTACATGGTAATAAATATATTAATTATTTTCTTGATATGAAATTTTTCAACAGCTTTTTGCGCTACCTCCCAAATGCCTCAATGTATTTATTATAATATTCTATATACGCCTTTAAATATTCGTATGCTATAATTTCCAATATAGACTATTATTAATAAGATAGATTTTTTGTTTGCTACGTCTTCATCTTTTTTATAAACTATTTTTACTTTCTGATTCAGCCCTAAACATATAAGTCGGTCTTTCTAAAATAGTTTTTCGCATTCACTCAAGGAAATCGACTTCCATGAGAAATTAAAAACCATAAAATATTACTACTGACCGTAATGCCTTTTTAACATCAACGTTCATGGCTACTTTTTAAGATATTTTTTATAACTTTACTTTTATACTTCAAAAGTATATGTAGATCTTATAACTTTCAATGATACAATAATGAACTACTCAAAATAAGTTAATGAGAATAAAAACATGGCTGAATTATAAATGTAAACAAGAAGAATTAGGGTAACTTCCAAGCTACGGATCAGTTTCTATGAACACTTCTGCAATCCGACACTGTAAACATCATAAAGACTATACTAAGCACTCGACCATCTCGAACAAAGCCTCGGGGGCTGCATATATTTGTATAATGATTCACCGGAGGCTGCAGGCGACTGACGTCACCACCCAGCAAGGCCGCCACACCTTCAGTATTTGTCCCGGTAATTGGTGATGAGTATTTGCCGTAGGGCGGATTATGGGCGGCGGGCCAGGTGCCAATCAAGCGCCTCGGCTCGAACTGAATATTGATATGCCTTCATGTGGGCCGCCCATGTTAGACGATAAAATAAACAAGATAGGCACATACGCGCCTCTGAAATCTCCAATTAAAATTAAATCGATTTATGACCCAACCGGTTTCTCAGTGATGTATTGACAGTAAAATTTGTATGGGCTATAACGGCTTTTTATATATTAAATATAAAACCGCCATTTTTTTATATTCTTAAGTCTGGGTACAATATAATAATAATATTCAATGCGTTTTGTTTATTTTTATTTTGAGTTTAACTTGTATTCGAAATCAATCTGGATACTCGTTAATGTATGTATACTCTTTTAAGCAGAATTAACCGCTCTTCGTTAAATTCCGGTAAATGGCCCATTCACGCGGACGAGCCGCGCCGTGTAAGATGTACATTGTACAGGAATATGCGCCGTGGATATCGGTACAGGAAGATGTGTGCTGGTGCTGATGGGTGCTGGTGCTGGTGCTGGTGCCGAGAAGACGCCGAGGACTGTCGAGGAGGTGCGTGCCGGAGCCGGAGTCAGTTTAACACCCGGCCTGCTAATTGGCCAGCTCGAGAAATCTCGTTTCCCGCTAACGACATCTTTGTTGCTAATCGTGTGTCTGCCTGATTTATAACACAATAAAACTACTTTTACGACTGTTTAATGATCGCTCATATTAATTATCATGCTAAAGACATGAACTTGAGATTTTTAATTTCTATTAGCGTCTAAACACTAAATCTACTTTCTAATGTGTTATTGCTGCGGCCGTGTCATATATCACCACGAGAAATGGCAACTTTGTCACTTGGCCGAGTGGAAATCTCCATTTACAGTATCTTGTAATATAAATTTACTGGACTCCGAGCCTTCCGACTGGCCCACTGATAGTGCGTATGAATCTTATTGTAAGGCTAGTGCTCGCATTGTAATAAGATGATGTAATATTTCATATAAATAACTATTCTCACAAAGTCAACAGCGAATTGACAATAGTTTAATAATAACATGGCCCTTTGCCAATATTCTCTTGAAAAATATCTCAGGGGGAACCATATTTTTTTAAAAGCATTATTAATTTGCTAAGCAACTCCTGATCCAGTGCATTTACTCCAACTCTTGAAGTGGCTTTTTGCTTTATTGAATCAGTTTAAATTTTCTCGAAAATAAGAAACCAGAAAACCTCGAACAACAGCTCCGAGAAAAGATATGCCTTCTGACTGTGAAGTAATAAAGAGCCAAACATTTCAAAGCGAGAAAATTTCTCTGAATATATTGACATTTCGTAACTGATGTAGGCGTAAGTCTTGCTGGAACGAAAATAATAAATGTAAGAAATCAATCATCCGGGGAAACAAAGCTCGGCAATAACTTATAAATGTACTCATAGATAAAATCCAGATGTTTATATTTCTGTACAAAAGCATAAAGAACAAGTTGACCGTAAATCTTTATTTATAATTAATACAACTCGGTAGAAAGTTTTAGATTGATGATAATGAGAATTCAAGCCCTGTTAAAGTCAACGATAATTCAAGCCTTTTTTCATCCCCGAGTCTGATGATTAATATGATTTTTCAGAAACGTATCGTTGCTTGTCTTGCAATTTATAACATCAATTTAAATTATACGATAGCATCCTGTTCACCTGATTGTTTATCCGTTGACGATTACTTCTACTGGCCTATATGCACGTATTTTCGTATTGGTCATTACATACAATTGTTAATAGCAAATATCTCGAATGAACAACAATGTGTTGTTATTAAAAACATACAATAGAATTGCGTGGGTATCTTTTGAAATGAACACTTATGCAATTATCCATAAATTAGAAGATAATATCAACGTCTCAGTAAATACGTGGTTTTTCAATTATCTCTTCTGTGGTTTTTAAGTGGAAATACTCCTACGAAGTGATTGTGTATTCTAGTGACTGAATCAAAATTACAAAAACAGTCACAAGCAGCTTTCGGAGTACTTTTATATGAGAAAACCAAGATAGCGCGATACAACGTTGAAACTCATTCTGACAATGCGCTTAAAAATGTCATTTTGGTACGTGATTCAATTTCCTTTACTTAATCCGTACGAGCCGTCATTGTCAGTGGCACCTCCAGCCCGTAAGCCAACCAGAAAGCTGAAAGAAGTCGTTTGCATTTCCAATGAGCAAATAAATTGTATATTATTTCGAACAAAGATCTCTATCACTCGACTGTCTTCCTACGGCTGATCAATTCGACTCGGCTTGGAGGCGATTGTTGCTTCATTTGAATGAAATACTCCCGCGGTGAATGGCAAATTGGCCGCTAAAAAAACTAATTCAGGAATGCGCCAAGTGTTTAACAAATCGATAAATTATTCTTTAGTAAACTACTGTGTTGTTTATGATAATCCGAGCGTTACTAGTTATTTATTTTAAAATAAGTCAGAACTATACTCGACGATTAAAATGTAGCTTTTTTAAAGTCCTTTGATAACATCGTCTCTACTTTATTGGACATATTAATTAAAATAAAATGTTTACTATAAGCGCCATCATGAAACTATAAAAATGACATTTAGGTTATATCAAACAAGGTTTCAACTATAACTCATTATAATATTTTTATATCGCACATAATTATGTGCGATATAAAAATATAGTTAATGTTGTGTTGTTACCACGTAATTTATAAAATATATTGAACACGGAGTGATCAACATTCTGACGTCATAATTGCGAAGTTATAAAATCCTTTTAAATAATTATTTGCTTAAAAAACGTCAACATGCTGACAGTAAATCACCATACTCACTCAGGAACTTATATCAGAGGTAATGACGTGAATGCAAAATACTTTGAATTATTAGATTTTTATTCATAAAGGCACTTCAGACACAGAGTTAATAACAATTCAATATTATTCATATTAAATTATATACAGTGAGTGGGACTAGAGTCACAATGTTACAATTAGCATACTTTCTAAGATTTTCCAAACCTCACTGCAATATCACAATGATATATAACTCTTTTGTCAACAATTATTGTTGTCAAACCAAAGTATTAACAGGTAGAGTTAGTACCATTTACACAAGTGTAATGTTATCTATCGCTTTTCGCTGCAATATATTTAAAACGATGTAATTGATTTACGATGGTATTGTTAATATTAAAAATGATCTTCTTAATTACCCAAATAAATGTACTATAAATCATATAATTATAAACTGTTAATCTAGCTTTTATGTTTACTGCACGCCACTGCATAGTAATAAAAATACAGCAATTTATTGGCACCATTGAAAGAGTCTTCTCGTAACAACCCATCATAATAAAGAATATCGTGTAAGCAAATAATACGCATGCTTGATATTGCAAACAGGTAATCTAATTGCGATACAAGTAGCAATGAAGATATGCTTGGCTGATTGGTATTAGTCTCTCACAATCTATAATGACCTGACTGGGAATACAGACGAGGGCTAGATTGTCACAACAACTCGCCCACGCAGCTGTTCAGGACCGGAACGGGGACCTGAAAACTTTCCATACAACTTCCATATCTCTAATAGATTTTTAATGCTTCAATTTAGTTATTAGTTTAGTAATTACCTAACTAAAAAGTTAAACTGTATTATTCATTATTAGAAGTTTTTAAACTAGTGTGGTAACAACAAAAAGAATTTTTGCTTTCTTTAGTTTTTTATCCACGAGACGGTTTTATTTTGGTAAAATAGATCACACGAATTTTTTGTAAAAATATTCGAGGCTGTGTTAAATTTAAATAATAATAATAAAAAATTTAAACTTATTTTATTTTCTCATATGCTTAAAAAACGATGTTACAGATAAATTAATCAAATTCACTCCTATAAATACAATGTTGAAAATAATCACAACGTATATAAAAATTCTCATCATTTCTTTTTGTACGAAAATTTACACCATCTGCGGAAATTACTCCCCGAAAACGTAGCGTATACAAAACAGAGTACGCGCTTTATTCAAATGAGATTTATTCAACAATACTTTTTTATTTATTATTTATTTAAATATCCTGAAAAACCAGGACCGCCTTGGCCGCTAGCGGTTTGCAAAATTAAAATCACAATAAGTGTTTACAGAAACAGCCAAGCGCAGTATTGGGGGGATTTATTAGTCTTCTCACGTTAAAGGTCTCCAATCGATTTATTGTCGAACGAGCCATTGAAAATGGCCATAAAACGACTGAACCACGTCGAGTCAAGTGACAGAAATGCGAAATGAATACCAATATCTGCATTTGTCATCCTGTTTTTATTTTATTTGTATGTTTTTCGAAAAGTAACCGAGCTGACGCGCTGCACCGTAATATTGAATAAGCAATGGCAATATTTCAGAATGCGTGCAGCACTCAGAATAAGTTTTCTGAAATTGCTAAAATTCAATATATTGGCCTGTAATAATTTAACATAAATAAAGACTTCTTCTATTCTGAATTTCTCAACAACTACATGCCTTGTCGGCAAAAAGGTTTTATTTTATTGGAGGCGACCTGAAATTTCTTTGAGTTTTGTGTTTGGATACTATGTTATTTTGACATATCTTGTTGATAGTTAATAATGATTAAAGACAAAAACACGGATTTGCACAGCTTATATATAGCGAAGAATGTATCCTTTCATCGGTAGAAAGAAAGACGTAAAACTCATAAGAAATCAAAACATATGATTTATTATTCTTTCTAGTTTATCGTAAGTCGTATATGCCGCATATATGTATATGATCCAGATCAATTGAAGAGTAAAGAAGGTTATCGACAACATATCTATAAACTGATTATTTAAGTCAACACATACTGCCTCGTGTCAACTTCTATGTTTTAAACGAGATTACAGAAATAAATGAGAACCAGTTTGCTTAATCTTCATATAATAGCAACACGACATGAACGTGCTCCGCTTCGCGCAGAAAATATTATCCTCCGCCTTAATCTGGTTGCGGTTTGAGCAAGTGACTACACACGGACCGAAGGCGGAGGGAAAGTTGAACTCAACAATTCCGGGATTATCCTAGTCTTCCGCCATTCCCCGGTTCAAGCGACCAACAGCCGACATTATTTTGATAGTGAATTCAAAATGGCCACAGCGACCGGCTGTTGGTGGTAGTTTGTTATTTTATTTGTCGGAATTCGGTTTCTAGAATTTTATGCCCCAGTCACTGTGTAAACAGTGGTTTTGGTTTACGGCACCGCGAGTCTCCGCCGAACAAGTTTGCCCAAAGGATGCTTCCCATTGTGATTATAATTTATTATCAAAGGCCGTGTGATGACTTGACTCGTTTTTAATGTGTGCATTTTGCGTACAACCAGACAACATAAATTGCTACGTTATTTTTTTATAAACTGCTAATGCAACATAATTCCTGGTAATGTGAGCACTGCGGTGCACTAGTTGAAAATATTATCTTATTAAAATTCATCATGGTTGTTTTTCTTGTCTTTTCTTCTCTAAATATTTGTCCATTTCTTCTTACAATATAATCTTTGATCTCTTACCTGATATATATTGAGCAATCTTGATTGAGTCAAACCACAATAAAAATAACTAATCACACTGCTGTCTCTTCTTTAAAATAGAGAATTAAAAAATCTAAAATATTTCTTCTAGTCGCGTAGCTTTTACATAATTAATCATTTATCAATTTTAACGTCTATAGCACGCACACAATGATTTTATTATTTTATCACACGGTTGGGGCCTTAGATTTCTATCATCACTTCATTCTATCTTGTACTTATTTATGTTAATTTCGTTACAAAATATCTTTTCATTTCGCTTATCAAAAAGCCTTGAACCTTACTACGTCCACCGTAGTGGGACCAGATCGCCTTAAAAAAGTTATACAATCAACATTACCGGTTCTTTTACTCGTGCAAGCCATAAAAAATAGACAATTGTATATTATATTTACAATTTTACTGTGTCTATTAAACATAGAGTGTGTATGATCAATTATAAAAAATCAACAATTATCATAAGCTTCGATTAAAAATAAATCATGCATGTTTTGAAACTACTGAGACCTGCATACTTATTTTAAGCAGTCGTGTATTTATTTTGCTGTAGATTTGTTTAGAACAAACGAATCTCTCATTGATTTTATGGTGAAACACGAAGCTCAACACGCCGGGCCCTGCACGGACCGAGTACCTCCGCGCGGCCAGAATTCAAATTACCATAACGAGACCTTTACTTTTGTTTTTTTTTCTCACCTACAATGTTATTTGCAAAAATCATTACATTCGGGAATATTAATAATCGGGAATATAAATAATAATAAATTAATAAAGATTTGTTATTATACTAAATCTTTGTTAACTTTTAAATATTAAATTTTCTCTATACTCAGAAAATTTATCATAAAATTTAGTCTGCGTGAGTCTCTTATTTTAACGCGTTGAAAATTATACTACGTTTTTGGTTTGTAAAGACAAGGCGTAAACATATATGAATAGACAACAATGGTTTATTCATCCAGTGACACTTTATAGTTCATATTATGATGCTGATATTCTCTTTTTGGAAATGATTTGATCATCTCAAACTCATCACCAGCCTGATGTTAATAAAATTTCGATATTTTTCTCGCGGAAAATTTATTTTTGATAGTGTCTTCAAGGAAGGCCATTTCCAATTTATTTTTTTTATTTTTTTCGATATTAAATGATTCCATACGTGCATCTTATGATCAGAGATATTGGCCACATCGACTCGGAGCCTGGACGAGCGGCGTCGGTGTCCCTCACCTTCCTGCGGCGCGCAGCTCAGCTCTGTTTACAGCTCCTGCCATGTGGGCGGACTTATTGCGAGGCGCTAACACAATAATATTTACTCACAGGATATCCGTAAATATCTCCGCTGCACACAATTCACCATCTCCAGCCAACCCACTGCGTTTTGAGCAGGACTGTCTAACGACCGTATTTCGGAACATAATGTATTTAGATTTTTTTTGAGAATATTTTTTTGCGGAATTAATTATTTTTAATAATAAACATAAGGAATTAATGAAATCAGTATTTTGTTACCAATCCAGTAATACTAAAAATACCTATAGTTCTATCAAAATACACCAATAATCAAATAATTTATATAAATTACTCTTAATTAAATTAACTACTATTTATATAAATCATTTTACATTTTTCAAATTTATAATTATAATAATTATTAAAAACAAAATATAAATCTAAAGTATTATAATCATTGACTGAAAAACTCACTGTAAAATATAATTTTGCATTTCTTTAAGAATATGCGTGATATGAGTTTATGATAATTTGATTCCAAATTCAATCAATCGACAAAACTGAAAAAATACTTGTTATTTTTCTATTTCAAACTTAAACGTAAGGATTGGTATAAGTGTAGAATCCAATTAGATTATGTTTTTGCAATCGTTAAAAAAAATAACTACTTAAATAAAAAATATTTACACAAAAAATACCTCTCTTCTTCAGACTATTCAAACGAAACTCGAAACTTCAACAATGAACCATTAAGGTCGCTTTTCAATTTCTTACAAAGAGTCATTTCATTATTTTATGTGGCGTTGTGTTTATCAGGACGGATTCCTGGTATTCGCTGGGGTTATTGAATTCTGGGACTTCGCGTAAAAGCGTTTATGCACGTAACTACACTTGAAAGCCTCCAGGACTTAGTTGAAAGGAATTTAGAACTAGGTATAATTTGTTAGTAAATATAACGAGCGTTTGCGTTTGCTAATTTTACCGTCTGCACACAATGTATAAGCAAACTACGTAGCTGTGTGTGAATATGAATTAAGATATGCCGGTATCGCAATAAGCTTGAGTCATATTTCCGAAAATTAATTTGTAATACCATTTGCGATTTTATTTAGGACGCTTGAAAGGTCATTTTTAAAGTCAAAAATGTTATATGAGAGTTGGTAAATATTTGATAGTTTTTCTGAAGTAACAAAAATATTACAAAGTAATATTTGAAAATTCTTTCCACTTTAAAAAATTATAGAGACAATACTTGACAAATAACATAACGTTTATAAATTCTTCTTGTTTAAAAAATATCATTCCAAAATAATGGTGTGTTTTAAAATGAACATCGATGCATGGGATAACAGATCTCCTAGATTCTTTGAAGCAGTTTACGCTTGCTTATTTTGGTTTTTCCAAAAATAAATATGTGAATCATCGATATCATTAATAATGTGCAACGGTTGCACGGGAGTATATACGAATTCTTATACTGCATCATTAGCTTAAAAATGATAATATTGTGATTATATATTATTGTATTGAAATAAAAAGTTTAATCACGCCGACTGGCCAGGTTCTTTCTTATTATTAAATATTTAATAGATCTATAATAAAATACATCAAACATTCACGTAATCTTGTTGGTGAGTATTCAAAGTTAAACCAATTGATAGGAATAAAATGTTAACATTTTCAGTAGGTTCATAAATCAAACAATGAATGAAGAGTTCAAAGATATATTGGGCATTTTAATAGAAAAGTATTCTATAATGATTTTTTTGTACATTTTTGACTGAACTTATTTACGTATTAAATGTCTGTATTCCATGGTGTATTTCTAATGATGATACTTATCGTTTTATTGTTTGGCTAACATGACAGAAATAATACTAACCAAATGAATTGTCGATTCAAAATATCCAATGTAAAGAATATACTGAGTACTATAATTAAACCATAAAAGTGTGACATTTTTTTATTTTAAAAACAAAAGAAATCTTGTGTTTAAGTTTATTCGGACAAATATTTAATGTTTCATAAAACTTAACAATGGATGTTTGAGAATACATTGCTGAAAGAATTTCGCCATGGTGACGTGAGTCACATTACAGTACTCAGGTAGTATTGCCCGCTGCTTCCCACTCGGCTGTTTCATCAAATCAAATTTGCCACTCTGTTACCCAAACTTCTACGTCATAACAACAAAGTATGTATTATTATGTGAACTTTTTTTAACAAGCACGTTTTTATATTCATTGTTTTAGATATTTGTTATGTTGCTACGATATTCTCAATTTTAGTATGATTTTAAAATATGCAATATATAATATATTCTTAATTTTTAAGTAATTTAATTCATTTTTCCATTTCAATATTTGTCGATTCATATGTGACCATAAAATATTTTTATTTAAAATTTAATAAAAATAAATGGTAAAGATAGAGGAAGTAATTCAATTGAAACTTTATTAACCGTTTGGAATAAACCGGATATTATTTTTCTACACATAACATTCCCTTTATTACGCAATAGGTGCCTGAATTACATAAAAGTACTACCAACGTTGTTAGGTTAAAAGAGGCAAGTTTTTTGCCTTCTCCTGCGCTGGATGTGGGGCTCACGGGCCGCAGTCGCCGGTTAGCGGCTCCTCCTGCCGTTAGATAGCGGATAACGGATAACGGCCGAATACTCTCGCAGGAGCGGAAGCGAGATAACGACGGACTTGTTGCCTCGCGAGCCGCTTCCTGCCCGGGCCGCACTCCTTATTGCCTGTTATGATTACCGAATGACCGGCGCGACGGCCAATTCCAGCACCTTTTTAATACCCAGGCCTTGCTTTATGAGGTGATTGTTCTGATGCCACTTTTGTAATAATGTCCTCACGCTCAATATACTCTGAATATTATCCTATATTTTCTGTAAATAACAACTTTATTCATTGTAAATTTTATTATCACCTATCTATCTGATTCGTTGATATATATATTTTTAATAAAATTTAAGAGCGTGCAATTATGTTTTTGGTTCATAAAATGTACACTCGCAAGGTTGATACGATATTTGTAAAGGATTTCATTTGCATTGTGTGCTTAATGTACTCATCTCGAATGACCGACCAGATCGGATAATAAAGCAATTTAATTACCATTCAGAGCATACTGAATAATGTTCATAACAAAGCAGTACGTCAGGCGCGCGATAAGAGCAGCAACGCATGCTCGCCCGCCCCCGGCCCGGACCCGCCCCCGCCCCGCGCCGCCCCCGCCCCCGCCCCCGCCCCCGCCCCCGCCCCCGCCCCCGCCCCCGCCCCCGCCCCCGCCCCCGCCCCCGCCCCCGCCCCCGCCCTCGCCGCCGGCCGCCCTCGCAGATGACGCCGAGCGTCGACAACGAGCGGACCGTCCCGGAGCTCCCGAGCCCGTCGCTCCATCCCGATAGCGAGTTTCCCGCTCGAAGGGAGTCGAACACGGCGGTAGGACTCGATGTGCGAAGAATGCGATTAGCTTCCCTCCGGCTCGTCTTGCGAGATAAGCCGAATGAGTAAATACGTTAGATAAAACTACCAATTTTAAATAACGCAGATAAGCGAATGTTTGACATCGTCGTAACATCCTGATAAATCACGTTCAGTGTTTGCCGTGCTCTTTATGTGCTATATTATGTGCTTACACTGTGTAAACTTGTCGTAAATTATTGAGTATTTGAAGTTCTCCCGTTCGCGGCGATCCGTTATCGGCTGCCGATAGCGCCGTCCCGCCGTCCCGGCGTTCCGCCGTCCCGCAGTCCCGCCGTCCCGCCGTCCCGCAGTCCCGCAGTCCCGCAGTGCCCCCGGCCGCCCGCGCCCTTCGCCGCTGCACGCGCCGAGCCCGAGCGCGACTCTCCGTAATCTAATCGCCCGTTCGCGATCGGATATAGAAAATTAATCACAGTCCGCCGAATCGTCGGGCGACAGAGCTGGCCGCGCGCCGCCGGCCGACTCGACTCGTTTTCGTTTTAAACACGTATTTCCTCGTCAACATAAACTCACTCCTGGAACCTCCCGGTCAGCGATAAAACAGCACGCGAGAACTGTCAAAAAACTTGCGCTTATCTCTTTTTGTTAATAATTTTATTCGCGACTGACATCCGTGACAATAGACAGTATATAAATATAATCAACTAATTGATCGATTGTATTCTAGGCGATATGATAAATGAAATAAATGTGTGAAGTTTGACAATCGAATGTGTCCTCTGTACGAGTAGCGCCGGGCGAGTTTGAAGAACGATGATCCACCCCGAGAGCCGCAGCGGCCGCGAGCCCCGTGAGTACTCCTCCCCCGCATAACTTGTGTGTTTCTTTCACAAAGTATTTCTGTACATTTTTCCCACACGCATTATAAGGTGAAGAATGACTCCGTGCACTGAATTTACGACTTTTCCAGCTTTACAGATTCGACACAGACTTTTCAATATCCTTTGATATAAACTTTCAATTCATATTTTACAACTTTTGCTTTTACCGCCGACGTTTAAGTAGTGATTGTTTGGAGTTATAAAATAGTTTAACTGCAGAACTATGAATTATGTGAAATTCTCGGCTCGCGAGTGCATTCGAGAAAGACGTTGACTTTAGACTCCCTCAAAAGCGAGTCCATTAAAAATATTGCATAATTCTATGAATAATAAATACATATAATATAATAAAATTTATGCTCTTGCAAACAAGGCATCGTTCTACGTTTAATGTATATTTTTAATGTCTTCAAAACTTCAGTGTATCTGGTCGATCGATAGCCACAGGCACATCGCTAACGCGCTATCAGTTATCAGTACCGGCCCCTATCAGCGGTACTCGTGTTTACTTAAGGTCTGATTTTTATGTTGGCTGTAATATTTATAACTGCTCGATTGAGATACAAACCCGCACTTCTGGGATATCTTAAACATTTCCCACCCGATAATTTGATAATAAATGTATTTAACAGCTCATAACTTTATCACCTCGAGTTAATTTTCTCACACGCTGTTTGAAAAAATATATACTCAATGATTTATAATTATTAGGAATTGTTTGGTGTGCTTTATAGAAGTGCAAGATTTTATAAAAAATATCTCTCAAAGCGAATAACTCAAATATACTTACCGTTTAGTATAATAATTTAAATCCCGAGCTTCGGATTTAATCCCGTCAAAATTTGTCCATTTGCTTCATGAATATAATCTTAATGAAAACAGCACATGCCCAAAATTAACCGTCCTGATAAATCCTTTGTGTCCTCCTGGTCGGCCGTCCTTTTCACCCGGTCCATTTGTTACAGAGTTACCATCCCAAATTTAATTAAACTTGGTACAATTCACCCTTTTAGTATAAATGGAACAACCATTTTTATAACACTACCTTACTACGCATTATTCACTTTACAACCGACGGCGATAAACTCGATGACCTGCTCGGCGCTGCGTGCGCGAGGTGCGGGCGCCGGAAACCGGGATTCTCAGATACAATTAGCCAAAAAAGCGCTAATTTCTCGCTAAAATATCAAAGGACAATTTATTTTAAACATGTAATTTTTATCTACAGGCTCGTTAACATCGCGCTCGCTATGCTTTTAACTTAAAACAGTCCCCCCCGTGAACCCGCGCTTTCCTGATGGCTCCTAATTAATCATAACCGCCCGCCCCCGCTCCTGCCCGCCGCAGCCCCCTCCGACAGCAGCCTTCGACTCGAAAAGAAAACGAGGAGATATGAGATGAAAAAGTAGGAGCCGTTCGTCTTTGCAGGCAATATAATAAAACGCCATTAGTAAAGTTGGAGAACGACGAGCCATTCATGGCCCATTGAACCCTAGACACCCCGTCGATATTTGTACAAACTGCCGTAAAGTAATTTTTTTAAGAAGCGTGCATTTATCTTTTTAATTTCCAATACATTTACAATATAGATGACATTATCGCCAGAGGATGAAAAATACTTTTCAATAAGTTTCATATTCAAATTACCACGAAATTCCATACTTAAACAAAGTTAGATATACCCACGTAGTTCTTAAATATACGAGTACTTACCAGCGTTATATTCAACAGGTTGCAGTTTATACTACATTCATAGCTTGTTATAACATTTTAATACAACGCTGGAACTTTTATTGGGTCTTTTGTCTCATTAGTAAATTGTTGTTTCAAACGTGTTTATTCACAGTATATATACTTTTTTTAATTAATGAACTTATTTTGTGTTAACACGCATACAAAATAGTATGATCACAATGAACAATGATGCGAGAACTTGTATTTTATTATAATCAGTTGTTTGAATAAAAAAAATTATTCATAAAAAATAGTCGAAAACTTTAGTAATATTCTTAATTGATAATATTTATTCGTAAATTATATTTAATAAAATAATCATAATATACTCATCTGTCTTTATTTATATATGTTAACTGTTGGAGAACTATTTTAAATATATGTGATATATCATAAAGTAAACAAACCATGTAAAAACTTTACAACTAATTGTTAGGAAAAACAAAAAAAAATCAACCTTGATGATTAATATTTATAATGTTACCATATCTGTTATTGTAGACTTTGCTTCTGTATTAATTTTTTCATATCAACTGATCAAGTTACACGCTTATCGATTACGCGATTGCATCTACTAGTGCAATGTTGAAATTTACACTTCACACCCAAATTATCTGAGAAAGAATCGTAGACTCGAAAACATCTATCGACTGGCAGGCAGTCCCGCTGTCACGTCACTAAGGAGAATGTATGGGCGGCTGGAACGAGTCCCGGTACTAACGAAGAAATATCGCCGATGCAGGGCTCAGCCCATTCGCACGGTCAGCGTCGGTGTACTGATGCTCTTCCCCGCTCTTTATGGACTCTAAAATGGGAAGAATAAACTTCCACTACCGCTGCGAAAAGTATACCCACAATTGAACACCTTTTTGCGAAATAAAAAATGCAAATAAATGTTTATTACAATCCGTAAAGTTCTTCAGAGGTCACAAACTATAGTAATTTATTACACGCGTTAATATTTGGTGTTTTTGTTTTATTATTATTGTTTTTGCAATAAAAAATATCGAAAAGGCGGAATAAATACAATGTGTGACGTAATCTTTATAACGCTGTAGATAATTTCCGTGTCAATCCGAATAGGATTTTTCTCAGTCCCATGTATGAAGTGATATATTACATTATCAATCACCTCTTCCCTTGAACTCGCAAAAGAACTATGGTTTTGATTTACGCGAAGTTTTTACAACATAAAAAATACTCAATACTCAATATTTATTGTTGTTTATTTAAAATCAAAATATAGGTAATTTTGGAATTGAATACAGCTGTTTTGGTAGAAGGTATAATTTATAACCTCGACATCGCAGCGGAGGCATTCTCAGAAGTCTTTCAAATGTAAACATTAAATAGTTTTTCTTATTTATATCAATAACTCAACAAATGATATCTTAATTTTCATATTGAATAAGTCAGCAATATTAAAAATTCACCACATTCAACTAACGTTGTAACGGAAACTGTGTATCTTTTGTAGTATTAGGGACTTTCATAGACCATAGTGATTTTTTTCGTTTTGTACTTTTATAATCATTATATATATAAGCATTCATCCCAGATAATGTGCTTTATTTTTAATCATTGACTCATCTCAGCTGGTATTTTGACCATCGCAAACTCTGCGTTCTTGAGAATACCAGAACGATTGTTTTTGCTGTATCGGCAGAATTTATCAATTACAATTAATTTAACGACGCTTGCGTCCTGGTTTGTATGTTTGTTCAGAAATTATCACATGATTTGCCACGAGACATTTTTGTTTAAATTTTCTCTTTATAAATTGAATTTAGCTAAGGTACAATTTAAAACCTAGGTATTTTTAATTCAGATACGTCATATTGTCGGTGTAAAGTACACAAATATATAACTGCAAGCTTGAAGTGCCAATATCTTATTATCAATTTAATTAGTTCCATTGTGAAACAAATGTCACTGACTGAAATTGTATGTGTATTTTTTTGTTTTCATTAAAATGTAGATACAGTAGAATCACCTTGTGCAAGAGCTCCTCGACTTCATTTGGGATTTATAAAAGTCACAATGAAAATAAAATAGGAATACGTTTCGCTTTTAAGTCTTCACAAAAGATTACTAAGCCTTAACGAGACAATGCTCGCTGCTTTCATAACTAGGCATTGTCCTCCAGCCTACTTCGAACGGAAAACAGACAATATGGACGACACGAGTTGTTGTGCCCACAAATCTGTGTTCGCATCCCACGCCTTCTTGTTATTGTTTATTTATTGTTTTTTTTAATGTCTCCATAATTAATATATAATTCAATCAGCTTATCCCACGCATGAGAGAATAGTCCATCATATTTTGAATAAAACCTGATAATGAGTCATCGCATGAATAAATTGAGCGTACGGTATCCGCGCAGCTTGCGGATCCCATCTCTCATCCTGTGCAGGCCTCGCGATCGACGGCTGTGATTCGATACATCAATACTGAACACACATTACATTAAATCAAATATGTAATTACGTAAAATACAGAGTTTGCATAATCTCTTGACCTTCTCGATCATGATCGAGCATTATAAAAAGCATTAAATTGATTCTCGTTTAGTATTAAGATAATTATACCCGTACAGTCCTATTAACAATTAGGAAATAAATAAACAGATTAGTAGTATTGAATTAACTGTAGTTTTTTATTGTAAAAAATTCAAATATTATCGATTTAGTCATTGAGAGATTTTAAATATAAAAACCGAGTCGCTTACAAAGATAAATATGATTTATCATAAATTTTAGGTAAATTGTTTTTTTTTTTTAATTCAACGTTTTTATATTATTAATAAGCAATATTTTAAAAAGTTTATTTAATGGCATAATACTTAAAAATTATATTTTAGTGTACGCTTTTAAAACATTAAATGTGAATTTTTCAAGAATTTATCTATTATTACTTTTAAAAAGGACAGGTAACTTATATTTTAGAAAAAAAAAATTTTTCATTGTGTTGTTTCCTTATTTTTATTACTTCTGCTTCAACTAATCGTTTTGGAATTTATAGCACATTTCCATCATACGGTTGCACCGTATTTTTATGTTTGTTAACGCGTTTTATAAAATATAAAATGCAATGATTCACGATAGATGTCTCGTTATCAGAAAAGTTTCCACAGTGCATTTTACTCCTAATACAGTAATATGAGAACCTGCAATCCGATCGCCTCGAAGTTGCTTGTCCCGAGCTAGCTGTGAGCTGTTCCAATATAAATACAGAAGCACACACGTTTTCTGGTTTGGCACAGTCAGGAAGGTTCCGACTGAAGTTCCTGGTGCAAGCGAAGGGCGCAATCACAAATACATCTTGATTTACGGGAGAAAACTTTCCCGAGTGGAAACGAGACTGAAAGCAGTTTTTCTCTCTTTGGTGATAGCGTCCGATACTAAGGCGCGTTCATTGAAATTTATTCTCTCACAGTTTGTGATTAGGTGATTTATTATTCTACTTGTACACCTGTTTTTACTAAAGAAGAATTTCATAATTGTGTAGGTTTTCCACATTTCGAAACGTGTGTTCTTACGTAAACTGATGAGTGGATTCACGAGGTTGGCGTAATCAACTATAGTCGATTTTTAAAATTATCAGTTAAATAATGTCTGATGATGATTTCAATTAGAAATATTATTGAAATAATGCATTTAATTGCCGTGAATAGGCTATTGTTTACATTGAACCTGTAAGTGCTATTGAATATATTTTAATGTAACCGATATCAACGTGGCATTTATTTGAAAATTGAGCAGTGATGCCTAAAATGATTTTTCATGTATTTACATAAAGTAATATAAATTAATTTAAAACACGTGAACTATTATACAATATTTAAAAACTCGAAATAAAAAACGAAGAGACATGTATTGATTATTCTCAAAATTTACTACCAAAAATATCGTGGGGTATTATTTTCAGGGGTAAAAGGTAAATGACATTTTAAAATATCGCACTTTACAGAAATTATTAATAAGTCTCTAAAGTAAGGTTATTGGCCTAAAAAAGTATAAAAACTTGAAAACATTACTTTTTAACATTCTAAAACATGAACTCCGAAGTCTCGAGACTAAAAACTTTGAAAGCAATAGCATTTTTTTTATGCTGGGGTATTAAAAATAAAATACTTAACTGCTAAGAGTATAAATCTATATAATTTATTATTGAACGTCCATAGTTAGTGCATAAAATTTTAAGTCTCCTAGTGCTTTTATAATGTTTTTACAGTCCTTCTGTTTTAGTCATCATGAATCTGGAAACAAAACCAGAATAATACCCGGCCAAATATTATTACGTCATAAATCACAATTAGTACCGCTGACCAAATTACTGGGAATTTACATATAATTACATAAAGGATCAGTCGGATATCGTACACTTCCGGGAAAACTGAAAAAGTCGTTACCGTAAATTGTACGAATCGGGACCTTGCCCCTCCGCTAACGTTGTAATATCTTAATGTTGGAAACAAAGAAAACACCCACGGATGAATATTATTCATACATATATCTCTCGTATAGATTTCTTCGTTGCTGAACGTGTGTTGTAACATCTCTCGGGACGGACGGCTTGTCTCCGTCCCTGTTGGTCCTGGCCCATGGGGAGCGCATACTTTGAGGGTGGTTGCCGTTATGTTCCTGAACTCATCAATCCAACTTATGGAAGAACTTTCTCCAGCTTTCCTGTTACCTTTTCAACTACTAGCAGTTTCAGATCAATTCAGAATTTGTCTTGAAATATTTTCAAAATACGACATATTTGTTCTTCTGCGTGTTATAGTCGTAAAACTTTTTTTTTACTATTCATGAAGCTAGAGCTTGTTTTAGTAGTTTTCTAACGTCGGTTTGTATTTTCTCCCATGAAGATTTCAAAATTTACATTCATAACATTACTAGTTACAAGCACGTTCCTCTCATTTTTATGCATTATTATTGATCCCTCACCATACAATGTTATGGAGAAACAAATACTGTTACCGGCAAACACATTTGGCGTTGACTGTTGATAAATTATATATAAGGTCAAATGTATAAATTAGGTACATTTAATAATTCTTTCCGTTACTACTTTAACACCAAGTCTTTAACGTCAGAGATACTTCGTACAAAACGAGAATATATCAAGTCACTAATACTCATAACATTTATTAATGTATTAAAACAGTACTTCATAAATACTCTCGTTTTCAATATTATTTTGTACATTTATGCTTAAAAATAAATATATTTCCTCAAAGCATTAAAATTATCTGTCATTTGCATTGAAATCAATGCTATCTCAAATATTTTTTGAAATATTTCATTCCTTTTTTTAGATAAAAACTTATAATGCGTATTCGATAAATTTCAGTCAAAATCGTTTCAAAGAGCTGTATTTATACATCTAAATATTTCTTACAAAACATTTATACAAAAATTTACCCCAAATCAATAGTCTTTTACTTCCATCAGAACGAAATAAAACCCCATATAATGGCGGCCGTCACCACGCGGGCGGGCAGGGGCGGCGCGCCACACATAAAGAAAGCGTCAAATTAATAAAATGTTGTGCTTTGTTTGTGCCCGCTGACCCGCTCCGACCCGGACTCTCGTTAGGCCTCTGCTGATTCGGCAAAGCGGTCCTCCCCGCCACTGGGTAGGAGAAATCAGTCCCGCGAAACCGAAATTGTATGGTAATTTTACGCCTCTAAAATCAGTTTTAAACAACTTCTAAAAACTTTAAAATATACTTAGTTTCAACGAGAATATAATATGTATGTGTGTAGTATTACAAACTTTTGTCAAAACTACAAACTAAATTTGCATGAAAAATTATATAATCACCATAACCATTTATTTTTTGTGAAAACATTATGCAAATTGCCTTTTAAATTTTTTATTGTAATCCAGAAATACCTGTGCCTATATTTTTAATTTTTAAAAAATCATTACATGCAAAAATGGCACGATTGTAGACATAAAATCAATTTATAATTTTATCGATAAAATAAAATAATATATAATCTGGAACGTATCGAATATCTGCGTCGAATGGTTTACGGAAATGCAAAGCACGCATGGTTTCATTAATAAATTTACTTGTAATATAAATTCGGATTTTTTAAATTTCTATTTAAATAACCCGTCTTTCTGCTTACATACATGTAAATGAAGATAAAAAAAAAAAAAAACAAAAGTTTTTATGATGTGATGTTATATTCAGCGTTCACAAGTACATGTATCACAAAGTCTAAAAAATTGTCAAAATTATGTATTCAACAATACTTGCGAAAGACACAATAACCCTACAAATATTTCAATAAAATTCCTCATAAAAAGCAGTAAGAGCATTGTTAAGTTTTCTTTGCTGATTCCGCCCTGGAGTGATTGATTTCCTCCCCCGTGTTATTTGTTGTTTTCCGTGCCCTTTGTGCGCTGATTGGTTATTTGCATGCGTTACTCCGGAAAAAAACACCCTTCTACTGTCGTTTGTTTTTATACGTCTCGCGAGTCGCGGATCGGCCACCAGTCACCAGCCACCAGCCACCAGCCACCACCACCCAGCCGCCGACCACCACCCGCCAATACGAATCATTGATATGGAAATGCCTACGAATGTGGCGAGGAATTCTGCCTGGTACAACTATTTTAGCTATGGATGTATGCGAATGAGATATGCTTTGTTAAAGCAGTGTACCTATTTTGTAAGATGGCATAGTTTACAACTACTGGGTACGAAGTATGTCGCGGTTATGTGAAAATGTTCACATGGAGACTTATATATTAAAAATTCATCGTTTTTTAGGATTAGTAAATGCCTGATGTAATAATAGATATTAACGTATTGTGAAGTTATTGATTTAGAAATACTTTTTATAAATATAAATTTGTAATCTATATTTTTGTATTAAAACTATTTTAATAAACTAAGAATTTATATATTTTTATTATTTGAACTCTATTAAAAAGCGGTTAATTCATCAGCATCTGGTACATATTTATAATAACGGTTCCTCTACAAAAATAATTGATAACATTTATGTTTTAATACTTATAATATCTGACAAAAGTGTTTCTTAGATTTTTTTACATTTCTTAATGTGCATAGCGGAGGTTTTGGTATGGATAACGTCATTATCAACATTTTTTTTGTTTTAACTCATATATTTGTATGCGTTCTCTTCTTACAAGGAAGTAGCAAATAGTACACAAGGATGTACAATGGTTGACTTTCGTGGAATATGCATGCACAAAATACTGTACATGTCCATGCCTTGTACCAACACATCTTATAGCGATATGGAAAACGAACGAAGCAGTAAATATTCCTATTCGCTTAGATTTCTGATACTACATAACAAAAATATCTGGAGTTATTCGGTATATGAGTATAATACATAAAAGAAAAATGATAATTTTATATGTGCATACGTAGGTACTGTATAAATTTTTTTTTTGCTTTTGATGTTTTCTTCTGAATATCGAAAATTCTCTGACTTTCTTTATGGAGACACAATAAATTACTAGATTTTAGAAAAAGGTTTCTCGCTGTTGTAGGTACGTAATCTCATTTAAAAAAATTGTATACAATTTTTCAAAGTAAACTTTCATAATTTTTTTATTAATGGAGCAAAATTGTTTTTGGTGAGATCAAAAGCTTGCTTATTTCGAATTAGGTTCAGCAAAGTACATCGTATTCCCGTGGAGAGATAATATCAACTTACCTGTAAAGTTGATTATTTTTATAAATTTGACACCCGTAGGGATATTATAAAGAGCCCAAACAATCAATATATTAAAACTAGATCATATTACCATTAAAAATATAGCTTTAAATATTGTCTTTTTCCATGTTATAAAAGAAATTCGTATTTATCAAATAAACATATTTTTGTGCACGCCTGCCAAATGAAATTTCCAAAACATTGATGCTAGTATGTCTTATATATTTTTTTTTATCTTTACAAAATAGTAGATATGTAAATAACGAATAATTTTGTGTTTTGTGTTATTAATTTCCAATATTTAATTTACTAACATAACATTATTCGTATTTCCCAACAGTAACAGATATGGTTATCTGAAGCAATCAATCTCTATGACGGGAGATAACCGGGAGGAAATTTACAAACGAAGTTGTGCGGAATTTTCGTTGCACGCCCTGACAGAATCTGAAGGAGCCTTCGATGAGTGTATTTTCACAGTAATTAGCGCGATGAATTCAAATCTGACAATGATAATTTTTTAGATGCAAAAGTACTATTTTATACTAAATATATAAAATAATTTAAAATATAAATATATAATAACAAAACCATTTTCAATATAATAGAAGATGAATTCATTGCAGAATTAGATAGCAAATACTTCAGTCATACAATCACTTTACTTCTACTGTTTATTACAAAATTCTGAAAAAAAAATTATAATAAAAGTATGTAGAAGCAGACATCCTCTATAAAACTGAATAGGCGATAGCAATAACAGTAAACCAACGAGTACCTTTTGATTAAACAACTAACCTCTACCCTTTCTCTTCGTTAATTTGCAGCGAATAATTTATTCTTGCCCCTAGTTCCTAGTTCATCAATATTCTGAGTTATGGGGGTAGTCTGACATAAAACAAATTCTATCTATCACATTGATCGAAACAAATCATCAGAGCACGCTGGGGCATCAATCCGGCGCGGTCATTAGTGGGCCCCAGAGCGTGTGGGGCCCGGCGCCCTCAATTACAGCGCCCATGCGGGTCCGGCCCCGTGATGGATGCCACGGCTGAGGGTTAACTTCGCCCTTAAACGCCGTAAGATTGCCGCAAAAGCTCTCTTAGTAAAAGCTCCTTGATAATAAGGAGGATCGTGACATAGTTAATTGTTCTGAAAAAAACTCTAGTTACTTCATTAGGGTAATCGTTACTTGCACATAACTTATCATGAAAACCGTTTTTAATGACTTTCAATTTATTTATTTTAAATTTGTTTAGCAGATATATTTTCGAAATATTATCATTATTTTATTGGTTTATTTGTAAAACTGATTTTATTCGTAGAATTGCAAAATATTATTAGAAATAATGACATCGTAGTTGAATTCACTTATGAGTATTAGTTTTTATAATTTATTTTAATTCTTAAACTATTATAACTAAAATTAATTTAAATAAACCAAATTTGACCTAAATTTTATCAAATATTTTATTTAAAATTAATAAAATATTTTTTTAACAAATTTTACGTTAGTAATTGATTATACAAAGCCGAGACTTCAAATAAAATTTATTTCAGAAACTGCATCAATTCAAAGATTAAATAAATATTTTACTCCTATTTAAAAATAATACTTTGTTGTGTACATGTACCTATGTCATGATATCGTTGTGTACATGTACATATGTGGTATAATTTATTTGGTTATTTTTCTAAATATCTGATTAAATAGTAAAAACATTTCCATACGTTTAAATTATGGATGTACACTTTTTTCCAAATCCTTATTAAATAGAATTCATCATGTCTATTTCCTTCATTGATGTGGGTTTATAATCGTCAGATTACACGAAATTGACATTATTTACCGGAATATTAATTGGGTATTAAATTGACTGACACTAAACTGATACGCGTCCATATTTGTGACATATTTATACCTCTTATTTAAACAGTCTCAGTTTTCAATGATATGATAGGTACAGAGGTAAATCCCGTGACATATTTCGGGGGTGTTCTCAATGGTGATCAACCCCTTCCGGAACTTGGAGGGACGATTAATGCTAGCAAATCTGCAGAACAGCTGATGCTTGGATTGATGGGCTGGATTAGGATATGCCTGGGGCTGCGAAGATCAATACCGACCCCAGCTTTGATGTTTGTTTTCCTTCATTGGATTGCAGAAATGCTATACCGCAATATGAAAAAAATATTGTGAATTCATTTTAAATAGATGTGCCAGCAGAATAAGGGGTTTTATTTATCCTGAAATTAAAGTTTTTACTAAAACATGTTTTTTATAAGTATACCCCATATACAAAATTTCGTACTTATGTATTTTCTTTTTCAGATTTTTACGAGGTCAGTAAAGTTTGCGTACAGTAAATTTTATTTCCCAGAGACTTAAAATCTGAAAGTACCTAATAATTATTTTATAATACACAAATAGTAATTCAATTTAATTCCTCCCCGTCCTTTCCATTAAATTCTTTCCCTGAGGTCTGCTACCCTTACCCTTTTTGATTACTTATTTTACATACTCCCCCGCAATCTGAATATTTATGTATGGTGATGTCCGCCATGACAGTCTCCTTTGTCAGTCGTACTAACACACCAGAGTCATCCGCAGTTCCACCCGTAAAGCCAAGACAATAATTCCTGTTGAATTGCAAAAGCCAGCATAAAGGAACAAAACGAGTTTTTCAATTAATCCAATTGAGATTACCGAATGCGCAGGACACGCCATCACAGTCCACACATTAAAAATATTCATAATTTGTATGCATACTTATTACAAAAATAATTGCTTGCGTAATAAAATCAATCACGGAGAAGCGGCTTCAAAGCTAATAGCCTACTGCTATATTTAATTCGAATACGATTATTTCTGTTTATTAAAAATTCAAGCCTTCAAGATCGATTGTTGATACTTCGTCTTGTCTTGAAAGTCGATTAATAAAACAGTGTCACCAATTACGCTACCCCGGGTGTCGACTTAGAGTTCCATGCATATTTATCAATACTTAGAAATGCCGTGTATCTTAAGTGGCCGTCAATGATGTTAATAAGTATGACATTATTTCAAGTGCCTAACAACACGCTTTGAAAATAAATACTCGAAGTCAATTAAAAATATTCAACGAATGAAGTTCAGAACCAATACGAACTCTGATCTCGCGACTCGGCAATAATTTATTTGTTCAAATAAATCATACATATTTTCGGACACATGTTTAATGACGCGCGGGGTTTTATGAAGTATCCGATTACATAATGAGCACAGCAGCGGGATTTGCGACATTCCAAAATTTATTCACATATTTTTAGGAAACTTTAGCCGTAAATGGCGTTTCATATTATCATGTGCGCCCGTTTAAATGCAATACTCGCAACCGCCGCGACGATTATATTCAACGGAACACTTCACATTTACAAATGTCCGTTCCATTACAATATAAAAACGGCTGACGTAATTCTCGTAATACGTTTTTAACAAGACAATCTGTTTTTAATTTGCCTGTTCCCGCCTGTGCGTGAACGGGCCCAGCCGCGCCTAAAAATCGGCCACTTTTCTAATATGCAAAAACTAGACTAATTTGACCCAATAAGAGGCGCTCTGGAGCGTTAGTAGACTTCTCACGTCTGTCGCGTTGGCGGGCAACGCCGCCTGTTTCCCGTCCATCCCGTTTTTTTTCCATTTTTTTTTATTAAGAGCAACCATAATTATTTAAGGACCAAATATTCTCATATGTAAATGTCACACACTATAGATATGACGGTTAATATCACACATATCAAAGTATATTAAATATATTTTACACTACGATTGTACATATAATTACATCAGTGAAAGTTTGATTCGTCATCTAAATACTAAGCATTACTTGATTACTATGCACAATTAATGAAATATCATATTTTAAAAAAGGTAGATAGCACAAGAAAAACAACTTTATGATAGTTTTTATAGTAAAACTAATTTAAAATTCTCATAAATTTTCAAAGAAGTGGACTCGGGAATTTCTGTCTTAAGCATCACAGTTTTTTTTTATAATACTATATGTAAGTATTAATAATGTAAACATTAAACGTATTTTTATATAACTATTGCGTTGAAATAAATACCACTGGTCTGCAGTTTACGAGCAACTTAATACTAAAGTCTTCCGTCTAAAAAACACTACCAAATAATACAATCCAGTTTATTTTGGTAAGGTGCAGTAGGTAACGCGCCTCCCACACGTGTCAGACGCGAGCTGCATTCCTGAGCCCTGCAGGGAGAAGCTCCCTGAGGAGGGCTCTCCACTGGCGCCAGGCTACTTGATCCCGAGGCCTGAAGCAGGCCTGTCGCGTTCAAGGTCAGAGACATTTGCAAGCCCTTCAAAGTGTCTATATGAGCAAGTTTATAATGCATTAATCGTCCTTTATGACTACTTTCTTAACCTGGTATGAGTTTATATATATTTATACAATTATATATATATATATATATATATATATATATATATATATATATATATATATATATATATATATATATATATATATTGAGTAAATGTATTGGTTCCCAGTAAAAAACAAATACTAAATCAAACGCCATATTCCAAGGACTCTGTGAATCATAAGCACTATAAGTAAAACATATGTCTTTCAAAAAAAATATTTTAGAGACTATATGAATGATTATTTTTTAGAAATAGATCGTGTATATTAGGATAGACTGTTAACTCTTGATGAAATATCGGCAATCAATAGAACATCCAAACCAAAAATCTAATAAAAATTCATTGAATAAGATGAAAATACTCGTATTTATACCAGATCCGTCAATAATTTCGAATTTTTAATAAAAAAATTTCACAGTTCCAATTACAACATCGAACCGTAATAATCCTTAATTGGCAATAACTCAAACGGTAGTAATAATTATGGGGTAAAATTGTAAATAAAAACGCACTTAGGCGTTAATTAGAGTCAACAAAAATAGTGGCTCATAAATTATTAATTAAACAGCAGTCTTCGGTGGCTGGCCGCGTAATATTTCAGTCGCTCGTTGGGATATTATCCTACGATCTTGAGGGACCGAACTCAAATTATGTACGCATACACTCCAACACTTAAATTATCATCATTTGTCTTCATTTCCACGTGAATTTCATTATTTGATTTTTTAATTGAGCTACAAGTCTTCTACGCTCGGAAATGCTAAAAATCATCCTATTATTTTTTTTGCATATATTTCTTGATTTAAGCCGACTACACACGCAATAACACAACTCTTAGCCGATTTGCAATTAACCAACAGCGTCTCATTATTGTGAGTGTTTTTTTTTTTTTTTATAGTTTTGCTAATGTAAATAAATCAAAAAATGACCCTATTGGCTAGTCACCATAGTGTGTAGAGGACTCTGTAAGTATTACTAGAAATCACTTTATTGCCTGCACCTGTGGTTATGTACAAAAATAACAGAGTGACTTGCACTAAAATAGATACTGTTTGTTTATGCAAATAGTTGAAATCTTACACATTCACATATACAACTAGATGCACGTGTTTATATAAAGTTTCAACACAGATTCCAGTCAATACAAATTTAAATTACATAAGAATAACTCAGCGTGCAATTAATATATCATAATATTTACCCAAAACGCTGCTTCTGTAAACAAATAAAATAAAATGAGCTTTTTAAAAGTCTCTTTATTGATTAAATCTTCGAGAAGCATTTTTAAATACTTTCTATTTTTTATCGAACGCCATAAATCTATTACTTCCGATCGTCTTCTTCTCTTCCTCTCTTCCTTGTTCTTCTGTCAAATACTAAAAACGCAATTTAAGCCTTCGCTAAAATCCAGCGGCACTGAAAAAATATTCTCTCCCGCGGGCAATATATCCCCTCTCCCCTCCCCGCCCCTCCCCGCCCCGCCCCTGTCAGCCTCCCGGGCGATAACTCTCCTCCGCCGGCCCTGGTCCTCCTGCGCGGCCCCGGGATAACAAAATACAATCCAGCGTGGATTTCTTGATTTCTTCTCAGATATAATTATTATTGTTCACGCGCCGTATTACACAGCGATATTTTCAAATAAAAAAATACTTCCAAGATTACAGCGAAAGGCAAAAATACAAAAATAACTCTGCAACTGTAGGGCGCTGTTCGAATGTATTTCCTCGCGGGTTACCTTATTAAATATCTTATTAAAATGATAATTGCCGCCTCGCGCCGCCCCTGGCCGCCTCCGCTGCTAAATAGCGAGCCAAATTTTTCAAACACCCGAAGAAAGCGTAGCGGGGATCAAGTGGGAATTTTAAATTTCAATTTGTTCGGGAATACACGTCAATTCTTGTTTGTTATTATATATTTTTTTCTTCAAAAGAATCCAATTACAATGTTGCCGTCTAAATGATAAATAAAAAAATCTCAGTTAGACTTCACAAACATGCCTTACAAATTTGAAGAGTATACTGGCTTTTAAATTTGATTGAATTGTAAATGACTTGCTTATCAAACCATCACAAAGGTTTCATTGTAAATATTTTTTTTACAAATTTTCGTAATTTAACTTCTGTATATGTACTATATAATATGTAAATTTATATTGATTATACATACATACAGCAAAACGCGCTAACAATACATCCCTGATATATTTAGTTCTACACGAGTCCTGAAGCATTCAATTGCTATTAAAAAAAATAATGGCAAGCTCCGAGCACAGAACTGCTGTCCTACACTGCAAACTGCTTGTAAATACCAAGTGGTTCCTGAAACGACTTAGCAGTACTCGGTATAGAATGCAAATCTGCCAATAGATAATGGGGCCCATAAATATGGCACGTCCCCGTCCTGGTTACCGCAGATAACTCTCTCGGCGGGGGACTCCGTTCTGGGAATTCTCGGTCCACTTGTCAAATTGGTTAGATTGTTCGGCTTCCTGAACCTTTTTGGACATTATGTATTTTACCCAACGTACCACGTACCTAAGCTGCCTAAAATAATAATTATTAATATAATCCGCATTTTTAAAAACTTTACGACCACTATGGAACAATACGAGAATGGTAACCAGATTTTTTTAAATTAATTTCATTACAATTATTAGTAATTTTTGCTATGGTATGGTGTTGTTTGAAATATTTTACCTTACTCCTTCTGTACATTTTTTATATACAAGAACTATCACAGGCGAATTCGAAATCTCACTAATTTTATTAGAACCTTAATAATATCAAATATAAAACTTGTTATGGATCTATTTACTTTAAGGTTTGCTTTTGAAATATATGTAACTGATTTTGATAGCAAATTTATCAATTTATGATAATGTATTCATAAATTGCAAATTTATGTTAAGACACTTTGTTTTAACTATGTTATATTCCAACACTAACGTATTTCGTCTAACTCAAATATTAACCTGAAACGTTACGAACATGAATATATAAATCCATAATTCATGGAATTATATCTACAATACATAAAGAATACACTTACCAATATGTATATTATTTATCGCATATATTAATAAATTTTGTATTACTTCAGCGTGTAAAAAAACTAGCATAGACCCAGTTGAGGTTCACTTATATGACTTACTAATTGACATATGTTTAAACAAATATTTAAAAAACTTATTGTGCCTTATTGTGGAATGATAATATTTTCGTAAGCTGCTCTCACCATATCGTGAAAAAATATTGGTAAATTGAGTCTCAAGTGGCTTTGAAAATATTGAACCTTCACCTATAGTGACTTGTTTATCAATTCATGATATCAGTCCGAGAACGTTTCTATGAAAAACTATCTGCAAAAGTTATACTATCTCAATATATAATAAAGTAAGTCAACGCGTCATAATTTTAATAACATTTTTACTTCTATCTTCCCAGCCAAGGTTATCACCCTACAGAAGGTTAGATTTTTTTATAGGAATAATAAATGTGTCTTACTTATTACAATTAACGATACGAGCTGTTGAATTCTCACGGCGCTTTCTCTACAAAGCTAATTATACTTTTGACACGTTTACGAGAAACAACCTTTTTTTAGTTTTTTGGCTTGGCTGATAGCAAAATTCGATTAAATCTCAATATGATTTCATTATACTCGTCGTTTTGCTATTTAGTTTAGACATACTAGGGGTTATGAAAATATAGTAGTATTTTTGTTTCAATTGTGGCATGTTCTTTACACGTTATAATAATTTATCTAGATTCTTGAAATGTTTCATTTGCTTGCAAAATCTGAGCGCAACAAACCATTTTCATATAGATGTTAATTACATTTTTTTAATTTAATAAAAATATTAAATCGCTTAAAAATGTGGTTTGAACTGTCTCCCGCTCCATTCTTACAGTTTACTCCGTTGTGTATAATCAACATATAAATAAAGAAATTAAAGTTCATGTGTTTAAATAAATTACAATAGTTTCATATAAATATGTAAACGTTACTATAAAATATGCAACTACAATTTAAACAATTCGTGTGTGATATCATTGCTGTATAATCCGCAGTATATTAAATCAAATAATTGATTGTTTGTTTGTTTATTTGAAGCACAACAAAGTGTGGATTCCTCAAACGATAAGGCGTTTCAGACAGCGGCGCGCCCGCATCGCTCGGAGGCGCTCCTCGGGAGCGAGCCGTTTCAAATTGTTCTCAAGGTATGCGATATAACAATAAGCTATCTGGGACATGGGACGGGAGTTGCGCAATAAATTGCTCTTTAAGTAACGCAAGCATCGCTGTCAACTTGACTTTTTATTGTCAATGAGAGCTCTGACGTTTCACTCAGGAGTGCGGCTACACGCCTATAGAGTAGTCAGCATGTAACTTAATAGTATAGCATTTTTTAGTAGTATTTAATAGTATAGCATTTAAATTTTAAAATGACGACCATTATACTTTAATTTGAAAAATCTACGATTTATTCAATAAAAAACTTATAAAATTATCACGCAGCATATTATGTCACTTTTGCTGTTTTAACATTAAACCTCGTTGTGGATTTTTTTTATTATGACTAAGCAGGTCGGAATAGATCTCTGCGCATGTGCATCGATTTTGTTATGTTAATTAAGCTACTTTTTGTTGTTACAAACAGTATTTAGCTTAATCCTTAATGTTCCGCTTTTAAACTGACAGCTTCACGGTGCGTAAGATAGACTTTATCACTCGATACAAAATAATCTGTTTAGTCCATTTAAGGAACATTCAAACAGAAATATATAAAAACACTTAATCCATCCAGTGTTTAAGTCTACTTTTTACAGGAATGTCATTCAACGAATTTACCCCTCGTAAATCAATTTTGAAATCTTACTCGTCAGTGTGCTAAGTATTTTGTTTGTCTTAGAAAAAATGTTAAAAGACAGCTTAATCTGTCAGCTGAAGGATTATGTTTTCCTAAGAAGGCTTTATGTAAATGAGCCACGCCATGGGGTCACTTAAGCTCCAGAAATTTCCATATTGTATTTGGGAGAGTAATTAAAATTTATAAGACTTCTTGTCACACTCGGAGCTGTGTCGCCCGGGAAGTAATAGATTATCTCTTTACTTATTTAGATTGTAACTTTCTAAACGTTTAAACACTAAATTTTTAGATAAAGTTGGTTTTTTATTTCAAATTAAAAACGTTTCATTTTTATTGTGTTATTAGTCATAGCTCATTTATAGGGATCATTACATTAGTTATCTTGAGTGTTTTGTAGCGATGCATTTTTTTAGAATGCGTTCTTCAATTAAGACTAATTGTGAATGTAACCGCAACAACCTGTTTCTTGGATTTAATATTATTCAAATACCACGAAGTAAAAACGATTCTGATAATTATGTCAGTAAGTCCACGTAGGTTTTCTTAGTCATATATGAAAACCGCAGGATTATTTGCATAACATTAATCATAACATAATTGTTTTAAAATACATCTAGAAGCCTTCAATTATTTATATATTTACAAAAAAACTCAATCGCATTTGTCATTGAATACATAATTTAAATCTTCCCGCAAGTAATACGCTGACTGTTATTATTGTTGATATTATTAATTTCAAACAAAAGGCATATTTTTGTTTATTGATGGAAAATCTAAGACGACTGTTGAATTAATATAAATACATCTGCAGAATTCAACAATGCTTCTTATTTGTATATTTATGATTTACGCTTGTAATATGAATTAAAAAATTCTAAACTTTTCACATATCAGTCATTAGTAAGCTTTAATTTAAATATATGCAATATAATTTATCTTCATTTGCATTACACGTAATAATTTATATTTATATTACATTTTAATTTCTCGGTGAAAACCATCCAACATTGTATCAAGATTACTTACATATCATAAAAACAATCCCCTCCTCTGTACTTCTCTTAATCCTTTTCAGGGGAGGGGGCGGTAACATCCGAACTGTCCAGCTCTATTGTACGAGGATTATGCGTTAAAGGGCTATTTACACGTTTATAAAACATTTTATTCAAATTTAATGCATTTTCTATTGTCAAAAGCAAATCCTCGAACCATGCAAACCAACCTTCCGTATATATTTTTGAAAGTTTTTTTTCTGTTATATCGAATAACGACTAATCAACATTAAAATTTAATATTTTTGAATAAAATACTTTTATATTATGTTTGATAACGCCAACGTGAAAGGTTGGCGAAACCGGTCACAAATAAAAACAAACATGTGGAAAATCACTCAAGTATTTTATTCAAAAATATCAAAATGGAATTCCACCAAGTACTCTCCGTCAAAAATATTGAATTTCTAAACATTAAATTTGTCATCCTTAAGAGAGTAATATTTCTTATTATCTGCATTAGAAAATATTTATAATTAATAATATATTTTTTTAATCAGTTAAAATATGAATTCATCTTATAAATAGACGATATAAATTAACGACTGTCAAAATTCATTGTTAAGTATTTAAAATTTAAAAAATACAAGTTTGAATTTATATGTTGATATAAGTCATTTATTTGTCGAATCTAATGAAATAAAAATAGAACACGTCGATGGCTGCGTAAATACTTTGATTATGATTTTGACGAACAGAGTCAAACAAAACGACATGGATTTTTTTCGATAGTAAAATTAACAATTCATTCCTGGTTTTTGCAACAAAGGTTGGTGTTATTAGTTGGATTAGCATGTGTACACGT
Source organism: Atopsyche davidsoni (assembly GCA_022113835.1). NCBI lineage: Eukaryota > Metazoa > Arthropoda > Insecta > Trichoptera > Hydrobiosidae > Atopsyche > Atopsyche davidsoni. The sequence goes on from JAILWY010000023.1 coordinate 12,726,882, forward strand.
CGAAGGCAGCCAACTGGTTAAACAGCTAATTCAATATCGTCATCTTCTTTATACAGAGATGTTTTTGTTTTGTTTATATTTCATTGTCATTTTAGAGTATAGCCAAAGCTGTTAAAATACTGAGAGTTGCACCCGCTGTAAATAACTGCCCGTTAGACGTGAGTTGTCGGACGTGTCGGGTATCTGGAAATGTTTTGGGATTGTTTTGAACTTTTGTAGGTAATCGGATAGCCGGGATCTGACGGCGCGGGCTGCGGGTGGGCCGACCATATTACCCAAATCTTAGTTGTAAAGTTTCGCCGATGGCTAGGCCGCGATCCTGTCTTCTAAACTGAAAACTTACTATTTTCTTCGGGACCCCCAGTATCCTAACCCTTCGTATCAAATAGCCTATAAACTATTTTCAAAAATTAATGTATTCAAATGCGCACATAAATACATACGCCGTATATATTTAAATTCGTATAAGCACAGTGCACATATTTATATTTGCAATAAATATAATGAGTGCCGTTAGTGTGTTAACCTTTGCAACTTTTGTGGTAAATTTATAAAGTTCTTAGGATGTGTTCAAGCCGGTCTTAGCGGCTCTCTCCGGGTTAATTTGTTAACTTACACTGAGTGGAATCTCTACCTGTAAAGTCCCTTAATCTTATCAAGACTCCGAATGTAATTAGATGACGTACTTTCATTACACACACGGACTCAGATAGCGACTCTGACTAAGGTAATGGCTCTTAACTAAACAGTTTTTGTTTAAACAAAGTATTCATAAAACTTAATTAGGTAATTGCGGCTCAGATATCTACATTTTATTAATACTTACGTATAGTTAGTGCACACTCCGGTGAACAATTTAAAGTATACTTTTAAATTAGTTTCCACTAGTTACGGAAAGAAACGTTACCGAAAAACCAAAGTTTTTAAATTTGAACAACAATAACTAACAGATCATAGTAGTCCACGAATTTATCTGAGTAAATAATGTATGCCGTTCGGTGAATCAGTAGTGAGAATAGAATTCAGGTTGAACGTGCAGGAAGTACAGGGAGACCGACGTGTTCCGTCTCCTCGAGCCATTTGTACTGTCAGGCGATTGGAATGTGAGGCGCACGCTACTCACGGCGCCGCTGGATTCACATTCTAATGCTAATATAGACAGGCAGGAGTCAACACGTGGACGCAGGGAGATGTGTGCATGTGCAGCTGAGGTCTCGCAAAATTACTCTGAGCTGAGGTATTCGGGGTTCAGACAATCACACAATAGTTAATTTATATCTCGTAAATGAAAAAGATATGCATAATCTTTTACACGCAATGTGAACTATGTTTGGTTAGTAAATGATAAAATTAACTATTAGTTTCACTACCTCGGTCTATTCGTTTATTTTGTGGAAACCTCACAAATATATATATTTATATATATATATATATATATATATATATATATATATATATAAAAGTTAACTATGTTTGCAAGGTAAATTTAAGTAACAAAAATAAAATTACTAAAACTTAACCGGGCAGTTTTAAATAAGCTTTGTTATAAAAAGAAATTTAATAATATTTTATATATCATGAAATTTATTAAAAAATGTATAACTCAGTATAATCTACAACTAAGTCTTAATTAATGATGATTCGGCGCTATAGAACTGTATGATATTCAGGTTAAAAACATTTTAACACAAAAATGACCGTCTAACTGTTCTTCGAAACTTGGATATCAATGATATAGTAAAAAAATATATTATTAAAATTTGTATTGAGTTTTTTGTTTTCTCTGAGAGATTCGATATTCTATATCCAGTTTCTTGTCTGAAAGCTTCTCCCCGCCCGTGTCGGGTGGACGTGAGATAATACATAGGCTTTAACTCGGTGTAAGCAGCTTACAAAAAGTATTTCCTACAATAATAAGGGTCTTCTCGCACTCCTGACGTCGGCTATGTTATTTCTAATATTTCAGCGGAAAAAAGAAAACGATACAAAAAGTCCTAGCGACAGCTTAATTTAATTTATCTTACGCATTGCGTATGCTGTGTTGAAATGCACATTTCCTTGGAAAATAATCATAATATACGAAAATAAACTATTAATTTTGTAATTTAAAAACAGTCTTCAGTGAAAAGGTCGTAAAATTTGGCCGTATTTTGTAATTGCTTTTTCTCCTCGATAAAGGGAGCCTTCGTCGGCAGTACGAGCTAACAAAAAATATTTAATTTGCGATATCATCTTTTATTTATATTATATTCAAGTAAAATTTTGCTAAAGCTACTTTTTTTGGAGAAAAGTTATTAAAATATTCGTTTATTGCTCTCCGAGGATCTAGATAAAATTTAAGAGTTTATTTTTTATAAGGCCGCAATCGTCAACTGCGACTGAATACAACGGTCAATCACAATAAACTAAAAGGTAAACAAGCCAGAAATACAAAATGAAAGAATTAATCTAAAAGTTGACTCAGAATAACAAAAAAATCTAGGCAAGATGATATCCGGTGTTTGGAGACAGCACATTTCGCTCACGCTTTGAAATTTTTATAATGTCAACGATAAACATAGGCAAGCGATAAATTACCCGGTCCCCCGCATAAATCTCTTCGGAAATTAATATATTTTAGAGACATTTTTTGGGAATATCTTTAGTGTGCATGTCACGAAGATTAAATTTCATATAAACATGGCGGAGCAGATATGGCGCCCGAGCGGCCCGGCTGCAAAGCGTTAAATCGCTGTCGTAAAAAAGAAGCCGCGATCGGATCGCTCTCTTCTTTCACGCGACTTTATAGTGTATCGAAGAGAGAAGGAATATTTTTATAATATATCGGTGTGTATCACCCATTAACTATGATTTATGTACTTTAAAGCGTTATATTGCAAATTTGAAAAACGAACAAATCTTCCGGCTCTATCCTTCGTCATATTGAATTAACATACGTGCAAGAAAGCGTGAATTCATTAATCTTTGTATGATATATTAAAATATGTTCCATGACTGGGCATTCTTACTTTTAATAAATTGAAATCGATCAAATTGAACACTTCGTACATGCATAACAAAAATAATCAGGTGTTTGCTTGCCTTCAAGTTTGAGTAATCGGCTCGTTGAAGCATCTACTAGAAGATTTTTTGTTTTTTTTATATGTCGGGTCGGTTATTCCAAATTATGAGCGGCTGGTATTTTTATTTTTAAATGGTAAAAATAAATATTTTTTCTCGGCTTATAAATCAAGTAGCCTAGTACGATTATTGATACTGAGAATTTAAATTGGCTATCATGTAGACTTTTCCCAGGAGACATACATAACACATTCCTATGTCGATGAAAAAATACAATATTTTTGTACTTAATGTTTTGGCGTATTTCAGATTTGTAAAAAGGATAAAATGAAAATTACACAAATAGTAATAATTCAAATAAAATGAGAAGATCAAAAGTAATAAATTTATAAAAAAACAGTTAACACCCATTTAATTGAATTACATTTAAATTATCTTCTATATTAAAGAAAAGATAAATATAGAACGACGTGTGTGTTTGTGTTTTATTTTTAATTCTATCGATTGGGTAATCCAATATAAATTGGTTGTATAATCACATAATTAAACACGAAGGTGTTATTTAACGAAGCATTCTAATTGAGGAGTCAATAAGAGATGTCGCATGTGAAGTTATGTGTCCCGACCGGCCCGGAGACACCTATACCGGCCGTCGGATCATTCCGAGAATTGTGATGAAGATAGCATCTCCCAGCAGAGCTTTGTAAATAAACATTGTTGGTCCCGGGCGACCTCTGCCATACCTGAGCTGTCTTACTTTTTATTTAAGTTTTTTTTTTAATTTTTGCTTTTTTTCTCCTCTACCGTATGGCCCGTATCTTGTATCACGACATATGAAGAAACAAGCCAGATCCTTAGCGGTTAAACAGTGTTTAGAGTCTACTCTGCGGACTCCAAAAAGTATTTCCATGTTGCTGTTTTTTTGCGAACGTCTGCTCTTAATGAATGACCCTCATTTCTTCTCCTTTGTAGCGAACGTGTGACCCATTGAGGAAGAATCTTTATATTTTAATTTATTGGTCGTTATTTATGTGGGTTGACTTTTTTATTTGTCTATGAATCGTCGCTATGAGAGCCGATGCCAATTTTTAAGTAATCCAAAACTTCTCCGAGTTTTGGTGTCGTTTGAAACATTCGATTTGTAAGTCTGTGGTAATTTTATTGACGTGTCTATTTTTAAGTCTTTGGTTGTTTAAGAAAAACCACGTATTCGCTTAAAGCGTATAAAAAATGTTTACGCTTTAGCTTAAGAAAGTTTCAAGCATTTTTCACTTTTCATTGCACCATTATACATCAATTCCTTATATCAAAATAATATCCTTGCCTATTGACAATTTTTTAAAACAAGCAGATTTGAATACCTCCATAAGCTTTGCATACCTATGTGAATAAGCTGCCGATTATCTAGTTTATAATTCAATTTATTAAATTTTCAATTTCAGCCGACATCAATCATCCTTAACGTGGAAATTAGCAAGGCACCAATTCAAATATTTAGATAGAATCACGTTTGGTGCTCGCGTTTGAGTGCTCGTCTGCGGCTGTGATTGCACGCTCTGAGCTCTGCGCTGCTCGCGGACCTCCCCGGGTGTAATTATCTCCGCAGATGGATTGTTTTATTGCCCTACCGTCGGTGCAGCCACCTACTCGCATATTGTATGCAACTTGGGAATAATTCATTCATACAAGCCTCAATACTTCCACGCAATTTGTTAGCCTCTCTTGTCCTGCACTACAAGCTATCAGAAACAAGAAGGATATGGAAGGATTGGATTATACAAGAAGTTGTGATCTACCCCGTTTAACAGACACGTTAATATTTTATTAAATAAATCAAATGATTCATATAAGTTGTTTTATTCAGCATTTATATTAGTTATCCCCAACAATATTAAATTCATTTAAAAATGCTTATCATTTTTAAATTTTTAAATTACCCAAATCAATAAGTTCGTTTACTTTCGGTACTTCCGAATTATCGCATATCATCTAACATATTACTGCATATAAATAAACAGTTTTTACTATACATTCTTCGAGTTGTTGCACGTCCTTCCGAAAAGCACTCCGCTACTCTTGTCTTCGAACCCCACTCGTGGCGTATATTTTAAATATGAATGTAGCAGTGTATTTAAAAATTAATTTTATATGCCACTTTCAAAATATCACATTGAGAAGTCAGAATACTCCACTCATCCACGGGTAAATAAATGAATTAAGAAAGAAAAGTTTGCACACACTTTAAGAACTGCGTGACACTGCTAGAATGTATATATGTAATGAATTTTATCAAATAATATTTATTTAAATAAATATTTATTTAATCGATATAAACAATGAAAACAGTAAATTTAGGACACACAAATAACATCACATATGTTTCTTGGAACAAAATTGTTTTAAAAATCTATCATAAAATATAGGCAATAACAATTAACACCTGCTTCATTTTTTACTAAGAATGTGAATTCAAATATTATCATTTAAAAAATAGTGTTGACAATATAACCGCATTTTGAAGGCGCTAACAATTTGTCACTAATTAAAGTATTTTTTTCTAAACTTGAAGGCTATAAATGAGATCTCACCAGTAAATGTAGGTAATCTAAGGAAAAGGAGACTCGAGACACTCCCAGGGAACAAAAAAGTCGATTTCCATTCGCAAGTTGCTTATTTATGAAGCAGCACCTCTCGACAGACTGTCAGCCTCGCCCACGCCGCTTAACAAGCCCTGTCACCACAAAAACATTTGCATCGGTCCTTGTATGTGATGTAATACGCTGCCCACAGGACCCTTTGTCGTGTACGCCAGACGTACAACTAAAGTATACCGAGTGATTCAAGGATAACCGCATGGAACACGCACTTAAAACATTTGTTTACAACCTCTTACATTTGCTTTGTATTGGAGCCTTTTCCACTGCATTTACTTGGCCTCTCATAATTTTCTTGATTATATTGCAAGCATAACAGTTTTTGTTGGAAATAATTGATTGATGCATTGGTTAATAGTGCACATTATAGTATATCAACAGTAATATTAGATAATTATACAACATGTTCCCTAAATGCTTGTAGCCACACCCCAAAGCATTAAAACTAAACAATCGCCATACCATTTTATTTTCTCTTATAAGATCTTAAAATTGTCTTACAATCAATATAAAAAAGAACTACAAATAAATGTTTATTTGATTAAGAAACATAAATGTTTCCATCCAAAATTTTAAAAATATAGGTACAACTTGAATGCGATCATGTAATTTTCTGAATCAATTGGAGTGTTTCAATAAGAATGTAATTAAAACAGAATTTGATGTAAAATATGATAAGTAAATTAAAATGAACACGTGAGTCACCCTGTAGGCCCGCCTGCTGTACACGTGTGAGGCTGGAGAGACTTGTAAACTCAACTCCTCACGACTCGGTACAGCAAAAAATAATTAAATAAACATGACTTACTACACGACTCGACCATCTCGTTATTAATTATATTTTTGCAATTTTTTTCATCAATTTTAATCAATGTATCGTTTGGCCTTTGATAGTCAATTAATCACAATATGTAAAATGAATAAGACATGGAATCAATTTGCAAACTTGTCAATCACAATATCCACAGAACAGACTTCATTCCTGGTTCCGCGCGGCGCTTGTTTGTTATTATTCTGAAGATGTATAAGAATTATCATTTTTAAATGCCTATTATGAATTTACATATAAAAACAACACAGCATCGTATTCACTGGGCGCCTTGAGCATATATCAAAACATCTGACACAGCTCTCCGCATCAATCTTAGCATTTGTCGTAACAGACGAAAGCGACAGGGAGATGGTACTATGGAGATACATATCTCATACCAAATATTTTAATTGCCTTAAAGTTTTTGACCCATAGCGCCAGATGAAATTCCTTCACACCGAAAATAAAATATTCCATAATTATAACTTCACCATTTTAATATTTCAATAAGTATTCATCGCTTTACAGTTTCCCAATTATTTAATAATTTAGCGGATAATTAATCGTATGCATAGCTTTCATAATTTTCGTTATTTATCGTAACCGGTTTTTCTCTCAATTGTGTAAATCTTTTTTATCGGTTTCTCCACAAACTTCCAAAAGAGTTAATTATTTTCCGGCTGCGATGTCAGATCGAAGCGCGGAGGCTTCGTGGAAAGGGTTGCTACTTTTATTTTTACATACTCTAGCGTACGATTATTGCCGGTAACATATTACTGTCAGTAAATTATTCCACGAGCGTCGCCGGGCCGTGCGTGTTTGCTTTTGGGCATTTCCAAAAAGCTCGTGATTGGCTCTATTTAAAGTAGCCCAGAGAGTGGTCGCTCCGGTACTGACAATGTCATTAATGTTTTATTCATGTGTCAATACACACTGCCACAGAGCTGCTTCCAGTAATCGCATGCACGGCACTCACCCGTGCTTGGTCTTACCGATTATACTCATAAAAAATCATCCGGGACAACGACCATCTGAATAAATAAAATGCGCATTGTATATCAGCCTAGACACTTACGAGCTCCGTTCCCTGCCCGCGGAGATGTTCTGGCCGCAGTGCGATCTCCGTTCGTAAATGTATCTATTAGTTTATTTCGTCAAATCACGCCCCCGAAGTCATAAATAATATCATAAATAAATTCTAAACTGATTCCCATAGACGAAGGTGATGACCTTTCAATTTCAAACAGGTTGTGAAGTGTGTAAGTAAATAATTGAGAGCCTACCTCAGAAAATCTCTTTTATTTACACAAGCCAAAACACTTACGTTTTGATTAACAAGGTTATAATTTTCGGCACGATAAAAGCTAGCGTGCGCATTTTTTGTATGGAATTTAATTATTCGACTGTCCAATTAATAATAAGAAAAATTAATAACACGAAATAGGAAATCGACGAGAAGCATATTAATATCGGGACACACCCTCTGATAAAAACAATCGATAATAATATATAATTAAAACATAAGCAATGCTGGTAGGAAAAAAATAATACAAAGAGATTGGTTTGTAATATTCATATTTGAAATGATCTGTTAGTGCTCACCGTATAGTTTATTTATACGATTATAAATATTTAAAGAACTAAATAAAATGTATTTTTTTACTCTTGTTCTTCCGCTGCCGACTTGCTAAATCGCTATTACTCGTCAATTCTGTGTTACAATAGAGGAGAACGTATATTGTTTTTGTGAGCTATTTTGAAGTAAATTTTACAAACAATCAACTCTAAAAATATTTGACTAGTTCATAGAGCAGTCGGTAGTCAGCCCTGCGTCTAAACTAAAAATAGTCACATTCGGATAATCGTCGATGCTTTGTGTGGTGTGCGGCGTTGTGGCCGAGCACCCGGGACGGTTAAAAAACGATGTCACGAACGGTTAAGATTTGGGAGAGCGCGGTTAGAATTAATTCATGTTTGCTCTCTCGGACTGAGCTGAGCGTCTGGAACAATGGGCCCTCAGACCGCGGGCGGACCTCTACTTTCAAATTGAATCATTATATTATATTATTATCCATTTAAACCGGCAGATTACCGTCGTCACTCGAAGTAAACATCTAATTTTAATCAAAACAAACCCACGCTTTACTGTTGCGTGTTGTGGATTTGGCGCGGAGTTAGTAAATTCTTTTAACGTGAAACAATGTATTATTTTATTACTGCCTTTTTTTATTTTTCTAATTTCTTAAATATCCAAAAGAAATATTTCGCACATGAAAGTAAATCAAATATATTTTCATCGCTTTACTTGTTGGAAAAAATGCGCGGACGTACTTACCATGAAACCGATAAAACTATTAACCCTTTATTTAACATTTAATTTTTTTCACCTGGTCTATCGAATACTCAAAGTGATAAAATATTGGTGCGTAGAGATACCTAAAAATATAATTAATAAAAAAATCCATTTTTTTTTAACATTTAAAATTAAAATAGTTGGTAATTTTTTTTTTAATAAAAAAAAGAACAGAAAGACGTTTAGGAAAGCACTAAAAAATATTTATATACTGATTCCTTTTTCCAGTAATTACAAAGTACAGTTTTGAGAAAAATCTGATTTGTATACCGCTCACATAGACACTTCTCAACAATAAAATTAAAATAATTTCTGTAACTCTTTAGCAAAAAATAAATAATGTTGTTATTTGGGTATAATATAATTATATACATCTTGTCTTAGAGCACATTAAGCACTTATTTATTCTATAATCCCACATAAAACAAAGACAGCTCTAAAAAAATCACCTATACAAAATGTTACCTATACGGCAACATCCTAGACTAGACTAGTGACTGGAGGATGTGAGTGCTGCTGGTGTGGCGACACCCTCGTGCAAAGGATCCTGGGTCACGAAAACTTAATCAACCAAATCTTCACGTGTACATATCACGCGTATTTCTTATGCTATTTTTTTAACTACAAGTACGAGCGCGTAGCTTTTATTGTAATTAAACATATAAACCAAAGAACGATAAGAACAGCCTCAAGAATTAGATATAATAAATAATATAGTTCTTGCTAAAAGTTGTTTATATACTGTGGAAATTGATATTTCATATTTGAGGTCATTAACAAATAACCTTCTAAATATTGATATATTTATACGTCACCTGTTTATTCTGTTCACAACACTATATTTTGTGGTATAAAAAAACCTTTCGTCGGTTCGTCCTTCATCGATCACGTCATGTAGAGCAAGATTCGATATTAATTTCCAGCATAATATAGTACGGTAATTCATCTCTCTAATTGTGTGGCGGTACGCGTCTACGCCTCCGGTCATCGATCAAAGATTTTCGGGTATGAATTTGTGGGCCGCTCCGGGCGTCCGTCGTGACAATTCTCACATCTCCGCGCGAGCCTCGACCGGACCGTGACGTGACCGTGACGTGACCGTGACGTGACCGGTGCCCGCCTCGGTGCGGGCGATCGTTCATGGCGCAGGAATTTATATTCGGTAAATTAATTACAAATTTATTGATCATGTTGTGTAAATACGTGGTTACTGGTTCTATTAAAATTTGAATAATTTCAAGCGTAATTGGTACGCATCAATCAAGATAAATATTAGTTGGATGCCATTACTAAAAGAATATAGATTTTTTTCTTGTAATTATAGTTTGCTGTAACCGCGATGATAAGTTAATTGGGCTATTTATGAATTATTTATTACCTTAATTTCAATTTAAAAAATATATACTAATAATTGTTTTGTTTTTATTCTTTTCAGTTGCTGTATGAAGACAGATTCTTACTGCTGGAATCTTCTTAAAATATTATTTGGAGCCGATTGAAAAAGTGAGTATAAAAAAACATGCGCTGGTGTTTTAAAATTAGCATCAAGTTTTATATTTATAAAACTACTATACTCTGAACTCTATAGCTAGGGTTTCTTCAAATAAGTCAATTGATTTATATGTTATCCCTTTTCTCTTTGGCTCCCACAAGTACACACGTAAAATGTACTTACGAGGCATGCATTCTGAAAAATTATTTAAATATATTTTTTAAGCATGAAATGTATGTGAATGTTTTCTACTTTTTATTAGGTCAATATATAACTAAACTACAAATGAAATACCATTGTGCAATTCAGATATAAATATATACATGCTTTTGTTTATAAACTAGGTTTAGCATGGATATACTGCGTATAACCGGGTGCTCTGTCACCAATCAGTCTTCCAACCAACCACATACTCATGCTTGAAGTAATTTAGCTTTTTGTAGTTTTTCGATACCAAGCAGTTGGAAGTATCCGTAATGGTTTCCAATTATCTTGTGCCTGGCAATGGCCAGTCACATGTAAAGACGAGTCTCGAGACGTTGATAGCCAAAGATGATATCAGTGTTGTGACAATATCTTTATCATGCAGGATGAAATCCAGCCAGTAGTGGGATTCATCCGGTTCGTACAAACCGGTTCGTAAAATTGCAACCGTATACACTTTTATATTTTTCTGCTTTGAAATTTCGTGAAAAATCTTTACTGAATAAACACACGTGTTCTGAGTCTATTAAACATTTGGGTTTGTTATATAAATTGGCAGTATAATCTTTTTTATACATGCATATTTCAGTAATATATTTTCAATTTTTATTTCAACATATAAATATAATGAATATAAAAGTCTTAAAGCTTTTAATTTTATAAAGATACTGATGTTGACAAAATAAGCTTGGAAATTAACCTTTATTTGTAAAATAAATATATGCAACTTAAAAACAGATGTTTAAAAATACGTAACATATTTTATAACGTCTCAGATCAATAATACTCTGGATAAAAAGAGTTATAAAACTGATCTAGTTTAAATGAATTTCATATTTTTATAAAATCTATTAAATGCAAAATAAACTTTATGGAGAGCAACATTTATTCTGTATTTAGATAATTTTAATGTATCTGCAACGTAATCAAATCTGTTTAAACAGTCTATTGTCCACTGATTAAATCACGATAATCTGTGGGTAAAGTACAGAGCCAGTAGAGAAATGTGTCACATAAGCTCCCGGCTAATGGACCCGAGGAACTAAGAGTCGAGGAGACGCGGCCCGCGGCGAAGGAACTCCAGGCCCGCCATGTTTGTATAATCCCCATCAATCAATCCCCACGCCACAATCTCACAACTTTATCTCAGAGACCGCTTTTTTATCCAAAGACTTGCTGTGCCAACAAAACTCCACTGACGGCCTCGTATACAATATCATAACACGAGATAGACCCAATATTTCAGTCTATCCTTCTTTTTTTGTTCGAATCTTTCGTAGGTCTACACAACGTAGTCCTATCTTATGATAATATTTTTAGTCTTTTTATATCTTCACAAGTTTCTTTTGACACATAATTTCTCACGGTTCATGATCTATTACTATTTTTATTGTACCTACATCTTCTATGCGGGCATAACGTTCGGTACAAAATGAGAAAACTACTACCGACGGCGGAAAAATCGATACTCACCGCAAAGAAACATGAAAATATAATTATCGGTTTAGTTTTGCCAACCAATAGCATTTAGCTCTTACGGTTTTATCGAAAATCATATTATTGTAACGGTCTTACCGTTTGATGCGTAGAATTTTCGAAAGTCACAAAATAGTAATGTCTTTATTTGCATTATTATTTTCTTAAATAGCAAACGAGTTTTATTTTATGCTTCATTTATGACCGAAACTTGTGTGAGAAATAATAAATTGATAATAAATTACAAAATATTATGTCCATAAAAGAAACCTCTCGTAAAATGTCGATATCGAGTCATTATATCGGTAACCATAACCAAAGAATGGTAAATTTAAATATTCTTCAAGATAAACGAAAACGAACTTCATCTACCGACTTCATATACAAAAATAGATCCTGCAGGAATATTTTTCAAAGTTTTGGGATTCTTTATAAATTAATAGTTACGGCAGTGTACCTTAAAATACCCACACACGTGCAGTGATTGAAATACGCCCGCACTCTGGCCGCACTGTGCAATTCGCGGTATATTGTTGTTCTTTAGGTACAGCCGGTACTCACATATTTCATAATAACTATTCGTACCTTTGACACTTTTTACAGGCGTGTGGCGGGAGAGTCGACGCGAGAAACGCAAACGTTAGATTTTTAGAAACTCGCGAGCTATTATACTCGTGAAGTCATTATGCCCTCGTGTGTCGCTACCTGGCGCGGAGTCGGTCACCGACAACTTCCAATTAAATCCCGCAGCTCTCTCGAGGAAAAATACTGCAGCCTCTCCACCGCCCGCCTCGCCGGGGAGTTAAGTAAAGCGTCACAGTAACGCGGAACACCTGTACTCGGCGCGTACCTCCGCCGACTGGAAGCACCGCTTATACTCTCTAAATAAACACAAATTTCCATAGAACCCGGCCCCCCCAATTCTCAACTCTAAAACAACAGTCCTTTTCGAGTCCTGCCTAGGCTTTGAAGAAAGGGATTATTAATAATGCGATTTGGTATTCCGAGGTTTGATTTTTTTTCTCCGTACCCAGTGTGGATTTTCTCAAAGTTAAGACGCTCACGATGCTTCTGGCTTTGGTGACGAGTGACTTTTTATAATCTTCCTTCTTCGTTTAAAAATAATATAAATACCCATTAATTATTTGTCTACCTTGAATCCTTGAATGTTTCTATGGGATATATCGTAATTAAATCGAGTCTCGGAGGAAGACGCACACTTTGGCAGTGAAACATTGGGTATTCTAAAACAAATAGCTGTGCGTATAAAGTGAAGACTATTATGAGATGCTTACTCAGTATAATTTACTTACCTTTCAAAGGTATCCGCACATGCTGAGGGCTTAGCACGTACGCACTGACTTAGGTTAAATTATGATATGTTAGGGTCCTATAAATTACATCGTATCTCCACATTTAGTATAATTAAGTAGAGATACCGAACTCAGGATATTATTCTACTTTTTTATCGCCGGGCCATAATTTAGACTTTGTGCGCGAAAAGAAGCCGGAGTATTTTAATATGGAACGCCTCTTCGGCTCTTCTCTGTGATGCGAAAATTGAAAAATCGCAGAAGAGCTCTGTATCTGAAATGAACTCGTCGGGCTTCCGTTCGCCAGCGGCCGTGACGTCACTGATTGGGGATCAACCAATTGGATTACCGCGCCCCTCTCCCGTCCCCGCCTGGGGACAAATGAAGCCCAGGATTACTCCGATTCACTTTATTCAATAAACTGCATTCGGCCAAAAGCCGCCGGCGAAGACTGATTGAAAGCGAGTAGTCATTTTCTATGGCGTCCGACATGCGAGGCTCCAGTGAGTCGACCCTCCGCCAGGCTTCCCGACGGTACACACTAATAAAAGACCGCGACATACAAAGCTTCTCCCTTTTATACCCTTCGTTTTATTTTCTTACTTCTTTCGGTTACAAATTATTATTATATTTATTACTAATTTATAACTCCGAAGAATTTATTTTGAAATTTATTTCCGGAAATTATTATTTTCAACGCGGTAATTTCCGTTTCTGTTTTTGCACCTTTCATACAGCCCCTAAATGTATAATTCCGCACCCGCCGCCGCACACGTGCCCGGACTCTCAAAGATAACGGCTCCACTTGTTTTACCTTTTATAATTGAAGATTTAACCACTTTTACGGGCTGTAGCATCGGGCCACTGGAGCATATATAATAAATGCTCAAACATTCAGGAGTAACAGGGACGTCTCACAAATCAAGTTACTCGCTTCCGAGTGTCTCAGCCCCTCATATGCACAATTGTATGCTGTGAGTTAGCATAGCGTAATTGCTTATCAGTATAGTTCAGATTAAATTCAGAATCATTGAAATAAACCATACTATTTATAGCTACAGTTTATACACGTAAGCAGGATATAATCAGCATTGCTTTATATACAGGTGAATCCAATATGTTCACATATATTTCACATGCATCTAATAAAATCAAATATGTTCAAGGATTTTTATAATCTACCTTTATTATCCTTTCCCTATAAAATTCAGGATACACATGTTTGTATACACAACTTTTAAGTAATATTTTAGCTCAATTGCTTCACGTTTAGATCCTACTACTGTTTTATTTCTGTTTTCATAGTGAATTTCATTATGTATTACCTACGTAAAAACAACGAATATCCTCGTATTATAAACAATTATTGATTTTTTTGGTCGGTTATTATTGGTAGTTAAGATTTTAAACAAAAAAATATTACACAGCTTATACTTCCTTTTTGTTACACTCAATTTAGATCTGCATAGTTTTTTGCATGCTTTGAAAATACTTATCTTGCGAAGACAACTTTCCAGTAATTCAGGAGGAATGCGGGTGCCGTCACGACTCCAGTTTGCATTGCTTTAATAAGGTTGCTATTGACACAGATTTCCCCGAAATCTTAGATTTATTTCTACCTTCAAATTCAAAGAATATTCAAATGCTTACATGTTCACAGCGTTTTTTTTTAATTATTGCCAAGTATTTGCATATCGATTTTATTTCTGAGAAACTGACGGATATCGTGAGAAGATAACATTTTTAATGAATTTTCATACAAGATAGTCACGTTTGTTTCATTTTTAAATTAGACTATTTACGTTCCTAATTAAAATGTTAGCGAGAAAAAGTCAACTGCTTACTTCCTTATCTACGAAATGAGTGAATTATTTTTAGTTGTGACGTTGTTTATTTTTAAATTCACACATTATATTTATGTTAAAAATTAAACAAGCGTCATATAGAAATATAAAATCACAAAGTTTATTGCATATTTTATTTGAATACTAAATACATAATAACGTATGTTTCTAATAATTGCGTTAGGTATAAAAGGATTAATATAGCCAGTAACGTAAATGCATGAACTATGGTTAGTCTAACTAAAAATATACTTTTCTTATTTTACTAAGCATGGGAGCCGTATTGAGACGCCTATGTATAAAACACAACCATATACTTATCACTATACTAAAAGTTTTGAAGAAATCTATTTTATAGCACACTGGAGATCCTAGACATTTTTTTGTAATATATATTTACTTTTTAAATATATTGAAAATTTTATATCAAAACAATTTAACATTTAACGATTTAACAAACGCTCCCAGTAATAATTTTAAAAAGATAATGTCTAAACATACAAATCAACGATGCATTAGAAAGACAAGTACTCATATATTTTGAAGATGGATATATTGATTATTTTAAGCCACAAGTGGACATTCTGATGCCTAGGCAAGCCAGGATTGTTGATTTATCTTACAATAGTTCTATAATTTATCCGTTAAATAATTTATAGGAGTTCAAAGTTTATACGCGGGCTTAGACGAAAATATTGAAAGTATTCTTTAATAATTTTTTTTATGGAATTAATTTGTAGGAATGCTTATCGCAATTCAGAGTGCCTTTTTTCTGATGTAGACTCAACATTTGATTTGTATTAGGTCGGGTCTCGATAATATTCAATTTATAGCTGTGCACCGAGACAAACAATGGACATTACTTATCGAGAGGCAGAGGTCGTAGCCTGGATCTAATGTGAGGTATCAGCGCAACTCATGGGAAGTTATAAGTTTATCGCACCAACTGCGCAGCTCAGACCGACTCGGATGACCCCGTGAAAGATAGTTATTTTAATGAGCAACAATTAAATTTTAATTGTCATAAGAAGACACAGGCTTAACATATAAATATTAATAAAGCTAAATAAGTTTATCAATATTATGACTTTACTTCATCTTCAACATTATAACAACATATCGCTAAATTGTAAACATTACGAATGTAAGTATTTTTACCTTTTTTCATATGGAAAACAAATTAAATTTTGTAATCAGTTTCTCTTGCGGTGTTCGTAGATTTAGTTTAATAGATACAAAACAATACGAGCAAATTTACTTTAATAAATATGAAAATAAAACAAAATATATTTACATTCTCTTGGCTTATTTAACACTAGGTTGCCCAAAGAAGTCATTTTGACTGCTTTTGAATTTCAATTAGAAAAAAAATTATGTATTTATAAACATAATTTCTTAAAATTTTATGACTTTTTCTAAAACATATAAATGCGTTTATTGATAATTGAATTTACCTCCACACCCTTCATTTCCGGTATATATATATGTGTTATACCTATATTGCCCAAAAGCAGTCATTTTGACTGCTTGGGAAATTTTAAATAATCAAATGACTCTTATTATTGAATTGAGTCAATTTATTATACGAACAGTTCGGTTCTGTATTGAGCTAACAGTTTTCATTTTTTTTTCGATTATCGTCACATTATAACATACAAGTACATGATAAATTGACATCATGAAGCTGAAAACTGAAAACTGAAAACACCATTCAGGAGACCGAAATAGCTGTCGATGGTACTGTGTGGTCAAAATTTAACTTTCTGGAAGGTTACCGTCTACTTGTATTTTCAAGGGTGTGAAAGGGCCATCAGGCTACACAAAAAGGAACATTATGACAGATAATCTTATCAGTGCATTCTCATTGATAATAGATAACTATATTATCAAACATATAAAAAAGTGCACAGAAGAAGAAGGCCGCCGAATTTTGAGGAATGATTGGAACACAGCATTACAGGAAATACTTGCATTTATTGGGATTTTATATGCTCGTGGAGCCTCCGAGGAAAAAAATTTAAAACTGAGTTATTTATGGTCAGCAAAGCGAGATCCCGAATTTTTTAGAAAAACTGGCCAGAGAAAAGTTCAATCAAATCCTACGATTTATTTGTTCTGACAAAAGAACCGAAACAAGTTAACCGAAACAAGCCTTAAAACAAATAAATTTGCCTCGATTTCGGAAATATGGGACAAGTTCATTGAAAATAGTCAAGCTTGCTATCAACCAGGGCAAAATATAACAGTTGACCCAGGTGCAGGTTTACACAGTATATGCCTAATAAACCCAACAAATTTGGCATCAAATTCTGACTTGCATCAGATTTTAGTAGATGGATGGCTTTCCTTATTTGGGGAGAGATGAACAACGACCATCGTCAATGCTTCTCGTTGAACACGTTGTTCTAAAACTTATCGAGCCATATACAAGCAATGGAAGAAATATCACGACGGATAATTTTTTCACTAGCTTGTCACTCGTTACAAAATTATTGGCAAAAAAACACCTCTAGTTGGAACTATTAGAGGAATCAAAAGAGAACTACCCAAAGTAGCCAAACAAACGAAGGATAAATGCCTCGTTTTTCCACTCTGCTATATAAATTAGAGAATTGAGTTCTTACAATATATAAAAGCAAAACAAATAAAAGAGTAGCTGTTCTAAGTTCTAAGCATAAATACGTCAAAATTGATCATAGTAATAAAAAAATGTTACCGGAATCTATTCAATATTATACTAGCACAAAATTTGGAGTTGATGTGGCGGATCAAATGGCCAGAAAATATACAGTAAAAGCTAGTTCTAGTAGATAACTAGCTTTTGCTGTATTTTTTCTAGTTCTCGTAGATAACGTAGTTCTCTCCAAATATTATTTAATATTTTAGATTTAGCTGCTATAAATGCTTGGATCCTTTACAAAGAAACGACAGGAATACAAATACAACGAAAAGAGTTCTTGTTTCAATAAACAGAACAGCTTTTCACCGAATACAGAGCTGCAAGACAGAAAAATTTATCAGAACATGAAGACCCATAAAGATCAACTGCAACATCATCAAATGCAACCCATTCTAACAAACGCAAAATTAGTCAAGTACGACTTTGCCACAACAACAAAACAAATAATATATGTGAAAAATGTCAAAAGTATGTTTGCGGAAGATGTACACATAAAAAGATTTCCACTTTAATTTCCTAAAATGTACAAATAATAATGCATAAATTATTTTTTACCAAGTGAAGTAAATTTTTTTTATTTTTAATATTTACTTATATAACTGTAAATAATATAAAAAATATAAAAAAATAATTTTAAACAAATTTCTTTACACATTAGTTACTCTTTCACAAAGCAGTCATTTTGACTGCTTTTGGGCAATATAGGTATACATCAAATCTTGGGCAATCTAGTGTTAATACGTACTTAATCATAATAATAGTCTGTCTTTAAATTTTATAATACTATTCAATGAGCTTATAACCGTCAAGTGTAAGTTTTTGGTGTTGTTGTTAGAATGCAAATATATATAATTCTAATAATAGCTTTATGAAATCCAAAGAAAATGATTTACAACACTAAAATGCATAAAATACAACACTTTCTAACGTTAATTTTAATAAAGACACACAATGCTCCTTTGGATTGGATAAACCTCACATGACGAATGCGTACACGTTCACAAACTAATTAACATCATAAACTATTCCAAAAACTCGTTAATTTTTATTAATTTCCTGACTTTAAATATAGCGCCTGTAGTTTGGATTAGTTGTCACCACAAAATCAAGACCATAACAATCAGAGCGAGCCTCGGTTCTCAGAAACAGAAAGCATTTTGACATCAATCTTTGAATTATTCCATCGGACAGGTATCAGATATCAATAGTACAGCGCGCCCCGGAGAATGCTAACAGCGTGCCGACTGTACGCGTTGTAGATCAAACAAACTGGACTAGCGGCGCCAGCGACAGCCATTTGAGATATGTTTTAGTGAACCTTTTGTTGCGCCTGTTAATGTTTTCACATGGAGTGAAAGTAATTTTAATTTGGAGAAAAAATAATCATGAATAATTTATAGTTTTATTATACTTCGTTATTCTGTATTCCAGTCATAATTAGAAACGCCCACATATCTAAATTTAAGTTATTAAAGATGAATTGCAAAAATTGGCGACAACAATAAAAGCATCTAGCCCAAAGAAGTGATGCACTGCATATTTAATCATAATAATCTCTTAGTCCATATGTAAAGTGTGCAAAACAAACACGATGAATATTGTGTTAAAATTTTATTTAAAAATTATCTACAAACGTTTAATGTAGCTTTGTCGCATAAATATTGGATGTTGTGAATAAATATTTTTTCAATATTTTAAATAAAACACTTGACTGATTTTTCCCTATGTTAATTTTTATCGGTTACCGGTTTCGCCAACCTTTCACGTTGGCATTATCAAATTAACATGTGGAAAAATCAATCAAAAATTATATTTAAAGTACTAAAATAGAATTCCACCAAGTACTCTCACCAAGTCTTACCACTCAAGTACTATATATATTATTGTGGGTTGACGATAAACGAACTGAACATTTGACATTGCTATTTTTAAAATCAGGCTTAACACCGTTCAAATAATGAGCCCTGCCGATGCTTCGTGCGAGAGCATGCAGGGCGAGAGCAGAGCAGGGCAGGGCAGGGCAGGGCAGGGCAGGGCAGGGCAGGGCAGGGCAGGGCAGGGCAGGCAGGGCAGGCAGAGCAGGCAGAGCAGGCAGGGCAGGCAGGGGGGCAAGCCCGCGCGCCGCTCCGAGTCTCCGAGTCTCCGTCGCTCCGCCCCGGCCGACTCCTGGAACCGTAAAAGCATTCTGTCGCGTATTTTTAAACAGTTTATATGGAGGAGGGAATACTTGGGGATCTCGTTAACCCGTTCGCCACTGCCTTGTCGACTGTGCGGAACGGTACACGGCCAGGGCTGTGCTCCGGCGAGGCCCGGGAATAACCTAGGGAAACCTAAATAACGAGAATCGAACTGCAATCGCCATAAAAGATAATCTTTTTTTACTTTGATTATAAACACATTATATATTTATTACTGAATAAACCAAATATTTAATTCAGTCATAATACAAACTCAGTCAACTTCGCTGTCTGCAACTACAAAATAACATTCACATTGAAATGTCTTATAAAGTCGACGAATTTATTTAGGTTAAGTGTGACAAACTGGCGTGAGTAAAATAAGCCTCGTCACGTAATATTCTCTTAAAAAGTTAATATAAAAATTAAAACTCTCGGTATAATATAGTTAGTCGAGTTTCCTTTGTACTTAGAAAATAAAACTTTGTCAGTTAATCTGAAAATGATTTAATAGAAATCTTTTTTGTTGTTATTCTTTAACATATTTTCTCCTTACAGTTTACCCAAATTGATAAATATTTAGTTTATGTTTGAATAGAAAAAAAATCCTTATTCTCGATTCTTTAAAATACCTAAAATAATTATACTAGGTAAACGTGTATAGCGGGTGAGAAGTGGGACATTTTTGAATTATACGGAATTACGGCTGGTGGAAAAACTTTCTTACTAAAAACAATGTTATAAAATTAAATATTTTCATGTATTTTTAAGCTACGTGGTTTTCAAAATTAATTCTATAGATATTTACATGTTTGGTGAAATCCTCTAAATAGCATTCATTACATGTCGTTTAAATACACTTTGGCAACGCATTGATTATCCATTCAATAAATAACTTTCTAATACAATTATTCTTTGAAAAAAATTCTTAGTCATAGAGAAATCGATTTGATAATGCAGATATATCTTTCTAAACAATGTGTTTTAAGTGCTCACTAAACTTTAACAACTTCTTAAAGTCACTAACGGCTACTTTCACAGCGACCGGAAAGGGATATAATATTGTTCTCATTAATATGATTCCTGCACTTATAAGGGTTAAATGCTATTGGAACTAGGTAGCAATTACGGTTTCCAGGTACACGATAGGATTTCCGATACCCAAGTAGAAATTAGCACCTTTACATTACCGATCATCGCCAAGTATTATCCATACAATAGAGGGTGTAAGGAGCTATCGATAACCTAGACAATGGGAGCTACAGCTATAAATTCTGCTTTTTGTTAAACGTTGAGTTTTATAAATGAAGAAATTTATTTTGGAATTTTTACTATCTGAAAGAACGCAAAGATTCATGAAGACATGTTTGAAGATACAGTCGGAAGTGGCACACAACAATGTCACTGCGAAGGCTACGCCAGGAATTTCTTTTTAGCCATTAGGGACGCAGACTTTTATGCTCATATTCGCACAAATGATTGTATCTCCATTTGGATGCATTCCAACTTATATTTATTTCATACTTGTATTATCACAAAACTGTATACTTACAATGAAAAGGGGCATAAAAAACAGCTATTCCGGCAAATGAACGTCATGCTATAGTAATATATTTTTCAGGAGAATGGAATATGACAGTATTTCAATAAAATTTAATAGGACATTTATTATAAATTCAAACCTTCTTTCGTCCTAACAAAATTTACATAAATACATTATTTCAATATACTGCATAACGTGTTATAACATAAATATTAAACCACCAAATTACATTTAACACACGATTTTTTTTAAATATTCACTCCCCGATCTCCCTTAATAGTCAATTATAGTTCATAACATATATGCTTAAATATAAGTGGCCACATAATATAGTGATTATATTTAATCAAACCTACTTAAAGTGTTTTACTTGACTTCTTGAGTATTTGTAAGTACTTAGTCCATATAAACTATCCTAGTTAAGTCAAGTCCTAAACCCGAGCTAATCTAGGCTTGCCTCGCGCTGCGTAATACAGAAGTAAATCTTAAAACCGCCCCGAACGGACAATAACCATAAGTAGCCTTTGTAAACTTGAAGATAATTTCCCATATCCTCGCATTATAAACACGGCCAGGCCGCCGCATCATCACTTGCGGGGGACCGGGCCGGCCAAGCCAAGTGGGACCATTCATCTGGCGCCGGAACATGCGGGGCTCCCAACTGATTTATGGCCAGAATTGCAGATATCTGAGCTGTAATCTGGGATTTGGAGATATGCATACTCGAGCGGCCATTCTGAGATAATGTCTCACTCGCAGGGTTGCTTGTGTTTTTGAAGGTATATTTTTATTACTGAAGACACGGATTCTCAGAAATAAGGTGAATTAACACAGTGTTTTTATTTCAACAATTGTTTTTTCTCACAACCGAAGCCATAAAAAAACTTTATATGTCATGCAGATTGACAAAAACTAAAATTCTTTATGTCGAATATTCAAATATCAGTTGTACTCTCGGCTAGGTATATTATTCATTATATAGTATGTCCACGCGATTTTATCACCTTTGTAGATTTATTATCCACGCGGTTCGCGTCGTCCGACTGCCTGAAATTCGATACATCTCATCCGGCTCATATACGCGCAGAGGAGTAACGAAGAGCATCGATTTCTAGCTTGAGAAAATACACCTGCCGTATAAAACGATCTCGAGCATTCTGCACCCTTCAATAGTCTGCACAAATAATTCCGCCTCCCCAAAACAGAACCTTACTCGTCTCACAAACTATCGTGAATTCACGGGATGGTGTATACGTCGCCCAAAATTTCAATAACGCCACCAAAATAATATTAACTATTGTCATATATGCCTGTGCTTCATCAAATTATTTGTAAGTCGTAGTCGTAATCAAACTTTGTGTACGCCACGTGAACTTTTTTTGCAATGTATTTTTTTTGTCACTTTTAAGATGATTTATTTTTACCTGGGGGCTAACACGTGGATATATAAACTAGTTGTAAATATTGTTTTAGTGCGCAAAATCAACATACGTTTAATTTAAATTATAAAGATGCTCTATTGCGAAATAATTTTTATACATTCCTATTTTGCAAACGCGTGGTTCGCGATACACTGAATTATATTGAATCAGTAGTAACCGAATACTGTACTTACGCCTAGTGTTTGTCTAAAAATAAAAATATATAAGGAGATATCAATATGAAATATCGTGTTTGTTTGATGAGGCTTTATAAGTAATCAATACCTCTGACTTGTACTTCAATTCGTGTCAAGTCAAGCGTTACTTGCGGTTACGTACCAAACCTATCCAATAAATGTCAAATTCGCCCCTAAAGCAACACAATATTCGTGGTAACCGAAAATAATTTCGTTATGTATGATCTGCTTATATTAAATTTAACATTACAGACATCCAGAGTAACCTCTGCGGCTTTTAATTACCGGTACGCGTATTTATCCTTACCCCCGCGAGACAATACGCCAACAACATACCAAAATTCAAACATATTTTTATATATTTATAGCGCATATTTTATGATATTTTTTAAAAACTGAAAGGTTTTGGTGGAACCTCAAAAATAATTGCGTGTTGTTCTCGGTGTCGGTCCGGAAGGTTCGCTCTCGAATAAGGTTGAGCACCTCCGAGTCACCCGATACCTGGTCGCCGAGCCGTTTATTCTCCACTCGAGAATGTGGTGTCTGCTGTAAGGCGATAGGATCCTCGGGAGTTACCGTCACCTCGGGCCGGTCTCCATGTTGACACAATTGGCAGCAACTGACAGCACTGTCGTCTGACTTGAAAAATAAAGCCAAAGAAATTACCACCAACGTAACTTAGGATGTACGTGTGTGCACACCTGACACCTGCTTGAGCGACGTAAGCGAACTGGAATATGTATGATTAAAATATTCACGATATGAAAATAAATATTTTTTTTAACTACGGTCATCAATTAATTTATTTTCCTGAGTTTTAACCCACTTCCTACCGGTGCTGACACGTTAGATCAATGATCAAAACTTGACGTGACTTGTTACCAAACAAAATAAGTCCAAAATCAAAATATTTACAACATTTTATACATTACATAATATTGCAGTACAACTGTAATGTACCATTTTCACTATTTTATGTTGATAATTATTTCGATTGAGTAAGATATGTATATTTAACCGTGCAAACTTAAAATATAATATAAATAGGCACTATAAAATATGTATACAGAACCACATTTTCACCGTTTATTTAACATCGAAATAATATTTCTCAGTAGAGAAAATTCCTAAATTCTATTGTATATTTGTGTAAGATTTGGTGAATTGAAAACGATAGTAAATACGATAGTAAACACGTAAAATAATTCAAAAACACGATTATTTACCCAAGTATCTAGAAATTATAAAATGAGATGTATTTTTTCGCATTTTTGGTTTTCTATTGCGGAGGTGTTTAAATAACAAATCAAATAATAAATAAAACCTGGGAATGGGTAGAAATATATTATTTTGGATCTCTGTGGTCGGCTTGTCGGCTCAGGGGTAAAACCGTCGACTCTTTTCTGATCGATATCACCGGTTCGTTCCCCGCCCCGACAGATGAAACACAAACTAACGTATTTACATTGCAGGCACACGTCTGATTCAGTTTAGCCGATGGCTGTTTATTTAAACTGGCATTGCATATGTCGAATAATAAATAGAAAAATATTTCAAAATAAGATAAAATAAATTATATATACTATTTTCTTTGTCACATATGTGTTGGTAATTTTAATTGATCTTGGAATATTTTCATTTATAATATATCTAGTATACTGCGATGCTCAGTATTTTCTGGAAAAATTTTATTCATGCAATACTCGTTTCCTTCGACAGTCAAAGAAATATTCACTAATATGGACTCACATCGTACAATTGAAAACGTTCCGTCCAACTGAAGCTCAACGAATCCTGAAGTTACAAAAAAAAGCGTAATTACGCGTGACGTCACTTCCCAATCTCCTCTTTCTCGGAGAGCGGAGAGCTGGCGGGGCCGGGGGGAGGTGCTTCTAATTCGGGCCGCGCTGGGAAGGATTGTTTATTTTGCTAATCGCGGGGGAGGGCACGCGCTGGCCGGCGCACGGAAATAGCCCCGGCGGCCTCGCCTCTCCTCTCGCCTCTCCTCTCGCCTCTCCTCTCGCCTCTCCTCTCTCCTCTCGTCTCTCGCCTCTCGCCTCTCTCGGCCCCGCCGGCTCGCGTCCTCTGCTCTCGCGATACCTGCCGCCTTGACGCCTGGAGATGGCGGCTATTTTTGAACCTCGTTAACCATCGTTGATGTCTGTAATCACGTGATTAACTCCGAGACTTCTTTTATAAATCTTCGACATAGTAAACTTTAAATGCGGCATATACTAGATACGATTTACTGGAAAGATTTTTACTATATATTTTTTTAACACAGTTAACTATAAATAAACATAGCTCATACGTTTACTTATTCAATTAAAACACCGGAATAATTTTCATTTTTAAAATCAATACATAAATCAAATAAATACATCTGATGACATTTAATGTTTGGTTTATACGTCATCCACAAAAAATAACATTTTATTCATTCTCTTGAATTTATCAGCTATCTTTCATTCGAGCGTGAGTTGCATATAAAATAATACAAACATATAAAACACGTTTTTAAAAACTATGTTAATAGTTTGAAGGTAAAGCGACCAACATATACGAGAGAAATAGTATTTACTAAAATTTACATTCCAGCCATTCTTCACATATATTTTGCCTAAAAATTATAAAGTGATTATACG
Organism: Atopsyche davidsoni; assembly: GCA_022113835.1. Classification (NCBI taxonomy): domain Eukaryota; kingdom Metazoa; phylum Arthropoda; class Insecta; order Trichoptera; family Hydrobiosidae; genus Atopsyche; species Atopsyche davidsoni. The sequence continues at coordinate 12,752,752 of JAILWY010000023.1, forward strand.
AAGACTTTTGTTTTTTTGAAAAACGTAAGGTTTACGCTTGTCAAAGAAATAGTATGCTATGTGTTTTCCCCGCGTACTAAATGGTGTCATTACAAATTATCTCCGATTAAATCGAAACAAGCGCGAAACCAATTATACCGATTCGGAATTCGCTTGTCAAGAAGAGGTCGAACTAAAAAAACTCTGGGTCACGAATTGACATCCCAAACGACCGAGCCATCAAGCTAACGAGCCAATAAAATGCCTCTAGGCGAGTGTTAGGCATACAAGTAAAACGGCGGATAGAAACACTATAAAATTATCTTGCACCACAGGTGGTACTCGAACCCAAACATCTGACTGAGATAGCTCGGTGACCTAACCGATTCTCAAGAATTAAATATACAATTTCAATAGGCATGACGAAAGATTTTCAAATCCTCTTCCATAATGGGGGTACACATTTACTATTTACGAAAAAAACTTTATTTCGGTAAAAAACTAGAGTTTAACGATGTTTAAAGCCATTTTTATAATATTTTTTCAAAAGTGCGCGAAAACGCGACATCGCGAGGCGTGACGTCATCGCAGCATTTTTTAGACGCTCTGACGTCATTAACTATATTTGTAACGGGCGTGCCATTGTGTTTGCATTGAAGACCATAGACCAATTTGAATACCATAGAGTTGTTGACGTCAGTATGACGTCATGCGCTGTGATTGGTGTTTCAGTCAAAATGGCCGATTGCAGTATTTTAACCTTTTAATTTGTTGAAAATCTTATTAATCTTAGATTTTTAAATAAAACTAAATCAGTTTTTTAAATCCTTTTAATATGTATTTTCCCTTAAAATAATTATTTCTTTGATTCTTTGATACTGTCGTCATGCCTATTATATCAAGAATCAAGAAGGTAGAATACTTTATTCAAATTTACGCTCTCTATTCATCAAAACAATACAATTCTTTAAAATTCATCTTTACATGAGTACCTTCATTTCGAGACTAAAATAATATTTAGATTTACTCGTGGAGGCTAATAAATAAATTGCTTAATATTCGTTGGGATTTCCATTTCTCAATAAATCACGAAGCGAAAATTTCCACCACGGCGCGGACTCGGAGAAAAATTAAAATTTCATTTGTACAGGAGCTCTTCTAATTCCCGGCTGCGGTTGCCCAAATAAAAACATTATAAAACAATAAATCACCCGCGGAACAAAAGGTGCGCGCGGCCCGGCCCGCCCGCCGTCTTGCCCCAACACTGGCCCAGCTCGCTCTCAGGCTTTCGGAAAAAATTATTAACATTGGTTTACACCTCTAGGATTTCTGTGTCCTGGTCTGGTTTTCAAGAGTTCTGCTTATTTCTTATTTTCTACTTTAGACCGTACAAGAAAATTTATTTTTATAAATATTATACAACAAACTGATTTCAGTCCATGTACGAGTATATTTGAATTTTGTACAATATCATACTAAACTTAGTACGAAAAAAAATATTACCGATAATTTTATTCCATTCCAATCTGGTTTGGGTTGCTATCAATTTAGTAAAATGTATGTAAAGCCTAATAATGTTGAAAAATTACTATTTTTAATAACCATTTGATTTTGAGTTCTCGCTATGGTGCCAGCAAACGATATTAAAATATAGTAATTATGCACATTTACGGAGTTTTATACGATACCAAGCGAACCACTATACTCGATTTTACAATATGCATTATTGATGTTATATTTTACCTGAAAAGATTTTTCCTTTACAAACATCTGAAGTTTTGTTAAATTGTCGGCTAATAATAACGAGTTTCTTGCGCCCAATCATCCCTACGCCCGATCGTCCTGAGCTCCGGTCCAGCGAGCAGTCAGGGACGAGGTATATAGGCTTACAATAATATGAGGTACGATCTCCAACAAAGGTGTGTAGCTACCTGCCGTAAATTGTCTCCCGGCTGAGGATGTCATACTCCCGCGGAGATAAACAACGCTAATCCATTACGCCCAATGAAATGATGGGCCGGCCATTGTCTGATGCTTATCGGTGACAGGTAAAAAGGAACAATACCAGAATACTGAATACGGCGGGTAGTCAATAGTCGCCCGGGCGGGGCCGCATACTCGGGGAGCCGCGAGATGTGTGACGTGTCACAACACTCACTCATTCACTCTATAAATCATCGAGGCTATGAGATAACACGATCCAATGTGGCCGTGATAGAATAATAAATACACGCCATTGTAAAGCTTCGAGCTACGAGCTTATTAGGAACATTATTATATAGTGCTAACAATGTAAACATTTATTGAGCTATGACACTATAATTGAATACATAGGTTTTCACTATAATAGCCTCTACGTCGTGAATTTTTTAATAAATATTTTTTGTTGAAGTATAGTGTATGAAATAGCATTATGTAAATGCGGGAAACTAATTTAACCACTTTTAAATTTGCTACGTAGGAACTCGGTTCAAAACTGCCATTCAAATTAAATATGAGTAATGTTAAAAAGGGATCACGTATAGAGAAAAATACTCAAACAAACTGAAGACTTTCTATAATTTCTAATCATGTTGGTATATCTCCTTTCAAAAAAGTAGTTATTTTTTTAATGAAATTTTTTTATATTAAAACTACGTTAAATATATCTCTGCAATATACCTAAAATTCAATTTAAATTTACATCTAAGTTGAAAATAGCAAACATGCTCATTCACCACGAGCCACTTATTCCCAGCATAAAGAAGTGCATGTAAAATTCATCATAATTGTATAAAAACATGTTAGCAAACGAATTCGTATCAAAATGTTAACAGTTTAGCATAAACAAAGAGTATTTTTTAGTGAATACCTAAAAATTAAGAGTTTAAATGTAATAAATCACAGTGGAAATGTGTATTGCTAAATGAGATTTGAAATATAACTACCCCAGTTTAATGAAGTAAGCGTTCGTTATTGCGAGTGGGAGCCCCCATTGTAGAAGTTGGGCGCTCCGCCCCGCCAGCTCCTGAACAATGACTGCGTGGGAGGAACAAACATTCATGCATGTTCAAGATCCACACTAAGGTATCCTGGCAACGATCATTTTAACCAAGTCAGAGGGCCGTGGACTTGCTGTGTAAAAAATAAATGTTAGACAAAAAATAAACCCTGCACACACATTTATTTATTGCATAAAAGAAAAATGTACAAGTAATATGGGAAGTAAAAATGTAGGTTTAGTATTGTTTATTATTATTTCGCGGAATTAAATTACTTTCCATAAAATTGTTGATGTCGGATATTATTCACTGTAATAGATTAAAAAATGGTTGAATTTTTTTGCATATTTAAATATATAAAATTTTGTACTTGATATAATGATATTAAATTCCTATTTATTCTTACAAATTTTATTCTAACCGTCTATCATTCAATAGCTAATTTGACAGTCTTTTCTAGTCGGTGTAGCGCGAGCACATGTGGTTAAAAAATGTTTTGGATCCTACCCGCTGCAGATCGACAAACACTTTCTCCATATAAAAACAATTTTTGTTGACTACTCACCCTCCTTCCCGGCTGTTTTTCTAGATTTGTTCGCTTTTGGTACTTGAGTTTCGTTAAACCTTGAGGTCCAATGAGTTTCTTCGAAACCATCGCGCGGGCCCCTTCTTCAGTTGTTGCGATCAAGATCTTCAAAATAGTGGGTATCTAGCATCATCCTGGTGATTAATATCATTTGTAAAACCGCAGCTGGAAGAAGGCCTCTTATGATTTTTAAACTCCACTTAGTCTCCGATAAAACAAAACCACGTCTTCGCGATTTTACTGTCATTCGCTTCTTATCTCGATAGCACCACTCTAGCGTAGTGTCGTTCCAACAGAAATCACGTATCTTGAAATGTAGTACGCCCACGGTAAACCGAGCCTTGGCACATTCATATTGTATAGGTAGTATTAGCTCTACCATTACAAAACATAATGTGGCTTACAGGTGTAAAGGGTTAGGATTTTTTTAAAAATATTTAACTGAATGGCATATTTTTCATAAGAACGCAGGTAAAAAGATAGACGCCTTTACTTTATTATATTTTCCTTCTAACAGTAGTCTGTTCAGGTAACTTTTCGTTTATCATTGGCAGATCTTCGACCATTTTATAAAAACACAAGCAAGAGAGCCGACAGCTCGCTGTAGATTTATCGAGTCCTCTTCATTTTTCATTAAATAAAACGAATGTGTGCTTAAAGTATAAATCATTAAGTGGTACATGCAAATGCACGGCACGATCGTACATAATAAATTTGAGTCGCAATGATTGCGGAGTCCCTCCATGCTAAATATTTTACTGAGGTATCAGAACATGCATCACGCCCGGCCGGGACACGCGGGGCTCCTCGCCAGGGCCGCACTCGCGGATTCAAATCATTTTGGAAATCTATTTAAAATTTCAAATATATTTTTATGGTTGTTGCGCTATTCGGTGGTTCCACGATTTGCAGGTTTCTCGTGTTTATGGAATAGTTTTCTTTTCTAACTTGCGACAACTGCTATCGATCTCTGATCCTGTATTTCCATCTTCTGTGCTTCCATGTTTAGTTCTAACACCTGACACTCGTCAAAATCTTCTACAATACGTTACCACAGTTGAAAATAATCTTGTTTTTTTTAATAAAATAATTAAATCGATCCAGTAAAATTTCATCACAATAAGACAATTCTCTGGAAATCAATGTACGAGTGAAACGTTTAACTTCCTTACTAAGCATTTGATACATTTAAATTTTTGTGCTTTGTGTTTTAAAACCACCTTTAGTATTTCTTGACGTGAATATGGTATGAAAGATGCGTCTGGGCCTCTGGTCGGGCAGTGGCGCGTCCCACCAGGCGGGACTCGGGCGGGACTCGGGCTGGCCTCCGATGGCTCCGATAAGGGCTCCCTCCCGAGCCCGAGGGGTTATCTGGGAGCCCCCGGGACACCGCTGCAGGCCGAGCTCTCCTCGGTTAACGATGTCACATCGTGAAACTTAACCGGCCGCTTTGGGAAGAGTCTCTGCAAAAGGAATGACTGTTCTTATTCTGATTCATGAGTGCTGATTTTTTTATTGAAAGCCTTTGTTCACTCCCAGAGTATTTGTATATTGCAAAATGCGATTGAACAACGTCCCGAAAATTAAATACGACATATACGTGTATTAAAAGATGCATATATTTACTTATTCATCATAATTTATACCAAAAATAAAATTTTCCAACGCGTCTACTGTTATACATATATGTTAAGTTAATTACACTAAATCGCACGCACTCGTCGATTTGAAATCCACTACATTCCACTGTTCGTCGTCAATATAACCTATTATCCATAGAGCTATTTATTTCACAATTTTAAATTATAAAAATGTGCATAAACCTAACGTTTTCAGAAATTACTAAGTATTGTACGCAACGCAATATAACTCGTAAATATATAAATAGTGGAACAAATACTCTGTAAAAAATAAAAGCGTCTGGCTCCGGCGTGATAATAAAAGCGACGCGTGACACTATTAATATCCTCTATATTTAGCGGCCATTCATCCAATAACGCTATTCACATGCTACTACTATTTGTAAAATTAAATCGCCATATCCTGGCGGTGGATTTTATTTTCTTGCGGAGGAAGAGCGCGGCGGCGATGCTTCAGGGAGGAGCTCTCTGACTGCAAAATACTATCATATTAATATTTGTAATCTTTACGACACACCGGCCAATTGATTATAACCAAAAATTATAATTACAGAAATTGGTTCCTTATTTAAAAATTGCTTTTCAAATATTCATTTTCGTAATTAATCACTAAAATTATTTTTTTAAACGTAATTAATCAATCAATTTTTTGATACATTTGATATATTTTATGCATATAGGACAGGGTGAAGGCACTCACCCTTGACATGTTTCAATGGCGACAATTAAAGTAAGTGAAAATTAAGTTAATCCGTTTTGTAATGATCAACTCCCGATAACTTATCGTACTCACCCATAGACCTATTAAAAATAGATCGTAACTCTACACCTTTAGATATTAAAAAAGTCATGCCAACTAGAGAGATTACTCGAATTGATCGATTTATTTTATTACACGTTGAATCGATTATTTATCAAATCGTTCCAGGGAGTCGTGTCTATTTTTTACGACGCAAAAGGTGACCGAGTCGGCGGGAAGTCCGAGTCTCGGCTCTCGAGGAGAGGCCCTCGAGACGGCCGAGAGGAGTCACTTTGCAGTTTGCAGTTTGCGCCGCAACATTTGTGCAAACACTCCAAAAGTCAGGACGACCGAATGGCGGTTGCGTTGGGAAAGTTTAAAAGCCATTTTATATTATTTATAGCCTGGCGGGTTTAAGTGCCGCGAAGCTCCGCCGACTGTGTCCGCAAACACTACGCCGTGTTGGCCAATAATCAATTTTATTTGCTTATTTGGAACTTATGAATACAACCGCACTCTTGAAATACGAGAAGGCAATTCCCAGAAAATGTGTTGGTGTGTGAATATCGAAAAAATGTGTATTTAAATTGTATTTATTTCCTTTTATTTAAAAAAAATACATTTTCTCTTAAAATATAATTGAATCGTAGAAATCCACCCAGTTCGATAGATGCGTTGCATGTCCAGAACTGTATCTTCAAATTTTCTCTCTCCTAAAAAATAAATAACGTATGTTCAAAATTAATCTTAAAATAACCAGGTAATTTCGACATTTGACGAATTGTGTTTATTTTTAATGAAGACTTTCCCCGTTGCGATTTGGGAATCTGCGCGCAAAACGATGCAACTCGATGGCGGCCGGAGCGCAGCGCCTATTTCCATATTTCCACAATCCTGAACCGTAAAATGCCGATATAAAATACCACATGACTCCCCTCCACCGAAAAACCACCTTCGGGAGCCTCCGGAAAACTTCGCGAGTTTCCGGCTCGCCGAACGAGCTTCGGCGACAGAGCGCACAACACAGGCGACCAGTGCTTCGCGCTCGCTCGGCTGGAGCGGACGAACTCGCTCAGCGTTCTCGCGCCGCTGACTTTTGTATCGAGAGAAGTGAATTTCGCGGAGATAACAAGTTTGAGAAACTTCGAATTCCCGCCGAACTGCGACTGTTCAATGTTAAAGTGACACGATACAGTGCTGGTTTTCAAATTGAAGCTAAACAGTGGATTTTGTACAATGTAGTTGTGGTCGGATACTAAAATGGGATCACCGGAGAGTCGGTGTTGTGGATATGTCTCCCCACGGCCTGTCAGAGGTGAGTCGATCTCCCGGTCCGGCGTCGAGCGCGGACGGGCGCGATAACTCGCTATCTCCGATTGATAATGTAATATATTTTTATTCTCGATTGACAGCCGGTCCGTTTCTGTCATTCCTTTCCACTCGGCGAGTTCGGAATTCGGCAATCGTCAACGTTCGCGTTCGCTCTTCGCGGAATCGGCTCCGGATTGGAGAATCTGTTCACAATGACAGGAGATAAGATATGAAGTGTAGAATTGTGCGGACGTTGTGCCGCGCCGGTGGCTAACCTTGTTTGCGCTCTTATTTATGAGTCGCTCGAGGAAAAAATCTCTAACGCCACACATTTACAATATTTCTTGTTTGGACATTTATAGATAAAACTTATTCCCGATTCCTAACTTTTAAGTAAAAACTATCGAGTGAATTATTAAACAAACGAATCCAAAAATTGACTCAAAATAAGAGCGTTATAAACCTTGCACATGATTAGACAAATAAACCCCCCAAATGTATACATTCACAACTTATAGTATTCCTACCCGCCCCGTTTGTATCGTTAATGATAATAATACCCTGCTTGTAAATTATACATGTTTTTTATAGTCAAATGAAAATCAAATCCTTTTTAATAATTGACTTTATTGTGTTTTTATAATATATTTAACGAGATGCCTAGGAGAGCGTAAGCGTGTGATGCAACTCTGAATTTCTTGTCATACCAGTCTTGCATATACATCAATATTACCTTGAAATAATAATTATTAATATCACTATTTATCTTGTCAATACAGTAAAATAGATTGGATGTATAAAAAATATTCCCTCCAGCATTTTAATCGATACATCGTTAAAATGACAGCTCGTTCCGCGGAGTTTTTTTTATTTATTATCGATAGCAATTTACTAGGCGGCGAGGCATGCAGTCCACACAAGCAATAAAGAATTGCATGCTCTAAAACATTATTTTAAAATACAAAAGTATAGTATGACATGTGTTTATATTGTTTTCCAGGCAAATTTACACTTTGTTTTGAATTCATGATCATTTGTCCAGTTTTCCTTATATAGGGTATTTTCTTGCATTCAATACGAATAGAAAAATATTACTCCATGCCAGTAGGTAGATATATTTTACAAACCACTAGACCGAAAACTTTTTTTATATGTGAATTTTACATTTGTCATAAGATTTAATAAACTTTTGGTACATATTTGAAATGCGATTACTAACAATAAAACTTTAAATGCTTTACGAAAGAGGTTTCACATATATATTTATAATTTTTCGTATCAATCGTAAGTGCTCGGTTAGCTTTTGTGATGCCCTACATTTATTAATTTTGCAAAGCAAGTGTTGTTAAATTGCATAACTCGCTCTCTCCCTTGACTTCACCTCTAATCGTTATCAATGTTATCATGTTCGATGCACATTTTCTGATAAGCGACAGTGAGTTTTGCATATAATGTCGTAAAACTATATTCATTAACACAAAGCAAATCGTATCCAGTTACACAAATGACATGGGAAGTTATTTCTCGTCTAAGTTAATTAAATGTGAAATCTTGAATCTGTTTATCATTTTAACTTTACAAAACAAACATAATTTGGCATTATCTACATTTTTATGATATTAAATAATTTTTCGATTATTTTTGTGTTTGTAATTTCAAAAATATATAGGAAGGGAAAATACTCAAATAGGATATCATTTAAATAAGGTGTCATCTGTTTTTTTTTTTGCTTGTATGGACCGCGCGCCACTCGTTTGAATACCTATAAAAAAATAAACTCTCACAGCCTCCAAACGATTCCGCACTAAACAACAGTAAAACATATACTTAGTCACGAAGTATAAAATAATAATTTTATTGTTATTTACCAATACAGTTATATCGATAATAACAATAACGATTAACAACAATAGATCGACATCCGACTTTTCGCCTGACGGCTCCCCATAACCGGAAGCTTTTACGTAATTTAAATGTTTAATTATTGGAGTTATTTTCGCCCACCGAAATCGTCGATTTGAACGCCTGGCCGTGCTATTGACAAGGATCCGCTTCTGTCCTGCGATCACGTCTATTAGAGGTTTCACTATCTTTGCGACGGACGTTCTGAAATTCCGGTCGTGAATTCTTCGATACTTAACGTCTATTTTTAAGTTTCTCCCGAGCATAATGAAGCAGCACATGGCACAGACGTCAGTTTCAAATTGAAAACAGATTTTGGGCTCGAGCATATTGGTTGATTCCATTTTAAAAGTATTAATATTATTAATTCAAGGTAAAAAGGAAAGTTGTGCATGCCTTAGATAGTCCACATAAGTATAAATACAAGAAAAAAACCTAACTTTCATTATGAAACTCTTATTTTAGTCTACATTATACTCTCATAACCAGTAGCGTACTGTACCTACAAGCAAAAAGCATTTAATATTTTATAAAAGTATTTCAAGTAATTTAAACTGCGTGTTATTAAATGTACATATTGAAATATGTTGCTTATTGTTTATACGTAGAAAATATAAAAATAATTTGAATTTCAATTATATTTTTGACTTCACGGAGCGCACGTCACTGGTTATTATTACTTTATGTATATCACTACCAGTGGCGTGATGGATTTCAAATCTGAAAATACAATTCTGTGTATAAAAAAAATTCGTTAGTTAATATTATTTTCCGTTGGTTACGTATCTTTTATAATATTTAATGTTAAAATCAAAACTGCTTTTTCGCCAAATAAAAAAAGCCTTGCAACTGATAACTAACTACAAATTATAATGGTCTCTCTCCCCATAAAACTTTATCAACATAATTTTCAAGACCTTGCGTCTTAATATTTGTGTTTCTTGTATGTTAAAAATTCCACAGACATTGGTTCAATAAACAAAATTAATCAAAAGAAACAAAACATGCCTCTACACACTTCAAAACAGGGTATTAAAATTATTCACTCGTATTAACTTAATCAGATTTGTTAGAGCTTTAGGGTTTCATCCAGGTTGCTGTTATCCTGAATTGTGTATTTTTAATATTCCCTGTTCGCATTCAGTACCAGTTGTGTTTTTCTTTTGCCAGCTGTATTGTGTATCGTGCGTGTTAGCTTTGTCGATACAATTGCAAATTGAACTGAAATGCTCCCCGCCTAATTCAAATTCTAAAAAAGATTATATGATCTTTGCGAGAAATTGAAAAATTCATAGTTGCCAATTTTGTATTGAATCTCTTTACTGTGTCATTTCCTACCCCATACAACCTAACGCAGAGTACCCATTAAAAACTTCATACATTTATTGCTTACGAATTTCCATTAATTTCCGGTTTATTTACTATATTTTCGATAAAATTTTCTGCTTTCAATAATCGTTTTTTTATTTTCATTCTGTATTGTAAAGTAAATTAATAAAAAGATTTATAAATACGTTTAACCTATGGTTTAGCCGTGTGAACCTTCATCCACTTTACTATCGCTATAATTACCTCAATGACGGGGCTTTCGGACCTGTCGATCACGACACGTTTTCTTTCATCGCATTCGACAGAGACACACCAAAACTCCCATCATCGTTTGCGGTTTGACTGCGTCACAAATTACAATTACCATTCGATCGACAGTTGACCTTCCGTAATCTCTTTTTGGTAGGGCGAAACATACCGTTCATAGTAGCTCGCGCACACAAAAGGTTGGGCGATTCTGCCGTCTGAACCGACTTGCTAGCTGGATTCGTCGACTCTTGAGTTCGTGTCTCCTCGCGCTTCCTCTTTCTTAAGCGAATCCTGTACTCAAACGATTTACAATGAAATGCCGGATTATCTTTATGTTTAAGAAAATAAATCAAAATATTACACAATAGTTCTTATTTGTTTATTTTTAATGAAAAGCAACGAGTCTACAGATTGTAACGAAAAGTAATAAATCAAAATCAGCCGTAATAATCGATAAGTGTTACACCTTGGTAGTTTCACCGGTTCAAACTGACCCGTATCATATATTTTTTGTCTGCATCCCTAAGTACAAAACAATAAAATGACTTTTCATCTTTTCCAGATGCGGCGCGAGGAGGTCCGCCAATAGTCTGCAGCGCCGGCGAGTGAACGCTCGCGGTCAGAACATGGTGTTGTGAATCTCGGCCGACCAAACCAAAGTGAATAGACTATGTCGTCAATCTGGAGCCTCGCGCTGGTCCTGGCGTGCTTGGCCGGCCGGAGCCTCAGCGAGGACGGCGGGGGCGGGGGCGTGGGCGGCGGGGGCGGGGGCGGGGGCAACGGCCTGGGCGCGCCCGCCCCGCGCTGCGAGGAGATCACCACGCCCATGTGCCGCGGCATCGGCTACAACCTCACGTCCTTCCCCAACGAGCTCAACCAAGATAGCCAGGAGGAAGCCGCTCTCGAGGTGCACCAATACTGGCCGCTGGTCGAGATCAAATGCTCCGCCGACCTCAAGTTCTTCCTGTGCTCCATCTATACGCCCATCTGCATCGAAGACTACGCCAAACCCCTGCCCGCGTGCCGAAGCGTGTGCGAGCGCGCTCGGGCCGGCTGCGCGCCGCTCATGCAGAAGTACGGCTTCCAGTGGCCCGAGCGCATGGCCTGCGAGCGCCTACCTCTGCAGGGCGACCCCGAAAACCTCTGCATGGAGGAGGACCGCCCGCCGGGCGCCCCCGCCCCGCCCGCGCCGGAGCCCCCGCGCCCCACGCGCCGTCCCCACCAGCCCGCCCAGCGTCCCATATGTAAAGGAAAAAACTCAAAAAACTGCCTCGAGCCGCCCGGGGAGAGGCCCGCCGGAGGGGAGTGCGCCTGTCGCTGTCGCCCCCCGCTGGTGCCCCTGGCGGGCGCGGCCGCCAACCGCTCGGGCGCGCGCCTCGCAGGGGTCGCCGACTGTGCGTTCCCCTGTCGCGGGGCCTTCTTCAGCCCCGAGGAACGGGAGTTCGCCGCCGTGTGGGTGGCGCTGTGGAGCGGCCTCTGCGCCGTGTCCACCCTCATGACCCTCACCACCTTCCTCATCGACCGGCAGAGGTTCAAGTACCCTGAGCGGCCCATCGTGTTCCTCTCCGCGTGCTACTTCATGGTCTCCCTCGGCTACCTCACCCGCATCTTCTTGGGCCACGAGGAGGTCGCCTGCGACGGACCGGCCGTGCGCCACGCGGCGTCGGGCCCCGCCGCCTGCACGCTCGTGTTCCTGCTCGTGTACTTCTTCGGAATGGCCTCTTCCGTGTGGTGGGTCGTGCTATCTTTCACGTGGTTCCTGGCCGCCGGACTCAAGTGGGGCAACGAGGCCATCGCCGGCTACTCGCAGTACTTCCACCTGGCGGCCTGGCTGATCCCGGCGGCGCAGAGCGTGGCCGCGCTGCTCGGCTCGGCCGTGGACGGCGATCCCGTGGCGGGAGTGTGCTACGCGGGAAACCTGGACCCCGAAAACCTCAAGCGCTTCGTGGTGGCGCCGCTGCTCGTGTACCTGGCGGCCGGCACTAGCTTTCTGCTGGCCGGCTTCGTGTCGCTGTTCCGCATCCGCTCCGTGATCAAGCGCCAGGGCGGCGCCGGCGCGGGCTCCAAGGCCGACAAGCTGGAAAAGCTGATGATCCGCATCGGCATCTTCAGCGTGCTGTACACGGTGCCCGCGGCCGCCGTGCTGGGCTGCCACCTGTACGAGGCGGCGATGCACGGCGCGTGGCTGCGGCGCCTGGCGTGCGCCTGCTCCCCCGGCCTCGGGCACGCCGCCCCGCCGGCCGCCCGGCCGCTGTACGCGCTCCTCATGCTGAAGTACTTCATGGCGCTGGCCGTGGGCATCACGTCGGGCGTGTGGATCTGGTCGGGCAAGACGCTGGAGTCGTGGCGGCGCTTCTGGAGGCGCGCGCTGGGCGGCGGCGGGGGCGGAGGGGCGGGCGCGGCGCTGATCAAGCCGCGGGCGTGCAAGGGCGGGCCCCCCGCGCCCCGGCCGGCCGCGCCGCGGGAGCACGTGTGACCCGCGAGTGCCCCCGCGCCCGCGCCCCTCGCGCCCGGGCCCCTCGCGCCCCCCGCGCCCCCCGCCCTGCCTCCGCCGCCCGGGGGCTCCCTCTCCAGACTCTCGTGAATCGACAGAAATCAAAGCTCTCTAGTCTGTACTTAGGTATATTGCGGTCGCGCATGTGTAGTTTCGAGTGCCGGTCGCGGCGCGTGGGCAGCGTCCGCGAGAAGCTCAGATCTTTTAGTTTAAGTAGCTCCTGTACATTAAGTAGCGGAATGTCGCGCCCCGACGCGGTCCGTCGCCCGGGCGTGCTCCCGAAGGAGGGAAGTAGCCTTTTAAGTATACCGATGTAGTGAACGGGACTCAATGTGATCGTATAAAAGTATAAATGATAAACCTGTCGGTGTGTAAACTGCCATTGTCTATAATATGCGATGCGAATAAATGTTCTCCCTCAATTCTCGTTCATCCAAAATACGTAATTTGTTTTTTAAGTATAGTATAAAAATGAATATTTTGTAGCATATTGACGTTTATAACTGTCGAGCGTTTGTACATTTGCCATATTAACTTTATTAAATGCCCGGTGAGCATGATAACACCGCCTCAATAGTCACTTGTTTCATTTTCCTCTTCCGACTGAAGCCGACTTTGATCCCGAAGACTCTGGATGCGATTCACAATACGGGTAACGTAACAAAGGTAAGACGAGCACCTGAAGCGTAACACTGAAGATTGTCAAAGTCAAAATGCAAGTTTTAAGATCAGTCGTTTATTAAAATCTAACTGCTTGAGAATATTCTTAAATTGTATTAAAAAACATGAAAATATCTGGACAGATTAAAATGTACTCGGCCCACTGTGGACCCAGAATCAATAATCAAATTTCAAAAAATATTAATCTTTTATACATTGTAAAACAATTTCACAGCATATATATGACACCAAACAGTAAAAACATTGCAAACTTGTAATTTATGACATTAAGTAGCGGAACGGATTCTAAAGATCTGTAATATTATGATAATCGACATTCCCTCAAGCTTTATACTACATTTCTAATACATTCACATTCACATTTTTGCTACCCATCTCTTTTAATATTGAAATGCATTATTGAACATTGAACAAGTAATTGCTGTATAATATAATAATCTTCTCTAGGTAGTTAAATACCTACTAACAATTACTTAGAATTGAAACAAATCAAGAGATATAATTTATTAATCATGTAGCTCCAATTATAATATTATGTACTTGAAAAACCAAATTAATCTGAAATTTAAGTTTTATTAAACTGCACAAAACAGCTTTTAATTGCTCAAAAAGTTTAAATATTTACATATGTAAAATATTTGCTCTTACATTAGCCTAAAGTCAAACTTTCAATGTTTGTAGAAGCAGACTTATATGACTTGGTTTCTTTCTACATTTAACTTCTTTTTCGATAATAAAGCAAGCATTTAAATGTTACATGTCATCACCTTTACTTAGTACTTTGGGAAGTATTGTTTAAAGTATGTAATGTTTAAAATTACAAAACAATGAATTTTTAACTATTTTGTAAAACTTAATAAAGTAATAAAAGAAGTTTTTATATTTGCTGAAAACTCAGTAAAGATGACATCATGAATAAGTAGAGTAGATGTAGAAGGTACCGTAATGACAATGTGTAAATAGTAAAATCAATAATAGTTTAGCTATCTACATGACTACGTATCTCTTTGGTATGTCAAGTATGTGCTCTAATATTTCCAAAGTCCAGTTCAGTAATGGTGATCCTATATAGTTTTGTTGACAACAAACTTGGCAGATCTTGGGTGAATCTACACTGAGATTAAAAATATTCATATTAATTATAAATTTTTCAAAAATCACCATTCTCATACAACTATTTCTAAAAGTACCAATTATTATTGAAGATGTATAATAAAATTTGTAAGAAGAAATTCACAATCGTAAAACTTCAATCAATGACTTCTTCACAATAAATGAAGCCGGAGAGAAAAAAATAAATACTACTATAAATATATCCTAAAGATAATGCTAATTTTTTTACACCTAGTTAATATCCGTTTTAAAACTCTGTGTTGCCAATATAGATCCACCATTACTGTACCTAATTTTCAGTAAAGTTAATTTTAGTTGTATAAATAAACTTAACATAAAAACATTATTAATAACAATGATAGCATTGACAATATAATTGTACATGCATCTCAATACTGAGTATAATTATTTAGTAACAATAATTACCCTTACATCATTTGTACTAAAATATTACTTTGTCTTAAATTTGCTGTTAAAAAGTTATTTGTAAACCATTTGGCAGTGAGGTTTACTACTTACTTAAATAATAGATCACTGGTTTTTAACTATTCTCTAAATATTCACAAAAAAATCCTTAAAGTAATGCTTGGAAGTATCTCATGAGAATTGTTATATTATTGCTAACATGAATGTCCATTCTATCGCTCGTAAAAATACATAAATATAATTTAATATTAGATTATAGTGGCACAGTTCTCAATACTCACACTAGTTAAATATATTCTATAAAGCTAGTAAAGCAATTTCGTACGTATATCGTTAGGCTACACAGCATTTGAATTTTTTTTTTCATTTTGCTGTCTCGGAGTAAATGGCTCCACAAAACTTTCAATTTAGCCCTTTTTGGGCTCTTACATCCGAAACTTCTCATCAAAATGGAATTACCTATCAAGTTACACACAGTTATTTACAATCATATTTTTAGCTACTCCAGTTGCACTCAATACATTTATTTTTTAACAAAAAACATTATTTATTTTCAATACATACCTTACATATGCATACCTAAAAAAATTATTGCTAGCACATAATATATTATGACTGCAGTTATTTTCTAACATTACTTTATAAATAATATTAATTATTACGTACATTTCATATTTTCCACATGGATTTGTATACCAAAAAACAAAAGTATTGGATACTTTTTATTTATCTGACTTCCTTCATGTTATAATTTATGCTAATTACTTGACGGATCAGAATGTATACATTTTAATGATCTATTAGCTAACAATAATAAATCTCCCGACATTTATGCACTAAAAGGAATTTATTATAAACCATACTCCTTTTTATAAATATTGGTAAATTATCATTTGAAAATTACCATGTAGCAAGTTTTACATTTTTTTTATGATTTATCAATCCATTCTCAATGAATACACAAATAATAATTTGATCATGCTCACTTCTTCAATTTCATCTAAACTCTTGACGAAGACCCCAATGTGGATATCACGAATATAGTCTTTACTCATGAACAATTCAGAGATTTGGCACTGATTAAAAAAACAGGAAGAAATACCAACACCTGAAGGAGAAAACAGAATGCAGAGCTTCGTGACCTGCACCAGAGTAAAAATTTAGCTAAATCACTTGTAAATTAGAAAAATTTTACTGAACGGGAGATCTAGAGTCACCCAAGAAAATATTTAACATGACCATTTAACGGTTACGATAATTCAAAGACATAGGCAATATATATCAGAAGTAAAGATACACCGATGGTGACACCAAGAATGGTGATATTAAGTAAATGTAAATATCCATAGCTTGGATACTGCTTAGGTTACTTAGCTGACTTATTTATTCTCACTACTCAGAATCATAATATTTAATATCCCATTAAATTCACAATTAAAATTGTCGACAAACTCCTTCATCAATTTCTCTGACATATTTGTCAATTTTACATCTATTTTTGTTGAGGTATATTTTTTGTGTATATTTTAAATTAATTTTATGAAATATGAACTTAACAGCTTTCTTTGGTTTGTAACAAACATTCCAAGCAATGAGTTAAATAATATATTTCAAGTATTGAAAAAAATTGCGTATTGTCTATAAGCAATCAAGAAAAGCATGACAGTATAAAGAGAAGAAATAAATAAGATTATTTTATGCTACTGGCTGTCCAGTTCAGGAACATAAGAAAAACAAATAGCATCTTCTAAAAGTACAAAAACCTATATATATGATTTTGAACTATAAAACTAAAATCATTTATAACATGAATTTATGATATATTGCTTGAAATGATTACATTTTTAAAATCAAATCTGAATAAGACAGTCTATACGCTATCATTACAACAATCAAAATAATACTTTATTTTTATTGCTCTAAACTTCACAACATTATTTTGGATTCCATTCAATAATACCTACTTGAATATCATTCCTCTGACTGAAATGGAGTTCATGTTTATTTTTTACAGTATAATAAATTTCAATAATTAAACTATTCTCTTACAATGGTATTACACTTCTTTTCCCGGAGAAAGCATTGTTTGTTGATTCTAAAGAGCATTTAAAACCTTTCATAAAAAACACACCTTCTTCTACCTTAGCTTATAGGGATACAGTCTTGAGTGTTGTGTGATACACTGTGGGGCTCGGAGTGCTCGTGAAGAGGTACTGGAAGCGCGAGAGGATGATGATACACGGCATACATGTGCCGAGATTGGTTTTCTTGGGTGTGACCATGATCTTGTATATTTAAAACAGCGTGAGTACCCATAGTGGATTGATGCTGCATCTAAATCAAAGTTTATTTTCATTTATCAAGTATAACTAAAAAGTAAAAACTGAATGGTCATTTCCATATTGCTTTTTATATTATTTGTTGAAAATCAACATTGTACCGATTTAAATTGTAATTATATTTCATTTTGATCATTTTTAAATGTGAGCGTGTTCACTTTTCAATGCAAGTTCATACCCTAGAAAGTCTGTATTAGAAACGGCTAGTTTAATGCCCTAGAAAGGCCAAAGCACTCACATTTGAAAATGGTCAAGATTATATTTGTTGAAGTCAAAACATCTGAGAAGATAATCTAGAAGAAACTCCAATATCTTAATCTTAGCTAGCTAATGGGTTTCAGATCGGATGTTTTTATAAAACCATTTAAGTTTGCTTGATTGTAAAATGTTTGTTGTGTACATATTATAACTAAACAATTTGTTTCAAAGTAAAGTAATTTTTATCAAACTAATTACTGATTATGTTTAGTTCTTAATGATACACTCAATTTGTCAAATATTTACTCGTGCAAATTTTTGAATTGTCACATTAATTACAAAGGTGTCAAGAACAAAATAAATAATGCATTATAAATAAGTAAGATGTTTTAAGTTTAACAATCCCTTATTAGGATTTAAGGACTATGTCTATAAAAAACCAATGGGTTTCGTTTGTATTTAAATTTAATTCTATTAAATAATTACCTCTACAATGAATCTTATCGTAGAGAAGACCTTTTACTGTATTAACATGTATTAATGTTTTTTTTTTCATATTAAATATGCTTATCAGATGTTAGAGTTCCATCGTAATGTAAATTTGGAGTTTTTTTACAACTAATTTACAGTGATTACAGCCTACAACTAAGTCTGAGTAAAACAAAGTGCTTTTTTTTTACAAAAATCATATCATAACAAACTACTCATAGTTAAATTGTTTGCGATATAAAAAACATTAAAATTTAAAGTAATCTAGCTTTTAAGGTTACCTGATGGGGATTATGCTGATCTTGAAGAGAATGTTGAATTGGTTCAACCACACCATTAATATCACCTTCATATTTACATCTTTTAAAACGACCATACAAAGATGAATATGGAAGATTATAATGTATTGCTGCCTGATTTATTGACATTTGCCCTATTCTGAAAATCAAAGAATAGCTTATTATCAGTAATATATACAGTAATACTCCGCTACACGCGGGTTAGTTCCGGAAAAAATGTTCGCTTATATCGGGGTTTACGATTAAACATAAATACATAGTCAAAACTTAAAACAAAAAAATACGAATCATTTGAATCAATCTTTCAGTTATTTTTACTGAAAAATACATCTATTGTCTTTTGGGTAGCGTTTCTTTTACGTTCTTGTAAAAAAGGTTCATAACACCCAACGCTGTTTTTAATTTTTAAGAGAAGTCAATGACTACATTATGTTCATACACATTCTTAAAATAAGAAATTCGCGTAATGTGAGGCATTTTAACGCGAAATTTAAAATTCGCGTTATAGGGAAACCGCGCATAACCGTGGTCGCGTAGAGCGGGGTATTACTGTATATATAATATAAATGATTATATGTGTATGTTAATCAATATTTAATAAATAGTAAGAATAAAAATATTTACCTCACAGCTTCCAAAGCTTCTCCCATAGCATCCTCAGACCATGGAGTTGGATTTGATCGAGATAGTTCTATTCCCTCTCTTTTGCATCGTCCATATAATGTTCCTAAATAATATCAAAACTTAAGTGAAATAATATCCCTATTAATATATTTCGGTGCCTGGTAATAATTAATACCTGTTGGAATTCCAAACTCTGTAGAAGCACGTTGCACTGAAGAATGGCCTGAGCGTATAGAATGAAGAGCTCTTTCTAAGTCTCCAGGTCGCCATGCCGTAGGAGCCGCATTGAATGGAGCAGCCAGTCTTATACCTTCTCTTCTGGCAATTTTATATAGTGTACTACTTGGAATTCCTAGAAATAAATTATTACTGGTATAATACTAATAATTAGATTCACTTTGTTTTTAGAAGTTGTGTTTTGTTATATTAAGATTTTTTTGGTGTTTCTGTCTCAGTGCTGAGACCAAAACGTCAGAAGATTCAAAGTATAATGCAGCACAATACTCAAGAACAAGTAAAATAACAATGGCTGTTACAAAAACCTATGAGCTAAATGTTTATTTGATTAGTTGACTTACCATAAGCCTTGCTGGCTTTGTTTGCAGATATTGTTCCTGTTCTTAAAGCTTGTAAAGCATTGTGTAAATTTCCTTCACTCCAGGATTTCGAAGGACCCTCTTTCTTTGGAGTGTCGATACCCAGTCTATGAGCTCTCTGCCATAATGTTGTCGATGGTATCCCAAACGTCGATGATGCCTGAAATTCAGATATTGAAGATACTTTATAAATAGACCTCTCTATTTAATATATTTTATTACATAATTAAGATGATAAATCATGTCCTATAGAATAATTGTTTTAATTTCTTTAAAAAAGTAACAACTTTGCTATTTATTTGTTAATTTTATTTTTGCTATTTTTATTATTGTTTTTCCTAAACTAAATATTTACATACACTCTTTATGAAAATACAGTTTTAATATATGTAATTCAACATTTTTAAATCATTCATGAAAATTATCATGATCAATGATAAATTTATATTCAGATTGTGATTAATATGATATGTGTGCATAGACATCAAATAATATTTTAATATACAATGTGTCTTAACGTAATAAAAACTGAATTTATTAAGTTTTATATATTATACATCCAAATTTACTAACTTTTGTAAGACTCATGTTGTGATTTCGTAGTGCATCTAAGGCATTTTCCATATCTTGCTGTGACCAAGTTTTGGGGCCATTGCCTAATCCATGCTGGTTCATCAAAACACTTGTACTTTGTAGCATCCCCTCGGAAGACAATTCAAGACACACTTCACTAATATCTTCATTCTGGTGAACTTCTGTAACAAAATAAAATATTTCTTTAAATTTATTATACACACAATAGTTAGTGGGGAGTGAAATAATAAAGCATCTTTTATTTTTAAATATAATACATATATTAAGATTAAATCCTACATATTTCACAATTCCATAGATATTATTAATAAAATAATCAAGTGCATTTAAAACTTAATAATATTTAATAAAAATTAATTGAAATGAAATACCTTCATTACTTGCTTCGTGGTCTCCTGGAATCAGCCCCAACATCTCTGAAGTGATCATCATGGAAGGATGAATATCATTTCTCGAGATGGAGTTACGAGCTTGCTGACTCATATGAGTATCCATATCAAGTGTAATATTTTGATCCAGAGATCTCAGGGTTTCAAATTTGACTTTTATATCGGCAGTCGAATCATTTCCACATGTAGTATCTTGGTGTAACATTGATGCACCATTAGAATCCAAAATAATTGATGAAACTTGCACTGGTGTTGCTGTCGGTGCCATAGGAACTGGCAAGGCATAGTCCGATTCAATACAATTGGCATTCCCACTACCATCACTGACATTCTAAAACATATATTTTGTCATTTAATATTCCTGGTAATATATAGTGTAACAACTAGATTAACCGCCAAATGTAAATAGATTTATTTAGTAAAATATTGATTACCAATACGAAAATTATTTATTAGCTATTATCTCTAAAAATAGATATAGGTGTAAGTTATAGTAAAAATAGAAGTATTTTATAATCAATAAAGGTAATTAAATACCAGCAGGGTAGTAATATTTTTGTTGATTCAAAGTCCCTAAATATAATGCTTCATTGCACTACGTAGTAATAAAGAAAACTTTCAAAATTGAATAAATATATATATATTTATGTATTACTTGGAGATGATGAAGTAGAGGCTGGTGCGGTGAGCGTGCGGTGGCCAGAGTGTGCATGGCTCCGGCATCGCTCGCATCACCCCCCTCGCCCATCCCGCTCCCTCGGTAGTCTTCCGCCCCTGGAGAATGCGGTGGTGTATCCGGATGACCTGTCATCCCTTTAAATCCATACCTGCATTACAAATAAACTTTTTTAATTAATCGTACATGATATATATCTATCAGTTTGCCTAGTTTGAGGAAATTGACTGATCTTTGATAAAATATAAATATTATATAACATAAATTTTTTAACTGAACACAGACATAAGAATAATTTTAACTATGTTTGATTATAAACATTGTTTCTTGGAGATGAATAATAAAAGTAGTCTTGCCATTTTCAGATCCAATGCAAAAATCCATAAAAATATTTCACAAAAATTTGGAATCTTCCACACGAAGAAGCATCGTGACTTTATGAAAACTCTTTGTGATACCGGTTACGTCCTGGAATTAAAAAAAACAACTTCAAAATTATATTTATTTTTACTGTTAATACACAAAATCATTTTATATATAAACCCACCACATATATATATGTATACCTATAAATTTAATTTTTATTTCAATATTCATTCTATAAAATCTGGCATTTGTTCGGTTAAACTTATTTTTTAGTTAAGTGTAAAAATATATTTTTTTTTTCTCATTTACAATATTTCCGAAACAACAAAATATCCGACCGGCAGGCCCGCGCCATCTTTCAAAATATTGGAAAGGTTAGAGTTTGCCACACACATGGGAATAATAACACATAACAGGTAGCATCGTCTACTACTCAATGAACGGAAGTAGTATGAGAAGTCCACAGAGGCTCATTTATAGTAGTAAACACGAGCCCGCGGGTCACCTGCCGAGTATCTGCCGAGTAGTAAAGTCGCCAAACGTAAACACTAGAGGTTTACGTCCCTTTTTTCACTTCACGCCAGCATTCGGGCAGTGCCTGCAAATCGCATGGGTTTTCATCGAAATCGAATATACTTCGGAGTTTACGCGTGCTTGTCCTCGGAAGAGCAAACAATTCTCAAATTAGTATACATTTTTTTTACATTTATCGGCGGAAACAATCACCCCGCCGCCAAATTAGGTTACATTTCGTCATGCGGAACGGTCATTTTTATTCACGGGCCTCGCCAAAAAACCAGGGTAAACGTAAATATGGCGTTGTTTGCATTAAAAATCACTATTTCGTAAAAAATAAAGATGAACAACGATATCACTCGCTTGTTTACTTTTTAAAACATTTAAAGTTTTGTATTCCGATTCTTTAATTTTTTTTCATTTTATTTGTGAATCGTTAATTTTTTGTCCCATTTCTTTCCGCGGTCGAGAGACTGGGGTGTCGTTCTGGAAGGGACGGCTACAACTCTACACTCAAATCATAAGACAAAACGTTTTTAATTTTAACGGGAACGCGAGGAGAGCGCATTATTGAAAGTACAATCTGTCCAAAAATTGATTTTCGTCTCCGCACACTCGCAATCGCGCAAATTTTTGCAATGCAATAATTACAAATAAGTACACTTTGCCCGATGGGAGTTCACTCGCCAAAGTTTTGTTTAAAAAATACAATTACCGGACCAAAGCGAAAATACTAGCGTAACAAAAAATTCACTACAAATGTTTAAATAAAAAAACCGAATGCTCGGATTTTGCCTCACTTTTTTCGGATAAATCCTATCAAATTGTACAAATATTTCTCGAACACCGATACTGATCAAAATGAATTATAATTATTCGAAAACACTCCATCTCTCGTCACTCGATCGCTCAGGCGAGAGCGAAATAATTTCAGAATAATATCCGAGTTGTCGATGGAGTAAAACTAAAAAGTAAAGTTTTCCTCGTGATACATAGTTTATGAAATAACGTCACGACTATGAAAAGCTCGAAGTTCACTTTCACTGTTGTCGCGGGGGCTGGGGCGGGGCGGGGGCGGGGCGGGGCGGGGCGGGCGGGGGCGCGGGGCGGCGAACGGGCAGAGCTGAGGGACGTCGATAAACATGCGGGAAACGGAATAAACGGACGATAAGCGCGTCGCCACTCACTCACCTCCGGCCACGCGGGCCACGCCGCTCCCAGCTCCCACACGGACTCGGCGGAGGCTCGCGCCACGGCGCCGACAGCGAAAGCGTTCCGCGAAGGGCGGTGACCTTCAGGGGAGGTCGGGATATCGCGAGTGAAAGTGAATTCAGCACACCCCAGACAAAGCCTGC
Source organism: Atopsyche davidsoni (assembly GCA_022113835.1). Taxonomy (NCBI): domain Eukaryota; kingdom Metazoa; phylum Arthropoda; class Insecta; order Trichoptera; family Hydrobiosidae; genus Atopsyche; species Atopsyche davidsoni. Next base: position 12,776,623 of record JAILWY010000023.1, read on the forward strand.
GTCGTTGCCAGGCGCATGATTCAAGGGAAAGGGTGGTTCGTGACAGGACTTTTTTTTTTGCCCGGCGTATTCGTATTCCTCGTATTTCTTTCGAAATGTGCGCCTCGCTCCTGACCGATTCGATCGACAAAAAAATACGCAATTGTGATATTTTTTTTTTTGATTTGTATGTATTTTTTCGGATGCAGGAGGAGCGCGTCCCGGCGGGCGGCGGGGCGGCGGGGCGGGGGCGGCGCCCGCGGCACTGGCGCCGGGCGCCGCGATTGATTTTTATTGCCGAGCCGCCGGGCGCGTGTTTCTGCTTTCTTCCGCGAATCATCTGCACATTTTATTTATCGCGGCCCGCCACCCCAAAGCCCCCCCCCCCCCGGCCTCCCCCCCAGCCCCCCCGGGGGGCGGCGCGCGCAATGCCCGTCGGATTCCCCCCACAATTGTATACTTGCGCTTTCGTTGCGACTCACACTGATGTTGTCCGAGTGAATATTTGACTTGTTAAAATATGAAAGGTATTTTTACCCACGTTTTTGCCTCCACAGACTCAACGAAATTACAGAAACCCACGGGCGCCACCGCCACCGCCACCGCCACCGCCACACCGCGAACCCCGGAACAGCCGGACAGCGTATTGCGAGAATAGCTCCAACTATTGAGAAACAAAAAAAAAATAATCTTAGAAAATCTTGTCGGTTTAGTAAACAGTGAAAGCGAGCCCCAAAAAAGCCTGTATTCAATATTATTACTAAATTTCAAGATATACTCGAAATTTTAGCAATCCTCATTTAATAAATTTCATGCTCTTTCCATAAGTTTCATTTGAACTAAGCCATGTTAGGTAATAGTAAAAGGTACGGTCGCAAACCACGTGTTGTGAGTAGGTACGCAAATAAGATACTTTCACAAATATAGTATTCGGTACTCGACTACCACAATGGTGCAATTAGCACTCTAATAGTAATTAATGTGTAAGTAAATATAATAAATAATGTGTAGTAATAATGGTAAATACGCAGAAATGTACGAACACAAATATATATGGTATTCGTAAAAAATTCAAAGGGTACAATACTAAAATACTTAATTTTTTTAATAATCAAATATTTCACAAAAAAATATTTATCAACAGTGGTTGTCTGCAAAAAGTGTCTCGCTTGTTGATTAGTATTTTTATAAAGTTCAGACCTAATATATATTTTTAAATATAAAATACTTTTCCTAGTTTTGTATTACCATACATTCCTTACAGATAGACGAGTACTGATCATCAATACTAAAGATAGGCAATGTATTGTAGGATCGCCAAGCGAGTCGATATTATGCGATTATCCAAAACTGGTACGTCGGACCGCAAAAAAGCCGACGAAGGCACACCTGCTCTAATGCACCCCAGCCTAGAGACGCCGTAAAGGTGAAACTAATTATATATATAATATATATATATACACACATCCACATACATACATTTAGTCAAAACTATAATATTTTCTAATCTTCTTTCCAATACCCATTTCATAAAAACAAGCTAACATCTACAATTCGTTAGTAAAATAAAATACACGGATGAGAAGAAAAAAAATCTTTAGAAACTAAAGTGATATTTATCAATTTATAAGTATATATACAAACTTTTAATCCCAAATGATTTTTTTGATTTATCGGGACTCGAAACCGACGCAGCACAATACGAATGCGTGCAAACACCTCAGCCCGCCTCTACGGGACCCTTAGAATGAGATCATACCGAATAGATACTACAAGATATTCAATTCTATTATTTCCTCCGAAATGTAAAGCTTGTTCATCTATGTGAGGCTTTGTACATGTAAATGCAGGTTAAGTTTCCATCGATCATTAACGGTCAATATTCCATCTTAGAATATTGTTTATCCCTGCACAATCTATAAAAATATTTGATGTTTGATTTTTAGTTGCACTTTGCTTTCATCGACTCATAAAACTTCATTTGCTAGTCAATAATCATACTTATATTTGCACACGTAATGCATGTAGGTAGGCAAATATCTTTAAGCAGGTGCTCTGACATCTGCATTCATAATTGTATTCCAACAGAATAGGCAAAATGATATTTGTATTGATTTTTTTGACAGATGAAATGCCACGGCGAAAGAGCTCGTCAAATAAATCTTTGTTGTAGTTTATACGATGGTGCACAATTTTTTTCGTTCTCACGTTAAATATGTATGTAAGATACATTTTATTTTAAAATAATGAATACTAAAATCATTTACTGCGACAAAATTACAGCAGTTATATTATTTTTTTCTAATACGACAGAAATTTTACCTCGAAACTATCTTACCAATCAAATAACAGTCATTAATGTTAGTATCGTGATCGCATTATAATAAAAAAAATAGTAAAAATAATTAGTTTTTGTAGTGTAATTGCATGGAAATAATTGTTTGAATAAAGAAGGCTGAAAGCTAGTTATTTTTTATTACAACATAAACGATTTTCCTTGTTTCTACATAGACAATGAAGTCTTCCAGAGTGGAGTGTGTTGAGTTAAATTTGAGAAGCGGCAACACCGAGCGCTGCGCAGTGAGCTTTTTTTGAGTTATTGCGCCGCTTCTTAGTAATTTGGTGACGGGCTTGGCCCATTTCCTATATGAGTAGCCGTAGGTTTGTGTTTTTGTTCGGCGCAGTCATTTTTATGCGAATGTTTTGTTTATTTACTTTTAATTAAAATTTCTTTAGTCTTCGATGTAACATTAGTCACTTACTTTATATAGTTAATGTTGGATTTGCGATAAAAAGGTAAGTTTCTTTTTTGTTTTTCCGATTTCTATTGGTTCAAAGCTTTGGCCGGATCGTGCTTGTAATTTTTGTATCGAGCTTTTAAATTATTGACACACGCATTTCACTATCGTGTCAGAGAATAACGATTATCTCGATATTGTATTTTGCACGCGTAAGACTCCTCGCAAGCTGGATTTGCAATATACAACTTTTGTTTGAATTTTCGTCGCCATTTTAGCGTTGTCGTGTTGGAAAAGCGGCCATTTTCTCAGGTGCCGCGTTGCCTATTATCCAGTGAAAAGTTTTGTCTAATTTCTAACCTGCTCGGCTTGTTCGGTTGTCGTTGCGGCTACGAATAATAAATTTAAGTACCGAGAAATCTAATAGTCTGATAACAATTTTCACTTGAAAATGTTATGAATTCTAAATAAAGCACGTAAGCATTTTTCGATTTCCCGTTATATGATAAACCTTCGTGAGTTGCACGCTGTATTTGCATAAATGTTTAATTAGTTTTCTTTTTAAAGGAAATATGGATGACGACCAACAGTTTTGTCTAAGATGGAACAATCACCAATCTACCCTCATCTCAGTATTTGACACACTCTTGGAGAAAGGAATCCATGTGGACTGCACGCTGGCGGCCGAAGGACAGACTCTCAAGGCCCACAAAGTTGTTCTCTCGGCGTGTAGTCCATACTTCGAGGTATTCAATTATTTAAAAAAATATTTTTTTTTAAATGTAAAATAAACACCGAAAAGACCACATTTGGATTAGATAGAATGGCGTAAAATATAGTGAAAGGTATGGTTTTTTTGTTAATGTGTCCTATTTTATTTTGAATGTATTGACATTGTTAAATTCGGTAGGTTTATATCGCAGATTTTACAACCTTTGCATTATTGTATAAGCCATTTAGACAATAGCAAATGTGGTTTAACATTTTATTACTAACATTTTGAAATGTTTCCTTTAAATTATGTCAGTTTACTCCTAATATGGTATTCTATAGTTTATAATGTTGTATAACTCTAATAATTATTTTATGTTACTATCACTTGTTTGCATTGTACGATCAATATCTCGACACTCTGTTGCCAGTGAGTAATAATATTCTTTTAAAAAGTACCATAAAATCAACATGAAATCTTCCATTCAAAATATGAATAGTAAATTGACTGATTTTTCTAATGAAGAATTCTATAATTGGTTTCAATTTAATGTTATCTTTATGGTTATTTATATTATTTTATTTTTGTGAATTTTAAGTGAAAATAAGCAATAATATTTTTATAGAAGTGATCAGCAACTTGTACAATATAACTTATATCTTCTTCATCAAGTGCCTCTCCTCAGAAGAGGTTGGCGACCATTTTTTCACTGAGCATATACTCATGGTTAGCCAGGGTTCGTGGTTTTCTAAAAGGAAAATAGTGTAGTGGGTCCCCGGGTGCTTATACTGCAGTTTTATATTGGAAGGAAAAGTTAAAATTAGTATAACTTATATAAGTTATACTAATTTGTGATGACTATCTTATCTAATAAAAAATTGGGTGACAAGTCGTGTATTGCTTAGATATATTTTTGACTATTGTTAGTTTATTGATAAAATCTTGTGGCTCTATTAAAATTGAAATTTCAAAAAGGTTTACATAGTCTTTTTTTATTTTTAAGAAGCTGTGTAATCTTAACATTAGTTTGTTAGTAGTGTTGTCATGACTGGGTGAAGACCGAAAAGCTGTTAAAACTTCCATTGAACATTTATGTAACTACGTTTAAAAAAAATTAAATATTTGTTATTTTGCAGTCGGTGTTAGGGCAACAATATGACAAGCACCCAATAATAATTCTGAAGGATGTTAAGTTTGCGGAGCTGCGTGCCATGATGGATTACATGTACCGCGGGGAGGTGAACATCTCCCAAGACCAATTGGGAGCTCTTCTTAAAGCTGCAGAGTCCCTACAGATCAAGGGTCTCTCTGACAATAAGCCTACTCCTCCCCCCCGCCCTGCATCTCCTCCTCTCAAGGTAAGCACCTCACACAATACACATCTTTTTTTTTGTCAACTTTTTTGCAAAATCCATGTTTAATGAATTAGCATTTTTAATATTAAAATCCCTCAAGTTTCCTTAGTTAATTACCTTAAATGAGCATAGTATAATTTAATGGAGAAAAAAAAATCAATAATAATCATAAATATTACAAAGTTTGTAAGAGGTTTGACCGCAAATTATTATTAATTTTTTTTAATTGTTACTATTCTGAAATATATTTCTAACTCAAGGTGGCATAAAAATGATAACAATAATAAATACACAATCGCAGTGTGTATTAATTTTAATACTAACTTTATTTTTCAAATTAGGATTAAACCTCATTAATGTGTTTGTAAATTAACAGGGTAGAAAATGCATTGGTTTTATGTTTCTTTATTGCAGTTAAGAAATGTACGAAATGCAAGTCCAGCTCCAGAAGATCACGAAGGCAGTCGGGACGGTTCACTCAGTCCTACTCGACGTAAACGTAAGAAGCGCCGCACATCTGTGTCTCCTGCCCCTCTTGCCTCTCTTCCTCACCCTCCGCTACTCAACAACAACCCCGTTTCTCCCAACCACAACGGCACCGAAAATGACACCATGGCCAAAATTAAACTCATAGAACCTAATGACGACTCCGCAATCAAAACCAAGACTGAGATATCTGAAGAGGTAACTCTGGAACCTAAATCGGAATTTGGCATGGAAGGAAATGAAGACTCAGTAGAAGACTTGACTCTGGATGAGGAAGCTTACAGTGACGCTGAACACATCGGTGCTGGAACTAGTCAATCTGTGGGTGATGCTTCAGCGCAGGGTAGGCATAGTAGAATTCTTGAGAATAATTATTATAAAGTCAATTTTGTATTTCATGAATATTTTACATAATTTGATTCTTCATTTTTATTTTAGGTTTTCCTTGGCATATGGATAGATCTCAAGAAGAATTATCCGTTGGACCTGATGGACCGAGAGATTCTCAAGGTAAGCCGTCATCCTCACTAATTTTGTTAATAATTCCTTCAACTAACCATTCTAGAAGATGTCCAATTATATGGTGATGTATTTTTTTATATTTGTGAAAAACGCTTAATATGGAAGATGTTGAGATTGCGTATATACGCCAAGAATTATTCGTTTCTACGTAGTTATTCCGTGTCATTTTGTAATAAGACTTTTTGAAACATAAAAATTGCAATTTATTTGCATTTAATTTAATTATAATTTACTTGCAAACTTAAACTGGGGATTTATCATTGAATTTTTATAAGGGTGGGATTTTCCATGCAGGTTAACGGGGCCGTTCATTAAAAGTAAATATTTTCTCTTGACGTAATAAACTCGGTTCTGCTCATTGAAAGTGAAGTGACTTAAGTAAAGGTAACCATGGTAATAAAGTAGCCATTTTGGTGAGGTAACTTAAAAACCAATGCAAATATTCAGGTAAGTGAATAGAATTTTCCTACTTTCTCAATTATTTTTATCCTATGCATTTGTATCGATGCATAGGAACTATCATTTGAAATATTTTATGTTGATTGTTGTTTTGTTTGTTTTTACTTTAAGTTCTTTATTGTCCAAAATTTTATGTCGCCATAATTTAAATTAACCTACTAATGATAGAGTAGATCTGTACAATATTTTAGTCAGTTGGATCAACACTGCTTATTTCTTGCAGTCATTTGAAAGAAAAAATGTGAAGTATGTTTTTAGTACTTTGGTATGTTTTTTTTATGATTAAAAACAAACCAATGTAGTTCAGTAGGTAGGATAATATCGGTAAAATGCTTACATTTTTTTGTTCCTGATCAGTGGAAACTCCTTGAAAAACATCTCATTCTGACAATGAAAGGTAAATTATTTTTTAATGGTTTTTTTTGTTACCAGCATGGCATTTTATAATAAATAGACAAATTATTTAAAATGCATACCTACACATTTCATAATTACTGGTTGAGTAGTATTTTTTTTATTCTGTAGATTTGTGTCATTCCTAAGTTTGCCCTTGACATATATATCGGTAGGTAGACACAAACAATTAAGTAGTAATGTATTAATATAGTTGGCAAGTGGTCGTAAATAAGTGTAATGAGTAATGTTTCTAGTAAGACAAGTGTTATTGGCAAGTTTGTGGTGATAATTGGTATTATTCCTCATTATGGATTTATCAAGTGTGTAAGTTCAAACATAGTGTTAAAAATTTTAAGTTACATTTAAATTATAAAAAAAATAAGAGTTATTTCAATTCTTAAAATAATTCACTATTCTTAACTACTATAACTACTTTTTATTGAAAATGCAATGAGCCAAATAATCCAGATTGATCAAGTTTCCTGATATGATCTATTTGAATAGAGTTTGTAAGTAAAAACATGACATGAGTGGCAAGCATACTAATAAACGGTACTAACAGTACCTCAACTGACAGATAGCTTATTTTTTTAGTGATTTATAAATACTTATAATTGTAGAAATTACATCACTCTTAGTTCAAGAAACAATACTAAACAGCATGTCATTCAAAGTTGAGCAATCAGTGATTAAGTGCTTAATTATATTTGAAATTGGTGATTAAATACCAATATACTTTGCCGAGTAAAGATGGGAAATAGTTCTAATAAAATAGTTTCTTGCATGTACCGTTATGTATAAAATTGAGAAGATTTGCATTGATATTAACATATGAAACTTCACATTATTGTTTCGCTCTTATTTACATTTTTTGTAGATTGTTTTTAATGAATATATATATATATTTTAAATATATATTACCGTGGTAATTTTACTTCTATTAAAAGTGCTTCAGTTAGAAAATTTTGTAGATGAAAGTCTAGAAAAAATTATATGTTTAATTTTATCACTCTTGATTTCTTAACCAAAATAATTCTTGACAAAAAAATAGTATTGTTACTACTATATTGAAATGACTACCATAGTTCCTTATCAACAAGCAAGTTACTGTATTGTAATTGGCTTTGGTTGAGTTCCTGTTTGTCACAATTTCCACGGTATCACATCTATAAAGACCTCATCCGTTTCAATTTCTAGAAATATAAAATTTTTAATAATATAAAAGAGAACACACAAAAAAAAACATTCTCCCTTATTTCATTGATAAATTATTGGAGTATGATTATCTGTCATACCAAGAAAATGGGCTGTCTATTATATTGCAATTAATTGATTGTGGTTGCGCACATCAGGTTAGGAATATAAGGGTATTACGACATGCAGATCAATTAAGATGTTTGGGGTCAATCGCCAAAAAAATTGTATTATGATTCGATATCTTCACTTTTTAGAGATGAATTATGATATGCAAGTAACAAATAGGGAGAGTAAGAGTAAGTGGCTTAAAAAGGGAGTTTTGAAATCTAAGAATAACACTGAACACACTTATTAATCATTGTATTTTATAAGCTCCCCCTTGCACATAAAATGGTCCAATTTTATCTATTGGGGTAATACTAAATTAAACACTATTTACTGGCAGACTTTAGTAAAGTCTCTCTAAAGATGTTTATTACTGCAAACCTTATTTCACACTTAGAATCAATGTGCTTGATTGATATCAAATATTGTATTTTATACTTCTCGGATTAATTAGTCTGTTAAAATGTAAATAAAAAACAATTTGGCAAAACCAGTCGCCTCTAATACAGTCAGTACTGAATAATAATCATTTAATATATTGAATAATATCATCTTCAATTCTTTGAAATAAATTTTTTTTTTTTTAATGATTTGTCTAGTAGCGGTCAATTTTTATATAAATATTTAACTTTCCCGAAAAATTTACGAATAAACAATCATGAAAATTAAAAATAAATCTTATAACATGTGTTCTAAATCTTTTGCGAATATGACTCAAGAGTATACTCAACGCATACTCAAATCATTAGAATTTAAAAAAAATAAGCACGGGCTCAAATTGAGTTGCTACAAGTGAATAGTTAAGGAGGATTGGTAGCAGCTATGGAATTGCCGTAGTTGTGATGTGGGTGCTCTCAACCCAAGGTATGTCTGAATTTTTAATTTTATGCTTTTCTTTAACATAACTCTAAATTCACTATTAGTGCACGGATTAACTGTTACTTAGGTAAAAAGCTTGTTTATTGACTAGTAAAATCTTTTAGATAGACCGCTTATCTTGAATTCCAAAAAGTCATTAGTTGCTTATTAAAAAACATTTTTAAGAAGTATAAATTTTTTAAAAGTTTTTCTAGATGTGCGGATATTCCAGAGCAGCTCAAATAAAACAAATAGAAAATTGAAAACTGCCTTCCAATTTACGTCTAGACTAATTATAATTTGAATCTGCTAAAGCTCATAAGTCTGGGTATTACATTATATCTTTAGAAGTAATTTGGCTCTTAGCCCAAACCCATATTACATATTCATGGACAAACAAATACTAGAGTTATTAATTTTAAGGTATACATCATAAACGTGAATTAAGTATTCGCAATATGTGTTTTATAATAGAATGTATTGAGATTTTAAAAGTAGTGAATTTGTAATTGGTTGAATTATTATTTAACATGTGTGACAATGTTCTCAAATTTATGTTTTTTAGACATTGCTTCCTGGTGCATTCTATATTTTAATATCTACATTATGATGAATTTCAAAGTTGGGAGTTATTGAGACTTCAAGAACTGAAATGGTTTCTAGCAGTCATTTTGAGTTTTTAATTTAAAATTATTATCTAATGTTTTATATACATGTATATATATATATAATATATATATATATATATATGTATATATATATATATGTATATATACATGTATATATATATATGTGTATATATACATGTATATATATATATATATATATATGTGTATATATACATTTGTGTACATGACATTAAAAATATATTTCGAAATTCATTTACGTCATTCAAAAAAATCAACAAGTTTTAGTAGGCAAACACCGCTAAAAATAATCGGAAAAGGAGTTGGAGTATACTTTTATCATCTTATCCTTATGTTTTTACTTTATTATTGAAACTTACTTTATACTTTGAAAAATGATTATTTTTTTGCTGTATAAGTTAAGAAATTAAAAGATAATAAAACCCTGTGAAAATTATTATACCAAAGCCTTCTTATAACAAAATACATACTGTCAATAAAAATGTATTTTACCCTCGGGAAGACAAACAACTAAAAGAGGCGTTAAGTTTTCCTTGTGAAAAATTAATGAAGTCGGTGGACTTGTTTTTTTATCAGGTGGTCATAATAGATATAATAATTATTCCACTTCAAAATTCAGAAATCATCTCATTCCATGTGATTAGGTATCTTATTTATTGCTTATTTTATTCTAATAAAAGATTTTTTTATGGTGACTGGTATTATTTTTTATTTAACAAAGGTGTTAAAAACAGTTATTATGCATGGCAAAGTCGTTTCTTAATTGTATTGGGCATGTTAGAATGTAGTCTTTTAATTCTTGTACTTTTTGAGAACTCTTTCTTATATACGAGCCACTATTAATACATTTAGATCTATTTGACCAGTCTTGATCCCAGAATGAGTGCTTAAATTAAATTAATTTGCTGTTTTTGTCCTAAATACATTTTTTTTTTTAAATTATATATTATTAAAAAAAGTGTATTTTCTTATAATTCTGTGTAGGGTTTTTAATCATTTTAATTGTGATTATTTTTTAACTGCATCCATTACTGTCTCGTTTCAAGAAATTGACTTCTCATTTTACTTACTTATTTTAGCCAAATAGTTCATTACTATTCTCCCAGTGCATTTTTTATTTTAAAAAATCTTTTGCATAGTTAGTAGTTTTATAATATGATTTCGTGTCATTTCTATTATGTCTATTGCGCAAGTTTTATAGAAAAAATGTCATTAATTTTAGGAGGATCTACAGGCGCTAGAACGAAGCATCATAAAGTCAATATGTGTAGAGTCGAGAGCACCTCGGCAGTAGCCACTTCTTCCAAGCAGTTTGTGTGTGTTGTTTGTGGTAAAGTCTATCATTACAAGTCTTCTCTGAAGCGTCACCAACGTCTCGAATGTGGGAAGCCTCCTAACTACCAATGTCCCTACTGCGCTCACAGAACGCACCATAAGAATAGCTTGGTGTTGCATCTGGAATCTAGACATTGCTTTTAACATACAGGTACCGAACTATCCAGCTTTATTGAGAGAGCGAGATATATTTGCTCTAAATGTTGCTTTTTGCTCTGTTTGAATAGTGTCACATTGAAAATTACCATGTAACATACCCAAATCAGCACAAAAATGTATTATTATTTAAAAATTAGTGAGTAATGCAATTCGTTTTACCAACTTCTTTTATTTATTTCCTTACCTTATTTATTGAAAAAGCTTTTCTAATATTGATTTGGAATATTCTCAAAGTAATAGAATTAAACCATTCCAGCTGTAGGAGTATTTCTACTGAAGCTACTTGTGTAAAAAATAGTAAAGATTGTTATTGTTGCATTTGATACATTTATGTTAAAATGTATGACAAGTGTGTTTATTCACTGAGGTCTTGGTAGATGTCTAACATAACACCGGCACTGGTTGTGGAAGGTAACATCTCTAAATGTGGATTGTGATGTTAGTGAGAGTGCAGTACAGCAGTAATGTTCACCCAAGCTGCTTGCATATACTACATCTTTTTTAATAGTCCATTTTTATGAATACCTGAAGCTCTGTTTTTTTTTATTAAAAAAAACATCTTAAAACAAAAATGCTATAGAAGATACAAACAACAATTTACAGGTATTTATTTTTTTAACTCGACTTGAATACTATGATATATATAATTATCTGCAAAGCAATCAAGTAGTTTTAAGTATACTTCTTGCTTTACGGACAAACAGTTTAATTTATCTAAATATCATAATTGATTCTTCTAGCTTTGTTTAAGCTGTAATATTTTTTTAGTTAATTGAATCAAATTTATGTTTTATATTTGTAGTTAGTCATCATATTATATAATGTAATGTTACCACAATAAATTGTAGATGTAATGTTTTTTAAGTTTATTTTTTATTTTTATTGTACCTCAGAACATCCAATTTTCCTTTATATCAAACATTTGCCATAGATGGTGTATGTTTATGTACATTATCAGTAATTTATAAAGGTTATTTGACCTACACAACTTCTCAAGATATACTTCATAAAAAATTAAATCTCTCATTGCTTGTCACCTATTTGTTTGGTCATACTTGAGGTTTCTAGAATCTTTGTAGTAAATTTAAAAGGGTTTTGTAAATAATTCAGCCGAATCAGATGGCCATTGATAGCTTTAAAAAAAAAATTAAGTATTTTAATCTGTTTGCTAATTCAAATGGCCTAAAGGTTAACCATCATGTCCAAGTAAAATCTCTCACCCACTTTTTATCTTATGTTGACATGAAATTATAGTCCCAAATTGATACAGTCGTCTAATTAATTGTGGTGCATTCATTAATCTTAATTTACATTTTTATGTACACCCTGTATTACTTATCCAATAGATATTTCACATTAATTTATTCCATCATAAATTGATAGGCATTCTAATTCCTTTATTGGTATTATCTGCACTGAGCTTGTTTTTATGCTCGTACACTACATAATTTAACACATGCACACATAAATATGTATATGTTATATATATATATATGTTATATGTTATATATATATATATATATATATATATATATGTTATATATATATATATGTTATATATATATATATATATATATATGTTATATATATGTTATATATATATATATATGTTATATATATATATATATGTTATATATATATATATATATATATGTTATATATATATGTGTGTGTGTGTATAATTCTCACCTTGGAATATTATACAATAGAAAGCGAGAGGTAAATTAACAAAAAGTACATGCAAGTGATAAGAGAAACCTGATCTAAATTTTAATAGTGACATGGTATTTTCAGAGGATTTTTAGTTGACATATTATTTTGTATATATCAGTAAATTAAAATATTTAGAGATGTTGTGTTCTTGGGCGTCATGTTGCATTTTTTTTCTCTTAAGAATTCCAATGTTTTCGTCCCGGTTCTGGGGACGTCTTCAGGGATTATGTCTGATTAAACTCTGAAAATGGTCATAGTACCTGGACTGAAATGTCTTATTCTCAAGAAAATATGTGGCATAACATTCAAGAATAAAGAATTTCTATTAACAGCTGCCAAAACCTACAAACAATTTTAAATGATATATGAATATCAATTGTTTATAGATTATTAAATGATTATTTGATATCAAATATATAAATTTAAACAAGCACGACAAGTGTGATACTATAGATAGCTTATTGACTTCGCCTTTTTTTTTTTGCAGAAGCCAGGGTGACTCGGTCCAGTACTCTTAAAGAATCTAAAGAAAATAAGACATTAGATATACCTGTTGTCAACCTCGATCTAGAAGAATCTCTTTTTGCAGATACTGATATTGGTAATTTTACCTAAATTTATTTTTTATTAGATTCTTTTTTTTTTTTCTTTTTTTTAGATTTTTTTATTTTTGTTTTTATTTTACAGACATGAAATCAAATGATGCTTCATCGACAATTATAAACAAGAGTGGAATTTCAAATATTAACAAAAAAGCAACCGATAATAGTATTATTAATGAAAATGATCTCAAAGATAACAATCTCAAGAATGCTTCTTTAAATTCTTCCATCAATAGTTCTAAAGATGACAGTAAACTCACTCTAAAAGCTGACCTAGATACATCAGATAATGATAAACTCTTGAATCTTCCTTGTGCGCAATTCTCAACTCCATCGGGATACAAATGTCCCAATTGCCAGCGGATTTATAATGCAAGGAAGAACTTAGTTCGTCACATCAATCTTGAATGTGGCAGAGAGCCTCAGTACAAGTGTCCGCAGTGCCCTTATGGCAACCATAGACGAAATGAACTCAAACGCCACATTAAAAAAAAACATGATACTTAACCTTCCATTGAATAGACTGGTTCATTTGAACATTTTTTACTTTTACAAAGGCATTTATTAAATCTGTTGAATACTTAGATATGGTAGTTCGTCTTCAGTTCAAATATATTGCCATGGGTGCCTTACACGTGCCTTTATTACATTCATACTTATTATACTCATTGAAATATTTGTAATTTTTACAAATACTGCTAATATTATAATTAATTTACTATTTAATTAGACATATTATTAATTCAATATTGCTATCGAGTGATAGATGTTGACCCTGATTATTAGACTGATCGTGTAATGATGTCTTCCATCAATGTGTTTTATATGAAATTAACATTAATATTTTTATACTGTCGTTCTTATTTTAGTAAAATTATTGATAATAAAGAATTTGAATAAAAAAAGCATTTTAAATATAATCACTAACTAATTTTTCTTTTAATAAGGAATCGGTATGTATGCTTCCTGACACAATGGAATTCACATTCAACACTTATATACCTAATGCATTTTTAAATAGGACAAATAATTTCAGATTTCAACTTGGTAATCAATGAGTGCAAATAGAAAGAAACGTGGATCTCCCCTTTTGTACGACTGCAAACATGTGATGTCCTACCTTACCCTCCGAGTGTCACTGTAGACTAAACTTGTCAACGAGAATACGCACATGGATATGACTTAATCCAGATCGTAGCTGAAATACCAAAAGTACTATGCGATTCTAAGCGACAGTAAAGTTACGATTAAAATTTAATACATATAACAAATCTTAATGTTGTTTAACACGCATGAGAGCATGGAGTATTATTATTTATAATTATCATTCAGAATCGGTTAATATATATATATATTTTTTAATGTGTAGTGATTATTATTTTGATGAGTAGAATTTATAGGTGCACTGATTTATTTTGTGTTCTGTATTTATTTTTTTGATTTTGCAATTTATGTATGTTTGTCGTAAATAAATTTTGGAAAATTGTTTTGTTATGTCTTGGCTTTTTATTTTGTAACATTACGATTTAACTTAGCCTGAGCGTCCCCCCGGGTGCACTCATTAAATCTGTTGATGCAAGCTTTGTTTTCCAGATGGACAGACAGAATCACAAATCGAATCGGCAATTTTGTCCATTTGCCGATCTGACGCAGCTGACGTCCCACTCGAGGTCATTCCTGCTGGCTTTATGGAGAAGGCTCTACTCCTGCGGGAAAACATCCTTCTCAACAACAACATTGTGGCTGAGGAGTCCTGTGAAGCTGCTCCTTACCAGAAACGTGAGACGGAGTCTGACACTGAGTACGATGACACAGATGACATCCTATTACCTGATGAGTCAGAGATATTCGGCAACTCCAGCATTAGTGATGAGGAGGAAGGGTCCACTGCACGGCGTGGGCGACTGCGTGGTTCCGGAGGGGGTGACGCACCGCGCCAGTTTGTGTGCCGACACTGCAGCAAGCGCTACCGCTGGAAGTCTACGCTGCGGCGCCACGAGAGTGTAGAGTGCGGAGGTAAGCCTCCGGCGCACGCGTGTCCGTACTGCGTATACCGCGCCAAGCAACGAGGCAACCTTGGGGTGCACATCCGCAAGCATCACAATGCGGAATGGAGCCTCTTCGCTAACACCAAGCTCCGCAAGGCAAAGAAGATTACCTCGTGAAGCTGACGCGTCGTTCTTTACCTTTTTACGATTTGCCAAAGTTTTTTTGAACCAAAACTGTACAAGATTTTTTATTTATTTTCAGAGAAATTTATACATTATTGAATATACACTTATTGGCGTACCCATCAGTACGCGCTAGTATGTTATTTTATTTATGTTATGTTATTTAAATAATGTTTTTAATGTTACATTCCCGTACGCTAGCGTTATACCTGATGCATCGGAAACGAGTGATATTATCTCCGGGGTCCACAGATTGATATTTTTCCAGATTAGGCTTATTCGCGATCACCGTAATCTCTATTAGCCGATGTAGAAAATTTAAGACTGAAAACAGAATGGTATTTTTATATGATGTCCAGTTAGCTGGAATGATGTTTTC
Organism: Atopsyche davidsoni; assembly: GCA_022113835.1. NCBI lineage: Eukaryota > Metazoa > Arthropoda > Insecta > Trichoptera > Hydrobiosidae > Atopsyche > Atopsyche davidsoni. The sequence goes on from JAILWY010000023.1 coordinate 12,792,436, forward strand.
GATTGTTACACTGTTGAGTATCCGCGTAGCAGGAGGGAGTGTCACCCTTCATGTGATGGAGGCGTGAGGCGCCAGTCAGTCTGCCGGGTGAGGTTTAGTTAAATGTTATCCAAGTAGATTGTTAGATTTGAATAATAATTTATTAGACTAAAGATATTCCAAATAGAATTATGACTTGTTAAGAGAAGTTATATTCAGTTAGGATAGATTGTATTTTAATCGAGTCCTCTTGGAGGAATTCCATTTTTATGAGGAAGTATACACCTTTGTTTTTAATTATTTCCAATATTAATATGTACTGTTATTAAGATGTGATGTTTCTAAATAAAACATAATTTATTATATGGGTTCTCTGGTTGACTGTTAAATTTAAATAAATTTTGTAAATCTATCTAGAATTTTCTTTTGGCTTTTTCCCTTTATTTTGATGGCTGGATTTTTGTAGGTATTGATAAGCAACTGCTAATCAAATACACTTATGGTAAATGCATTTATTTATACTGCAGTCCTTATGACAGCACATTGGTACATCAGTATCTTGTATTTATAGAGTATGTTGAATTTGCATGAACATAATTGGCATGTTTTGAAGTTTAATTTACTTCAATTTTCAATTTATATAGCATATTTATTAATTTTGTAATAAGGGTATTCATTCTCCAGAAGTTTCATGTTTCATCAAAAATAACACCATGGAAATTTAAGGTCCAAGGTCTGGTTATTGATGTGTGCATAAATTATTTATTGCTTTGTTCTTTGGGGCAAAAGCAAACAAGAAAACATTAATCGTTGAAGATTCAAAATATTTATAGGAAATTTTATGTAAATTATTCACCTGGAAAAATATTGTATTTCAGAACAAGTATTTTTGATATTTTTTAATGTATTTAAAATAACACCACGGTCTACGTTCACTCTCGTCTCACTGAGAGTTAATCATATCAGTGCTTTGTGTTAAACACAACAAATTCAGGTAGTACACCACCTCCACCCCAGTACCCGAGCTGGCTGAGGGGTAGCATGGACATATTTTAAAATGTTTTTGTATTTAACTTGTGTACTGACAATTTGGATGTTTCAGGTGGGCCCGTGTCCTGATGGGATGACATGTCAACATGCAAAAAAATGATGTTATATCATGAAACAAAAGAAGCAACATGTGAGAACAACTCCTGCCAGTTTGCGTACTCAATGTGTTTTCTTTGTGCTTTAGAAAATATCATCTTCGTCACTGCCTCAATTTTTGTTTTGTATTCTAACAGTTTTTGTTTGTACGGTGTCATAGTAATAAATGTTTTTTTTTTAATTTGTTTTTATTTATTGCCTTGTTTTTTTATATTTAGTAAAAATGTCATATATGTTGTAGCCGCTTTTAGATTTACTTATTCATTAGTGGCATAACTATTGCAAAATTTCACATAAAAATATCACATAACTGGAAAAAATAATGCACGCACTATATTTGTTACTCGCTTTCACTCTTCACTTTAAATGTTTGGGCCTACAAGGGGAGAGGGGGTCGGTTTCGGCTCACAAGCGTGCGCCTCCGATCTGTTCTATTCCCCTCCGTAGTCCTGTTACACGCTTTGAATTTCCTCGCTAATGGATGGAATGTACATATGTTAGAATGTAAATAAATATTAACGTATGCACATCTCTCATATAACTTAATAATTACTCCCTTGATGTGTTTCACTCTTTACATGTACAAGCAAACACTCCATCCCAAAAGAGTACTCATCTATCGCTACTTATTTATCACCCTTCTAACATTTTACATTCTCACTGAAGCAAGTAATCGAGCACTGGTGCTCCACATTCGTATATTCAAATCGCACATTAACAGTCACCTTCGATTGTGTACGAATGTGAGTCCCACTCGAGTGCACTACTGTAAATAACTAATTAAATTGTGGAAGTAAACGGGGTGACGTAATCCATGTATGTTGCAGCAGAAGACGTGAGCTTCACACGCATAGGCGGACTGACTTGGGACCAGTGGTCGGCGCGCTTGGCCCTGCCGGTCATGGCTACGCTGCGTGAAGGATCGCCAGGTGGCTTCGCGTGTCCAGACTGTGGGCGCGTCTACAAGCTCAAGTCCTCGCTCCGCAACCACCAGAAATGGGAGTGTGGAAAGGAGCCGCAGTTCCAGTGCCCGCACTGCGTGTACCGTGCCAAGCAGAAGATGCACATTGCCCGCCACATGGAGAGAATGCACCGCGAGAAGGTCTACGTCAAGCCTGACACTGCCGTCCGGCCTGATAACCTCGACGCTTGCACATGATGCTCTGCTCGTTCTCAGCAGAGCTACGCAGTATAGAGCCGGACAAGTTTTTTTCATTTTCTTTTATTTTCTCATAATATTCAGGTGCCGAAGATTGCATACATTATTATTATACTATTAGCACATGCTTGGAAGACTTAAAGACCTTGATGATTGGACGTGCTACTTGAGCAGTGCTCTTGCACATAATGCCTATAATTTGAATCTAGTTCAGTAATCCCCGCGTTTACAAATCATGCCATCATTATTACAGCTAAACGGTTTTAGTTGACAAGAATAGAGACGAATTGGTGAAAATCAGTTTTGTGATTTTTTCATATTATTTTGTAGCTATCAAGTTTTTTTAATTTTTCTTTCGTTAGATAATAGTTATTTTTATTGATCACTTAAATAAGGTTTAATTTTTTATTATTTTACTCTAGGAAAAGATGAAAAATGATTAGTGAAATTTATAAACCTCATGAAATGTATATTAAGCTCAGTCATCTTTTCTACTATGAAACATTCCCACACATGTTTAGACATTGTATAAAATTATCCTTTGAGTCATGAAAATTGTTTCAGTTGCATTGTTTATCTTGTTTTAAAGGTATGCTCATTCTATCTTTTAAGAAAAAGTATTATAAAATTTAATCTAACGCTTTTGAAACATTTTGTTTACAACTTTTACATATTACACAAAATGTAATTTAGCGTTTGACATATTTAACTAGAGGCATCTCAAAATGGAATAAAAATATTCATAGTTCGTGTTACCGTCATATAAATCCTACAGCTATTTTTCTCGCTCAAACTAATCGGTCTATTGTCATATAGTAATAAAATTTATAATATAAATAAGGAACAAATGAAGCTAGTATTCATTACAAAACAATGTTACTTCGATAACGTGTAGCTGTGACTTGAATAATATTATTTTGTAGTTATGAAACTGACAATATACCAGTTGAATTGTATATCTCAGTGAAATTAAATATTGTAAAGTGCTTGAAATATTTGTGAACACATCATCATTTTGTAGTTGGCTCAAAATATCCATTTTCTTTTACATGCATTAATGATTTCAAACACATATGTATATATATATATATATAAATACATATAAATAAATATATATATATATTTATATATATATATAAAAACAAGTGTTTTCTAGAAAACATCACTAATAATTCAAGCAAATTTTTAAAATCTTACATACTCTTATATAATGTTTTAAGTAATGTTGATGTGCTAGTAATTTCTTGAATAACTTAAAATGAGTAAAACAATAATTTTTACACAGATGGTAATTGATTGTTGACATTACCATATTCAGTTAGTATTTAATTCTTAGAATGAAAGTTCTGAGTATACACTACAGTGATAAGCTGTCATCCACGCTGTGACAGCTGTGACAATGATATTCCTATACCACAGTGCCTTTCCATAGTTTACAGTTCTATGTAATGTAATTAAGCTAATAATAATGTTTAGAATAAGAAATAATTATTATGTTGATGCTCAGGGTGTTAATGTCAGTATGCTCGTATTCTCCCTATGTATTGTAACTTTAAACTATTGGACTCTTCTTTTTTTATTTTTATCTTTACATTGATTGTAATGATGATGTTTTTTTCAATAAATATTTATTTCTACGGACAAAACATTTTCTTCGATGTTAGAGACATATGTGAGAATGGAAAGTCCTATGAAGTAAATATTTATTGTGAGGTAGGCGGAGAGAAACTTTTAGAATGTGCAGTGTCAGCTGTGTTTCCTCCGATAGGTATTGGCCATCGGAATTTAAGCCTTGAGTGAGAGGGAAATTTTAATAAAACAGTGAGATGGAGAAGAATCGCCCGAAGGAGTCGGTCCAAGTCATGGACTGATATTATATTTATTGTCCTCGCGGATTCTGATTTTGCCATATTGCATGTTCCATTTTATATTATCATGGTAATACTCAGTAATTGTAATGATTTATCTCATACATTAAGAATATGTGTTATAGTTCTAATGAATGCATTTATCGACACAAGTCACCGCAGATGTGACACATTCCACTGTGTAGAGGATCGTGTCGGTCTCAAGTCATTTAATTTACTTAAATGGTATTTTCTGCTGGCATTTGGACATTTGCTTTAAAGTAATAGATGTTGCTTTTGATATTTTTTGCATTTACTGTTTAGTTTGTATGTATATTTACTCTATGATAAACTAGGGTTCCATGGGTTGGAGGTAATTTTTTGCTTTGCAAATAGTTTTAATTTTTTATAAATATAATTTTTTGTTTCAACAGGGTTTGTACAAATTTCTCAGATCAAATCCCGCTTTATTATTGTGATTCAACTTTTGTACTTTTGTATGTTAACTTTAAGAATCAGAAATCATTAGAAGAAGTTAGATCCCATCTTATTATCAGTCATTAATTAGTGTGATCTTTTACAAATCATAGTTAAGCATTTACTTTACCAGAAATCACTAGATTAGACATGTACATTGTTTTAGAATCATTTTTACTAAGAAAATCACTCAAATAAATGTGTTTAAGTACAAGGTAGCAGATTCTTGCATTTTATATGCGAGATTTCGAGCCCCTATGAACAATTTTACCTGAAGTGTACCCATGTACCTACCTACTCAACAAATGCAAACAACTTTTCATGCTTTATTTTCTAGAAAGTGCCTTTATGAGCCTTGTTTTTTTCTCTTTTTTATTTAAATATCCTGACACCTTATACCGCAGTTAGTTTTTGACAATTGATTTTAATAAATCAGATTTTTTTACAAAGCTTTTTTATTACCTTTCCTTTTAATTTCTAACATGTTTCCTAATGTCCTTATTTTATGGTACACGTGGTTCGCTTTTCCTTCATTTTTTTCTGTTCTTAGTGACTTAGAGCAGGTAATTTTTTTTATCTATGTATTTTTGTAGATGTAAAATATTATTTATAGTTAGAATAAATTATTTGTTTTCAAGTAGCTTTTTCTCCAAATTTTGATTTTACCAGACTATAATGATAACATTCTAGTTATTTTACCATACCGCACAAAATACTGATGCCATAAACTGAATTCACATTTGAAAGTATTTCTACTGTGTTGTAAACATAATTAATAAAGTACTATTCATGCTTGAATTCATACTATTCAATTTTCAGAAAGGAGTTGTTAATTTTATGTTTTAGAGTTTGGCCAGAGGAAAGGAGATTGCACTGGATTTTGGATGTTACAATAATTACAAGTTAAGCTCGGCACTTGAGTTTGCTTGAGATATACTTTTATAGACTGGGATAAGTCCATAAGAACTTTCTGAGAATATCCAATGTTTCGTATCACTTTTTGTACTGTCAGTATTTTTTTAAAATTATTATTTCCTTTCTTTTTATTTATTTAATGTGAACTTTCCATATTCGAAGAATCAAATTTTTTTACAATACTTTTCACCAACGTTTTAAAAAAGCCATTTTTACAATTTGTTTTAAAATATTTTTTAAAATAAGTTTTTGAAAATTTAATTAATTTCTTTTTACCATTTTTTGCTACGGTGGAACTGATTATTTGAAATAATTTATATTTATTTATCCACCTAAAGAAAATATATAGAACATTTCTCAAAGTAACTTTAGCCTGAATGTAAGAACATGAAAATAAGATTGCGTGTAAATGAAATGATTCTTACTTATTTAATCAAGCTATCAATTATGTGCTTATTTTTATGCTTCATGTCACTCAGTTTGTACATGCTGCATGCTTTTATTTTCTCTTTTTTTTCATTTAATAATTTATTTTTTCATTTAAAGTTTTTATTTAATATAAATCATGTTGGAATATATAAATAGAAATTATATCATTATCTTTGAAGTGGAATATAAAAATTGCAAACTACTGAAAATCTTGTCTTATTTCAAAATTTTCTTTTCTTCTCACTTTTATGAATATATTTTATAATTGTTTTAAATAACAGTTGGCCAATTATCATTTCGATGCTTTGTTTTAGTGGCGTTCCCGTTGCTGGTTGCCAATGTTCGGACAAATGTTCCTGTGAGTTTTGAGAAGACCAGGCAGTTTAATACATTTGGCTCCAAGTTAACAAAACTCAAATATGACATAAGACGTCCCTTCGAATGTCCTAACTGCAGCCGCTGCTTTACATCAGTGGTATTCCTACATAATCATATGAGCAAATATTGCGGGAAGAAAAGACGACGGTCGACTCCCCCTGCTAAACTAAACCGCCCATTTGTCTGCAAAAACTGTACTGCTGACTTTTCCCATCAAAAGTTTTTAAATAGACACATTAGAGAAAGTTGTATAATTACCAAAAGGAAACTTTAAAATACCTTTAATAGGAATGTTGAACTCTTTTTGGTACTTATGCAAAGCAAGAACTGCAGTTTTTTTTACAAATATCTGAGTCTGCATGCACGCATTAAATTGAACTGTTAAATTTATAAATGTCGCTCTATGGTGGCCTCCATTTTTTATTGTGGCTTGCTGAACGAATGAGTTTGGTTTGCCTCAACCTGTTGTGTCTTAGAATAATTAGGTATTGTCACAATTAGTCGGTGATAATCCTGCACAATGTACAAAGTATTGTCAAAGAATGATCTCAGTAATAACTTATTTGTAATGCCATACAACAAACAAACTATATTAGCTTCATTATCACTCCGTGTGCATGAACTTGTTAAATGCTATATTGATATATTTATTTGTTTTGGAAATAAGTACACAATTTTTTTATATGTATTGTTTTATTTATAAAAAATTATCAGCTTAATTAATAATTCAGCCCAATGTCAGTTGAAATCTATATTTTAAATTTAATTAAGTTTTTTTTCAATTAAATGCTACATTCGTACAAATCCTCATATCATATTTTTATGTATTAATGCATATTGTAATATTCCCATTGACATATGGAATTTATACTGATGTGATTTATTAATAAGGCCGATTAATTTTTATCCTTTGAAAAATTCACCATTGAGGCAATTCATTTCTTATTTTCTTCATCAACACTTTACCATATAAAAATACAGTGAGCATGGAGTGACAGTCACTGTGCCAAGTTTTCAAGGTAACACGCTGCTTTTACATAATGTATATATTGTTACTATTTGTATTATAAATGTACAGTTCTAAGTAGAAAATTGACATTGGTGTTGTTAAATATTAAAATTATTTACTTTATAAAGTAATAAAAAGCCATAATGTTCATATTTTAATACTTTTCAGAATTCTAACTGATATGCTACTTAAAACTATATAATTTTCCCAGGACAAGTTTTGCTATTGGTTCAGATGTATGTATGCTGATTGCAGGGACTACACTTGCATCCTGGCAAGTATTACATGATCTCCGTTTAAAATTGATATATTAGAAACAAAAATTATAATATATGATTATATATATAGATGTAAGTATAGTTAAAGTCAGAATAACAAAATCTTCAGAGCTTACTATTTTCCTTTATAATTGGGCATGTAATATGAATTTCAGTCGTATTTATTAGCTTATTTTATGGTTGAAAATTACTTCAGTTTAATATTAATTTTTATATAGTGCCTGGAACAGAAAAAAAATTGGAAAGTTTTCCCTACTCGGGACGGATAAATATCACTAAAATTGTGTAGGTAATGGGGGTCACTTTTTTGTAAATTGAAATAAAAGCAAATCTATAGATTAATTATTCATTGATTTAGCCCTATTATAAACTTTACGTATCTAACTAACAATTGCGTTCACCTTTAATCATTTTGGCAGATTCATTTAAGAACTATAATTTAAAAAAAAAAGTTTGATCTCCATTGCCCACGTCGGTAGGCAATGGTTATCAGAGTGTGGGCAATGGTAGTCAGCACATGTCGCACACATAATTGCGGGCCAATTCCACTCAGTGCAATCTGCATGACCCCAAAGCCCACCAGAAGTGCACCGGAACCGCATTTTCTTGTCTCGCCCGAATTCACCGCATACAAGACACCAGTCACCAGGTTCTTTTGCACCATCGTCATTAGTACCTCCAAAGTATTATTCGATTCCTGCAGAATTTGTTTCTTTACATTCTGAGGACCCACCGTCTGCAGTTTGTCTTTCACAGTTTTAGCCATCGTTTTATTTTATTTTTTAATCATGTTGTCTCTGTCAAATCGTTGCATGCTGCTTTATTCTTTTTTGTCTTGTCTTAAGGACATGTGTTTTCTTAGGCATCTGGATGAAATATTAGATTCTTGGCTTGTTCTCAGATGTTGAATAAACCAAGCGCGCTTCCTTCCTGCAAAACGGCTCTTCATGAAAAAGTCGCATCTTTGCTTTGACTGGTCCAAAAAAAGACACATCCAATGGCTGCATGCAATGAAAGGTATGGGGTAGTAGGAACAGCATATGAATATGGTTTTCCTTGCAATGCTTATGAACGACCAGCGCAATATGATTTGCATGATTATCCAGTATCAATAGAACCGGTTTGTATGCAGAAGATTTAGCATGATGGCTAAAATGGTTTTTTTCATTGAAGTTAGATTGTGTGGGCAATGGGGGTCACCTGACTCCGATTGCCTATATCGCCGAAAACGAGAAAAAAATCCAGCCAAAATAGATTGATGCTCATAAAAATTAAATAAATATGATGAAAAGGTGATCTTGACTATATAATATGATAAAATCGGATTGTTACGCTTAAATATTTTAGACCTATCAAACAACCATAATTTAGAATTTTTATGTCTTGATAAGACAAAATAGGTTTTTAAAATGTCGATAGCTTTTTAATTTATATATATATTTCTTCCAATCTACATTTCTACGGATACACTAAAGCATAGGCTCCCAACCTTTTATTGACCACCGCCACCTTGACATGAAAAAAAAATTCTAACGCCCCCCCCTTTGCGCAAAATAAGTTATAATTTTTTTCTGTATATTATTTATTGCTGCCCAGGTAAAAAAAAAATGTTGTTAGAGTTTTTTTGATCATTTTCTCGTTTTTTTTGTGAAAAATCTATTGCACAAATAAAAAAAAATTAAATACAAAAAGTTCATTCATGTTCCCTTGGTCCCGCCACCGCCCCCTTAGAAAGCTCCAGCGCCCACTGGGGGGCGGTACCGCCCCCGTTGGGAACCTATGCACTCACTAAAGCGTTAATTTAATAAAAAAATATATACTCGACTCGCACGTTCTGTCAGTCCTACCATAGACAAATCATAACTACAGAATTTTTATGTATATAATGTTTGTTTGTTAAGGCGACTAGATTTTATTTTATACTATATAGCAGAGTTTTATATTTTACCACATTCTCATAAACAATAGAGACTTATATTATTGTCTATGAGTATTTTAATATTTAAAAAAAATATCTGCATGTTGGTCACAATATCTCTTATGTCATACGGGTAGAGAGAAAACAGAGCGGGTGACAAATGTTTGAAACACAAACACAGTCAATGTCTGGAAAAAAAAACTATTTTATTAATACTAATTTTATTTTCTAATAAACCTCGATTTGAGCTTCTATTTAGTGTTTTCTTTTCAAGTTGGATGTCAATGCAAATAAATATTTAATTTGTTGTAAGAGAAGAGGTTAGCTGTCAATATGATTGAAAGATTGTTTAAGACAAACTTGAATGGAAATTCCATAAAATCTTTCTTTGTATACTGTGATCGATATTTACTTCATTATCGCTCCAAGTCTTCATCAGTCCGTGATAATAACTACGCAGATCTAGCAAGAAAAAATAAGTTATCTACTTTAAACTATCTTGCTGCTGCAGGAGTGTTAACAGTGGGTTTGAGCTACGCTGCTGTTCCTCTGTATAGAATGTTCTGCCAGGTATTTTGCTTTTTCAATTTATTATAGTTAATATTAAACTTTACCTCATAACTATAATTGTATTTCGTAGGCATACAGCTATGGAGGCACCACAGGCGTATCAGATGATGGAAGTAAAGTTGAAAATATGAAGGCAATACCTTCTAGATTATTAAAAATAAAATTCAATGCTGATATTGGATCCTCGATGAGATGGAATTTTAAACCTCAACAGCATGAAATTCAGGTATATTTGATAAGTTCTTTATTTGTATGATCATACTGTATTATAATGTTATTTTAATGTGAAAAAATTGAATATTTATTATTTAAGAAAAATATTTTTGGCAGTTTCTGCTACTTCTGCATTTAAAAACTGTAGTAACAATTTGCCATTAACGCTGCTCAATGATATTTTTGTGTGCATGAATTCAATCAATCAATTCAGAGTAAGCTGAGCATCATTTTCAAAATTAGATTTTTGTAGCTGTGATTTAGTAAAAACTAATGTAGAATTAATTATTTTAGTTGGTTCCTGGAGAGACTGCACTAGCATTCTATACAGCCCGTAACCCTACAGACTCGCCTGTTAGCGGTGTGAGTACCTACAATGTGATACCGTTTGAAGCTGGCCAGTACTTCAATAAAATCCAGTGTTTTTGTTTTGAAGAGCAACAACTTAACCCCCAAGAGCAGGTGCACAAATTTTATTTAACCTTTTAAAAAAATTAGCTTTTCAATTTAAAAAATATTTAAATAATATGGTTGTGCCAGAAATCATTTCAGTTTTGCTAACAAATGCTATATCCTTTACCCAATTTTTTATAATCTTATCTGCAATATTTCAAAAAAATGAAATTCTGAATATTAATACATCAAAAACCTCATCACTTCAGTTTGAAATGCTGCAGGTAGTTTCAAGTTAATGTCTAAGAGATTTTTTTTACTAGTATATTTCTAATTCCTTAATATTATTTTAGGTGGACATGCCCGTATTCTTTTACATAGATCCAGAATTCACAAATGATCCCAAAATGGAACTAGTGGATGAAATAACATTATCGTATACTTTTTTTGAAGCCAAACCTGGCTTTCAACTTCCTATTCCAGGATATATGAGAAATTAAATGAAGTTTTTAGATGTTAATATATTTTTATGTTGTTATTTATTATTTAAAAATAAAAGCTGCATTAATATACAGTAAAATCTGTTTATTTTAACATTTTGATAATATTTTATCACTAAATTTGTCTACTTTAACTTAAATATGTTTTTGATTTTTCAAAAAAATATTTTTACAAATGAAAATATAATAAAGTACATCTAGCAGAGGTAACTTCACAGTAGTATATTATAAAACGTAAAGGAATTTAAAAAATGAAATATAAAGTGCAAATGTTTTTAAGGTGTATTTACCCTATGGATCAAAAATATTTATATAATTTTTCATCTATTGAAAAGAGCACTACTGACAAATTTGCATGAAAAAATGCATTCCATTTAATTTTTTATTAGTGCAGTTACCGGATAGCCCCTACGCAATCCTGTGCACTGATCACGATCGATGAAAAGACTTGTGACCTTGTCCCGGAGGTCGCCTTCGAGGGAAGCACGCACTCCCAGTAAGGCCTGGTGGGTACTTTCCGCTTGGGACAACTTGTCTCTGAGGGTTGCAATACTATCCTGGAGCTCACACACTTCTTGTACTAATCTAAAAAGATTATAATTTTTTTTGAACTCAGCTCTAAAAATTAAATACTTCATTAACCTGTTAACCGGGCGGGACGTATAAATACGTCCAACGTAAACAATATTGGGTATGGGTAGGACATATGAATATGTCCTTGAAATATATGTTGTGCCGTGAAAATAAATATGCATAGATGAATCTCTTTTATTATGGAAAAGGAATTTATCTTGGAAACAATATATATCTTCAAAAAGAGCTAGATTTGGAATGAAGTTGCTTATTTTGAGTGAAAGCCAATATGGATATGTACAAAATAGAGTCGGTCGACATGTCCTAGTCAAAGAGTACATGCCCGTTGTATGTTGCGTAATTAAAAATGGAATCCCCGGTTAACAGGTTAAGGTACATAAAATGATCACATTAAAGACAGTCAATATTAAAATATACCTAGTGAACCACAACACATGACATAATAATCACATCCAAATATAAATACTGAATATTGTGATCGAAATTATGAATTTACCTATTCTGAGCATCATCACGACATTTATCAATGTAAGGACGAGTTGTTCGTGCCTGAAGGCGAGTATGGGCTACCTTCATAGGAGCACATTTATCTTGAATGGCTTTATGAAGTAACTCCATTGTTTTTTCAACATCAAATATCTCTTGTTGAACCTAAATAATTTCAATTGCCATGAGTCTTATTTTTACATTTTATACAATTAAAAGAGCACACGAGGAATAAAGCCTACCTTATGCAGATGTAATTGAAGCTTATTTTTCATTTCCAGAGTCAATGCAACCTTTCTTGTTAAAGCATTATTTGTTCCACTCCAGTGATCCCATATATTGGTAGCACTTACATTAATACAATTCTCTGCATCTGTAATTTATTGAAATATTCTATCTCAAATACTTTCATAATTTTGGTTAGTACCACCAGGTAATGATATATCTTCAAAAAAATAGTTTTACCTGTACGTATCTGTGTTGATCGAGCTCGTTCTGCTTGCGAGCGTCGTACATTGGCATTGCTATTCTCTGCCCATGACAGAGGCACACTCACAGTAGGGTCAAATCTTTCTACCCCTGCATAATAATGAATACCCCGAGAAGTATTGTTCAATTGATGGCAGAGAGTGTCTATACCCAATGTGTTTTCCTTATTTCTTACATCTGTCTCTAGTTCATGTTGAGCTGCACGTAAATCTCGTAACTGGGCATTGATCTGAAAGAGTTCAAATAGATCAATATAATGCACAAACACATACATTATTTTAAAATTAATTTTACTTTTTTGTAAATATTACTTCATTCATATTAAAACGTCACCACTGACCGTATTTAGCATATTTCGGAATTTTTCTTGACAAATTCGTAGCTCTTCAACCTCTTTCAATAATGACTGCTCTACTTGATCATGTACAAGCTCAATTCCTAGTTAAAATATTTTCAATATATGACTCATGGAACTCGTAAATTTCTCTTTATTATAACTTGATATCATCACATACCTGGTCGCTTTTCTCGATGATACAAACACTCCTGTACAACATGCAATGGTCCCTCACATCCCTGCAGAGCTCTCTCAACTTGTCGTCTCATATCGTTGAGTTGGTCTCTCTCAGATACTAATCGCTCCAATTCTGTACTCAACTAAAATAATCATGTTATAATAACCCATAAATAATATCGACAAACTATAGAAAATATATTCAACCTCATTTCTCCAAAATGTTGTGTCTGTTAACCGTTCTCCTAATCTGCGGCCTGCATCTCTTTGTCCTTGATTTGTTTTCTCATCAGTTTCTCTAAAATATGTTATAGTAGAAATTATTTTTATAATAGAGATAATATTCAAATTATTATTATTAGTCTATAATACATTTAAAAATATATACCTTACACATCTGACCACATCATTTCTCATTCGCTCTGAAAAGTTTCTCTTGGCATCAGATTCATTATAATTGGCTATGGTGTTTTGTCCCCACTCATAGGGAGTATAGCGAGTATAAAGTGCGGCTCTAGCTGCATGATCAGGAGCTCTCTCAAATCCAGTAATCAAATTAGGAAACCTTAAAGGTTCAACACTGCCACAGCACGGCTCAACAAGAGCATTTGTTATTGGTTGAGAGGGTCTGTAACAATGTTTATTTTTAGTAAAAACCCTCAAGTATTTTAATTTTGAAATCAAGGTGGGGAAAATGTAAAAGGTTCATTTGAAGAATTAATCTGTAGTAAAGAATCTGTAATTATTTCAAAAATAAAAAAAAATCATACAATGGTTGAGATTCATATTCTTCGAATCCCATAACAGGTCTCCAAGGATGTGTGCGTGCTGTGTAGTAGCTGGTGCCTATTGTCGGTGGAGGCATTGGGGTGGCTGCTATTTCTTTGACAGGATTCCATGGTTGGATTTGCTGAAAATATTAATTTTAATAATTATATCATTTTTATTTTTATTATTTATTTTCCTTTTCTCTTTAATTAGAGAGTTACGATTTTTATAATGTTTATTTTATTTACTAACAGTTTTAAAGATGCAAGGTTTTTCTTTCATTGTAAAATTTTGATGTTTTTATAAATATATTTAAAGATCAATTAATAAATACATTGAGAGCCAAACAAACACACTAGATAATTTTTTATTTTAATATTAGTTGCATAGAAATAGAATAATTCTAAAATAGTAATTCATAAAAAAACAATTTATCAAATTTAATCACTAAATATATTTGTAATTAAATAAATTGAAGTTTTGTGTTTAAAATATGATTTGGTCTGTAATAATTTGTTATTGATTTATATTTAATTTAGAAATAGTAAGGTTTGTAAGCTCTTTTTATATATATATTTATATTACTGACATCAACTGTTTGATTCAAATGTGTACTCTTTTGTTTTTCTTATTACAAATAATAAACAACTCAATATCTAAAAACATTACTATTAAAAAATATAACATAATTTTTTAATTAAAATTTTTGGTACTGTAGTAATGCTTTATATCTTCAAAAAATACTATTGTTTCAGGGATCAGAGTTTTTCAAACGCAAAAATTTTACTGATCAGAAAATCTAATCTTACTGCCCCACAAAGTCAAATAGTAAAATTGATAAACAGAAAATGTCAATTTTCTTAAATCTCAACCAGATTTTCAAAGAGTAAAAAATTATTACTAATAACATAACAATTTTTTTCACAAAATTTATCAAAACAAAAATTTACTGCAGCACGTTTAATGTGTTTTTTAAGACGGGGTCGGTTTAACAAATAATTATTTTGAACGTCAAGTATTTTGACATTAAAAAAATGACGAATTGTAATATTTTACTTACAATGCTAGATTTTTAATAGCATGACTTTATACCTTTTTTGTCTATTATTCTGCTTGTCATTTACTTTGACATATATTGTTTATGGTCACTGCTCATATCAGTGATGCTGATAATCTCTTTTGATTATAGCTGTAATTTAAATTTTTTACTGTAATCAATAGTATAATCCGTCAAACTTGAAAATTAAGTAAAATGTCAGATATTCCAGAACGTTAGTATCTAGATCAGTCTTAAACTATAAAAGTGAGGTTATGTTGATCTCAAGTTTGTTTGGTCAATTATTTAACCATTTTTACAGATTGTCCTGGGACGGAAAGTGAAAATGCTGGCAAAGAATCAGCATGTGATGGCTGTCCCAATCAAAAAATATGCTCTTCTGGTAAAAGTAGAAATGAAAATTATTATAACAATTGCAATGAATTGTCTGATGTGGGTTTTGGTAGAAAGTAGGAACTTTCTTGATTTTTTAAAACTATTAACCACTTAACAGTCTATCTTAATAAAAAAAGTATGATGTAACATGGCGACAAACTGTGAATGATTGAATTCTTTTTTTATGTAATTTTGAAGAAAACGAGATCCAATCCAACAATGCTCAGGGTAAACACTCCTAACAAGTCGAAATAATTTTTTCCTGGACGAGACTTAAGCTTGTCAGTATATGAACAAAATCTGTACTCGAGATACACTCGGACAAAACTGTCAAGTGGTTAACATGTATGTTATACTGGCCAATAATAAATAATCTTTTATATTTATAGGTGATGCTAAGTTGCCTGATCCAGCAATCGCCCAAATAAAAGAACGCCTCTCAAATGTTAAACATAAGATTCTTATATTATCTGGAAAAGGTGGAGTTGGAAAGAGTACATTTTCTGCACTTCTCGGCAGGGCTATCGCTCTCAAATTCTCTGATAAAAATGTAAATAATAATTATTACACTGGTTCTTTAAATAAAATATAATCTATGGCATACTCATAAATTACAAAAAAATATATTAATCCAATTAATGTATTCATTTCTAAAACTACATATTTTTAAAACTAAAATTTACTTAAAAAATCTAATTGTTAGAAGCACATTTTTAAAATTGTTAAAACTGTGAAGTATTTTCACTTTAAATTTAGGTTTTTTTTATTGGTATTTTAAGACTACTACTAGCAACACATTTATAAAATACACTTACTCTGTTATAACGGCTTCTCACTTCATGCGAATTACCAAAATTCATTTTGAACCCTTAAAAGAAAAAATGTGACCATCTTCTCTTATATAAAACCGCACTACTGGTTAAATGTAGAATGTGCCTTCTTTACGAGACAATCCTTGTGCCTGGCACAACCTGGCGCTGTTCGAGGCCGGAACCCCCCTACAATAAATAGGTCAACTCCCGCACCTCCCTTTCCAACCCAGCACATAACCTACTCTCTCCACTGTGAGTTCAACTGTAGGCAACATCAATATTGATTTTTGTTTCATTTTAATGTGGTGGTTGAGTCCTTGAAAATATATTCTTTTAATAAATTTTATTTACTTATATCAACACTATACTGTACATTTGTCACTAATAATTTTTTTATACTCTATTACCAAGAAAAAAACCTTTAAAACCATATTTACTCTGAAATAATTATAATACTTTTAATAATAAAAATTGTATTGATTCTCTGGTAATCTGTTTCATGTTAAGCATAACCCTTGTTAAATATAATGAACCGAGTTCTTGCAATGGTTAAAAATCTACAAAATAGACATAAATCACTGTTAATTTCATTTACTTCATAGACTTCGCAACTGTATAATTTTTTTAAAAATTTATCGATAGATTGGTGTATTGGATGTTGATGTGTGTGGTCCCAGTCAACCGAGAATTATGGGGGCCATAGGAGAGCAAGTACATCACTCTGGCTCCGGCTGGTCCCCTGTTGTATGTCCGATTAATTTTTAAACAATAATTATATGTGTGACTGTTTTTCTTATTAACTAACTTATTATTACTGTTTTAGTACGTTGAAGATAATCTTTCATTGATGTCAATAGGATTTTTATTGGGTAGCCCTGATGATGCCATCATTTGGAGGGGACCAAAAAAAAATGGTAAATATTTAATGTTATTGTATATAATAAGTCTTACTTTTATTGATAATCACTTTGTAAAAAAAAACATTGCATGAAGACACTTGTAATTACGAAAAATTGGCGAAAGCAAATTCCATTTGTCATCAATAGAAAGCAGGCTTAAACTGACAGATTATGGAAATCTCTGACCGAAGTCAGGGCCATCATAATATTAGAAGACTGGTGCCTTGAGACAGGGGGCTTGCAACCCTTAAGGCATATTCGAAAGTTCCTTGTACACAACAGTAATGCTCATACAACTTACGTTTGTCTGCTATAAGAAATCAGATTTGATAAGACACAAGTGTGGCCTTTTATGATAAACCCAAATTAAAAGTTGCATATTCGGTGCACGAGTCACATATGAAGAAATTACGATGAAAAAATAAAATAAACATTTTGCATTAATTTAGCTATTTTTTCAAATTGGCAAACCAATTACATATATGACAAAAAAATTCAAAATACAGATCAAATCAATTGTATTTCAGGTATGATTAAACAGTTTCTGACTGAAGTGGACTGGGGACAGCTTGATTTTCTTTTGATTGATACACCTCCAGGTAATGTGCATTTATTCCTGATCAAAGAATAATAACTATATAGGGTTTAAATGTAAATATTTAATAAACAGTGATAATATTAGAAAAAAAGAAATTCTATAAAAATATTGATATTTATATTTCTTTATAGGCACATCTGATGAGCACTTGTCATTAGTGAAATATTTGGGAGGCGGTGAAGGATCAGGACTTGCAGGTGCAGTTCTGATAACTACTCCACAAGAGTTATCCCTCCTTGATGTTCGTAAAGAAATCACATTTTGCAAAAAGCTTGGAATTCCTATTATTGGCCTTGTCGAAAATATGACATCTTTTGTGTGCCCGAAGTGTAAGGTATGCATGACGTCATTATCCAGAAACCAAATTATTGACAAATTAATAAATAAGATACTTGTAATATTGACGAAGTAATAAATTACTGTTATTTGCAGACTGAAACAGAAATATTCCCTAAAGAGGCTGAAGACCGTGAAGACACTGGTGTGAAGCTCCTAGGAAAACTGCCCTTGGATCCGGTGCTTGCTCGTTGCTGCGACATGGGAGATGATCCGCTCAGAGAGATGAACGACTCTCCTACAGTTCGAGGCTTACACACTATAGTGAACAGTAAGTGCATTACTATTATCATAGCTACATTTTTTAAAAAAATATGTTTGGAAACTAAGATTTTAAATTTTATACGAAATTGTCATTTTATGGATTATTACCACACTCTTTGAATTATTTTGTTGTATGCATATCGAAAGGATGTTAATTCCACTATTTGTATTGTATATTTGTTTCTTAAAAAACTTTTTGTAATTGGCATGCTTTTTTCCAGATATCTTGGCAGAATGCGAAGCTCTTGATAAATGATGTGAAAATCAAGAATATTCTTCAAGATATTTATTTATTATATATTTGTCATTCCAACTTAAAAAAATGTTTATGAAATACTAAAAAAATTATTAAATTATATATTCATATTTTTTATTTGTTTATATTGCATATGCATAGTAAAATATATTTTCATACATTATTTTTTACAAGTATAATTTTTTCTTAGGTTACTTATTGTCAGAAATTTATACACTGCTACAGATAAGTATGTGATCTCCGTAACCTAGTAAACAAAATGGCGAAGTCTCTATCACCTAAGAACCCTTCCTAATCTATTATGTACTATTTATATAATATTCAATTAAAACTCTTATCTTTATGGTAAATAGAACGCAAAAATATGTTTAATATATTTGTTTAAATTGTATTATCACGCATTCTTAACCTAAAATATTTACATTTTACTAATGGTTTTATCATATTATTTATGAACTTTAGACTGTTGTATCACATCACACATAGTTTTAAACATTTAAAATAATGTCTATGCTCTGAGGGTCAATAGTACATTTAAAGAATATTTACACACGAGGTATCCATCTCGCAATGTGCTGCAGCTGATTGAATGATATTTATCAATTTAAAGCACACTGCACAACAAAAACAAATATTACAAAAAAATGTCTATTAAACTTTCGTTCACGAAATTTAAAAATGACTTCGTTCATTGCTTAAGAAGCAACTCGTGCCAAATCCTTTTTTAAGAATTATCATTTTGATTAATAGTTACAGCGTGTGTAACCCCCTAACCTTTATTGAAAGCAAGATAAGCTATTTACGTAAAAAAATGTGTTGAAATTAAACTATAATTTTATGAATGATTTTAGAAATAATATATGTATAAATAATAGTCTAAAAAACAATTTCAAATATATATGTATATTTTGTATAACAAACATATTAAATACAAAGCCATAAGATTTCTAGGTTGATGAAAAGTACCGTTTTAATACGGACAAAACATAACAAAAATACCATACAGATTAGATGTTAATGACTATCTAATTTTAAAAAGTCTTCATATTGCTTTTCATCCATTAGATCGTCAAGCTCTGTCGATTTGGTAAGCTTGAGCTTGAATAGCCAGCCATTCTCATAACACGATTTATTAATTAATCCCGGAGTACTTTCTACATCTTTGTTCTTCTCTATCACAACACCGCTTACAGGAGAATACAGTTCACTAGCTGCTTTTACACTTTCAAGAGCTCCACATTCATCTTTGGCACCGAGAACAGCATTGATTTCAGGAAGTTGAGCATACACTACGTCTCCGAGAGCTTCTTGGGCATAGTTGGTAATGCCTACAGTCCCCACTTCTCCATCGATCAAAACCCACTCATGTTTGTCAGTATATTTCCTGGCTACTCGTAAAGCACTGGTAGTGTTAAGATCCCGAAAATACGACTTTCCACTTAGAACGAACTGATTGTGCATGCGGTGGGATGACAACCGCAGGGTACATCTAGCTAATAAAAAGCTCTTCACCAGCGTCATTATTCTATAATTTTCTTTTAGGAGGATCAAATACTTCTTCCTAAAAATAGTTTCAAAATACGATAAATTAAAGTACCTATTATGTAGTAACAAATGCGTGATTAAAATAAAATAAGTTAACTTACTCTTTGGATGAGACGAAACGAAATCGTTCAGTACTAATATGTATTTCATTCAATTACACAATACGCACTATGTATACAATTAAACGACAATATCTTCACACAGGAGGTTATCACAGGTTATCATTTTTGCTGAAGTAGAGTATTCGAGTATTGGGCTGACAGAAATATAGCAAAGACAAACTACGGAAAATAATTGCCAGTGTAAAAAAACACAGTTTTATTTCCTCAAATTTATTTGAAACAATATATAAAAGTAAGTTAATAATAATTAATTATTGAAACTACTAAAAACTGAAAATAAAAACTTTTTTTTATTTCTTAAAAAAAAGTCTCACATGACATTATTGTCTTTGTCCCAGGTACCGTGCATCTACTGTACACCTGTAGTAAATTATTTCTCGCTGATTTCTGTGATCCGTTAACTTGTTGAGTTGGAGTATTTTCGTCCAAAGTTTTGCACTTGTTATCCAAATTACTTAATATATCTTTTAATAGAGAGCATGGTTCAACAATAAATGTGTTGTCTCGTAATATTTATAATACAAATACACTTTTAAACAGTGTACACATTTTGTGTAAGTACGTAAGTATTTATTTTCTCGTGCCAACAAGTGTTTTTTTTTTAAATTTTTAATAACCAGTTTTATTTGAAAACTTCGTACGGTCGTCAGCAGTAGATGCATTAAAATAATTTCAAATAATATATATGAACTATCGTGTCCTTGCAGGCCTAAATATAGTTGTAATGTGTATGTTTAAATATATACTGTTATCAGGCTGTGAAATATACTAAATATGTTTAATTACCAACAAAAGATTTTTCAAAATTAATATTACATTTAAGTAAATAAAAAGGTAAATTATTGCAATGTTTTAAAAGGCACACACACATAAATAATATATTCATGTATTTTTGTTTACATATTATGTGAACACAATAGAGCTAGTTTTATCATTTCATAAAAAATGTAAAAGAACAATTGTTTTCTTGATTAATATAATAAACACAAAAATACTTGAAAACTATGCTAAAATTTAAAGCTTATTAGGGAATCGGTAACATTTTCAATTGCATTATTTTTTTAGTACAATAAATGATAAAAAATGCCATACATAGTGGTAACAGGACAACTGAACGCCCCGCAGCTTGGGGGTGCAGAAGGAACATTAGTAGCTGGGTTGTCTACCCAAGAACGAGAAAGATTTGTTGCGGTAATTTTAATATATTAATGCATTATAAAGATTAATATCTAACATGGTTCCAAAAGTTCTGAAGTAAAAACATTAAATATTGTAAATAGAAATTATTACATATTTTAGAATAAAATTATTGATTTAATTTTTTTATGAAATTTTTGGTTGCATTATCAATAATAATAAATGATTGAGTATGCTGAATAGTTTGTTTATTCGGTATATTATAGGAAATGGAAGCTGTATCCCCAGGAAGCAGTAAAGTTTCAGGGTCAGGTTCTGTACGAGTGGATGGCCGAGGTCGTGCCCTGCAGTTGCTCAATAGACTCCATCATGGTTACGGATACCATGTTATTAGTCACTCCATGGCTTTTTCCCATAACAACCAAGAGCGCATGTCCTGGACTCTGTTCCGGAAGTCATCATCCTCCTCTTCATCTTCAGGTGGAGTCACATCGTCAACCCTTGTCATATAATTTATATACATATTGCATTACTGTAGAATAGCAGTAATTTCATGAGGGTGTCTCTGGATTTTGATTTAAAAAAAAAAAAAAAAAATTTCACCAATTATCATTTATTTTTAAATCAGCACATTTTGTATGACAATAAATTGATTAAAAATGTATTCATAATCCTTTGATTAATATAAATAATGTATGTAATATTTGACATTACTTTGTATACTGATTAAATCTTACTAAGTAATTATGTATCCGTCCAATTATGTGATACTATTTATTCGATCTATAATTATAAAAAATTCTATTTTTCTACTCAGAATTATTTTCTGATGTAATGTATGTATATTTTTAAATTACATCTTTTTCATTAAATAAAATGTTTATTAAATTGCTGTTTTAATTGATAAATCAATGACCTTTCTAATCATACATTTTAATGATAAATTTATAAAATCATTTATAACCACACTCACATGCAGGTGAGGACAGTCACAGAAGCTTAGAATAATCTATCAAGACAAAGAAGCTCTTGATTGAGAATCAATAGTTAAAAACCTTAAACCTATAGACCGATTAAACGCTTCAATATTAAATAAGTTTACCCGAGTTCATTTTCAAAAAAAAATTTAGTCATAATTTTTTTCAGTATAGTAAAAAATAAAATAGCGCAAGCTCTATTTGTTGTACCAAGAGGACTTGATAGTCGTTTAAATAGTCATGATAGTTTGACTAAGAAGTCGAAATGTCCAGTAACCACGAACATAAATATCTATAGTTTTATTAACCTATTACATAACATTTGAAGAATGAATTTCACTAAGTAATTGAACAAAAGAAATTGGTTTTTCTATTGTATGTGTTGGAGTATATTATTCAATAGATCTGTAAATACAACTCCAATATTAATTATTTTGAAAGGAATTTAAATTTGATAATGTTATTAAATTTAATTATTTATTTTGATAAATAATGTCAGCCAAGAATATTCTTCAAGGTAAGAATTCAATTTCATAAATTCTTCAAATTATAATTAGATATGTGCAACATATTAATTACAAAATGTCAAATTACATCTGTATGGTTGATATAAAATTTTATTTCTTGTCATCTATTTAGATTAAATATTTGTATAATATAATATAATGTATAAATAATTTTATAATAAATAAGCTTTGAAATTTTTTACTAGCATTTGAACAATATCAAAAGTCTCGATTAGCTTTTGCTGTAAATATATCAGATCTTGCATCCTGGCAAAGTAACATAAAGTGTTTGGAGTCGTCTGATGTTGTAGGTAGCTACCGTTTTATTTTAAATTAAACATTTATCATCAATATCTGACATTTTTTTAAACAAATCTATTAAATAAAAAGTGCAGAATAGTCATACATTCATAATTTTTTTAGAATTACTCGTGCCGCTTATTGATGATAAAGTAGTTGGTATACGAAGGGCTGCTGCTCTAGCAGCAAGCCGTTTAGCAGATCGCTCTCCTGTACTTGCTGGAAAAATGGTTGCTTCGCCCATGTTAATTTCATTACTTAAACAATTAAGCCAGGCTGATGTAAGACATGCTAAAAATATTACAGTATTTACTAAAGTTGGTGAAGTAAACTAAAATCTTTGAGCAAAGGTTTTGTAACACTAGCAAATCATACTTTTAGGTATTCTTCAAAAGATCCGTTATGCAATTTATCAGAGGATTGTCTAAGTAAGTGATTCTATTTTGTAAATTGCATTGTGTAACACAGTTAAGTACCTTATTAATTTAAAAATATCTGTAGACATAGTGAAGACATGGCCAGTGAAGTGACAAGTGCTGGAGTATTACCTCATTTAGTAAGTTGCTTGGAAGATTTTGACACTCAGGTAATTTTAAAATATTTCAATAAGTATTAAAAAAGCATCCGCTATAAAGTAGAAACTAGTATAGGTTTGACTAAGTACGTCAAACTTATATATTTTAGAAAAAGATCTGGTGAACTTTGGGTATTTACAAACATCAATTTATAAAATTTAGGAGGTAAATAACTCAAAATTGAATAAATGTGCTTTGAAACTTTTTTTTTAATATTTAAAAAAAATCGCCATCTTACTTTTAAAGGTGAAAGAAAATGCAGCTTGGGCATTAGGACTTATAGGAAGACAAAGTGATGTATTAGCGGCTTCTGTCGTGGACGCTGGTGCTCTGCCCTTACTTGTTTTATGTTTGCAGCAACCAGAGCTAAGCCTAAAACAGGTTTGTAATATTAATCTACATTTAATTTTAATATGACTTTTGACTTGAATACTTGTGATTCTTATAAATATTATTTTAAATTTTCTAGATCACTGCCGGTGTATTAGAAGACTTGGCACAGTTTCAAGCTCAAGCAATTGTCGATGCAGGGGCTTTATCTCATCTTATGCTTGTCTCAGAAAATGCTGAACCAAAACTTAAGGTATACAAGTGATATTATTAGCATTTAGTGTACAAAGAACTATATTAAATATTATTGGACAGCGCTGTGCATTGGAAGCTATTGGAGAGATAAGTGTACATTCGGAACAACTAGCAGAAACAGTTGTGGCTGCTGGAGCAATACAGTTAGCATTGCTCTCACCATCTGCTATTTCAGCTCGACTTTTGAGAAACATTGTTAAACATTCACCTGATGTGAGTACATTTAACTTTTATAATTTTTCAAAATTTAAGGCTTTTATACTTTATTGAATTTGCATAAACCATTAATTAAATGAAAAAATTGTATTGTTATAATCATCGTACTTTAATACATATTTTATTGAGTGTATAGCTTGCGCAACTGGCTGTAAATGAAGGTGCATGTGGAATGTTGGTCCAGCTCTTAGGAAATGTAGAAGACACCGGATGTGAACCAAATTCACAGCAACCTATTAATCTGTCAGCTGCCACTCCTGCTGCAGCCGCTCTTGGCTATATAGCAGCCCAGTCAGATCAACTCGCATTAGCAGTTATAGCATCTAAGGTATACAAGATATTCCTTGAATCAATCAACTGCTTGAATTTAATTTTTTTATTGAGGTGATTCATTCATATTATTACGACACCTGTTCTTGAACATAGGCAGTACCTTTGCTGGTGGGAGTGTTATGCGCAGCAATGAAAAAGGAACAGCCCTCAGGTTTACAGAAGCAGGAGCCAGAAGGAGAACGC
The DNA here is from genome assembly GCA_022113835.1 of Atopsyche davidsoni. Classification (NCBI taxonomy): domain Eukaryota; kingdom Metazoa; phylum Arthropoda; class Insecta; order Trichoptera; family Hydrobiosidae; genus Atopsyche; species Atopsyche davidsoni. The sequence goes on from JAILWY010000023.1 coordinate 12,817,574, forward strand.
TGGCGGCGAGTGTGTGCAAGTGCATGGGCTCTTGGTCATATCGCACGACATTCGCCTCATCACAGCGAGGCAGTAGCTGCCGCTGGGGCATTTCCTATTCTTCTTCAGGTGAACACTTCTAAAGGATATCACATATTTTGTGTAGAAAGTTGGTATAAGATTGAGTAGTGACAATACATCTTGTAATGATGAAATTGAATCAGATTCATATTTTAAGTTCTGGGAAAATGAGTTAGCGGGTGAGGAAGTCCGTGCACGATGCAGCTGTGCCCTGCGACAAGCCTTGCAGTGTTGTTTGCATCGACCAGCTCTGGAGAGTATGCTGCACACTTGCAAGTCTCCTATATTAGAAAGTGTACTTTCTCAGTATACCAAGGTACACAGTAAAAAAAGTATACAATTTATACAGATATTTATGCTGTAGTATCCATTACATTAATTATAAACAAAAATGAATGATTTTGGAGGTTCCCTTCAATTTCTTTGAAATTTCACAACATAATTTTAGATTTTACCACAAGACCCTCGTGCCAGACGTATTTTTGTAACAACCGGAGCTTTAAGACGTGTTCAGGAGCTACCTGCAGAGGAAGGGTCTCTCTTGCAGCGTCTTGTGTCTGTTATCAACTCCTGCTTCCCTGAAGAAATTGTCAGGTAACTCATCACATGGCCCATGACTACATACTACTAGCTCACAGTTCATTAAAAAGTCATTATTCCAGCTCTGGTGACATTAGTTGATAATGATTAGGTACATTTTTTAAAATATTGAAAATTGATTAAAGAAACTCTCAGAAAAATATCATCGTGATTTAATTTAATTTTCAATATGTACTTAATCATTATCAATCAATAAAACCTGTTTAGGCAAAATCGTACTTCCTGTGAGACGGTCTTCAAAAAAATCAATAATAAGACATTAGTTGTATTTTCTTAACAAAAAATCTAATTTTTACTTATTTTATAGATACTATTCTCCTGGATATCCAGACACATTATTGGAACGTGTTGAACAATACACTCCTCAGGTATATATATATAACAACTGGTATCATATTTCACTCTAGCATATTATTTCTCTACATGAACAATTTTACATACATTTGATTATTTTTTCTTAAAGGTACCAGAACTATTTATACAAGCGGGACAAATAAGTGAATGTCCCAGTGTTTTGACAACCCAGCCAGAAAAAACAAACGATCCGCCACCTACTTCACTCAAAACTAAAAAATAGCTATTTATATTCATGTATTTACTGTAACAAAAATCAAGTAATGTACATAATTGCTCAGTAAAACATAAATAAAGTGTTAGATCAACTCAATGGCATAGTTTGTAAAAGGTTTTTTGCAGCAATAAACACTCTTAGTAGCAAATGAATTTACAAAAAAAGTAGTGTTGTTTTTATAAATATGTGTATATTAAATACATGTGGTTTATTTGTTTCAAAAACATTAAATGATAAAACCTTACCACATCCGAAAATAATAGTAGAAAACAATATTCTGTGTACTGACAATCTTTGATGTTCACATTTACAAATGAAAAAATGGAAAACCAAGGCTTTATAAGCAGCTCAATAAAAACAGTCAACATTAAACCTTGTAGAGTCTAAAGAGTCAGTTGTCTTCCTAATCATCATGCAGTATATAATTCTTACAAAATTGGAATATCCAACATCAGTTTCTTTAAGAGTAAAAGTAAGTACATATTCTTGAATAATACTAGCCATCGGTTATAATACAGCTAGTAAGAATAATGCTTTCAAAGTGCTTTTTTGTAGCGTAAGTGATATATATATATATATATATATATATATATATATATATATATATATATATATATATATATATATATATGTTAACACACTGGTTTAGTTTGTTATACTACATATTCAAACAACAAATATGAATGGCCAAAGAAGATTACTTTACTAATAGTTTGGCTATTTTGGCATATTTGTTGTTTATAAATCTAGTGTTTTATTTATTGTGTCATGCATTGTAAAGGGTCTAAAACCAGATGAAAATAAAATAATGAGCCAACGATTGGAGGAAAAAAAAATAAAGCATACAAATATAGCCGAAAATAATCTAGAAGCAGATTTGAGTGGAGTGGATATGCTCAATATACTCGGTGGAAGTGAATTTGGGTGAGTTGAAACTATTAAATTTAATTATAATTATAAAAAAATTCTATGACAGGTAGTGAGGACATGTAATGCATATTAATATTTATAAGAATTAATTGTATCCTATCTTTTGAGAGAAGAACCAAACCATATTATTTTCATGGCCTTTTAAGTACTATGTCTTCAATAATATTTTAAAATTTTGTGTGTGGTTCAATCACTATGCGTAAAGTTTTTATATTCTTTGTATTTTAATAATGCTAAAACACATTTTATTAATTTAGATATAGAGTAGTGGGACAAGCGATGGCAATGGAACATTCGTCACTCGGAGGAAGATCCTTTCAAATAGAGAAAGTTGTTTGGACCTTAGAAAAACCTGAATAAAGATTTACATAAATAAATATTTAATTTTTAAAAACAAAATTTATTGACAAACATTTAAAATAATACTATGTAACTAAGTAATTCAATAAATGGACTTGGACCTAAAATGTTACATCTATAAGAACCCATCATTCAATCTTATCTTCTTGAGTTTATCGGGATTACATTATATGCCTACAACGAAAAGATAACTAAATTAATTTAAAAGTTATGTGTGAATATATATATATATATATACTTTGAATATATTGAGAAAAAAAACATTAAAAATGTTTTAACTCACCATTGTAATCAAGGAAGAAATATTTCCAGGGATTTCTCTCATGGCTACAGCTCTTTGTAGATGTCCTGCAGTGAAAGCTCGAGTATCTTTTCCATTTCCCAGCCAATGTAGTTCGCTGGCTTGGTATATACTTGCTACTACAGCTCTACGCGCGTACCAGTCAATCTTGAAAAAGTAATTTGCGCATATCCAATCAAAACTGTTATGTCCATATCTCTGATATGATACTACAAGATCAAAATTGTAATATTTTGAGGAGCAAGCAAATTCAAGGTTTCTAAGCGTAATATCAGTCTCAGGTCCCCATCATTTTGTCTTTTGAAAATTTACTTAGTGCAACTAAATAACATGCTTTATGAACATAAAATTCAATAAAGGTTGTTATATAAATTTAATATTGAATACAAATAAGTTCAAAATAGTGGGATAAATGGGACAATGAAGATACTCATAAATTCAACTTTATTAGTGTTATTTAAAATAGTTTACTTTTACTCAGTATCAGAATTAATATATTATACTCCCAAGACACGGTCAAATCTGCTACAGCAAGAATCAGATTATTGACATATCAAATTAGAAAGTATTTTCCGATATAAAAAAATGCAGATTGAAATATACTAGTACCTAGTAATTTAAAATATTTAGTACTTACATTTACACTGCGATCACCGGCATAATAACATATATCATCAGCTAATGTAAGTAACGAAGTTGCCTGAGTGATAGCAACTTTTCCACACATTACTGTCGCCAAAGCATCTTTCCATGAAGATCTGAATAGATTGTGTTTGATAATATAGGTGAGAACAATTAATATAAATAGATTTTTTAGGTTAAGTATTATTAGTGGCTCCAAGAACTCCACTATAGTGTAAATTCACTCTTCAGGTAATTTCTGAAAATATTTCACAACAATGGGGGTGGTTTGTCTAACCACTCTCAATAAATGATCTTGCATTGAGAGATTACTAATAGATAAACAATTATATTATTGAAAAACAAATTTTTCTATCACAAATATATTCACTGGTTGGTATGTATTTTCAATTGACGAGTGAGCCAAATGATCAAATAGCATCCTCTCAGTTCTTAATCTAGATTACTGCATTGATACACAGACATGTACAAAGTAATATTAGTGAAATTATTTCAATAACAAAAACAATACTCACTTATGCGGTTGTATCATTTCAATTCGGTCGATGATTGCATTTTCAATGAATTTTGTTGGATTTTGAACTACATTTGGAGAATCAACTATCAGCTAAAATAATTCAAAATAGTTTTGAACAGAACATGTTAGATTAGCATTGATTTTGAAGTATCAATAAGTATTTTACCTTTTCCATTTGGCTGACCAATTTTTGGTTACACGAAAGAGTAAAGTGGTGCACTAGATGAGCGGCTCCATGGGGCAGGATGGTGTGCACTGTCGAGGCATACCCAGCGGCCTGCGCTCCACGGGCCAAAGCTTCCTTAGTCCATCCTTCGTCCCCTATAAACTCCAGAGAGGATTCCAATATCTTCTTTTTGATATTGTCAACATAGGCTTTGTCATCTTCGTGGGAAGTCTCATGTTGCCTATTTTCAGTTTCCTCTGTTTGTTTTGTTGAAAAGTACTTTCTTTGTACTAAAGCTGGTTGTAAGCATCTAATTCCTGGTTTAGTTGCATTGCCAGCTTAAAAATTAAAAATCTCAACTTATCACTACTGAAGGGTACTGGTACTTGGTGTTGCACTCTCATACGTAGAAACATTGAGATGTGCATATTATAAGTATCACATTAAGAAAATATTTTGTTTTGTTTTTGTTATTTGAAAATGTTTAAACAAAAATTTATGGATTAAAATGTTGACAACTGATAAAGATATAAAATTTAATTGAAATAATTTTGAATTTCATGTACAAGGTTCAGAATAATAAAAACTCTCTTTAGAATGAAACTGCATTTAATTATTTTAAGGAAGTGGGTGTTATTGAATTACAAAGCATATACATAATAAATACTTAATACAAATATGAGAAGTATTCATAGATTAGGATAATGAATTGATTCAGAGAACAGATAATTATGGATGCTGAACACCATTGATACATTCTTTTAGACGACAGAGGAGACTGTCTATTAGATGCAGAGCATTGAGAGCCGAGTTGATGACTTCCTTTTTATTTTGTGCAGGAAGCCTATCTAGAGCTGATCCAGCAATAGATACTGAAATCTGGGGACCTTGTTGACCTTTTTTACCTTCAGACAATTCTATAAGTTTGACTTCATAATGAGCACGAGACATTTCAATGCCTTCTCTTAGAGGACTGAAATAGTCCATTTCTAAGTTTTTAATAACATTCCACACACCAGTATCATTTTTCAAATCTCTCAAAGCTAAAAATCTCAAAAGGTTTAGTGCAGATATTATCAAGTCAGCCGATTCCACTAAGTCTGATTCAGATCCATGAGGTAAACGGCAAATCATTTGAATAACTTCTTGAAGTTTCTGTCCCTTAAACCATTGAAGTCGGTTTTCACTATCCTTGAGTGCGTCCATTACAGCCTCTTTATATAAAGTCACTATGTATCCTTGCATTCCTGAATGGTCCAATGTTGGCAATAAATTTGAAATGATCAAGTAGCGACCTTCATCATTAAACTTGAATATGTATTCCTTTAAGAGTACCACAGCTTGCTTTCGGAGTGTTTCTGTTGGACAGTAGACAGCAACAAAGGTCAGGCTTCGAACCAGAGCAGGATGCGTAGAGGAAGACAAAAGTCTCGCTGGCGAGGCAGAAGGAAGAAATCCGATAAGAGATCGAGCCAATCGAATTCCTTTATACTTTAACATGTTTTGTTCTTGAGAAAGTAAAAAGGTAGCAAGGCCTAAAGCCTCCTGACAAATGTATTCAGGAGAATAGACTCGAGGAAGCAGAGGGGCTTGCAGACGCTCTGTTAATAGTAAGTAATAAAGCACTCCCAAGCTCATAGGTGTAAGTTTTTCATCAAGCAAGAAAATATCATCAGGGGCATCTTCATAAACTCCATTATTCGAAGTATTCTTAACACTGGGATGACATTTTTTGTCAACATATTCCAAATATTTAAATATATTCGGATCTAATAAACATATATCCTTAAAAATATTCTGAGCGAGCATTCGGCTGTGGCTGTCTGCCTTATTATCCTGCTCTAAATCTAAAAGCGCAAGAGGTTTTCCCAACAAATCTATAAGAAAACAAATGAGAACATCTCTTGTGGGCGGTTTTGGGACTCTATTTTTGGTAGCTTCTTTTATAAAGTATTCATAAAATGTTGGTAGCTCTGAATAAATTTTAATTATTCGTCTAGCGTTGGTGTCACAATCTAATAGAAGTTTTTCACGATCAGTGAAGTCATGCTCTTCTGGGAGGGGGAGTTTCTCGAGATACGTATGGAGAGTGTTAAGGCACCACTCTAATGACCTGCCCCTTTTCTTGGAAAGACGTTTTAATACATTCTGTAAAGGCAGAAGGGTAGCGATGAACTGAGCATCATTTTTGGCTATTTCGGTTTGCTCAATCAACTCCAGAAGTACTTCTTCTGGATTAGCTTTGTCTGCAACCACTAAAAGGAGACGCTCACAGCACCTCTGTAGGGCTGGCCATGTAATAATGGTATCATCTTGCAATCGACTAATTAAGTGTGGAATTAGATCCCAGCAATTATCTTTAAGGGCAGCAGCATACTTATTATCATCGGGTAATTCTAGCGCCTCTTTGAACTTTCCGTTATCCAAGCACACGCGCACTGCATCTAATAGCTCTGTCGATAGAGCAGAAGGTGTATCCATTTTCCTGATATCAACCAAGTATTGGCTGTTCAAATGAATGATTATATTTAATATTTATGTTGAATCTTGATAGGCTTGTAGGCACAAATTATCTGAAAAATTATATTATTACAAAAAAACATTATCCTATTTTATGAAATACTTCAAATAGATAAATATTTTTAATGTATAAAAAAAAGGCTTTGATATAAAATAATATTATGATGTACTTAAATGAGTATTTAAAATAAATAGCTGTATACACGTACCACTACTGAGACATTGTGTTGGTATAGGTGTCATACATTAATGTCAATATTCAAATTTCGGTGCTGTTACAAAAGTAAAAATATAATATCTGGTGAAATGTTAATAAATTTGTCATGCTATATAATCCAATATTCAAGCAGAGTCAAAGGCAAAGTCAGCTTCGAAGTAACACCAAATAAGAAGTGAAATAACATAATTTAATGTGATGAAAAAATACGAATTTTCGACAAGATTGTTCTACTCTGTTTATATTCATATAGTGGCATTTAATTAAAACGATCAAACACCCCTAAAGATTGAGATGCGCGGTTAAATCATACCCTCTTAGTAAAATACGAATAAGATATCAAAATCAATCAAAATATTTCAAGGGCGTAAAACTTGCACAGCTCGTTAAAAAATAATTTTAAATATAAATATATTTAATTATATTAAGCAAACTTACTGATTGTGAGTATAACATGAAACAGAGACTTCATTCTCAGCTTTTTAACACAAACAATAGACCGAATTACTGCCGTACTAACGTTGGAGTTTAACCTTAAAATGTATCAGCGAGCACATATTTAGCATTCTGACAGCTTGCGTACCAAAGACAAGATTGGATGTCATAGGTTTTTTCCGATTGTAGATGACGCCTTTTTATGTTTTACCAATATTTATTTATTTAAAATACATTATTATTTATTTTATTTGAATAAATTTATATTATTATGACATCGACATTATTTTATAATATTTATATTCTAAACAGTGAATAGCATCTGTGCCATAGAGTAGCGTAAACACTCCCACCTATGTGATACCCCACTAGTAACATTACGATATTGTCAAAATACTGTCAAAATGCAAGAATACATGACTAGTTCTCTATTGGGAGGGTGCTTGAGATTTGTAATTGATGAGATATCATATTTATAATAGAATGTACTCTAAACAAGGGTTTTATTGCAATAAATAAGTCTATGTTTTTATTTTACGATTTCTTATGATAAAAATGTCCACTAAATCACAGCTCAATAATGACTGGAACGGTTGGTTACTAACATTTTTAAAAACTTAATATTGTGTTATTATTTGCCTACACAAAGTTTTGTTTATAAGTGGCTTTTGAAAAGTATTTTAATCCGAAAATTATCTCTGATATTATTCTAATACTTTTTTATGCATTTTACAGATAGTCTTTCAAATTTACTTGGGAAGAATATTAAGATATTTTTCAAAACATTGGTACGTTTGGAGACCAGAGGAGATAAGACTAAAACAGAAAATAGAGTACTGGTAAGACTGTTTTATGTAACCGATGCTTGATTTTATAGGTATATTATTTATTTGTGATTTTCCTGTTTTACTAAACTGGCCATCACTTTATAGGTATTTTGCTCTAGTCGACTGTTCGTTCTTACCGTTAAAGTTCCTGCAAGGGTAAGCTATAAGAATACTTTAGTTAATATTTATATATGAACACAGTAAGTTTTTTTTTACTATTGTTGGTTTATATTGATTACAGGTAGAAGCGCATTATCATTATTTGGAAATAGAAGCGCTCGAAAGCCGCCAACCTAATCACCTTTGCTTTGTATTTGATACTGAAGCCAAACCTCTATCTCTATTAATCGGTATGCTGTTACTTCAAAATACATATTTAAAAATACCAATACGTGTTATTTGATTCTAAACTATGGTATTTATTAGTGCTATGTGATATGACAGGTCAATATTAATTGTCAATTAATTAGTATATATCTATACTTATTCCATTAGCACTTGATGCCTTTCACCATTTTGCTTATTTAATATGTTTTTACCCATCAGGGGATGAGGCAGAAGGAGGAGCTCGTGTGATTGGGGCTGTGTGTGCATTAGCAGGCGTGCTGGCTCGTCTGTGCCCAGGAGCTGCTCTTGGACACATTATTCCCAAAGTAAGTATTTCGCAAAAAAAAATATATGTGTTTGCTCACTAATTAACAAATATATTGAACAAAGTGGATTGCAAATTTGTTATATTTTCTCACTCAACACTGCTTACCAATATATTAATATGGTTTGTGCAGGTATCCGTGCCAGGAGCCCTAGAGGCTGCGGAGAGAGGTTTGGGAGCTGCGGTAGCAGCTGGGGGACCTTGCGGTGGATTCTCAGCGCAGTATGCAGCTGCCTGTGACCTCTTGCAAGTGCCGTTTAGGTAATGAAATGACTATGATAAATGTGTGAGTGGCAATGCTGCTTAATTTTGCATCAGAGATATTTATGAATTTTATTATTTTTTCTATTGTTATTAATTATGCCTTTTATCTATTATTTATTTTACAGTACTGTTTGTGTTATTTCAAAGTGACTAGTAATATTTTCACCTGCTTAGATCTCAGCAACCTAGACTTGACATTCAACTTTATTACTTAATTTCAGAGAGGATGTTGCGTGGGACATTGATACTATGTACAACACGCATAATCAGCACATTCTGATGTTGAGAGATTTTGAACACTTGGATCCAAAGTGAGTGCAACCTTAATTATTATTTGCTCTAATTTTTAAACATTGTAATTAATCTAATTTTTAATATTACAACTTACATGAAAAAATATTTTTTAGAGAAATAAACGCTTTGGTGTGTGCCCTCCAATACAATCGCTGGTTCCGAGGTGTGTGGGGTGCCGGGGAGACAGGCGGAGCTCCTAGTGTACTGGGTGGGGCTTTGCGGCGTGGAGGCCTGCGTGAGCTGCACTGGCCGCGAGGAGCACTCCGTCATGATGCTGCTGCCCGTCTTGCACCTTCCATTGCTGCCGCTGCTGCTCTGCACACACTTGACCTTACGGACAATCCTATTGAAGACAAAGGTCCGCTTTTTTACTGTACAGTTCAAATATAGTCAAACCTGATTCTGGCTCATTGACTTATAGAACTTCAGGTTGTGTGTACTCACTTTTCAGTTGTATATTTCTTGAGCAACATGAAGTTACCACCCACTACACCGATATCCACATTTTTTATGGATGTGTTTTTATTAGCGAACAATGCTCTCTTTACATCAATGTGATAATTTTAGTATTATTATTATTATAAATGCATCATCATAATACATTTTAATTGTAATTTCATATTGGAAATACAGGAATGATCGAATTGCTTTAGAAAAACTTGAAGTTGAATAGAAAGTTTTTATATCTGGTTCTGCATAATACAATATATTTAGTCATTTCATTATTTATATATTGTGCTTTTCTGTACTAATAGGTAGTTTTGTTTCAGGAGCAATAAGCATAATAAATGCTCTGGCTAGTAATGAGGCGGGCTTGAGGCACTTGTGCTTGTCTCGGTGTAGCATCACAGGGAAGGCAGCCAACAGCTTGGGTTCGATGCTCTGTGATAACATGAACAATCTCGACACGCTGACTCACCTCGACCTCTCCAACAATAATCTCAAGGATGACATACATGTAAGTCATATTTCGGTTTTTACTTTGTGGTTTTATTTTTTCCATCGCCTAATTCATTCCTTTTGCCTCATTGATTGGTCATGAAGTATTTCATTATATTTTGTGGTTAACACATTAAAGACTAGAGCCAATACTGGTATATTGTCCAACTATATATAAAAATCTCTTGTGTTTATTGTACCATACATTTTACCGTATTTTCAAAAATCCTGGTTTTTATTAAATGAGGTGAATTAATATGATTTTTTTTAAAAAAGTATTTAGCACAAATAATCTGTATCAATTTAAACTCTTCTGACAATTGATTAATTTGATTCTCTCCTTTTCCAGGATTTATGCAATTTTTTGGCTCAGCCAAATGTTCTTGCCCATCTGAATTTAGCAAATACTGATATCACTTTAGAAAATGTAAGTGCACTATTAATAAAACAAGTAATACAGTTATCATAATTATTATTACTATCCATCATGTAAGTCTGCCTATTTTTTTAAAATTGATTCACATCACATCAGTTTGACTTGGTAGAGGATGATCTTTACTGACAAAACATGTGAGGCTGTAAATGATTTATTTTTAGTAATTATAGTTAATAATTGAACATTTTAATATTTTTCGTAGTATACACTTTTTTATATCTATGTTATGGATTAGTCAATCAGATGCGTATTTATTACCCATTACGGGCTTATTATATTTACTGATATGATTAGGCACATTAGTTCATATATAGAAGAAGATCATCGTGTTTGTGTGGGATCCCACACAAATCACGATGATATTTTTCTGAGAGTTTCTTTAAATCATCTTCTATATATGAACTAATGTGCCTAATCATATTAGTAGTATACACTAGTCAAAAAATGCCTGATTTCTGAAAGGCTGGTCAATAAAAACAGATATTTATTAGAAGTTAAATACTTTACACAGACCGCATTAAGTGATACTTCAAGCTGTCTTCAATTTAAGTAAAACTATTTTGATCAAATTCAAATTGATACAAATGTGTTAACTGTTTCATCATGTTGTTAGTTATTTGGCGCTCTCTTGCGGGGCTGTGGTGCTCGTTTGCGATGGTTGTCTCTGGCCGGAAATCCCTGGAGTGCTCGTCGTGCCACTCGAGACCCGCCACCTTCTCTGCGACAGTTTTTTACAGCCTGCCTCGCTCTTGATCATTTGGACTTCTCGCATTGCCGGCTTCCACAAGATGCCCTCAAGTGATTATATTTTTGGGTTATAAATTTAAAATAAGGCTGCTTAATATTGACTAGGATATTATTTGATGTTTTATAATTTTTGACTATTAAATTGCCTTTTTTTAAACATTTTCTACTGCTTGACTAATGTTCAATTGAGTTAATTGATTTCCATCAGAAAATCCAACTAAAAACACTTGATCGTTGAAGGAAATGTTTTGAAAACATAATACATATCAGATATGCGCTGATGGGCTACTCAGTACCACAAAAATCTCTAAACACATTTAGTACCTGATAACTTGATGTTATTTTTGTAGAAAAAAATCTTGAATATCCATTTTCATTCATTATTAATGTCTGGTAAAGTAATTTTGTCACCGTGTTGTATTTGTGTAGGAATGTGCTACTAGGACTTGCATGCAATGAAGCGGCAGTTGGACTACACTTGTCTCTGCGCGGAGCCCTGGGGACCGGAGGCCCTCTGGTTTTGGAAGCGTGCTTGCCAGGCGTGCGGTGTCTCACTCATCTTGACCTTTCTGATAATTGTAAGACTTTTTTATGGGCTGTTGCAAAGATTGTATGTTATGAAAAGATGATAATATTCATAAAAATTTCTTCATTTTCTTACTTTCTTCTCATTTTTTTTTGTTAAATTATTGTCTCTGCAGGCGTAGAAGGAGAGCTGGCAGGCGTGATGTCGGCAGCAGGTCGTAGTCGTTCCTTGCGGGGGCTCGTGGTGGCACGCTTGCAGGGGCGGAGGCAGCTTGCCGCTCCACTTGTGCAGGTGAATGAAAAGTTATAACAGTTTCAAAATATTGGGTTATGTTTGTTTTTATCTCAAAACATACACTTCATCATATTTTGTATGGTTTTAGGCACTGGTGGAAGTTTTGCAAGATCCTGATTCAGTTTTGACATCTTTAGATATAAGTGACTGCAAATTAAAGGTTTGATAAAAAGCGTAATTTTATTAAATTAAGAGTACCTTTTTTTGAACTCTGGTTGGAGATTTCAGTGAATTTTTGAATTTCTACTTTATTTTGAACGTCTTATATAACAGAATGGGTTTTTTTAGAGTACCTTGTTACCGTTGCTGGGGGCCCTTGGAGGAGCACGAGGATTGACAGGCCTGGATGTGGCTGGTAACGGCCTGGGAGACGCTGGGGCTCGCTTACTAGCCCGAGCATTGCGCCTCAACACCTCACTACGCTACCTCAGCCTCGACAGGAACCATCTCACCCACAAAGGTAAAGTTCCACTTATTTACCACCAGAAAAAATTGATTGTGAATACAACTATAATATAACTATGTATTCAATAACAATAGTTTTGGCTAATGATCACGGATCTTCTAGGGGTGGGAGAGTTAGCGCAAGCCATGCAGTACAACCGTGCTCTGCAGAAGGTGGGCTTCCCTGCTGCTGACGTGCTGGGTGGAGGCAAGGCTGCTTTGGAACGCATCGAGCCACTCTGGAAGCAGATGGAAGACCATCTTCTGCGAAACGCTTCAGCTGATATTCTCTCTCCAGGGTGAGTGTATGCAATACAGGAATGCACAGAAAATATCATAGCTTCATATATATAAGAAAATATATTTTGAAAATTTATTATTCCAAATTAAGTGAATAAAGAAATATTTGTAAAACTTGCAAAGAGTATAATTATATTCTTGAATCAAATGGTTATATTTATTTTTTTCTTTTAAAAATAAAGTTTCATGTTATTTATTTATTTATTAACTTAGGTTTATTTGGACAGTTTTTTTCATCCATTCTGTACAAAATATTTAATCTATCCATATATATGAAAATATTTATTTCGATGAAATATTATTTTTGCAGGGAGGCAATAGAAGAAGAAGACTGCCAGCGCTGTGTGCTTCCACCATCTCCTCTTCCAAGACTCCTGGATTCGGCCACTGATCTTCTACAGAGTGGTATAATACATCACCTTCAGGTAATGTCTTGAATTTAACTTTGATCATATTTATTATGTCAAAACATATTTCTGTTTTCTGTCATTTCTGCCGATGTACATGAGGATGGATTAATGCTTGACATAGGCGTGTGCAGAGGCCGCAGCTGAGCAGGCTGGAGGGACACGTGGAGGAAGTGCAGCTGCTCTCCGGCGTGCAGCTCCTCCACGCAACGTGCTGCAAAGAGCTCTTGCGCGTGCTCTCTACCCTCTTGCTACGCACCTCAAGTTAGTATCATATATTACATTTTGGAATCCAACATGTAACCTTATTCTTAGCAGAAAGATTGATCAAATCGTACATGTTGTGATGCATTTGTTTGTGCATTTGTTGGAATATATTGAATACCAAATAATTCAATATCAAAAAGCACATAAGAAAATAAAGTACACATACCTATTTATAGATAAGGCATATTGCAAATAGTTCATGAAATAATTCATTTTTCAATATATCTAATTGAGATTGTTGTCTTTACAATAAGGTTACTATAACTTTTTTAAAGTGAGGCGTGTCGGGCCGTGGTGCGTTCCGTATATGAAGACGGAGAAGAGGCAGGTGATGGAGACGGAGCGGGGTCAGGAGCGGGAGCAGGGGGCATGCCACGGAGACTGCGAGCTGCTCCGCTACCACCTCCCCCTGTGCCTGCACATGCTCACACTGCAGTGAGTGCCCTATACCTACTTATATTTATAAATAATTGTATATTCAGTTTTTTTCACTTTTATTTGAGCTTTGAATAGATGAATAAACAAAGTCATTTAATTTTTACTGGATGTTTCAATAATACTGACTTATTTCTTATAAATGCTAACCTAACAGTTGGATTATCTAAATCTGGTAAGTGTTGTTCTCATAGTTTTTTAAATCAAAATTATTTCCTAATTATAATGATAAAAGTGCCGTTGTATTTTGTCGTCACTTTGAGTTTATTAAAATTATTTGCATTACTAGTTTCGACCCAATACACTGGGTCATCATCAAATGCATCAGTTTAGTTATGCATCTGATGATGACCCAGTGTATTGGTTCGAAACTAGTAATGCAAATAATTTTAATAAACTCAAAGTGAAGACAAAATACAAAGGTACTTTTATCATTATAATAATGGATCTTCACGAATCAAATGCCTTGTCCCTCAACAAGATTATTTCCTAATGATGCACACTTTGCATTTGTTTTACAAAACCATATCAACATAATGTGTCTAATGTGTAAGGCGACACCACTGGGGGGTCGTCGAGTGTCAGAAGCAGGAGCCGGAGGCCCCGGGACAGAACGTCCCCAGTCAGCAGCGGGAGCTCCTGCAGGGCGTCACTCACCCGACAGTCTGGCCGACTTGCCCTCCAACCACTGCCAGCTTAGCCACCTTGTAAAGGGTGAGCTGAACACTTCCCTTGCCTCGTCTCCCTAGTAATTAGCTTGGACTAAAATTGTTGGTTTTATTTAGGTCGACCCCGACGTGCCAAGACCAGAGCTCCCAGCCGGCCTGTTCCCGATCCACACACCCATCGGACTGCTGACGGTAACTGAGCCTTTCTGTAGTCTAATTGATTTTAGATATTTTAAAATTTAAACTTACAAATTATTGTAACCTCAGAAGCAAACATTTCTCATTTGGAGCACTTCCAAGTTTAGATATAAAGAAATTAATATTTTAATAATAATACTATCCACTTTCTACCTTTAACTTTCCAATCCTACCCCCAGATATTTTGAAAAATATTTTTACATGTCCTTTAATGTAAGTATGAGTGTTTGCCTTCAAAATTACCGTAAATTCTGAGTTATTATTATAAACTCGTGTACAAAACATGCATGTATCAATAATTTTTTTGCAGGTGTGGAAGTTTTCTGGCGTGGGCGCTCATCACCGTCATCACCACATTCAGCTCGATCGTCTCCTACGTCACCTACATCGCCTGCTTCTCTAACTCTACATAATGATGATACTATGTAAGTATCATGAATATTTATTATAACTAGGACATGACAACATAATGTTCAATGTTCATCGAGTATAGCGTACAAACAGGAAAATGTATGTGCAATCATTCAATATCTTTCAGAGCATATTATCCTGTGAACGTCATGTTCAGTGTGTTGAACCGTACGCCTTCAATTTACATACATTAACTGTCTAAGTTTTGAACAGATTTTTTAAACTATTATACGCTGTGTCTTAAAATTCAAGATATTCACATCTAGACTAGAAAAAGTTTAAACTGCTTTTTTGATATTTAATTAAACTAAATTGACTTGAGATACAATCGACGTATTGACAAAGGAGAATCACCCACATGCATGTTTTTGATTGAATAAAATTTGATTATGATTACAAAAAAATTATTGGAGTTCTTGAACTTTCTACTAAATATACTTTTTTTTATAATTAACAAATTTTGTTAACTTCATACATAGACATCCTTTCTTTAATAATGATTTAATATTCAGGTATAGCCTCACATCTGGTGAAAGCACTCCAGTGGCACTGGATGAGCGCTCAGGTATGAACCGTCACTCTCTAACTTCAAATGCTATTAAGAAATGGTGATTGGCAATGTGTTTTTGTTACATCGTGAATATTACTGTGACAGAAGCGGACACGGGACGTGCACGGTCCACTGAAAGTCCTCCACCAACTAATGCTGCCACTCCATCCCCCGCTAACGCCACCACTCCTCATAGTAAGCTAATCTTTTTGTAGTTTTGTTTAATTTTCAATATGTCAATACCTAAACTGTCAATCATTTAGCTCTATGCTTGTAAATTGGACTATGATATTGGCATTGAAGCAATTTTTTTAGAAATAATAAAATAAATGCAGGTTAGAATTTGATATTTATTGGGAACTTATTTAAAATTTTATTTATTTTATAAACCTATTTTGTTTTAGCTGATGAAGAAAAACCAGTGACTAATAATCATAAAGTAGCAAATGACACGTCTCCGTGTACAACAGGTAAATTTAAACAATTGATGTTATAGTAGTTTTTTATATTGTAATTTATTTGAAATTGAAGCTCAATTTTTTTTCCATTATTTATCAGAAGGTGTTGAAAGCTGTGTTGGTGGAAGTATTGTGGGCATCTCCCCAGCTGCACTTACAGGTACTATATATTTATATGTACATTATTTTTATGCTAAATTTAAGAAATATTATACTTATAATGCTTTTTCATAAGTAAATTAATAATATTACTAACCTCTCTTCTAGGATCCATGCGCAAAGAAGCTCCTCTCGCAGTTGGTGAGTTGTTACAAAGTTCATGTAAAAAGTGTTTGCTAGCCTGTGAAGCATTTTGAATTGGTCGTTTTGTTTCTTTCAGAAGAGCCTACGTAAGCTGCCAGCAGAGAGCTCAATAATAAAGAGAATTAAAACTTTGACTGCTCAGACTTGTTCACATTGAAGAAGTTGTCAGCAGTTTTTCTGCGGCCAAGCCGAGCTGATAATCAAGCTCTTCTAATTCGAACAATCAACATAACTCTACAAGGAAACTGAACGTCACCTCGGAGTCTTTCTTTAGATATTGTTATAAACTAATCAATATGGTAAATTGTAGTTATTTGTATACAATCTACAGTTTGTGTGCAATGTCTTAGAAGTAAGGAATCTAATTTTGATAATATCTCAGTTACCAAACATTTCCTTGAGATATAAGTTTTACATCTTTGACTGAATTTAGAGATATGTAGACACACTTTTTAGATGTTTTTATTTAATTGTGTCATTGCCCTTTTTATAAAAAGTACACATGTTAATTTTATTCACATTATGATATATCGATCGGAGTGAGTTGCCAAATACCGAGAGATGTCGTGTCGGTGCGTGAGCTGGCAGGAAATAATTCTAGCTCGAGTCAATTAGGTACTATTATTCTTATAATACTATTGTGATAATTATTTTCTTTATGGTTCTCAAAGTATCAAATATTGTATGTAAGTACTCTTCTATTCAGCCAATAGTCCTAAAGAACAAGTACATTTTAAGGAATTGAGTTCGATACTTTATTTTTGATGGATTGTGATCGATTCATTTATGAAATTGATGATTTATTTATTATCAGTAAATCATTTTTAGTTTTAAATTGTTGTTTCCAAATTAAAAAAAGGTGTGCAATCGCAGAATGAGGTCAACAGGATAAAGCATTCCATAAGTTAGGCCTAAAAAAATTCCAACAATTTTCAGATAACTGACTATGTAGAATGATGAACTAAATTTAATTTGTAGTTTAATCTATATTCTGACTGTATTTTATATTTATTTTAAAAAATTAGATGATCGTCTCCTCAGAGACTAATTTGGTCACAATAATATATTCCGTAACATTCCAAGCTTTTTTACACATCTTTTGCACTTAATAATGTACTTTTACAATAATATTTAAATATTATAAGTCTACTAAAACTAACAATAGTGATTGAAGTGCATAATATTTTTTTTTAAATACAGTTTTATGTCTTTTCATTATTATTGTATATTGTAATACAAATTTTTATATCAATATTTTTTTTGTTTTTCATGAAAATGCCCCACAAGAAACTGATGATTAAGTACATACTATTATTTTATATATAAAAAAACACATTCCTAACTAAAAAAGAACCATAAAAGTGACTTCAATGCGTATGTAAAGCGAATGTGTATGCAAAGTGAATGTCTGACACCGATCCATGGAAAAATTAATAGATGGAACACAATACCAGCCTCTCCACTGCCCATTGACCTCCATGGCTCGGCAGACATTTCCCGAAGTAAACTAAAAATATATTTTAAAACTCCTACTCAATGGACTGACCTCCAACTGCTTAAGAATCAACCACAGACGAGCCTCAAGCACAGGGTCATTCCACAAACTACATTTGTTCTCAACAGCAGTTCTGCCTCATTAGAAATATGTAAATAATTGGTTTCTACTTTAAATTAATTTGACATTTCTAAAAAATAAGTCTTTCGAAGCAAACAAAAAAAGCAAAATACTTTTTTCGTTGGTATGAGCAGAGCACATAATAATTCTATGAAAGTGGCAAGTTGTCCGGTCAAGCAATAATAGTTTATCGATATCAAAAGTTGTAGAATTGTGATATAATGCATGAATGGTACACTGCCGACGAGTGAGGTTGCCTTTATTCCCTCGCAGTAGAGAATTATTGCATTTTATATTTCACAGGGCTTAAATTTTTAGGACCATTCTTTCCAATTACTCGATTCCACTCTACTATTAATAAGTAAGGACTGGATGCCAAAATTAGTCACACTATCGTGTCTTATGTATGAGACTCAAATAAATAAAAATAGTCGATGCAAACTTTCAATTGATTATTATTTCTTCTCCTAATTCCTCAATATATTGATTACTGCTGCAACAATATTTGGCAGTACTTGTTTTGTATTCACTGGTGAGGTGCAACAGAGGCATGCAGTATGGTAATAAAGACTGATGAGGGATATGGTTTCCTTTTGTTCCGAGAATTTTAAGGAATGGATAAGGGATCCAAAGTTAGTCTGTCAATAACTTCTTACACATGCCCATTGAACCAATAAACACAAATACAAAACATCCAAAAGATAATTTTTTGGAGAATATTTTAAATAGATACTTTTGACCATTCAGGACTCATTTTCTCATTCAAAAGATTAATGTCAATTCTTTGAATGCCACTATGACAAAGGACTGTGGTCCCAGTTGTTTCCATCAAAATCAAGTATTTTTTTAAGGATCTCAGCTTATCCAAGAGGTTAGTGGCCTGATTCCTAGTGTATCAAAAAACCTCACTGGCAGATCTGGTCGCACAAAAAAGTGGTAATCTAGCTAAATTGTTGAATATTCAATAGATTTGAGTTTAAGACTCATACAGGCTTATCTTCAAGCACACACCGAGTGACAATAAGCTCTTAGATAACTCACAACGAGCCTGAACGGTCAGATTTCCATGGCAGCTAAGTTCAACACATATTAATTTTTGGACATTGAAATGTACAAATAATATATTTGGTTCATGTCATCATTTTATTATAAAAAAACCTTAAGTAAATTACAATGTCAAAATAAGCTTAAAAACCTATTTTCTTAATAGCATAAACCAATCAACAATAACTAATAAGGTTTGAGTTATATAAACATAATCAAGTGTAGTACTACGAGTGTCTATCATCAACTCGGCTTAACCTAATAAAGCTTGTATGCAATCTGTTTTCATAATTGGTCGGTTGGTTAATTATTTAATTTTTAGTTTACTTGATTATGCTAAGCTTTTCATTGCATATTATCACAGATTCAATTTGTATATTTCTTGACAGAGATTAATGAATTTGTCAATGTTTCTTTCCCATGCTACAAAATGTGCATCATAAGGTAAAATAACCTATTAGAATTTAAGTTGTAAAATATAAAATATTTCCAAGACCGAGTTGAGAATAGGCTGATACAATTTAAAGTACACTTAACATAAATTACTAATAATACCACTTTATATACATAAAAAAATATTGTGCACTTAGTTTAGAAAGCGTATCTGGTTCTTATGTCTTCAAGTTTTTTGGAAACTTCAGCAGGTGTTCTCTCCAGGTCACCGGAAATAGCTTTTTGTTTTCCAGTGTCCAAAGAGTTGAACTGCTCGCACAGATCTCCATCTATCACATTCTGAAAAGGAAGAAAAACAATTCAATACTGTTGGGTTATCTTGGGTAGCACCAATAACCATTATGTCTAAAAATGTAAGTTTCACTAACTAAGAAGTAGCATAATTATAAATGTAACTTCAACTCTCGAGGAAACTTATGTAAGAAACCTTTGAAATGTTATATTTATCAGAACGATAAATAATACAAAAAGGTGTGCAAACATTTTTCTGCCACAAGTTTAACGCTAACACATTCAGAATGAACGGGTTTGCTGACTACCCCGTGGCACAGAATAATGTATAAATAAAGACCACAAACCTTGACTGGATAATAGTAACTTCGGAATGATAGGTGGTCACGCCCACACAGCGGAGGGTTTTCACTACGCATGTGCATCTCTAAGTGCTGGAAAAAGTCGTGGTCCTCTCGCGATGTAAAAGGAAGGAGCACACCTAGGGCTCCACTTAATGTGGCATAAAGCAGAGCTTCTGAGCCCCCAGGGATTAGGGTTGCTCGCTGCAGCCATGTTACTGTCTCCCCAACATGGAATATGGCTACAGTCTCAGTCTTCTGGGAGGCTCCGTTTAAAAGTCCTTAAAAAAATATCAAATACTGAATAATTGTGAAACACACTATTGTAAGCTTAATGTAGATTGTAAGCTTCAGATGGATTACTAATCACATTGATCATAAGTCTAGCATGTATAAAAAAAGATCATCATGAAATATCATGTAACACTTAAGTTGAATACTAATAATAATTATCACTCACCTCGATCCCATAGAGCTTTGTTTCCAGTAGGGTCTTCATCCACATCATCCGAGACAGAAGAGGGTAACCTCATCACAGCTACATTGCCAAATTTGTCAGCGCAGGCTACTGTGTCATAGTCCAGAATACAGGTATTGGTTATCCATCTGTAGGAAAAAAAATACCATAATTACGATTTTGTCTCACATCATCTTTACATTATCAAAGTGGGGTGCTCAGAACTGCAGGGGTATCATCAAGAAGACTTCTGCTTATAGTGTAAATTTATCATCATTGAAGGATATGCTCATAATAAATTGAAAGAAAAGTTCATTACCTGGGATGGGTGTCGTCTGCAAAAATAATGAGTTGGTTCTCTCTCTTTTTATACCGAACGCAGTAAACACTCTCCTGCACATCGGATATGTATATACGCTGTCCAATGGATTGTATGTCCACAATGAGGTTGGGTACATGACGATTTTCACATTTTCGAAGAAGTTTACGGCGCCCAAGGTCATAAAGGCGAAGCGTGCGACCCACACCAGCCAAGAGTCGTCCACCAAAGCTCGCTAGTGCGCCGACAGGTCCATCTACTGGTGTTCGATGAACAAGTTCCAGTCCTGTCGAGGTCATGCGATACACATCCAGGAAACCACGTGAGCATGAGCGCGGTGACAAGTGCAGGTCAATGGAGCCCCCGGCTACTAGATGAGGAGTGGGTGTATCGCCTCGTGGAGCCCAACGTGCCAAGCAAACAGCAGCGATGGCCTCATTTTGGGCAGCAGGCACTTTCTGAAGAGTGTTTCCTGCTCCTACATCCACCACACGCAATTGTGACGCCCACATGCCTGCGCCAGCCTTGGGTGATGAAAAAATATTTTCTGGGAGAACATCCTGGATGAAGGCATCCGCCATTTCAGCAGCAAGCTGCTGCTCCTCTGCACTGGCACCTGCCGCTTCACGCATTTCCTGTGCCATCTGCAACCTACAAAAGAACCATTTTGGATTTAGGAATTTATCATAACTCCAACATTTAAAAAATATATAAAGTAATTTCAGAACTGCAGGGGTTATCGTCACGTCGACTCAGAATGGTTTTGAGTGTGATGTTTTTTGTCATCATTGAATGTGAAGTTTTTGGTTTGAAATTTGGCATAGGGAATATGACTTTTTCAATTACCTTCTCTGTTTTTTGGTTTCTTCTGTATAGGCATTATGCTCACTCTCAGCGATGATAATGTGGTTGGTCTCGGGGTTGATGACAAATCTTCTGGGTGTGTAATCCAGGGGAATAGATATCTGGTTGAAAACTGCACCGAGTTTTTCTAGAGCTAAAATCCTTAACGTATTTGTTGATATAGCTACGATTCCCTCAGCACATTGTTCTGAAAATAAAATATAGATTTTTACAGAGTGCTACAAATGAAGATTAAAATGAAAGCTTGATATGGATAATGTCTCCTTTTCTGGTATCTGGATTGAAATATTTCTAAACAGAGTAAAGAAAGGACAGTTTTCTTTCCGAGTACCTTTAGCACCAATGCTACCATTTTTTGATAAATCAGTGACTCTAGGCTCGACCTAACATGATAAACATTGAACAAAATAAAATAGCCTGTTGTTACCTGAACTAAATCCAGATGCATACTCGAGGCACTCGTATGACAAAGGAGTAAGATGGAATCGATTTTGGTGGTAATAACTCAGCCAAGTTCTGGAAGACATGGCTAGAACTGCTTCATTTCCCTGCATCCGAATTCGGAAAAGTTTAACAGGTCGAGATCCTAAATACCTAAAGAAAAAATAAATAAACAATTATTAAAACACAAAAACTACTATTACAACTCCTATATTATACGGGTAGGGCTGGCCAATGACGTACCTTGTGCGAGTGTCAGCAAGATCTCCAGTGATAGGGTCCAATGTAGTTCTCAATAAGACACCATTAGATAATCCAATATTAAGATGCAATGCTGGCTTAGAGCCAGTTTCCATTGGCTGCTCTACAATGCAAAGAGATTCAGCTCCTGCAGGCAAGGCTTGCATGGAGCGCGGAGACAAGCAGTCCTGGAATCCAAATTTTTTGTTAATTTACCTGTATATTGATAACAGTTAATTTTAAAATTTAAGATTAGGTGTCATCAGAAAAATTGAATAACGCTATATGGATTTGTAATCACATTAGTTCAGTGGTGTCCTTGTTTCATCATGAACAAAATAATGTTAAGTATTTGAAGTATTACAAGATTAGTCTCTCACCGTGGGATCAAGAGATATGATGCGAACAGTGTTGTCGCTGAGTCCCACACCCAGGAACCATGCTCGCTGCTCCCCCGGGGTTATGGAGCCCAAGGCCATGCAACATACTTCTGATGATAGCTTCTTGCGTTCTGTGTACTCATTAAGCTGCCCTGTCTGAATTAAATAAAGCATTATATACCTTTGTATTGATCAACTGCTTAAATAGTGATAATATTAATAAGAGCCAAGGAAAATTATTCACCGTATCCATTTCAAAATAGACCAACTCTCCCCCAGTGAGAGCTATCACCACTTGCTTCTGATTAACAGCACACTTGACAATAGTTTTCTTTCCAGGAGCCTTCCATTCGGTGACTCTCTTGTCAGCGCGAATATGTCGAATCCCATCTGGATACACCTGCACCAGGGCATCACCGCCTAGAGCGTGACAGCTGAGCGTAGGAGTTGTTCCTAGGAATCCGCTGTCTGTGACTTCTTCCACAGTTTCTCCGATGGAAAGCACGAGGGTGGCGTTAACAAATGACACGATGATGTACGCATCGTACTCCTCTGCAAACACAAAAAATAACATTCCAAAATGAAGGAAGATTTAGGGATGCCTGGAAAATCGAGCAACCAGTACCCGAGAAGTCAATACTGTTATTACAATTTGAGTCCACTGGGCGTCTTTCCGGAATGGATAGAACGTATTGGTTTGTGAATTTAGGAGTTTTGGAGTAGCGGCCGGAGCCTCTGGACGCTGGCCTACCTGAGGATTCAGCTGCCAACTCCCGCGACGGCGGCCCAGTCTGAAAATAAAAACCACTGGTGTTTGATATTTGTCCAACAACCAGGGTTTCATTAATATTTGTTTTTGAAGAAGTTACGTTCTATCTGATTTGCAATTGTGCAATTTGTTACAGTTTCCTATCAAATACTCCCACAGCGAAGAAATTGGATCTGTGGTGTCTATGTTACATTAAATGGGAAATAACAGACATCCAATTCAGCAGCACATTATTCTTCAAATGTAATAGATGCAGTATGAACAATATTCATAGTATCTACTAGGTGGATTGAATGCTTGATTATTATTAGCAGCAGAATATTAATACTGACCGTCCTTATTACGTCGGACAGTCCAAACGGCATTGGGGTTGCCGGGCAACTCAGAAACAGCCATTTCGGTGACCTCGAGACCGTGGCGTAGAACTCGAAGTGACGAACGTGCCCCACGCCCACAAGACAGGTAGACTTGTGGTGTATCTTCTCCAGCTAAGTCTGCCACTTGACAAGCTAAAATATGAAAGAAAAAACCGTATTATCTCCATTCATAACATTGCTGAAATTATAAAGAGAGTAGAGTACTCATTGAGGTCAAAAATATCACTGTCAGTCAACAACACGGACCATTGGTATAATCATTGTATAATAAATTTGAAAATATTTCAAACAAAATAAGTACCTAAAATGGGAGAAAGAGAGTCCATTTCATCAACTAGGACCAAGTTTCTCAGAGGTCTCGGGGCAAAGAAGAATGTGTCTCCTTCTTCTAAAGGCATGGCAGAACTAAACTCAGGTTCATCATCTTCATCTCCCAAGTGTGCAATTTGGTAAAGATAGCTGAAAATATTCACAACAGATTAGTATTGGCATTAAGTGGATATTTCGGATTGATTAATTTGATAGTAAAAGTGTATTTCTCACATCAGTGTGTTAAAATCCCATTTGAATTGAGATCTACCTTGGTTCAGAGAAAGTATTATATTGCATAGTTCAATTGGTATCACGTGACCGCATTATACTGGGCTAGTGATTTATAAACATGCTTACGATCAAAAACAAAAAAATTTGAGTAACTCACTGATTTCCAAACTCTGAAGCCACATACAGGAAACCAGTCTTCAGAACACACATCGCTGTAGCCACAGGAACTGTGTCAAAGTATTTGAGCTTTATTTCAGTTACAACATCTTCATCAGTCTCAATTGTCACCTTGAATATATCACCCTGAAGCAGAAACATGCAATTTAATACAACATTCTTATTTACCAATTAATAAAACATATATATATAAATTTAAAAAAAAAAAGTTTACCTGTTCAGTTTGCGCCAAGAAGAAGAACATGGACTTAGTCTTGTGCGTAGCTGAACACACGAAAATCATTCCCCGTTCGGGGTCATCCAGGTCATTTCTACGTCGAGGGATAGGACAACGAATGTCATGTTGATCACCTAAATTTTTGTATGTGAGATAATTCTCCGAGCAGATGAGTACTCCAGACGGCCCATCATTGCCTCCGGGGACAGTCACCAGGAAGTTGGCGTGCTCTTCCAGAGGTTCTGAATACTTGCGGACCACATGATTGAGACCGAGATCAAGCTCATAGAATGTGAGAGTCTGTTGAGTTTTTTGGGCAGCTTCTCCTGAAGGATCAGCGTCAGCCTCTTCATGGTCGATTTCTAAGCAGGCAAACATGGGATTCTCAAATCCCACATCCACTCCCACCATGTGATACACCAGTGTATTGGATTTGTGAGCCTCGAGGGGAGAGGATATAGTCAGTCGAGCTTCTGCATCTCGGTTGAGAATATATACTAGCTTTTGCTTTTCTATGGCACCTAAAATTTAAAAATGGCTATTAAATTTTACCAATGAAGTGAGTTTACAGACTGGGCAACTCTAAAATCATCAGAGTGTAAAAAGTGTTCGTCAAGGTAAATCAGTTGAAACACGGAACACAAGAACATCATGTCAAAATTTAATTAAGTGGAGATTAGGTATAATTTAAGTACAAACCTATCATCACTGCCCTTCCTTTTGGATCAATGGCCAGATACTGACCAGGAACAATTCTACGACATCCTGATTTCCCAAAAGTTTCTTGGTGTACTTTTTCCAGCAAGTTCTTAGCTGGTATATATTCGAGAATCACTATTCTACCAGCATCTGATCCGACAACGATATAATCTGAAATTAATTTCTAATAAATAACTGTACATACTAATACAAAATAAAGCAGTTCTTATTAAGTTGACATAATTACTACATTTCATAATTGGCAAAATCAGTTTCAGCAGTGAAAAATTTCTTTGAAAAACTACTAAATGAACTCTCCATGTGATTAATAAATATTACACAGACAATAGTCTCTTACAAGATCAGAATTGGTAAATAACAAAAATTGTATCACACAAGTTCAATCCAGATGAACACCCAGCGCATCCAGAAGCGACGAGTTGAAATGTTATTCTATGCACTTGAGTTTTTGTGACTGTGCATTATGCACGCTAGCCACATAGCATATGAGTGCACCACAAAAGAAGTATATTGATTGAATACCTTTAGTTCCTCCGGTCAATCTGAACGCCATCAAGGACCTCACGACACCGAAGATCTCCACAGTCATGAGTGTATGAACTTTCCCAGTATTAGGGTCAGGTCGCACGAGTTCCAATATTTTCCCTCTGGCTATGAGAATCTCTTGGGTTTTGGTACCAGAAAAGTTCCCATGCACGGCATGCGTGATGGAGGTCGCACGTTGCAGAGTGAGGTTATACAGATACATCGTGGCGGTTTAGTATAATCGCGTACAAGAAATCATTCAGCCGTCCATCCTGCGACAAAATTCCCGTTTAGTTTTGGATAATAAATAAACATATACAGAATATAACGGAATGCCGGTACAATATCCAAATTTGTTGAGAGCGGTATTCCAAGTGACATAGTATGAAAAGTATGTCCCTAATGATGCAAAGCTTTCGTTTAATATAGCACCGTTTACGACCATTAATCAGCAAACAGACTGAAGACTGGAGATACATAGTGCAAAACGGTTGAAATGCAAAATACAGGTTAAGGAATTATATCCAATAAAAATGTCTAAATCGACAAATATTCAGATAAGATGATTAACATTGATATGCTTTCTATTAAAACTCACTTATATGAAGGAAAATGCGTCGGATGGCTCGAGAATCGCAAGATATTCGAGTCACCAATCCGCTTGCTACGTTCAATCATGGACGGCGGCCGGAAACGAAGCGGGCGCCCCATAATCAGCGGATGTGAAGTGAGGGCCAATCAGCGCAAGCGCTCGCTACTTATTCACCGAGCGCCACCGGAAAACGGAAGCAAGTTGGACTAAAGAGCTACCGCACTGCCATCTAGTGTACTAATACATTATATCTAGAGATATTTTTGAAAATAGTTTCGCTACTGGAATATAGAGAAGAAATAAAAATAATATTACAATAAATCCAACATCTTTTTAATTACAAAAAAAATTGTAACAAAAAGTCTTGTTGCTAGAATTTATAAATAAACATAAATTAGTTAAAAACTTTTATATTTGAATAAGCGAGTAAGATTTTCAAATGTAGCTTGCATTCTTCAACTCATGCAATAAAGGGTGTTTTTTCACAGATATTTTTCCCTACACAAACTCAATAACGAAAATAGAAAAACCAATGTATGCTACCACCCAAGCCACGTGTTTTAAGCCCACAACCTCAGGAATCACGGGACAGCCATATACCGTATTGTAAGTATAGCCCTAAGAACTATCGTAATGTTATGTGTCCGTTAGGTGCACACCGGACTTCGGGTAAACGTAAAGAAAAACACTTTCAATACGTTTTATATTATGAAATTTATTACACCGACAGTGTGTCGTCGGTGGTCAGTCTCGTTATGATTGAACTCATTAAAAATTAAATTAAATTTCAAAATTCTTTTATTTTAGTGTATTACAATAGATCTTATAGCTAATGTTTTGGTGGAGTGTTTGGCTATCCCCGTCCTGCGCGCAGGTTTCGGGGCTTTCAATGACTTAGGTGGTAGCGTACATGAATTTCTATGGTTGTGATATTGTGTTAGGCACGGAAAATCAGTGGGAAAAACCCTTTATTTGCATGTGTCTATGGGTAATAAATAACTACGAACTAAATAACAAGGATCGATTGAACTCATGAATGATACATTCTTATATATAAATTACAATGGACGTAGTCCAGCAGCTAAATACACAAACAAATTTGAGATGTTTGTGTTTACTTAATAATAAAAGATATAATAATGGACATTTTTAATCCGTTGGAACTGTAATTACACATAGTTAAATTAATAAACAAACATATTAGTAAAGAAATTCAATATTTTTGACAGAGAGTACTTAAAAACGAAAATCCATAAAATATATCATCCCTGGTGTATTGTATATCATTTTACTGTAAATTTATACAATGAATAAAAAGTATTTTTTTTTGTATGGTCACATCGCTTTGAGTTTATTTGAGAGTTAGCAATGCTTTATTGCTTGTATGAATCGTACGCCACTGCCTTAAATCTTAAAGAAAGTGCTTGGTGGAATTCCATTTTAATATTTTTGAATAAAACACTTGAGTGATTGAAACCGATTGAGTGATGAAATTGATTGAGTGATGGCGAAACCGATCACCAATAAAAACGATAATGTGGAAAATCACTCAAGTATTTTATTCAAAAATATATTAGTAAAGGTTAATTGATATTGAGAGGCGGAGTAAAGTCCATTCCTTTGTACAATGTTAGTTTAAACAAAAAAGGACTTTCAACTAAATGATTATAATGGGAAGTACTAAATATATTGGGTTGATTAGGTTGGTACATTACAGTAAATTAACATCTTGGAATTTTCAAATATATATTGAAACACGTAATACAAGTTTACGTATGCAATATCGTCTCTGCATTACACTATTATTACAATAAAATTTACATGCAAAATTACTCATGCAGAAAAAGATTTTTTAAGGGTTAAATAATGCACCGGCCATGTAAGCTTGGGGATGTGGGTTCAAATCCCACACAAATCACGGTGATATTTTTTTGAGAGTTTCTTTAATCAATTTTCAATATTTGAAATAATGTACTTAACCATTATCAATTAAATAACTCAATAATGAAATACATGTACGCTACATACCGTGTTATAACCATAACCATAGGAACTATTGTAAATTTACAAAAAAAAAAAGAATTTTGAAATTTAATTAAATTTTTTTTACAAACAAAACTATTAATCAAGTAAAAACTGCATTGAAATGTTGACATGTGTTTCCATTTGTCTGCGGGTATTTTATTGCTGAATTGACCAGGTGGCCACGTCCCCGGGGCTGGAGAGTCCGAGACGGCGATCATGTCACACCCCTCTGTGACGTCACTGTAAACAAGCTGTTGACGCATGCAACAAAATGCCATGCTAGTCAGAAATTCGTTTTCATAAATGTACTTATAGTAAAAATTCAACCAAGTGCGCTTAATCTTCCTTTTTAATCGTCATTAGACATTCATATCCCTTCTTTGTTTTCAGAATTTGTTGTTGTTTCAGTCAGATTTTTTAAGTCTTTATCATGATTGTAGGTTGATCTTTTAACACGTTCGAGCTTGTGAGATTTTTTTGTGATAATCGACCTCGTCGCACACATATAACAATACACATAAAATATCGTGCGATATTTTCAGTACGCTGTCACCCCATGCATCAGTTAAAGAGAATTAATCCTTCTCTAGCTGATAAATTTGAGTAATATCTTGTGATCCACTCAATCGAAATATGACTTTTCTAATTTTTCTTCGTCTCCATCAATAACATTTTTTTATTTAGCTGTTTTGTAATATTCGTATAAAAAAGTGTGTGTCCGAGCTTTATTTGTAAATTTTATCGCTCGCCGCCAGATAGTGATACAATACACAACAAATATTTTAAAAATAACAGTTGACGAGATGGTGAGAGTCGGGACTCAATGATTTTATTCGTAAAAAAAAAACAGTGCCCATACGTTATAAAAAGTAATCAACAACTTTGCCCAGTTCTGAAAACGTGGGTTTATGGTAATATCGCACGATTAAGATGATATAATTGTTTTAAACTAAATAGTCCCGTAATTATGATTGATTTCAATATTGATATTAAAAAACATAAAATATATTTTTCGGTACTCAAAAAGTGCCCGGCTTGTTTTAGTAAACTGAGAAGAAGCAAGCCGTGGTATTGTGTTATTTTTTTAGATATAGGCATGCAAAGACGGTTTATTGGATGTATAAACTAGTGTAGTTCATTAGGATTTTAAAGGTTACTCGGTACACGTGTCTTTAAAAATATATAATGAATACCAAGGCGAGGCGGGAGCGGCCCACGCGTGTGTTTTGACAGGCCGAACACCTGGCGGCGTGGGCGCGTCCCGGAGCACGCGGACCTGCACTGCCACCTAATATGGTAGTCATTCATTTAATTAAATGGCCATTTTAATTGCGACCCCGAGAAAACTGGCGCCTATTTAATACTATAGTATATATTTTGTACGTGCTATTTTTTTAAAATCAATGCCGTATCTGGTTCAGGTTCACATCAAACATATTGACTTTAATTTTTTTTTACCAATTTTACATTTATTTTCAGGGATGATACGATGCTTGATATTATGATTCTTTAAATATATTTTTACCATTTAAATGCAACCGAGACTTTAATACTTTTATTACTTATTCGTATCGTAAACATTAAGATGACTTTTGTGTTGGGAATGCCCAATTTTTAATATAAATAAATAACACTATTCTACATAAATTTTTTGATTGTAAGATTCAGCAAGTTTTCTTTGTTTATTAATAAATTCTTTAAGGGAGCAATAATAGCCAGAGAGAATCTCCCATACAATAAATGTAATTGAAAATTCCAGAGAGGTACGCTTCCTCTCTTTATTGCATTCCTCTCCAGGTATGCGCCAATACTCCCAACTACTGAAGACGCTGAATCCGCTTAGCAATTATGACCTTTCAGGAATGCGAATTTGCCGTAGAAGAGCGAGCGACGGTAGCCGTCGGAAGGCACACTATTGCCTGAATTTTTTATCAGCAATAAGAGCACGTGTCCTTTTTACGAGGGGGATGAAATTGGTGATCTCGCGGGAAGGGTGGGACGGCCGCACCCTTCAATTAACAGCCCCTCGCTTGATCGAATGTGACATTTGAATTGCTGTCATCCGGCATGTCGCGGTCCGAGGGAGGTTTGCACGAGACCAAATCTGCGCTGCCCCTGAACTTTTGTTTCTGCAAGGTATAATGTCATTAGCCTTTTTAATTTAATTTAATTTTGTGACTTTGTAGTCTCAAGTTCAAAGTGTTGAATTATTATTTTAAATAACTTGGAAATCTTTTGAGTATTCGTGTACGCTGCTCGATATCTTGGAGTTGGGATATTTGCATTTGGATAGTCACCAGCTCGTGGATGTGCCACGCGGTGCGCTGTCACGGTGGACATGCAAGTGCTCAATGAGGCCGCTTCTGTTCTGCCAGCCAGAGGTCGGCGCCGGTCTTCGTGGAGCAGGACCGCATGGGACGATTTAAATATTCGACGCACGCAAATAACAATCAACATCGAATGGCATTCAATTGAAAACAACTTTACAAAGCTATTTCAATTGAATTCGATAAAATAATAAAATACCCATATTGTAGTGATATCGATGCATTTTATAAAATAACCAAACTGAATGATGTGGACGCCTGCATGCATTGCTCCGGATGGAGGAACACAAAGCACTGTATTTTCATTTATTTTCTTTGAGCAATCCTGTTTACTTGTCACGCTTTACAAATATATATCTCTACGTGCAAAGGCTTTATGACTCTAAAGTAATAAGATTATTGCTCGCTTATTTAATTCAGATTCGTACGCATAAGTAAGTAATGTCGATCTAACTAAGATATCATTTTAAAATTAATACAAATCTCTGAACAAAATGGTTGAAACACAAAATATTAACTAATTACACAAATCTGTTGCATTTTTACCTTGGTCATTTATTGCCTAAAAGTTTTATTTTAGGAGTCCTAGACTGTAAAACAGTTTGCTCTAAAAACTTAAAAAATGAAATTGATATTTAGAATAGGTGTCAATAGACATTCGAGTTTATTATTTTGAATAAATAGTAAAATAATATGGGTAAGAATAACATATTGAACAAATACGTTATATCTAAAATACTAATAGCATATGTTATTATTGATCATATATCGAATTCAAGCATAATTCTCACTTCTTTGATATTTAATTTTATTGATTTATTTTCTCTCTGGATCGGGTCTGGAAACGCGATTTATTTTGCACGTATTATTTTTCTTTCGAGTTGAAAACGTGTTTTGGTCGGTCAGTAAATATGAATACATTAGATGGCAAAAAATAAGTGCATAGCTTGCCAAAATGTTCACTGTCATATATTAAATACAGGATTGACGACATTTCATAAATAATAAAAAAAAAAAAACAGATACTGTTTCTGCACCCGATGTAAAAATTTCTTTCCTTCAGCCACAATGCTCTGTTCATACTGACTAATCAGTGTCCGGAATAGGACAGTTATAGTTGGTAGTCATAAAAATATAAAAAGAATAGGCCATTCGCGACTGATTAATTTGTCAATTTGTTCAAGTAGCCCGGCCCGGAAGGTTGACGACAATGTTGATACGATCTGCTCACGATCACGACTCCCGAAGAAATGTGTCATTGCAATTTATATACCAAGGCTGGCAACGTTGACAAACCTTGACATAATTCACCAATTGCTAATGGCGCCTTCTTATAAAGCCATTTCATCAGAATTTGGTGGGATATTAACGAAATGGGTAAATAGTAAAAAAAATAATAATCAAAAAGTAATATTATAAAAATAGTTTAGTTATAACGCGGTTTTCAAATTTCGTGTTAAAATGCCTCGCATTACGCGAATTTCTTATTTAAGAACGTGTATGAACATAATGTAGTCATTTACTTCTCTTAACAATTAAAAACAGCGTTGGGTGTTATGAACGTTTTTACAAGAACGTAAAAGAAACGCTACCCAAAAGACAATAGATGTATTTTTCAGTAAAAATAACATGTAATACTGCATAAAGTGTCTTAGAATTTAAGTGATTGATTCAAATGATTCGTATTTTTTGTTTTAAGTTTTGACTATGTATGTATGTTTAATCGTAAACTCCGATATACGCGATTTTTTCCGGAACGTATCCCTCGCGCAAAGCGGGGGGGGGGGGGTATTACTGTATTAATACTAAATATTTTTTTTATGTGAGCAGATGGGTAAGCTTGATGCGTAAAAATTATCAAGAGTCGTGTTAATTTACATTTTTATTGTTTGATCCGTGGTAAGAGTGCGACAGGGCTCGGTAAGCACTCTGCATGTGCGGTCCTCCACCCCAGCCCCAGGTCCACCCCCAGCCTCAGGTCCACCACCAGCCCCAGGTCCACCACCAGCCCCAGGTCCACCACCAGCCCCGCGGCTCGGTACTGCTCTCGGTGGTCCCTCCAGTGCACGTGCATCAGAAATGCTTTTTGATAAATCACGATTTCCGTGCCTTGCTTTCGCCGAGCGACTGTTTGTTTTTTATGGCTACACCGATACCAATACACGACTCGGATGTCCATTGATACAAGCTGTTTCATTTTCAAAATGTTTACTGACGACATTTCCACCGCTCACTCCGATATTTTTTTATATCGAATAGTTTCATCGTTACTTTTGTGTGTAGTATATAATTATTACTGTAGTTACTTCAAATGTTGTATTGTATACCATATTGTACAAAATTGCTAGTATGAAACAAATATGATTAATCAGTTGGTTAGAAAATTTAATGGCATCTTTACTAACACCGTATTGAAAATCATCGATTGGTTATTTACTATCAATAAAAAGTTATATTTTTGTAAACTTAATTTATAAATTAATTACATTTACTTCATTACCAATTCTGAACACTTGTCAAAAGATTTACTATTTTGGTACATGTGTATTTTATTTATTTCAAATTTTTTTTTTTATTAATTACGGCACGTGGCCTTTAAGATGTCATACACCCGACGAAAATTTATTTCCCAAAAAAGAGTAACTGTTAATAACTCGAAATGGTAATCTTATTTTCGTGTTTCCCGTATCACAACCAAAACGGGTGCGTTTTTTTTAGCTTCCTGCTTACGAACGGGAGCATAAATAATGCCTATGGATAAATAATTTATATAGCTCGCCTCTTATAAATTTTATTGCGGACTTCACACTTTTTGTGTCTGGTCGAGCCTGACTGGTTGTTTGCACAGTTTATTACCGTTGGAAGCAATCCAGTGCGAATTTATTAAAACAATGAGTTATTGAAGATACCCGACGAGAGCGAGCCTTGCAGTGACAGCGGCGCAGCCCGCCCGCGGCGACGTGCTTTGGTTCGATTCAACACAGAGTTATTTAACGTAACAATAAATAATTATTAATAAATAATAAAAAGAAAGTTAATTTATAATTCCTAATAAATTATTTTTTTATTAGAAAAAAAATTGTTTAAATTCTTTATATATTACACTATAGAATTATTTCTGATTAACATCTTTTAAAATATAAGTGACCAGAAAGAGTCGTCTTATAAAAATGTGAAAAAAACCATTAATGTATGTATTGAATATACATTTTATATTTGATCACGTTTACATGAAAATACCGCAATAATGTAGGATATCGAATTCACCTTTATTGATAAAAAATGCAAGTTTCGTAAGTTTCCTTTTCAAAGAGTAAAAAAGGATATAGTGATTTCAAATGCCGCCCTTGCACGCCCGGTGTGCAATGTGTGAAGATGTTTTTTTTAATAATGCGGTAATATACTGTTACCGAATAATAATTAAACAGAACCAAATTAAAACAGTTTTGATTTATACTGGTAACATTGTTGATTTAGATAATATTGGTGAGTAAAAACCTAGGACTGAAAACATTGCCTCCACTACAGATTAAAAATACCCTACCGATTGAATATAGTGTTTGTCAGCTCTTTGACCATTTACGCACTCACACACACACACACACACATATATATATATATATATATATATATATATATATATATATATATATATATATATATATATTGAATAGTTTAAAAAAAATATAACATAAGATCATGCGTTTTAACGTAATTTAAAAGAATAACAATATTCAATTAAATATACCGGTGTTGACTAACTATTTTTAAAGTAAATCAGTTTTAAAAAATAATACCTGATTATTGATCATGTCATCACGCCATGTCTTGCCAATTCAATAAATGTCATCTATTATATGTTGTGCCATTGGCCACATTATTTACATTGCACGAGTCATTTAAGTAGTCAATAGGTGTCTCAAATGCTAGCAAAAAGATTATTAACATCCATTTTAATTTCATACTTCGTTACGAACTGAATGACAGTGAAAATTCTATATTATATTTATACTTACTAGCTTAGGATCTCGTTATTTGCTTGAAGGTTAACTGTGATAATCCAGCGGAGAATATATTTATATGTTTAAAGTTTCAGACCATGCGACGCACGTGAGATTTGTGGAGCTGCGGACTGAATCAATTATCAGTCCGAACAAGGAAGAGCATAATTGGAGAGTGTTTCATCCGGCTGTGTTCTTTGAATACTTCATGCCTATGAAATATTGGAATACGTGAAATGTTTTGCATACGGAAACCAGCTAAAAGTAAAAAACTCTATTTGATACAATTGATTGTCTCTTATAATTTATTTTTGCTTGCATGAAAAAATGTAGAATTGGGATGAATTTCTTATATTTAAAATTCTTAAAATAAAACAAATATTATTGAATTCATTAATGAAATTGATTACCGCAAAATACGGTTGTTTGTGAGGGAGAACGGCCAGGTAAAAAAAAGTGGTTTTACATTACCCGCATGGCCGGTCGCTTCTGTTACTCAAAAATACTACCAGAAATGAGATGGCAGGCTTTTTACTGGATGTAATGTCGGGATGAATGGAATTATATTATTAAAATCTGATAATTGATCGGCGCACGTAACAAAGCGCGGTGCCCGCCGGCCGCCAGGTATTGTGGAGTGCTCGCCGGCTTCCTCGCCCCGGCCTCCTCCCACGAGCGCCCCGCCCGCGTGGCGCCAGCCGCCCACCGGGCCCCGACAGCGCTGGGACGTGCTCTGACTAACGGCGCCCAGTGGCGTAGGCACCGGCTGTAAATCAAAAAAACCAAATAATAATACACATTTTAAATTTTTTGGCGCTTCGGTGGACATTGTACGATCTGTCGTATTTTTTTGTGCTATTAAAAAAAAAGTATAATTTTTCGAAGTAGCATTATATAAAAAGGCTTTGTTGAGCCAAATAAGTATTTATTATTTCAAAATATAAGAAAAATCGAAGTGCTATTTTTAAAGCTTACTTTTCCGTAGTAACGATACTCGTCAGTTGTCATTCGCTTCGGTGGTGCTTTGGCTATATCGTTCCGCGCGTTGTGCGAGCCACTGAGCGCAGAGTCGCGTTCTGTCCGGCTAGAGCGTAAAAAAAGTTTACAATCCGCCGTAATGGCGATCGTCCACTTTTCAAACTCCGCACCGGCAAGACCCGTCAGGCTTGTGATTTGCGATTAGCTGGAAGCGAAAAGCTCAAAATCGGCCTCGGCAGCCTCTGCTCGCTGGACTTGAAAGCACACAAAAAACGCTAAATTAATTGAAGTTGATGCGTGTTTGAATGTCTTTTAAGGCTGATGCTTCGTTTTCATCTGAGAGCATTATAGTTTAGTCCGACGAAAGAGTACGACCCTGTTAATACAATTTGATTCGTAGCATTTTAAGTTCGTTTTTTAATAAATGTACTTCGAATAATAATAAAACGTATGTAGGATTGTACAAATTGTAATAACTTACAATTGTCTATGTTTTTAAAGCTTGCAAGTGGAAATGTAGCATCTTGCGTGCTGTGTTGACATGTTGCGTTTGAGCGAGCTCACCTTCGCCTATCATCTCGGATCTCCGCGAGAGAGGAGACGCCGAGGAGCCGAAGAGTTGGGGAGTTGTGGTCTCCGTGATTGATAGTCGCCGCGCTGCCGGCACAAGGAGGACGACGTGAGAATGGGAATTAGTCACACGCTGATGGATGCTCCGCCGGCCATCTCTTCATATTATCCAAGAGACACGCGCGGTGAATTTCAATTCAGTGATAGAAGAGACAAGAGGCTTCGTGCGGTGAAGGGGACTTTTGTATGGAAACGCCACGGAGTGTACCTGCCTATCTTAGTTATAGCGGAATATATAAAATACATAAACATCAAATATTTTTTCATACATATGCATTTAACAACATAATATACATTCAACTAATGACTATTGCATTTTTTGTCATTTAGGAGAATAGTGAAGGTTAGACAGAGTATGCTAATTATCTTCATGAAGTTAAAAAAGTGAGGTTTTCTGTTTTTAATAACTGTTATGAAGAAAGTGTTTTTTAAAATCGTTTTTTTAAGTATTCAAATTATTTACTTTGGGGGTGCGATATGGGAAAATACTTTTTTTTGTGATAAGTCATTTTTTTACGAGGTCATTTTGTGTGTTTTCTAATAATATTTATTTCGTGATCAAATTAAAATTTTTCTAACATTGATGAATTATCACGTGTTTCATTCACATTGACCGAAAAAATATGAATAATTATTTTACCAAATGTAGCATATAAGACATGTTTATTCTGTGTTCAAAACTAGACATTTATTTGTCAAAACAGTTTGTTATATATATAGTTAATAAAAAAAAATCATTCAACGTGATGCTTTATTTACTAAAAATTCAGAATCAACAAGGCGACAAGCAAGTTTGGTATGTTTTAAAATAATACCTTTCCTGTTTATGGTCAGAACGGACGAAAACCCGTCGAGGAGACACATCACTTATTTTCTATTCATCATCAGTCTCAGCTGGCGCCGATTCCCGCTTTTATGGAAGCCATCGTCTTGTTATGGTCATCCGAAGGAGATTTGGGCCGTGTAAGGAATCGATCCTTTCAGTTTGCAGCTTTATAACAAAGGGGCTCTGAAAAACTCATCCTGAGCTAAAGGCGAAACGGTGGCCGCATCGCAGGATGGCCATATCAGTCCAGCGACTTCATTAAAGGTTCCGACAGCAAACTCTTTAATGAGATCTTACGCATTATAAATCTCGAGATAAAAATGCTCGGACGTAAGTAAGGCTGAACTGAACCGGCCCTGTTGGGAATCGGCATATTCTCATGAAGACACGATGCTACGGTTCGAATTCATATATTTTTATATTCATATCGATTTTATATTACATTCTATTAAATACATCTCCCTGATATATATAACAGCACATATCTTGGAATTTTAGAATACCGTGCAAAATAATATTGTCCAATAGTCAGTCTTACAATATTTATAGTCAAAATTATAATGTTCTCGCATTAGTATATTCTACGAGTATAATGTTAGATAAAGAATCGGTGCATATATGGTTGTTTTAAGTAAGTATATATTTGTTAAACATATTTATAATGCCACATTTATAAAGCTACACATACACACACACATATAATTTTTAATGTTTTACTTATTTTATTTATAATGCAATTATTTTACCAAACGAAGACTAAACGAAAATTAAATAAAAAAATGGAACTCTACTAAGTACTTTCTGACAAAAATTTATTTATATGATATGAATTAAATAATATTTTTAACTGAGAGTAATTGGTAGAATTACGGTTTCGCCAACTTTTCACGTTAGCATTATCAAACTCCGTTCGTAACTTCCCTAGTCCAGACAACCCCAAAATGGCTAACCCATTAAATTTATACCAAAAGACTTTCGGAAGGTATGTTTTTACCGATATTGCTTCCGGCTATAACATGAGAACGATCATCACACGAAATCTTGATCCAAGCTGTGTGTATAGTTATCATGGGGAAACCTATGACATAATTTAATTTAAATATTTTTGTATTAGTTTAATAATGCCAACGTGAAAGGTTGGCCAAACCGGTAACCAATAAAATTAACACGTGGAAAAAACACTAAAGTATTTTATTTAAAATATTAATAATATGTGTTTATTTCTTTTATTTCGTTATCGCCGTCATCGCTGATGGTTTTTTTTTTAATTCTTCGAGCTCCCAGTTGTCGGCACGGAGATATTTGCACGTCGGACGACCATCGTTCTCACTAGATTCGACTACCTCACACCAGTTAGTCCGTAGCTGACCCCGGGTTGACCCGCGCGGACGCTGGCCCGGAGACTGTAATCATCTGAGCAACTGTGACTAATTATAATAATGTGTTAATGTTACATTTTTTAATATGGAAATAATGCTCCTATATTACGAAAAGTATGACTAAATGAATTTGGTACGCATAATGGTGGTTACATCAAATGAATTGTTGTATGAAAACATTAACTTCATCCAACAGGTATGTGTATCTTAAAATGATAAAAAATGTTTGCAGTTAATATGGTGATAGTTTTACTTTCTTCTTTTGGGTGATATTAAAAGTTTTCGACGCTTAAGAGTACAGTAAGTTGCATATAAAATAAAATATATATGCGCTGTTAAATATTTCTCATACTTCTTACATAAAGTGAAGGAAATATTTTATTGTCGCGTGTTTCTGGCGGCCAACGTGCTCAAAAGCTTAACAAATTTAAGGTGGGTGTGAGAACACAATATGCAGGTAAACTTGCCTGTTATGGCTTTTAATATTTTATAAAAATACAGGTGATTCAAAAAGGATAAAGTCAAAAATATTTTTTCTTTATTAGTCCATTTTTAATGAAGTTTGTTTAAACTAAATTATTTATAAAGAATCATAAAAATAAAAAAAATGTTATTTAACATTTATTTTAACATTGAAGAGCGTGTAATACATATATTTTTATTGTAAATTTTACTTTTAAGTATTAACATAAAAAAAATCAATAAAGTTTTATATTTAGATTAGAAAATCTACACCCTAACGTGAGTGTGTGATATTTTATCGCCTTTATTTTCAGTGGAATTCTGACCTAATCCTCAAAGCTCACATATTCTAACGTTTCGACACTTTGTGGTGTTCATAAAACGGTCATAATACCTGCATTTTTTTAAATGCAACCTGTGCCTTGTCATTTTCCCAGAATGAACAGAACAATGAAAATTACACCTGACCGAAAACAAAGCTGCATTGGAGAACCAGGATTCCAGTGGTCACCGTACCGAATCGTTGCAGGTAACATTTTATCACGTGCGTGAATTTCTAAGTACTTTTATGGCTTTAAGTAAAAATATCTTAAAATAAACGGAATCTAAGCTGTAGATAAAACTACCTACGCCCTTCTATTGAATTACTTTTATATTAAAATTTAAAAAAAAACATCTTTCTCGGTGGGTTTTCCCTGCTTGATTAAGCACCTCGAAATGCGAAAAAATATTCGTTAGCAAAAGTTATTTAATGATAACAGGTATCGTGTTTACCTGCAAACAGCAACGGTAAATGAATTCCCCCTTATTTAAATGTTTATTACACATACGATGATTTCCAATAATACTATGCACTAAATACGTAAAGGATAAAATTGTAGGTATAAGTATTTTTAAATGTATTTAAACTTCGTTGACGGCGGCATTTTTTTAGCCTTTTTAAGAGCGTTAGAGATTCTCAGAGAAGTCCGGGCTACAGTTTACAACTGAGCACTTACATAGAAATTGTTGTAAGTCTTCGTACCGCGAAGGTCAAACAGTAATAAGTCATTAGTGTGTGCACAGGTAACGACTATATTCCTAGAAGATTTGTTGTGAATGTCTGCGTCTCAGTTACAAAGTAATGCTTCCCGCGAATAGAGCTGTAAAATAAATTTTCTATGCAAGATGACTATAATTTATAGCAGGTGTATGGGTTGACTTCAAGAGTCAGTAATAAATGTTTATAATGCCGACATTTTTATGTGGAAAATATTATAAAGCGAGAGGAATGTACCTAAAATTTATTAAGAACATTGGCAGTAGAAAAAATATATAATAATTATAAATATAGTATTATAGTTAGTATTTAACACTTAATAAAACTCCGTATAAATTATTCAAATCGAGCGTTTATGTAAAAATATTTTATCCATTACTAACTTATTTGTATAATGTTAAAAAAGCACGGGTTAATAATATTGAAATCTGAGTACTTACAAAACAAAATGCATTATAAATATTTTAAACATACAAGTATAATTTTTTCCCCCGTATTTTATAAAATATAAAA
This sequence comes from Atopsyche davidsoni, assembly GCA_022113835.1. NCBI lineage: Eukaryota > Metazoa > Arthropoda > Insecta > Trichoptera > Hydrobiosidae > Atopsyche > Atopsyche davidsoni. The sequence continues at coordinate 12,858,798 of JAILWY010000023.1, forward strand.
TCAAATGAATGTACGAATGTATTCACAGATTTTAAGGTATAAAAAAATTCTGAATCGATTTACAATTTTTTAATAGTTTATAAAATATATATAATTTAAATAAATAAATGATTTGTTATAATAGTATGTTGAGTCTTTCAGCATAGTTGTTTTTGTTTTAAGAAATATATGTTTTTTCATTTAAATTGCTAAGTATTTAAAAGAAACTGTTTATGAAATTTTAATACTTTACAGTGAATCCCACTAAGGGTGGAAGTTGAATACAACAGGGAAACCATAAAGTACGAAAATTGATGTTTTGTTGCGCCACCCTCGCGGGTGCAGGAAGCGAACGCAACCCCTCAAGTGGACCGTTGCCTAGCAACAGCCTTTCCCATTGGCCGGTGGGAAATTCAAGATGGCCGCCGCCGATCGATGCCCGCCGCCAAGAGCTTTTCCTTACAACGATGCACTCGGAAAGTGTACAACGCATTTCATATAATGATTATACGATATATTTATCTATTTTAACACCGGATTTAGTATATACGATATTAAATCTGCTGTTTTTATTAAATAATAACAAAAGAGTAACATGCTACCGCAACATGGTTTGGAATAATTTGATACCTAACACATTCTTTTGTATGAACAATTTCACAAAGAGTGCTTACAGACTTTGAATACCTAATAAATTGGCAATCTCTTTGGATTTCCCAGAACTTTCTAATGTATATATTATAAATATATATGTAAATATATATTAGAATATATAAGTATTGCAAGTGCATATGAAATGGGCTATTTTATTTGAGAGTAATAAGAGGTTTTATAGATTTACTAACAAATATTAAAAGTGATTAAGCATATTTTTTCACACATTGAAAACGATTAAAGAAAACTCTCAGAAAATATCATCGTGACTTGTGAGGGATGTCACAAGTCACGATGATATTTTCTGAGAGTTTTCTTTAATCGTTTTCAATGTGTGAAAAAATATGCTTAATCACATAAACATACTAATACCTGCATGGGTAAATAAATACGCATCCTGATTAACATTAATCCAATTTAATATAAATATTAAAAGAGCAATTCTTATAAAATGTATGCTTTCATTTTTCATTATATATATATTTTTTGAATACGTAGATATCACAGCGTTTTGCATATGTTATACGTTACATACATATACGTATGTTTTTTTTTAAATTTAAATAAGTAATACATATTGTACAGTTACAATTGCGATTCACGAAAAAATCACGATATTTTCAAAGTGGCTTTATACTGCTCTCTCAAAAGAGTTTCTGATGTCCATTCAGACTTCAAGACAAGCGAGACGAATCGGCCGAGAGCGATTTACTCGTCTGCGACTGAAGTGAGAAGAGTCCGTGAAATCTCGATACGCTAATTTTAAAAGTAGCATCACGTCACGTAACGTGTCATAGTGAATTCAGACCAAACTTGTAAAACACTGTAAAACTCAAAACAGAAAAAAATGCATACTGGTATGGTTTTCCATTTAATTCAAACGGCGCTTTTTTTTTAAATTCATATTAGTGGCATTCAGGATTAGTTTTATTATATTATATTTAAGTAATTGGTCACAACTAATTTAATAATATAAATATTTTGCCATCCGGTACCTAAAAACATATAGACCGCACATATACACGATACACAATAATTACGCAAAGTACTCATGGATAACCTAACTGTAAAATAAATAGTTATTTTGAAAAATAAAAAAATTAAGACACGTTTAAAATTAAATATCTATATGGTGATTTGATTTTTTAGATTATTTTTGGAGGCCAAGATTTGAATGATGATGCGTATGACTATTATAAATGTGAAATTGGCATCACAGTTTCCTATATGTTTCTCCAAATACACCAAAGTGTGGATATCCGGTCCCGATACATGAATAATAATAAGTTTAGCCTGTTACTTTTTTATATTTGATCGATTTACTTTACGCTCACTATACGTGTATGCTCTTGTTAAATGTTTCATTTTCAACAATATTATTATAATGTAAAACTGCCTGAAGGGATTTTTAACTCACGAAGCAACATTACGGATTTTTTTGTTATAATATTTCGTGCATCTAATTTAATAAATCTTGTTTTTTAGACGATTTAAAAACTGTATAAGTTTTAGTCAATTTAAATATAGTAATTTTATTTTATAATGGGAGGATATTAAGAGATTTTATTTCCTGTAAATATTCACTTTATAATATTTTCATAATTAAAACAGATTTTGTACTTTTTTTGTACTCTTTTGTAGACTAAAAAATAGAGATTAAATAAGTCTTAAATTAAAAATAATATATTTTTTATAAAAAAAATTAAAAGGCGTTTGTATTGATTTGCTGACCTATTTATAAATAAAACATTACTATACATCAGGCTTTCCCAACCTTTTTGCACCCAAGAGCATATTCTAGAATGCCGGTCGGGCGGCGGGCACCATTTATTTTTTCAAGGTATATTTAAATAATACATATAATGCACAAAAAATATTTAATTTCAAAATTATAATTATAAAATATAAAAACTATTGTTTATATTTTTGTAATGTACCTACGTAATCACCCCATATATTTTGCTGAGTACTTCTTATTGAAATCATTTAGTTGAAAGTCCTTGTTTGTTTAAACTAACATTGCACTGGGGAATAGACTTTATTCTGCCTCACAATATCAATTAACATTCAATTCACTTATCACATCATTATCTTATTTTGATTTTAAATATCTTATATTATTAAGTTAACACAAACATGCCAAATATACAACAACATGTTTGTGCATTTATCTGATTATGTATACTTGCATTCTTGCTGGACCATCCTTTATTATATATTATAATTTGTATTTTTATCTGTACTATTTCAAAGTTCAATTATAACTATTCTGACCATTGAAGACACACTGTCGGTGTAATAATATTCCATAACATAAAAATCTTGAAAATGTTTTCTCTACGTTCACTTGAATTCCGGTGTGCACCCAACGGCCACATAACATTTTTATGGTAAATAAATAATAGGTAGTAAATAATAGCAAAAAAATTATGGTAATTGGGTCGAATTGATACTTTCACATAGCTCTCACCTCACTTTTATCAACCCAAAAATATCAGATTGACTTTCACATAGCTCTCTCCTCACTTTTAGCACCGCAAAAATATCAGATTGACTTTCACATAGCTCTCTTTTCACTTTTACCACCGCAAAAATGTCAGAGATACTTTCACATAGCTTTCACCTCACTTTTATCAACGCAAAAATATCAGATTGACTTTCACATAGCTCTCTCCTCACTTTTATCACCGCAAAAATGTCAGAGACACTTTCACATAGCTTTCACCTCACTTTTATCAATGCAAAAATATCAGAGACACTTTCACATAGCTTTCACTTCACTTTTATCAACGCAAAAATATCAAATATACATGCAAATAGCTCTCTCCTCACTTTTACCACCGCAAAAATATCAGATACACTTTCACATAGCTCTCACCTCACTTTTATCAACGCAAAAATATCAAATATACTTGCAAATAGCTCTCTCCTTACTTTTACCACCTCAAAAATATCAGAGATATTTTCACATAGCTCTCACCTCACTTTTATCAACCCAAAAATATCAGATACACTTTCACATAGCTCTCACCTCACTTTTATCAACGCAAAAATATCAAATATACTTGCAAATAGCTCTCTCCTTACTTTTACCACCTCAAAAATATCAGAGATATTTTCACATAGCTCTCACCTCACTTTTATCAACCCAAAAATATCAGATTTATATTTATTTAGCAACCTTTACATCAAGTATCTAAACAATGTCGTGAACGCATTATTAGAGGGCGTTAGTACAGAGACAAAGACAAACCAAACTACACTTATAAGATGCTATTCAACAGGCTTATAATATATTATTTGGAAAATTATAACGATATAATTATTTTCGCTTATATTTCTCTGTTTAATTACTAAATATATAACATTTTATTGTAAACTTTAATATTTTTTTTATCGTAAAACGGTGCCCATGGTGCCCGCGGGTATAGAGTTGGGGACCACCGCTATACATTATTAGTTTTCTGAAAACAAATCATTAAAAATAGTTTTGGTCGATTAAGCTACTTTCTACATAAGCGGCATAAACGGGTGTTATTTGGAGAAGAGTCTTCTATTTCCGGGTGGTTTTTAAAATACTCGAGTGATTAACAGATGCGACATTCTGCCAGGAGGACGCTTCCGTTCCGAGAGGACGGCGACTCGACTCCTGCTGGCTCGCCTCCTCTCCGGCCTGTTATCAGTCGCCGGTATTTCGGGAGGGCCGGTGGACGCACGTGGGGCGGCAGAAATAAGTCGCCGCGCCGCCGAGGAAACTCACGGCCAGCTGCGGGGAGACCGCTGACAGAGATCTCAAATCGCGCTAATAAACAAAAAAAAAATACCAAATGAACTCAAAACTATTATTTTCTGTATCACATATTTGTTTAATATATCTATCCTTGGGCAGTCTTTCTTTCAACCTTTCATCAACTATTGCAAGTTTCGCATCCATGCTAACTTTCTTCTTCTTGAAAATCAGCTGCAGTGGGCCTTATTTGATATTTCTGAAAATGTAGCCAATTTTTCTCTTTTTTGCGCATATTCTGCAAGACTCTCATTTGTGTCATGGTCATCCTATAGTATTTTAAGCATTCCATTTCAAATGTAAGTGTCCAGGTATCAAGTTTGCTAAGAAGAACTGCGACAATATAACAGATTTCAAATGTTATATATAGTATCTGGCATACAATATTTTTATACACAAACTTATATTGTTTTACTGCTTTCTGCTGGTTTCAATAAATACTTGTTTATTTGCGATTTGCTTTGTAGAATGCGTATAAGTTACCTTTTTAACACAGCGATCTAATCGAGCCGGACATACTGAGAGAGGTCTCTCGTTACACTGTCAAGTTTACACTCCACTGCTGGGGAGACGCCGCGAGCCAGCAAGGAGCAGCTGTCGCAGGACTCTTCTATAATTACCGCCGCGGACCAGGCGCGAGCACCGTGTGGGAAATGTGGTAAGTAAAAAGGTAACAGTTATGGTCCAAGAAAATAAACAATAAGCCGGCTATTCTTACAGAGCTCATCGCGCTTATCTTGATTCTACAGCGGATGCCGCCGTGAATCTATTGTGAGTAATGTCACAATCAGCTGTTCTTTTTATTTCTCTCCTGTAAATCTGATTTGTCTTAGTAATGTAAGTAAAAAATGGCTTTACATACATACTGTCTCTCATACTCTGTATTGCACTTAACTAGTAATAAAATATATGTTTTAAAATTAAACTATTATTTTTACACTAAAAAGTAATAATCGGTGACATCATGAAATTATTGTTGTACTATCAAATAAAAATTATGCTAGTAAAAACCATGCTACTCTTTGTTCAAATAAAAAATATGCATTGTCTAGATATTTTAGGGTGTTCCTTGAAGCACGTCTGTTCTTTAAAAATCACATGATAAAGATCTGCGCGTGTGACTCCGGCCATTAATCTAAAAAAATTGTGTAGTTAAAAACGTATTCAGGAGATAGAAGTGTGGAGATAAGGTGGTGTGGGTTAAAAAACTATTTCAAGATAATTTGACACTTTTAAATTACTCGACAAGTGCGGACGGCGGAGGAATGCGACTCTTCATGGGTTGGGAGTCTGGACGACCTGGCTGACACATTCATGGAAAACCGAGGAAAGCTCTAGGGTGAATATTATTTCAAATTAAACGGAGGATTATGCGTTGAAAAGCAGAAATTATACGCTTGCAAATACATTTATGAACCACCAAAATAAGGTTGTAAATATATCCAGATATGTTTATTAAATTAAAAATCATGTCACAAAGAATTCACATTAAAGTTTTTCTTCATACTTTATTTCTTTTACTAAATGATAACGTCTATATTTATATATTTTTATACTTGATAAAAATGCTTGTCATAGAGTTTATATCTTCATTATTCGTCCATTATTTATTTAATTGAAGTGAATCGAAATTTGTTAAATCTTTATCTCGAACGCTCCCTAGAAGAGTAAACATTTGTTCCAGTTCTTTTGAATATCTATACAAAATTTTCTTATTACAATTGACTATACTTAGGGTACAAATATGTTTGGCTGATCAATCCACACATTTGTATAATAAAAAATAAAAAAAAAAATATATATATATATATATTTGGTTCTATGTTTATATGAATCTACTAACTTCTGCATAAAAAAGCAGGTAGACGTCCTAAATAAATTTTGTATATAAATCATACGTGTTAAAACCGTAGAAATTGGACATAATGGTCTGACCAAGCTGCTGGGTTTTTATCAGGATATGTTTATTTTCATCTAATGTGTTGGAAATTCGGGTATTTAAAACTGTCACCTGAATGGCTAAGTCTCTGGGGAGCTGGAGGCCCGAGACCTGCTAATTTGTGATGATTTAATATCGAAAGAAGAGTGCTTTATTGTATGAGGGATGCTGCTGGTAATTCTGGTGCGGAAATATAAATATTCGAGGAATTTCTGTCAGAGATTACAAATATTCGTGTCATAAATTCATATTTTTCTTTGATATCTTGACTGTGTAATGTATTCAACGACCAATCACATGGAAAAAGAATCTCCTAGTTAAAAATGTTAAACGACGGCAAATAAAATAACAGACAGCTCTTCTTAATAAATAAATGTATTTATTTTAATAATAAAATAAAGACTATAAATTTTTAAAAAATTACACAATGTGTTACAAATTCAACAATATACAAATACATTCAAAACTATTAATCAAATTGTTTTAGACTCTTCTAAAATAGTTTAGGATGATATTTTTTTCATTTCTATATATATAACTGGAATGTGCTGAAATATATTAATATAAATAAATAATAAAGTTACTGTTATGTCTAAAACCATATTTTACAATTTTGGATGAGTCGAGCATTTGTTTCTCAAAATGAACCTTCGGACAGATTCATCGTTTCTTACTTGACTCTCAAGCTTTTCCACCAGTAAATTCTTAATGCTGTTTTTTTTTGGAGGACCGGTGAAGTGCAATGGCCGCGGAAACCAAAGAAAACAGCGTCTTGCAGACGAGTCTCCTTGCGCGGCCGTCCTCCCCCGGAGTTGAACCGAAATACCCGCTTCAGGCAACAGCTGCCGACCAAATGGACGAAGCGTACCTAAATTCTTTTGAAGTTCTGCTCCGCCAAGACGAGGACTTAAATCGCGTGTAAAATGGCCGGCTTTGACAATTGCGTTCATTGTGAAAGATGGACGCTGATTGCGTCCCTCCGGGCGGAATTAAACACTGCGATTTGTATATTAAAACAGTCAATTATGCGTCTTCTAATGTAATAAAACTCACACGTGCCTAAAATTTAATTTAAAATGCGATAAAAACGTCCTCACATTATTGTTTGTCACAAAAAATTAAATAGATGATGCCAAAGACGCTGAATATTTTCGTCGGTAAATTTCCAAGTGCGTGGATCAAAAAAATGAAGTTGATAAATATTCACGAATTTACTGATTAAAAGCGACGCGGTGCTCGCTTTTAAGCTCGCTTTTAAGCTCGCTTTTAAGCAGATTGGAACTAGAACAATGCGTGTGCGATGGACGGAGGGGTGTCTTCTTTAGTACCAATTCGGTTAATGAACGTCGATTCGGTGCGAGTGCAGCGGGCGGTGGTTCGCTCCCTCGAGCGCCCGCGCCCGGCCACATGTTCCGGCGCACACAAACGAAAGAGCTGGTGCGACTGATTCAATTGAACAAAATTTAATTTAGCCTAATGGGCTGTGTACACATATCGGCGTCTGTGCACCAATCAACATGTGTACAAATTGCTGGACAAACTTTGTGTCTTACATACGGGCGCGCTCCTGTATTGGAGGGCGCCATAATTGTATTCACGCAATCGTAGCTGAAATGGTTATTGATATTTTTCGGCTCTAATTCATTGCGTGAACCATTAATTAATTGGTCGACATCTGTTTCTTTGACTTAATTATTAATGCAGCGGTAGTAGAAAAATAATAGTATTCTGTGTGATTTATCGTTATAAAATAATAGACCCCATACACCAGAGGTGTCAAACTCAAATTTGCAGAGGGCCATATACTAAATTTAGTATGTGTAGGCGGGCCAGATTCAAATAAAATAAGTCTAAAAGCTCTAAAAAACATGATTCTTCTTTCTGTGACACATTGCGATCGCGGGCCGTATTGATACGGCCCGAGGGCCGGATGCGGCCCGCGGGCCGTATCTTTGACATGACTGCCATACACTATCAAAAATATATTAGAATAAATTAAAACTACGAGTACTTCTTTTTTTTTTTTAAGATACATGGCAATATTTTTAAAAAAATCCGACGTATTAGACTTTGTCGTGAAATATTGGATTACAAAAATATTATCATCTTTTTAAAATAATTTTAAATTTAATAAATACTAAATAATCATTAATTTTTATAGAGAGTACTTGGTGGAGTTCCATTTTACTATTTTTAAATAAAATACTTGAGTAATTTTTCCACATATTGGTGACCGGTTTCACCAACTTTTCACGATGGCATTATCAAACTGAGTTCGATAATGCCAGCTTGAAAGGTTGGCGAACCAATAAAAATTAACATGTGGAAAAATCACTCAGGTATTTTATTTGAAAATATCTCATATTTTTGAATAAAAATACTTGAGTGATTTTCCACATTTTCGTTTATATTAGTGACCGGTTTCGCCAACCTTTCACGTTGGCATTATCAAACAGATATCAATTGCATTGATAATGCTAACGTGAGAGGTTGGCGAAACCGGTCACTAATAAAAACGAAAATGTGGAAAATCACTCAAGTATTTTATTCAAAAATATTAAAATGGAATTCCACCAAGTACTCACTGTCAAAAATATTGATGTTCTGTAAAATAATTAATAAATACTGTTGTGAGTCTTATATATTCTCTTTTTATCAATATAATAATTATTATGAATGTGTATTATTGTTAAAATAAAATGGCTCCCTTGCAAATATGACGCTGGGTGAGTATTCATTTATCAATATTCAGAAATAATGTCAGACATCAAAATAACGAACAACTTGAATAAAGTATTATGTTGGCGACGATTCCCTTATTATTTTTTTTTATTTCAATAGCATAATAAAAATTCTTCCCCAAACCTACGATAATTTATTGAAAATAAAACATTTAGTAAATCTTTTATTCAGACAGCATTCAGCCGAATTTATTTACCCCTTGCATCTCGGCCGGAATATTAAAGCCGGCCGGAATTACTAATTCATAGACACGTCGGAGATATTGCGTGGGCGGCCATTTTGTGCATGCCCCGCGGGAAACCCCCGGCGGGCCCGGGCAGAGCTGGCCGGGGGCGGGGCGGCTCCTCGGGGAGCTCGGTGCTCGAAAAGCCGTCCCCGTCTTCAATTGTCTGTCTGTAAACAATATGTTTGTTTTCTTTTCATTCTGGCGCTTGCGGCTTTTGGGTGACGAAATCTGGCAGATGGCCGAATCGTAAAAAACAAAATAATTCATGCGTTATTAAGTCTATAGTTTTGACTCTCGGATAACTGAAATTTCATTTCTGAAAAACAACAAATAAAACTTATGTTACTTATTACTAATATGATTAGGCACATTAGTTCATATAGAAGATGACTTAAATAAACTCTCAGAAAAATATCATCGTGATTTGTGGGGGAGTTTCTTTAAGTCATCTTCTATATATGAACTAATGTGCCTAATCATATTAGTAATAATATAATAAACCCGTAATTTGATTGACCAATCCGTAAATAGACATTATGTTACTTACGTATTGTCAAGTGTATTTGTATACTTGCATGTAAAGAGAGCACATACTTCATTGTATTCATAATAAATATTATATTGTGATTAGTATATAGCAATATAGCAAAACTGTGGGTATGCATAAATTAAAGCATCTTAAATTGACTTAAGCATGCTTACATTCTGACGCAGATCGTAGCTCGGAAAAATAGCATATCATAATGACGCCACTGTCTTTCATTGAAATAAATACAATAAAACACATTAAAGATGTCATCAAAAAAAAAATCTTCTTCTTCTTCATTTCTTCTCCATCTTCATGACATATATTTTTGTTTAGATTTTCGCTGTTAAAACCTGAAATTTATTGCAAGAAAACAAAACCAGTAACATTTGATTAATACAGGGAAATTCAGCCGAACGACACTCGGATGTGTTCCTTTCTACTGCTTGAGTATGATTGATTTTTCACATTGTTCTTGATATAATAATACACAGACGCTATTGAACTTTGCAGTGAAAAGAATAATCTTGACTTAGAATTTTAAACTATCATATTCTTAGACAAGTAGAGGACAACTAGAATTGTGCTGTTATTGAAAACAAAACGTGCAAAAAATCAATCAATATTTTAAAATAGCTTACCTAACTTAACTTAACTAAAAGTTGACTTTAACATAATAGAATTTCTCATACAATAAACGGGTGAGTGCAAGTAACCGAGCTTAACTCCGTTACGCTCATATGCATTCGTTCTAATGAAAATAATTTCAATTTTACTATCGCATATTAACCACGGGTATATTTTGGTGTAAGGGCGATTTAAATCAAAAGCCGACGTGGTCTGAAATTTATTTTACTGTTTTAGTTTCTCTGAAATATGTAACTGCACTTCTGCGCAAAACCACCGAAATAAACGAGCTATATAATCGACGCGGAGGGGCGCCATTTGCAATGCACCAAGGCGGCGTCGTGAAAAATCAATCATACTCAAGCAGTAGAAAGGAACACATCTGAGTGTCGTTCGGCTGAATTTCCCTGTATTAATCAAATGTTACTGGTTTAGTGTTCTTGCAATAAATTTCAGGTTTTAACAGCGAAAATCTAAACAAAAATATATGTCATGAAGACGGAGAAGAAATGAAGAAGAAAAAAAAAGATAAATGCTTACCATTTGATTAATTGATTAGAAATTGTAAATTGTATTAGTGAGGATTATCGGCAGAATTTATGTTAAAGTAAAGTAGAACTATTTATCAAGATGTTTATATTTATGCATATAACTATTAATTTTTAAACAGTGAAATTTAAAACAACTAACTCGCTGATCATTGACAGCAAATATTAATGGCCTAATGGTATATAATTAAAAGTTAAACCAGTCTATCTTGTATAGTAATCAGTGAGTAGATCTAAGCTATATATTTATTTGTAATGCCTTTTATTTTATGGTTTTCTAGGTTGTAAGAACTATAAAATATGACATTAAAAAGCGACTTATCTTAGATGCAAACATCTTAGATCTGCCTGTAAAACGGTTTTCGAGCTGGTATTCCCAACGAAATCAGCAAAGTATTTATTAAGAATATATTTTAATGAATAATATAAATATACGAAATACATCCGTTTGGCAAAACAACTTTTTTTGATTTCGGAAATTTTTTGGCCACGTTGTCACATTTTCTGAAATAAAATTACATTATTTTTATTTTCATGTTTTATGTACATGCAACGCTTTAATCGAAAAACGTAAACAATCTTCAAAGTGCATTTTTCAACTTAGATATTAAGCGCACGTGACTTATTTTATGTCTAAAACGACTAGCTACTATACTATAGCAACCCCCGAGGTTTTTTTAATGCGTGAACTACGAAGTTCCGGCCTGGAGCCACGTGGCTGCCAACATCCGGTTTCTGGAGCCACGTGGTTCACTACTGGGTGCTGGCTTCCGGTCACGTGGCTGACTCTTATCTCGGTACTGTGAAAAGGGGTGGCTTGAAAAATGATTCTAGAACTGACTTAGAAACACTATGACTCATTTTACTCCATACAAAAAAGTTAGTGATGTAGAAATGTCAATAAACGCGTTCTTCATAGAAAATGTATCGAATTAAATAATTTCAATACGTATCTGATAAGTCTCTCTATGTTTGTCTGTGTTTTTAAACTTATTATTTACTTTAAATAAATAACTTTTAATAAAAAGTGAATCGTAGATAAAATAACTATATATATTTTTTAATAAAATTAATTATATAAAATCCCCTACAATGCATTATTTTCAAATAATTCATACCCTGATGAGTATTATTAATATTTGTAAAATAAGTCAATAATATAATTAATATTTTTAATAGGTTACTATTTTACTATTTAATATTTACAAAAATATTAATCGTTCCGATTACAATGATAAATATGTTTTTTTCATCTTATTCGTATTTAGATATGTCTAGATGTCACGTTTATACTAATTACGCATAATTATATAAGATATGTGTTTGATTAATATAAAAATGTTTTTTATTACACCATTAAGGAGAATTTACTACTTATTATGAATGCGACTAATGCATTTTACATTATTAACATTCGTATACATTTAGGGTAAAAATGTCTCACGGTAGTAATTTCCTGGCACGCGCCACTCACATTATTATTTTTTGTATATACGAGTTTAATTTTCCCTGAATCACTCAAAAAACACAATTTTATTACATACACGCTCTCAGCAACCGTGTTTATAATATCACTCAAAACAAACAATAAAAAAACGTACTGGATATTAAAATCCATCGCTGTCATATAAAAGGTGTGTAAGACTCTTAGCGCCCGAGAATAATCAACTTTCCAAAAATACAATTTTGTCGTGCGTTTGATAACACGTGTTAACCGAGTGGAGTTCGCCGCAGATGGCCAATATCTGTCATAAAGTATAAAATTATCTCCGTTCTTGCCAGTGCGAGTGCCAACCGCCAATTCATATTAAATTTTACTGCATGTTGGCAGCATGTAAAATTAGCAACTTGCAATTCTTTCTGTTCGCGCGTTGTGTCGGTGCAACTGCATCTCGGTTATGATTTTGCGAAAGTGATACTTTAATTTATCAAAATACCGCCACGACAGCAAGTCGCGGCTGTTCGTAATAATAAATGAATGAAAATAGATTCGAAGCGAGAATAGCGAGGATAATAACGCAAGTATTTTAAGAGTCCAGAATTAACAATAAGCAAACTTCGCAGTGATGATCTCATAGGGGTTCACACCTGCTCGGTGGAATCAATGAGGACGTGTTAGTATGTTCATAGCTATGAGCATATGAATACGTAAATATCAACAATACATTACTCGAAATATATTAATATAAATAACTGTTTTTAAAGTGCATAAATAACATTGAAGAATCTCATATTTAAAACCACTTTTGAGAAAATATATTGGAGTTAAAGATTGACGTCATTTAAATACGCAGAAATACACTGCATCTCATAGAGTACGTAATCTAAAATATTTTTTTACAAAAGTACTATTGTTATTGATTATTATATTTATTTAAATTATTTGACATATGTCTAAGGAAACGGTACGCCTTTTTACAAGTTCTTCCAACATTGGTTTTAATCCAGTGAGCAATTATACGAATTTTTTATTTTCAATATGTTTATAAGCTGACATTTTTGTTTAACATCATACGAAATCTAGATGATCTGGTTTTAGACGTTGTGAGTCTAAGTATGGAGCATATACCTAGCTAGTTGCAATTTTATTAATCCACAGAGATGTTCTTCAAAGAAACTAGCTTTACAAAATGCAATTTTCTTTTGCAACTCAAGTAGATTACTCACAACAACATTCTACCCCACGGCTATTCGTTAGTCTCCCCTTCCGAGCGACGCTAATGAAAATTCACTACGATAACGATTCGTTAACTTTAAAAGGTTTCCGCAGTGATTCTGAGGGGCCATCCCCTATCAGGAGGAAAGCGGAATGCCAAGCCTAGGAACAAGCAATGCCGACTTTTATGACCATCAAATTTATTTCTGTTCGAGTCGTATAACATTTGCAAGTAGCGGCGCGAGGATTTGAGATGCAAGAACATAAATATTCAGAATAATTTTGGAAATTTTCTCACAAATTTGAATTTGCTGACGTTTATTCACGCTAAGCACGAAACAAGCCCAAGAAAGAGTTATTGCTTCCTTTTCAAAATAGCCATCCTTAAACAAATTTTTTTTTAATTTAAGGCGTGACCTAATAATCTTTAATGTGCGATATATGGAATGAACACAAGTCGAATACCTCAGATTATTTATAGGACAACAAAAAAATATGGTAGAATTATTTTGATAAATAAAATTTAATTTGAATTTAAGGTTATATATTTCGGCGTTCATTTCGTCGAAAATCCAGAAGTATATGCTCCAGTGAAAATTATTTCTCAAACGTTTGTCTAACAATTTGTATACAGAATGAAAACATGGAAGCAAGAAAGTTTAGAGTAATTTATGTTTAGTCTGCCATAGTGTTGTATTAATATAAATTTATTTTTCCAATATAATGGTTGCACTAGCACTGAAGCCTTCCAAAGTAAACTTAATGAGGAAATTCCATCCTCGCCTGGGGCTTTTCATTTCGTGCAGGTCGCTATGGAGACCGCTCAGCGGTATGCCCCGAGCGCCCTCCCTCCCATGGCAATGCCATAGCAAGTCATATCGCCGCGTTAGTCTTCTCACCCCATGGATATGTATTCATTACGAAATTGGAGACGGTGTAGTTTATCTACATTAATAGATACTACACTTTATATATATATGTATATATTTTTTAAATTTTATTTTTGATGTGTAAGTATAAAAAAACCTAAATCTTTAAATGAGGATTTTACGCTTGGAGGGGCAATCTATGACTATATTACGATTCGACATCGTATCATTATTTTTTTACGAGATATTATAAAAATCAACCCTTCATCTTTGTCATTTTTATTTTATGAAATTTGTGTGGTGAAAATTATGATGCTGTCTAATTTTAATCACTTTATGCTAAAAAACATGATAGTTTTTTTACTGTTGCCAACACGAATTTAAGATACAACAACTTAAGATAAAATTCTAAAATTATTATTATTCTATTAATATTTTGTATTCAAAATTAGTTTGTCATAAAAATTATTAATTTTATGTAAATTAACTGAAGCGTTAAAGAGAGAAAGTCTTTTTCACCTCTGTGCGACCTGAGCACATATAATTTTTTTTGGCAAGTAAATAGTGTTTCAATTTAATTTCTCATAAAACATGCGATTATTCACTTTTTTATTAAAATACTTTATTGGATGCTAACATAGTAACTTTTCATATAATTGAACTGTACCCAGTGTCGCGTCCCCTGGTCATGCTAGATACATCACATCTAGCTGCAAAGTCAGTCCCCTATCGGTTTTCCAAAGCCAGCAAGGAAAGTCAGTACTACTTCTACACAACGGAGAAATTGAGCCCCGGAGAAAGCATAAGATATAACAAAAGAACTGACTTTGAATGATGAAACGCTTCCGTGGACAGAAAAGATTGAGTGACTTGCAGTAAAGACAATTTTATTTGATTAGAGATTGTAATACATTAATACCAATTAAATCAATCTCGAAGAATTGTATTTCAGAATGCAGAATATTTATGATTCGAGGGATTAACATCTTTAGCAACAGTCTTAGAGTGTTGCTACAAGAGCACTAGGGGAAAAAATGGAAAGTTTCTACCAATACATGTTAATTATATAATATAATTGTATGCAATTTTTACTTTTTATTGCTATAACGTATGCGAACAAACTTCTTATACAACAAATCGTTCACGGTCTAATTGCCTCCATGAATAGGAAAATATTTTAATTCACTAAATAGTTGGCTTGAAAGATTACAAAAGAAAATGAGAACGAATCAGAACGGAGAATCTTACATGCATGTTAACCAGGTACTATAAGAGTAGTAGTTCTATATATTTCATATTTATTTGTTGTGGTACATATTAAAGTGTTTTCGTAAAGCGCATTTCACTTTTGTTCTTTAATGTTAGACTTAATGAGAAAATCTTGAATGTATAGTTACCTATGTTTACAAATCATATTCTCAAATTTGTACTTAGCTTCGCCCAATAAAACTTTTGCGTGCTTGATATAATATATGTACTACAAAAATTGCGCTTTCCCTTAATCATGAAAAAATAAATAATTTCATTACAATGTAGTCATTTGTAACCCAAGTTTGCAGGTGAAAATTGTACTTTTAAGTTTGCGGTTGAAACTGTGGCTTCATAAAATAGATTTCTGAGGTGTTATAATAATATTTCAGTGTTATGATTGAACACTTGAAAACAATTGGTTGTTTTTAAATTACCGAGCACATTTTCTTACGTAAAAAATAACATTTAGATGGATAAAAATAATAAATTGTAAAAAAAATTTGCATGGTTGTAACAAGTTACAATGAATATAACCTTCAGCTCTATATTACTGAATCAAATAAATATTAAGCTTAACTGTTATAATATGCGTTTAGAAATTGGTCAAAATGTGTGACGTTTACTCAGTTTTTGGATGTTATGTTGCGTTTCTTCTCTTAAGTTCTGAAGTTTCAGTTCCTAAACTGGGGTCATTTTAATGGATATAAAAATTCATAAGAAATAGTAGCCGTTTATGAGGATTTCTCCATAAATTAAAAAAGCATTGTGGAAAAAATAATTAAAAACAAAATCTCATATAATAAATTTAATAATCCTACAAATGAAGTAACCATGAAAAATTGTTTTATCTCCATGTGTATTCTTTGATACATCAGTCTCGCAAGTCTGGCAGATGCTTTCATTAGAAATGTAATTTGATTTGATTTCAGTCACGCATTTCGAAGACATGGAAGATTGCTTTATGGATTGTAAAGAGGAAACGGTCCCTGAGTATGAATATATCATAACTTACTTAAGAGACCTCGCATATATACGTAGGGGAGTCTTTGGTGCACTCAGTATCGAGAAGGGGAATATTTATTGCAAACTCATAGAATATTTTTTATCGATCTAGGGAGAGAAATAAAGCTCTTAAGATAGATAGCACTTAGGAATATAAAACAGCCACGAATTATAATGATTCTTGTTTGTTTTCATATTTTATTTATTATCAAGGTATGAAACAATAAAATTTTAAAATTAAAGCAGCAATTCGCGTACTATCGGTAATATAAAAAATAAATCGTAATTCGTACATTTTAAATGTTTAACATTAGCGTGACCTTTAGTCAAGTATTTTTTTTATGAAACTGAGAAATGCTACATGGCCATATTAACAAATAAAAAATATGTTTGATAGTAAGATTTGTTGCTAAGCTGCAAAATATATAGATATGACTTAAAACATACTAAGGTAGGCTTCGCAGCATCTGGATGTGTCATTGATAATATTTGTGATTATTTATTAGTTTTTGGTTGATTTAAGTTTCAAGATAAAGTTACGGTACTCAATATGAAAGCACGCGCAAAAAATAAAGCCATGGCGATAAGAGTGCTATCTTGAGTTCCACTGAGTTTGTTTGGCGAGAAAAAAGCATTTAGGTTATCTTGTCGCAGACGATAAACGCAGAAGTATCATTTGAATCCCAGTGCGTTGAGATTTGGGAGACTGTTTATCTCCCAGTGTGACCATGTGTTTAAATATTTACTTCTTTATGACCCCTCTTCTGGTGATAAAGCGATAAGTGATGCAGAATTATACCCACGTTATGCAAGTTGCTACGAACGCTGTAGGATAGTTCATCTACCTTTTTTGTTGATATTATAACCCTCATCTACCATGATTACAAATATATAGTTTTTACTATATGTAGTAATAAAAAAAGTATTAAGTGCAGATAATGGGACGAGATGCGCAGTTATATATTTCTTATTATATCGTATATTAGCTAAATAATAATAATAAAAGTATTGCCCAATTTATCGATTTCAAAAATATATTTAATTTAATTTGTTATTATTAAAAGCTAATGACGTTGATACTGATAATTGAGTTTTAATAATACATTTTGAGGAAAAAATTAATTTCAAATGGTTTTGATTCACCATATATTACGTTAGGGGTTAACATATGTTAAAATACGGTAACAATTAAGTTAAGATTATATTAACATTAGATTGTACTAAAAATGGTTTTATTTACACGATTATTTTTATTATTTATCTCTATCCACATTGGGGATTGCTTTGTCTGTTTATCAATGAGATTTGCAGTTAGAAATGACAATAAGTAACGTGCCTAAGTGGAAAATATACTTCTTTTCTCCGAGATTTGCCCAGGAAGATATCTAAAAGATAAATCCCACTTCGATTTCCCCTATAAACTCATACCCCAACATCCCCTCACGATCCGCGTGCTATTTTAACCCTTACGGATATGCACTACAGAGGCGGAAATTCATTCCATAAAAAAAACCACCTCCATGCAGATTCTATATTCTAACTCTTATGCACTTTAGCACGTTCCACATGACAAAAGTGCTGTTCAATTCTAAATCAATATTATTGAATTAATATTTTTGAGTTTCTATTTTAACTCATGGCGTATTATCAAAAAATACTGCAAACCAAGCAGGAAGGCATTGATAACTGAACTATAATTATAAATATAAATTTAATAAAATATTCGGTAATATTTTATTTGAATGTATATATAGGTGATTTATTATTTTTTCAACTACGAATTCTGTATTACTTACATTTTTGTGTTTAATTATATAAATTCTTGTTATTTAACATTTTTAAAAAAGCAATTTCTTTACGTTTTTTTTTTTACTAATATACTTAAGTTATGTTTTCACTTGTTTTTACTGTATTCAAAATAATAAAATAGATATTGAAATATACCTATAAACTACACTGATCATTATTGTTAATTGATTTCATAATTTTTACTTTATATTTTTAGAATAAGTGTTATTTCTTGATATAAAACAAAATATCGCTATTAAGATATATAGAATAATTAATAAGCGCTACAAAGGAAGGTCTCAGAGCGCTAAAGTCTGTAAGCCGTAGAGGAAGCCCCGCTGTGGGAGGGCGGCCCCGCCCTGTCCCCGGGGGGCTGACTTATTGATCGCACCAACCACCGTGACAAGCGAGGGCGGCGCGCCCTTAATGGGCTGCCGCGGGGCGAGAGCGGGTGCAGCCACATAGCAAAACACCGAGCCGCCCCAGCACGCGTATGGTGCCCGAGAGACGGATAAAACTTTAATCAGGCCTTATGTTGAAATTTCAACAAAAAAAAATCAATATCGCATTTCAAAGTCTGGATTTTACTAAAAATAAAATTCGAATTTTTAAAAACATTAAAGCGATCGCCATCAAACTATAAAATAAAATATAAAAATAATGTATTTATTTTTTTATTTGGTTGTGTTTATATCGATATGGTTGTGTAGCGGTGTTTAAAAAAAAATTATTTATAAAAAAATTGTAAAAATAATTCCGATCCTGCCAGGATTCGAACCTGGAATCTTCTGATCCGTAGTCAGACGCGTTATCCGTTGCGCCACAGGACCTGTGACGCATGTTGAATAATTTTGTCTACAAGTGAAAGTATATAGATGTGTATCAACGAGTATACTATGAGAGTATAACAAATGTATTTTAGATTTTAGTGAAGAAATTATTATCGCATTGATGTTATCATAATTTAAGTAGCATATATTAATGTAAAATTAACAGAAATATTTACAAATGATTTATTTAGAACGTATATCTATATTTTGTTGAATTTAAAAGCAACCCTATTTCATTGGAGAATTGTGTGTGCACGCAGCACGTGCTATGTACAGAGCTATATGTATTTACATTGGCCGCCATTTGTATTTCCCGAGGGAGTTTCTGAAATGAATAATGTATAGAAATTAGGGAAAACAGAAAACATGGCGTGATCAACTTTCATTTCCGAGTAGGCATATTTGCACATAGCCCAATTGCTTTTTGTTTACCTCTCCAGTCAATATTTGCAGCGCAATAACTGTTTTCATAAGAAATTAAAGATATACATTGAAATTAAAAAAAGTTGTAAGTCAAAGTAGAAAAACTTACGAAAAAATAGTTTCTATTTATTTCATGATTGCTTTGCCGTTTAATAATAATACTAAGATATTCTTGTAATCAAAATGACCTTTAAATTGTAACGGACGAACGACGGCTGTCGCTTTATGAAGTAGAACACGGAGTCATTGACTATCGATAAAATGATTTACGCTCCATATTTCAAGAATATATTTGATAAATAACAGGTATTATATCATGCAATTAACGTTTCTACCTAATAATTTACAATTATTTACAAACGAGTAATGAGACATTGTTTTGAAATCAGTAGACACCTGCATCAATACCGAATGTCACAACAACAAAATGGCTTCTTTGTAATAAATTATTTGATTTTAATTTCAGCTTTGTGTACGTCTTCCAACAAAATGATATAGATGTACACGTTTGCCGGGGTTAATAAATTTAAGCGCTCAGCTGCTTCTCGTGCGTTATTTGAGAACAAATGCACTTGTATGACGTCACGCGGCACGTGGCCCGCGCCGCTCATCAAACGATATTGTTGCAATCCGCGGGGGCTGTTAGATTTTTTCAGATGAGTGTAACGAGAAGGGACTAGAATTAACAAGTGCAATTTTCGCTCAGGCCACGTGCGGCCGTCTTGACCCGGGGCGGACGTGATCGAATCAGACGTGGACAAATAAAATTTTATTGTATTGCTCATTTGTGATATTGTGTAGCGTGCGTTGCGTAAATTTATACAGAAATATGTGTGTGTGTATTGTTTTGTTGTGACATTTACTGATGTTGTGGTAATAATTGTAACGAGGCGCAGAGTGTTCAAATGTGGCATATGATGCATTTGCTGAAAATGCGCAGTCTAGTTTGTGAGTACAATTTGTAAAATAATCCGAGCTTAAGTATTAATAATATTCACACGTTTGTTGAAATCTACGTTTCGCATTTATTGCATATGTGAGGCTCTGCATATATTCGTGTGAGCAAATGGCTGCGATTTAATCTCTTGATAATTGCGATGGTAAACTTGTGATATGCGAGAGGATTATCATAACGATCGTCTATCTGTCAAGCTGTCACGGGCGCGATGAATGTAGGAACGTACATCAAGCTTCATAAGCCTCTTCATTGCGGCCGACTTGAAACGACGTCCAGTTACCGATATACATACCGAGATCTAGAACTCAATCTTCACAAAACAGAGCTAGAATTTAGAGTTTTTCTAGGTAATAATTCAATGAAATAAATCACAATGTCACGTTCGGGTGGAATGCCATAAAACACGCGATTTCCAATTAAATATTTAAATATAAATTATTACACCTCGCTCTCCGCAGCTTCTCGCGTCAATCGCGCGACTTTATTTTGAAAAAGAAACAGCAGGTGAAACACATGGCGTCGAAAAAACTCATATCTCAGCGTCCACTACTAAAAATAATAAACACATCCATTGCCGCCGTACAAGTGTGTACGAAGCTACGAGGAGTTGGTCTCCGTCCAAAGAAAACGCCGAGGATACTCGTCCGCCCACAGCCGCATCGGTAATCAATTGCACGTGCTGGGGACTCTCGCGCCTCTCCAGCGCATCCGAACTGCAAACTGCCAGGCTGATGAAGGGAAACGAGACGCGTGTCAACATGCGCAATTGCAAATTATGACCTTATATAAAAAAAATAATTGATCAAGACAAATTTTACTCGATTTCATTAAAAATCATCCTTCTGCGTTTCAGCGCTTAGCATCTAATCAATAACATCGTTTTATATTTATTTTGAGCGTGTTAAAATATATTTTCATTTTTTGTGAAAATAAACGACGTGGCTAAAGGTTCATACTTAGCGTGCGATTATAATTTGTCAGGCTTTTGAATTATTGCGGCTAACTGATACGAAAGATTAATGACAGTTGACAAGAGCACCAGAAACATTTGAATAAATTTTATTTTAAAAACTGACCAAGATCTAGGGAAAGCTCTGATTTCATAACACGCATTCATTAGAAAAGTCACCAATCTTTTATTTTCCGTTAACATAAAGCGCTATGTATCAATTTTAAATATTTTATGCATAAAATTTTTTAATTTTGTATTGATTTCTGTCACACATTCCACCGTCACTATTTTAAGAACTCGGACTTCTCAAGCAATATTCAATACAAACCGTTATTTAAAGTACATTAAAATCAAGCAGTATTTGTTAGTAAAGTAATTAAAAATTTATTTGCAACTAGTCTGATAAAATGTGCTAACCCAATAATATCAAATTTCATTTGGATTCATTTTCCACGAATTCCCCTTTCATATTCGGGAGCGGGGCTGGCGCAGGCGGCACGCGCGGCGCACGCGGCAGTACTTAATTACTCGACAATGTGGCCGCGACTATTCCTAGGTTTTTTAGGGACGCCAAGATGGATGCTGGCGGCCGAGAGATGTATGGCTGCAGATGTACGCAGTATTTCACACGGGAGACCAACTAATACGACCCGTCATGTCTTTGTACTGGAACCGAACGGTATTCAGGTATGCAGGTTTTCTGCATATTTCTATCATCTATCCATATTTGTTATAGTTCACAATTTAATATTTTTTTAATGTTTTGTAATAGGTTTATTATTCTATTTTCGGGAGCTCGGTTATAAATGAATTTTGATTTTCTTCAATGTGGAAATAGTCCGTCAACAGCATGCGGTATAAAGTGTGCAAGCCATCTCGTCCGGTCGGATGCCGTAGGCGTGAAGGATCTTTTAGTTACAAGATTGTGAATGTTGTCAGTTGTCTCAGAAAATCGAGACAGCGTTCTCAGAAATAACATAACTGTGTCGCTATGCACGGATTTTATAAATAATGACAAAACGTCTAATTACATCGTGAAAGTCATCATATTAAGCATGAGCTGTAATGACAGGTATTCCAGTGAAGAAAATAAACATGAAGATAATTGCATACGGCGCAGCTGCTCAGTACTGTAGACTACACAATGAGAATGAGCCTTCTATCGTTTTATACTTTCTCAGGGCAACCATTGAACGTGCCAGTTCAAATGTCTTTAATGATACATACGCAGGTTTCCTAGAGTCATTACCCACGGGCCGCGTTCTGCAGATGGCCATATTGAACACGTGTCGCTAAAGGACTGAAAACTAAGCTCCTCATTTGCGAACATTAAAACATTACATTTAAGTAAATGCTTTATTTTGCAAATAACAAACTAACATAAACTGACAGATTTATCTGTAAAAATATAAAATAATCTAGTGTTTAATTAAATATATTGATCTAGTTATTATGTATTTAAATGTGGTTTTAAAAACCTTCCAAGCATCGGTTTTTTATTTACCAATTATGAGCTTCTTGTATCAGCATTAACATAATAAATATCATTAGATGTAATCAATTGCATAAATTCATAAGATTTGAGGAATTATCCATTTCCAAAGCTCGCCTGATACATATTAGAACATGACCACATACATATTTGTAAAGACTACTGATTTTCATTAATATTTTCTCTTACATCTTAGATAATGACATCATCAAACTACTATCGACTGAATCTAGATACATAAAAAAAAACTTTCATTTATTTAACTATTTTTTTACAACAAATTTTTCATAAAACGTGTTTATTCGGTTTTGTTCAAATGCATGATGTCTCTCAATTGACGAAATCCGGAAGTAGCTATGAATGGCGTTATTCGCTAAATGTTGTTGCATGATGCTGATTTCCAAACGTTATAACATGATAAGTTGAGAATAATTACTATTTTCTGAGAAATCGCTTTGATTGAGTAACAACACATGCGATATTTCATTCTGACTGGAGGCAAGCAAAACTGCATCATTTGATTATGAAACAGAAGTGTCGATTTGATGATGGTATCTTTGAAATCTTTGCATTAAAAAAGCAAGCTTTAAATAATAACGTAATAAATCAGTTTTGCAAAACGTTTTTGTAAAGTTCACGACATAAATATTCGCGACATAAAATAGTGACATTTAACAATATTATTAACACCATTGGCAATAGGGAAATTTTGATGTTATTGATGTATTAAAATCTGAAATATACATAAAATAATTAAATACTTTAAATTTTTGACAAAACATAGATTTGAGAGCACGTTAAAATGCGAAAACAACTCAAATGTTCTAAGCTTAGTACGATGACAATAACAAAGAAATCCTTTTAATGTTCTCAAACATAAAAGAATTTCACAGGAGTGTGAATCTATAAAATTAACTCCACGAGTAGGTAGTCAACGAAGAACGAAACAGACAGAACCAGCTGGGCATAATATTTTAACATTTTTTCATCCCGATGTTTTTCGCCTCCGATTAGACGGGCGGTTATTAGCGTCCATGGACGATGACAGCTGTATTGTCTCAGTGTACGGCCGGTGGTGTTGAAATCACCGATTCACTTGCCAGGTCGGCAGCTAAATAATAAAAAGCATTTCGGCCCGTTATCGGGGATCGGTTAAGTGCCCGTGTTGAAACGGACGCAAAATATTTATACGGCGAAAGTGAAACCACTTAAACTGTCCGGAGATTTGACCACCTTAAGCGTAAGTGCGCATAAACTCTGATCTCGCCGAAAGCAGCCATGGATAAAACATCAACACCCGTGCTTATACGCTGCGAATAAAATAATTATTTCAGATGTATAATAAGTGCTCTTTCCTTTTGACCGAGTGGCAAAAGTCAGATACGAAACAAGAGATTGAATAATAATATTTTTACGAAATATTGAAATTTACTTGTAACATAATTTTTATTTTCTTCTTTAATAGTTGTCACGCCAATTATATATATCCTAAATTTACGAGTTTTCATTTCGATTTGTTAATTACGCCAACTTACCGTTTCGCCATCGATATACCGAATCTCAAACTGTTATTTTACTTTTAAACGGTGAATTATTAAAATGCTAGCAGCTAAAAGCTCATGGGATGAATTGTAAAATATTATACCAATTATACATTATGCTAGTCAGTGGCAGGTTGTGAGTAAATTAATCGATAGACCGAAAAGTTACTTTTCTGTGCACACTTATGTCTTCATTCACAGTCACGCTTGTTGCTTTTGTGGTCAGATTGATCTACTGATATTTTATTCTTTAGGCAATAGAGCACTGCCGTAGTTTAGTAAAGATCATGTATTTTACGTAACTTTGAAGCAGTGACTTTTGATTTTTAGTTACCGACCTTTTAAACCCAGACCTTGTGAATTTTATCAAAAACATTCTAATCTAGGAGCATATACTCGTATGGACAATCGATAATATTCAGGGAATCCTATCAGCGGAGCACGAGTGGAGTTGACAAAGGAAGGCGTTCGTCCAGCTGTTGATTAAATTGGATGACAAGCATGCGTCTATAAATCTTGAGCTGTCTGTCAGATTCAGAGCAATCTAGATCTTTCTACACAGTAGTTACTCTCATAACGGGCTCGTGTAAATAAAACGTACGAAAGTAACAACTGAAAGCGATCGCAAACCGCAAGACAGTGCTCTCTCTGTTGTAGATTTATGGGTGTCGGGAGTTCAGTTTGAGTTCGTTTGCTCCGCGTATCAACGAATAAAAAGATCACTTAAATTAAAACACTCGCCTGGGTTGTCACTTACCCCGGACGACAGATGGCGGGTGACGTCACCCCCGATTAGATGAAAAGCCCAGCGAAGCTTCCTGCAAGCTACTTCGGGGATGGATCTATAACTCAGCTCTATAACAGATGCACGGCCGCATGGGCTTAAATTGGACGGTGACAGGGAAATACTCATAATAAAATTGAGCTATAGTTATTGTTGGCTGTGCACCTGTACGCGTTCTCTCTTCATTATCGCGGTGTTAGTTTTATTCTGGTCATGCAAGAACATTACTTAAATTTAATTTGAACTTTTTATTAAAAAAATATTCATAGACCGAAATATAATGCATTAAAATTGTCTGATTTTTTTCTGCGCTTCCACTTTCTCAAATGCCAATCTACCAACATTCGACAAAAAATCAACAAGAGTACAGCCACTATTTTTAATTTTATTCCCGAAAATTCTTTTGCAGATTTTTGGTGCGATACTAAAATGAGCTATTTTTGTTATATTTATTTGCGTTACCTCACTAATAACATTTCGACAAATGCAGGGCACCGGGTTCAATAAATTATCCGCATGCTAACCGCTAGAGACTCACAACATCTTTAACATTGACAGCTGTTTTGTTAGATGCAAAAAAATCATTAACCCGTAGCTCTCGGCTCGCGTGGTTGCGAGTGATCGACAGGCTCTTCGTCGAAATTGAATTTGGCCGCAGGCGCCTCGAGACGAGTGCAGCCGGCAGGCGGATAAGGCTTCCATTGTCGGGGCCGGACATGCGCGGCCTGTCCCCGGAGTACGGCCATGACTGCACTCGCTCCCCACACAGGCCGCCATTGTTGGGCGGCCGCTGGCGCACACGTGCGAGACTGGATCATTTATCTTGCCGAGAACAATGGCCAAAGTATGTGCTTGTACTCGGAATTCTTGCGTAACGCTCGAGTCTTCCTCATTTGATGTCGCCAATTATTGACAATAATTGCTGTCTTATTGATCACAGCGCAAATAACTTGCTTTGCTGTATCAATTGATGCGATTGTATTGGTGTATTTTCTATATATAAATCGAGAAGAGATTTTCTTCATAGACAGCGGTTAAAAATCTAACCGTGAATTTAGCCGGAGCTTTGCACATACCTTCAGCAAAGAAAAATGATATACACTATAATTTTTCACGATATTTTTTTAATCTCTGAAAGACTAAGATTTCGGTTATACCCTGCTTTACGCGAGGAATACGTTCCGTATAAAATCGCGTTAAGTGAAATTCGCGTATATCGGGGTTTACGATTAAACATACATGCATAGTCAAAGAAATTCGCGTTATAGTGAAACCGCGCATAACGGGGTCGCGTAAAGCGGGGTATTACTGTAATTTGTGCGTTTGGTTTTCTCCCGTCATGCCGATATTTAAAGATTTCAATGTGATTATATTTTATTTGGGTTACCTAGAAGAAGCTTTGCATTCGTTTCTTTGTCATTCACTGATTCTAAAATATTTTTTGAGAATAGCAACAAATGCACCATATTTTAATATTTTCTATTCACTGAAAATGGATTTAAATGACAGTGAAATGACTCAAATTCAAAACATCATATTCTATTCATAACTATGTTTTCCATATGTAACTGTATTATCACCTCAATCGAGAGTTTCTCTTCTTTTGCTTGCAATACTAACGCGTTCATTATTTTTCAGTCCATAAAATTTAAATTACCATACAGGAACTGACTGAAATGCTGTTCTACAATGTAAATTACTCAATTTAGTAAGACCGCTGGAGTTTATTATCATAAAATCGCCTTTAATACATTCCAGTCTCAATTCACCAGTTATAAACGCATACATAATGGAAAATAGATTCACTACCTCCACACAATGTTTGTTTATTAGACAGCTTTCCTCTCTTATGAGCTCGTAAGACGTGGTTGTATTTGAACTGTGAGCAAACAAAAATTAATTACACGTTCGAACAGTAATAATGTATAATTAAGTCTCTTTCAATTATGCCCAATTGCAGGTAACTTCATCAAAACTTCTCGTTTCTAGCTCGTCATCCCAATTTGATCAAACACTCCGTCTTCTCGTCCACAGTAATTACACAGTAAGTTTGTATTTACGGTTGTCTATGCAAACATGATAATTACGGGAGGCGTTGCTGCTCCGAGCTAATGATTTCGGCTTGACGGGTCTATCGAGGCTCTTCGTTCTGACTGCCGGGCTCGTGTACTTTTTACTCATTGATAGTTTATGATCACTTCATTCCGTGCGCTCGCGATGAGTATTCCAATATGACTGAATTGAATGTGAAATAACTGTTTTCAAATCGGTGTACTCCATGTCTTGTCATTTGTATAAAAAATATCATTCGCGATTTTGCGCATTGTGACGGGTGCTAAAGACTCATATAAAGGCTATTTTTACTTACAGTATATAATTTTACTCTATCATATAATTCATCAAAACTAAACATTAAAAACTTAAAAAAGGCAATAGATTTTTTTGCTGTCTAATAAAAACCGGCATTATATATTTACGTGATTGTATTTTGTAGGAAATACTTTAAGTCGTATTCAATAAAAACATTATTATTGTATTCTTATAATAACATAATCAATATACATCTGCACGTAAAAAATGAAGAGAAATCACGTTCCAGCATTCATACATCCTACATAGCTGTTGATCTTGTGTACGATCGGCGATCAGAAACGTAAGCACACTTGGGGCATCGGCTCTCAAACGGTGGTTTGCGAAGATAATTATTTAATAAACTTCCTTGGTATGTAAATCCATGTTACTTGCAATAAATATACATACATTCTCCACACTTATTGAATAGTAGCCTAAATTTTGGTTTTATGAGTGAAAGTTATTCTCATATTATCAATAAGTAATTTAAAAACATTTCACTTAATTTCCTTAATTTGGTATTTTTCAAAATAATATTAGTAAATATAATTCCCCAACCGGCTTCGTACGTTGATACCCCGCCAGCAATTATAAGTAAAGCGTTGTAAACATATCTTAATAAATATTTTGATGTTTGGTTAAAGATGCACATATTAATATACATTATAACAAAAATTACATTCTGGTATAGGTTTTTTATTTGAATTATTTCCTTTGCCCATCCTTCTTATATTTTGACTAAAAAAATTAGTGTTGATTGACTCGGCATTTTTTTTCAGTTTTTAAGGATTTTTTGCAAAAAATTCTCTATTCGTGTATCGTCGTGGACATATAATAATTTTAAAGCACTCACATCTTACAACTGATTTGCAGATAGCCACTAGCCTACCTTTATTTTCGGTGTTTTTAATAAGTAAATATAGGAACTCAAAAAAGGATGTAATCGGCCAGTTACTATTGTCAGTTTTGGCTCAGCGTCTATAACCGATTGTTCTAATTTTACATTGCTTTAGTAATTTTTAATTGTCGGAAGTTTCTGCAATAAATACTAAAACAAAATACCGAAGTTGCGAGTTAGCTCATCTGAATAAATTTTTTTACCTTTGCGGGCCTGTCAGATGTTAAGATTTGGAAGTACTCGGAACACAGATGGTCTCAGCACTTCAGTAGACTGGAGAGCCCATTGTGGATTGTAGCTCATTGAATAAACTTTATCCGATGAACTGAGAAGCATTCATTCGGTTCTCGGAAGGATCCTGCTCAGTCGCCACTGACAATACAATGGATTTGACTTCATAACTGATAATTCATGCATGTGAACTTTAATCAAATAAGACTGACTTATATTATTTAAAAGAATAATCAAATTCCACAGTGAGATTAAAAGATCATCAAATTATTTTTTTTTAAATTAGGTGCATTAAAAATAAAAAGAGTATTTCTTAAAACGTCCGTACGTTTTTATGAATTAATAAATAGATTTAGATAAAAGAATAATTAATATATAAATTAGTAATAGATGTTGGATTTCACCGGTGAAATACCTCAAACCAAACTCTCATTAAAATTATGACATATGTCTAGATGACGCAAAAAGCTTTTTATGTGAAGGGGTGAACTGATTGAGAAAATATGATCTCCCAGATTGCAGTAGGCACCCTCCCCCACCCCATCCCTTGCCATTAAGCTTGAGCTGTCTGAACCTGGGGAGGAATATTATTTGTGAATTATTATTTATTTAATGTATAAAAATATTATATTATATTAAACTCAGTGATTTTCATGCCCAATCATTTCGTGTATTTAAAGTTACTATTTTTTGGTGTTAGACATATAATACAATATTTATTGTTTACAATGTTTCTTATGGACTGAATAAAACCAAGGATAGATGACATTAGTTATACCTGCTAATTAATTATCTTTTCTGTGATATTTTTCTAAAAATAATGCGAACTTAAATTAGTTACGAAGTGATTAATTATAAAGATTACCTTAATATATACCGCAACGCTTTCTAGTACTACCTAAAAACTGTTCATAAGAAAGCACTATAACTGCACATGCTTCACAAACGCATGTAACTTTTATATTCAAATGATGAAAAATGCATTCACTGAAAGCTTCCGTGTTCGCAGTAGCCCCCAAAGCCAGGATTAGTCTTCTGCTTCATCCCCCAGTCATCAGTACGACCGCGCGTCCCGCGAGGGGAAGTTCCGATCCCTTAAGCTCCTTGTAATGAGTTTCCCGAGTCACAGTCAGCTGAAACACCCGGTACATCATGAAAACATTACTGCGAATATAATGAACTGAAATGACACGGCATACCACTTTAGGTCCAGATTATTATTTTTATTTGACATGTGAGATTGATGACCAGGTCTTGTGTTTGATTATACTTGCAGCTGATACTTCTTGCTGCAGAGTATTGTCTGATAAGCGTTTCCGTAATAAATTTATATTTTTTGAATGTAAACAATGAATAAAAATAGTTATTTTAATCAAGTATTATAAATATGTTTATTGATAATTCGCTATAATACATTAAGCCTGAATATAATTTAAAAAAAAACATATCAACATTGTGATGACTCATTTATTTATATAATTATGAAGATAATTTTTATAAAAAGTTATTATATTTTCAGATGTCATACGTCATATTTTAGAGATACGTTTTGAAATTCTAATTCTCAAATTGGTAGATAGTTCATAATCCCTATTATAATTTTAGTGTTATTTTTTTTATTATTTACACAATACATATACAACTAAGTGTTCGGTAACGTAAAAAATATTCAATAAAACGCCATACAGAGAAATGAAGCAATAACGTGAAGTGGATTTAAAATTTTATAAAATGTATACTAAACCAGACAATCTAGAAGCTTATTAGAATAATTTCGTGTCTTTTTCATGAAAATATGTCACTTAACCATAACCACAGAAATCTATAGAGATATTAAGGTATTGTTACAGATGTACTTTTGCTAAAAGAAAAAGCACATCGTTGCATATTATAGGGGTGGGTTGACTTACCGGACTCCCTTTAAACCTAGCCAGGGGCGGAGTGGAGCAGGTCCCATAAATACAGGGCCGAATAATGAGCAAGGGAGAGAAACCTTGAATTGGGGGAGTCAAAGAGGGGATACTCTATCGACTTTTAGTCTTCTTTGCCAGTGGATTTCTGAGATTTTCGCCATTTTGCAAACAAAAGTAATTTGATTCACATTTATAAAAAAATAGCACCGAGCTTCGATGAATGCAAATTAAAAATGAATAAATTAATTATTCTACAAAATGTTCTTGTGGGTGCTGATAAAATACGAAAAGATAAATCTAAATAAACAAATTTGTGCCACCACTGTTATTGACCGTTTCCCGTTTCGGACTAATGAATGAATTTTCAATTGTATGAATGACCAACTCCGGTCACACTAGATTCAGACATTGTAATAGTGGTAGCGCAGGGGCGTCTCGTTTTACAGCTTAAAAAATAAATAATATTTATCTACTAAATTTTTTTGAATGTGTAATTCGTGGGTGAATAAACATGGGCACTTTTTCTTCAAATATTATTTTCAAGTAGGTCTCTTATTATTTGATGTTTTCAAAAATATTATGTGCTTCTGCGTAAAATAGTAATCACAAAGTTGGTTTAATACATAAAATCATTATTTATTTTAAAAAAATTATTAGTTTATTTTGGCGTTATATTTCTTATTGCAGTTTTTAAAATATTTTATTTCATATTTCAGTTTTATAAGTAATGTTATATTAAAATATTAAAAAAAATATTTATAACCGGCTGTCTTTATAGTTTTTTTTGTTTTAATTTAATTACAAAAATTAAATGACATTGAAAAAGCTTCATTATATTTACTGCGTTTTCTTTTGAATACAAAAAAATACAAATATAGCTTGTTTATCACGACTGGCTATAATTATTTTGTTGAATCAAAATCCATTCTTTATATTTTACAGCTACTCCCCAACGTCCTTTATTTGCTCTGTGACATCAAATATGCGACTTGATGGCTCAGTGCGTATGTAGTTTGTACGGTAAACCCATGTTTACGCTTTATAACGGAATTGATATAATATATACATTTTTGGTGGGTCTTAATATGTTATTATGGTCTTAAATTTACCGTCATTTACTTAAATCAAGGATCGGAATTCAAGCAATTAAGAATTTTAACCAGTGCTTTTTAATACAACGCACTTTAATAGCATCACATCCCCTTTATTCATAAGGAAATTTTATGTTTATTATTCAATTGAAAGAAATATAGATATTGGTAGCCTATTAGAATTTTTTAATTGCCAAGGTGTTGTCTATGTAAAACTGGTAAACTAGAAATATTCACGTTATCACTTCTTTGCCGGCTTGAATGTTCTTTTCTACTTAAATTGACTTAAAATTTGTATTATTTAATCGTCATCTATTTATCAATTAGCGAAATGAACTAATATAGTTTCATTAATATAGGTCTAAAAATAAATCTTGAATTATTCCTATATCATTATATTAGTAGGCCATAATCTGAAATACACTATTTTTCTGTTTCAAAATAGCATCGGAGCTCAACTCAAGTCAAATATTATTGGCTGCTTTATCAAAGTCGGAAATTCTTCAAATATTTACTCAGTTTCTCTCTCGTGCACCGGGAAAACCTTTTACCAGATCCACAGCGCGTCTCGCTTTGCGCGTTATACCATAAACAATGGACGCGGGATTGGCCATAAACCGTAAACAATGCCGGGCACAGACAATAGAGATCGCGGGCTGGATGGGCGCTGGGCGAGTCCACCCGACCATAGAGCCGGCAGTCACTTCCGGTGCGCCACCGACGGTCCAATTTGAACCAATCTAGATCATACTCCGTAACAAAGTGTAGAGACGCCTTGGCGCTTTTACTGTCACATTCAAAATCTACAGGAAATCATCACACTTAGCATGATAAACAGTACTCTCCTCAGTCTCTAAAAAAATTGGACAAATAGATGTTGATTGAGATTAATTTTTTTGACATACTTTCAACCTAGTTTTTGACAAAATAATATTTATGTGACAGATACAATGAACAACGTTTGCATAAAAAAAAAAAAACTTATGAAGTTTAATACGGAAAATTGGAAATTTTTGTTTGTTTTTTTTTTTGTTACTGGACTAAAATCAAAATTTAAAAAATATTTATCATTGTTTTTAAGAAATGCCATGAAAAGACACGTCTTGTCTTTAATAAATCTACGCGATCGTACGATTGTTCCGCGCTTAGAATTTACGCTTCCTCGCGAAGCAGACAAGGTGAGGGATATTGTCTCCCGCGGGAGAGAGTGCGACAGAAGTGTAACTCCTCGGCGCGATTCGCGCACGTGTCCGCTGCAGCCTTACCCGTCATTAGACTAGTGTTCCAGAAAGAAGTCAGGTAATTGGCTTCCTCGCAGTATTTAATTCTACCGTCTGTTGCCGAGGTTGTCGACTGCAGACAGCATGACTTACTCGAATCAGAGCACCAGACCATGAACACAGGGGAGCAACAATTCACAACGATGTATTTTTTAAAAATCACATTTATAGTGTGTGTGAAATTTTTTTTTTTTAACTTTGTCGCACAAATAATTCAGGACTGACATTATATTCATTGATACTTATTATCATATCAAATATCGTAAGTAGGAATCTTCCATAATTCATTTTTATGTTTTATTAACTTAAACTTTATGTTTACTATATAATATTACTTACTTCTTTCACATCTTATTAAATAGCAACCAAAAATAAAGATGTAAAAATCAATTCAAGCTAAATATGGATATCCATAAATATCTAGCAACAACTCTTCAATGCAAGCCCAAATGCGAGACTTAAATAAATTATTATTCAAATAGAGCAATTATGTTAAAGCCATTGAAAAAATAATAGATTGTTACTAAATTCACACTGTAACAAAAACATATTTGAATTTATTTAAACTTTAGAGAAAAATGTAACTGGTTTCACAGCTAGCTTACCGTGCCATTCAACAATAAATATTCAACGAGTATCGCTGCACTTTTCAAATACTTCTCCCTGGAGAATGTATACACGAAAGCTTGTTTAACCTTTCACGATACCCCGAACGTCACTTTGAAATACTGAATAATCGAAAAGGCCTCCACCGTAGCGTGAGGCCTTTTGAACCAACGCCACTAAAAGGCTATCTTCAGTGAAATAACAAGTCAACAGTACAGCACTCCTTTATTAATTTTATTTATTATTTCATCATTCATAAAAAAATATTTAAATATACATTTATTAAATCACATAAGAAAAGGAAGACGTGGATCATGTCAAACTTAAAGTAGTCTTATATTAAAAAAATATTAATTCTAAAAGAGTTTTTTTTAAGCCTTATGTAAATCTACTTTAGATAAAAACATGTATTTTTAAAATGATTTTATCAATCTCTTACAGATTATTTAAATATTTCGCTTGAATCACTCAAGTTTTTTCAAATTTTATTTATTGATAAGTTGTTATGAATCATCAATCTTCACAATGATATATTTTAGATATTCAGTATGATATGCAGGTGTCCATTGTATTATAAAAATTACAACGATTATTTCATTTTCATTAATTTACTCTAGGGGAACTCATTGGATGCAGTCACCTTTAAAACTACGGGCGACGGCAGATCATTCTCAGTGTCTTTAAATGCAATATTGCAGCTCATCCATTGCCATCACAGTAGAATTGATGCAATGGATAAATGTTGGGCAGTTAAGCTGTCTGAGTGTTGGGCGGTGGACACTTTTGATGAGATACGTAACTCACGTTCATGACCGCAGCCGAGACATTCACTTCCTATATATTTGCGGATGCTTAATATATCATACATTTATTTCTTTAAAGTATTTTTAATACCGTGTTTCGAAATTAAAATGCCTTAAGTTAATAACTCGTATCGGATAAATATTTAAGAGAATATTAATAAAAACTGTTAAAATATGATCGCAGTTACAGATTAACATTTACAGCTAACGTTAAGATTTTGTTGAACTTATTTCTTATTTTAGGCTTTTGGAAACATACTATCTCTGAAATCCACGATATAAATATACTGTAACCAAATTAAAACGACAAATTAAACAGAACGCAGGAAAAGTACTGTTATAAGAATAATTTCATTCCACATCGTGGAAAATTTTAAAATTATTTAAGAAAATTTTAAAAACATGTAACTTATCATTAATTAAATCTGTGACTAATATGTTTGAACGTTCAGATATTAACTTGTTTTGAAGAATGACACCTGCAAGCCGACTGGTGATTGTAAACACACTTAAAAGATTTCCTTGATAATTCGCGTTAAGTTCATTTTAAGTGCAAACAGACTTGTGCTGATAAGGTACTAATTTGGTTGGAAGTAAAAACCAACCTATATATGCTAAGAACTTAGAGCTATATTTAAACTATAGTTGAGGTGTTTGATAAATTTTGTAGAATATCTACATCGGTCTTAGATAGTAATAAAAAACCGCGGTATTTTTGACGTGAGTTGTTAAAAATAATCAAATTTACCGGCCATATGATTGTCTCCACCTGTTTATTATACACACTTCACAAAAATAAAATTTAAAACCACTAAACTGAAAAGTAAAAAAAAAAAATATTTTGAAGTCTGCAAATAAACTGAGAAGTCATGAATAGTTATTTTTTTCATTCGATGTTTATTTTTTTGTATTAAGTTATCCCAAAATAATTAATTCTTTTAAGGAATTTATTTTATTATTAAGATAACCACGTATTTCAGAAGGTATAATTATTTAGATATTTTCTTTGAAGCATTTTTTGATTCTTAAGATAGTTTGCATTTTTTCCAATTTATATTTACTATTTAAAATCACAGTTGAATATAAGAAATAACACAAAAAGATGTTTAATTCGTTTTAGATTTTATAACGTATTATCGAAGAAGAACGTAAAAGTATTATATAAAAATTGTTTTTTTAAGTTTTTTTAAACGTTAGTGTAAAATAAAGCGAAATGGTTTTTTTGTGGTATATTTAAAATTTAAGACTAATTTCATAAAGACGTGGCTTTTCGCCCAAGAAATCTTGAAGTTATCAGTACATATTGAGGGCAGGCGCACTGGATCGCAGCAAAACACCTGGGTAACTTGATAATTGATAAGTGAATCGGATTCCCACAAACAATTAGAGTAATCGCATCAAACGCACCTGTTAGACTTGGCGTGCCATATGGAAGGAACACCTGTCGATAATCAATGCTTCACGTGTATTTTAGGTACAGCGATGGATCTCAGATTTTGGCAAGATGTACTTTTACGCAGTTGTCAAATAACTACGCAATTCGAAAACAAAATGACGAAGCAATTTTATAAATTTCACAGATAATATATCTACCCTCATTTTGAAGGAAAATTACGTTACAGTTGGCGAGATTATTTTTATTAAACAAGGTTTGGAACCCCCATTTGATATCAGCGAGTAACTATAGTATTCGATGATATTGTAACGGATATGATAGTATATTAGATCAGATAACAAGTACTCAAATAAAAAAGGCTCATTCGAAAACAACATAGTTTCTTCATGATCTACCTACTCTTGGCTTTGGATTCTACCTTTGTTTTATAAATTTATATTATATAATACTATAATAAAATTTAAAGCTTTGGCATGTCATCAAAAATTTAAAGGACGGTTAATTGGTTATGCGCATGAAAATAACAATTTGTAGTATCGTCAAGTTGGGTGATTACGGTAGACTTGTACATTAAGTCATAAACCTAAATTAATTTTGTTTATTTAATAATAAACGTTGGTATTCCAAGTATCCATCGTATAAATAAAATCCTCAGTTCATTACGACATTACGCATTACCATATTTTGAACATTCTGCTGACGTGTTTAATTTTGATAACGTTCTATATATTGGAGACATTATTATTCAGATATACAGATACCTTAAAAGAGTACTCGATTCAATCACGGCTAGAGACGAAGGTGAGAGGAATTTGACGAAGTAAACAATCTCTAATACAATTCTATGAATATTTTTAGAGAAAGGTTAACCTAACAAGCAAAGAATCTGTTTTCAACAAACGAAAGAAAATATCTACATATTTGTGTACTCATCAACAAATCACAGTCAAGTATCATCTCCATATACGTAGAGCGCCACGCCTATCTGATTCATTTTAATTAATACCAAATCGTAGCTAGCGCGTGACCTTAGAGCCCGTGCTCGTGAATCACGGAGGTCCAGATCCAACACATGTTGCTCTGCTGAATGACTCAAGCTACGGAGACACAACTAAGTTACTAACTGAAAATTTTATCTTGGAAATATCGTAATATTTTGCATATCTTTTAAACGTGACATTTAGATGAATACCTTTACATGCACTCTCATCAAATTGAAATGAATTTAAGGGTTATATCAAAAAGTCCTACATTACTTACGGTAACTACGTCGGTTCGCAATTTTGAAAACAAATTTGATTGAAATTTTTGGAAGGCTCCGATTATCCAGGATTGAAGAGATAATCTTTGAATCGTGATCGTTCTGTTAACAAATGACTTAAATACTTGTTTAATTGTTATCAATTTTATATTATATTTTCGTTTTATTAAAGCCTTTAAATTGCACCTCATTTACTTTGTTTGAAGTTGTATTATTGAAGCTATATTTATATCGATATATCTATTTGGTTTCTATATTGATATGTGTACTGTCAACTGCAATTATTGAACCTATAACGGAACTGGAGAAAGTAAGCATTCACGCTACCTTTTAGTGGTTTGCAATGCATTACATGCGTTCATAAATGCAGCTTGTTATAAAGACAAATACTTCAATAAATTACATCAAATCAATATAACGCATTGATGAGAAATAGCCAAAAATGCCATTGGCATCATAAATAAATAAAAAAAACATTTATCAGTGTTGTTGCAATACTTTTTCCTTATTATCTATTCTGAAACACAAGGTTAGAAACAGCTAATGTTGTTTTCTTCACATTGACGTAGTTATCTTACGAGTATTTAATATGCTTGACTCAATATTTATGCTGTGTAGATGAAAGCATTCGTTGCGCATTATTCCTCTAGTGAACAAATATTTTTAATAAAATTGTTAAATTATAAATTATTACAGCTAATTGCTAAAAAACAAGAACACATTCTTTATTTTAATAAATAAACATACGTGTCTAAATAAAAGTGGTTCTTGTTTCTGGCTCTTTTTTGTCGTTCGCAATGCTAAGATGTTGACATGTCGAGTACTTGCTGCAAGCGTGCTTAATTAAATATGAGCATTGTTCAAAAGCACTCGTATTGCGCCATTTCAGAAAACACTCGGCAAGAAGATTTTCCAGTTTACAGCTATGCTCTAATTGCAGCGCACATCGGACACCTGCACTTCACGTACAGCCTTACATAAGCCACTAATCTCCGAGCCGGGTCTAGTTTCCTTGAAGACCCACGGAGCGACCCGCGCAGGTGTTTCGCACTGGGCCGGTGTGCGTGCACCGACACGCCCGGCAGTGCACGCCTCGATAAGACACAAACTCGCTTACCTGGGCGATCGAGTGCGATAAGTTGCCGTTCGTTAGGAGTGCCGTGTGACCTGCTTATCCGAGGAAAATCCTTCGAGAGCTCTCCTTGCTGGCGAGATAACGAATAACGAGCAATGATTACTCTGTAAATATAACTTTACTGTTTACCGAAGAACACCGCCGGACTGGGAAATTTTGTTTTATTTAATTCAATTAGTCGCATATTAACATTGAAAATGGATCAAATAACACCAACAATCGCTTACATTGTGCATGCATTATTTAAAATTTATATACTCGATACGTTATGAAAGCATAGTAAACATCCGATGAGCTCAAAATAAGTATATTATTTATATAAGTTATGTTGATTTGATGAATGTTTGTTGTGCTAGTTATGTCAAAGTACATAAATTCAATCGGTTTTTGCCTAGTATTTACGATTGAAAATGTGCAATCCACCATAGCCTCAGACAAATCCCCTTAATGTTAGTCCATAACATAAATTATACGATCACGTGGCTTATGATATTCAATTACAAAGTAAGTTAAGAGCTTTAACCATTATAAAATATAGCGTAAGGCCGAAGACACCTGAATCACAGTGCTGTATGTGTACAAAATATATTATTAAGAAGATATTTTGGTCCGACGAATTAAGTTTTTTGTAGTCCCAGTCCGCCTATGCAGCCATAAAAAAATAAATTGACTTTAATAAACAAACAATGTTGAGCGCGGAATGTTTAAGTTTTAAGATAGTGGTTTTAAAAATACCCTGTGTTGTACCAGGTGTTCGATGATTTGTGTAATAAGTAATTATTATATTTTTCATAAACAAACAATGTAAGTTACTCAAATATTAGTTAATGTAATAGCCTCGAAAAATCGGACGCCATTGGGATGGAGAATGGCTGAAGATGATGGTGATTTACTGGAATGTGGAACATTTTCAAATGTTACTA
Organism: Atopsyche davidsoni; assembly: GCA_022113835.1. NCBI lineage: Eukaryota > Metazoa > Arthropoda > Insecta > Trichoptera > Hydrobiosidae > Atopsyche > Atopsyche davidsoni. The sequence goes on from JAILWY010000023.1 coordinate 12,898,261, forward strand.
AATTTAATGGCTTAAAGAGCAACTTGAATTATTAAATAAATCCTATCTAGTCTTAAAAATGCTATTTAAGCAGTTGAGAAAATATTGTGACCTGAAAAATATTAAAGTCTTAATAATTTAAAAGTTAATTTATAATAATTATATAATATTTCTAATAATTATATTTATTAATATGCACTATTATCTGTGTTTCTTATGTTATTCATTTCACGTCGTTAATTATTTCGATTTTGTAATTGTTGCATCTAGTTTTTAACATGTGATCTTCAGTAGATTTATTATATTATATTTTGATAATCAGATAGTGATATTAAAAATATGCTTACTAATACAGAGATAGCCTGATTGGCGGCGATAATAAGTGACAAGCATTTTGAGTGCATGGGAACTTACCTATGGCTGTTAAGATTGCGAAGGTAAATAACAGGTGCGGCGTGGCTCGATTTTTGGATTATGGGCAAGTCAAGTGTGACTTCAGTGCAAACACTTGCCTCGTGAATCATGAACATTACACAAAAATCCATTTATGGAGTTGTTAAAAAAGAATTACGTGTTCGTAGCATGGTTTGTGAGGATGTCAGAATCACTGATGGTGTTGGCGTATTTACAGAGCACATTGGCTATTGCAACGCATTTTTCAAAAATACACCAGTAAACACATAAATTAAAATAAATCAACAGATACTATATATTAATATCTAAGGATCACATTCCTTCTTCGGGAATTCTAATTATACTAAAATATCAACTTTTAATTCTGACCTTCTTTTTTAAGTGGTCACAACGAATTATAAACGAATAAAAACGCAAAATAAACATTGCACTATCAATCAAAAGGTTACTCAGACGAAGCTGTATCGAAAAATCTATTTTCAATACAAATAAAATTTGAATTACTCGTCAATCAAATCCTCACAATCAAAAATCTGAAATGTCAATCAGATTTAATTTGGATAGGTATATAATTAGTCGTTTATTTATTTCCCCCTAAATGCAGCTGTGGCTCGTATTAATCATACACATATTCGTGGCACCCGAGCACCGCGCCTCGTGATACTTGAAATATCTTCCCACAGTATTTCGGCTCCTTACCCGGGCTTTACGACTCCACACAGGTGAACCCTCGGAAGGCTTGTACTCGAAAAGCGGTTAATGCCGCTTAAAGAACGCCCAGTTTTTTTGGCAATACTTAATTGACTTCATGAATAAGTAAAGTTGATTTTTAGTTGAACTGAATTAATAACTAGTAACGATTAGTACAAATGTTGTAGAGGAGAATTGACCTCCATGATCAATTTGATACCGAAGTATTTTAAAGAATATTTCAAGCATTGTAACTTTTAACAATATTTTATTTTTAGTAAAACCAAACAATTTGATGTTTGATTTTGATGTATATTTTAGACTATTCTATTTAAATTTACACATTATATCCCAAATAAAATAAAAAGGAAATTAACCAATCAAAATAATTTAAACAAAGAAAGAAATATACATAAATAAATATTTTAGTTTTTTAATGTAATGTAGATGAAATTACTACAAATATAATTTTAAAAAATAGCTACTTTTTGGATATACAAATGTGAAATGAAATTGCTTGTTTGAAAAATAAAATATTTTATTTAATCAGAATCCTGGACAGGTGCTCAATTATTAGTCTTTGCCAAACACGGCGAATGCCTCAGGTGCAACCATTTTTAGATATATTGAACGTTAAATAGATATGTTAACTGATAAGCCGACTTTGTATTTGAGGTTATGTGTAAAGTATTCGTGTGAACTAAAATAAGATAAGATCTAAACATTTCTTTATCGATATATCAACACCGGATTGAAACATCCTCACGTACTTCCCGGAAAACAAGCCATTAAAACTTCTTTGACTTCTTTTTTTTCAAACATATTAATGCCTTAAGAGTCGAGGTCTTCGATAGAAGTGAGAATGGGGCAAAGTAGTCTTATTTTTTCTATGGAAATCTTTTATTTATCATAATTAGACGTTAAATTCATTAATGCTTGATTGCTTTTAGTAATATGATAAAAATACTTGACTATTAATTTTCGGCGCGTAGATATTTTATTTGTATTAGTGTGAAAATATAAAATATATATAATAATATGAAAATTTTTAAACATTATGTACGAACCTCATTTTATAAAATATTTGATGAATTACAAAACCAATAACTTGATAACAAAATGAAGATGTCCAGTTACGACTCCCTTAGCCTGCAGTCGAGATTGATATGTGAAATATTTGATATGTCGAGTTAAAAAGTATATATTTAGCGGAAGACCGAAACGCATGGAATAAGTATTCACAAAGACCCAACCCTTGTGTTAAAAACTGTTTACTAATGCATAAATCACAAGTTATCAATATAATTCACGAAATATAACACTAAGCGCGTATTACATTTGCTTGATTGTGTGGGAAATAATTTTGGAGAACCACTGTTCTGGTTAGTAAGAGAGAAATTAATTATTGGTTATGATTTGTATGTAAATTAATGTGTTAGGGTTACAGGTTCAAGTATTAGAAAGTCTGTTTTTTTATAAATTAATTAATAATTTCCTCTCTATTCTTGATGGTAGTTTATGCGGACGGCTTACATTGCAACTGGAAGTGGTTTTTTTTACAGCAATTAAAATGCTTTTATGTAGGTGTAGGGTTGACATTTCATTAAATATAAAATACAGTACTGAGGATATGGGAAAAAAGTAACCATGATGATTAAAGAAATGATTAACTTTTTTATTTTAATTTTTAAAGCTTCGTAGACACACCGTTAGGTTAGGTTTTGTAAAGTTTTTTTAATCATTGAAATAGTCTTATTTTCATTATTTAATTTTCATCAATTGACACAAAGAAACAAAGCTATTTAAATAATTGATTTTTGGTGAATTTGAAACAATATGCAGGAAAGTTAAATGGCTAAAATGTTCAAAAGCCCGGCTTGCTTTGCTAGAATCTTATGTTCTAAGACGCAGCACTTATAAATTATGTGTAAAGCTACTTCGGTAGGTTTACACATGCCTTTGTAGCCACAGTACGCTACTGGTCCAACAAAGCCAGGAAAAAAACCTGAACAGCCGCACGATCCAGGAGCTGTCGGTAAAAATCTTCAATTCGAATGTTTTTAATTATACTCCAAGGAGTTGGCATGCAATTCGCTCCCTCGTCGTTAAAATAATTGTTTTGAGATTGTAATGACTCGAAACAGTCTTGTTTTACGCTGACGTAGAAGCAACATCGGCCATTTACGGGTAATTATGCAGCACTCCATTTTGAAAAAAAAAACCCTAAGTATACAAGTCTTAATTATTTTCATCTTAGGGACGACCCCGGCTAGTGAAAATTTTGGGAAATGGAGCGTTACTTTCTATAATACATTTAATTTGCCAAATAAATTATTGATATTGATAAAGTCGATCTACGAAAGTACAAAATCCTTAATATGCAGTAAAAGTTGTATTGACTCTATTATACAGAAGATCTGTATTGTGTTTATGATACGATAACAACAAGTAAGAATATCCACATTCGCTCGAAGAAGGCCCCACTAGGCGGAAGCGCTCACAAAGTAAATGAAATAATTATGAAGCATTAAAAAAAAAAAAATTTGTCGTAAATAAAATAAAATCAATTTTAACGCAATACAATACCACTTCGGGGCAAAGAGATGAAAGAAATCCGCGGCGACAGTGCGAGCAACAAAAACCCGGCGGATGCCCGCGGGCCTCGCCTCGAGAGTCGCTTCCAGCGGCACCCCGGCTCGTTTCTTCTATTTCTCGAACTGGTATTTACCGGAGCCGCATCCTCCGCGGAGGCAATGAGTCTAATTATGTACAAGTATATTTAGAGTACTTAAGTTTGATATGATGCGCAGGTGTTTCCGTTGAGATCTCACGAACTCGATTCGATGTGCCGTGTTTTTTGTCCCGCCGGCCGCGGCCGTGGAAAACTCCGCCGAGCGCCTGTCCGGCTTCCCGACGATGTGGACGAGAATCTCAAAGGCGATATTCGAGAGCCATCGCTCACTTTGGGACTTGATTTATTCGGCGGATGCGCCGTAATAAAATAAATACTACTTTTATTGAATCGAAGATTTTTTTTTATACGGGCCGCTTGCATTCGCTTTGTCAATATACAAAAAAACAACAACAAAAATTGAAATACTCTTTGTAATGATCTACAGGTATCAAACGCTAATATTTTGTCAAAATTGTATATTACTTTGATACAGTAAAAATTACTTGCTTATGAATAAAAATTTTTTGCAGGTCAAGTAAATGTGAATATCTTTAAACTAGTGTGGACCAAAAGTTAGAATATGTTGATTTTTACGACATTTTATTAAAATACATTGCACAGTTTCTATTGTTTTATTAAGACAAAACTGGCAATGGCTGCCTATAGAATATCAAATTAAAAACATCAAGAAGCAACTACCTCAGCACACGAACAAACGCTATGAAATTAACTTCGTTTTATGTCTTATAACTTGGTAGTTTTATGGTGTATACGTTTTATGGTTTCGTGTGTAGTTAAAGAACAGGGCCGTGGATGGGCCCAATATAAATGTAGTTTAAACCTCACGTATACCGTATAAACTATTTTTTATAATTATCAACTGTGGCTGTATCTATTTAGTAGTACTCCATTTGTTGATTTATATATAAAAGTACCAAGTTTCTAAGTACTACAAATTTATCACATTTAATGAAACTGATTAAGGTCTATATAAGTATTGTCAAAATATACGCTATACCGATGTATAAAAAAGGGGAAAAAATCTTTAAAGTAATAAAAAATAATGAAATTCTAGACTTAATGATAATGATAACAAAAATAATGTTATTTAGATTTTCAACATTCTCTCTTTTATTCGGTGATATTGCCAGACACCATGTAAGTATTACTAAAAATGTATTGGCAAAAAAGTAGCAAAAAATCGTGTGAACTCTTTAAGAAAAAATCTTGCTTGATGAAGATTTTCTATGATAGTATCACAGAAACAACAAAAACATTTAGAAAATTACATTTACTATTACTTAATTTTATTATTTTGATTATAGACTTCTTATTATCAGATTATTTCAACTCAGATGTCTTCAACTTGTAGACCAACGATATATATTTTTAAAGACGTTTATAAGTATTCAAGTTTCACGCCTCTGCGTTTAAAGATTTCGATTCATTTTATTTAGAAATAGAGAAACCGTAAAAGAAATCGATATTGAAAAAAAAATCAACGCTGAAACTGAATCATTGAACAGTTATGTGATTGAATCAAATTAACCGTATCGAATAGGTTTATTCGAAGAATTTGTTTCAGAAGATCTTGATAACAGTACACGTGTGTGGCCAATTCTCCACTCCGGGTGTTAAAATATTGCGAGATCAGATAAACCGTTTTTGCCGTGGCTCGACTCGGTAAATACATAAAACATGTGATGCCCAGGATCGTGAGAAAATGATTTCTCTTGCAAGGAAACCGACACCTATATTATTGACTGCAAACAAACACCATTCTGCGCGTTTGCTCTGTCGATTTGCTTTGTTTGAGTTTTATAACTTTATTTAGGTGCTGTTACGCTCACGACTCGGTTATTTTACGCGAAAATGTTATTATTTTCATTACATGCAACTCCTAGTTCCGTTCGTGTGTATAAAGAAAGACACAAGTTTTTAAGACATCACAAAGTATTTATTGAGACGCAGATATAACTTAATTCATGTAATTGATAATAAACAGAAAAATTATTTATACATATTTTTGTGTATCGAAGTCGTCATGCCTAGTACCTTTGCTAGCAGACTGTTAAGTATTGCGTATTTGAATCCAAATAATGCAAAAAGGTTTCACAATTCTGTTAAACTTATACATTTTCTCAGAAAGAAACCCTTTCGGGGAAAAAAGTCCCTACTGGTGCAAGTTTTCTGTGATTACCTTATATATGCAGATGTGTCAACCTTGACATTGCTGAAATTTCCGAAGTATACATATTATAATGCCTACATTATTTTATAGAGTTATGTTGTTAAAGACTTCTACTTATCTGGATAAATTTAAAAAAATCTAAATTACGTTTTTAGGTATTGTATATTGTTTTAAATGAGAATCGTGTTAGTCCTGGTGCTGAATATATTCCACGGTAGGCCGTATTTATGCTTTGCATGTAGAATATAATCAATTGCAATCGAAGTTTCAACAGTATTACGATACTTAGACCACATAGAACGTTTTCAATCTTCCGTATAAGGCTTCCGTATAAGGAGAAAAAGATTAACATCGAAATGTATAAATATTTAAAGTAGCCGGGCGTTGCAGAGATCGCTCCGTGTCAATAAATCGAATCGAGTGTGTTGTATAACGTAAAGTGTGAGATTACACGTCGGGAAGTCATAAATCCCTTCGGACTTTATATAGATCTAGCGATCAATCTTAGAGGATCACATGATAAATGCCCGGTGTCCACCAGGGAGTGCAGATTCTTCGTCCGTCCGAGAATTTATCGATCTTTTTTACATAATGGATAGCGTTCAGGAGCCTTATAGAGTGACCACTTTACAGAATTAATTTTCCTAGTATTATAAAATAAAAACGTTTAATTATACGCCTACTTTTTTTTGGCCGTTTGGCGGCCGTTGTTATTCTAAATAATCGTTTTTAAGAGTATTGTGAAATTACGACTTTTTGATCCTGCCGTTGGGGATATCTGAAGATGGCCCTAGTATTAAGAGTGAAACGTCGAAACATTATAATCGCGTACTCTCAAAAACCGATTATGTATATTTGACTATGACGTCAATAAACTTTGTGTAATGGTAAGTGGTGTAATGGTAAATGCAATGTATGCTAATGTTCCACGTATCTAATATTGTATAAAATACTGTTGTTTTTTTTTATATTGTTTGCAATATGCAATGTTGAACGGTAATTCTGCGGCGGCTGAGCGGAAAGAGCAGCCGGAGATAAGGACGGCCACCTGCCGGGCGCTCTGGTTCCGCTATTTGTTGATAAGCGCGTATTGTTCCTCGGGCGCTCCGTTTGCACGAAATAACACTAAATATGATTGCGCCATGCGTGTGTTTATCGGCGTGCTCTGCCATCAGCTGGCGTGCAAGCGCGAATCAACATTTATGGCAAGTGCAATATTTTTATTCGCAACATAAAAGAGGCTCGTTATTTTTAAAATCCGTTAATTTTATATTAAAAGTTATGTAATCGATGAATGCTACCTGTCAAAGCAATAAGTAAAAATATATTTTGTACTCCATAATTATTTTCGGCTAAAATATTTTTCAGGCAATTTTTCTAGTAATATCATGAGCTATGATTAAAAAAAATTCAACGGTTTATTTTTATAGCATTTATTTTTAAGTAAAATATAGACGTTTACTTACTTACAGAAACACACTAGAATTATTAAATATAATGGCAGAATTTACAGATATCACATTGGTAACAATACGAAGGTTCTGCATAAGGTAATCTCATACATTCATCAAATATAAAAACTTGATATGTAATGTTTGTTTTATGCTAAATTTGATAATGAAATAGGATTATCAAAATAAAAAAATAAGCTGAGAATGTTTTGCAAAAATTAATTAATCTTTTGATATTTAAAAAATATATATCTAATGTTCCCCCTGTTAAGTTATAAGTCGAAAAGACTTCAACTAATTAATGCGTTCGATTCGTAGGCCCTAAAGAATGTAGATCGACCGGAGACTGGGGGGTTATCTCAATCATCTCACTTAACACCTTAATTCCCGCATTCATCACCTTAATCTGGCTATTAATTTCGCGGCGGCGTTGCGAATGAAGGCGTCCTCATAACTGCTAGGATTCCCAGAACAGCGACGATCCTTTGATCCCTGGCTCTCTCGCCGGAAATAAAAGAAAATTAGTCTTGTGTCGTTTTCACCTGCTGGCGGCAATCAGCGGAGGCGCGTCCGGCCGCCGAGACACCGCCAGGGCCGGCGCCGTCAAGCTTATTAATAACCCGGCTGTGGCATGTCCATGCCTTCCAGATCAACATCCTAAGTGGATATTTATTATAAAATGTTGTGGTTGTGACAATCGGGACAATGCGTGATGCTGACTTTCCCCGAAAGTAACGAAATGATTTATCCACTGTGATAATCACATACGCGCTACTGTAATTTAAAAATTCAAAATGTTTGACATGCTTCTATAGTAGTCTTCGGAATAAAGATATTTTATTAATAATATACCAAATTTTACATTTTATTAATAGAAGGTTTGAAATATTGTTACAAATATTTATTCATACATACGAAATGGAAAGTTATTGTGTATGTAAGTGATATATATATAATATACTAATATTATCAAATCCTTAATCCAACAGAGAATAGGCTCTCTCCAAAGGTATGCTTCAAGTAGATAGATAGTACATTAATTAGTGCATAAAGTAGGAAAGTACATTTGTTAATTGGTTGTTTTGTTATTAAATAAGTTCAAATTTATAAGTGTACCACAAGAATGTTGAAATGTATAATGTTTGATTTGCAACATTAACAGTAACATAAAACGAGAAATAGCGGAAAACACAGTTATAATTGCGACTATTCTAAATAATCGGAAACGTCTTTTGGAATTCTACAGTGTTTGCAATTAAGTTTATAAAAACATGGTTTTAATTTACACAATACTCCATTAAACATTCTAAAAATGTTGATTGTTTAAGTATTTGTTGCAATGATTGCGGCCCACTTCCCTCGTATAGCTTTTCCGGCGATAGAAACTTGAGCGAGCGTCCGCCACCTGGCTGCGCACGTAACCCGACTGGCAGGTGTACTCTCACGCTATTTTCTACTGAAATAACTACCTAGCCAATGCATACACATTGTCTATCATTACTCGTAATGAAAGAATACGAGACTTCTTACACAACAAACTAAAAACTGAATCTACGGCAATCGTTCTCTCACTGCCGTAACAGTTAATGAGCATGAATTGTGATATTGATTTTATATCATGAAAATGATATTACGTTTCTGTGTAATTAGTAAATGTATCGTTATCATCTGTTTCGTCGAGTCCAGGTGAGGTTTCATCATTTTGAAATGGTGATTTATTTCCTTATTTCACAATATAGACACTATTACAAATAGTTTCATAGTACTTTCTCCGACTAATTTCCGATGCATTTTAGAAATATGCTTCGAGTATTCTTAGAGAAAACTAATGTTTTATGTTTATAGTAAGAGCCGCAAAGGCGCGCACTGTATGCAACTGTCGTCTGTCAAACAAACAATCTTTTAAAGCAAGCAGCAGAGTCGCAGACGAGCGACTGAGACAGGTGTGGTGATTGTTTTGAGGACGGTTTGCTAAATAATTTTAGAGGAGAAAATATTTTTGTTACATTGTATTAACTACATTGCCGATTTTGCCAGCTTTGTCTTGGCTCAGATAGAGCTAAGGGTGAATAACGATTTTAGCTTTAGGTAAGATGAGCTGATAGCAGGGTTGAGCAGAGAGAGCTGGTACATCTTCTTGGAGAAGCATTAACACACCACGGGTGCCAGCGACTAGAATTAATTACAATTTAAATCTAGATTAATATTAGGATGGATTATTTGATATTTTTTGTTGGTAATGATAAAATATACTATCATGCCATTTTTTTCAATGTAATCATTACCAGAAATATATTTGCATTTAAAAAAATCAAATATATGCAGAAAAATCGGCAGGCATCAATTATTTCAATAATATATATTAACCATTTCAACCCTGGAGTACTTGTAAGTTTTGTTTGAATGTTTTGACTTTTATTAAGTGATTGTCAAATCTAGTTAATTAATTAAAATCTCAAATTAAATGATTTTTAACGCAATAATTAAAAAAAATTAAAGTACGTCTGTTGAAACCGTCAAAAAGTATTTTATACAAGAGACATATTTCTAATACAATTAGACTCAAGCACAGTTGAAATAATGACACCAGGTGATTTAAATACGCTTTGGTTTTAAAGACGCTAAGGTTAGGAAAACAAAGAAACCGATAAATTGTACCAAGTCATTAATTCGTGCAATTTAAAATTAACGGCGCATATAACTAATGTTGCCGGTATCAATACAGTCATGCTATGTAGATAGATAATATATTCTATAGTTTGCAGGCCAGTAATTGATATTTCAGTTTTTTTCCACTATATAAATACATAAATACACTCGTAAGTTGGCAGAAAATCATGTTTAAGGAAAATAAGGCAATACTCTATAAATCCCAATGGTTTGGTACATAATTAAAGAATAAATCAATAAGACAAAGTGCCTATCCCAAGATCAATGTTAAAAACACTTTCGGCCTAGTTTTCATTGATGATTTCCTGTTGTTTTAATCTATTCAGTGCTATTTCTGACCCAAGTTGTAATATAAGCGTTCATCTATTTGTAGTAAATTTAAATTCGATTGTTTGTGTTGTCACTGGCCGCGTATTTTCGGTCCTGGGCAGCACTCAAATGTTTTCATTATTTGTCACACTCGAGAACGAGAATTCAGAGAATGAGATTCAGTGAAGTGTTATTCATCTTGAAAACACCAGATACTTGGCTTTTCTCTGTAACTATTCATTTAGTGGACAGGTGCTCCGGGCTCCGAGAGGACGAGGCTACAGGGGCCGACAACAACTGTTCCATAGCAGACTCATTTATGAATCCGGTTGTTTGTCGCCAGAGACTTCAATAGCGCTTCGGATTTTCCTTGCAGTTGCTACACAACATGATTTATGAAAGTGCGAGGTATAACACTTAAATACATTTAAAAATATAAACATAAATTCTTTGTATAAAGATCAATTTCGACACAGTAGTCATGGTTTACTTTGATTTCTTTTAAAAAATTAAAAAAACTACATAGTTCTAAAATCAGTTTCTTATGTAAATGTACCCAATAAAAATAAATGTATATGTAAAATTTTATGACAAATAATATTAGAAAATAGCATGTGTATATTTAAATTTACGTACTTAAGAATATGAAGAGTATATAAAACTATAAATAATCGTTAATCGTTTGCGTACTATCTCTCGTAAAAAAATATTTATGTATTTGCATTTTAGTTTACAACTTGTTACCTAGATAAATCTGGTTTAACTAGATACGGCTACTGTTTGAATTGCCGTTATAAAATATCATTTCAACTATTTTATCGATTAACTATTCTATATCGATTTACCACATGTGTCAAATCATTGTATATTTTGATAGGTTTTCGGATCATTTGTAATTTATGAAATTGGATGTGTTATGCTAGAAAATAAGATTTCGAAATTATATATGTTGCATATGCTTTTAAGCATCGGTTTTATTTATTTTTTACGATATTTTTAATAACAGAATTGTGCGAATAATTAAAATTTATCAGTAAACTAATTAAAATAGTTGTAAGGACTTGAACGCACCTCTCCAAAATTCGTTTTGCTGGATGGAAGTGAACGCGCTTTAAAAACCCACCAAGACACGTTTTTAAAAATATGTTTTAAATCATTAACACTATTTTTAAAAAATCAAAAGATACAGTGGATTTCCATGATATTGAATATGTAAGTAATTAAATTGGTAAATCGTTACATCGTTTGCTAGGAATTTCTGGGTTTACGAATCAAGTTATTATTTTCAAAAATATTTTATATTTATCTATAATTTCATGAATTATTTTAGTTTTGTGAGGTTATTATTCAATGTTAAATTTTATAAATTATAAATTACTTCAAAGAAAATAGTATTTTTAATCGGAAAGTTTATTGCTTGTAATTTATAAAAGTCCAAGATTTCCAGAATCTCATTAAATTCAATGCTATTTCTGTAGAAGTATCAATTCTAGTGACGTGCTGCATACATTTTATCGAGTGAATTTTATAGTTTAACAGATATTGGTGTTTGTCTTATGCGAAATCAGGAAAGTATTTTGTTTATGTCAGTAATTTTGACCAAGAATGTCAATATTTGCATAAGCGAGTGTCTGTGTGAAAGATTCATGAAATAATTTGCATTTTTCAAAATAAAATTCGTAAAAATAAATAAGCACAATTTATTGAACATTTAAACAATTTCTGCTGCAAGAATCTACTTAAAAGTATTATTAGACGCGTAAATTCAGGGTATTAATGTATATTTATTTTCAAATATGGCTTGTTGACAAAAAATTGAGTCACACAGAATTGATTAAATCTTGATTGCATTTGCTAATGCATCATAATATTTTTTTTTCAAAAGTAGATTAAACAACAAATCAACTTGAAAATGTTTGTGTATATATATACACGCACTCGCACACGTGCGTGTATAGGACAAACCTACAAACAATTTGTCTTAATCTGTATAAACATAAGTTATGTCGTTTAAAGCACTCCCATTCCATCGCTCGGTATGGTGGGCATTAAATTCCGCTGCGGATGCCTCGCCGGGCCTGGTGGCGGAGAACAAAGCCTCGCAGGTTCCCAGCCGCCGAGGAAATTGCCGTGAGAGTCCCTCGTGCGAAAGACCTGGTGGGAATGGGAATCTTCTCGGTACTCGTCTAGCGGCCAGGGGCGCACTAGTAGTGTTGTAAAACATATCATTTTGCATCTTCATATCAATTTGCATTTACTTTAGTAAAATTGGTTGTAGTCTATAATTAATGCGCTTGCCTGAAATCTCAGAGCAATGTGATCGTATTGCAAACTGAGCTACAATGCGATATGATGGAACTTTTGAAAAAACAATTTTTTTAAAAGTATTTACTAGCAAATTGTTATTAAAATTTAAACAATTTTTTTTGTCTCTGATGGGCAGTAAAAAATCGTTTTATTACGGGGTTCATTTATATTTGAACAATCAGACTTTTTTTAGATAAAAACATTTGTACGTTAGCACGTATAGTATTATATTAAAATTTAATGTAGATTAGGTATACACGAAAATGTTCAACTTATAAATGACTGATATATGGTAAGGTTCTTCTCCTGATCCAGGCCTGGCCTAGGCCTCATTAGAGCAGGCCCGGGGCAGGTCTCTCGCTGCCCGCTAACGATATTAATTTTCACTCATTAGCTGGGTCGTGATGAGAAGATTTGGACTCTTTCCATTAGTGAGTTATAAACCTTTTTTTCTTTGTTAGGCCTGCGCGCCTTTAAAGGTTATCTGATGTTCGGGCTTCTGTGTTTAGTTCAAAAGATTATTGTGGTATCGTAAGTCACAATCTCATATTAGTTGTGTATTAAAAAATGATTATCTCGAACGTAAGCGGTAAAATAAATTTCTAAAAGTACTTTTAACGCTAGGGCTATTATTAAATAGGCACTGCTGTATTAGCGAAATAGCTAAGACCTACCTAATACTTATATTTATGAATATATAAATTGAAAAATCTTGACACTTTCTAATAATATTTATTTTAATTTATGTACAAGGTATTTTTTTTTTCTACTCATGCGGATTTTACATTGATCACAAAATTTGCTAGCGAATCGCCCAGGTTTGATATTCAAAAATGAAAAACGTCTCAAAACTATAATTACTCATAAAATATGATTTTTTTTTATGAATTGACTGAACTATATAAAAATCTTATGAACTATGCTTACATCTTTTATGGATTGCAATTTATTGTAACGTGTTAAATTATGATATTTTTTGTTTTTTTTCCAAATAATTTTGTTGAAACTTAATATATAAAACAATGCACTTTGTCCAATCGAAATGTTTAAATAAACTATTAAATCTCAAACTCAATAAATACTACTACTACCTTCTGTGAATATAAAGCAATTTATATTGATTTCACTCTATGGTACTCTCAATTTTTCAACTAATTTTGTAGTGTGTTTGTTTAAAAAATCGTTTTATTTCGAAAAATGTAAATTATTAGCATAATTATTTGTTCCTTGTTTGTATTTATATATATATAAAATACACTGACTTCATCCAATTCTGAACCCGGTACTGTATGGCCGGCAAGCAACTTTATTAATCACTGGAATACAAGACGGATAAATACGACATATAATAATTTTATTTGTAGATTAGAATTTATTTGAATAATGAAAATCAAATGATGGTTAGTCGACTTGCTTCTGTGCAGGTTCGTGAGGGAAAATTCGCAATAAGCGAGGTCTACCTGTGCCGGATCATGCGCCAGTCACCTGACTCGGTCACATGCAACCAACATTTGTTTGTGGGGCCACTGCGCATTACTACTATTTTAAGATCTTCTTATTTAAATACTGTAATAACCGGTACATGTAATTTTAGTATGATAGCATTTGCTATATAATTCAATACCATATAATTTAGTAAATTTATGAAATCTTGCCCACGAAACAATCTGTTTTTGTAAATTTAAAAAAATGTTTTATTATTCAGCATACATTATAATACTAGTCGTATATGGGTTGTAAAGTCGCAAAAAACATACCACCGCAACACGCAGATCTTTTTATTTTTTTGAAGTCCACTTCTAAATCATAAAATATACCGAGTTGTTAAAGTCAGTCACAAGTTTTAGTTTAATTTATTGTTTTGACAGCCTTCTGTTTTGTAAACTTTAAAACCATAAAATAATGCACAGGCTGTAAGCGATATTTAAACATGTATGGAAATTTCTTGGTTTTTAGTTTATTGAATGACTCAAAATAAGATTGTTAGTCGCCAACAACACAACCATATTGAGTGCAATACTCTAAAGCAGGCCACTATATATTACCGACGTACTCTCGTTATAGCCCTACAATTTTATGAGTTTCAAGCTCAAAGTCTATCGTAAAATATTAATTTGAGTATGATTGTAACAAATCGTACTCAGTGTGACTCTGCATATAAGTTACAAGTAATTTTGCTAATGTATTCACTTTGATCAGAACACTTCAAATATGACGTTCATATAATTCAGAAGTAATAATCACATATAAGTTTTCATTTACCAAAAATGTAACTACTTTACGTTTGTTTAGCTTTCTAAAATATGCATCATTAATTATTTTTTTTATGTAAATCTTAATTCTAGTTATTAACTTAACTATTAACTAACACGATGAGTGCTCTTAGAGTCAGATATGTGTAATATTATCTTTAATTAATATATATTTATTGCAGCAGTTAAGAATAGATAGCAAAAACATACCTGATGATGTGGAGGGTATAATTGATATGGTAATTGCAGCAGCAAAGGTGTATAATGCATATAAATGCGCTGCACTCTAAGTGGTGTGGGCAATTAGGAGTGAGTGCATCCAGCCGATATTTAATGTCAGAAACTGATTTTAGCGGCTTCATAGAAAAGTGTCAAATCTTTTAAGATGCGTTATTAAAGCCGATAAATAATTGTATATTAGGGATTTTAAAATTTTTTATGATTCACGATGGCACGTCAACATGTGATAATAAAATATTTTATGTACTTGAGGATGTTTGTATTTTGTTCAAATAATAAAACCAGTAGTATTTAAAAACTTTAAAAAATATAGAAAAAAATATATTCAATCAATATAAAGCTATTTAAATAAAACTATACACCTAAGAGAGTTCTAAATTATATCTTAGCATTATCGTAAGGAATAATAAACAATTTATTTAATAATCTGTTAGTTACATAAATATATATGCATTAGCAGTTACTTATATTTAAATCGCAGATAGCGAAACAGAAAAAAAGTACTTGCAAACAAATTAATCCTAGCACGTATTTATAAGTTAAAAATATTCTGTATAATATAGTATTTTTTGTGATAAAATTATTTATTTTCGTATTGCAATTCCTGACCCATACATGCTTAAATTTTAAACAAATCAAAAATAACAGATATACAAACTGAATTTAACCAAAAAAATTGCTAAATACTGTATTAGATACTAAATGTGTGTACTTGCCGAAATAGCAAATAACGTTTAGTTTACAAAGAACGGACGTGGCATGTAAACAAGAATTTCGGAACGTGAATGACATGTAAATGTAATTACTCGTGTACGCGTAAAAACAAAATTATAATTTATTTTGATCCGGATATGGCTTTATAATAATCATAGATTTTCTGCCAATTAGAAGGCCACACTCAAAACCAAACTAAGCAGGTATTAGCAAGTACATGTCGAGCACTGGTGAGTTTTTGTCTTTTTCTTCTCTCATTGTACTTATCGTGTAATTCTCTAATGGCGAGCAAATACCACGATCGATACTACGTATACTTTTCTATTAACGTATCGAAACTATTAGCATAAATTTTCCATACTATAAAACCAATTGAGTTAATATGCTTTAAATAATTAAGTGTTTATTTGAGTTACTTACTTTGTCAGTTTTTAACTTATTGAATTGTAATTATTGATGATAGTTTTAAAAACTTCATATGTTCAATCATGAATAAATATTTATCGTATACATTTTAAACATCAATTTCCATCGCCTGTGTAGATAAATATTTATATTGTTTGGTTATTTTTAATAAAATATATTTCAAAGCTTATAAGCTTTTCAAATTGCTTTAAAGAAAAATATTTCTACTTTATCAATCTCGATGTGTTGTCGGCAAACACGCAAGAAATAATAATAATCACAAAAAAAATCTGTTCTGCTTGTTTTGTGACATGCAATTCTTATTTATAATTATTAGGTTAATACTTTAAAACCTACACTAATACTGATACATACGTTTCTCTGACAAATCATCACAGAGGCGTGACCTTAATGATTATTTTCTACTTCAGATTAGGATAAGGATCGACCTAGTGAGTTCTTGGTTAAGTGTTAGGGTTCTTGAAACTGAACTTAAAAGTGCTGATCTATTTTCAAGATAAAAAAGAAACAGTATTAGTCCCTATTTCATATTTTGCATAACAAAAGGCAAATTTAGATTCCTGACATCAACTATCATAAAAAATCCTACATTGCAAAAGTATAAGATTAGGGAATAAATGAATATAAAATAAATATATAGACTGTGACCTTTTTAATAATGATCCAGGTTGAGCAATCAAGCATTTAAATAAAGAAATTTTACAAATTTTTTCAACGGTTACATTTTTTGTGATTGAAAAATTTCATATTTATAATGAAAAAAAAAAATTAGATGAAATTTTGAATTACAAAATATCACCGAATCTTCATGAATAAAATGATTTTATGTAAGTCATAAATAAGTGAAGGTTCATTCATAAGCACACGATTTTTGTAAAACATCACCAACTATAATTAAACTTGTATCGATATGTACGAGTATTTTGGTTGTAAAAATATCGTCTCATTAATATATGAACGATGGTTTAATTACACCGCTGCATGGCTTTAATAGCCGACAGTTTGCGTACGCCTTGAGTCGAGGCACCCAGTCATTACGCTGTGTCAAGTTGAGTAATTCCAGAAACATTTGCGGAACACTTTTTGTGTGGTTTTTTTGTTCTATTGTGATTGCCGATCGGGACACGGGCCAGCGCGCTCGCTCATTGCTCACTCCAATCGTTTGTCACGTTCAAAATAAAACGCCATGGAAATATTGACGGAATGTTTCAAATCAATTAACGACTCCTTCAGCTTACTACGTACTTGTGTGGCGTGACGTCTACTAACCTAAATATACGTTTAATGTATGATCGAAGTGCTAATTATTTCATTATTAATTGATCTATAACGAAATCGAAGCAGCTGTGATCGTATCGGTGGGTTTGTTGGCTCAGAGTTTTGGCTATTGTGCTGATTAAAATATTCGTTCTCAAAAATTAAAAATATATTTTACTTACACCTGTTATGACTTTTTTGCAATTGACATATTGCCATTGAAATCACAATCATCTATTGGACTTCAATGAAATAAACAGCCTTTAGGAATATCTAAGCAATGCTTTTTTATACATATTGTCAAATATTACCATTGTTTCACTACGTCATAAATATGGTAGACAGTTTTTTTTTGTCTTTGGAGTAGTACTGCAAGTTAATTTCTTATTTTTTTTAATTTTCAAAAAAATATCTTTCTTATAAAAATTATATTTGAATAAATTATTATTTTAATTCTCACATCCGTAAAATGGTGCAGTTGACTACGAGCATGACTTGATAAATAATGCAGAAATCCTGTCTATGAACGTCAAAGGAAGTGGTCATTAACATATGACTGTGATTCACCAAGTTATTTATATCAAGTCTTGTAATCGTTGAATTAATGCTTCATACATCTAATTACTATAACTAAAATACACATATAAATAAATATATGAATATATATATATTATACGTTGCTCATTTGCATTAGCACTACTTCGTGTTATGCCTGTTTTTTGGTTATTCTGCTTTAACAGTTGTTGTGCGACATTTCTATTTGTTGCTAATATTTTTCATGACAACCATATTTTTTAAACTTTTCCTTATAGCAATGGAACGAATAAGAATTCGATAATCTCCTCGAGGAAAACTAGAATTCTGTTGCAAGTCACCTGCGCATGTGACTGCATCGTGATTACAAGTGTCTGTCGATCCCCTTTACAATATTATAATAGTCCAATATAATTTATTTACGTAAATTCTTTCCCATGTCTGTAACTCCCCTCTAAACTATGATATTTTAGAATCGTCGATCTTTTTACACTCATACTTTAGTTGTTTTTGCTATAAATTTTAGACCACGAGCTGTGAGTTAGACTTATTTTTATTAGATAAATACTGGTGGAACCTTCAAACTACTTTTTTTAATTATTGACATTTTAACAAGGAAAAAACTTAGTTAACGTCGTTGGATCGCAATGAATATCTTATAAAGTTACTTAGAATAAAATACACGTTTTTGTAATTTCTTGATTAGTTAAAATACCGAACAGAATTGAAAACAACTCGTAAAATTTAAGGCATACAAAAAATGTTTTAAGTATAATAGAGATTACCAATTTATTTATTTTTAATTTATTTAGAATAAATAAGTGATGTTTAGTAATTATGTTTAACTTTTAAATGCACAAAACTTCTTCAAAAAACTTGGTATGCATCGAAAGTTAGAAATTATTATTATAATTTTAAGATCTGATTCATCGCTGTAGAAACTATTATTTTTTAAAACTTATAAATTAATCACACGGTTTTGTATCATAAATCAAGTAATTTCTCATAACTTTCGTAAGCGGAGATAGCATTCCCATCCTTGATGTCTGTATTTGGTATCCAGTTTCATATTTTAATAAAACTCCCACGTTCGTAACGTACGCGTTTCACAGTAACCAGAAACCACCTGCATCGAATAAAATTCTCGAAAACAACACCTGAAACCGACCGTGTAATTTTCATACATTTCACATTGACACGATCACTTCAGTGGCCGGCCAGCCCGAGCTCCTGCGGCGACAATGGCGGGTCAGTGTGCAGGGAGTGAGTCAGCGCCGCTCCTCGTGACTGGGAGACGTGGTCACCGTGTCACCGAGCGCTGATGATGCAATGCCGTGCGCCGAGTGCGGCTGGAGCAGTGCTGGCGTAAGTGGACTGCGTGAGCGGCGACGGAGAAGCTCTCCGTGGGATGGAGAAATTGGTGCGGTCACGTCTCTCCTACGTAATTCAACGTCCGTTTCGATGGTTTATGAATATTTGGTATCGTAAATTTAAATTAACTGTTACCAACCCAATCTTATGTAACGTTTAATAAGTGATTACATTACAAGCTTAATGAAATTAATATTGGGCATACAGCCTGAACTAGGGATGCTCGAACCTGGAAAGACAATACATATTCCACGTCGATTTTGTCAAACTTTTAACCGTAAAATTTTTTTTGACTGTCGAGTGTTGGTGGAATTCCATTTGTATAAAATACCTAAGTGATTTTATCCACATGTTATTTTTTATTGGTGACCGGTTTCAACCCCAACCTTTCACGCTGGCAATATTAAGCTCAGTTTGATATTGCCAACGTGAAACGTTCACGAAACCGAAACATTTTATATGAATTGTAAAAATATTTATTTTAATATAATGATAAAAGTACCTTTGTATTTTGTCTTCACTTTGAGTTTATTAAAATAATTTTCATTACTGTGTATTGGGTCGAAACTAGTAATGCAAATAATTTTAATAAACTCAAAGTGAAGAAAAAATAAAAAGGTACTTTTATCATTATAATAATGGATCTTCACGAATCAAATGCCTTGAAATTATGGATGTATCAAGAATGTTTTACTTTCAAAGCTACAATAATCCGTTATTATATAATAATTATACACACAAACATTTATTTTTTGAATTGGAATAAATATTTTATTTATAAAATCTATAGTTTTAATAAAATTATATAAGGTACACTGACCTGTCGCCGTAGAGAATATTGAGGGTGCCACCGCAAATGGCGGTTGTTCAACATAGCAACCTTAAAAAATATTATCAATGTACAATAAAATCAATCCATAATCTTGATGAATAATTATCTAACTACGACATGCTATGCCGAGGTTTTATTATTTTCCATTTTATAGTATGTTATATAGATGAATCGTTAATGTAATGGTATTCATCTAAATTTTATTTTTTCTTGTATGCCTTTCATTATTTATGTAGATTAACTTGCAATAAAAAGTCACGACGTGTACCTTTAACTTAATACGGCGTATCTATGAGAACATCATCAGTGTTGCCATTATCTTGTAGATTATTAAAATGGATCTAAAAGTGAACAATGTTTTATCTCACCTCGCCCGGAGCGACCGTAGACATTTACTTACCGCATCTCGTGTTCCAGCGTGACCAATTTATAATACTGCTCCACTAAAATAATCTAAATATCCGTCAGCTTGGACACGGCTATTAACTTGATGTGATTTTCAATCGTTTATGATTGAATAATTTCTTGTGAAAATGTACATAAACTGCCGGTAAGAAAAGATATTCAGACTTAATAACTTCTTACTAAGGTAATATTTTTTTGCATTATTAATTCGTTGGTCATAGAATCTATAACAAGCGGCAAAAACAAAATTAATTAATACTGTACATGTTTTTTTTAAGGGAACTTGAAGGTAGGGATGGAAGTTTATGTCAATCAAAAGCATTGTTATTTTTATGCAATATAATTTATATTTTCTCCCAGTTCATAGTTTGTATCATATTACAATTCGATTGATATGAGAATATTTGTCTCGCGCACTCGCGTGCACCACATAAATTTATGTATTTATCTATATTACAATAGTATTTTAAATCATAATTAAAGCAATTTCCTTTTCATAACTATTTCATCATAAAAAAAAATTAAATTCTTTGCTACTTACAATATTTACAATTATCACCTTAAGACTAATAAACTTATAAAAGATTTCAATTTTATAGAACAAATAAAAACAATCACAGAGCAAAATGTTTAAAGCGTTTTTGCCGGCCCGGGGCGCCGTCAGCGCGGCCGGGCGCTCGCGAAGCCTAAATTAAACATTTTGCTTTCAAATTTAGATAGTAAAAACTCAAATGAAAATCGAAAATGAGAGGTATCGATAAAGATATAATAAAACATATAAAACGAGTAACATTGCGACATTGAAACAGGTACTTCAACAAATTGATTGCGATTCTAACCCTTCGCGCCCGCGTTACTTGCAATACGTTAAGTCGGCCTCTCCGCTGCGCGGATTAGTCAGATTTACTTATCAGCCTTAATACACCTGAAGCTGGCGCAGAATAGCTCAGCACACGGGGCGGGCGGCCGCGCAGGACCACTCGCCCGTCCTTTCTCGCATCTTTCCAAAGCGCCGCGATTCACATTCTTGCATTCTTTATATTAAAATTAAAATCGAAGACGAGATCGGCTATAGGACAAACAATACACGAATATAAAATGAATTGTTAATAAAAAACACCTTAGTACGCGAATGCCATTTTCAGTTCACAATCGCGCCGTTAAATGCTGATGATACCCGGAGATGATGATGATGATGATGGAGGTGATGGTGTCGATGATGGCGATGATGATGGATGACGTATGATGAGGTGTTGGACGATGAGACGCTCCGACCGGGCAACTCGAGTCTTCCGTCCATTGGACTCGGCTCGGCTCCTCGCGTGATTCTCAAACGATGTTATAAATATAAGCGATTTCTTTTAATAACGATAGTTAATATATTATTTAGTGTATCTTCCTTCAGCACGAGAGCGGCCTGTCTTGTTGTGATGTTTTTTCAGGGTTCTGTAACAAAAGAGAAAAAAATCGTAAATAAAGTGTATCGACAGAACGGAGCACAATATAGTAATTCATTATTATCTCATATAATCTGCTTTAAAAAATGATCTGATGCTGTATACTAATGGTATTGTAAAATCAGCCTTATGTCCCGGCACATTGGGTCCAGGCGACCCTAGCTCCCGAAGGGCGCTCCCCTAGCAGTGTTAACGTATTCATTGACGTCCTGAATTTGTTTGATCAAACTAATATCCATATTATACAGACGCTCCATTATTATTCGACACGGCATTAGTGTGTACACAGGGACTGTCGCGCTGAATAAAAAAAGTCAAAAATTATCTAACACGTGACGAGCCAACTGGCGGGAATCTAAGGATTCATTGTTGAAAAGGAAAAAAACAAGATCGATACAAGGATGCCTCAGAACGGAAAGGCTACACCTGAACGGTGCGAGATTTCCAAGAAAGTATCAATGCGGCTTCGAGTCGCGAAGAAACTCTCGCGATTGACCGAAGAGACGTACAAAGAAGTAGTACAAAAACGGGACACTAAAAAGGCTCAGAGTCCATTGTCTGCCATCGGAGAAACATTTGTATCCAAGCCAGCGACAGAGAAAAAACTTCAGGTGTTCAGCGCGGCTACGAGCTACTTACATAATGACACAATAAGAACGGCTTGGTTTGAGAAATCTAGGGAATTCTCATAAAATGCGAACAAGTCTGCAGACCATTGGAGCAATTGGTGATCTCTGCGACCAGGGAACGATTGCCAGCAGGGCGTATTGAGATCGGATAGAATAATTTGGTTCATCAACTGCGCTAAGTGATTATAATGGGTACATCCTGCGCGGCTGTGCGGACATGTGTGCGCGCATCTGCGCACGCCAGGGACGGGACAGGGAGAGGGAGGTATTTTGGTACAAGGCAGGGGATTTTCCAAATGAAATCGATTGTCTCACGTGCCGTTATCCAAATCGGGAATACGAACCGAGCAGATGGTGAAAAACGCAACGTGGGCGACCGTGATTACGATTTCTATATTTCGTCGCTACTCACCACCGGCAAATCGGAAAAAAATCAAACGAGAAAACAGCCTTGTACTGTGCGAGTCGTTAGATAAAAAAAACTTATCGTTTTTAACAAAGAATGCAATGTGCGCTTATATTTTCTGTATTTTATTGTATTTTAAGAATACTGAACTATGGTGGTCCGAGCTTTTAATATAATCTATTTCCAAAGTTGCACGTGGGGGTACAAAGGGAGTCGTGTGGATTTGCACGTGTTCCCGGCGGCGGCTCCTCTCCATTCACCATATCCCACCCGGCCTTTGAACATCTGACAATTTAGTATTTGCCCACGTGCGATTCAAACAACGGTATCGCTATTAATAAATCGCTATGGCGGCCATCGCAGCCTCAATTTATTGAGAAATATTGACAAGTTGCGAGCGAACCGGCAAGACGAAAACGAGATTTTTTTTTATCGCGTCGAGTTAGACTGAATTGGAAAACCGCTCGCAAGTACTCACTGCAACCGCACAATGCAAATTGATACAATTATGCACCATTCACGAAAACTAGCTCGAGACAGCTGTCCAGAAGTAGTATCGGCTGGCTTATGAAATCGGTTTCCGCGGTTTCGATCGATAAACCGTCAGAATCCGGTCTGGAATGTGTCCGAAGTCATTCAGCCGCTATCTCAAAAGGGAAGGAATTATGCAGTGATAATCCATTGCAATCCGGTCGAGACGCAATTCGATCCACGGGGCCGAGCGGTCCTCGACTGTGGATAAGTTAACAATAACTGCGTTTTCCCGGTAAATGGATTCAGTCCGAGCGCGAATAAGACCAGTCCCTCGACCGGAGGCGCCGGGGAGACGAGAGGCGATCTCTTTATTCACGCGATCGGAATGCTCCGAAGGCGGCTGCGGTCAGCGTTATTGTTGTCTGGCGCGCACGTACGGCGGTGGTGCTCGTGGTGCTCGGCGGCCACCGGTGCGTCCATCCGCGCTATCGTGGCCGAGGACCGGCGCCGCGTGACCCGCGAGACCCGCGAGGTCGCGCAGCTGCGAGCTACCGCTATTGTCGTGCGCGCCGCGGGAATACCGAGCGTCAGATAAAACAATGAACAACAACTCTCCGGTCGTTATTTCTTGCAAAACCGCGTCCCGAAAGCATCAATGTGACGGGGAAATCACAGCTGTCACCATAAAACGAGCCGCACATGCTAATTTTGCATTGAGTCATCTAGTACATATGTTTTTTACCCTGAGACTCAAAGGGATAAGCTCGAGCGTGAAAGGTGATACCGTGCAAATGAGTAGCAGAATCTACTCGACAGATTTGAATCATTCCAATATATGTTCTCCGACGGCGTTGAGATGCTTTGTTCCCATTTTCTCGAGGCACGAGCGTGCGGGTATTCTCGTTAGCGGCCGGCTGATGGGCCACGTGCGCGCCTCGGCCGGGGGAAGATTCGAAAATGATTCCTCTCCGGCTGTCTCCTCGGCATCCCTATTTTTGGAAGCCGTCACCCTCCCCGCGATGGCTCTCGGAATAAATCTACTTTGGGGTTGCCGAGCGGACGGACGGAGAGGAATGCCGTTCGGCTCGCCGGAGGACCGTCCCGTCGACGCTTTCTTGCGTTTTTTAGCATCGGCGATGTGCGCGGGTCGCGTCGACCCACGAATGCGCGGCCGCTCGGTTTGGCAGATCGTGAACCGCCGAAGCAGCTGCGAGAGACCGTTACGCTATTTACGAATAAATCGTTTAATTCTGACATCGCCGAGTGAGCGGCGGACGAGTCGCCTATTATTATATATTTTTGTGTATTAACATAAATCTCATCCGCGTTTGACTTTTTACAGGACCCGAGATGTTTTCCCGGCCATTAAGGCGCACAATGACTAGACAGGTCAGCGGGAGAATTCCCGCGCGGCGCATTCTCCCCGTCTACTAAATCACAAATGCGGTGATATAATTTTGTTCGTCCAAAAAAACGCAAAAATAACACGGAAGTGCGCGCTCTCGCTCGAGAACAAAAAGCCCACATTATCTACGTGCGGTATGTACTGGCAGCCGGTGCCAGATGTTCCGCGCGGCGACCAGATTTCAAACCGTCGGGTACTTTCGACGCGATTCCGTGATTCGATTTATATAATACCCATCGAGCTTTGCGAACACCTGGACGAAGCCGCCATGCAGCCGGCCAACTGTCGCAGCCGGGCCGCGGCGAGCGCCGGCAGTCGTCGGATTACCCGCCGCGACGATAGCCCGAGCCTCGCGCGATGTCCTATTTTTTTTTTGCATATAACAGATGTTTAATTAAAAATCACGACAGCGCCGAATAAAATTCACCCTGAGAGAGGTCAATATGAAAAATACAGTGGGTGTATTACTTTTTTTTAAAATCTATTAAACTGATTGTCAGTTGACAGAGCCACTTATTTCAATTATTGAACGGGACAAGGATGCGGGCCAAAATTGAATTCTTAAATAAAAGCCCACATGTTTTATTTAACGACCTCCGTTGACCGAACGCTCGAGTAGCTTCATGCGTCAATTTCCAATAATTATGAAATATTAACTCAGATTAAGTGATAAAAATACGTAGAATGAGCAGCATTGATCCGAAGGGATGTCGGATTGTTAATTTATTTAGCATGCGAATTATAAGCGCGGAAAAAACCGAGAGGTCGCGAGAACACAGATCGTCATAACTATTAACAGCAAATAAGGGGAGATTAATTATTTTTAGCCGATATCCGAGACATTTCAGTATCATTCCGAATATATTCGTCACCGGCAGTAGCGCTTCAACCTCAACATTAAACATTGACCCTGTTTTTTCAATAACCGAGGTCACCGCAGTACCTGGTCCCATCGGCGAGGTCGCAATGTCGTCGGTAAATTCTCGTGATTAAATATCACCAGCACCGTGACTTTTCTGGTCTTCTATTTAGAATAGTTGGAAATTATTAGCATATTGAAAACGTGTTCATTCAAATAAGACGTGAAAGATATTAAATAATTATGTATGTGAGGATGAGCATGCACTGGATAGTGAAGTATCCGATACCACCGCGGGCGCTTTTTGCCGACCGATGTAAAGAGCTCAAACCGCGAAGAGCAAGCTGCCGTTACTCGGCGGACCTGCTAATGAGCTCCGTGAACTCTCGGTTCAGAGATTTGTCACGGATCTGAAAAACAACAGTCGCGTAATCAAAGACGATTCGATCGGCAAAATAATAAATAAAACCAATTTTCTCTTAAATTGTACAGATATAATAGATGCCATTGTGTAGAGCGAAATGTTGACGAATGATGTAACAGATTGAAAGTAAAAATTCTTAAATTTCTGTTAGATTTTTATGTCGTGCCGCAACGAAATCGATAATATAATTGCTTTGAATCTTAGAATTTAAAAACGAGTACGTCATTCAAAAATGTAACAATTCGTGATGGTAACCATCGACATTATTGCAGGCGAACGGTGCAGTCGTGAATCACGAACGCTCAGGAGAGAATCTGACTACCGACTGACGCATGCTGCAACTCGCAATTACTCGTAACTCCGAGGAACCCTCGTTAGCCGCGGGGATGCCGGCTTCGGAACCTCGCCGCGGGAGCGGAGAGCAGCGAGAGGATCTCTAAAGTAGCCACCGAGCGCTCTAGAGGAAACTGGATCGGCGAGGGCGGTACGAATACTCGCCCAACAATGTCCGTCTACTCAGAGAATCGTGACCGCCTCAGTCGCAAACGTCTGCCGTAACCCAATTACACGGGTACTTACAATCTTACTAAATATCTACCGCTTTGCGAAACATCCTTCGTGACTTCTATTGCAACGAGTGCTCCGATCGTCCCTCGACGATAATCGATGACAAATTAATTCGCGATATCATCTCGGACGTCAACGCGGAACATTGAGATAAATAAGAGCTCAAATTACAGAGCGGAGAGTCGTTCGATGCTGTTTCGGTTATGGAAACGATCACCTCGCGTTAGTATTTACGGACCGAGAGGTTCGTAATGCATATCATTAAAACGAGCAACAAAAAGTCGCAAGGCAGACCGCTGGCGGAGGCCCCTCGCCCCGCGCGCAGACGGCCTTGCCCGCGCCGCGAGTGTAGTCGCGCCTTTACTACTGAACAGGTTTTATTTGGTTCGGACCTCACAGCATCTCCACGGTGAAAATCGCTCACATCTCTCAATTCGAAAGACGAGCCGAGACTAACCATGGGCGAGCATCGCAGCGCGTCCCATCTCGCTGCGACTTTTCACTTTTTCTCCGGCCATATTGCACGATCTATTTAATCTAATCTCTTTACTTCGTGCCTGGAAGTACCGGCGTTAGCGATCATATCTGGGGTGAGATTAATCTGAGCGAATCCTCTCACGTTCGAGAAGGCAGTTCGCTAACAATAAAGATTACATATCGTGCCTCACGCATTGAGAGGCTCTCGTGACCGGGCTGGTGACTTATGAACACTCAAATCGACAGAGCGGCGTCATCCCACGAAAGATGCTCGTCCGACATCGAAGGAAACGACTCGCCCTCGTGTCTCCATTCGTTCCCCCGGAATCTTCCCTGTGGAAGGCATAGCATTGTTTGCCCCGCGAACAAAGAGCGTCCCATAATACTCCGTCCCTGCACGTGCGTCCTCGCGAGTATCACAACACTCCTCACGGCCGACACGACGTTTCTTCTTATGCTAAATATACTCTTAAATACAGAAGCACGTGCGCTCCGGAGATTTCCCAACGGCTTGCGTGAAAGATGCTATCATTAAATCGGCCAGATGTCGGATTTGAGTATAGTTTAAATTAGACATCAATTAATTTCAATAATTGAACATAATGAAATATTTATATAAAATATTATGAAACAAACAAAATATTGTAACTCACTTTAGAATCAATATTATATATAAAATTAATACCATAGCGCTTTTCGCCACGACCAATACCTTGAATCATCTGTCAGATTCCAAAATACGCAGAGAGCTCGAGCGCGTCATAAAGCCATAAATAATGATTTTCCTTAGGAGCCGACCACACGAGTGGGCCAGTAGTAGTAATGCTAGACCGCGAGACCAGTTATTAGTCCCAGCGGCGCGGCGCCACGACTAATGTATTCATTTATTCCGCTGAGGCTGCATACTTGCGCGAGGCACGCTGCGGCCTCCACGGACGCGCATCCCACAACTGCACGCATAGGGTGATACAATAACAAATTCAACGCATTGTTTTCTTTCCATCGTCGTTCTCGCTTTCAGCGCAGACGAGTATTCGTGGTGTTTTTCAGCAAAGCTTACGCGCGGAGCACCCTGCGCAGGTAACGTTAAACGAAAAAAAGCGGGCCATTCTCGCCCACCCGTGCCCTAAAGCTCTCCCGCAGTTGTCTGCGAAGTGTCCCAGACTTCACCCGCTTTGATCTTTGCCTTAGAAATTACCCAACAGGTGAAGGAATTGAGGAAAATTAAGTTAGTTTGCAACATTTACTCTTGGAAAATGATCTCCGGCAAGTCTACACGCTTGAAATTAAAAATAATTCATAACGGTTTTTAACTGAAGTTTTACGAATGAGTAAAAAATACTTGAGAAGCTGATATTTATCGTGAAGTTTAATAAAAAATTAAGCATCATTGCAGCGGTAGTCGACGATCGGTCACGTTCGCAGTTGGCTCCTTTATCGTTCGCCCCTATCCATCAGCGAGGAGCGGCTGTTCACCGAAAGTATGACAAATCGTCTTCAATTAGGTGGAAAATATTAATAAAAATTTACTCTGTGGGGAATATAGCATGAATGGACGCTCGGGAGCCGCCACGCCGCCGGAGACCGCTCTCCAGAGCTCGGAGGCGATCGTAAATCCCTTTGGAGGCACCTGCGCTCCCCGCGTCACACTCGACCGACACGAATTTTATTCGGCGCACGCTCGCTTAGAAAATTTACGACGGCGTCTTTGAAAAAAGTATACTCAGAACGAGACTAGCTTCGGTTAAGCGCGCGACGGAGAATGCGCTCGTCGGGAGCGGCGGGAGCGAGTGCGGCGGGCGCCGCGCCTCGCAGGGCGGCCCTGAAGACAGACGTCGGTTGTTATTTTTCAGTCACCGCCGTGACAAAGTCAAACAATGACATCCAGCGGACTCTCTAACGAGACTCGGTCGCTCGGAGATAGCGCGACGAGGCCCGCGACAGCTGTCGCTGTAAATCTGCGCCGAAACGAACGAGTGGACGACGGAATAAGAGAAGCGCGAGCGGCGGTCTCGTAATAAATTTGTCCTCAGATTTATCGTTTCGCATTAGGGGACTCGAGCGACACCTGTTCGTGCGGTAGACCGTCTCGGGCACAATAGCCAGCTCGCGTTTCGCCACATCTCCGGTATCGGTACCGGGAGTGCACTCGGCGGCCGTCCGTCAGGAGAACTCCACCTGCGGGCATCGGTCACCCGAGGCGGCCCTCGACGAGAGAATGCGGCGCCAGACAGTGACGCATCGCCTCGCATTTTCTTCTCTAATTAGAGTCCGACCTGAAGAGCCGGAAGCGGACGACTGTATCGACCGGCGATCGACGATCGCCCCAAGGATGCAACGGAGGAACGCTCTCCGAGCTCTCGGGGTATTCGGTGGACTTTACCGTATCGTCGGTAATCGAGCGAGTCGAAGAGCGAGCTGGTCGACAACTGGTTTATAATGAGAGATCGGGAGGCGCCAGTCGCGCGAAAGGCCGCCTTATCGGGCTGCGGCCGCTCCGCCCCGGAGTCCCCGGCTTTCCCACGCACGGAGTGGACCGACAAAACGGTGCAGCCAATTAAGATAAAAATGCATTCAAAGGTAATCTCAGGGTTTCTCGGTCGGTTCGCCTCGCTGGCGGAATCGCAAAAACAACTAAATGACACCCATCGAGAGCTTCAAACTCAAAAACAAATAAATTAATGAACCCCGAAAAAAAAATTATCAGTGCAGAATGTGATATACATAATAATTAAGCTCGCATCAAAGTAAAACTCCCACACTGTCTCTTGTCCGCGGTGGGCGACCGGTCCTCCCGAGCGACACTAAGGCGGGTCGATAAACTCGTCGGCTGGCGTGCATCACATTATACGTACAGGATTATTAATACACTTTGCAAATGTCATTATTCCATTGTGATTGCTGCGGTGACGTATTCAAACTCGCCGTATTGACATTCAACAGCCGCGCGGCGCCGGCGGGCCGCACCGTCAAACGTTTTTTTTATTATCGCAAACATAGCTGCGAGCGTCGCCGCAGTGCTCCTGAACCTTAACCCGGCCGCGCAGCCGCTCCGCCGGGCCGGTTACATGAATATGTAAATGATTTAAAAAGCAAAGTCGGTGCAGGTGTCCGCCGCAATTACACGGGAAGGCCGATGGCTAAACGCCCGCCTGTGCGCCGCGCCGGGCGAGTCGCCGCCCGCAGAGGAGCAAGGCGCGGAGGCCCCAGGTGTGCGGCTGGTGGAGAATAGAAAATCTGGTCGCGGAAGTATTCTTAAGAAACCCAACGCAGTCGTGCGTGAAAATGCATAAAAACGACTTGCGGGAATAATTTTACGAAATTGATTACCCGAAAACTATTTGATTTAAAAGTCTCGAAATCGTATGTATTATATATACGAATATTAAAAACAAAACAAAAATAATTCTCCTACACATTTTAAACCTATAAGAGTATTTAATCAAAAATCCAACCATATATATAAATCGATACATATGTATAATTGAAAATAAAATAACAATTTTAATGTAATTTTTGGTGACATTTCAAAACTTGCTCGGATCGATTTTACTTTTCCACCCAGGACTTCGCAATTCTCTTGTCATAATGATTGCCGTGTGACAGGGGACATTTTTTGCCTTCAACTTTCGAAATTGATTTCGTGTGGGAGCAGCACAGGTGTTCAGATGGACTCTCAGCCTCCAGTCGTGACTCTTTTTTAATTTTGCAGGTGCAAAACATGTTAATTTTAAATGATCATCATCGCCTTTTCGCAAGTGGGGTTTCGTCGGAGAACCGCCAGAAACTAGAACCTTGCATAATGCAAGTGCGTCAACGTCAATGTTATTTAGAATTTACCTGAGTCACCGAAATTTACAAGATTTGAGTGTAAGGAAAAACGTCAATGCAATAACAGTAAAATATTATATATTTCTGTACGATTTCGCGAATGGATTAAATATCTGTCATAAAAAGTCTTCAAGAAACGATATACATATGTATAGATTCTCTTCAGTTTTATTTATTAGAGAAATTTCAGAACCATAATTGTAAATTAAAATTAACTTCAAGCTAGGTCAATGTCAAATGTAAATAACTTTAACGCATTTCATGGCCGTCAACGGCCATACAATTCTAAATAAGAAGCTAGACTCGGGATGAGAAGTTGCTTACCGTGTGTGCGGTGTGTGATGAGAGCGGGGAGGGCGGCGAGAGAGGCGCGGGGGCTGCCAGGAGGGAGTTTCCAGCGGACAGCGGGCCCAAGGGTCGACGGGGCGCAGCGGCAGGCACGGGGCCCAGCACCGCCGCAGCGTCGAAGGCTCCGGCCGCGGGATGGGTTTCCAGCGCGGACTGGAGCTCGCAGATGTAGTCGATCACGTGCTGGATCACCTCCAGCTTTGAAATCTTTCTATTCTTCGGCATGAAAGGGACGAGATCTTGCAACTTGCTGAGATACATCTGAATTTCTGCATTCTCTCCTCCCCGCGACCGCTGCACCCTTCCGGCCGCGATGGACGGCACCGGAGCTCCCGTGGCGCAAACTGCAGTTATGGCCTTCATTTTCTTTTATAAAAGTTCCTTCCTCGCTTTTGAAGCTCAACAACGGCGAGTCACTCACTCAATCACTCGAAAACACGGTTCTTCTTCGCGACACTTCACGGCAGCGACTGACAGATCGATACGACGACGGGCGGAGACTTCAGCGTGCGCGACAGACGAGAGTCTAGTGCGGAGTGTTGCGCGGTGGCGCCCGCGCCTGCTTATATCTCTTCGGGCCGCTTCCCCCTCCCCCGAGCCGCGGCCAATCGGCTGGCCGGATCTAAACGCCAGGGCGTCCGGAGGCGCCACCGCGCCCAATGGCGGGCCGGCGTTCCGACGCCTGCGCGGGGGACGAGGCGACTACCTGTTCTCGGTTCTGTCTCGGATTGTTTGAATGTTTTGTTTGAGTTGGTTCGCAGGAATGCGATTTTCCCATGGCCGGGCAGCTCCATTATTGAAATGCAAATCGCCGGTGTTTCTTGTGATTTGTTATATCCAGTCGCTGTTACATATCGCACGCCGGCCGGAGTAATTACTATTATTTAACAATGCATATCTTTTAATTATTTTCAAAATAAATTTGACACACAAAAAAAATTAAAAGATGTCATCCAACTCATATATATATTTTTTTTTTTTTCCCCATTTTGATTTTTCGTTTAAACAGGCATGAAAAGAGTCATTTTGTGTACTAAATTCTTTGGTAAGGATTATGGATATTATGGACACATGGTCTGGCTTATGTTTAATTCGTCAAGTGCTTTAGAGCTCACCTGCAATTACAGGTATTACGACATTCGAGGAACTTATTCATTGTTGGAGTTGTAGCTGTTGTGGGATTATGGCCAGACTTTGCTCGGAAGGTATGAGGATTATTGGTCGATTACTGGTTGACTTTCCGAACACAGGTTGTCGTTAACCTTTTAGTTATGCCATTAAAAATACATTTACCTGTATCTTCTATCTTTTCACTAACTTCAAAAACTTCGATATTCATCACATCCTTGTATAAATTTAACTGAGATTGAATATGAAATAGAAACGTTGATGTATCATGCGAACGATTACATGTTCGATGACTATTAAATTGTGATTTAGAGTGTAGATAGCGGATTATTATTTTTATTTAATTAAAAAAGTCTTATTAGACCAAAATAATCTTGGTGTGGTTTAAATTAATTAAAACATAAATTGTTTACTATTTGGAATTCATTTTTTCGATATAAAAAAAATTAAATACAGTAAAACCAAATTTATCAAAACCAAACAGTTCTATTTAAATATTATTAACTTTGTTGATGTTATCAAAAAAAATATTTGCTTATTCTATATAGCAGTAAGGAAAACAATAATTTTGTCTGTGCTTATCAAATGATAGACTCAATCAGTTTTTTCGAAGGCAGTCACCAAAATAAAAAGTTCAATAAAATTTATCAGTCAATCCCAAGCATTATTTAATAAACAGCAACATAAAATATAAACGCATAAATGAGATTTTTTTTGTTGAATTTTTTTATAACATGCTCTACCCGGTTGTAATAAACCAACTAAAACGTATTCGATATCTTAAAAATATGTAATCTCTCTTTTAACAATTTTTAAAACATTTGTATTCAGATTCCACAATAATGCAAGTACATATTTAAAATAAGTGTACTTTATTCATGAAATAATTATTAAATATTAAATTTAACCTTTCATATCCTTTTTAAAAGCAAGCCCATTCATCGTCTCTTCCAGCGTTACTTTTATTTGTTTGGAGCGATGCGCAGGTTGGTCGGTTACCATGCGACCCTCGCTTACCTGTGAAAAGGAATGCAGGTGAGACGAGAGACCTACTTCTGTGAAAGGAAACTGATCCTACCCAGAAGGCACGGAGCATCAACATACACTGGAGATTAGACGCATATCTGATATAGCTGCTGTTCCATCATATAAGTGGAACTTACTTCAAAGAACTAATATGAAGCATATGGCAATAATATCTACACATGTGTGCAGATTCATTATAGTACTACTATTTAGTATAATACTGATATTCACATAAAAACGTATATGCGTCTGCACGTTGTAATAATGCTCGAACAAAAAAAATGTATACATTAGTAGATTAAAATATGTAGATTGACTATTATTTTTTTTAAAGTATTTAATAAGTCCATTGAACTAAAGACTTCAGCTGTTAAAATAGACTAAAACGAATTCGATTTATTATACGTATTTCGACGGATACAAACCTAATTCAATTGCATTTACGTGCGGGTGACACACGCTCTCGTTCAAATCCCATTTAATGTGTGATTTTCCCACGAGCCCCGATTGTTGATGGCGGCAGAGCCCGCAGTCGCGTTGTACGAATGTTGCCCTCCACGAGGCGCGTGCCCCGCGGAGGTAAACACTGAAATGAAACTCTGCACCCCGGGGCGGCCTGTCGCGCGCCGTATTCAAATATGAAACAATTAGTCAGGAGCGACTGACACGCGATACCATTCCAGCATGCAAGACATTCGGGATATTGATGACTGCGCTCTCTAAGATATAATACATAAACGCATGCAAGGTGCGTACCTTCTCAAAATTAAGTAGGTATCAATCATGTGTACATAAAGCTTAATTGCGCTCGGTTTCAAGAACGCTGATGAACTCTGTTTTTTATAAGGTTAGGGACCTTGCATTTACAAACAAGATATAATGCAGTAAGATGCGTTTAATCTAACAGGAGTTGGCGGGATATTCGCCTATTGCCTGACGTGAGTTCCTCTGCATTTGCTTTGAATTGGCAAGAATACCATGGAAACCTCGTTGTCGGAGGAGTCGGACCTCACCCTTGTCGATCTCTTTATTCGATAATCCGCATTTCTAATTTTATCTAAACATTAAAATCAAAATCATGTTTATGTTGTATCGAATCTCTTGGGTTACTCAAATTCGCAGAAGAGCAACAGGAAACACTGAGACGTTAATTTTAATACAGGAAACAAAAAACAAGGAATTTCCAAGTAAACTCAAATAGAATATACTTGTGTCAAAATCAACAAAATAACAGGTAAATCGCAAAGTCCAAGTGGCAATAAGTTTTTATACCGCGCCCGCATTGTGTCGCAAAAACGCAAGACAAAAAACGATAATTCAAATCCGCAGTCACCGCAAACAAATATGATCTCTCGGGAGCGTTTGTCGCCGCTGTCAAAACAATAGTCTATTAAAAGGACATTGGGCTGGGGGGTGTGGGGGGCAGCTGTGCCCCAGCGGGGCCCCTCTTCCAGGACTGCGCCCCAATGAGAGCCCCACGGCTCGGGCGCTCCCACGCCCCGCGCCCCTGCAACGATAAGTGATCCACAATAATCCGATTCACTGCGAATAAAATCTGTATTGTTGCTGTAATGAGACCCCGGATTAATTTGTTTCTATTTGTAATAGCTTCAATTTTTTTTTTCAAATAATACCGTATACAATAATACCGGAAAAAATCGCGTTGAGTGAAATTCGCGTATATCGAGGTTCACGATTAAACATACATACATAGTCAAAACTTAATACGAATCATTTGAATGAATCAATCACTCTAATTCTAAGAACACTTTATGCAGTATTACATGTTATTTTTACTTTTGGGTAGCGTTTCTTTTACGTTCTTGTAAAATACGTTCATAACACCCAACGCTGTTTTTAATTGTTAAGAGAAGTCAATGACTACATTATGTTCATACACATTATTAAAATAAGAAATTCGCGTAATACGAGGCATTTTAACGCGTAATTTGAAATTCGAGTTATAGTGAAACCGCGCATAACGGGGTCGCGTAAAGCGGGTTATTACTGTATATAAAATGTAACAATATTTATCACATGTAATAATAGATTTATATTATTCTTACGTTAAAAAATATTTTGTTGTGTATGCAGTCCAAATCTTATTGTATTTTGTAATAAACTAAATTGGTGTCTTGTATTATATACTAGAAGGGGGGTAAAATTTATATTAATTATCCAGATCGCAAGTGTTTTTCAGATACTTGTTCTCTACGTCTGAAATCACTAAAAAGTACCGAGTTTAAGCGAGAAAATAGTAATTAATTTGAAAATCTGCATAAAAAGCTGACTGATAATTCGATAGGTGTGATATGGTAATTTTTGTTTGAATATTTTAAATAAAATTCTTGAGTTTATTTTTATTGGTGACCGGTTTGGCCAATCTTTCGCGTTTGCATTATCAAACTGAAAGCTTGGAGAAACCAGTCGCCAATAAAAATTAACATGTGGCAAATCACTTAACTATTTTATTTAAAATATTTAAATATAATTCCACCAAGTACTCTCTGTCAAAAATATTGATTATTTCAATTTATGTTTGGGTATAAAGTCTAATATTGATAAAGTGAGTACATTTTACTTCGACTGCTTTGTTCGTTTTCATCAATAAGTAAACATTATTTATGTTATCGTTTCACACGTGAAATGGCGAGGCAAATTCACGAAATAGTTTTTTCACTACTTAACATTTTAACTAGAATTTAAATAAAAGTATTTTTAAATAAGCTATAAAAAGTATTAAAACACAGCAGTTACATTATTTTAAGATTGGTCATTCGTAGACTTATAAAAAACTTATTTATTTTGTGAAATAGTATAGTTAAATAAAACAATAATATTTTCCAAAGTGTATCATTCATTTATCTTGATTTCTAATAAAACTAATGAAATGTGATCAAATATAAACTGAAACCACAATCAGATATGCTTTTACAATTTGTTTATAACGTTTCATTATCGGTACAATAATCAATATTGTTCTGATTTCACATTTATTAAAAACACTTTCGAATAATAACTAATAGATACCAACTTTCACAAATCAATAGCCAACTGAGTAATAAATAAGTATTAGTCGAGAAGTATGAATAAATCTACGTACGTCATATTTGTTTGCGATATTATATATATAATTTTCTATGCATCATAAATGTTTTATGTGTATTCTCTAGTACCTTACACGTGTTTATTTATCTAATTACGTACAAACATCATTCATGAATCGTCTCAGATGTCATGAGATATTTTCATTATAAAAAAGTTACCGCGAAGTATCAAATTTCATTATATCAACGAACGCAGTCAACACCTTGAAAGGAGTATCAAATTCGAGTGGTTGATATGCAATACTATACTTGTGAATGCGAGTCAGGTCTTTATCGTATAAAAACTTATTTAAAACATGAAACAATTTTATACAGCAAAACAATTCCCATTTGCATCAGTATCAAGCTTTATATAATAATTAAATTATTAAAAGGGTAAAAATCCATAAAGAGATACGTAATAATCAACTTGATTTTGTTTGCTTCAGTCAAGTGATGTCCGCGTATCATTTCAACTCGTCCTATTATACAAAAAAATTGCAGAAAAGAGCAACACTTGTTTACCGACAGAGTATCATTCAATTGTGACCTGCGAAATAAAACTCAGGATCAAAAGGCAGAAAGTGTCGGGCTTTTATAATGCATCAGATAAGCACTCACAGCGGACAGATAATGGGGATTTCGGGAGATAATAATGTTGCATCCCTCACCCCTCCGGCACGCGGACCAAATGTTTTATAAATCGCGGTCACGTGGCCGTGACGTCACCCCGTCGGACACAAAGGGAGGGGGTGGAACCGTGGGACGATCGCGCGGCATTGGAATATCGCTTTATCAGAAGGGTTCCGCTTCTACCCTGATATGCGATATGGGCGCACTAATCTCGGCGTAATGTTGGAAGAAGATTGATGTCGCTGGATTAGCGACTGACTATGGACTTTGTTGAGAATTTAGCAGTTTAATGCGACGT
Source organism: Atopsyche davidsoni (assembly GCA_022113835.1). Taxonomy (NCBI): domain Eukaryota; kingdom Metazoa; phylum Arthropoda; class Insecta; order Trichoptera; family Hydrobiosidae; genus Atopsyche; species Atopsyche davidsoni. The sequence continues at coordinate 12,936,025 of JAILWY010000023.1, forward strand.
AAAACTTATTGACTGTATATCAAAGGGAGCATTTACTCACACATATATATTTATGCTTTTTAAATTTTCAAGACGACTTAGTAACGATTTCAAAAAATGTTGCATGATGAGGTAAAAAAAATATATATGAGTGCAAGAATTAGGTTTTCTAAGAAGATCTCTGAGACTGATTAGTGAAAACATTCTCGGTAATTTTACCAATTCGCTTACATCAGCCTTACCGAGAACTTAACCCATTCACGCCACGACAATGGTACTTATTAGCAAGATCTCAAAACAATAAATAACGTAACTAACGAATTGTATTGATTCGGAGCTTTGTGAAAAAGATTCTCAATAATTTATTAGACCTGGTAGACATTTCATATTACCGCCGACCTCTCGACCTCCGCTGCCCAAACGGTCGTGATCATCATTAGTATTGTGACCTCCGAACTCCCGTCGGGCGGTTCTACTGGCGATAATTATCCACACATGTAAGAAATATCTCAGGTTAATTTGATTTCAGAAATTCTGACACGAGATTACAGTAAATTATTTAAGTTAGCCGGTAATCGCGTGATAAAACCAAGATGGAGATCGTATCGCCATCAGTCTCGGCGTTGGCATGTTATGATTGTGGATTATTCAAACTGCCTGTGGATCAAAACAGTTCCTGAATGCGGTAAACAGTATAATTAAGCAACAAATATTTTTAATTCACTTTTTGACTTTATTAAACACCTGTAATCTTGATCGAAGACAGTCAAAATAGCATTTGTAGCAGTTAAAAATGCATACTTTATAATTATAGTACATTTATATTTACCAACGTTTTTTTAAGGCTATCAATTTTTTTTTAAAACCAGATTAACGATTTAGAATTATCATTCTAGAAGCAGTTTATATGTAGATTTATTAGCTCCTAGTCTTTATAGAGGCAAGCTCAACTCAAAACAAAATACATAGCCATTTGAGAAATATATAGTTCCTGTTTTTTTTATTTGGTTATCGATTTAATCTTACGAATTGGCCGAGTGTACGTGCATACAGAAAACAATATAGTCTAACAAAAATATGTACCTCGCTCGGAACTCAATACTTAATGTAGTTTTTCGTTACGGCGCGTGCGTAAACAAGTGAAATATTGGAAAAGATTAGAGTGCACCTAATGCCGTGGCCATTGTATCAGGGGCTGGAAAGCCCGGCACGTGGCCGGACCGTGCGCGGGCCGCGTGCCGGCGCGTGGCGCCTCTGATAGATTAAAAGATATGAGAGTCCCAGCCATTATGCTGATGGAGTAAGACCCATTGTGCGAGTATTTCCACCGTGGAAACAAGAGCTTTCGTAATAGGCGTTTGGGTTTAGAGCGTTCATTAGTGGAGGTTTTTTGAATTTCTGATGGGGTTGAAATTTTTAATGAGGGTATGTGGGTGTTTTGTAATGCGAACGACTACATCGCTTTTGAATGATATTTCAGCCTAGGGTGGAAGTTTTGAAATTATAGTATGAATCCCGCTGTTATACGACTGTAATTTGTAGTATTCGAACTGAGTAACATGATTAGGGTATATATAATTTTAAATTGTACTGCGAATAAATGGGGATTATTTATTTAATACGGCAGTTTTTGTAATATAATAATACATGCAATACAATCTTGAAACTCTCTAAAAATACTTCGTTTAATATTTCCATCGATCTTCGTGTCTTCTCATTACTACAATACTATTGGGTTTTTTGTATATCAGCGAGGAACATAAATAAAACACAATCACAATGACATCTGTTAGAAAAAAAATGTGTAAATTTTTAATCATAACAATTCTCGTCTTTTGACGAAATATATTGAATATATGTAATATACTTTATCATTTTCAATTATCGTTATTTTGTGCTGACTAAAAATACTTTTGAATGACTATGTATAACAAATTGTCAAGGTGTTTTTTTTAACCAGCAGGCATGCGTTGGCTTACGGTTCTTCACCTCCGTTTGTTCTCGCTTTGTAACATTACAAACAGCGCAGAATTCCAGTACACAGATTGCTGTTTGATCCCCGCCCATATCAGCAGATTCCGCAGATGTCAATAGTCGCGGCGGTGAACAATGGTTGGCGGCCTCCCCTAGCGGAGGGCAGGGGGTGTGAGAAGCCCGGGGGTCGCGGGTTCACAGCCGGTCCAGGTGCGGCCGCAGCCGCCCCGTACTCGACACCACTGTCACCTGGTTTTTGTTTGTTGTGATTTATACGCAGATTAGTAAGGTATTGTTTTAATATTATAACAATCAAAATTTTGCACACACCATGGTTTGAGATTTGAAGGCTATGTATAAATAATGCTAGAGATTAATGATAACTGATGTTTGATTTTTTTCATTGAGTCGATAGCTTGTAAAGCAAAGCACTTCATTTTGTACCGAGGTAAAGCAATTAAAACAAAGCAGATAATAATCAAATTGCCATTATTGTTATGAATAACAAATATGCTTAGCTTAAAATACGAATTTTCCTTATTATTCGCTAATGTATTAAAAGCATCACCTTAACTTTTTCCTCGACATTATTTTACGCAGTTGTATTTGTAAACTTAATACCTTCTTACCACTATAAACACTAATAAAATATATATATTTTTGATGTGCCGGTTTGATTTGCCGATTAAACTACTATGAATCTTTATGTTGTCTAACACATTACACTGTTACTATTACTGAATTGTATTTATATGACACATTCGCGGTATTCAAAACCACTACTGACAGTAAGTATACAAATGCTTGAAAACCACATAAAATTATTACTAAAGGCGTTCTATTACTAGGAAATATGATGTATGTCAAAAGGGTGCAACGGATGTAAATAAAAGCAAGCTAGCCTCATTATTTTATTTGAGACGTGAAAGATCAAACAGTCTGTTGTTAGCCAAGCGTGCTTTAGTATGTTAGTTAGTACTCTGAAATTTATTAAGAATTTTTACATACAAGGTGACTTTAAAACATATGCTAGACAGCTAGGGCATCCTTTTTAGCACACGCAAAAAATGTCCCCTTCAATGCACGCTTATTTCTGAACACTCCCAAATCTGGTGCGCAGGCGGTGTTCCTTCCCGTGAAACGGTGCGTTTTCCTGCGCGGCGTCGCGGGGCGGCCAAATGGCTGCCAAATGTCACCAGACACTACCACGGCTTTTGCAACATCCGCGCCAGACATTTGCAACTTCCAAAAACCGTGTTGTCAGAACCTGTTTGACGTTTACTAGATGGATTTACGATTTATTGGTATTGCCAGCCGCGAATTTCGGATATCGCAATATATTTTGTAAACGACGCCTTCGAGCCTTCTTGCTGTTATATAAAAGTTTTAAAAAAATGTTTGATAATGCCATCGTGAAAGGTTGTGCGAAACCGGTCACCAACAAAAAATAACATGTGAAAAAATCACTCGAGTATTTTGATAAAAAATTCAAAATTTCTGATTATGTAAAAGATTGTGTGATAATGGTTTTTCATTCATGACTTTGTATTATAAATGGTAACCTACTATGTTTTTCAAAATAAACTTTCAAAACTTTAAAAAGGTTCATATATAATATGATCATATTTTACGTTTTTTTATAACATGTATCAAATAAATTGTATAAATTTTTTTTTTTTTTTTACCAAACCAATAAATAATTGCGTCCAAATACAATCGTTTCTTTTACGTTAAGAGCTGTTTAAAATAAACGATGTGAAAAACATAAACTTAGGTTCAAGATCATTTTGACATATATATTTTTTATTGTATTTATAAAAAAATAACATTTACTTATTTAGAAATTATAAAATTAAATGTACACGAATGCATAAATATTATGAATTCCGTGGTTAAATGCGAATTCATATAAAAGATTGGCATTTAAAGGAATGTTAATTTTTTTTAGATCATGTCAATCAGCAATCCAAAGAATTTAATTGTATGTAGGAATGTGGGTGCTCATGTAGAACAAACAATAAAAGCGCAAAACCAGAATTACAACACTATCACTGGACAAAATTCTAATTAAAATTTCGACGTCATAACTGCTCGATAAATCAAAGCATAGTCCCCTCAACAGCAGGGAGAAATTTTAATAGTACGTACTTATTATTAGGAGCACCTGTATCGTTGTACTCCGAAAGCAAGGACAATAAATCAATGCAATACTAAAACATATAAATTAAGTTTGACACATAGATACGAATCTAAATTAAAAATAAACTCAGAATCAACCTCGCAATTACACAAGCAGTTAAAGTAATTTTTTTTTAATTAATACGATTTGTTAAAACAAATAGCGCGTGAGCATAGATTTCATTTGCGTAATAACTCAAAACTGTCAAGACTAAAAAGTAAAATGACGAATCTATTAAACGCTATGCGTTTATGACACAACATTTAATAATGTTCATTAGGTGCAGTAAATAGCGATGATCATCGGAAGTTTTCCTTGTAGCTTGATAAATCAAATTGCTGTTTTTTGTAACGCACCAAATTGTGGATAGTTCAAAAAAGGTTTAAAAATACAAAATTGTGAGTTAATACGTATATTAAATATATTTAGAAAAATAAATCTACATTTCCATTTAATTTGCATTTCCGAAAATTTTGGCAAAAACCAAAAAAAAAGCTTTTAGTGCTTGAGTTAAAAAGTATTTAATGACACATAAAGTACTGACTTAAATCAATCATAAAAAAATATTTATTCCGTGTTTATACTAAACCTAGTCTTATCAAGACCACAAGATGAAGTCTTGTTTGTTCTTATTCGAAAGTACAGTAATTATAATGAATTGACGAGACATCTTCCGACATCCTCACTTTGGGTTGCCAGTAATTAAATAATTTAAACGTCTCAACTTATTATTTCCCCAATTAGTCACGACTTGTAAAATATCGGGGCGGGATTTTTTGTGGAGGTGCGCGCCGTTGTTACGGCCTGTTGACTGTTGGGTTAAGTGGCGGGCTGTTTAGCGTAAGAGCCTGGAAAATATTAACGGCATATTTGTTTAAATAGAACACATTGAGCTGAGCACGGTTCTGGGTAATGAAAAAAATTAGGATCTGACTTTATTTTTGGAAGTTAGAAGGGCGAAGATCAACGATAAATTATCAACTATTATTGACGCCAAATATATTATTCAATTTATATGTTGAAAATATATCCTTTTATATTTTTGTTTAATGTTTTAAAATAAGGTTAAATTAATAAATAAGCTTAGTATTTAAAAACCTTTACATTTAAAACATGCTTTGAAGCTAATTGAAAAAAAAATTTACCTTAAAAAATCAGTTATTCTTGGATATAGAGATGTCTGTTGTAAAAAATTGTGATTCCAATAAATGTCACTTTAAAAAAAAAGTGGTGTTTATTTACGAATCAATCATACCACATTTTCAACTCACGCGTAGATATCGCTACCCTCCGCACTGAAGACCACGACTGAGAAGATGTTTAATGACAGGAAAAAAAAAAACAAATTGACAGGTTCATAATTCATAATAAAAGTTCTTGTATTGGTGGTGTCAATCTTTGGTTTGCAAGGACGAACGCTGAAAGGGCGTGACTGTCATCAAGCGAATATCCCCTTCCAGCGACTCCCAACTTCTGCCCCTTTAATAACTCGCAATTTCTAAATAAACCAATTGTAACTACTAGAAAGCAGTGCTGATAGTGAATGTAATAAATTAGAATTTATGTCCCGTATCGTGTCATTTGCACGTTCTTACAATAGCTATGTAAAAAAGACTGATTTATTCTCGGATGACTCATTAAAAAAAAATCAAATTATCTAATTGCCTGTACTTGCGGATGGTTGTTGGCAGTGACAAAGCAATAATTCACAGTGGTTTTTTTTTGTATTTGAATTCATTTTGCTTGGGGTTTAATTAATTGCCTTAAATCAATTAGCACTTAACGAATCACACCTTTTATCTTTAATGAGAATTCATGCACTTAAAACAATTAGTTCAGGTATAAAAAAATGTATTATTAGCATTAGTCGCAAATTAATTCGACAGCTCCCACGCACTAACAGACGTGATTTTAAATTTGAATGCTGCTCTAAAAATATATCAGAATAAAATTAAAACATCTGGCTTTAGATTTTATGCGTTTTTTCTTATTATTCGATATTTTTAGACGATGACTTGAATCATGTATTAATTTAGGATACATCAAAAACAAAAACACATCTTTATCGACTAATTATATCATATTTTTATTTATTAGATATTTCCACGTGTTCATTTTTATTGGTGACCTGTTTCTCCGACCTTTCACGTTGGTGAGGAGGAAAATGAGTGAGGATTTTTAAAAATAACAAGAAATTAAGTAAATCATTGTTAGAAAGAGCGAGAGATGTGATGAGTACTGGGAGATTAATGTACCTGACAAACGGTGGATTCTAAAAAATTGCTATTTTTATGAACGATTTTACACAAAACAAATGCTTTTATATTTGGGAAAGTGATTAATTCAAGATGTAGTTTAGAGTGCAGCAGCAGTTCTCCTGTTTTGGGGTAGTCCTTTTTATCTTGTTGAGGGACAAGGCATTTGATTGGTGAAGATCCATTATTATAATGATAAAAGTAACTTTGTATTCTGTTTTCACTTTGAATTTATTATATTATTTGCATATTATATTTTATTATATTATTTTTCGACCAAATAGACTAGGTCATCATCAGATGCATAACTAAACATTTATGCATCTGATGATGACCTAGCCTATTTGATCGAAACTAGTCATGCAAAAAATATAATAAACTCAAAGTGAAGACAGAATACAAAGTTACTTTTATCATTATAGTCATTTTTAGTTTTGAATTTTATGTCAAGGTGAATATTGAAGTGTGACTTTCAACCAACTAAAGTTTGAGATGCACTGCTGCAGCGTGAGCAGGAAACACTTACCCAAATTTGGTTAATTTCGGAAAACACGTGTTGAACAAATACGGCGATCATAGGAAGAAGAGCTGTCGGATGGCGCATCTGCCGGCAGCAGCGCGGCATGTGATGCGGCCACTCGGGACATGTGGTCCTGCCGCCGAGCTCGCATGTGCGTGCACGGGACAGGATATCTGCTGCAGAAAAGTGCAACACTGATTTGGCGAAAACAATCTGAATTCACCAGTAATACGATACAATGTTGTGAACTTTTAAAGCGATGTATAAAAAATTAACAAAATATCGCTTCGATAATTATTCGATGCCTGAAAATTACTTAAAGTAAAAACAGGATTTTTATAAATGTAATTAAGAAAGATTAAAACAAAATTTGCACAATTAAATAATTTTTCATGCCAATGAATTTTTGACTTGTGTCATGTTAATTTAAAAATTAATTAATTTTATTACAATTTATCACATAAGTGGCGTTGACTACCCCTGCTCTGAAAATAATTGCCTGTTTAGCAGAGAATAGTCTTAAATATTTACGTAATCTGAGATAGTGAATTCGCATGTGGTCTCAACACCGCCTAGGAGTGTATCCTGAATTTGAACACCTTGTGACACATCAACTTCATTTCATACCAACAGGGTGTTTCATGTTCACTTTGCAATTGAAAATATCACCAAAGAAAACATTTAATTTTGTAACGAAAAAAAATATTATTTATTCACAATTTAAACATTTGTAAATACTACACTTTATTTTTTTATTATAGTAATACTATATACACTATTATTGGCAGCTGAGTTTAAAAAAATATTTATGTTAAGCTGTTGATATTCTCAAGACACACTGTATATTGCAAGTCTGAAAGGTACACCGCCTGAAATACAAATAACTTATTCCCGAGTGTTTCAAGATTAGGAAGTTTAGATAAGAATCTGTCTCTTTAAAATTTTTAAATAAGATAAATGAGATGCGAGTAGTCCGCTGGGTAGATAGAGCTCATCTGTCAGCATAAACTTAGCGCTGTAGGCATATATTTCAAAGATGTTGATTTAAAGATTAAGATGTTTCTGCATCGGATTTAGGGTGCATTAAATATACCATATTATTTATTTTTATTTATAAGCCAGTGAACCGGTCTCTTCGACTGCTAAAAAAATGACATGGGAAGTTTTCAACAAATGTGAATTGCCGAATGGTTCGGCAATTACGAACATTTATATTTGTAAGACCTTTCAAATGCACTCACAAATAAAAAAAATTATCATAATTACTCCTAGTGACAAAAGAGTTAAACGGCAAACGAGTCAATCTGAAATATAAATGAAATGAATGCTTCGTCGCTAACTTGATACCACTGTGGCTCTGGCTGCGTATACTCTTTATGCAACTCCACATTCGCTCCTTTGCATAGATCGGAATCCTTAAATATTCTTGTCACGGAAAAGACAAATCCAAGGCTATCGTGTTGCATAGACTGGATTCTACCACCAATACCTCCCTCCAACGATGCAATACAGATTTGAAATAGAAAAACATTTAACATCAAAGTCATCTCGCACTCTTTTGGGAGTCACGATCTTTATGGATTCCTTATCTCTCACACGATTCTACTTTTTCTACACCAACAAAGTACCTGAAAATATTTTTTTTAAATGTATACAATGAACAAACTCTAAATGTTTTTTTCTTAATTGTAACACTAATGTACTCTGCAGCAAAATTTTTTTTTTAACAGTTAGGGCTTGAGTTTTACGAGAATAATTAAACAAACAGCCTTGCAGCTGGGCATTACAGCAACCGGCATCGTAAAAGTTTCGATGGGGACTTCAAACTTTGAACACATGTTCGTTATAAGCCTTCTCAATAAAATCACAACAATTATATAGCCGAATGATTGTGTGAAAAATTAATGGACCGTTGTTAACGAGTGACCTTCTTAGCCGATGCCTGTTTTCAATTATTTTTATGTGTTTTAAAATATAAATGTTTCCTCTATATTTTATAATAATATTTTTACGTACACACATTATTTTTTCAATAATCCTTTCACACTTTTGAGCTGTTTACGAGTATTCTAAAAATAACCGGATCGTATTGTATTCAAAGCTGTCAGTTATAGCAAACACGTGTTGTTTTAAACTTTGAATATTAAGATTTTACGCCAGCAACTCAATTCATATGTTGGTTTCCTTCATTATTCGACTGAAATAAAATTAATGGCGGTACATATAAGAAGCGCCGACCGTTTTAATGTCAGTTTTGAGGCGGGCTTCGAACCAACCCGATCGAACCAAATTTAAGAGTCATGCTCGTTAAGAAGCACGTGGTATTAAATACACCGAATTAGCTACAGTTGAGGGTAAAGTAACCTATTTTCCTTCATATTCCGAGTGTCTTTTATACCAATGAAGTAACTGGCTTTGATTATTTGGTTTAGTGCGATCTGCAAAGCGGGTTTTGTGGCCGTTGGCAGCAGGTGTCGGCTGGGTGGTGCTCGGGTGTCGCGGCCGCTCGGGTGGGCGTGCGCGCCCGGAGAACCCCGTCCAAGGATGGCTCTGGCGGCATGTGCGGCTGAAGCTAACCATAATAGACTTCTTTAATTATGCAGGAATCTACTTCAAACGGTTTTCGGAGCATATGGCCTGGATTAGAGTGGCAGCCGATCGTTTGACTCTGTCGATCCATTTATGATAAAACTGCGTATTTTTTAGATTTTTTAAATATGTACTAATGAATCCATGTCGTGACACTGACGTCTCACAGTTCCAAATATAGACGTAATTAATTTTGACAGCATCGACATAAATATATAGTAGCTCACTAAAATACGTAAAACGTTTGCTGTGACAACGAAATTTAATTGCCTGTATTTCATGAGTTAGAACACGATATTATAATTCGACCGACTTGCGTATTTTTTGGCTCATTTTTGATATGTCTAAACAATATATCAAAGAACGCTGTAATAAATTCTAAGAATAATCGTATAAATTGCACGATTAATACAACATTACATCTATTCCGAGCCTCATCATCACAACTGGACTTTAAGAATGAAGAAATACCCGAAAGACTTAGCTTTTGAAAGCAGTTGCGACTTTGCTCGGTGTCTTTATAATTTATTTTGAATTGTAGAGAAAGGTCACAGCAAGATATGTAAATGAGCATTTTTTAGAATATAACTATAAATTGCTCCACTCGGGATGTGATCAATTACTTGCAACCTCGAAGTATATTGAAATTAGTGCTTTATCAGCTACTTATTTATAACTGTATAATGTATGTAGTGTTATAAGACGTTGAATTTTACTGTAGGTAGTCTCATAAATCTCACCGGTTTCCTTATAAGCCGCACCAGACAAGCTGTGTGTGCGCTCCAGCCCAGCCTCAAAAGGAGCAAACAGCATGTTCTAACAATAATGACACAGTACACACAGGTGTGGAGTATCGCGAGATAATATCTTAACTAAATAGCTGCGTACCTGCGCGCTCTCTAGTCTCCGAGGGGAACGTTGGGAGATCCCTTCCTAGGAGAGGCTCGCCGGGACGAGTGAGTCAACACCGCCGACTGCAACGCGCAAGCCTTTATCCATTGTTTGTACTGATATGCCATCACATGTGGGGTCTGTTTGCCAAGATGAAATCTGGTTCTACTTGAGATACAGCTGTGACACACAAGCGCTGCATGTCTTAAAATATTTAAAAATAATATTATAATTTACATAGTTGGATTTTAATAAATTCATCTACGAGGTTTATTAAGTTTATTGTGCATAATATAAAACATGTGCACGATCTTATTTATACCGGATAACGGATACACATGAAAATTTATAAATTGAAAATAATAAACAAAAGATTTAATTTAAAATCCTTAAATTATCAATCCTTGTTTTGATAATATTTTTCCAATGTAACGTAATCAACCTTAGCTCAAATAGTGTTAATCAGGGTGGCCACCCGTGAAGAAAGTAGATTCCAAATAATAATTTTAATGTTTATACGTTTTAATTTTAATGAAATTGGAGACAGATAATATTATTTAACATAAAAATTATAAATAAAAAAATACGAATATAAGGAAATGGGCCATTAGTTCACATGAAATGCAGCATTCTTTAACTATTTGGGTAGTGGTGATAAGTATTGACATTTCCTAGTAAAAATATAAATGCAATAACATCAATATTTATAATTATTATAAATATAAATTTCTGAATATACCACTATATTTTTAAATAAATGAACATAATCTTCGGTCAAAATATATTTTAAAAAGAAAACATGTACATTTTTGTTAAAAATGTTATTATGTAGAATACAATAATTTATGTAAATCTGATTCCGATTATGAATTTGATAACAGAGTAACATAATGACATTAACCCGTTAAATATAATGTATTATAATGTGTGCATATTCTTAATTATCAAATTTATAGACTTCAGCTAATAAAATTCAAATGTAAACAACATCTTCAGTGCAGGCTTGATTTCGTAGCCATTAATCTATCAGCCCAACACGGGATTTCCGAAAGCCCCAAAAGAACGCGTCGTAAATCTTGCATCTGATGCAAGCCGGGCAAGGCGGAGGCCGAGCGTGCGGGGGCGCGGGCCGCGAGAACAGGCGATAATTGTTTTCAAATCGACCGAAATGTGTCCATGAAAGACGATCCTCGACCGGGCTGCTGCAGCTCTCTCAATGGGACTTCTGTGGGCTCCACATCTGGTTTCTGTTGGGGCAAGGGGTTCCCGCAAAGTGTTAACCGCCTCGATGTGAAGTGTGGCTTTCAGATTCTCGTATGAAAACGTTCAGTAAATAAAAGCAGGTTTGATTGATATTGATATTGATATCTGAAAACGATTCTATTCATAATATTTTTATCATTTTCGTGTGTTTATTTTAAACATCAAAATGTATATTTTCTTATCTAATTCAAATGATCAAAATACCATAAAATTAAATATCAAATAAACGAAATTGATTGCGCGCCTACACAGGCTACGGTTAAAAAGCTAACAAAGTTATCGCAAGTTGTGCAGGTATTTTTATTAAATTCAAATCATACGTAGTATCTTCATTTGAGTATTATATATTTTTTTAAAATTTAGCGGAAATTAATTAAATAATTTTATGACACCTTTAGAGAGCGTTAGAGTTGTTATTAATTCTAATCATTCCATATTAACTGCTTTTTTTTTTTTTTAACAATTAATAAATTTAACCACGCACAGGGCTCGAATTCCGCTTTCTGCAGCCAGCATTTTTACATAATTAATAAAAAAAAGTACTTCATTATTTCCCATGTGAATGAGACTATTTACATGCAAAATTTAAATTAACATTTATTTTATGGTTAAGTTTCTAATTTCATAGTTTTTTTATGATCTTGGTTTTTTTGTAATAGTTAACATAAAAGATCAAAGAGAAACCTGAATTGATAATAACTGATAATAACCAGATAAGGCTACACCTTCAATATTTCAGGTTCGGACATGATTGGAGATAGGCTATTGAATTTAATAATATTTACTTATGATAGTACCAACCAAAATAGTAGGCGGCCAAAGTGAAGACATGACACTGCCTTTACTGAAAATTGCATGTTAAGACTTGTAGCTGAGGAATGACCTTATCAAAATATTACTACCCAGTATAAGCTGGTTAGCTGGGTGTCTTTTTTCGTGAATTTCGTGAAGGACCGTATTAACTCATTTAAGGAAGGATCCTCATTCAAAACCTTATTATCACACATGAGTATCAAAATGAGTATGTTTTATAATTTATGTCCAGATAAATACCGATTGACGTATGTCTCTCATTAAGTTATGTTTTCTATCCTAATACTAATACTAAACGATTGCCAAGTTGATGTGTATACTGAGTTTATGTAAAAAAACAAAAAAAAAAAAAAATATTCACTAGGTAGCGCAACTTGACTTGGAAATAAATATAACAGATGTTGATCAGAATCTGAGTATCTTCGGTAAATAGACTGCGAAGAATTGATTCAAAGTATTTGCCCAAAAGTAGTTTTTCGTTCAAAGTAATTTATTCCTCACAAAATAAAGAATAGTTTTACAAGATACATTTGTAATTGTGTTATGATTAGTTTTAAGGGAAATTGTCGACAAGAGCACTCATATTGTTGGACAGTCCTGCTCTACACAATAATAAAAATGCAAAATATATAATATTTGATTTAGCACTGGGCAATTCAGCAAATCATGTGGTGTCGGATTTAATAATTTTTAAGTGTTTATGATAATATTATGAAAAATGATGATGGTGTAGTATTTAATAAATAAGCATTGTATATCGTTAACCTTTTTTGTGTATGCTGGGGTAATAATTTGTAATAAGTCATATTTTATTGACTATCTTTTTTATATTTAAATAAAATTACGCTCATTAAAATATGAAATGTTTTTATTATGTAAATTTAAAAATCGGTTATATTTCTTTATATTTGGTACTAAGACCTAAGTCCAAGTCTATAAACATTTTAACCACATTATAGCTACTATTATTCAGGCCCTACGGCCGTACACGGTCTCTTTAAATCTTTGTAAAAATTATTACAATTATAAGCATTTAATTCCCTGATCAATATTCTACATTTGAAAAATAATATTGGATTATAAACAATTTAAATTTATGTTAATATTTGTAGTAGGGATGGAACTATTTTTTTATAATTTATTTCATTCATATATTCGCCAAGTTATTTGAAGAACGCTTTCTAATTCGATCCTCGTATATTTTATAATGCAATATATCCATGGGCGTTCTCTCACCATATCGTGCTGCATACAAAACAACAAGTCACAAATGCAGCGCCATACTTCCAAAGTGCAGTGAAATATCACTTGCATAATTATTTACATTTCAATTGTACCTGAGCCCGCCCAGCCCGTCTTCCTGCAGGGCTCGCGGATCTCTATTATTAGAAGACAATTTATATCATTAGTACCCGGTGCGCTATTGAAAGGTATAATATTGTAATTTATGATGGCCACCTGTAGGTCTTGAGGCTCTCTAGATATGATTCATAGCGCGTACATACTTGTTGAAACTACATTCGCTCAATTTCATTTTTAAAAAAATACGTAATTATTTTTGAAAGCGATTAAGATTCATCGTTTCAATTATTGAATCGAAATGCGGGCGCAATTCTCACTTACGAGACTGATTTTTTTATTTGTCTTTGTATGTGTTTTATTGGTTGTATATATATGTCTGGCTGTTACGTATAGGAAATTTTGGTTAACATGATATTTTAACTGTGGTCATATTATTAGTTAAAGCATTTAAAGTCATGTAATGGACACTGCTCCCGCGAAGAAAATCTCAGCCACTCTCGAGTGAACAAATGTACATTCTAAAAGCAGTTTCAGTGTTTTATTTGTATTACTCATTTCCACCACACAGGTTACCTATATAAGAAAATCCTGAAATGAGCTACATTGGATTGCAATCGTTCTTGTGAATTCACTGAAATTGCTGTAATTATCTGCTCTTGGATTTACGTAAAATGTAATCAACATTTAAAAACAGTCTTAGTGATACTCTCAGTTAAAGTTTTATTAGTCAAAAATGCAAAAATTAAAAATATTTTAATAATCTATATCAAAATTTCTATCCAGGTATAATCGATGGTATATGTTTAAAAACACACATTATTGTTTTAAATGTACACAGGAAGAGAATCCTTAACAACAATGTGTTTAAATATTCACACATCACGTACATATTTATTTTCGTATAGCTATTTCGAGGAGCATTCATGAAATGGCGTCACCGCATTTGAATGGCCACGGCGGTGCGTGCCGAGTTAGCCATTCCGCGGGCGGCCCGGGCGCTCGCCAGGATGTCTGAGGACCGCGGCTGGCGCGCTTCCTCGCGAGTGTCCTGTTTACATAAATACACCAGACTTTGCATATAAAATCTTGTTTTATGTAACTTCATGTGTCTGGCTGAGAACGGAGAACTGCGCTGTAAACTACTGAACTAAAATTTAATGCCCCTGGACATCTTCTCATATATAATGCATTGCGTAAATGTTCAATTCATATGGATTTAACAAGGTTAATTTTTAAATAATTTAACTATAAATACGCGTATGAATCACGAATGAGCTTACTTTTAAAATAAATAAATCAGATAGAATCAATCAGATCCAAATTCTTATATCTAGCTTGTACATTCTAACCTAAATATAATAATTATGTCTATTTTTTTATTAAATGTCAATCAGATGCGTATTTCTTACCCATTACGGGTTTATTATATTATTACTAATATGATTAGGCACATTAGTTCATACAAAGAAGATGATTTAAAGAAACTCTCAAAAAAATATCATCGTGATTTGTGTGGGATTAAGTCAGGGGATGTGGGTTCAAATCCCACACAAATCACGATGATATTTTTCTGAGAGTTTCTATAAATCATTTTCAATGTATTAAATAATGTGCCTAATCATGTTAGTAATAACTAAATATTATAACTGACTTGATAGTAGAAAAACTACAAATATAGATTTATTTCGATGCAGAATATTAGCGTCTCAAAATATTGGACACAATATTATTAAAATGACATTGAAAAATGGTTTATTTTATTTGTAAACATATTTTCGCTGGTAAGACGATAATAATATCATACTCAAGAACATCGAGAGAAGGATCACTTACTAATTCGTGATATACGAGAGGCTTGGAATCAAAATGTACTATATATTTTTAAAAACATTGTTGTTTGTAGATTTGTATTATGTTTAATCTGTTAATACACGGCTTATAATTGATATAATATATATATATATATATATATATATATATATATATATATATATATATATATATATATATATATATTTTAAATCTTTTATTAATTCATAGCGTTAATCAAATGCCTGAAGAGGCGACGAATCTTGATTTCATCAACAAACATTTACGATGGATCATTGCCGTCTATTCGGAATCAGTTGCATGTGCTTGCATGCATACTGCCCAATAAACCTCTCTACATAAATATTAAATGTAAAAAATCTACGCAAGGGCAGTGGGGTGAGTATAAGTTAGAAATGCTGGTTGCCCAGGCGATCACCAATTAGGCGAGTCCCCCGGCCGCGCGGTATGCAAACGAAGCCCGCGACTCGCGACACAGGCGGAATACAAACAAGTCCGGCTATTTCTGAACGGTCCTACTACGTGACCCAAACCCGAGCCCCTCTCCTAATGTCACGACTGCCTACCGTAATGTAGCTTACTATATTTGTGTCACTATATATATATACATACAAATAAAATCATTGTCTTCACGATTCACGCTTACATAAATCATAAATCCAAGTTAAGTTTTGCAGTCGGCTTTTGATGCATTTTTTCAGAGATCTGTCTTTTGGTGCACAAAAAAAGAAAAAAAACTATCCGACTCTATTATATTTTTATGATTTTTTGTTAAAAATGTAGTACTAAATAAACACCCAACAACAATACAATAATACAATGCTTTCAATGGCACGTGTTCAGATTATTTCCGTTATCGTAATTAGCTATTAAAACAGCTATTTTTCGATCCGAGTTCCGCGGGGTATTCGGGAGTTATCTCGACATGTGCACTTTTTAGCAGCTGTCATAGTTTCGGGAGTATCGTAAAACGGTTCGAACAAAACACGGCCGCGTCCACATGCCCGCGCAGCTGCACTCCAGATCCGAAGTAAAGAAAAGCTAGCTTGAAAAATCCCCGCCCTGTGGCCGCGAGGGGCCTGGCCTCCAGCTGTCTGGCATTGTACGGGCCATACGGGCCGGCCATGTGGGAAAATGCGAAATCAGGGGGCAAGGGTTCTTCCACAAACCCCGTGCCAGGTGCCGCGCGGTCACAAGGCGCTCCGAGAATTCGCCGTGGATTGTCGATAGTCATCTTCATTGTATAATACTTGCAGTAACGAACGATTGTGCTGGTCGGAGCTGGGGCCAGGAGTGTTGGGGCCATTTGTCTCCTGGCCATTTTGCTTACTACTTTTTACTTAATCGCGAGGCACACTGCCTGCATTTGTTTGATGACGCGTAATAGAGAACGCTTGCACCAGATTTAAGCACTTTTAATAATAAAAAAAATTCAAGTTTAAATTTAAATCGCCGCCGAAAGCTAAAGGTATACGAAATTTTTGACTTTTACAGAATTTCAGTGGGGGGTTGTTCAAAACTACGGACCGTCAGTTTGATAACCGTGGCCGGGGTAAACTACATCTTGAACGGCTTCCACCGTGTGCATTAATTTTGCAAGTCAGACGTACGTTTGTAAGGCGTCCCCTCGGAAATCGATGGATAGTTATCTTTGGTTTTATACACAATATAATAACTATGTGCTTTAAAAAAGGCATTACTTCAAGGAACAGATTTTTATTTGATTTTTAATACTTTTTAAATTTAATCGTATAATGCTTATTAATGCAAACCTAGCTTGTTAGCGAAACTAGTTGCGTCAGTAAATAAAAAATGGGAGCATCGAACGCTTTACCACTTTCTGCATCTAGTCTCCATATCCAGAGTGAAATCAAACATTTTTAAAATCGGGCTTTCCTATCGGTTGCCCAATACTTCGATCGCTACACTATTCAACCTGAAAGATGCGTCTATAAAACAGCTGTGCATTTCTTAATATATTTTTTAGGCTAATTATCCAGGAAATCAAACGTGTATCCTTAATTATGTAAACAAACTTAATATCATACTAATATTATTAAACTATTAAATAAATTATTTGATGTTATTGTGTAACGATTTATATTCAATTTACAACATCTGCCATATGACAAAACCACATATTTTCATACTAATTATTTCGCAAATACTTCCATATATTCAGTGCAAAAAACTGGCTTTCGCAAGCCTGGCGAGGCGTCTCTCTGGCGACGCGACGGAAAACCGACGAATAAATTTTGATTTTATATTGTGAAAGTTATTTTGAAGGAACACCTGTTGGCCGCATCCTGCTGAAGCGGGAATTCCCCGAGATTCGAATTCAAAACATCTCCTGCCACAGAAGTCGAGTCCAAACAAGAAACAACACCTCCGTCTGAGCCTCTATTACACCGACAATCATTTCACATAAACATAATTAATTTTAAGGCACAATATCAATTAATAATATACGTAATTAGTTAGGTTTATTTTACTTTTAACGAAAGAGGTCCACGTCTTCGAAAATATTTAGTAAAATCTTCAAAATTTTCATATAAATTATTTTATTTAAAAAAATATTTTTTTTAAATATATGTTTCATAATTTGAAAAGTGTACAAAAATTTATGTGACTGCAAGGGTAGCATAGTTGCACGAGCATCAGGGTGATTGACTCGAAAATCTATAACTTAGTTTTTATCTAGTAATTGCATGTATCGATACGCTGGTTTCTGCGAGATGGGTCCCGACAGCAAGTTTGAATTCAATAAATAATTCATACAGAATTAGATAGTTGCCTTGGTAATTTATTTATAAAATTCGTATTAATTAAAAATTAATATAAATAAGTACTGTATTCGAAATATGATAACATAACACATATTTGAATAAAACTAGACGCCAGCTTGAAAAACACTGAATAAGAAATTGTCTGCTATTGCCACATTCCTATGGCCGATCTATATGCAAAGTGACATCGATATTAAGTGATTTATTTAAATGTTATGTATCCAAATAAACGGATAATGGCGCTATTGGTTAGATTAATTTCCATTGTGGCCGAGATGATGTTTTTTTATTGGAATAATCATCTTTATGCTCATGGGCAAACGAGTTTTTTATTACAATAAGATATTTATTATTTTATTTACACCGAGCAAGTTACACATCATATTTTGTGATCAGATAAGATCAGAATCTTTCAATAAAATCGTTATGCCAGCTGTTTTATTATGATTATATCTCGTACAATTAACAAAATATGCATAATATTTGTATATTTTAAAAATGTTAAATAATGCGGAATATATAATTGATTAATTAAAATGGAACTACAGATTCTCAGAAAATATTTCTGCTTGCATCTCTAGTGACATGTTAGTGCTCCCCGCTTTATTTATTGCTGTGCAAGTTTTAGACCGGTGGGTCAAGATAACATATTATAATATTGTATAATAAATAAAATACTTTTTGTGATTTTTCCACATGTTTATTTTTATTGGTGACCGGTTTCGCCAACCTTTTACGTCGACATCATCAATCAAGGTGAGGATTTTTAAAATAACATGTAAGCAAGTGAACAATTGCTTATGGGAGAGGTATTTGATATTAGAGATAGGTGTAATTATTGTCAGGTGGTAATTTCAGATGAGTTATTTAAAAGTAATATGAGTTTAATGTACTTGACTAATCGGAATTTCTATGAAATTGGTATTTTTAAGAACCACAAAAATCACAAAATTATTTAATTATGGTATTGAATTTAGTAACTTTTGTAACTGAAATGGGTCCAATAAAATGAAATGCACAAATTCCAATTATCTCAAACAAAAATAATTACATTATTATTTTTTAATTTAATAATTAATTATTTAAACTATGGCAAATTCGATATATAATAATATTTGGATGTACTTCCTTGAATGATTTGTTTGATTAACGATTTCGGAAGTAGTCAACCTTGTTTTTGTACATTAACAAAGCAGTTTGGTTAGGATAGGTCAGGTTTGTAAACATTATTATATTAAAATTCGATAATCAGTTTATATTTACAATTATAAAAATAAACAATTATAATGACAGACAATATCAATAATGTGTCCAACCGGTCAGACTGTATTGGGACTTTTTCAAGTTTCAAATATATTATATACTCGTAGTATATACTAAATTTGGGAAATTCAATATTTTTGACAGAGAGTACTTGGTGGAATTCTATTTTAATATTTTAATATTGATAATGCCAACGTGAAAGGTTGGCGAAACCGATCACAAATAAAAACGAAAATGTGGAAAATCACTCAAGTATTTTGCTCAAAAATATTACTAAATTTGGATTAAAAAAATAATATCAATTTTTTAGTACATAATTCAATTTTTTTAAAATGAACTTCGCCGATATAAGTCCTTACTTTTGAAGGGCACGTGTTGGAATTCCTTGTTCCCCGCGAGTCACCCCCTTTAGATAATTTGGGGTCACCATATAGCAGACCTAGCCTGACAACTCTGAACCGGCGTGTGAGAAATATGCATTTATATTATAATTCAAAGCCAGACTAATTTTTTCAGCTATGGTTTTCCTCAGTTGAAGACGGATAAGAATCTCAAAAATGAGGCAACCCCCTGCGTTGGTTATTTATCGATTAGTTAAAAAGATCATTTTTTAATTTATTTGCACATTAAAATATAAAAAATATACGGTTTATACTATTTACTTTAAATAACAATTTATTTATTATATATTTTTTATTAATTATCAGAAAAATTACAAACAAGACAGGTATTCAGAGCACATTCGAAGTGTGCCAATTTTTAGAATGCGGCGTTCTTTGGGTTTCGCCACGGTTCTTATAAAAGTTCCCTACATTTCTGTGCCTATTTTTCTCCGATAAATCCCTGAAGATGTCTCCAGTACTGGGACCGAAATGTCAAAAATTTCTAAAAAAAGACATACCATCCAAGAATGTAAAATAGAATTTATTACTAAAACGCTCGCCAAATCCTATAAAAGCACTATGCCATTTTATGCAATACAAATACCCAAGGAAGGAATAATGAAAAAAAACGACGAATAAATTTTTTATAAAAAAAAAAAAGCATCATTATTTTTCAAATATTCCACTTATACATTAAACTGATATTTTTATGATTTTAATCTACTAGGATTTAAAATATTTTTCTCAGCATATGGGTTTAAATGTCAAACTACCACTCATAAGATAGGTGATATTATTTAGTGATTGATTTATATCTACCGATGGTCCCTAGACTTCTCGTGATGGAATAAGTATCTTGAATATGTGTATTTTATACCGCATCCTAATTTTGGGGTTTTTACACTTTTTACTATCCGCATCAGAATTTTAAATCTTTTTTAAAATATATAATTGGTTGCATGCGGAGATCAAACCGATAAATATTAAAATTAACAACATTCATTAGAAACAAAAAATATATAGACAATATGATTTCAGTTCATGTCGTAACAATATTTTTTTGAATTAATAAGATTTAATAAAATAAAATTAGCATTTGTCCAATTGCCCAATTAAATCTTTACAGTAAGCTAGGACATCTGCAATTCAAAAGAGTGTCGCCTGAATAAATTATTTAACATAAACAAATAAAATGCTGTGGCTTAGCAGAGTAGTCGGTCGCTGGGAATATCCCCCACGGGGTAATGTACTGTGACGTGGACGAGTGGTTTTCCTTGAGAATGTCGTTTAAAAATAGCATTATTCAAAATCTCGAGAGATTTGCATAGCCTAACAGTTGTTCCCGTCTCGGCGGGTCACGAAATGTTTTGATGGCATTTCGGCGGTGAAATCATCTGGCGCCGCGAATTTTCACCTAGTCATCGTTGTTTTTAATTTTTTGCATAATTATCGCATTCTTTGCAATAAACTATGCAGCTTCAAAAAGTAAGGCCACATTTTTTGTTTGTTTGTTAATGGTCATTGTATTGCTTAATAAAAATAAATAATAGCAAAATGCTTCCATTTGATTGCTGAAAACTGTAAGATATTACTTTTTTTACAATAAGTGCTAAAACGTAGAATTTCTTAATAACGACTCAAGACACTTTAAATTTTAAGTATAGCGTACTTGTTTTTATTAATTAAAATATATACAGATTAATAAATAAAAAATATTAAAATAAAACATTAATTATCGTATTATATTTTGTGACAATGTTTTACATGTAAATCACATGAATGCCAACAGACGACGATCTTACAGTAAATGTCGATCACTTCTGTGAATTACCATATTGTGACACTTCATTTTATCTGGCAAATAAAAAGTCTTATTTAATGTATAAATAAAAAAAAGTTGACTAATTTATTTGTTTCAATATGTACTGATTATAAAATTTCTCTTTAAGATAACTCGCTCGTCAAGCATCCACTTCAACGTCTCATCTATTAAATCATCGTAAATAAGAAGTAAGTGCCTAGATGCCACGACACGCACTTGTCTGTCCCTTCACGGCCGATGAGGCCTGATTGAAATGTTTATTGTTAAAGAGTGCTGCTTAAAATAACATTTGACGAGGGTTTGCTATTGGAGCGCCATTTATCAACATTCAAGGACCGCGCCGCGTCCAAGCGTGCTCGTCAAGCTGACGTCTCCCGATATGCCAATAATTTATGACACACAACAAAAAACCCACCTAAAAATACTCTTGGAATACATCGGCAGAATCATGGCGTCACCCCAATAAACTAAATATCAATATTAGTTTGTAAAAATATTTTCAAATCGTTATAGGGTCTAACAATTTAATTTGATAAACACCATAAGGAGAGATTTGCTTGTTACTACAAAGCGGGATGGGGTAGAGAACATGATTTGGAAATTGAACGTGAGAGGTGTGACTAAAAAATGTATGGCATACTGGCGATATTGAATAGCTTTGGTCTTAAGGAACTTCTCTGCGTTTGATAATTATTGACTCGAAAACCGTGGTAGCCTTACTTGAGAAGCTGTAGCTCATCCTTATTGCTCTTGCTTTGCGAGTATTCTTCCTATGTGCTTTTTCAGAATTCAACCGATGTCTAGTAATATTAGTGATGCGTGCTTTTATAACATTGCCTATACTCATTGGTTTCTTGTGCAATATGCAAGTACATCACAAAATAATTGAAATCTAAGTAGTTTTTTTTTTATTAAAGTATCCGTTGTTTTCCATGGTTGTACTACAATAGTAATAAAATCAAAGCGATTCATTTTTGATAAGAATGAAAAGTTTATTTTTTATTTTGTAAATTAATTCGTTTCAAGTAAGATGTAAAAGCATTCGATTAATAATATCAACTTCAACTAAGTGAAAACAAGTCTTTTACCACAGATATGTTTCATCATATTGTGCCTTTTATAATATTGATTTATTTATATTCGCCTTCAAACTAATCACGCAAGCTACGAAGCTTTTTTACCCCTTTGCGTTGTCTTTGGTTGTTCTTTGTGTAGAAATATACATACTTTTAGAATACAAATATAAGGACGGCTTGTATGCCTAAATGATAAAGGTTATGGATAACTATAAAATACGTGTTAAGCAGTACTCGAGTTCTTGCTTATAATCAAATATTATAGATAAGAATGCCATGACATCGTAGTTTTAGTAATAACAATACAGAGATAACATCTGTGAAATGTCGTGAGGTCGTGAGCTATAATTTTAAAAATACATTGGACTTCATTCATTTCTTAGTAGCTCCGTATGTATTTAGAAATTGTCAATATTTGTGAATGGGCCACGATAAGAGGTCAGCAGGTCCTGGACATGTGCACATGCGTCAGCTGACAGCTGGACGACAAACAGCCGCTATCACAGCTCCGTGATATCACAATCTAACTGCCTCACAAGCAAAGGTTAACCTTCCATATGCCCAAGCTCTATCGCCACGTGGTCTACTTCAGATAGTAAACCTGAAGACCAGTTACCAACCAGTCTCCATATTTTTATCTTTCTTTTATCATATCGGGTTCCACTTTCCTGATGATCACAACTAATTATGGGGTCTAGCTGAACATTAGAGACATACGCATTTTGTTGTCTTCACGGATGAAGTCAACTACACTCGAATCATATTCGTAATTTGATAAGAATATCATATTCATACCATATTATTAACTTGATTCTTCTCTTGCCCGACACAACGTCCTCCAAATAGCTTTTCAATATAAAATAAGAAAGCTTATTAATGCTGTCTTTTTAAAGCTTAAATAGTCAAAAAAAATGACTGCTAGCACGTGTCGATCACACACTAGGGACACTCTATCCTAGAAACAGGAAAAAACATAGGAAAATAAGGGAATATCGGGAAAAGACATAAAAAAATCTTTGTCTACATTCAAAATAGTGACTACGTGACTGGTAAGTTTTTGAGATATTAACTGCATTAAAAACACAAAATAAATAATTCTGAAAACCTATCATTGGATCATAAAATAAAAGATATTTTGAAAGAGAGAAGGTTTTCAAAAATTTTAAATGGGAATATTTTCATTAGAGAGTGATTTTTTTGTTTAAAGGAATATGTTGTCGAAACGTCTCTGGGTCAGTGCCCCGCCCTGCGTGAGGGCGTCGGGTGGTTGCGAAGTGGTTGTGAGGTGGTTGCGAGGTGGTTGTTTCGCTGTCGGCTCTCGCAGGCCGGTGCGTGTCAAATGCGGAAAGTTATTGCAGGTCCGAGCCGTCAGGAAGACTCGCCTCGCCTCGCGACTCATTGTTCTCCCACCTTTTATTGCCCGACCGCACTCACAATGGCGGCCAGTCGGGCTTTAGTACTTTTATTTATAGTTTCCAATTACCAATTCCTTCGTGAACGAGGTGACTCTGCGCCGCCGGTGCGTCGTTACTGCCGACTGCGGTCTGCAGTAATTCTACACCCCGTACTGTGTCAAGTTGTATCGTTCACAAATCGCATCGGCGGAGACGTGGCGTGTGATGTATTCTGTTTTCACTCCGACTGAACGGCGATCGTAGATCTTGAATTTTGATTAAATTCTCAAAATATTAGTCAAAAATTTACAGATTAATTTAAAAGTTCGATATTATTCCTATTTAGAAATAAGTATAAAAGTTTTCTTGACAATTTTTTATGAAACTAAAAGACATTCGTGTCTAAATTAAGACATAAGAATGATAAGGATATTTTTTTCATTCATGGAAATTTAAGTATTATTAAACATAATTTCAAATCAATGGTACCTATTTGTTATTATTTTATTCTTATTTTAGAAAAAATGAGACACTTATAAATCAAAATATTTTACATAACATTTATATAAAAGGTACCTTAAGATTTTATGTTGACGCTTTGATTATACCTTTTAATAAACTAAACTTAAAAAATTATGGCTCTACTTCAAATTCATAAATAATTTTGTACTTTTGAACTGTTTGTTAGATCTCTGCAATATTTAGTATGATAAAAAACTAATCATTAATAGCACAAGAAAACTTCAGCTATGAAACGATTAGCAGTCACCGATGTCATTATTGTGAAGAAAACATAAACTAATATTAACAAAAACAAAAATATTCTTTATAGTCTCCTACTTATTTGACCTTCACACTGCTTTCTTATATTTTAATTATTTAAACTATGTCATTGCTTGTTATTCGCTTGATAACCTAGTCTTATGATAAGATGGCCGTAAGTTTTAATAATAATTTAGTAGACACTTGTATTTATTACGCAACCAAGTTATCATCTATTTTAACCAACATGTGCTGGACTCAGACGTGACTTCACGAGAAGAAAAATTGAGAGCCATACGTTAATACGTTAGGGAGGAGGGCTTCATTGATACATATCAAGTATATTGACTAACTGCAAGTTCAACAATATTTTGTTTTTATGTTTCAATATCTAAATCAGTTATATGGTATCACAAAACGTCAACGTAAGATTACGTTTAGTAATCTAAATATTCTCGTTACTATTTTCATCTATAAGAGATGTGATGTAAAATTATATTTTTCTTTACGATTTTTAAGAATCCATTATTGTAGACGGAGAGTCCAGTCGATATTTTTGCTGCATTTCAGGCATATTTTTTTATGAATTTATAGTCATCATCCACTGATCCACTATCCAAGATAAAAAATACACAATTTCAT
Source organism: Atopsyche davidsoni (assembly GCA_022113835.1). Classification (NCBI taxonomy): domain Eukaryota; kingdom Metazoa; phylum Arthropoda; class Insecta; order Trichoptera; family Hydrobiosidae; genus Atopsyche; species Atopsyche davidsoni. Next base: position 12,961,748 of record JAILWY010000023.1, read on the forward strand.
GATCTTTTGTGTTTAATTAATTAATTTTATCAGTTTTTAAATATGTAAAACGTTGCGAGAAGTTTTTTCAAAATTTCAATACTTTTTACCATGCATAATACATATATTATATTTGTATCACAAAACCTTTATTTACTACAATGACTATAAACATATTATATTTATGTACTAAATATTTTCTAACATATCTATCTCTTCAGTGTTCGGTTTTGAGCTGTGCGAACTTAGAGTATGAATGAATGAATCTGTTATATAATCTGCTGTGAAGCGCTGTTGTACAAACAACTATCGCATTTCATCCGGCTTCGATAAGGAACACTACGAATTGTATTTCTGTCTTTATCAAGTTCTAAATTTACATTTGTAGTTAAAGGAAAATATGAATTACAATAATACGTAATTGATGAATGCATGTTATCTATTTATTTGAAGAGTGCCTCCTTCTAACTGAGATCGTACGAAGAACAAAGACTGGACGACGCTAACCGCAAACATGCGGAGTACATACAAAAAAAATATATATATATATATATTTTGTTATCTATGTATTTATACAATTGTAAATTCTTAATCGTTAACTTACTTTTCAATTGAAATAATTGTAGCTTCGTTTAGTTCGAGCCTTTTCTTCGACGATCTGCAACAGAAGAGCAAAAAAAAAACACTTTAACTCGTAAATTACTCGGTGATTTGTTTTAACAACACGTAAAATTTTGTTTTCATTTTTTTATTTTAAAAGATACGTGTTTAAAATATTTAATAATCAATAGTTATGCAATCAATGATCCCTTAAATTTACATCATTTCTGAATATTTAAGATTTGTTAATAATTTATATTATTCAGTGTGCACAGTTGTCATGACATAATGCAGATATAATATAGCAAACATTGTATAAAGTACGCAAAATAAATGTAAGTATTGCGATAAGACATGGAATATTATTATCGGCCTATTTCCCACGCAATATTGGTCAGCATTTCTAGAATTGGGCATTTCGCAACAACTACAAGGAAAAAGTGTGACGCTTGCAGTTAAAACAATGCGTGTGTTGCCTGGAAGTTACCTGGAAAAATATGTAACGACAATATTAGCAACGACATGTTTGTTTGCTATTCTTTCATTTAATGTTTACGCAGAATTTGATTAAGCTAATATGTGTGTTTTACTAACTCAATTAAATACTCAATTAATCATGAATTAATACATAAATACTCTTATGTTGCTTTAAGTTTTGACCTTTGCCAAAAACTCCTTCAATCCTTTACTTCTCCAGTGGACTGCGTAAATAATAATAATTTTTTTCAATTGTATTGTTTTGACCTTCTATCCTGCTTCGAGTTTAATGAATATCATTTACACATCACCAATTGTATGCTGCGACTTCGAAATCCAAGTGATTGACATTTGATAAGATCATTTAAAACCGAACATTTATAAAGTGTATTTTGCCATCTCATATGCAAAAGATGAAAACACGGGAGCTAATGTTCTTTATTTGGCAATTCAACACGAACGATTACTATTCGCAATAGTAAAATGCTAAATTGTGAAAGGTTGCTAAAAACTATTGTTAAAATGAAATAGAAATTATTTTTCCTGTATTACTTGATTAAAAATAAATATAATAAAAGTTAATGCACGTGTATAGTTTACACAACGGACATCAGCAGACCGAATCTAACGAAGCACTTAGTATCGCTACAAGAAGTACCCAGAAATGGTTTGAATATACCAAGTTCTTAGAGCGATTTGATTTTGAGGGGTGGCCGATAAGGACAGGTGTCCTCCCTTGCGAAGGGGAGCTTCCCTTCTGCTCTCTCAGGTGAAACGTAATTCTGAGACTGGATCTCGCACAAGCAACGGCTCCCGGAATCACCAGGCGTAGATCCTCCCTTCGGAGAGGGCCGAGTCCGCTGCGTCCACTTCACACGATGTCTGAATGATTTCTTGTCCGATAAGGGTGGATTGTCCGACTTTTTGAATTATTTTTACACCAATTATTTACTAAAGCCGTGAGAATTCCGTGACATTTGATAACGTGCATTCTTTATAATTATTTGGTAAGCTATGTAAATCTAGTGATATAATATTATTTAGCAAGGAAAATAGCAAAAACTCAACAGTGATAAGATAAAATTCCATTGGTGTTTTGGTTAAAAATATTCTTGAAATAATAACATGGGGAGTAAAAGTCTTACTTTAATAGCTTGATATTTAAATACAGTATAAGACATTCACCTCTTACTTATAATCTTTAATACTACTGAATGATGATTTATTGCTTAGTTGGATCTTCTATGTTCTGTGTTAATAATATAAGACAGTTCATTAATAAAGTCAAAAGGCCAACTTCCTTGATAGTTTCTAAGAAACTAAAATACAATTGTTTCAAAGGAAACAGCTGTGGCATTCAGATTTAATTAGAGCTATTTAAAATGTAACCAAGGGTACCACTTCCGTTCGTTATAAATGTCAAGGGTCAGAAAAATTATATAAATCAGATACCGCCTCAGAATGTGCGCAATTCCTTCCTATTACCAATTCATAGCAGGAGTGCCTGACCGGAAGGCGATATACTCGGCGGCCCTTGTCGGGACCAGGTGCGATTCAATCTTTCACGTTAGAATCCGTTTCCTTTACCGCTTTTTTATAATTTCGAAGACAAAGAAAAAAGGTCAAAATCAGAAAGTCATATTAGATCTCAACCGAAGGAAGTGACAGTAACTTTTTTACTGTCGTTAAATGTTTACTAAACTGGAGCATATTATTAAAATAAATTTTAATTTTAAAAAACCATGAAACATATTATAAAGACATTGCGACGTATGTATTTCAAATATATTTATTATAAGCAGATTAAAATAATTCATACATTTCAATAAGTATACTTTATTGATGGGTGATTTTTTTTATTTTTCTTCATCCAATTAATTATTTTTCTACCTTTGTTATATCCATATATACCGTGCTTGAATAAACTCCGCATAGGTTTAGAAATGGAGTCAACTTTTCAACGAAGCTAAAGTATTTTTTAGTGTAACTTATTGAAGGGTATTTTTCTAAACGAGTAGACGACAGTATTTCTTTCCCTTTGTCATTTTTACCAATGACATCACGTGTGCAACATATTTGTAACAAAACAAATGTTTACTGTTAAACCATATGTGAATTGTTTAAAATATGATTTATGGTATTTATAAAGATTTATTACAGCCGTTTCGTGCATGTAAAATTTCAAATAACAAAAAAATTCAGCGTCATAATATATTTATTAAGTTCCCGGTCATCTTTGATCAAGTCAGAATATTTTGTTTATGTCAGTAAAAATATTTGTAAGCCAGTATAAAATTATACCAGTCATAGAGGTGTTGTAAAACCTTTATTAATTCAAGGTTAAATTACGCCAAGCTAAATATCTAATCAATGAAAATTAATTGCATTTTTAGTTTTTTTTTAAATTCGAACATTTATACATATATATATAACTAATATAAATAAGACATACGCCCTTCTTTATGTACAAAAGCCAACATATTGCGGCCACTCTTCAAAGCTGGAGTCCTTATATGAAGCTGCCATGTGTAGTGCAGCCAATCACTCTGTGAGAAACACCAATTCTAAAGATTCCACCAAAACTAATAACATGTTCCAAACAGACTTCTTACTAACCAACATCCGTCACGCATCTATATACTTCGTACTGATACAACATTTGGCTTACCAACGCATTGTTTACGTTATTTACTATTACGATAGTTCATAAGGTAACTGCCAGCACGGTATATACAAATCTTGATGTTTTCCATAATATTACATACAAACCTAAGTATAAAAATAAAACTTTTGAGGCCTCTACACACGTAGCAACAAATAGCGCAACCAACTTGCAGCTAGCCAATAGCGTCCCTTTAATTTGGGTATTTTTTTATGATTGAATGTATTTACTTTGCCGCATTTTTTTCAATTAACTAAAGACATCATAATATAAAAGTAAATTTTTATAGTCTCTTTTTATTCCACGAATTATAAAATACAAATGCGATATATTAATGTGATAAAATGAACGATAGAATGTGCACTGAATGCGTCTGTACACGAATTTTTAATTTGTGATTTTATTTGATTTCAAAATCAATACGCGTGATCGTAACATTCATTCAATAAATCCTATTTTATAATTAAAAAATGCGATTTACGATTAAAGTATCACTCAAAAACAAACCACTAGAAACTTGCTGAATCTTTGATAATAACAATTGTAGAATGTATTTATTAACAATGAGAACGAAGCCTGTTCAGAATATATAAAGGTGTCAGTTCTAATTCCGTGTACTATTTAGCCATACCACGGCATGTTCCAGTAATTTTATTACATATATTCGCACACCATTTCCGTTTCACAAATAGGAATTCGCGGAACAATCTACAAAGTATCGACCTGTATACTAAGTATCAAACGATCTTGCGGTACCCGTTACAAGTAACACGCGTAAAGTAGGCGATCCACATTGTCCTGATCCTGGCGGGGTCCTGCGAGCACCCTGCCCGTCCCGCAGCAGACTTCCTCCACGTGCGCAATGTGCAGTCCAGGCTCCAGCAAGCAGAGGGATGTTCTGCTTTTTTCGCCTCGTAGCTTTTTATCATATGCCATATGACCGCGCTTGTTTCCTGGTCGAAGTCTAAATTTCGAAGAAACTCTTCGACAGCTGCCGGCAGGGTGACGCTCGCTCGCCAGATTGCATCACAAATGATGCCTTACAAACACTAACCATGCAACTTTTGTAAATGTACAAAAAAAACTTATTTACTCTTTATTAATTGTAAATGAGCACTTGTATATATTTTTTAAATAATTTTGGAATACCCAAATATTTTCTGGAGGTAAGTTTCCTTCCAAGGACACGCCTCGGCTGCTGCGCTTCACCGCACCTCCTCTCCAAGGTCGATCGTGAGTGCATCGTCAGAAATAGCGCCGCAGTAATTCAAATCGCACAATGTTTCCGTTTCTAACCAGGTCGCCGCCATGTTGTGGAATAGCGCACGCTTCTGACCATGACTATAGGAAAGCATAGATCCACCTTACTTAGATTGAAAAAATCTTTCCTTTCAACACGTTTGCGTAAAAATTTTGACACATTTTTCGGTGTGCTTTTCTTATCAACACTCTCATTTAATCCGCTCTAATTAAATAATAAAATCTACTTTTTAAATAAACACAAAACTGTGGATAAAAATGAAAATTCAAAACAAATTCATTCTTAAATATTAAATTAAAACTTTTCATACTTTGGTAGATACTAAATAGTCTACTTACTAGGTAGTCTACCAAAAATCATTCTAGATTCTATATGAACACTATAAACAAATATATTCTACCCTTCTTATAATAAATTAGCCTCATGTCCGGCAGTAAGTTTGTCTTTCATGATCTTTTCGCTAGTCAATAACCAAAAAATATGTAAATATATCTACATCGTTTAATATCAATAGAAGTATACATTATTTCAAATGCCATAAGGAATGCGTTCCTAGTATTTTTAAAATATACATTATTTTAAATAATTATAATTTTTGTAGTGATTCAGTATGTTGGTCAAATAAAATTAACCATGTGGTTGGAAAATTGTAAAGCATCTTTGTTAATAAGGTTATTTAAATGTTTTTCGAAGGGTTGTTGAACCAGGTATTCAATCTGAAGGAACCCTCCAATAGTGAAAGCATTCATTAACATAGTTGTTTTTGCAATCCTTACGCCATTTAACTAAATATGAAGTAACTATAAATGAAATAAGGCCGACTTAAAGTCTTTGAAAGCATTGAATTAATAAGTGTAATTGGATAGAATTTATTTATGGCTTCAGGTGTGTCTTGGCCGTTGTCGACAATCTATGTCTCTGACGTTGTCAGCAAGTGTTCGCGTCCAGAGCTGTATTTAACTATTACCTAACAATATAATCTAGAAATACACCGGCCCCGCCCACTGAGTTATTGTCTGTTATTTGATACTGCATTTTACTATAACTGTCCTTGTTTATTTCCTTTCCAGAATCACGACTTCACGCACAAACGCAAACCTCTATTTTTCTAATAATAGCGATTAATATCGAGTCTGCCGCTTCGAAATTCTCTTGGTTTAGAGTCTAAACCAATTAAAACTAATTTCAAATGTCAGGTTATAATACAAACAATCTCTTTACACTCATTTTTAAATGCTTGTATCTACTATGGACCATTGTAATCAACAGCTAAACATAAAGTTAATCATTTTTTTCATAAGTAATTTATTGATGGGGAGTTAATCATATCACAGGCTTTCTAGAATGTACCAAATCTCTGAGACTTAATGAAAACAAAATATATTTTTTTTATCTCTTGTGATGTTTAAAATATTTAGAAATTTATTAAAAATGACAACTATTCCTAATAAAATATTATTACATACACTCCATACGCGTAGTTAATGAAATTTAATTTCTATTCGCCATTGTAAATATCTTAATATTTTGCATATATCATATAATTGAGTTAGTTGTAAAAAAAGATGTGGTGTCATTTGAAAAAATTAAGTAATACTTGTTGGTAGCCACTAGCTTTTTTGTGAAATATAAAGTTTCTCTCTTTAGTAGAAATTATGTCAGTGTATAATGAATACTAATCTATTCACTGATTATATTCGTCGTCGATATAATCTAGATTTTCAGATTGATTCTGCATGAATTAAAAAGTTGTCATGGTAATATTTTTGCCCGGTACATCTTAATTATGTCAACGAATTAATTAAATCATTCGAAGGCATTAAATTAAATGATAATGGGGAGTAACTCGTCTTGATATATAATAAAAGAACCAAATTTTACAATATTTACTTATAAAACAGCAATATCTTGCTTGATTTATGCAGCTTAATTATTTATATAATTTTACTATTTTTATGTAGAGATTTTTGAAAAATTAAGCAGAAGTTAATTATCGATAGTCTGACTTGCTTCTCGATAGGCGTTGTTGATCGGTCGAGTTCGAGAATAACCATTTGATATTATTTGCTTTTTATTTATCCTATAATTATGAGAAAATCTTCAAGCCACTGCAGACTTTTTGTTATTGTGTATATTATATGTAATAGAACATATATACATAAATAAATAAACCATCGAGTTTGAATATATACCAAAAACACGAATCCGCTTATTAGTTAAATATGAAAAAAAGACATTAAAACGTTTTAAAATATGCTTAAAAAACTGATAGTTTCTCTCTGTATTTCATAACATTATGATCCCTCACGGCTTACAGGTGGCTCCGGCGTGACGTGAGTCAGCCATCAAAGAGCCCCTAAACAGATAACTTCCTGTGTAATCGCCACCACTTGACTACACATGTTCGATTAATATGATTTCAAAACGGAATACATTACACGGGCAAATGCGCACGCGTCAACCGCGCCCCTACTCTCACTTCCGGACCCGGAATTATAAAAACTGCTTCCACTATTTCTCACGCTTTTTAATTTACTGAATCTCGTTATTTTATGATAAATGTATGCTTAAATATAAGTCAATTGGCTCATGTGAAGGGTTTCGTGGTTTTCGCTTATATATTTTTTAAATATCTTTTCATTTTAAATAAATTCATTTCTAGATAAAGCGTTGCAGATTCATATTAATCACATTACTAAATTGTACGCAGACATGAATAGAAGCTAATTCCATTTTAAAAAATGCTCAACTACTTGTAACATGCACCACGCACGTACGCGAAAAGGTTGAGAGCCAAGACAGATGTTGTTTATTTATTCAATCAATTCGAAAAGTTTCGTACAATTATATCATACCGGAAATCAAACTAGATATAATTTATAATAGTACATACATAAATATTGTCGCCAAAAAGTTGTTTGGCACAAATTCAAAAATACGAACAATAAACATCCTTTGCACGATTTCCAATTTTTTGTCGTAAATCTCATCATAACAACAACAATGCTCACTTTTTGTGCCATCTTCTCAAAGACCAGTTCCGCCTCCGCCGTGCGGTGCAGTTTTTTTGCAAGCTCTATAAAATAGCGCTGACAAAATATACAATCAACGCGTTCACCTTATTTCGCCAGCAAAAAAAAAACTGTTTCCCCGGCCGGCGGAAAAAACGCATCCGCGCATCGGGACCACCGGCGGCCGCTCCATTCACGGCAAAAACAATGCCCCGGCAATCACTAAATTATGCATAATATTGTATTGCCCTCCCCGTCGCACCGCCGGCGACCCGATAACCCCGTCCCGCTCTCTCGTCATCCCGGCCGAAACACCTGGCTCATTGAAAGCCGCACGTAAAAATCTGATTCGTCCATACCAATACCGTGAGAAAATCATTCTAAGCCCATGACCGCTTAATAATCCCCCATCGGCGGACGCAACGGCTCACGCGCAGCCCTCGGCAGGCCGAAATGGGTTTTACTGCCGGCGTGAATTGATGCGAGGGTCGTTCGCTTCGCCACGGTCGCTTGCGGTGCCGGCTGCGAGGGAGCTCACCCTTTTTATTGTTATATTGTACAATATTGTGCGCGGAGGTTTCCCATTCACGAGGAATGCCCGCTGGAATATGGGACACCTGCAGCTTGCATCTGTTAAGTACACACCGGGAGGGAGAGGCCGACGCCGGCAACCGGAGAACAGGAACGCGGATCGCCGCCTTTGAGGTCGCGAGTTTCTTGCGGCTCCTGTTTGTTTTTTCGCTATTGTGCGAACTGGTATGTTTTAACATCGGGGTAGGAAATGCCTAACCCAGATTCGATAGCGATAAGTAGACCCATTTCAGCACAAACGACTACAATAGATTGTCGTATTGCATTTGACCTACAATTGGACAATAAACTTTATATAAACGTTATTTATATTATTCGAAACTCTTAAAAACACAGTGCAAAAGGTTTATTGACTACTCGGCTCGGACGAAAATTCATGCAATATTTCAAAAGTCTCCATTTAAGATTCATGTATCGATTTCATGTTCAACAATACATATCAAATGTGGAATGGTAGTGGGCAATACTATTTAAATGAGCAGCAATAGACAGAGTACGAATTTATAAAAAAAATTCCATTCAAACTTGTTGTTTCATGAATGTCACTTTTATTCATGCACCTATAAAAAAATACAAATCTTGAAGGGCGAATCTAAAGGTCTCATTGACCCTTAGTGTGTCTATTGCGAAACCAGCATCCCTAATGCTGACGGGTCCATCCCTCTCCGGGACAGGTTGTCTATGGAGTTGGGGTCGTCTTTACTCTATGGAGGTACGAGTATAGGCCAGCGTCCCCGTGGGAACCGCAGCCGGTCTTACTTCGCAGTGAAATTCATGGGGATTATAAAAATCGCAAGGCAGTTTAAGGGATTCCCGCCGTATTGCTTCATCAATTTAATTACAGGATAACCATCACACAATAGCAAGTAAGCTTTACAATATTGCAGGATAAAAAGAGATTTTAATTATTATAAAATTGAGTATTATTTTTCTTATTTCGATTCCATCACAACACAAGGAGTGTTTTTAATATTTTCATAATTATCACACAATCTAAAATTTTCAATTAGTATACGGAATAGCGGTTAACCAATTATATTTTCGGGGAAGTTTTAAGTTTTGCAAGATTGTTTTAAAATCGATCAATATAATTTATAAAAAAAGTAAATTTTTTTTCAAATGAAAACATTAATAGCGATTAGACTTTTTTATATTTTGTTTTAATATACTGTTCGTATAATAGATAGCTTCAGAGTAGGTAATAAACAGAACTTTTTTATGAATCATTGTAGCTAAAAATATTTAATAGATTAAAATTTATACTGTAGAAGCAAATAATAATTAAATAAATGATTGCAATACTATTTTAATGACAAATATTAAATTGGATTTTTTTAAATATATACATATATTTTTTTATTACTTAACTGACAGATATACCAAAAAGAGATGACGATATGCAAATGAGTGTTAGTGTTTTTTATAATCATCTGAGTTTTAAATCTTATAAAAATTAATTGAGCCGTAAGCCCAGTCGCATTTTGTCTTGGCTTCGTGTTTCACGGCGGTTTTATTATGGTTGTTATGGTAACGTTTGATTTGTTTCAGCTATCGCGTTACCATGGGAACCGATTTCTGCGGTCAGATTGGTCTTGGCCTGCGATAGTAATGTGAACAAATAACACAAGGGACGACTACACTTCTGGGCACTTGGCGGGTTTCATAACAATGTGAGAACTTTGAAAGTTGCGGTTTAGAGAATTAGATTTTATTCAACGGACATTGAAAAAAACATACGAAATAATAAATAAAATATTAATATTTACGTATGCACGTAAAATACACCTTAAATCATTGAATTTTTGGTCGTCCTTCGTCTTTATAATAATCTCTTAAAATCTTTAAATACGAAACATACCAATGCGGCCATTACTGATGAATTAAAAACTGAATCAATAGGTTTGAAGACTCAAAATAATTAGAAATAATAAGGTATAAAAATAAAATTATAAATTCGAAGAAGGTACAAGTATGCCGAATGTATGAATAGTTTTCTTATCTTATAAGAGAAATTGTAACTATGAATTGTTTTCGGGATTGATTGTTTGCTTTTGCATTTTAACAATAAATACGCCAAAATAATCAGGTATATTAAAAAAAAAAGTTAGTACAGCTGTTTTACGCATAGAATATTAAATATGAAGATTTCATGCATTATTCAACAAGACAGCATAGAAAATATTTTATCTTGTCGGAACTTCACCGAAATCTTTAGGTAATAAAGACGGTAACACTTTAGTTTCCGAACTAATATCAGTAACATCTATATTAAGCGTAAAAATGTATAATAAGCAATCCTGATTAAATAATCACAGAATTCCATATGCTTATCTTAAAAAGTAACACCGTACCTAATCTCCACTGGGTTTCAAAAAAGCCCACAGCGCGGGGAGATGTTCATCGGCGATACGAGCTCGCGGCCTCCCCGCGGAACAAAAAGCTCGGCGCGGCTGATTTCCATAAATGGACAAAATATCAAAAGCCACTCTGCGCGAACACCAATTTAAGAATTTTCAACGTCCAATTATGGAGTGGCCGAGCCGGGCCCGGGGCGGCTCCGCCCGGCGTGCCCCTCGCCCCTCAAAGCCCTCCACGCCGCGCTCCACGACCAACGCATGACAAATGCTCTGATTTCCCTGCATTACCTCTGCTCGCTTTAACATCCTATTTAATATCCGCATATCTTTACTGTACAGCCTGTTTAATTTTAAAATATCAAAATATTCAAAAATCAACTGTCAGCGTATTTGCTAAATTACACAGTCATAATATGCCTCATGTTGTTCTATGATAATAATGAAAAAAGTTTTGATAGTCATTGGTGCAGATTCATGCATATAACTAACAAAATTCTAGCTCACGGCGGTCGAAGGATGTCAAGCTTTGATAGCATTGAGCGCTTTAACCCCACCAGTGTACCGGAAAAAAAATAATAAATTCTGAACCGTTTCCCTATTTTGTATTTTAATTTTTTTTTACATTAATTTTCGCATGACCCCCGAGAATAATCGCCCAGTCTACAAGTATGGCATTAGCAATATTATTCAATGAAGGTATGAAATTTTGGTTTAGCATGTCGTTGGGGTTTGTCTCAGTATTATACGGGAACCAAACAATGTCTTGTATTTTAAAAGCAAAAACAAACTCTACTATAAATGCAATATGCTAAGAAAAAAATTGGTTTTTATTTATCAAAATATATGCGGTTCTAAACACTTTGTTTTTTACTAAAATATACCGAATAAACGAGGCGATTTTTTTATTTTATAAATAAACATCAATCAATTAAATGTTATCTTTGTTTCACTCTACAAGCGGATCTTAGACCCTTGTAAAAAAAAAACTAAAAAATGTTAATAGTCTCAAGAAGCGCCAGAAGGGTCGCGTTTGTATGGAGGCAAACATTTATATACCCGTTTATGGGGATGTTTTTGTGGCCTGCGGTGGCTTAATTTGTAGTGTGAGCCATATTTGGTTGACCAATAAAATCTTCCAAATTAAAAACAAATAAAAATAATAAACGTACACGAGCAAATTATCAATTAACAGTGTCGGTGTATCAATTTTCAATAAAACTTGTGATCGTTATCATTAGTATATGTCTTTTTGCATTTAAAAATTGCATTGGTACCTTTGACTTTTCAGATTTCCCTAGAGAAATACACTGTTATTATCTTTATTAAAGTGAAAATACTTTAAACGCAAAATGCAAAAAATATGTATAAATGTTCGTTATATTGCGGTATATACCGGATACCAGTCTCCAAATAAGAAGTTTGTGCTCTCCTTAAATAGCTGGCTCCAGGCACCAGGAAGGCTGTATCGGGCCGAGCATGCGTTGCGTATGTCCGAGCGTGTGAAAATTATCGCCAATTTATCCAATTACAGTGCGTGGCGCTCTGCGCATATGCACTGAAATCCTTACCATTTTTTGCTCCTTTTAATAAATTTCGCCCCCGGTACTCGATACGGGAAACTGTTCCGAATCTTACCGTTTTGAGAAACGTTAAAATAATTACTAGCTTTTCATTGGTTTTTTAATTCAATTTAATAAATATATATAGTCGTTAGCTTTAACAAGTGCGTTTTATAATTAAAGATATTTCTTCTCTATTTAAAATTGTACACGATGCAGAATTTTCAGGGATCTTTCAGGAGCGGAATAATAGTCACGTTTATGCAGTTACAACTACATATTCAAGGCAATTATTTACTCTATTGTTAATTTATTTTATTTCAGCTGAATAAAACTTTATTAATAGAATAGTAACAGTTTGATTTAATTTGTAATTAAAACAATATTGCTTTGATGTCTATGTAGTAAAACTATTGAAAAATCACAAACTGATGTAATTAAACTCGCGCCTGTTTGTGACATTGCGTGTGATAAAAAAATGCTTTGTACATATAAAAATATAGTTACGAACAGAGTCAAAAAAAGTATTTTACTTTATTATAAATGTTTCAAAATAATACTGATAGTCACCTTTTTTACAAAATTGACAAATTACGAAATTAGTTACGGCAACCGAGTATTGAAATGCTATTTTACACAGCCAAAAAAATATTTGAGGCTTTCGTACTTTGTAGATCGAATTAATGTAAGCCGGGAATGCTTTTCGTTACTCACACCATCAATTTGGGATAACCTTACAAGGCTACCGAAAAGAACTCGTCCCTCGAACCGATCACAAAAACTTGCTTCGTGTTGAAAAAAGAACAATGGTCAAACATAACATGATCAAACATGGCAGGAATAATGATTAATCGAAATGGCCAAGATTTTTAATCATGCCTGTATTGGTAGTCCCCAATCTATCAAGATCTCCCATACACGGAAGCACCGGATCATTAATAATCTTTTAATAAAGCTACCGACTTCTCAATGTAAACATAAACAAGTTGATTGATAAAAAATCTAAGATTGAGACCAACTGCTATCGATTCAAATGCTGATATTATAATCGTGTGATTCTCGATAGACTGGGTTTCAGCTTGTTAGCACTACCGCTATACTTGTCAGCCACAAAAAAGTACAACCGACTTTCATTTTATTTGCTATGCATATCTTTTATTTTACTAGTCATAATATTGACTAGATTTAATAGAAAAATAAAATATGAGGTTTAATTATGTTAACATTAAATAATGACGCAAAACAGTATTGATAATCTTGTACAGTATTTAATTTTGTTATAGATTAATTCCTAGCTACCGTAATGAAAACAAAGGAAAACATAATTCAGATTATGCGAGGAGATTGTGTAGTAAAGGAAGGATAAAATAAATAAAATATTTTTTTTGTTTATGCTAATATGAAGAATTTTTAAATATTATACCCATACTTGTTTTAATAAAAAAATGCTCATAAATATCAGAAGTAATTATGAAATCAACATACATACAACATATTTTATAAATGACTATAAATGATTGAAGAAAGCTTTAGTTCTGTCTCGAATTTACTTTATAAACTCAAAATATTTAAATAAAAGAATCTAAATACGATGCAACGCTTATGGGGTTTACTCGTTTTTCTCGCTTTTATATTTATAATATTTACACATATGTTTTGTATTGGTTGCATACATCGTTTTTGTAGACAAGTGACATGTAAGCTAATAGAAAGTTTGATTTATTAATCTGCAAAAGTGAGCTTTTTGCAATATGTATAAAAACAAGTTTTACTTTTTTCTAATTTAGATAAGTATGTGGTCTTGCGTAAACTATCTCTCGAATGCAAATTATTCTTAAAACTGACATCTTTTCATGTTGAAAATTATGAATATTAATCGCAAAAAAATATTAATATTAATCCTTCTAGCTTTCTAAATCTAATATTTATATTTTGAAATCTTAGACCAACTATCAAAGATGTGATTATATGATATCGCTATTCTTTTGATTCTGGTATTTATTTCTTTATAACAAAGAATAAGATTTGTCTGATTTTATTCAGGGATCGAGAGCTAGGTTACCATTCTCAAAAAGGAGATTCTGGCCATGTGTTCTGCCACTCTCATTATTATTCCCGGTTCGTGCAATAAAATAAAAGTCCCCGTAACTGCACAAAGTACCGGATTAAGGTCGGCGAATAAAAATGCCGGTGACCGAATAATTTAGACTGCAGGACGTGTTCGGCGCGGCAGGAGCCCTACAAGGCGCTGGACGGCAGCAGCTCGACTCCAGCGGCTTCTTCAGCCCTGCGATGGAAATATCAGCAGACATTAATTTAAAAGGATCTTCGTGTGCCCGAGTCTACCCTGAGAAGTAATCACATTAAGACCCGCACTTTTTTTTAAATGAATTTTTAAAAAAATTGATCCAAGGCAAGGTATGCGTGAAGAACACAAATTTTATATGACTGGCGAACGATTTTTATTTAATCTGTGTCACAATAAAGAAAGAGTTCCTGGTGTATTTATATAGTAAAAAGGTAAAATTTTATAGCAATAAAAATCATTTGTTCATAAATAAAATAAATAAGAATAGGCAATTGTTAAGTTTTTAAATGTAGATGCGAGATTTTTTGAAATAAACGTTATTGGTTAATTTATTCTTAGTCGAGATATTTGATGACTTAATACAAAGTATATAAATATATTTTAAAAATACGCACTTTTACGGTGGATTATTTGGTTACAAGCTATTAAAAATACTGAATATGCCAGAGATGTGAGGTAAAATGACGAAAACGTTAAATTGTAATACCCCAAAAAAAGTTTGTACTACAAAATAAAAACTAGAGTTCAGTCGCAACCGCTTACACTGAGAATGGTACACAAAGAAAACGACTGAAATGCAAAAAAAAGAACTGTCGTGGAATAATAATAAAAACTTGAGTAAAATTTAATACATAATTAAACCTGATTCTCTAAGGATATCTGCCAACGCTTGAAAACTTGTAAAGTACATATAGAAAGTAATATAATTCATTGTTTTTTTTACGGCCTACGTTGTCAAACTATAAGTGTAAGTTGGTTCGCCTTTACCTTTACAAGCAATTAATAAATGTGAACATTTATTAATCCAGCCGTAAAATTTAATCGGCTAACACATGCAAACGCCTGACTGTGTGCCGGAATGTAGTAATAAGTGATTGTAAATGTTAATTGTCTAGACTGGGACGGAGGGCCTTCAGTGAGGGGCCCGAGCGCTCGGATCCAGCAAAGCCAAAAGTGGCCTTTCCTATGGTTATGCATATGAACTGAAAAAAATGCATTGCATTTCGGCAAATATATGTAATTTAACTAATAACATAATCTGTATGGAGTGGCGAGTCGCTGCTTCCAAAAATAAACTCCAATCTGGCCGCTATTCGGCAATATGGAGCCGCCCAAAGAATACGTATTTTGAGTTGATTATTATTTTTTTTTTTTCCTGAAAACTTGGAACTGTACGGATCTAAAGGACCCACACAGAATCCTTTAACAATATTTGCCCAAGTGTCGTTTTTTAGAATCCTGGTATACAAATGTGTTGGTAACTTTGCTAATAATAAATATATTTTAAGGCGTACATTGTTTTGAGCTATTGTGGTGTATACTCGTTTATTTTACATATGTAGCTATAAATTACAAATTTTCATAAAAGAATGAATTTTTTTTGTCCAAACAAGCTAAAGTTCATTTTTGAAGAGTTTTTTTCTATGAATGTGCGTGTTCATTTTCATTAAAAAAAAAAAACACTTTTCTTTATAATAGTAGCACCGACCTGTTTAAGCTCAACAATGTAATACAATTTAGCTTAAAGCTTTTAAATACGCCTCTCCGAATGACTTAAAATTACACATTTCACTATTTTACTGATTGTCGTATCACCTTTTCTAATCGTCGGGAAATTGTTTTGTAGTATATTATTTGATTTTTTAGATTAGTTGGATATGCAGATATAATCTTTGACAAGGTAGTTTTCTGGCCAGTGCCGTGTTCGCCGCCACTGGATGCGAGCAAGCCGACACTTCCAGGTGCCGCGAGTGTTGACACCCGCGCGGCGGACCGGAGTTTCTCAACAGTAACGGCTCATTCATATTTTCACTTATCGAATTCAATTAATTGGTATGAATTATTGACCTGCTTCATTAATGGATTTCGACATGAGCTTTTTTCTTTGATCGAATCGACGCATGATTTATCATTGTTTGTGCTTTTTGCTTGTCAGAAAGAAAGTCTCGAGTGGAATGTTGTTAGTAACATATCAATTTTGTATCACAAGAGATATATAGCTATATCTTAAATATGAGAGTGAAACAAATTACAAAAAAATACCTTCTTTACTGCATGAGCATTACGTGTAATTGATATTAAGAATATATTTATAATATATTCTAATAAAACGATGAAATAATTTGTAATCAGTATAAAACGTAATTTTGGTATAAGCATTCTACAATTTTTCTCATGATGACCAACAACTAGTCTAAAGTTGTTTATATGTATTTTGATAAGTTAATTATTTTGTATTTTCTACAGGAAACATAAACTATACCAAATAGCTCCACGTATGTCTCGTTTTTTCAATATATTTTTTGCAAACCAATATTTATGTGGTATAATAATTAAGCTTCGGGCGCAAATAATATAACCTTTAACTAAAAGGTTATTACTAGTATCTGCATCGTATAGAAGTCAGAATTTAATTACTCGAATATCGATTCCGATGATATATCTTGCCGAATTATAATCGTTAATAAAATTGTAATACAGCTAGAACTCGTACGTTACAGATGGGAGTTGTTCCTGTGTATGTGTAACATCTGTAGCATAAATAATCGCTCTCGGAGATTAGTTCCCACAATCCGATCTATCGAATCGGATATCTTTATTGGGCGTAGAACCTCAAGTCCGTCCTCCAAGGAGTCGACCAAATGAACAGTACGAGATAGGGAAAAACCATAAGCGTCACATTTCAAAGAGTTTAAACTCGGATTGTAATATTTATTTGATAAAATTTCAGCCGTACTAACAATCGTTATGCGCATTGAAAAACTTATGACCTATTTGGTTAACACGGATTGATATGTATGACACATTAGTACACAAAGTTTTAATATGTATCCATGCCAAAAAATACAAAAACTGGCGTAAAAAGATTAGTAAAACGGATTATGTTTATGGTTGGTGTATAAAAACTATTATTCATTACTCTGATCATGTATAATATAAAAATTGAGTTTCGTCGTTTTTCCCTGCAGCTTTTCAAATGGAAAAACATTTAATACTCATAATTAATATCACATGAAAACAAACAGGTTTCTAATCGAAGAGACTTAATTATAAGTAACAAGTTTTCTGGCTGGCTTCTGTTTTTATTCATATTTTTATCGGTTCGTCACAGTCGCCTCTGATGGGAACTGTTTTTATTTATGGAGTGTTGGAATCTGGTTTTTTGGCCATTTCGCCCGTATGTTATTAGAACATGCTATTATTTAAATGTTTGATTAATAATTATACGCTTCTCAAGCGGTTTCGATTATTTTTCGATTTAATTAATAAGCGAGGTGTTGCACCTCTATGCTTTATTAAATTGGACGTGAGAACATAAAGATAATCGAAATAATTAAAAATATAACATCAACTTTGCATATGTACCGTTTCATGAATATATATATGGTTAGTTGAATGTAATTAAATTTCATTGACTATTTTTAATCGTTATACACGCCTTGGTTTATAAAGTTCAATAAAAAAACTTATTATAGTGAAATATAATAAAATAACAAGAATTAGACAACCATACATTCTAGGTCATAGTGATTATATGGATAATGGATATGCCACAAAATATATTATTGTGAATAAAACAAGAAAAAAGTAGAAATTTTTATTTACGTGAAATATTACAGGATAAATACAGTAATTATGTGTTACAAAATATGTATTTTTTAATTCATTTAAAATTACAATCTTAACGTCATGTCATCTGCTCATAAGTATAAAAATCCAGTATGACTAGAATTTTTGGATATTCTCTATCAACGATTAATAATATAAAAGTAAAATTGTTTATGTATAAACAAAAATAATCTGTTAATATTAATAAATTTATTCATTATTACATTATATCATATGTTTACTCCTTGCTACTTTGCCGAACGGGTAAGCCAAATGTCGATTAACTACCCTACAAAGCGTAACAAAATATATATATATTTTAAATATTTTATTGATTGCATATCAGAAAATTACCATATATATTAGGAGAGTCCAATAGAGGTATTGTAATTTTCAACCGAATCATTGTGAAAATACAAAAATTACAATTTATTTGTTTTATTTTATTATTTAGTCAAACGATAGCTACTCTATCATACATGCTATGTGTTTAGAACATTTGTAATTTTTTTCTACATTGTGTATGGTTAAAGTCCGTTCGCGTGCTAAAAATACACATCAAAATAAAACGATTCGCACGGCTATTATTTACCAGATTCGTGTCTCGTTTAACTAAAAAAAGTAATGGCAAAAAATAATAAACAATATTTTCTCAAAATGGCCGGCGACGTCATCGCATGCATGTTGACAAACTGCGTCCAGCGAGCCGCCCGGCCACCTGAAAAGTCTCCCCGCGTCGGGCCCGGCCACGCCGCACAGAATCCGGGCCGGAATTTATACGCACGACCGGCAATTAGCGAATAAAAGTCAACCGCGCCGGCCCGAGCACCTCCGTATACAGACACCTGAGAAACTTATACCCGCAACACACGCCCATACAATTCCTTTTTGAACCAAAGGACGCCGTGGAAAGCTTACACATAGTGCACAGATAAAAAGATCATCTTTAGCGCCGTACAAACCGCTGCCGAACAAAAATAGTTTTTTTTATATTGTGCATTAAGTATATAACTGCTTGCGCGTTGTATGGTGGTTGCGCCGTTGTGTATCCCGAGCGACGGCAGTGCAGGTGTTCGCCCGACATTGTGTCGCCGATGGTAACCCTTGGAATGCCAAATATTCACTGGTTTTTTTTGTTGTTTTTAAACATAATATGTTTGTAATTTATCTTCTCGGTTTGATCGCTTATCGGTATGCTTCTTACTATGTGGTGAAATGTATTAGCAACAAAATTTAGATTCCAGGAATGGAACTTCAAGTTTTTGGCATTTTAGTCAGAACGGTAATATACGGCTAAATATTAGTCTACAACGTAAGATGACCAAATCATGCATATAACAAAACGTAAAAAAATAAATTTTAAATTTGTAGCTTATAAGTTTATTTTAAAAACAGTTAAACTAATATGATTAGACATTTTACAAAAAAATATCATTTAACTCTTTTCGCAATTAAAAAATAATACCAGCTCGTGAAGTTATGGTAGAATAAGATTTTGAAATTTAAACGTTGTTGTTCACAGTAATTACTTCTATATAGTCCACAACTTTTTATACGTTATAAGCTTAACGCCCTTAATTCTTCAAAAAGATTTTTAAAAAAATCAAATTTAATAGGACATCTCATTATGTTCTATCCTCTTGCAATCGGCTCCCAATTTATAATAAATTAGCATCGCAAATTCCGGTAGAACTCGACAGCTCGTACATAATAATTCCATCGGCACTATATGGTTAAACCCAGACCGTCTTCAGCGTGTTAGCCACGACTTAACCTTACGCCGCACCTTTCGAGAACACTTGGTGTGCAAATCCCGGGTTATCTCTTGTTCGAGAATAAGTAAGAGCAGAAAGCTAAGCGAGGTCGACTCTTCGAGGTGCGAAATGGTCTAAAGACTGTTCTGTATGGACAGTTTGATTTCTCTTGACATATAAAAAAATTATAACAAATTAAAAAGTTTGTAAAAAAAAGATATACAATAATAATGTTATCTTATTCTGAAACCGAATAAGGATTAATATTGTTTTTTTTTTTATTATTAAAATTTACTTGTATTAGAGATTTCCAATTCGAAAGGAAAGGACACTGAAGATTCATTGATAAGATGACATTTTACAGCTGATGCTATGGTCCAGTAGTTGATTTCGAAATAAATAGTATTGTGATAAAATGCTTAGTTTCATATGGCATAAACAAAGTAAGGATATTAAAAAATCCTTGGAAATTACGAGGAAAAATCTTATGGTATATTTTTTTTACATATGTTTTATTTTTAACGTACAGTGCTTTGATTAAAATTATGAAAATTAGCTATTGTTTAGGAAAGATAAACAATAAAATTTAAATTTTTTAAAAACGGTTTGTATCAAATTTAATTCCGTGTAAGGCGGCTCGATGTCTTCTTCGGTTTTTCTCGAGGCAGACTTTGCACGTGTGCAATTATTACAAAATCTGGAACAGGTCTCGGCCACTCTATATGCAAATCACACCGCAGCGGAGGCGATCCTCTACGAACACAATTATTATTTGCGCTTTGAGGATGGCCTTCGCAAAATAAAAACGCAAGCCTGATAATTAAATGAGCGATAATGATTAATCATTATAATTGAAATAAATATTTAAAGTGTGAAAATTTCGGTTAAAAATCGGTGGGCGAAGTGAATAAGACGTTACAACGGAACAATTACATGGTTTTTGGTGGTTTATTTGTATGTAATTATCACCGACACATCAGCGCAAATCTTCTTCTACCCAACTAGAAAGACTCAGCTTCTATACCAAATATACAAATACAACAAATACCAAACCGGAATACTCTTATGAATTGACGACCCCTGCCACTGAGCTACATGCCTAATATATTAAGAAATACCAACAGGATTATATTTTTTAATTTCCAAAAAATAAAAGTACTTTTATGGTTTTGATAACTTTCAAAAATAAAATGATATCTTTTGACTCCCATTAAACCGTTATTGTTTGAATTTTATAT
The DNA here is from genome assembly GCA_022113835.1 of Atopsyche davidsoni. NCBI lineage: Eukaryota > Metazoa > Arthropoda > Insecta > Trichoptera > Hydrobiosidae > Atopsyche > Atopsyche davidsoni. The sequence continues at coordinate 12,983,154 of JAILWY010000023.1, forward strand.
CAATCTAAAATAATATTCATGTCACATGTTATTCGTATTGAGATTCTTAGAAGAAATTAGAGTAAATAAGAACTAATAAAAGAAAAATATAGTTTCAGTTAACATATTATAGTTTTGGTTGTATATATGTATACACATGTTAAAGAATTTCAAAGAATCGTCAACTTTCACAGCTTGGGTTTAAATTCATATGGATCATTATTTAGAATAGTAACAAAATGGGCATGAATCATAACTCATTCATTTGATATCTGCCGGTGTCTGGTACCAGATTCTTGCCTACGCCATTAATCTTTTGCATGATATCACCGCTAATTGCTCACATTTAAATACAAGTAAAACCGTCACGACAAACCTATTCTCAGCACTCATTACCATTTGACTTTATCCGAATTGACTGGAAAAAAATCCCCGTTGATTTTGCTGTCAAGATTGTGTGTACGAATTTGGTTTGAGATGCTGAGATTGTAGATTGTTAGTCGACCAAATGTATCGCTTCTTCAGCCTCTCATGAGAGAGATATGATCGGAGATAGTTGACAAACAGAGCTTTTTATAGCTTTCGATGATATCTGGGGGTCTTATAGCCTGTAGTCAGAACTGTATTTGACAATATTTACTTCTTTTTTTACTTCTGAAATGACGTACGTAAGCTATTAAAAATAAAAGCATACTGGTAATATACAAAGTAGTTTTTGAAATATATAAAATCATCGTAGTACCATACAAAGTATTTTTTTACTACAAAAAAAAAACAAATTTTATCAAGATCATCATCAGAATGTACTTAAGTAAAAATTTTGAATGATAAATTAATATCTCATAATTTATAAAAATACACGACGTATTTATATGTATTTTATTTCTTTTATGTATTATATGTATTTATGTATTTCACGACATTTTATAAATTTACAAGTAATTCGCAATACCTATATATTACTCGAATATTATTTTCCAGAACTGGAGATGCGACGACAGTGACTTGTAGCTTAATGTGATGATTCTAGAATAGCAGGTGTACGGAGTACAAAGGTGGCGCAAGTCCATTAATTGTCTGGTTATTAATTAACTTAAGTGATCATGTGTAGTTAAAATAGATGGCATTCATACACCTTGGAAAAAGTGGCAGGTACTTTCGTAATTGAGAACTCGATTTTTTAAATATTAAGTGAACGTAAACATTAAGTACGTAGTTACTTCAATCATCAAAAGAACATTTATTTAACTAGCATAATCAATTAATAAGTAATTCAATAAATTTAATAAATTAAAAACACGACGTTTTAACATTCATTCATATTTAAAAATTAAAATTTATTAAGAATATCCTAATTTTTTTTGCCCCAAAAAAATTTTTCATTACAATAACTTTTTTGGTATGACTTTAGGAGTAAGATTTTTAAAATATTTTTTTTTTCTCGGTTTGCCATTTTATTTGCATTATTGATTGCATTCATCTGATTACATATGTTTACAAAATAAATTGTGTCAAGAACGTATAGCCGCAAACAAATGCACAATAAAACATCGATGTAAGCTAAAGGTTACCCAGCAACAATTTGTCGATAACCCATCGCCCGTCGATACGCTGCGCTGGGAGCAAGTTCATTGATGTATCGTTTTTAATTAAACAACACAATATTTATGCGACGAGGCTGAAATAATCGCACAGGTGTCCACCGGTGAAATGTTCGATTTGTGCCTTACTCGTAAAGTAACGCAAATAAGAACAGAGCCGACCTCGCGTTTCATGGAATACGAGTACTATTTTATTGGTCATTAACCAAATACTAGAACAACGGATTATTCAGGATTGCGAAAATGCGCATATATTGCTATAGTTTACTGACGATATAAATAGCTAATTAATCTTTAAATATATTGTGAGTATTTTATATATTTCTGTCACTATGCAGAAAATACTACGATCATGAGGAGTTTCAAAATACTAAATAAATATATAATAACTAAATTTGGGTTTTTTTGTGTGTAGGAGCAGATACAGCTTTCAAAGAGAAAAAAATCATTTTAATATTTATGGTTTCTAAACTAATGCTAATAGACACGTTTAAACCAAATAAGCATTCAAAGGCGATTTGATCAGAAATTAAAAAAATAATTCAATTTAATGTTTGTATAAAACAATAAAATTCCAAATGTATACTAGGGAGCGGAGTGGTTGATTACTTTATTGCTAAATTGGATTGAACGCAACTTATACACGTGAGTTGCGTAGCAAGTAGTTTTTTCAAAACACCGCATTAAATCGCCATAAAAATATATTTGAAGGGATAAAGATAATCAGAATCAAATTAAGGTTAAAAATCTTTCGATAAATCTGCTGGCAACACTATAGTGAGATTGGCTTTAATTGTGATTTTTTGCAGCGAAAAAAAACCACTAATTAAGTTGCGTATTTGAATGTTTTATTATTTTTCAGGTCGAGTCCCCGGCTGCAGCCTCCGCGCCCGGCCGGGCGGCTTCCTACGCAGGTAGGTTAATTAAACAAGAACTTTTTGCTGAAAGTTAATTGTGCCGTGATACAGGCGGGCCGGGGCGCGCGGCTCGGGATAACCGCCGAAAGGAACTACCGGTCGAACTTTATTGATTTTCGAGGAGGAGAAATAAATCAGCGTTTAATGGCGCCGAGTGACTTTCTAAAGCCTTAAGTGTTACTTCAACGAGATAAAAACGACTAGGCTTAATTAAAGCTTTAACTTCCCCGACGAGTTGCCACATTGTTGCCGAAAATTACCAACTTAACAATCTATAAAACAATTATTGGAAAAGTATTTTTTTTTGCTATGCAAACAATCTTTTGGTTGTTTTTTTCTCATATCGGATGCAATAAATCAGTATATAAAAAGAATTTCCATGTTATCTCAATCAAGAGTAGTGGATGGGATTACAGTCAAAATACATAATTAAATTAGTTGTGGCATACAGATTCATCTTCTTCGGATACAAAAATATTCATATCGGATAAATGCTCATATAAGTGCATCATCTCTTCTTGTGCTAAGCCTGAGAAGTGTTATTTTCGAGTATTTTTATTGGGCATTTTATAAAATCGAATTATTTACCAATGATGCATCAATTCGAGAGATTTATTTTCATTGTATATCGGTTACCCATAAAAACCTAAAAACATATTATTTAATGTAAGGACATGCATTTTTATCCATAAATTGGGATATAAACGGATCTTTGGTATAAAATGTGTACAGAAAATAATTTTAGCTACAACACACAAAATTATCAATTAAAATGTAATATCACGACACTACTGTAAAGAAACAGTTGCTGTGTCGGAAATTATTACAGAAAATCGCCATAATCCCCACAAAAAGCCCCAAAATTATAATCTGCAACATTCAATACAGTTCACTTAAAATTTTAAAATAATTTGGTGCACAATCTCCAAACCTGTCAATAAAAGTTCTTATCTACAGATACTGCCCCAATTTCCCATAAAAACAACAGAAGCGGAACATTGTTGTATAAACGCTTAGAAATCTTATCCTGTCCCAGCGAGGGACCTTCAGACATTCTATAATTACCCACAGACAAGTTTTTTTGTACCTCCCAGACGCTCAAATCTCAATAGCCAATATATTCGCCCATAAAAACGTCAACAGGCGTCTGTGTAACCTTTGAGCGTTTCCTATTCCGCTCTCTGGCTCACCATCTAGGCAAGTAGACTATAGGACGACAAACTAAAGTACGCTTATTAAAATAATATTTATAGTCATTTTAAAATAATATTTTATACATTAAGCTCCCAAGCATATGAATAAGTTCACCTTCAATAAATTATAAAGATTTTTTAGAGTGAATTATATACTTTTATCCAGTTTTTAGAAATAGTGAAAATCAAGGTATTTCGTTATTGTAAAATCTTGATCACACGGTGTAGATTTCTTTTAGTTTCTATTTCAACACCCTTTCAAACAATCCCTGTATTATTTGAATTGAAAATTCATGTCTGCGTGTCTATATTTGTTAATACTTGTATATATAAAAAATCAAGGCTGCAAACATTGTTTTGTCATTCTATACCGAATCGTAAACTTCGAGCTTATCTCTTTTTACCTTCCTTACCTTAAACGGTGCTGTGATTTTGGATCTTACCTTCGCCGATGGCGCGGCGCCACTCGCATGCTGTTATCTATCAGTGATTTATGTCCCTCCGTCTCAAAGCAGACAGCAGAAGATATCAGGTGGTATTGTCGGACGGGACCCGCCAGGTTTATTGACCGCTGGAACAATGGACCACACAGGTCAGTCAGACGGTCGCATTACGGTACGCCCCGCAGTATGTAAATACTAGGGACAAATTAAAACTGGCGCCAGTGACAGGTAACGATCTGTTTTTGTGCCATTAGTGCCTGTACTGCCATAAACGGAATATTTGACTCGGTTTATTACATCAAAAAAAACATCGTTAAATAGTCAAACTTTAAAATTGTGATATATGCTTGTGTGTTTGTATATGAAAATGTTATATACCTTTTCGCAGTCATAACTTGATTAGTTGAATTAGCTATCCATTAGCATTTTTTATAAGATAGAATTTTAACTGTATTTATAATGTCTTATCTTTAAGATTTATTTATCTATATATATAAAACACAAACTCAAAAACCGGCGGTTATTTGGCTGCGCTAAGCTTTAAAACCATCGAACCGATGTGCCCAAAACCGGTTTCATTTGAAAGCCAATAATACCGAGGTGGTCTGAGGCTATTTAAATTAAACAATTAATAATCAAATTCGGTTTATTTAATCAAATAGATTTTCGACATTTCCCATACAAAGGTTTAAACATTTTGCGGTAGGGAATACTTTTCAAAAAAGGAGCAGTAACATTTTCGCGTATATGCAAGCTGCCAACAAAAAAACACTGATCTACAATCCTGCTTGGTCGGAAATCTCGCCTGGTCAGTCATCGCATCACAGAAAAGATTTTTTTTTGAACAAATAAAAAATGTATTTATATTTTTATTTAGCGTAGTAGCACGGCCGGGTATCCGCTAGTGTATTATATTAGTGACGTATACTTTTTTTTAAAAACAATCTCATATTCATTTTAATTGAATAATTTAATTGAAAAATTATTATTGTAATAGAATAATTTACTATTTTATATTTTCCACCATGTTTGGATGTTAACCCTTTGAACTTTTTTTTGTTTGACGTACTTGTAACTCCGATGTTTTTTTTGCAATTTGAAGAAAAAATGGTATATTTTGGACAAAATTAATTAAAAAAAAAACAAAAACAGGTATCATGCAAATGGACATTTTAATGATCAGATAGATACATACAAATTAATTTATTTAGGTAAAATAACAATCTAAGAATAATTTTCAATTTTATAGTTTTTCATAGTATGGTATTTGAAGAAACAATCTCCCAAATGCATCCTAGGTTTTCCAGGACAAGTGTCACAATACTCATACGTCTCGTGTCTATGTCCTTTTTTGTTCCTCTGTGAGCACACCACACAGTCCCTCTTTGATCCTTTCCGCAAAACGTGCAATTTACCATCGAGTCGTACCTCAGACGTAGAAGTAGATGGCTTACTTCGAGGCTCACGAAAGTCTCCAACTAGTTGGTCTACCAGGATTTTTATAAACTTTAAGTGATTCAAAGGTTTTACATTATTTTTTAATTTTATGGTTTTGTACATTATGTAAGCGTTGATTGAACACAATTCCATCCCCCAGAAAAAAAGTTTTCTCCACCACTTCAAAGACTTTCTAAGAAAGCAGTATGTGGATGCATATTGGTCTGCTCGGTCCACTCCGCCCATAGATTTTGTGTAACTCAGTACCACGGCTGGTTTCTCAGTTACCAATTGGACGCCACCTCTTCCTACTCTGGAAACAGTTGACGTCATAGCATTAGTAGTATTGCTGAGCATCGTTACTACCCTTTTGTTCTTCCAGGCCAAAAGCATCGTTCCTCTTTTTTTTACAGCAAAAACTTTCTTATTGAAAAATTTAGGTTTTTTGATGCTTATTGGAACTCCTTTTCGGTTAGTTTGTATGGTCCCAGTTAGATGGCATTTCATTTTTAGGAGTTCTTCAGCAAGTGGCAAGCTTGTGTAGTACCTGTCCGTGAACATGTGGTATCCTTGGGCGTTGGGAACCTTTTCCAATATTTTTTTAAATAAATGGAGAGGTATTCTTGTAGTCACAGGCAAATCTGGTCTTATTAGACTCTCTGTACTAATACTGCCAAAATAAGGAAGAATGTTGTACACATATGATGACTCAGAATCAGTCAGGACATAAATTTGTATTCCCCACTTCGTAGGTTTGTTGGGATTGTACGTTATGAAACATACTTTCCCCTTGAATGTCACTACCGATTCATCGACACATATATTTTTGTTTGGTATAAAATATTGAGAAAATTTTTCATTGATGTATTCCAAGAAATTACTGGCTTTTTTTATACGTGTCCTTAAATTACTAGGACCAGGATCCTGAGTCTTTAAATGCAACATCCAAAATATTTGATTGAATCGGGATCTTGTGAAAATATCTGAAAAGAATGGAACTCTGGAGTTATGCTTAGTAGACCAATACGCTTGCATATTAGCAAGAGGCATTGTTCCCATATTCAAAATCACTCCAATAAAAGCCCAGAACTCTTCTTTTTGTACATCACGCCAACTGCACCATGCAGAGTTTTTAGATATTACTTTTGATTGAAGTTTGATTTTTGCATATGTGTTCGTTTCTTTTATTATTTCATCAACCAACTCGTCTGTAAAAAATAATTTAAAAAATTGGATAGGTTCTGTTACTGTTGAAGAAACTTGTGGTCCAGTATTGTGTGGTCCAATATCGAAGTTCAGAGTGCTCGGAGTATCTTCTACATTGGAAATATCCACCCATTCATCGTCTTGCGGATCTTTAGCAGCTGAAACACTCGAATTACTAGTTGATGACTCAAGTACACCAACTTTCCGTTTTTTATACACTATAAAGTCTGATTCATCACTAGAACTCTGATTATCACTTGTTTCCAACATAGTTTCATGTTTTTTGTCACCATACACACTAAAAATAAACTCATCTTCACTTTCACTTAGTTCAAAATATTCTTCCATTTTTAAGGCGAAAAAAACTTGTAAATTTTTACACGTGCATATATGAAATTACTAACTAAATTTAACAATGTGAATACGTCTGAATGGCAGCAATTACTTTGCCAAACTGACAAAAAGGGTTTATACCTGCTCTAATACGCACCTAGACTTCTTATAGGGTAAACAATAAAAGGTGCACTATGGCGACCTATAGTCGCCAACGGAGTTACAAAGGAATTTACCATGTCGACATATTGTCGCCAACGGAGTGGAAAGGGTTAATATTAGTATCGTGTAGCACAACCTCATAGCCGTTCACAATACGATAAATTATCGCTTGACATTCGGGATAATTGCATTATACATAATGCTGTCTGTTCATAATTGGTATGACAAGGTAAATTGGCCCGTAACGGTACTTGTGACAAACAGAATCAGAGATAGCCTCAACATGTCTTTCTAACTGTATACATAATGTCACATACATCACCTGGTTTTTATTCATAAGATTGCCGTGTTGATAGTACAAATCTTTCATCTTTTGAATTTAGTTTGATAATTCAGATGTAATATTTTTTTTATAACGGCAGTATTTTAAAAATAAATATCGTCAGCTGTAATTGAAACACTCCCGTGTATTTAATTAATAATAAATATATTGAATAATTTTATGTTTTTTTGCCCAACACAAATTATTTACCACATTTAAAAACCATCATCAACATTTAAAATTTGATTTATTTTAATAAAACATTAATTACACTTTTTTCATTGTTTTCTGGGCGGTGTATCTATCTACCTGTAAAATTGTTTGTATATTACATATGTAATATTATACTGCTCACAACATAATCTCAATAAGTCTTTAAAAAATATTTCTTAACAGTAGTCATAATGCTATTTAATAATACAAATAATTAAGTACTGATTCAACAAAGAAAATATAACTTTATCTAAAAATTATACTATAAATAAATGCGAAGACTCACTAATCGGTTAAAAAATAATTTCATGTAAAGCACATCAAGCAATTATGGAGTCAATTTTACATTAAAACATATCTTTCACGTATGCGATTATATTTATAAATAAACGTTGTTATTATATGAGACGTTTTTACGCCAATATTAATTAACCAAACGCATATCGCATCTTTAAATTTACATTTAATAAATTTTCAATGAAATAAAATATTACTTCAATAAATATGTTTTATTTTATTATTACTGAATGTGATGTCTCCCCACACTACCCGTAGATTAGTATCTTTGCATCATTTCCTAGTCTAGTCACGTCTCCTAACGGAAGAAAAGCTACCAGCTTAGTTTTGAATATGTTTTCTAACATCGTCACTCGTTAAAACAATGTCAGACTCAGAGATATACACAAATATGGATACGTGGTACGATTTACAATTACTCTAAACTAACTTAAAAACAAAAAAATAAATAAAGCTAGGGAAAATACCATAGGGATACATTAAACAGTAGCAGACAACGAATATATATATTTATTACAATTAATTTCAAATAAATATGTGTAAAAAATAAAATAAAAAAACTTATAATAAAAGTTGAAATTACCGTCTATTCGTATATTTCGATTCTTTGATAATCTGTGTACTATGGTGTATATATTTTTATTAAAAATAATATGAATAAATACATAAATGCAGTTAATACCAGTGTTTTTGTGAAATCGGGTTTAAAAACAATATTTTTGCATCATAAATCAAGCACGAAACGCAATAACTCGCAAATTTAAGATATTCAAATATGATTAATCTACTATATATAAGTCTTCTTACTTTGCGTTTTTTTACTACACCCAAAATAATAGGACGTATTGGCTGATTGCAAATCGGTCGCAAGTTGTGTCACTGCCTTTAAGTTTTCCCTTTAAGTCATATCAGCAGTGATATACTCTAAGTCCCAATCAGTGGCATGATTCTACTTGAGCTATTTCATTTCGTATTCAAATGAGCCGGCGCCATTTCGAGATTCTCGCAATATGGCGGATAGAAAGTGTCCGGGCACGCGCAGGTGTCTGCCGGCGCCTGCCTGGCGACCCGCGGCTGCATCGGCCTGGAAAAACACACTGGAGCGGAGATAAGAGAAACAACCTCAACGGAAACCGTGACTATAAAAAAAACACGCATATTCATTTATTACTTGTCTCAATGAACCTCAACTAGATTGATATATATCACATTATGACGCACCTAGCCGTAATACCTACTACTATTGGATCAAAGCTCTCTATACACGTCGCGACACAACTTGCGATCGATTTGCAATTAGCCATTGCGTCCTTTTTATGCGTTGTTTACTTAGGCAAAACCATAAAAAAAACTCCCAAAATCAAGAGACGATATTGGCTGATTGCAAATCGGTCGCAAGTTGTGTCGCTGCTTGCGTATGGGGAGCATCTTTATTGAATACATCCACGCACCTAAGTACTAAAACAAAACTATATTTTCTATTAAAAAGAAATACCGAACAAATACTACTTGGTTTATCTTCATATAAGCAATATTTTTTTATTTAAAATATTGCTTACAACAAATAAATTTAAATAAACCAATAATTAGCGCATGGCAACTAACTGATTTCATATTGATTTAATTCACAAATATATGAAATTTATAAATTCTATGTCTGCGAATGTTACAAATATATCCGGGAATATTGCCTGCGTTATTGTAAAACTCGTGTCTCTTGTCGTTGCTCCACTATCATTCAAGCAATACCGTCTGGCCAGAATGAGAAGTGTCCACGCCGGAGCAATTTTAAATTCTTTTGAAATGATGCTAGAAATTACGGTCTTTGGTCCGTCGTTAAATTTAAAAATCATCTGCAGTAGTTAACAAATGAAAAATTCGTTAAATATTTTGTAATAGTAAAAAAATATATGATAGTAATTTACTTATACATTTTTTTACGATGTTTTTTGTCAATTTAAAAAAAAACGTACCGACACGATATATTACTAAAATTTTCCATTGTATAATATTAGTTACATAATAATCAACCAAATCAATTATAAATATTGTATATGCTTACAGAATCTATATGGTGTATACGTGTTACATTAAACTTATATATTGGTTACACCGTTTTTTACATGCTGTTATATTTGTTTAACGTCAAATTATTTAAATATGACAATCTATTTGGAAAAACATAAAAAAGCCATTCACAGTTTAGATTTTCAATTAATCTTATCTAATATACTTCGTATCTATCTATTCTATTAAGCTTTTGATTGATTGGACATTGATGTTTTTAACTACAGCTCTAGTGCAATATAATTTAGATATAAAAAAATCCTGTATGCAAAGTAAGCATATTAGTAAATTAGTTAATTTATGAAAATGAATTGAAATTTCTACATCATTTTACGACATGACGAACAATATTTTTTTTAGTTTTTGTCAATTTATTATATATTGTTATATAATTTTGTGATATTAATTAATATGCACGTCTTTTTTAAAATTTCAATATTTTTAAATGTTGTTAATTTTATGTTTATCTTGAATTTAGATTTATATTATTTATTATTTACGTTTTTATTTTATATAAACAAAACTCTGTTACCTAAATAAAAATAAATCTATCTATTGACGAGACTACTTAATTTTTCAATTCCTATTGTCGATTCAATGAAAATATCAATAGTCTCGTCAACCACTTGGTTTTATTTAAATTATAAATAATTATTAATGACTTTAAAAATATGATTTAATAATGATTTAACTATATGTTTAGTATATTCAGTATATATACTAAACATATAGCAATGTTATTATATACATATAGCAATACTTTATGACGATCATTTATACCTAATTTTTACTGTCATTTTAAAACTAATTGCTTGTAAAATATTTTAGAGTCAGTCGAAATATGAAGGTTCTCGGGTACTCAGTTATTGAACAAAATGTTTTATTGTAATGTATTATATTTTTCTTTATTGTATCTGAAAAATATCACTTTACAATGAATATTGAGAATATGTCACGTTCGTCTCGACTTGCCTGCCATGGAGTACTGCATTGCATTGTTTTCGCTGGGTCTGTTTAATTCCCAGAGTCATGCATGAGTGTGCCTGCATGCGTCAGGTGTGCCGTTCGATATACATTAAGCATTAAGTATTAAGTCGATTCCAGTCAGCTCGACTCCGCCCAGCGCCATTCCTCCATTTGCAGAATCATGTTTCCATGGGTGCGCAGGTGAGTTAATTAGTTTTTTATTGGGTCGTGATTCATTGCTTTATTTTTTGTTTGAGTATTATTAAGCGTATTATCGTTTTTCTATAGGCTCATTAATATCACGTTGCTCTTGTTTTTTAGAGGATTTATTCGATTATTGGAGAGATAAGGAGTGGACCTGTTATTGAAATGTATCAATACTTTCTATGCACGGCGCTAAATCAAATGCTAACCGAGACAGCTGTGGATCTAGTTGGCATTTAAAAATGATTGTTTTAACACCTCAGTCGTGATCTCGGTGTATCCGCCCACAAATGACGAAAGCGCTAATTAATCATTACGTATTTTGAGAAAGTCAGGTGAACTTCTCTTACTAATCGATACAATCGAGTAACTAATTTATTTGTACTTCAAATTACCCAGGTGCGTTGTTTTCATTGTGGGTTAAAATTCTCATGTCTATCACGTTTGAAAGTACTGAGTATTTCGGATATACCACGAGTACTTACTTTTGTGTTTTATATAGTCATAAAACATAAATTAAAATGGTTACTTAATTTGCATAACTTAAACGCTCTCAAGGCACTGAAAATATAAGTTTAACTATTCTTTTAAGCGGCGAGATTAAAAAAATAAGAAGTTTCTATTCTCGCATGTCGATAAACGTTTATTGTGACGGAAGATGGGTCATCACTATTCAATGGAACTTGGATGTAAAAATGACACCCACTTCGAATTGTTTTGATTGATTTTTTATTCACGATTAATAAAAACAAGGATATTTTAATTAGGTATCGATGATCGAAATTATTCATGTGAATATTATAAGATAAGTCCAATATCGAATATACAATGTTGAATGACCTAAACTAAAAAAATATAAAATTAAATGTCATGTTCTTTTTCGATAGTGAACTATACTTATGAATAATATTATCAATTATGATTAGGACTTATGAAATGTTAAATTAAAATTGTATTGATTAACCGATATGACTTAATACATTAGTGGTATCGATCGATATTCTCGTACTGGTTTCTTAAACCTACACGGAACTGATAATCTTGAAATTGTGAATAATATAGAACCACACGAATTAATTATAAAAGTTTTGATTTTAAATCACTTCAACATTAATTATTAATTGAAAAAATATTTTTTACAAATTTCACACATATAAAAGTATTTTGATTTGATCAGAGATAACTTTCAGCTGAAAATTTCCAGAGAATTCGTGTAGTAAATACGCTGAGTTTATATATTTAAATAAAATTATACTTACTATTACATGATCTTTAAATATTGCGCCTCTAATCAATCTTTGGTGACGTTAATGAAACATCAAACTATACTATTACAGTTTAAAAATACTCAAGTAAATGAAAATATCGGGGTGAAGGCTCTATCCAACGAGTAACCCATTCGATAAGATCTCAATGAATCTACTTTCAAAAATAAATTTTAAAAAACCACCGCAAGTAGACAGGTACTTTACGAAAGTAGGTGCATGAGCTTTGTGCAATGGATACACTTCATTTCGCTAAGTTTAATACAAAGATTTGGTCCACTGAAACCGTTCCGTCCGCGGACCGAAGTAAACTTAGAAGTTTGACCGCGACTCGAACTGACCGGTTTGTCCGCAGAACTACAGATCTCCTCATGATCTCGGTTTGCAATCCGAACACCTGGCCGAGAGATTGGATTATTAAAATCTTACATGAAGAAAAACACCGGCACAATGAAGTCGTGCATAAAAAATACTCTACTGATTGACGATTTTGTTTTTTTCCTTGACGCGAGCTTAATGGAACTGTCATCGGAGATACGACAATTCATTTTGTGCTCGAACCCCAGCCGCCGGCGAATATCTAAATAATGTACTGAAATTTCACTACGAATCGACCGACCTGCACAGATCCCCGGGCTCGGCCATGCTGCACGCCGCCCGCGGAGAAATCAATCCTGCGGACTCGACAAATTAATAAGTGGACAGAGCGCGCGATAAATAAATAGCCGACAACCTCAAATAGCCGCTGAGATATTTTTGATTAACCGACTTTTGAAAGACAAAAGCATTTCATGCCTAGAATTATTGCCTTGTCGGAGAGAAAGCAGCTAGCAAAAAAATATATGTATTCTCTACATCCATTTGAATGCTCATTTTATTTTTAATATGGAGTAGGTACACACTACAGACTGAAAAATATAAATAAATAAAAAATGCATTTTAAATAAGTGTTATCACATATACTTACTCGTATACTTGCATTGTATATATTTTCGACAAAATTAATAGATTTATTTTCACATCATTTATGCTTATTTGTATAAATATATCTTTTTATATTTTCACTCAATATGAAAAACAGATCACGCGAAATATATTAACATAAGTACAAAGACATAAGTTCAAAGCCGGTAAATTACTACTATGCTACTATGCAAAACTGTATTTTTTTTTCATTTTTATCTCTTCAAAAAAAAAAATAATGTTAAAAAAATACACAAATAAAATTGATTGATAATTTATTACCAAATATGTTTATTAGTTTTTTTTGTACAAATAATATCTTAGATACATACCAACAACAAATTTACCATCGTAATACGAAGTCTTTCAATTTACCAAATTGTCTCTAAAATAATTTTTCATTAGAAACGTGACTTCGGCTCGCATTAACATCTGAAAGACTCTGATAGTAGATTATACGAATTACGCAATCACATTGCGATGCGTAAAGATGTCCGGAGTCTGAAAAAAGTCAATTCGATTTCCCGGTATTGCCTGTAATAAACGTCACCTTAATTTCTCAGACTTCCTCTATTGCACAAACCACTCACGATAGCTAACCAGCTTTCTCAAACTGGTCAAATTAACCTTTAACTAATAACGTTTTTCTCGGTGATTATAATAATTTGATTGAGGATCAGCCACCAGGTGCTGTCCATCTGGGCTTTATTTCTCCTTGAAGCCAGATTAAGCGTTGAGAGCTGTGACAATACCTGTCTTTCGAGACTAAAATACTAATTAAACCCCAATAAAGTTTATCTGTGGTTGAACTGACAAGTTATAATTTAGGTATATAAAACGAGAGTTATTATTTAATCAAAGAAAAAAATAACCACTATAAATCAAAATACTTCTGCTCCTCTCATTTGTTATATAAAAAAACCCCATCTTATGATTAAATAATCAGAAATTTAAAAAAATATTATAAGGCTTGCAATTTTAAAATGATAAGCGACAGTCATTCAAAATAATATTATATAACGATAAATTTGGTTTAACTTTAACTTTTAGCTGCAGAATCGTTATATTCCTTCCACATTCTCAAACCAGATTAATTAAATAAAGCTATAATAGTTAGTAACTCTATCGATAAAAAAATGTTGATTCATTGCACACAATAATTATTACGGGTCATTTGATTTATTACGAATCATTTGTTCAAATGTAACTGTACATCTAATTAATTACAATCTAGAGAAGTATTAATATATATACGAGTGTACAAACTTTGAATTTTGATTTTAAAAACTGCTATATGCGGGGTATCGCATTTATTATCGTCGGAGCCCGAAGGCAATTCTCTTATTTATTGTAAATCATTTGAAGTTTCATATTGGTTTTGGTTTTGCATAGATTGATTTTGAAAATGCTTCTTGATGTTATACCCGACAGTGACAGCACGGAAATATGATGGCAAATAAATCACAAAAAAACAATCAAAATGAACGTAACTCACATTCTCGCTTCCAGTTATTTGAATGGATTACTCTTAATTTTAAAATACTTAAGATTTTACTCTTGTAATAACAGTACTAAAACCAATTCATAAATATACACCAAATTTATTCTAATCGAAATAACGTCACTATTTCATATTTACCCATGTAGACTCTGTAGGCAGCAGGACGTAACCTACTATTAATAAATTATTGACAAGGTAATAAAGTCATTTTCGTATCATAAAATATAATTACCGATGTCTAATACTCAAAGATCAGCCTTAGGTTTTGATATCGAAAACAAAATCTAATTGGCGTGATCGTTAAGTGTAATTGCCCATAAAGTTTAAGAGAGCGATCGTGTTCCCATTAACGCATCTTAACACTGGTAGTATTGACTTAATATTTAATGCTCAATACTCTCAATGAACCACATAGGAAATTTAACTATATATTCATGACTACATACTTAATAAACCAATTTTAAATTTTCTTTGTGTTTTTTTCCCTTAGTCTTAAAAAACAATCCCAATGAACCACTTAACTAACAAACATTTCCTAATTATTTATACTTGTTTTTTATATTGCATTATTTTTTTTGAACATGACAATTATATTCATTTTGAATATAGTATTATAATCTGCTTTTTATTTATTTCGTTTTTGGAGTCATTTAAAACCACTATAAATAATATATTAAGTTGGTCAACTATGACACAATACTTGAGACACATTCGATGCTACTGAGGAGTTAAATTGAATTCCAGGTATGGGATTACAACTCTACGTTAAGTCATAAATTCAACCATTTAATAAAAGTGTATGCGTTATATTAATCTTTTAAAATTTTATTGTATGTTACATAAACACTTTCCTATAAGATTCAAAACTTTGTTTGGTATGAGTGGAATCAATAAAATATATGTTAATTGAAAAAAATCACATGAAAACTTATATGATATAATTTAATGGAAATCGAACTATAAGAATTTTTTTTTAATGATTTTGATATAGCGTATAGATAAGGTATAGAATATGTGACATCTATTCTGAGCCAAAAATATTCGTAGAGGAGTACTATGCTTAGCAGTAAAAGGATAACACATAGGAATAATCATTTCAAAATATTTCTCAAATGAACATCTTGTAAAAAAAAGCCTCCAAGGTGGACATCATACGAAATTATTCAGCAAAAAATAACAACTGAACACCTGAAAGTCCAGCGATGATATTCACACAACATGGCCAGTTTCGAATCATTATTCTTAGTAAACGAATACAAAACACCAAACAATTTGACAGTCAAATCCTGTCAACATTCAATAGTGCCTATCTCTGAACAACACGTTTCCCTGCGCGCCGGAATCTGGTGCCGTATTTTCTAAAGATTTACATAAGCCGTGATATTTTTCTTCGAACTCATGTTTTCAAAATTAAATTTATTTTAATGAGTTTCGCTTATTGTGGTTGTATACAGGTTGCTGCCTTATGTGGCGCCACTGAGACCATAAATAAAAATATTAATGTATTCTTATCGATGACAGGATTCGTATTTAAGAACAGAGCAAAATACTTTGATACTCCATTAATCATGTTTTACTTTATTATTTATTTGGATATATTTTTGCATTATAATAATCGTATATTGTAATCAATTATACATGTCTTTATAATTGTTAATGTAAATTAATTATCAAACTCTAAGCGGATGGAGATATTTGAGGCGGAGTAGTACCCCTGCACTCCAAACGACCTATGATTCTGATCGAATAATGTTTCGAGTTCTTTTTTGCATTATATCGTGACTAGACCTACCGGGTATGCTTTTAAAAATATAAATGCTTTTAAAAGCATATGATGCTGTTTTTCCTTTTTTTTTAACGTCTACATAACGTTTGAATAAATAATATATTAATTATAAAAAAATAATTAAATACATATTTTAACTTGATTGATGTAATCCTTTATTATAACCTGCCATAGGTAAACTGTCTCAAAAATACAGGCTATTTAAGTTTAAAAAAAATATTTGAATAATTTTGGAAATTTCCCACTAATCTGGACGTAATTTTTTAAAGTTTATGTCTATTGCCGTTGTTCATTTAGTAATGTACAAAAACATAAAACTCAAAGTTATTGCTAAAACTATTTGTGTGCATAGTTAGTAATTATTTCTAATACTTATAAGTTAAATTATTTTAAAATATTAAAATTGCATATGAAAAATAGCGGTTTATTCTAGTGTGTTGTGATTCCGTATATTTTTTTGTTAAATTTAAAAACGTGCAAGCGGAATAATGAATGAGTTAGAGATTTGTCAACGAGATTGGTTACACTGATGAATAGACCGCAAATGTCACACTTACCACCTGCCAAAAACCCTTTCAAATTCGTATTTTGACAGCCTCTAGCATTTCTCCGGAGAGAAAAAAATCTAAATAATATAATAAAGCATTTCTTGACTACTTGCTTTGTGGTCGGTAACGGTATTTCAGTGTTATGAATGACTTTCCTGGATTTGAATATTTTCACAGGTGTTGCCAGCGCCGTTAGTTTACCTGTTCGTGATCATTAGTTATCAGTGCCCAAGCACAGGTGACTCGCTCCCGGCGTATGATGTTTACTTTGTACATAAAAGGTAGGAACGCTGCTCATGTTCAGGTTCTAGATAACCACTCTTCATACTTGTTGTTTCCGCATCGATATTTATGAAAATTAAAAACGTCCATTAACTAAATTATTAGCCGTATTAATTAATGCTTTTATGGAAAAATACCAAATAATAATATTTATTTCAGAAATTCAGTTCCATTGATCGTATAAAATTTTAAATTATTCTAACAAAATGTTAATTCTAAATAAAATACTTACCTGATATTGTCGAAAGCGTATTAATGACTCAGTTAATTATAATCATAAAAAGTTAATACAATGTTTAAAAAACTCATTAATCGGCAAAATCATCTATTAGAAATCTTTTTCGTAGAAGTTCTTGCATGTCGTTCCTCGTTTTATGGCCTTTAATACAACTTCCATACTACTGGCGATCTATTAGTATATCCAGAAACGGCCATCAGAACCGCACCTGCGCTAACTATTAGACGGTCGATAGTTTAATATAAAACTTAGTTAATCGTTCTCACCTTCATAACCGACACCGTGTGCAATAGTTCAATCGAAGTTGCGGATCATCAATCGGAGTTTCTCGAATCACACGTGAAGACTCGGCAGCCCGCGTAATGCCATCGAGATCACAGCGCGAAGAGCGGCCGATCGATCACGGCTCAGAGCAAACAACCTTTGGGCCTCACCGCATTCATGCAGCGTTGCAAAAAACCACCGCAAAAAGATGATTATCACTCGCAATAATAAAAACTTTAATTAATCGCCTCATCAAAAGCGATAGCATGTAACTACCCACTAATATGGATAATCTATTTGCTAGCATTACAAGCCACCGCATAAGGATATTAAACTCGATCTTCAATTATTGCGTGCGGCAGACCGCTCGCTGCTAGATTAGAAAGGTCATTTAAATACATTTTATAATCTAGTTTGCAGGTGTTTGGATATAAACGGTCCCCCGGCGAGCGGCCCCGGTGTCATTAGACCACGAGCTATAAACGGGCGATGTTTAAGCCAAACCGAATGAGGCTCAATATTATTTATGCGCCGTCATAACGCGAGGGACGGCTGGGAAGCCCTGCCTTGCGGCCCGCGCCACCCAGACAAGTTGATCCGCCAACTGTGCGAAGAAGCGACTTCGTATATCAATTGCTGTTTTTTAATTATTTATGGAAGTGACTTATTCGTTTTAGACTACTATTTGTAGCTTCAGGCTAAAACGTAAAAGCGAACTCCAAACTTGTACATATATTTACTTTTCTGTCAGGAGAAACCATGTGAAATAAATTCACGCGTGACGGTTGGCTATTTTTATTTATATTCATAAACTTCCTCGCGGCAACCGAATCTTTCAGTGATAATCTGATAATACTTGTCACTGACTTATCTTCCTCTCATAATGATATTCTCTCGTTTAATAGGCATTACGCGTTTAAGCTAAGCTCGCTTGATCCATTACTTTTTTATGTTTAATTTATAGCTCGGCAACCAGATCAAATTCATTTTAAGCTTCGATAAGATGCAAGCGCTCTAAGCCGCGAGCTTTTATTTGACGGTATAAAAGTTTCGATATGAATCACTGTGACACTTTAATGACTGCCTCCAAGCCCAGCCGGGGAGACCTCTGCAGCGGGCCGGCCCGCTAATCGCGAATATTCACGGCTTCCTGTGAATCATAAAATTATTAATGTCACTATATAATTTATACACCGCGATAGTTAACACTTCACCTTCGTTATACATACATTTTATCGGCCTTCTTTCCGCTTTACGTTTTTACATGTGGGAAAATACAAAATTATACTTCAAACTTCTAACAGAAACATTAATGTCAGAATAGATAAATTAAAAATGCTTTATCAGATCAGACCTTAATATTTCAGAAATAAAGCAAGAAAGTTTTATGAAAAGTATTTGGACTAATACCACATATTCAAAGCCCGCAAAAACAAATGTTCCCACATTTAAAGCAATGTCATGGTTAGATGCGAAGATTTATTTTCCTCAACCTGTGCAATTTCAGTGATTAAAATAGGCATTTGAGACATACCTAGCTTGAATTAAATTAACTATTCAAAATTAAAATTAAAAACAAACTTAATCAACCCTAGATATTCTGTACAATATATCATTATTAAAATGCTGACATGAAAGGATAAGTGAATGGATGCATAGCTTTTTTTTTACTTCCCTACAAAAAAATACGATAAGATTTATTTAATAAAATAGCCAGGTATCTGATAAATGATAAGAAGCATCAACTTTCTACCCGGACCTACAACGTTTAAATTTACTGATAAAATCGCATCAAACGTTTATAATCGAGCCACTAGTATCATATCTTTATAGAAGATGCATCTCGTTAATATTGAATGATTCAGTTGTGTATATCTTGTACATATTTTACAAAAGATAAGTATTGTTTTATGAGGGACTCTATAACTCTATAACTATATTTGTCACATTTAAATAGATGTGTAGTTGTGTAATCAGGACTGAATCTAGTGTTGTTACGGTATAGGGAGGTGAGGGCTGCGACCCGTGTTAGCGGGTGACCACACACAAGAGGAGCCCTGGAATGTTCCCAGATAGGAGCGCGCCAGCTGCCGCCTCGCAGCGTCTAATAAGGAATATCAACGTAATTCGTTTAGAGACGCTCAGAGTTCATCAGCTCCTCCCAAGCCACGCATCGCAAGTGCTCTGGAGGAAATATTATTTAGCATTGAGAAGAAAAGCCTTCGTGACCATTTTATCTTGCTAGAAAACTCTCCCTAGAAAGTTCACTGCGTGAAACGTTCCTAGTCGTCATAATGCATTATATTAATAAATTCACATTGAAGTTGATCTGCATAAATCACAAACATATTATCGAGCTAACACGTATGAACATGGAGTCAAGAGTTGTAACGTATGGATACATGAAATATTTTATTGATTCTAATAAAATTATGTTTTAGAGAATGAGTCCACATTGACAGTCTTACTATGTTTTGAGTAGTAAGGTGACAAATATCTCTTTAAGGTTGTTGTAGCTTGAATATCCTCTTCTCGTGAAACAAATAAAAAAGCTACCTTTTTCAGAAAAATAATATTAGGAAGCAGCAGAAATTCCATGCTTTGTGTGGTTGCTAAAAACTTTTTGTCCTGTCTTTTTGATGTAAGGATAAATATATTCCACACATTTTTTCCCGGAGTCCAGAGGACGCGGTGCACTGCGAAGGAGTAATGAAGTCCCGGGAGGTTTGAAAGCCCTGCGGTACTCGGCGGCCGAGAGGTACTCGTATTGTGTAGTGCTCGAGCGGGCAGGTGCATGGGCCGCCATCGGCGCTAGGAATGGCTCGGCCACTTACCATCTGGAAATGTCTATGATGTGATTTCAAATGAACACACCTGCGCGTAATTAAAACCTACTCCGGGGTGCACGACCGCGGGTGCAGCGGCGAGAAAAATACGCGACTATAATCCGTCAAGCTATTTTATACAGATTGATGATACGAAGGGGTCTTAATTTTTTTTAGGTAGGTTTTGGCAATCTCTGTAAGTTATTATAAGTTATTATAAGTTATTATTTTGTCTTAAAGTCTGACTGAAATCTGAGTGACATATTTGGATAACAAGTGATGATAACACAAGTTAGCAACAAGGAATTTTAAGATAAATTTACACTGTCTTTCTTTTATCTATAAATTTCCTTCTGGCTAAAAATTCAGTAAATTCAGTTATTGTTTGTAAATTATTAAAACATACGTTAACTAAAACTAGTCTTTTAAGATATAAAAAATAATACCTGCACAGTGAAATAAATTTCCTGTTTTCAATGTTCCCGCGGGTGATTGGTAATATATATATGTCATTTATGTTTTTGTGAAAAAAATCTTGCTGCGAGTTTGACATAATTTTATTGACGAGATAGATGAACAGTCGGTCAAGTCGCACCTGAGAAATACCTCGCATCGCCTGGTTGCTCAATCACGCCAATCATTTCTGTTCAATCAACGTTAAATCCGTCCATTTTGAAATTCAAATTTGCGCATCCGGCGGCGGGGCTAAATTATTTTTAATGTCTATTGTACAGCTGGCAAATGATAAATAATTGATTTATGAAATTTTGATTGAAAAATAAGAGCGTTGCGAATTATGCCATTGTTCACAATGAATCCAGATCCGATGTGGTCAGTATAAAATAATATTCAATGTCACATATATGGAATGAAAACATTTATTGTTCTTATCCTAGAGACACGGAATGCTGAAATATATATAATAGTGCAATCTAGAGAATGTTCCCTTAAAATATAAATTATTGTTATCAAGTATATTTAATTTTGATATTTGAGTATACACTAGTTTAGAAAGAGTGAACAAAGTATAAATATTAATTAAATAAACTGTGTTCATTCTTTTTTCGTTTTTGTTTTAGGAATAAATAGTCGAAAAGTTATAATTGATATTTCTCAACTTATCGTGTTAAAACATTAACTTGCAGGTAAGCCTTACTTGGGTTAGTACTGAGTGATGCTTAAGGATAATGCTTATGCCAATGTCTAGTAGCCATAAATAATAATATAATAATGTACTTGTAAAATATTAATAAAGATGAAATACATAGTAGCTTGATTTTAATGTCTCCAGGGTGTTAAATCAATGATGTACTGATCAGGTGCAATATACTCACAGCTTCTCTTTTCCTCCTCTCCTCTTTAAGTATATGTTAAAATGATTTAACTCAAGAAATGAAAATTGCACCATCATTAGTGATTTAATTTAAAAAAAACAATTTTATAATTGTAACAAGTAATATTTTTTTTCTTTTTCGTCAGATCAAACAGTTGATAGACGTATTTATTTTCCTTTATCAATAAGAATCGTACAGCAAATAACAGGTCCTGAATCAACTGCTCCAATCACTGAGCCAACAAACCGAATACCAAGACATAGTATGTAGAAAAAGGATTGATTATTTAATTGATATTTGTGGTATGATATCTTTGATTATTCATTTATATTTATTTCGAATATACTTCAAACTGATTTTATATTTATTATAATGGTTATTATAGTGTAAGTATATGAATAAGTAAACGAAAAACTGTAAATTATTATATTTTACAATAAGACTTTTAATATTGACTTAAAAAATATTTATGGTATAAATTGTATTAACAAAATTTAATCGAATTCAATACTTATATGTAATATATAATTGCATCAAAAAGCAGATATATAATTAGTCAAAAGCAACGTACTTCGATTCATATTTAATACCACCTAGCCTACAAGCTTCAGTACTTGGCTTTTATACTATTGCCGGGATGTAAAATGTAGCGTCTCAATGATTATCGTGAATATTCCACAAATGCCAGAAATTCCGAGCGTGATTGTGGTTAATAAACTTGCTCCCTGCGGTCTGGAAAGAGTCTAATGATAATGTTATTGTTACAAATTATTGGTAGTTTATTGGCTCCAGTTTTTATAGTACCATTTCCGCTACCGATGCTCCTGGGACGGTATTTACAATGCTGTTTAGAAATTATCAAGATCACCTCTGTAATCACTGTACACTCTGGCTTAACGAGGAACCTAATCACCTGCAGGTATAAGCAGTATGGAGTCGTTATATTTTCAATTATATTTTATTTTATTGGCATCATATACGCTGATTTCTGGAAATAATCAAACTTTTAATCCTTTATTACTATGCATTTAATTTTACAAGCACATTTTACTGACTTTCATTATTATTATATTTTACCATATAATGACAAAAAAAGTTGCAACCATCTCAAAGATTTCATTTTATTAAAAAAATACGGTAGTTTTATTTTAAAATATTCCCATGTAGCAGTTCTTCGTATTTTTATAATTTTATTTTTAAGTATACGTTAATATTTTTTTTTTTCTTAATATTTAAATTTCGGATTTACAAGACCGGTCGATAGAAGTTGCAGGTTAAAAATATATTAAAGCAATAAAAACATTGACATGGAGAGGCACTCAGCTTCTGTGGTAAAATAAGAAATTAATCGTTGGTGTTATTTCGACTTACACCTATGTCTAATAATATAAATATGAACAGTTTTAATTTAAATTGAATTCATAATTTTTCTTTTTTTAATTATTTTGGCAACATGAAATAGAAATATTTCTACTTTCTGGCTTCATATATCTTTTGCGTTCAAAATATTTTTATAGAAGAAAGGTTAGTGTGTATCGAGAGATCTCATAAACGACTATAGGGATGAACCGGTCGTTCTTATAAGAACTAAATATAGAAAACAGTTGTTCATCGTGACGCTTTCCAGTATACAATTGTATCGGACGTCGCAGTTGCCAGATTTTTACGATGTATATTGTTTGCAGGTATGCTATGGGAAATTACCGAATCCTAAGTTTTTACGACTATATATTGTTTGGGAGCGCCGCTAAAGGGGGTTTAACGACCCGCTAAAAGGTATTTTTCCCGAAAAAGGTACAGGAAAATGCCCATGTTTAAATCGCCACCTAGCATTCTAATGTAATTGTGATATTTATGTGTATATACACCCGAAGGAGCCCTAATACAAGTCAGAGTCGAAAACGAGTTGTTTTAGTCAATACCTCCTTCACGACGACATATCTTCCTTGCGATTAGCTTGTAAGATACTAGCACAGATTCCTGAATCCAAATCCTAACAAATAAATACGGTTCTTTTGTACGAGATGCGTCCCGTACAACATTAATGCGTCTAAAAGATTACTTTGAGGGGCAAGATAAATACAACAGCTGCCAGCCTTAAATCATCTTTTGAGTAGCAGAGCCTTCCAGATCTGGAGTCACCATTAAAATAATCACAATCCATAAAAGTTATTCGTGAAACGCCGTGTTTCTCGAGATGTCGAGACGTCCATGTAAGTGCACGGCGTCCAGTCGGCAGACAGTGGACACCTGCCGGGTGTGCGCGCCGCAGGTAATTACCTCTAGACTTATAGAAAGTTACTCAATAGACAACGGATGTCGGCGTCTGCACTCGCGGCCGGTGCGAGCACTCGCCTCCATGTAGGGAAAATTTCCAGCCGCGACAACATCCACTGTCGACGGATTTTTTTTATTCTGAGATCTTGCACGTAAACATGATTTTCTCATGTCAGTGCCTGTCATGGTTAATATTTTCAAATTACAGCCTCGGTACTGAAAATAAATTAATCATTTCTGCGATATATTTTATAATATTAAACACTTTTTTATTGAGTTTAATAAAGAAATTCGATATTTTTGACAGAGAGTACTTGGTGGAATTCCATTTTAATATTTTTGAATAAAATACTTGAGTGATTTCCTCCACTTGTCAGGTACATTAAAATCACATTACCCCTTACCACCTGACAATCACTC
Source organism: Atopsyche davidsoni (assembly GCA_022113835.1). Classification (NCBI taxonomy): domain Eukaryota; kingdom Metazoa; phylum Arthropoda; class Insecta; order Trichoptera; family Hydrobiosidae; genus Atopsyche; species Atopsyche davidsoni. The sequence continues at coordinate 13,008,197 of JAILWY010000023.1, forward strand.
TCTCTCTTTCCAACAACCTCTCCCTCTAACAATTGTTTACCTAATTGCTTATTATTTTATAAAATCTCACTGTTTGATAATGCCAACGTGAAAGGTTGGCGAAACCGGTCACAAAAAAACGAACATGTGGAAAATCACTCAAGAGTTTAATAAACTTGAAAACGTATTTTATTATTCAAGTAATATTTGAGAAACCATTTAACAATTATTATATAAAAAAAAATTATAGAATATTTTTGACAGAGAATATTATAATAAAATATTTTTGTGATTTTTTCACCAATAAAATTAATTATGTAGAAAAAATATTTTATTTACATATGAATTAATTTTTTATTGAAATTTATTACGTTGAAAGCAATAAACTTAAAATTTGGCACTAATTGTAGCAATACCCTCTGGATAATGATTTAAAAACTATAACTCTTTTTTTATGAACGTCATAACATGATGATTATATCGAACAAAACCAGTGGAGAATACTGCAGATTGCAGCTGAAGAGAGCGGCGCAATACCGACGTAAAGTTTTTCTTTTGACATTAAAATGCATATTTTACATAATGTGGAAAACAATAAAAATTTACAAACATTATTTTCCAATTTAGATAAATGTTTAGCAAGTTAATTGTAAAGATTTACTACCAAATGTGTATGGTGTATATGTATTTTTTTTAAGGCCGCAACATTGTCATATTTTATTTGAGCAGTCAATAATTATCAAACATAGGCTCTGTTGTTTCTTTGCTGTTCACAATGTGTGTACATCTTATTTATAACATAATTTGTCTTTTGTGCATAAAAAGTATTTATTCGTGATGGTATCGACATTTTCTCTTACCTTCCATGATGCTTAATCTATTATGTGATAAATGATCAAATAATGTACATATTTTAATGTCGAATCGCAATAGAAAATGCTATAAATTTGAGATAAAATAGTAATTACTATATTATCTGAAGGAAAGCCTACTTTACAAGGCACATACTATAATGGTTTTATGGATATTCTGACTCAGTATATATATTATACTGTAAATTTACGGCAATTAATAATAACGGTAAGATCCTTCGCCCATTATTAACTGAAATTATTTACCAAGAATCAACAGCATTAAAGTATAAATAAATTAATATATAATCCCGGTTGCTCTTGGATATAAAATCTTAATTTTCTCATTAACGGCCTAGTTTTCATTGTTTCTCAGGTATGTTAGCTACAAATCTGCCAATTACATAACTTATTCAATTAAACCAAATCTATAGATTTATCTACAAACGTAAGCATACTTTCTGTTTTTGTATTCTGTTACATCTCCATTAAACGTTGAATGTAGATACAACTGTCTAGTTAATTATTTGTTGTGAAGGTAACCCGAGGTCAGTCTCGGTTGCTTCCTAGAGACTCGTGACATGTCCAACGCAGCTGCAGTTTCAGTTTCTCATTTACAGAGAATTACATTTCACCATAAATACAGTCAATAACCAAACTTTGGTTAATTTACTATCTCCATTTTCTCAATACATATATTTCAACACAAGTATCTCTTTCATATCTCTTTATATCAACACAAAATATATTTTACAGTCTCATTTGGTTAATTTGTCGAGTATGAGCAAGGGATGCAATCTATGTAGTGGATTCACTTGCACTTCCTTACTGCCATTCTCGTAAATTTGATTTAAATCTTCATTCGTTATCATTTATTTACACAATTACTTTAAGGTAGACTAACATAACTAAACTAACATAATCTATATTAAATTGGATTAATGTTAATCAGATGCGTATTTATTTACCCATGCAGGTATTAGTATGTTTATGTGATTAAGCATATTTTTTCACACATTGAAAACGATTAAAGAAAACTCTCAGAAAATATCATCGTGACTTGTGAGGGATTCGAACCCACATCCCCAAGCTTTCATGGCCGGTGCATTTATCCAACTATGCTAACGAGCCACTGCAATTTAGTGAGAATTTTTAATAATCATAATCTACATATGAACCAATATGCCCAGGCTAATCAATATTATAATATATCGATAAACATGATAAACACAATATATCGATAAACATGATATATTCACGATTCATTATTTGATCTGTTCATATCACAAAGGGTAATCATAATTGATACTACATACTGATCCAAGATACTCTATTTTTATTTTTAAACCAGCATTATTTTCTCAGTTACCTATATTTTTAAAAAATCAACATACTTGGGCGTTTTGACATAAATTTTTCGTACGTCCTTTTAAAATTCTATTAATAATAAAATTTTATTCATTAAATCCCACAGCAAACACTGAGGTGAAACGCACTATTTAAATTCTGATACGCATCGTGTACTTATTTTTGCTCTTAAAGCAAAAGTAAACTGGTGAGTTTGAACCATTTTATTAAATATTCTAGATCAACAATGTGTGAATTCGTGAAAATTTTTAAAATACTTCTTGGGCTGTTTGTTTGCTGGTAGATGTTGGCATCATCTATAGTTTACGTAATATTCAAATTACCAATAGTCGTGATGTTCGCTTCACGGATACCCGAATTTCCATACATAACAAGCCTCTCTTGAATTCTCATTCTTCAATTCAAACAGTTCCAGATAATATTCAATAGCGTGAGAAATCTAATAATACACAATGCGCGTATGAAAACAATTTGTGCGGCGCATCTGTGTGACTCACCTGAGAAAGGTACAATATCAAGTCGTGAACAATGTCGGTCTTTTTCTTGCCGTGTACAATGCGTACGTGATGTATTCAGTGTCAACAAATTTCCAGAGGTTCAGGTGTCACACCAGTACCCGAGCTCGAGCAAGTGTAGAAGTCCAGAGAGATCTTTGACGCCTCTCCTAGTGTTGGAAAATAGCGACCAATATTATTTAATAAAAAAAATTGCACATCTGAATGAAATCGAATTTCCTATGATTAAAAAACTAGTTATGGATCTCTAAGATCCGAACTTTTCATTATGTATTCAATGATTTTTTTTACGGTAAATAAATATATGTGGATATGTGGTAGTGGTTTTTGAACATATAAACGTTTTGTAAAATAAAATTAATGGTTCTTTTAAAAGACTGCGCTTTCAAGATATTAAACGATCAATTATACAAATAAATTGTTTTCATGATATACTAATTAGGTAAAAGGTAAAATATTTTTTTTACCTTTTACTGTTTAGTTTTTTTTGATGTAAATGATATCTGTGCTTTTTTTGTATATTTACCGATATTCATAATATCGGAATTCGATCAATGGTAAAGAAGAGAGGCCATCCCTAGCCTGATCTCTTATTTGAGAAACATCACGCCCGGCCCTGGCAGTCGCGGGGCGTGTGTAACCGATCGACCTAATCAAAACAGCCTGCCGCATTCCCCGCCTGAAAGAAAACCCACGCATTTTGTATTTTTTTCTCGATCGATAGACTTCCGAACTTATCTGATTAGTTTACAGATAAGATTGTAATTATCTGAAATTAATTTACTGCCCATCTTCCCACTTTACTCGTACTTAAAGCCGTTTTCAATCAAGAACCCACTTAGATTCAAAATAAAGTTTCTACTCGGTACATGTGTCCTGAAAAATGGGGTATAAATTATAATTAAAAAATGTGACTTAATCCGCCTAGTCTGCTTTTTTTTTTTTTTCAATGAAGAGATTTTGATGTAGAGTGATTCAATGCGTTGTCTTATCGTCACCTTTCATATCATTAATTCACAAATAAAAAAAAAATATATATATTAAATCGAATTTTAAATCTTTATAATATTATTCTCATTTTAAGTCTCTTTAGATGAAATTGAATTGAAAGGGTATTTATTGGTTGTTCCATTAAAATATCATTGTTTAGTTCATGTGACCAAACATAAGCGTTGTAATTAGACACTCGCACCCTTGCAGAGCGGCTGAATGGATCGAGTCAATACAAATGACATGCAAATCTTGTCGGTCGGTAACCCTCGCGGGTTCACTTTGTCGGGTGCCCACAATGGTCCCCATTCAAAACATAACTTTTATTCTCGACGCGTACATTCGAGTCTCGCGCCCCGCGCCATTGTTAATTACTAGCGGAGCGAGAGCCGCCGAGTCTGTTGATTGTTGATACATTTACCTGCCGCGGCATTCCCGGCCGACAAATGATCTCGAGAGAAACACACCTGAATCAAATTACAATTGAACGGAAATCGGAGTGCTTTTTTTTTTCTAAGCGTAACAGCACAATACATATTTTGATATTTCATAATTTGTTACATATTGTGAGTGAGTATTTTTAGTCGCTGTTTTCATGTTTAAGAAACTGCAGCAATTATATATTATATAACAACTTAGTTTCTAGCGCAAAAAATGGTGGTCATTAAGATATCTTATAACCTTAAAGAAAATAGACTTTTCTTGAAATTAAAGTGAAATTCAATATTTCTAGCAGCAAATATAAACTCGAAATCTATTACACGCACAGAACTCACGCTATAGCTTAAGTTTGTGCCAACATGTCTCGGTGACGTGACCTACCTAACCTCACCTAACCTGACAACCATACCGCTCAAGATACGTTTGCTACTGCCGCTTAATTCGACGTATCTTTCTATCATCTCAAGTACGTGCCCGCTCTCGGAGTGGTACGCTCGGTTACTTGTAGTAGCTCTAAAGAAGTCAATCGCCTGTGTTAATAAATTACATAGATTTGTATTTAATCCTTAGTTTATTCAAAATGCTTTTTTTACTACTCTTTTTTGAACTTTATAAGCAAAAATAGCTAAATTCAAATTATGTAACTATCCTCTCTCAAATAGTTACAGCCATCAACAATAATCATCGTGTTTTAATAGAAATACTTGCATAAACAGTTAGTTTATCCGTAAGTCCGAAATTATTTATAGAGCTTTCAAAAGACAACAGCTTAAGGTATACAAATTATAATCCTAACCAAATAAAAAAACAAAAACACGAGGATGATTCGTAAAAACTGGCAAAAGCATCTTTCAAGGAATGTATTAACATCAAACCAGCAAGGTTATTAATCTAGGACTATAATTTAAAATTCGATACACTCTTAGTGTGCTCCTTCACTCGGCCAACCTATGGTAACAATAATACTATACTATGAAACCCTTAAACACCATGTAAAATAATATTCGATAATCTTTTGTTTCTATTCTGGTGATGTCATGAGAATGATATTGATCTTTAGGCCATCCCAACAAAATGATTCAAATATTTTTGTTGTATTAGAAAAACCTTTTATAACTGATTTATTACAACACTTAAATTATTTTTTAAATATAACAGCCATTATTTGTTTTTAAATATACGTAAAACATCAAACTCTACATGCTTATACATAATATAATTTAAAACGTTTATTTTAGGAAGTCAATTTTTTAACGTGAATGCATAAAGCTGGATACGCATTTACAATTTTTTAAAGACTACAACAGCCTTGTTGAATTGTGATATGATTTAAACGCATATTATGGTTAAATCAAATTCTTCTCTAATTATACTTATTTGATTTATGATAAATGCCGGCGGTAGTGTTTCAAAATAATGTCTTTCCGGCAATTATAAAAATGGCAAACGCGTTAATACAGTTTTAATTATAGTGTTACACAGAGCACAGCACGCTTTAACTCGCTACCCTTGCCCTTATGGTGTAAGTGAAATGTTACCGTGAAGGTTTGCGTGCAGCCGCGCTCACTACTTAGTACGAAAATGAATTATACCAATTTATATCGACTGATTAAGGTTATTTATAACCTAATTTACAGCTATAAATATATGATTCCGAGTCTGTCATTAATATTATTAACAGGATAGAAAACTATGTTCTATATTACAATTGATCACAAAACCTTCTCAGTAACCATTAAAGCATGTAAAAAATAAATAAATATAAGCCAACACACATAAGGTTTGAATGAGTGGATGATAATTGAATCTGAATTGAAAACACCGAATAAATATTCAATTTCATTTTAGTACCTTATTTTAAATACACTACATTTTAATTCACAAAAATAAAATATTACAAATACGACTTATCTAAAAATGTAGGTCGGTTAAATTTATAATTTCAGGCTTTTTATACAGGTAAATGTGAGTGCATTAAATATCAGAAGCTTCTAATGCCACTTCGGGTATATCCCACCTGAGCCTTGACTTTTTCAGCGCGGAAACAATTAATTTGAAATCTTTACACCTGCATCCGAGTACTAAGTTTTTTCAACTGAAAATAGTGATGGCATCATCATTTAAAAAGGCTTCACAAATCACAGATCTCCGACCGGCGCGGTCGGCGGCCCGGAGCGGCTCCGTGCAGTGCGGTGTGCAGTGCTCGGCCGCGAGGTCGCACACCTGTGAACACCTGCGGCCGATCAAAGCCGCATTCCTCCGCGCCGTCCCGTAGGGCGGGCAGAGAGCATCCCCGACGCGGCGTCCACTCCGCTCCCGCTCCCATCGCCCGAGCCTTCCGTCGCGTACAGCCGCGATAATCTTCAACCGATTGTATATAGCGTTGTCATTGTTTTAATACGACAGGCAATGAATTATTGTTCAGTTGACTAAAACTACTTTAACAGCAACTTGACATGTTTCCATGCATACAAACTCTGTGTACACCTCCACGTGTTCGTAAAATTTATATTGAAGTATTTTTTTTTATTGAAAACAAACGAATGATAATTAGTGAATTTATCAACTTTTAATGACATTTAATAGTACAACAGCATAAAATTTGAGATTAATCACATGTTATTTTAAATCGATCATGTACGTACAGTACTGACCAATAACTGACACCTGCGAGACGTGATCTTATAGATCTAAAGCAGAGGTGTCAAACTCAATTTTGCAGAGGGCCATATATTAAATTTAGTATGTGTAGGCGGGCCAGATTCAAATAAAATAAGTCTAAAAGCTCTAAAAAACATGATTCTTCTTTCTGTGACACATTGCGATCGCGGGCCGTATCTTTGACATGACTGATCTAAAGCTTCCCAATATATGTTCTAATTTAGCTATGGCTGCTTACTCACGCTGTGATACAACTGACAAGCAATCGGTGCTTGGCAAATAGTGTCCCCCTTTGCGCTGTTTACTTAGGTTAAACTATAAAAAATTACAAAAAGTAAAGGGACCGTATTGGCTTTTTACCGTTTCGTTGTCGATTGTGTTGTAACGTGTGTAGGCGACATTAACTATAAATGTGGAATAGGGAGATAATTAAAGGATATGTTATGTTATTTAATATTAAAAAAAAAAAATACAGTATCTTAAAAATGTAAATGATTTAAAGAACAGTGATCTATTACCTGCAAGACAATCGAAAAATTTCTAACAGAGAATATTCTGATTAACTCTATTTGGACGAAACACCGAAAGAAGCAACCGAAGAAGTGCTTGTCACACACATACATGTTTTACCTGGTTCCATGTGTACTACGTAAAATACCACAGCTTCAGGAAGAGTTATTGGTCTATAAAATTCCTTGCGCTGTATTATCTATTAAAAATACATCGTCAAAAAGTACTATCCAAAGCATTAAAATTGATCAGGATATTTAAAAACTATTATAATACAGTAGCAAACAAATTATACCGGTAATTTATTCATTGAAACTTTTATTTACCACAGCCAGTGATTCATATATCTGCTCATTGTATTCTCAATCATCACGCTCTGTGAGAGAGGTTGATAAAGAAATAATTAAACCGTTTATATTAATTTGAAACTGACAACACAATGACAATCCTCGTAATTCTGCAGTCGTGTTGGCCATACAATAGGCTGCGTACTTCATGCTCAGCCTCCAGCCCCGCCAGGCGAGTTTCCTTGTCGTAGTTATGTTGGCGCCATCGGCGATAAGAATTAATAAACGATTAGGCAGTATATTTGTATATTATATTGCAACAATAAATTGCCTCCCGAAACCGACATAATCCTTAATGATTTTTATTAGTCAAAAGTATAAATACTAGAGGCGTATAAATTTTGACCAACGCCCAGCAAATAAAATGTAGGAAAACACAGCGATAATATTTTTAATAGATTTACGATTTGGTTTTAAAAGTCTGTCAATGTTATAATATATTATATTCAAAACCTGTTTACTGTCAAAAAATTTAGATCGTAAACTATTGAGATGATATAAATACCATAGCATAAAAAGAAGGTGTGTTTATTGATATAATGATATCCCAAAGTATAAAGTCATGTGTATAAATGATATGTATCATTTATTGAATGCTGATGAAAATCAAATTAAATAAATCACCATTAATTTAAAAAATAATAAAATTGAAACATCTTAACGCAAAGTTTTGCTAAGCACAAATCACTTTTATTATTATTAAGTATCTGATAATAGATAAGAAATTTGCATTTATTTTATTAAACGATTATGTTTGGATTGTATTCTGTAGCTTTTGGTGATACCGAGAGTATTAAAAAAACAAAATTTGAATAAATTTTATATTTAAAAAATATAAAATATCCAAGTCTTAAACTATTTAAAATTATGAAAAATATATTTATTATCAAAGCATCGAAATCTATCGAGGAGATAGACCACGTTAGCCTTACAGCATTCTCTACTCCTCGTCTCTCTATTTATTGACTCTACCATAAATTTAATTGAAATAATAGTCACAATATTTCTTAAAGATTTTTTATCGGAAATTTTCTCAATTGCCCTTCACCAAGCTTACTACAAGATATTAGTTTATTACTGTAACTACCGCATTACTGAAACGTGTTTACGTGCGTTTATTATGTTGCCAGTAATTTGTTTATCGACTTATCGCTTTTTAATAATGTTAAAATACAATTATACGTCATAAAAGGCTATCAAATAATTAACTGTTAATTCAAGAAAGTTAGTTAATGATCTACGTACACTATTATGTATCCACTCAAAAACCTATTATACTCATTGTAATCTTACATTCACTATTCACGACGTAAAGGTATAAGAAAGATGTTATCTTGTGCATTTAAAAAAATAATATTTATATACATTATCGCGTACGACGATGAAATGTTAAACAATAATATTTCCCACGTTATTTTTGATTTGCGTCTAAGTTAGCATTAATACTAATTAAATTTTACGATAAAAATGAACCTATATTTATATTATGTATTTGATAGCTGTAGAGATTAGAAAATATTTTAATGATATGTAAAAGGTTTATCAGCTATAACTAAATCTATCATTATGAATGCAAAAAACATCGTTTTATATTTAAATCTCGTAGACATCCGTATGTTTATTTCGAGACGTAAAAAAATCACAACGTAATAGGCAGGTGCAGCTATTTACTATCAGAACAACTTCTGGCGATGATTAAACAGCTGACAAACAAATTATGGCTTTTTTATGTCCACCTGCACTACGAATAGGTAACACATTTGTGGTTTAAAAGTACTTTCATAGCAGAGGCGTGCGGTTAACAAAACTAAAAATTTAGTTTTTATTCAAAATATTTAATACAATAATTAATAATAATTTTTATTAATAATAATTAATTTCGAGTTAGTGTGTGTATTTTTAATACACACAATTTAAATGTCTAATAAAAAAAAATTGAGCATTATTAAGAAAATATTATCTCATGAAATAATAACAATTATTCAAGTATCATATAAAAAATCAAAATAGTTAACTCTTTTGCAATCTAAAACCTATTAATATATGATCACTAGATCCTATTTATCAAACAATTATATTTTTACGTACAGCCAACTGCACGCCACTGATTCTAATATACATTTATATATTTTGTAATATGAACCATTATAAGTATAAATGTAAATATTATAAGCGTATTATTTCTCAAAAAAAATACTATTATTATCATAGTTGAACCTGTCAGCAGGACTGAAATTGAAAAAAATAATTCGTTTTAATATTAAAACCAATTTAATTTCAATGCATGTCAGCAATGCGTATTTTATTTAAGAATCTTGTTATTTTGCTAACCCGTTGCTGAAGGCAGAGCAGAACCAGAAGTTATCACTACATGGGCAAAAACAATATTGCTCTTAATAACCGAAACCAACATTCGTGTCAATCAATGCAGATATGGTGCATTTGACTTCTACTACACGACTTGTTCCACTGTGTTTTGCCAATTATATATTTTTTTAAATACATTACGTACACTTTTCAGAATATTCGCCCCCGAAATCCGCAAAATTGATGCAAGTATATTTTCCATGCAAGGATGTTTCATATTGTGAAAGCATGTTTCCTAAAACAGAACTAATTTTTTTGTTTACATAAAGGCTTAATGACTTGTCGTTTTTATTAACCAATTTGGTGCAACTGTTTTTTTTCAATTTTAATATATCATTATATATATACTAAGGGACATTCACAGAGCTTCATTTTAAAGATTACCAGAAACGGGAGGGGTAAAATGCATATGTCAAATTTGTTAATAAATTATATTATATTAAATATTAACATTTAATAATTTTCAATGAGATAGAGTTATCTCTTTGTGAATCAGTGGAACCATCTTTCCGCTGAGCGACCCAAAAATTCGACAATCGGACAAAAAATTGGCGCCCGTCCATATTAGATAATGACAAGTTTAAAAAGCCGCAACCATTAGCAAAATATCTGTAATAATTGGAGAGTCACAAACGGTCTCGACTCTAAATGATTTTCTAGGAAGAGGCTTTGTCTTCTAGACATTTACCTGAATGAATCGTGTTCAAAGGTATCCACCCACCCACCTATCCACTTAGCTCCAATATAACAACCTATTTAGCGATGTTTAAAGTAGGACTAAAAATGATATTTTAAAAGAAAAAAATATATAATATTTTGTTACGTATTTTATGTACAGTCTACACACAGTGTTACTTGTGTTGAGCCAATTTTTTTAATGATACAATAAAACAAGGTCTACAAATTCTCGTAATATGTATTACATTATTATTGTCAGGTAATAACATATTATGTAAAATCTTAAATTTCAAATAGGCTAATAAACGAAGATATTTTTTTTATCTTGAAAAACATGTTGATCATTTCTAATGCCTTTCTTTGGTACACACTTGTATATATAAATATAAATAAACTAAATAAATAATACTAAATACTAAAATAAATAAACAATAAATCTCAAAAATAACTTAAAAATAATGATAACTTTACGCGCATAAAAAATATGTATTTTTAAGTTGCTTCAGAGATAATTAAGGGGTGCAATTTTTCATTTTTGTGAGTACTGGATGTTATTACTGTGTGTTCCTACAATTTATGTTCTGCTCGTCAGCGCTGATGATAATGGCAGAGTTCCAGAAGTATTTCTTGATTATTATCTGATTATTGATAAATGTTAAAATTTAATTTAATTAAAATATTTCACGTATATGAGACAAGCACATCCGGCGCAATCAGTTTTTATCGTTTGAATCAGTTAACTGCCCAATATAAGCAGTTCTTATTAACCAAAACCAATGACACTAAACTTGAGATATACCTATTACTACTCAAATATGTTAATGGAGCAGTTCTCGCCGTGTTTAGTTCATAATTAAAAACCAAAGAGACTTAGAAGCAAATTTATTAACATATAAGCACCTAGATAACCCATTATAAGCACGTTTAAATGGCTCTTTAAGGTGAATGCAGGTTTTTATCCATCGAGTCTCTATAGAAGATAATCAGACTAGGAAGCTTTTTTTTTAGTTTGGAATTTCCTATTTTTGTTGACCCATCTGGTCTTCTTGAATAAATTAAAACAGCCGTTTTGAAAACAACAACCGGAGCTAATGACGTGAATCCACGGACAACTTTTTGTCGACAAGATGGAGCGGATCGCTTCAGGATACGAGCCTTAAATTTATAGTGATATTTTACTAACGTGGTACACCAATTAAAAGTTCACACATACAAATACATAATTATATTAGAGATTAAAAATTATATCAGTTTAAATAGCTTGGACGAAATATTAGCATATATCTAATGCTTAAGTTGAACAGTGTATATTGATCTGCTGAGTCATTACAGGTATGCTATCATGTTCTTGTGACATCGTTGGTTTTAGTTTCGAAAATTATAATTATTTTTCTTTGTTTTTTTTTGTTTCCTTAACTTCCCTTCAGATTTATGTCCTCTCGCGTTAGAGGCATTGGAGTTGCATCTGTCTCCCCGCGACACAATCTCCGTGAGCTATGGACCCGCCAGAGATGGCATTTGGAGACAAGAGGACCCCAGAAGGTCCCGCGGTACTATCGCAGCTGAGGCCTCGGCGGGTCGCGGACACTCCCGCGGTGCCATTTGGCTGACATTCGCGGCTCGAGAGCGAACTTTCACCGCGGAAATGTTTGTTCAGGTGTCTCCGCGGCGATCTCCTACTCTCTTGTGGCGAAATCTTGCACTTTATGCAACATGGAAACGCAAACAGCAAACGAGCAAATGAGCAAACATACGTCACATATTTCAAAATTACGGTTGGATGTTTCTTATATTTCAATAAAATTGTCCGGTCAATATTTTTTTTTCATTACTGCGCTAATTGACATGCGAGGAAATATCCAGGTAAATCAATAGATCTGTAAGTAACTACAAGCTACTACTTATCATAATACTGTATTTTTGTCTGTGTTCAAATATGTAAAATCAATACGGTAAAAATGTACTTTTGTTTTGTCGCCAGTCGGAACGCGCATTTTGAGTTATTTATGCAACCTTCGTTCCTGAAAGTAAGGAATAAATAGGGACATTTAAAAAAAATTAAAGCTTAGAATTATTAAAAATTATTGATGTTGTATGTTTTGAGATTAAGTTTTGTGAATAACGGTTTAAAACATTCCAGGTGAAGGTTGTAATATTTACCAATGAGAATTAGTTATTTTTTCGGTTAATTTATTCTCAAAAACCGTGGCATAAAAAGTTACTTGAATGATCGAAATGGGAATAGAAATATGAATATTTTCAAAATGACAGTAAATGATTCATCCCCAAAAATGCGCTTTATCTTTCAATCGGAATGTCCATTGACGTGTCATTCTGTGTGTGTGGTCAAGCAGCCTTGCGATAAAGACTAAGACAACCAGAATTTACCACTGCAATCAACTTAACGACAGCATTTGTCAGAATCCTCTTTCCGAGAAATGAAACCATTTCCATAAAACAGATTATGACTCACAATATAAGAAAACCTGCATCCAATTAAGGCCTTTTAGCATAAGAAACCACTTATCTCCAAGCACGCATAAAGGAATTAGTGAACTTAAATCGCCGTTTATTTTTTCAAATTCAATTTATCAGTTACGATTTGATATTTTAATAAAAATATTATGATCATATTCACGATACGTGAATGTTCAATACAAACCGAGGGTCATTAAATAAATAGAGGTGGAAATAATTATTTTAATAGGTAGAATGATTTTATGGTATAAAAAAGCAGTAATAGGAATTAATTTGCATTGGTTGCTATTTATTGAGTCGGCGCCATAAAAAGCGCTTTCCACAAGCCGCTAGCGCCACGCGTTCTGAATAAGCAGACCAGATTGCACAAAAGAACTAAATTAGTACCTGAATACAGGACTGAAAATGCTTGTATTTTGTTTCTAATTGTAATTACTCCATGTTGATTAATCGTTCATATTAAATAGAAAAAACTGTTAGGAATGGAATTCTTGGTTGTGCTGAGAATTTTCAATATTTATACGGATGTACAAAAGTAATGCAAAAATAGAGAGTTAATAATAACAAAAAACATCTCATCATATTTTGTATGATGAGATGTTTTTTTGTAGTTTAGTTTATTTTGCTTTAACTAATATAGGGTACTTATAAAAAAAATCAATAGTATTCTTATAAGTCAAATAAATAAAAAATACTTAACATATCAATTATAATAAGTCTCACATATCTAATAATATAATATTTATATAAATAATATTTTTTGTTTATTCTAACTTACTAATTACCTCACTTTTTCAGTGAATATTTTATTAAAAATCATTAGAATTGTATAAATGCTTAGGTTGGCGCATTTCATGTCCACTTTTGATATTTCAACGCACCACCCACGATAATATATCTAAAATGCTTTAAACATTTATTGTAGTTACGGTTTAAGTATCGCCTGAAAAAAATGAACCGTAAATGATAACCTATAATAATGAATGGTAGACCCTGCGACTACAATAATTCCTAGTTCCCATTGGAATGCGATAAGCCTAAAACAAAATCCGCCCCAGGGTCGGCGGAGGAATTCTCGGGCAGGTGTAGCCAAGCGGGGGTTCCCACACTGCGGGCCCATTATATCAATCACGCTAGCGCCTCCCGACAAACTATTAGCCACTCGTACCGTCAGATATTTAAATTATGCTGATAATTGTACTCGAGACGCTTAACGCATGCACCGCCTTGTCTTCGAGCGGACCTTCTGCGAGAAAATGCTAAATACACGCGATTCAAATAGCGACACAGGATGCCATGTTAAAATATGCATAGGCTTTGCAAAAATTCCAATTGAATACCGGTAAAATAACACTATTTTCTACATCATATTTAGCTAATTTTATGCACTTGCATTATTTATGAAGACACTCGTTTATAAATCCGTAAATGGGCATTTAATTAACTCTTACCGTAAAGAAAATAGGTCACATTAAAGACTATATTTGAATCTACTTCTTCATTACTTCAAACTTTTATGTACTTGTGTTAGAAATATTATTTCTACAGAGCTATATATATATATATATATATATATATATATATATATATATATATATATATATATATGTAATCACCTTGAATTTTTTATGTAATCGATTCACGGACGAATCTTTGAGACAAACTACAAAAAAATTGGAGAAGATTTTGTAGAATTTGAACCCATACATGTTATCGCAACCCGATGCCGTAGTCCCTTCGACTTCGTGACTCTCGAACTGATCGAGAATTTATATATATATATATATGTATGCAAATATGAAACTGACGTGCCTGGTTGCTAATAAAATATTTATATTTTAAATCCTTCTGGATCTCGATAAAAATTATCAAAAAAATCTGGACTTAAAATAAATAACTAGTATTCATTCGATGCTACAGATTATTTATTGCTAAAAGTGTGGGTGCACGAATAAGCACATTAGTTATTATTTTAATTTTTATATATATTCCTGTATTAAATGCTGATCGCTCCCACCGACGTATAATTTCGAAACGGAAACGGTGTATAATTAATGGAGATTGTCATATAATTCGTTTCACAGCTCGACTTGCGGCCACTGGGCGGGTCTGGCCGCGCCACACTCCCTCGAAGCAAATGACAAAATTAAATCTTTCATCGTAAACAACCTCCAAGCGGGTATTTAGTTATTATTTATTGCAATACTATCAATGATTATGTCTAAATAAATTAACAATAAACAATCGATTAATTCTACGACACTTTAAATAGACTTCCGTGCTTCAATTCAATTGCATAATTCAGCAAAAATTACGAATGATAATAACATTGTTTTCTAATTAGACTTGAGAGTGAATTCTTCAACTATATCATTATTCGGAATATAATTATTCAAACAATGTTTTGTATTTATTTTCATTTAAAATATCTACAAACGAAAAGAAAAAACTTCAATATATTTGTAGCATTGCTAGTTTGGCTTAAATTTTAATTTAAAAACAACAAATCACTTATCATATTCTTGCAGTGTCTAAAACTCACGATATAGGTTAGGAAAAATAGAAATTGCAGTTAAAAGTTATCTCAGTCTTAAGATTATGATACTTTTTGATGCCATAAATTCTAAATATTTTGATGATTTAAACACTTAAAAATATACTTAACCGAATTACGTCGAATACAAATGTAATATTATAAATCTTTTTTTCGGTTACACCTATGAATAATGTTGCTTATAGCACAAACACATGTTCAAATGTTCACCTATTCATCAATTTACGATGCAATCCTTTTATATATTTTTTCAAACTATCAATCTTATAATATACTATAACAGAGTTCATTACTCATATTCTCAAGATTTTCTCACAGTCTCAAAATGTCATATTATAAAATTAATAGGACAAAATACGTATTAATTTCCCTTTACCTTGATTGATTTAAAAAATAATATATAAATCGTAGCTTGTTCGTAGTATGTCTTAAGCTATTATTTGTATTGGTAGAATGAAAAAGGTAAGTAATGATCGCTATTCAAACTAGGCCAATCTATTTTTGAAGAAAACTTTTTTGTTGAACTATTTTTTTTATGTAAACTATCCATTTGTAAGATTTTAATAAAACAATAGAAATTAAATAGTTACTTAATTGCTGTCGAGCATAAATATACTCACATATACTATAAAATCAACAACAGGTTGATTTTATAGCACATGTGAGTTTTCTAAATGAACTTTCTGTGATTTTATTTACTTGTCAAATATTTTTCACGAGAAAAGATAACGTATATTTTAATTTAAACATGATTTCTGTCTCACGTTCATGCTAAATTTTAATTTGAATTGGTTAATTTTTAAAAATCTTCACTCAATACAAATTAGTATTTGAAAAAATATTTCTGTGTGAAATTGGATAAAATAGTTTTCTCAGTACTAATAACTAATTAAAATCGGAAGATTGAGGTTTTTAACGGATACAAATTGTCAATAAACATTAATCGAATGCCTAAATATAATATCATAAACGGCCAGTGAATAATGGCACCATACTGTGATAATGGCAGGTCATTTGTGAAAATAAATCTTTTTCAATTAATAAGCCTCGATAGCATCTCCTTCAATGTTTGATATTATCAAAACAGACATATTGCTTGTCAAATTGTATACTTTTATTATGTTGATTTTGGAAAGGAATATATTATTGTATGCTTATTTTTTACTCAATATCTACTAGCTATTTAAGCAATCGATAATTTATAATTTCAGTAAACAGAGGCAGATCTTACTTAGTAGATAGTGTGTTTTCTGTAACAAAATAGAAAATTGTTAAAACATACATTTTAAATAAAAGCTCATTAAACTTAATAAGTTTATCAATTTATTAATTAAAATGTTTTATTTACCAATTTATAAATAATATTACAAAGTAAGATAGACTTTTTTTCTTGGAAAATCCAAACGAATATTGCACAAAAAAGTGTTTGTTTAACCTTTGTATGGAATAATAAATTCATCTTAGAGTTACGTCATAAAAATATTACAAGTGAATTGGTTTTTATTTTAATTATCACAGAAAATAAGCAGCAGGGTTTTGGTTCATATGATCAAGTTTGTTGTTTGTTATCAGAGTTGATCAACTAGCAAGCATAGGCTAAGAGGACGCGGTTGACCACCATTGTTCGAGGCTTTGCAAAAAAATTCAACTTGTTTACCTACTGTCATTTCATAGGAAGATAATTTATTGATGTATTAAAAATTATCCACCATTGAATTAACTTTCCGGTCAATCCGTATAAATTTGAACTTTTTTGTTTTAAATGTTGTTTTTACAACTTGTAGACCGCGACGGAAGATAGGAACAGAAGAAATAAGCAGCTGTTTAATAGGTAGCAGTTAAATCAATATTCGCGTTGTCAGCAGCATACAGATGATTATAACAGGACTAATGTTCTAAAAGGAATTAGTGTTTTTTGTGACGTGTCGGCCGCTGCTACCCATCTCAGACAATTCCAACCAAACTTAAAAGAAATATAAATACATACATATTTATCATTTTTATAATGAACAGTTTTGTTGTTTAATTCTCTTAAATAATGTTTTAAATTCAATTTAAAAAAATTCAATTTAATCTAATAAAAATTTTAACATTGTTCAATCTTTTAGATATTATATTTAAAATATTTTTCATTGCAATTGGCTGTGACAAATCGTACGGAAATAACTTTACCATCGGCGTCATGAAAATTTTAAAACGACTTGCTTGAGTGTTTACGAGTAACAAACAAATCGAGTTTACCTTGCCTTATTTGCTTGAATTTAAAAAGTTCATGACCATACATACATTGTGCGAATCTTGCATTTGCACAGCGCGGGGAGTAAACATCGCGGAAGAAAAGAGTCGCCATTAAAGTCAAGGACCACGTCGGCCCGAGGCATTGTGCGGTGCCCGTCAGGTGTGCAGTGCCCAGTTACTGCAATTCTAGAGATAAAGACTGCACGATGTTAACTTGCTTATCAATAATGAGAATCATCATTAGTAATATCAGAAACTTACACGAAAACACTAACTCGATAAACTGCTTAAAACAAGTGTTAACTGCCGATGACCAAATTGCTGACAATTATGTTTTTTTTTTTATGGTGAAAATAATATAATAAGATCATTGTCTGTCAAGTATAATAAACTCTAAATACATATTATCACTGAAAATCTGTTTTGCTGGGCGTATTGCCTTTTTTCATGAATGTGCTGGAGTAACACAAAACAGGCGACAACTGTTACTGAAACAATTCTCTAATTCAATTTGCTTTAAATGTCAATATTGATTTTTAAATGTTAAGTGATAATTATTTCAATTTATTTTTCTTTTGTGCATTTCCATTGTTTTCCATAAACGTTGTTAGTTGATGAGACGTTGATGTTTGATGGTTGATGTATAAACGTTGATGAGACGCGAAAAAAGATGAATCTCTAGAAAAGATGAATCTACCTCGCGTTAATCTCAGAAAACATATTATATATTATAACTAAAAAAAAATACCTGTCAAATATTAATTTAATATGAATATATTTAATTATAAGTACCATAAATTTAAGCAGTTTAATATTTTTTCAGCCCAAAAATAAAAATATTCAAGTAGAAAGAATTTACGATTACGTCTCAAATACATCAATATTTATTATGTCCAACCTTGTACAGATCAAACATTCGTCTTCTCGTTTCACGAAGGTGCCATATTATTTATTCTTTATTATACGTGTATTCTTGACATAATGATGTTTACCTTGAAAATTTCCGGAATAGTTTCCGTTTATACCAATTTTAATAAAATCTTACGTTTTTTTCATTCACGTCACAACCTGACCTACACAAATACAAAGCTTCAGCTATTATAAGTATATTAAAAAATAAATATGTTTTGAATCAAATAAATCGCGACAATATGTAATTTTATTCATTTTGGCTGAAGAATTTTACGTGTGCTTATATAGTATGTATGAAAGGAGGTAACGATAAACTATCAGTTAACATGTATATTTATATCCAGAACATCATACAAAAGTTTGTGCGTGTGATAAAAAAGTGTGTGCATTTTCAGATAAAATAAGTAATTCTCTTTGCATCAACTCAATATCTAATACAAGTATATAATTTCAAGCCGCAATGGACAAAGCAAAAAAGTAGTAAAAATTAGCGGTTAGCAAGCAATGATTGTAAGGATTCTCGTGACAAACTAAGCCTGCCTGCGCCCCTGAGGATGCTATGCAAGTCTGCACACGTGCATCGTCGCTTCGGCTGCATTATCCCTTTGTCTCCAGAGAGACACTCCGCCGGGACTTGAATGCTGGCCCCCCGCTCCATACGCCGACCTCCGAATCAAAGAGTAAATAACTCTTACAGACAAACCATCCGTCTTTCATCGCGACGTTCATGTAAGATCTTCTGAACTTGAATATCAGTAATTTATAATACATCGCGAATTTTTTTATTAATTTATATTTTTTGCCATCGGTATTTGGGTATCGAAATACGAGCATTTGTTTCCATCAAACCATTTGGCACGTGATTGCCCTACATATAGAGTGATACAACTAATGCACTGCTTATGCGAGGGGCGGGCTGGCCAACCCTACTGGGGTGAAAAAAAACCAGACGGACGGCCTCCGCGGACGCCCCGGTATTTATTACTTGTTTATACAATTAAACGCGTTTTAGGAATTTGCATAATAATTCATATATGCATTTAAATTATCTACTCAAAAGTATCAAGAGTTTAAAATAATGTTTTTAATAAAATGTATTTACGCAATTTTTGTGTTTGCAATGTTTCAATTTCTTCTTAAGAAATTTTTTGGTTTTTAGTAATAGTCAACTATTAAATTTTAAAAACGATTTCACCGTATGTAACCAAGCAATTTAAATGTTAAAATTTTCTTTGTGGAAATATTTAAAAAAAAAAATGAGATCCAACAGTATGCGAGAACGTCTTTTATTTATTTTTCAGATTGACTTTCTCAGATAAACCACGAATGTCCAAAGAAAACCCGTATTTTTTTATTTTCAATGCTTTCGAACAGCCGCAATAAGCCATTATTTATCTGTATGAAATACAGAAAATATTTAAGATATTTTATCGCAGAACGACGTACATAGAGGAATTTCTCCATAAGGCGCCATTAGAACAAGTATTAACTAGTCCTATTTTGATTATCTCAAATAAACAGTATGAATATTGAAGGCTCGGCCCCCGAGGCCCATATGCCGCCCCGCGCCAGTGCGGGCCTGGCAGCGGGCGCCTCGGCAGGACATCGCAATTTTATTCGTAGTTAATTATTATTAGCTTTTTTCCATATATATATTTTATGAATTAATAATAGTTGTAAAACAAAACAACCCATGGACGACGAGCGACGAACCCGCTTGGAGCTGCCACCCACTAAAAGCCATAATGTCGTCTCGAGTAGACTAAATAATCAAAGCAATCTTTAATGGATGTAAATAACAGAAGCTTTTTGTGTTATTTTGGTATACATGCAAATATATACGGGAATAACTTTTAATGAAACGGCTATTGGCTGATTGCAATTTGATGGGTCCATTTTCGAGTTTATTGATAATTTTAGAAAATATTTTTCGAAAAAATTTAAATGTCAAAATTCTAAATGCATTACTTTTTCTACAGATAAGATTTTTTATTTCTTATAAATTTACTGTTTTCTCATTTGAAGTTAAGGCATTTGGAGATTATTATGACTGGAGGATCTAGAACCCTAAGCATTTGGGTGTCCTTTTTTTAATTGGAAATAAAAGATTACAATTAAAGGATTAGTTTAAAAATTATTAAAAAAAACTTTAACAAACTTTGGTTTTGAAAAGTCGTCTTTTTATCAAATTTTTCAACATCTTCAAGACTTTATTTGAACTTGAAAAAGAACGTTAATTAAATTATAAAAAAATATAAAAGTATAGCTTTATAATATTTATGTAAAAGAAAAGGCTTTCAACAAAGAAAAAAAAAGTGACAAAAGCTTGCAGATACTGAACTGACTCGGAAATCGAGAGCGAAGCGTTAAGGACACAAGTAGCGTTCTGAAAGTTTGATATTTGTTTTAATAAAATATTTTATTTCAATGCCATGCCATTTTATCGAGCTCAATAATAAAACTGTTTGCCCCAAACAATGGCACACAATGCGCGCGCAGGTCGGCAAACAAATGTCGATCGGGGAGCTCTCCCTGCGCGGGAGTCCCCGGGGCCGCCAAATGTCACGCGCCGCCCTCCATCCTCCCCGCCGCACAGCCGCACTGGCCGCGCACCGCACTCCCGCTAATGGCCCGGCCAGCTGACAGAGGGCTGATGAAGCTGTTGCCAGAACTTGTAAAGGAAGTGTCGGTGAGGGGCCGCGAGTGGACCTAGCACTTCGCGTCCTTTGAAGGGTTTTCAAACGCTCCGCAGTAATTGGTCATTTACATCAGATTCTTACATTTTTATTTATGCCTTATAAACTGAATGAAGATAATTTTAAAAAAATACACAAGTATAGCCCTCTGAAAATCACGGATCAGACCACATCGTTTCAAGTAAAAAAAAATATTTTATAATTATAAATGTTTCCTATAAGATTACTTCATATATGCTTTATATATATATTATCTAAAACCGTTAGTTAAGTGTGAAGCAATCGTTTTTTTAATATAATATTAACGATCAAAGTTAGAACCTAGTACAGCAAACTAATCATTAAAGTGTTCATACCTATGAACAAATAAATTGTATTCAAGCGAATCAAATTCTCTACAATAGCAATAAATTCCATGATATCATTACAGCAGCAAATATTCTAGTATTTCATAACTCCAAACTCGGCTATTACTTATGTTATCTCCTTATATTGTTACACGCCTGATACATCGCCAGATACAAGGAGAATAACGACAGTTGCTTATTTATTATACACAAACTTGAATCGATAAATATGCAGAGTTGGCATATTAATACATATCATTGGAGTGTTTGGACTGGCGGGGTAACAGATGTGTGTTTAGTGGGATTCGGTACATCGCGGGCATCGCCGTATCATTGGGGGGACAGGAGAAGCCTTTTGGTCACAATACTGCAGCCTGCTCGGGCGCTGTACGGTTTCCTGATGACAGATGACGGTTTTAAGGGCATAATGGAACACCATTACAAATTACATAATAGAACACCATGTGTCAAGTGCGCGATAGGAACACGCTTTCAATCTCATTCTGGGACATTTTTATGAAATTTGTCTCATGATCGCGTTTTGAATAAGTAAAAAGTTTTACTCTACATTAACAAACTGTTATTAAATTTCAGACAGTTCAAAATAGTGTAAATCAAAACTCTGTCCATAGGTCATTCGACAAAGACTGTTAAATATATAATTAAAGTTAAGATTTGTAGAAAATAATTACATATTTTTAATAAGCACACAGTATATTTTGACAGATTTTTTCCCCTTTTATCACTTTGGATTGGCAAAAGACCTCTATTCTGTCATTCCAAATCTAGATATCTCTGTTAAATACACATTTTAGTAAATTACACCGTTCTGATATATTGTAAAATAAATATGATCATAAAACAACGAAATATTCTTATATTTAACAAACAACAAATTCATCTCGGCATTCGAAACCATTTCAGCCTCGTTCAGAATTTGCAAAAAATATGATTTAGACATGTTACAGTCATTGTGTTAGTGCCCCATCTTGTTATTGTATCCCGGGGATTAACAAAAAGTGCCGCTCCTCACTGGCCCATACAATGAGCCCCATTGTGGAGCAGTCCTCCACTCGTGTGGGGTGAATGCAGGAACCACGGCCACTTGTCAACGATTAGGACCAGTTAGTAAATACCTATTATTTACTGCACCGTATGGGATCTACAATACATAGCATGACCCACAAGGAGTACTTACCTTAATTCAAACACAATACACGATGTAGTAGACATAATACTCAACCATTTCAATACGTAAAATTCAAATCGGCGATCTCGGTAATTCACAACAGACTAGTTTGATTTGTCGGCAAAACACGAATAGCCAAATGACTAGAAGACTACGATCTTTAATGTTTGTGAGCCCTTTTGCCTTTCGATGACTTTCTTAGATTTCAGTTATAACACCGGCTTGAGGGTGAAAAACGCTTTCGACCTAAAACCATCGTAATCTCCCAGGCATTTGGTTATTCATATTTTCTGATCTCGGTTATGTTCACCGCTTGACAAAAACATTTAACTTATTATCTGAAACGCTTGTGGAAATATGAGAATAAATATAATAAAATGTGACTTAAACGTTAAATTGAGTTTTAAAAAGTTGGTTCCGAAATTTCGTGAAAAATATTATATTCCTTTTTACACATTTCCGATCTGATAAATAACAGTTTGATAAATATTGAACAACTGAAATATTTTTAATATATAATCATTTAATACCTCGACATAATAAAAAAACTTCTTTAAAATTTACTATATAATTTAGTTATGAATTAGTAGGAATTACTACATTGTATAATTTGTTATTGAGATCGTGATATATCGATGACTGAGCGTAGTAAATCTAAAATATATGTATAGAGAATATTGGCTGCACGTGTTTATTTATGAAACCGTACGTGTTATGAGGCAAAGCTGTGAAATGAGATCTGGGCTACGTTGAAGAAATATAATGTATATTTTTTCTTAGATATTGTATCTACAAACGTATGGAGTAATATGGGCTGCGGTTCGTTTCATCTTAAATCTAAAGAGCTTAAAAAATATTACCAAGATATACATAAATACTGAGAAAATATTACGTTCGTTGAAGTGAAACTGAATGTGCTATAGTCTATTTATTTTATTATGCGGCAACACTACTTCTTATACTTTTAATTTATAAATTATTAGATAAATCTTTTCATTTTTAACGTGCTGTCAAACAAAATATACTTAGCTATAAATTTTTCACATTATGTCCGAATCCGGATCTTTTATTTCATGAATAACTTTTTATAAAAATATTTCGTCATATAAAAAAAATGTCTGTGATCAAAATGCAATACACCTTACAATTTAAATGAATAAATATTTGTTTTTATTATGCAAACGAAAAGACAGTTTTGTTTTCTGCCGCCTTTAATAAGTATATTTACCAAAATATTTTACTAAACGCTAATAAAGAGAACTAACTTAAAGGGACTTTAACTTGAATATTTATCGTTGTTGATTATAAACTTAGCTTTACTTTCTTAGATAAGCAATCAAACGTAATGCATTATATTTTCTACATAACTTACTTCAAATAATAACCGCACAATTTCAAAATTAATCTCGAAATGACTTCCTCTCCGATCTCTCCGTGTAGATGAGTACGAGTCGATATGATTGGCTAATTAATAGATGAGACCACCGCAGCCACAAAGGCCAGGTGTTCTGATGAAGAACTGTACGGGGAGAACAGAGACGGACCCAGAAAGGCCCGAATAATAAATGACTAGTGTAATAAAATCAAAATATTTAATTATTATTATCTATTCACGCAGAATGAAAATATTATATTATCAAGTTTCACAAATTGATTTTACATGCATATATTTTAAAATCATTTGGTTCTGGTTTCTTTGTGGATGGAGCAGTTACGTAATAATTATTCATGATCTTCGTTCTTGCACCAAAACCCCAGGTGGGATTTGACCTTCTCCAAGAATATTCGCCAGAATTTATTAATGCGTACATATAATTAGTTCCGAGTTTTTTTTAAGTTCCCAGTTTCGGCTCTGATGCGGCAGCCCGGGGCTCTCGTCTCGGGGAGTCGCCCACGCTTGCCTCCGCTCCGTGTCTCTTGTCTCTGCTCCTCCAGCAAGGCCCGGCTGACTTATGGCTCGTACTCCATACAAGGTCTCAGGTCAATTGATATCTTAGCTTGTTTATTGTTTTGTTAGACCTACAAAAAACGACTCCAACACAAAACCTGATGTATTGCATGTACAAGAAAATAGCACCTGCTGAATAGGTCCATCGTAAAAAATGATTAAGTGTTCTTTTTTCGTGAGCTTCGAATAAAATATAACTTAATAACACCAAAAGATAAATCTGATTGCTCATCTTTATAAAGTGTTTTGATAAAATAACGATCGCTTAAATTACACCGCGCTTAAGACAGTATTTCAGATTTGCACGATCAAGATTTGTTGCTTTTGAAGGAAACAGAAAAATAATTCATCAGCTCCCAACTGCTATCAGAGTTGACCTGTACAAAATAAATACGAAAATACTTGATACCTTAGTCAGCAGATTTAAAATACTGACAGATTTATAAAAAAAAGCATATTTTTATCATAAATTTATACGGGAATTTTATTCGATGATTTGGATTCTTAGGTGTTCAAATGTTTAAAGTCTTTTATCCTCCGATGTTTCGATCCTCACGGTGGGACCATCTTCAGCCACTCAATAATCAAAATCATCAAATAATGGACGAAACGATTTTTATGCTCACATGTGTCTCGATTTTAATAGATATGACCCTCTGACGCAGCATTTTACTTGGAATAATCAAATCCTTTTAATGACTTTGGTTCCAATGATAGTTTCTTTACATGCGATGTAAATATGGATTCTTGTGAAATATTTCACTTTTTTTTCTTTTTGATGCTTTCTAAGACCATTAGCATCTTCAAATTGCTAGGTGTGCCTTTTACAATGAGTCCGAAAAAATTAAGCAGTCATTATTAGTACAACGGAGATAGTCGTTCTATAATCTGGAACTCTTAAATGGTGTGCACACACGAAATGGAATATCCTAGAAAAAGATCACCAACAGAAGAAAATAGATCTAATTTAATATTTCCATAGTGATTAATTGACAAAACTGCCGATGCGTTATAAATACAAATACGTATTTTTTTAAAAACTCGTCCCATTACATTTTAAAATTAGTAAAAATATTTTTGCATATATATACTTGCCTGCCTCGTAAACGATAAATAATTTATTTAAAACAGATGACTATTCTAATCTATTTTTAACGAGTCGAATCTCGATTAGTTAATTGGCAATCCCTTAATTAATCAAGTAAATTCACGTGTCCATATGAAGGCATTCCTTATTTGGCGGAACATTTGGTATTTTAATCAAGTATAGCAGCACCGAGCATCGTGGGCAGCGCAGCTGGCGGAGGAGTAATTGAGGAAAATAAAATGCCCGGCAGTGCGTGATCGCGTATCACATGCGCCAGCTTTTTTACGCTGTGTAACGAGGCGACGGTTACAAAAATGATCACAACCAAATAGATCAATATAAAAAAAACACAATTTTTATCTCAATAGTCAATATTTTTAGATCGATCTTACGTTGTAACAATTAGTAAAAACACTACCGATAGTTTTAACTTTCACAGCTCTTGTCTAACACAACCTTGAGGCGTGGATAAATATATAATTTTTAATTCGCTAGATTGTGGTGGGTGAGAGCATTCATGAAAATCATGAAAATTGTGACCAAATGTTGGAGCTTCTTTATTTTTTGATTATACATTTTCAATTGATTTTATCTGATATTGACATTAAATAATATTTTTGATTAAATATATATAAGAATTTAGATCACAGTCACTCATCCCTGTTCAACCCTTATTTTGATATTTAATTAAATAAATAATTTAATATGCAATGTGCAGTGTAATTTTGGCATTTTTTGAAACTTGCACTCATTTTATATTCTAATTAACCATTTGACCATACATTAACCTTTGACAATATTTATCTTCACCATCAGATAAGCTCGAGTCTACATTTATACCGTTATGTAACCATCTGTCAGTAAATGACAGATGTGAAACACAAATTACTAATACAGATTTCATAAACAGACTTATCATTGCGTATAAGATTATAAAGCTTGCATAAAAATAAAAATTTATATTACTTTTGTTGTCGTTTTAATTTACATTTCTTACATCATACACACACACACCAAGTCGTAAGGAATCAAAATACAAGGTATATAAAAACGATGTTTCACGATTTTATTTACTCTTCATTTTACTGCATCTACTATGACTGAGTACAAACAGCAGGTCACCGTGTTTCAGATTTGGATACAGATCGTGGTCCAGCGGTTGGCCGATGGGCGAATGATGATGACAAGCGCGTGGGATGATATTTCGTACGCAGCTGCGCCAGCCGCAAGGTAATCTGGCCGAGTTTGACTTTTATTGAGTTTTATGGTAAATCCCAGGATCGGACGCCATCTAATGTCTGCACCGAGGCATCGCCATAACAGAGAATCCAGTTTGTTTGAAATGGGTATTAGTGGTTGAATAACCTTTTTAAGACTTCGGTTATCAACAGTTTAATCAAATTAAAAATAAAATTTATTGAAGCAATCGAGCCATTGAATTAAATCATTTTAAGTATCAACTAAATTATTATTGATCTTCCAGTTTCACATAGCTTTGGTGTTTATAATGTTTCTTAATGGTACAAAAGTGGACTGTTGTAAACTGAGAAGCGACGATTTTCAATTGGGACAACTTTTACTTAAATATTACACCCGCCCCAAATAAAAAAATACTTCGTCAATAAAAACTTTAAAAGTCGTTAGACCTATGAAATTATTATTAGGTTACTAGATCTCATAACACTACTTAATAATTAAAAGATTGACATTAGCTTTGTAAATGCAACTTAATTTTAACTGTAGTAAATCAAATGTAAAACAATAGCTCTTTAAATAAAAAAAGTAGCTTAAGGTAATGATATATCGCATAAAAACTCCATAACGGATATTAAACTATAAATACAAATAGAATATTAAAAAAAATATTATTTATATCACCCTCGTAAAAATCAGCTTTCCCTCTGAAATTTTAAAAATTGACCTAACAATATACATAATTTTAAAAGGTTTATCCATGTTTTTTTACATATAACAACCACAAATAAAAACCATTTATCGTTTATATAAGCTATCTGATGAAATCAATACTTGTATAGATCTATGCACGCTGCTTCCTAGTTTAATCCTCCCACTCTCGCAGCTGCCGTGATGGATGGATGGCTGAGAGATACAGAGGTCACACAGAGGTCACGCGGGCCCCTGGAGCCCTGACCCCTGCAGGTGCTGCGCCCCCCACGCAGGGGACCTTAATTGATTCCAAAGAGACCACTACCTTTGATTACTAAATTGGTTATAAAATACATCATGTCGTCTTCCTACACCGCATGCAAGCATCGCGTTTCATAATCGTTAAGTTCCGTGAGATTTATTGCACGAAGGATTTTAATGCAACTTTATAAGCGAAAAACAAAGTATTAACCCTTAAAGTACTTGCCGGATTTTTAAGTTGATGTGGCTATAGAAATTTGATGACGCAACTTAAAAAAAACAATTATTTGTTATTACAAATAACAAGTATTTTCCTCATCAAATGTGACGGTCAGTAACATGATGTCATGTAATCCATGAATACGAGATATATATTGACTAATGACCGATAAGCATACTCAGAATAGAAAGAACTGGCTGAGCCAAACACTTACTATAATATTTACATTAT
Organism: Atopsyche davidsoni; assembly: GCA_022113835.1. Classification (NCBI taxonomy): domain Eukaryota; kingdom Metazoa; phylum Arthropoda; class Insecta; order Trichoptera; family Hydrobiosidae; genus Atopsyche; species Atopsyche davidsoni. The sequence goes on from JAILWY010000023.1 coordinate 13,036,952, forward strand.
CACTTAAAATAATTTTTATTTATTATGTTAATGGTGATTAGTCGCTGAAAAACTATTTTATTCAGGTTATCAAAAAAAACATAGCAAAAATTGATAAATATAAATATATTGTCGATATGTTAAATTAATAATACATTTATATAATGTGAAATAAAATGTATACGCCCGCCAGATCCAACCAAGGTGATGAGATCCATGATTTATGTATTCGGCCGAGGCGCCGAGGCCAACAGTTGATATCAAAATCTTGTTAACAAAATAAGTCATTTCGGAGGAGATAAATAAACAACTCGAGTTGTAAATGTATGCTAATTCAAGTGCTACCATTACACGCGGTTAAACAAGTCTGATATATTCGCTCACCTGAAAAAATATATACGCTTCAGACTCGCCAACCTGGAGCAGAACAACTGCGTGCTAGGGATCTCCGAGTTTCTTCGGTCCATATTAATGTTATTGATAGTTTCATAGATGGCTATTATTTTGACTGAATACCAAGCAATAAGGGCGAGATGAAAAAACTTCCCACCCTCTTTTTACAGGTGAAAAATCAGAATCGGAGATCAAAACTCTTGTCTCTGTAAACAGATATAATACATGCCATTGTATAGATATTTCAGTCATGTTTGTTGACTATTTATTTTTACTACAAATGCTTTGTCATTTTTCGGCGTCAAAGGGAGATCACGTTGAATCGCAAAAGGCATTTATGCCCCTGTCGGTCGTCGGGCCACACGGAAGTCCCGTCCGAGCTCGCGACCCGCGCATACTCCGGCATGCAAATTAACAGCCAATAACTCGCGGAACCAAACCAGAGGTAAAAAGTAGCTGCAAGTAATCCGGTAGCTTTCTCTCCGTGGTTAACCGCATGGCCCGCCGTTTGATTGAACTCATTACCCCGCCCCCGCCCCAGCCTCCGCACCAGCCCGAGCTGCCACCGTGGAGATCTACTTTTTAAGAGAAGAGCGCAGCTCAGTGAAGGACTCTAGATCCCTGCACCTCCAGTTCAATTAAACAATCTTAGACTGATTTTTTATTGTCATCACTGATACTGGGTGCATCGTAACAGTGTGCGCAGTTGACCTGACTTTTTTTATTTTTTATATCGAGCGTTATAAATATAACATTTTGCCCTAGGTGCTAAGGTGTAGTGAAAATAAAGATAATGTTCATTACCAGTTGTGCAATGTAGATGTTAGATTGTTGCTAATGCAAAAAAATAGATATGTATAGTATAATATATGCTATCGTCATTGCATGTTTAAGCGCACGCCGTGTATTAAAGACTCTATAAGGTGAGCGACAACAATTTAAGTAATACTATAGATCTAATGATAAAGTCACCGGTTTAAAACTCTACAGAAATTTTAAATAAATAAAAGAAAAAAAATGGCTAAAGTTTATTAAAAAACTAGGCATAGAAGGTGACTCCCCGTAAATTTTTAAGCGGCCGGTTTTGTAAAATCAGATAATAATTTAAATGTTTTGTTTGCTTTCATTTGTCATTGTCATAAAGATGACCCTTGGACCTCATCATTTTCGTATTTGGATTTGTAGCCCACATCACATGTTAGCACTGACGAGGAGCATTGATTATCGCTAAACTGTAAATAATTCCACGCACAGTAATGTTTTTAAGTACAACGATATATAAAAGATCGTATACCTTTTGAGCATCCAGCAACCGAAAAAATACATTCGCCTAAACTCGAAAACAGTATTATTTAATAATTTGTACATATGCATGCAACACCATTACAAATTAAAATCGATCTAACATTTAAACACAATAACATCTAGGATGAGAAACAGACCAATAATCTTACGCAATTTGCGCACTAAAAGTTATACTTTAAAAAAATGGTTATTGTATAATAATTTTCTGATGGATTTATTAAATTGTAGTTCTGCACATTCCACGTAGACTTCAGGTTTGATTCTCTGAGTTTTAAAGTCGAAGATTTAAAGTTACGACCGCATCACTGATTCTGCCCGCGTCGGCCAACAGTGGATGCGGCTCTGTGGAGAATTTCATGTCGTGCGTAATCTTTTTACAGCAGTTAGTCCTTCCGGTGTGGCCCGTCCATTAAAACGTTGGACACGACTCGGAATACCGCGGCCATGTTGCAAATCATCTAATTTGATATAATTGATCTTCCATTTACACTCGTAAGCTGTCTGAAGGCCCATCGAAAAGAAATCAGAAACCTTTACAACTATTTCTTACGTACATTATAATCTTGATGGATTGCATCCTGCGTCATAAGGGATAAGATTTTTGTGAGCTAGAAATCATTTATATTAAATTTCTTTTTTATTACAGACATTGTTATATTCCTATTAAACGTTATAAAATATAATATATTTGTTATTCTTAAATTATATAAATTATTTTTTACCTATCCAGATTATCTGGATAAAACAATTTTTTATTTTTATTTTATATTGTGCGTTTTAATCCACTGACTTAGTTATAAATAACAAGCTAGTCGCACCGTTGCTACCTGATTTGCAATGCGAATGACCAACGCTCCACAAACAGGCACACAATTCCCATTCTTTCGCCGATATATTTATGCAATCTGCTTTAAAATGTGTTTCGTGAATAGAGCCTAAACGGAATAGTACATACAGAACAGTACCTAGCACAACTTTTTCGTTATCGTGTAGATATCAAGAAATGTGAATGATTTGCAGGTACTTTGATTATGCAAGCATGTATTCTAAGATATTTTTATCCATGAAGTTGTTGAAGTATATCTTACAGCGTTATGAATTTGTAGATAACATATCGGAATATTTATTGTGTCAACAGGCGCCATCTTAACACGAACACTAAAGCAAAACTAAATAAATACATGAATAACACACAAAACAAAAAGAAATCACATGCAATATATCGTAGGAGGCTGCGGACCTTTTTGAATTGTAAATTAACCGAGATTTCAAATGCGCCCGGGCTCCAGACGCCGAACCTGGCCATCGAAAATATTTGCAAAACTCTCGAAACACCACTAAACAAAACTGGATCTGTGGATGTACATATCATTATATTCAGAAATAATAATTTCCGAATTTACCTTTCTATTGACTGCAGGCGTTTAATGAGCATTTGCAGTTAAAAAGGACACATTTTCGTGATGATTGCTTGGCCAGTTTTGGTTTTAAAGACCCCTAATAAACGAAAACGGTCCAGACGGCCGACAGTTCCCATGTCTCAAAGGGTGGTCAACCCACCTGACACACGTGCGTCCACGCGAGACGGCGCTATACGAGCCATTATTACCAAAGCGAGAAGGCAATAATAATACTTACGCACAGCCAGAACAGGACAGAGTTATGTAAGGCGGGTTGGTGTAAATGGGACGGAGTTTAACGTGTACGCACGGTGGGTGGGAGAGGGATGGTATTATGGAACATCAGGTGGTCGTGAGAGAGAAAGGTAGCTGGTAGTGAGGCTAGTGTGTAGTGAGTTGTGAGAATCAAATCACGATTCACACCGTCGCGGAGCGGACCGAGCCAATCTGTGTAAATGCAGCGGCAGTCACCGTTCAGCTTACCTGTTGATAGCAAATACTGATTTTTATTTTTAAATCACGCTTATAAACAATATAAATACATGACAATACCACCATACGCTTTATCCATTTCAAAGTATACGTTAATTATCTTAAATTGTAAATGTCTTAAGTATAGTACATACAAGAAAATATAATATTTTGATTGATATACTCAAACGGTGTCATTATGTCGTGTACGTGCATTCAAATAAAAGTACTCGATGTAAATGTTCCCCATATTTTTATTAAAATTAGTTTTACTGTCATTTATTAAACAAATATCTATAAAATTTTAAATAATTTAATTAAGGTAATTTAATTTTTATTTCCATCAAAAATATTATTTATGAATATATTCATATGAAAGCAACCATATTTTTGTAAAAAATTCCATGATAATTCCAGGGTTGTTTTTCAATTGCCGCTAATTATAATGGACTTTTAAACATGGTTATAAGTCTTTTAACATTCAATTTTATTCGTGATATATTTTGAAACTTATTGTGACTTGAATATATTTTTAAAATATACGAATTGCGTTTCTATTTTAATTACTTAATTGTAAATAATGGCTTAAGTTGTATTTAAAATACAAATAAAATCTCGCCATTAAATAAAGTTGCGCGTGCCGCTGTAACCAAACCCAGCCGGCGTGGGCAGGGATGCACCTGAGTATTTCACCTCGCGACAGACTGGCGCCGACCACCTAACACCACCGCGGCGCTCAGACTGTGAGCTACAGCACCAACGCGCCTGCCAAATCTCTTGAAACCGCACAGTCTAACTCGCCTCACCTTAGAATGAGCTCGACCGTCAGAATCCGATACACCTGGGCTCATACAATCACAGTATAACCGCCGCCCGCGACAATGCGACCGCTTATAATGTGAGGCTGCCGTAATTTTGCTTACAATCTGTACGCCGAAAGAGAATCACGTAACATTCTAAACCCCGCCGGTGCTCATTGTAGTTCTATTTTGCTGTAAATGCTCAGGTGTGGCGACTTTTTAGGTTCCTTATATTATTGTTGTCTGATTTTGTAGAGGCCGCGGGCCTATGGCGTGTTTGGACACATTACCGGGGATTAGCCATAAGGCATACCAGATACATCGTGACCTTCACCATAAATCCCCAGCGGCAGTCTGCTGACCGGATGCAAATATCTTTGATTGCTCGGATCTTTGTGAGAATGGCTCCGGATCGCGGGATGGGAGCTCCATAATTCTGACCACCTGGTAGACCACGTGGAAATGTCACGAACGAGCTGCGCATGCCGTGCTCCGTATAATTAAACATTGCAATGGATCGTGGTCGATATCATTCCATCGTTTCGGCAACTAAATTCTAGAACCCAAACTATTGAAAGGAGGAATTCAATCGATAATATTTTTTATAATTCTATGCTCTTCGAAAAACTATCCGGTTGAATCATTTGGACTAAAACCGCGAATTTGATAATAATCGCGAATTTATTAATAATTTTTTTTTTTTTTAAACACTATAATGGAATAAAGATTAATTAATTAATGTAATAAACTGGTTTTGGGGCTTTGAGGGTTATATTGAATGATTGTCTGAATCCTTTTATTATATTTAAATACAGAAAAGGATTAATTATTCCTTGTTTTTTACTGCTAAAGTGAACGATTCTGCAATAAGAAGGTTCTTGTTTTAGAGGGCTTTTCTAATACCAACTTGTCCAACATGTCTAACTTTCAATATAAGTTATTACATGCTGAAATTTATTAAATCTTCCTCCAGCCGTGTCTGGTATTTTGTCATTTACTCCTCCACCTAGATATTTAGGTCTAATTTGGGATACTCAGGTGTCAATATATGCTAACCTGCTTACTAATATCCAAAAAAAAAAATCTATCTTCACTCATCTAAATACTTCTCTAATAATATTTCCATCCGCGTGGTCCAATTCCCAGACAATATCATATTTTGTATTCATATGATATCACGACCGACCTTATTGCATAATTGAGGATATTTCCATCGTCGCCATTAAATATTTCAAGTAATTATTCAACAGTCAATAATATTAAACCGTATAAATAATAACATAAATTCTTCATCACTTCATTGTTATTCATATTTGTACGTGCCAATTTCCATAATTTGTGGTTTTTCAGATAATTTACGTATCTAGGTGTTGTCATATAGCTTGATTTCTTTAAATTAAAATATTGATCAAATACCATTGCAAAAAAATGTCATTTTAATTTTAATATAAACATTTTTTTTACAAAATAAAAAATAATTGCGTAAAAATGTTTTTCAGCAAAATGTGACCTTTTCTACTTTTGTGACATTTTTTTTATATGTGTAGTTTCATATTCTAATATTTATATTTTTTTCAAGCATCTCTTCATTTTATTTCGGGAAAAAATATATATCTTGACTTTTACGTAGTAATTTTCTTCAAAATATTTAAAAATATAAATAAATAAATTACAAATATTTTATTTTTTTAAGCTTCACTCTATTTGAAATCCTCTAATTAAATTAAATTTATTAAACGAGCTTGATGTCCCCAATTCTATTTATCCTTAAATGGGCAATAAAATCATTTTAAATAATTTAAATTTTTAAAATAAAATACTTTTTTAATAAATAATCGTAAAAAAATCCTGTTCGTGTTTAGCGACATCACCACGCTGCCATCTGTCGGTTAAAAACCAAAGTTCTTTCAAAATTTTTAACCCACAGTAGAAAATTTTAATTAATTACATAACACTGCATTGAGTTAGGGCTTGTAAAATTTATTTATATATATTTAATAATTCATATACTTATTTTCTTATCGTTTTTTATTGCGTTTTTTTTTTACAAAGATTATTCTTTGCCTTTTATATATTTAAACGAAAAATACTTTAATTTTGTTTTATTGCTGAAAAATATAAGTAGTTACATATTGTATAAATCATTGTAAAGTTGCTCCCATAGTTGCATTCTTTTATTCCAAGACATATCCATCATTGAAGGTTCATATGAAATTTCGAGTAATTTTACATTTTCCCCCAATGTCACTGGCTTCCATTGTTCACTTTCTGGTGTAGGGTTGCTGAAAAAATATGATCAAATGAAACCAACATCAAATAATATGCTTGTTTAAATATTTTTTTCAAATATTAAAAACGTTTATTTTACCCTGTTTTAGCAAAGTCCGTCCACATTTGCACCATTCGACTCCTAACAAGCCTGTCTTTATCAGACGCATCTTCCTCCTTGATGTGCATCGAGCTAGTAGCCAAGTACGTTGTATCATCCCCGTGCATAGCTCCTTTCTCGTGTCCTAGCTTCATCATTATTTTAATAAAATTCAACCCCCCATCGTATGAAAATCTATAGTGATAGAGTTTGTCATTGCCTGCATACTTCAACCTGTTTTTCAAAGAAACATAAATCCCTCCCACGAATAAAACGTCTGACAAGAATTCATCGACTCCGGTTACATCGTCTTTGGAGGTTTTATTCTCGTTGTAAATAGTTTTCAATACTTCGTTGAACTTTGTTCTATCAACGTTGAATGACTTTGGTAAATAGTCAATGTAGTTTTCATTTTTCATTTTATCTAAACCAGAACCATAGAACGTTTTGAAAAGAGCTCCTTCGTTTTCACAGATTCCTGACAAGGTTGGTACTTTATTGAACTTCCCTGCCTTCAATAGCTCCAGAGGTTCTACGTTTATAAACGGGATAATATCTTTGAAAGATTTTTCAACAACCGGCACGAAATTAAACAACTCCCCTGAGTTGATCAATTCGAAATCTTGAATTTTGGACGCAGCCACCACCATATCTTTGGTTCCGATATTTTTCAACTTTTTTAATAAATCACAATGATCTGTGAATACCAGCTCTAGCTTATTTGCTAACTTTTCAGCCAGCTTAGTGGGATCTTGTGTCCTCGCCCAAGGATTCATTGAAGAGCCCGATTGCAGAATCGCTTTCTTAAAAAGTCCGCTAGACATCGAAGATACCAGGTGATATTCCACAGAAGCGGATCCTGCGCTGATACCGAATATCGTTACGTTATTGCAATCTCCGTTGAAATTGTGAATATTTTGCTGTACCCACTGCAGGGCGAGGGTCTGATCTTTGAGTCCTGCGTTTCCGGGAGCCTCGGGAATATCGAGGCACAAAAAGCCGAAGACACCCAAGCGATAGTTTATAGATACCAGAACAGTGTCTTTCTCTACTATGAAATCTGGTCCGAATTCCTCTACTCTGTTACTTCCATAGACAAATCCACCACCGTGGATGTACACCATGACTGGCAGTAGCTTGCCAGGCTGTGTGCCAGACTTGTCAGGAAGGCTTGGAGTATAAACATTAAGAAACAAACAGTCTTCGTTTCCTGCCAAGTCCGAAATTAAAGGTGGGCACTGAGCACTGGGGCTTCCTTCCTCCGTGGCATCCTTGATACCCGTCCACGGCTGGATTGGAACCGGCGCCTTATAATAATAATAATACAATATGAATATCTTTCTCGTGATGTAATTTACAATGAATACGACATTCCATTACTAATCATTATTAATATTTAACATCATTGAAATATAGCATATTGACATTCCCGCTATCAGTTTGTTCAATGATAACAGCGTTATCATTGCAAACTTTGTTTTTGCAATTACATAAACATTTTTAATTTTATAATAGTATAAGGATATTGTGTTAATATGACGTAGGAGTATTCGAGCAATAATAATTCGTTACATATGAAACTAAACGGCCTTCGCGGTCTATTGAACAGTTTGAACATGAAACCAATCCCAAGGTCAAAAGCAGTGTCACCTTAAATCTGAGCTGACCCAGCGGCGGCTCCGCATAGGGCACGCCCCGGAAGCTGCAGTAGCGGGCGCCCCCCATGGTGCGGGCCAGCACTCCCTGCAGCTCCCCCTGGCTGACCTTGACGCGGGGACTGTCCATGGCCGGCGGTGCTGCGAGCCGGAACTGCTGGGCCGCGAGCCGCGAGAGACTGAGGACTGAGGACTGAGTGGCTAGCGCAAACCACCGACGGCGACTAATTTAGATTGTATGATGCACTGCGCCAGGCGACTCCGGGGGGCAGAGGGGAGAGAGCTATTAGAATACCTCACTCAACTATTATACATAACGCTCTACCGCTGCGATCAACATGTTTTGAATAAAACATTAAAATTAAAGATATTAAAAAAAATCATAAATTATTTTACCGTTTTCTAGGTAAAAATATAGTCTTGAAGATGTTGAAGAACTGGATAAAATTATGTCTTTTCAAAACCAAAGTTTGTTAAAGTTTTTTTTATTGCCATTCCAATTTTAAAAAATACTCCTAATTGCTTTGGGTTCTTGCTTTTATGATCTCCAAAATGAATTAAAAGTCAATTTATAAGAAGTAAACTAATCTCTTGTGAAGAAGAAGGAATGTATCTAGCTTTTTGCATTTAATTTTTTTTTATTTGTGCAGTAGTTTTTTCGCAACATATTTTCAAAAAACATTGGTTTTGAAGATAGCCCCCTTTATAACTATTATTTATTTTTATTTCAGAAGCAAATTATGAGAGCCGGTTACCGAGCATGTATAACTTTGATTTTTTTCACTGCAAATGGGCATTTTGAATTTGTTTTTATTTCACCATTTTATTTTATTTTGCTTTGAATTTATTTTATCCTGCAGATAATTTTTTGTGATTCGTTTTTGGTTTCTTTCAAGGAAGGTCAACACAAGCAAGAAAATATCATAAGCAATATTAAATTTGATAACTATTTGTTTGTGGTTCTGTGTTACGGATCCTTTCCAGGAAATAGCGTTAGTTTTGAAACATTGTATGCAATTTACGTATAGTCAGTGTTCTTCAAAAATAAATATATGTATGGTTTTTTAAATGTGGTTTTCTTATCAACTCAGATTGTTTGCGACTAATACTTATGGTTTCTTACTTGTTATAAACTGTGTTGTCTTGAACGGGAATATATTTTATAAATTAGGTAAAGTATATCAACTTTAATAATCTGTGACGAAATTATTATTTGTGGAAAACTACTGATTTATAAACGATTTTTATAAATGTTTAGATAATATAAGAGATCTAGCATAATAAAACCTACGTTTAATTTTATTGACTAAACGTTGCATTTATTATGTTTTTTATAACTTCATTGGTGTCAAACAACACGATTTTTGAAATCTTTCATGAGGGCTTGGTACGATCTCGCATTTGCAATAAATAATAAGGTTATATTTAATAAAAATTAACTAAACACTTATTATATTACATAGATCGCAATAAAGAGGATTGTGAGGAATTATTGTTGACATCGGAATATTTTATTCTAATTTTTTTTCTACATTGAAACAAGATTATCTAAATTTTTTCTCACACGTTCATTTAAATTTTATTTACACCGTACTGTAGATGGCCTCCCAGAACTTGAACCGCTTAGGGTACGGCATCGGCTTCATTGCCACATCATAGTCAATGGACAACAGACACTTATTCATTTCAGAATACGGCAGCCACTCTGTTGGAATCAGACTATTTGTAGCCGGGGTGGGATTCCTGAAAGAAAATTCAAACGGTACCAAATCAAATTTAAGATTTAAAAAAAGATGTTTTATAACAGTAATACATAATTTTTTATTATAATTACCCAGTTTTAGCAAAGTCAGTCCACATCTTTACCATTCGCTTCCTTACGATCTTGTCCTTTTCTGTTGCCTTCTCTTCTTTTATAAAAACAGAAGGTGCCAAATATCCAGTGTCATCCCCGTGGTAGGAACACTTATCCTCTATTTTGAATATTTCCTTGACCAAATCTATCGACCCAGTGTGAGTAAACTGGTACACAAAGTTAGGGGAAGTGTTTTTATGTCTGAGTGCAATTGATGTATCAATACCAGCAAAGAACAATAAATCGGACAGAAAATCGTCGATTCCTCTAGTGCTGTCTTCGGTTTCGTTCTCCCTCCGTCCGTAAAGTTCTCTGAGCGTCTTGTCGAGCTCCACTCTGTCTACCTTGATATATTTAGGTATAAAATCAATAAAATTGTTTTTATTTAGAGCTTCTATTAAAGAACCGTAGAAGTTTTTAAATATCCCTCCTTCATTTTCGCAGTACCCGGTTATTGTCGGAACTTGGTGGTACTCGCCGGACTTCAGCACATCGATCGGCTCCTTGGCGAGGAATGACTTGACGTTCCTAAACGACCTTTCGACCACAGGACAGAATGAGAAAATTTCACCCGCTAGCATATTTTCTTGATTTTTAATTTGACTTGAAACCAAAATCAAATTTTCCAAATCCACTTTTTGCAACTCTATTAAAATATCGATAGGCAAGTCGAACTCCAGCCCCAGTGCTCTTCCCAGTTGTACTGCCAACGCCGGTGAATTCCTCGATCTCGCCCAAGGATTCAAAGTCGATCCGGACTGCATGATGGCTTGGTGGTATAAACCTTTAGACGCTGGTGATATAAGGTGATATTCAACTGAAGCAGACCCGGCACTTATACCGAAAATAGTCACATTTGTGGGATCCCCGTTAAAAGCTGCAATATTTTCTTGCACCCACTGAAGTGCCAGGACTTGATCTTTCAGCCCAGCGTTTCCGGGAACCGATGGGATATCGAGACACAAGAAACCTAGAACTCCAAGACGATAGTTGATGGATACGATAACCGTTTCTTGTTCCACGAGGAAATCGGGTCCAAAGTTCGCCGAATTGTTGCATCCGTTCACGAATCCCCCGCCGTGAATGTAAACCATTACAGGTAATGGTTTATCAGACTTTTTGTGCGCGGGCAGGTGAGGAGTGTACACATTCAAATGCAGGCAGTCCTCTTCGCCCGTAAATTCAGATGTGAGCATCTGAACTTGAGCACATTCCACTCCGTCTTTGGTTGCATTTTTAACACCATCCCAGTTCTTAATTGGGACAGGACTCTGAAAAAAAAATAATATTAAAAAAACGTATTGCACACTGAACTTGAAGATACCAACCTAGCATGTAAGCGAAACTAGTCGGGTCAAAAATAAAAAAGTTAGCTTAACATCAACATTTTAGTAATTTATTTAATTTAATATGAATTATCTTGAAAGAAACATTTTCAGTCGGGTCTTGAAATACGTCTAAAATTATCGTCTCTCCGTTGGTATTTTATCGCCTAAACTTATTTCACCAAGACATACATACTATAATTTAATTTATCTTTTTTTCAAACAGCGATAATCAAAATCAAAACACAAAGAAATCGTTTTTCTAATTGCCATATCGAAAAACAGATTTCGCTGAGACATAGCATACATATTAACATTATTAGAATGCCAAAGTCTGCTGATTTGTCCTCAATTTTTATCACAATTTATAGATTAAATTCAATAAATAATATAAAGATAAATTTTGCAATGAGATTTTATTTAAAACACAGGTGTTAAAATAATTACTTAATGACCCGTAGTATTTTTAATGTTACCACTATTAACAAGATCATCACATTTTATTATTTTAATTTTCATTATCTATGCTGGTTGAAGGAAATGAGATTTACATAATTTTCACGCAGTTGTTAACAAATTTTTCACGACAAACTATTTGGCTTGAAAGCAGACTCGCTAAGAAAATTTATCAACATCAATATAGTATCATATAATCAGTTATTGAGAACAATAAAATATTATAGATTTGATTATATAATATATATACAGTCAGATAAAACAATAAAAAAATACTAGGTACCGATTTTAAATTTATTTAAGTATATTTTGTGCTTGAACAATTATTTTCTGTCTTTTCTTTAAATTGATCCCTAAAACACTAAGTACAAAATTTTCCTCTACACTATCTGGTAAAACTTTAAACACATACAGATTGTATGAAAAATATTTTATTATGGACTTTTTTGTTGGCAGTTTTACATGCCAAATTTACATAGTGATTAAAATACCTTTTTATGCATACCTTAAGTTTATTATTATTTTTGTATGTTTATCAATTATTTATAGCGACAGCTTAACTTATCAAAATTTAATACTAAGCAATGACCATTGCTATTAAAAAACAAATATCTAAATTAAATTCCCTTTTCCATATTAATAGATAAAATATTATTTGAATTATATGAACTATTTTAATAATGTATTAATAAAGTGTTGTGTGCTGTCAAAATTCGATGTTATTTATACCTTGAATCTTAGGGGGCCAACTGGAGGCTCCGCGTATGGGATCCCCCTGAAGCTGCAGTACTGCGTCCCTGCAATGGTGGTCGAGGTCAGTCCCTCCAGCTCCCCCTGGCACACCTTCACCCGCGGATTGATCATCCTTGATCTTATGAACACCTACACCGGGATTCGTGATCGCTCACTGCCGACTGCCGGTTATTATCAATTATTCGCCATAACCCCAATTGAGATAAGCGCTTACTATCTATCATACACTTCATCACGTGGTTCTGACGATTGGCTGGCATATCTCGTTTTAATATTGAATATTTATAAATATTATCCGTATCTGGTATTGCGTAAATTATAAGGTTGAATACCAAACTAGCTGCCCAAAAATTGTTAAAAACGGGTTTTAGGCTCAAATTCGGATAATTTTTTTATTTAATTTTTATATTCCAAATTGTCTTAAAGCTCCAATAAAAACAGAGCTTCTGAAAAAAAATCTTTCTGATGAAGATTTTTTGTTATTTTCCTCCATAGACAAATGCTGACAACGAGTCAAAAAGGAAACGTTATGATGGCCCCTTCTCTCGCGACCTTCTACCCTTCATTGTATCTCAAATATCGTTTTCGTCGGTCGTAAATATAAATCATTCTTCTTCACCGAGTGCCTCTCCTCAGAAGAGATCGGTGACCATTTCACTGAACATATATTTATTCTGAGCCAGTCTTACTAATTCGGTCTTACTCCCGATTTCCAGCCACTGTCATAGATTCCGCACCTACGTTAGTTTTCTCCTATCAGTGCCTTTTTTTCCTTCCATTTTACCTTGAAAAATTAGCTGCAGTAGGCTATATTTATTATTTACAAAAATATAGCTAAAATAGAATACCGCTTATTTACCATCGTCAGGAGTCAATAAAGCAATCAACCTAAGGATAAGTCATTATTTTTAAAAATTATACATTACGGATATAGAGTAATTGTAATCATAATATAATCTCATCTCGTATGTAAAAGGAATTCAATCTGAATATAACGGAAGTAGCTTTAGATTTAACACTTTTCAAAACTTGATTAAACAATGTCATCAAGTTTCGCTTAACCTCGAGAATAATTTTGACGTTAAACTTATTCGTTAATATTCAATTTTTTTTTTACAAAATTGTAGTTTTAATCAAATGCTAATTTATTACATTTTTATCTGCAAATTTATACGCATATCCATAGAACCTCATAAATAACTGTTAATCATTTATTACTCATAAAAAACATATCACAATCACTCATTCGTATAAATATACTATCGTTATAAATAAATAAATAAAATGGGCATTGTGAAATGTAGATACTTATCTAAAAAAATTGCTACAAGCAATAATCCTCTCAAAATTAGATATCTAGTAGCGGGTTAAGGTGTCTAAGTTACTTGTGATTTATAATAATTGATTGGAAATTAATTTAATTATTTCTAAAATAAGTAACGTAGATAAGCAAATACCTCTAAAGTTGTCAAACTGATAACTAAATAATACGAGTTTGTCTATCTCTTGTAAGAGAAGTTCAAAGAGGTATCCATGGATGGGTCAGATCTATGGGCCTTCTGTATACAATCTAAAATATTATATAACTTTTATTCTTACTCCCTTTTTATTAATTGTTGTTAGTTTCACTTTTATTTTCAATTGTATAATAAAACGTTAGAAAATTGTTAAAAAAGTCAATTGTAAAAATAAATTATAGGTTAACGCTAAACTAACAAAAACTATCGTATGTGTACAAAGGTAACAAAATCCATTTTAAGATAAAAAAAAAAAAGAAACTGCCAGCCACAACTGATATCAGCCATGAAGCATCGCATTCTAATATAATTTGATAGCATAATCTTAATTATCATCTTTTTTGAACTACGATAAATTTCATTGAACAAATTAATATTATCGGTGTCCGGTTTCGCCACCATTTCATCAATAAAATTGAACACGTGGAAAAATCACAAAAGTATCCACCAACTACTCTCTGTCAAAAATATTGAATAAATTAATAGATCTAGTGTAGCAAAATTGACGGTCAAAATAAAAATGTTTTTTTTTCATGTGTTATTTTATTTTCTTTCACAATAAAGATCCAAGATCGGACAGTCATCTGTGTGCATAAGAAGCTTAGCAAACACCAAAGCTATCTCGAAAGGATGCAAGTTATTATTGACATTTTTTCTGAAATTGATTGGTCAAACACAAGTCACCCACAGTATGACGTATTCGTCGGGCTTTCCGTGATTTTGTGACGTTGTTTATACTCTCGGCAGTGTTCTTTGAAAGGCGGTCTGTTTGCGCTGGCTTAAGCGTAAGATAAATACACCTGTATCAACACGGCGGACTTTATATGAGAGGCGAGTAATATTGTGTCAACAGACCGCAGGCTGCGGGCAGGGGGGAGGGTCGCCGAGGATCAGGTGGACCGAGGACGCAGTGACTTGCGTTAATGAGGCTCATCATAAGTTACTTTACGACCCATTGTTTGACATTCTGGAGAACTCTTGACGCGAAAGGTTTTCCACAAAGAATTACCTTCGCTTCTTTGGCGCAACGGTTCGAAGTGAAACGAACTCTTATGCCATTATGCAGAGTAGTTCACGAAACCGGGTCTACATAAACCGCAGTTTAGTGACGTCATGTTCCGCTTTTTAATTGAAAGATTTAGCGAAATTATAGGTTTTCTATACTTTGTTATATTTAAACCATAAACCAGTAATAAACATACATTTTTGATAAACAAAAAAACAACAACTTCTATTGATACGTGTATGGTCAATACAACCCGTATTTTATCAAACTGAAACAGACATAAAACCAATAACAACGGGGATTAAACCGAAGACCTCTCGATCAAGAATCCACGATCTAACCACTATACTAACTCGGAATGCTGGCATTGATTATAAAAAATAATAACTTCTATCACATATGCAGCAGATAAAATAGCGATATTTGAAAACACTTAACTTTCGTAGATCTACAGTATATGATAAGGTATGATATGATTTGATCAATAAAAATTGATCAGACAATGCAAGCAAAGAATGCGATTTAATCAATTCTTCGTAAAATTAGTGAGTGCAGACTGATACGAATATTTTATTGGCACACTCACCTCCTTCACAAATTACCCTAATGTGTTTTTTCGCATCTTTATACAACATCGTTTTTTTTGCAGCTCTAATTCTACGTTGAAAATTTAAGGCCAATCCCTTCAAAAAAGTCATTCAGATAATATCACTGACATAACTTTGGCCACAATGAAAATAGCTGATGAAATCGTACGGTACTTAGATAATATGAACTAAAGTATTGTGCAAAAATTCGCTTTCAAAATGAAAACATAAAAAAACACGTTGGACGATTTGTTGCGACGGCCTAATAAATGCACCCAAAGAAAGTGCTTGTGGACAATACTAATACACTTGATAACGTATAACATTTTAAATTTCATGACAAGGACGTGGCATTGAACCTTGATACCCAAAACAAATATTCAACAATCTCAACCACTGAGCCGACAAAACCTCTCTCATCATTCTGCAAGGTATTCCTGAGGCGGCTCACCTTGGCGTCTTCCAATGTCATTAAATCGCATTATTCACCGACGCAGACTCTCGACTGCGACACGGCAATAAAAATCAAGTGCTTTAGCATGTCTGGTAGTCCCGGCGGTTAATAAGGGGAGCAGCGTGACCCTTGGGCAGCTCGTGACTGCCCACGTCCTCAGGTGGCCGCTCCAACAATGCTCGGCAGACGCACGTGCGCGAGTCGGCCGCCTCGCCGCGGGCCCGAGAATGCGAGACCCGCGCCCGGCAACAGCGACTCAACACCACAGTGCTTCGATCAATTTCACTGAGCAAAATTTTATTTTAAAACCAAAAAAAAGCCTCAATAGTATAGCAAGTAATATATTCATCATCAAATCCATCTCCTCAGGGCGGCGAACATTTCACTGAGCATATACTCATGCTGAACCAGTGCTCAAAGTAGTTACAAAGAATATGTTTCCAAATCCTTCTACGCCGCAGTCTTATGATAAAAAGAAAAGTCTACGTATTGCTGTTGCCCAATAGCATTATTTTATAATATTTTCCTTCCAAAGCTCTGGCGTTTAGATCTGATACTCCTTCTGCAACAAGCTACAGAAACACCCCGACAATGTACTTCCAGAGCACATCCCTCCACAATCATCCCAAGTCTTCGATCAATCGATAGAGTTTGCGCGCTACAATCAATTTCACTGAGCGAAATTTTATTTTTAAAACCAAAAAAATCCTCAATACATGTAAGCATGTAGCATGTAATATATTCTTCATCAAATGTATCTCCTCAGGGCGGCGAACATTTCACTGAGCATATACTCATGCTGAACCAGTGCTCAAAGTAGTTACAAATAATATGTTTCCAAATCCTTCTACGCCGCAGTCTTATGTTAAAAAGAAAAGTCTACGTATTGCTGTTGCCCAATAGCATTATTTTATAATATTTTCCTTCCAAAGCTCTGGCGTTTAGATCTGATACTCCTTCTGCAACAAGCTACAGAAACACCCCGACAATGTACTTCCAGAGCACAACCCTCCACAATCATTCCAAGTCCACTACTTCATTACCGATCCTTTACACACGCTCAAGGTACAGAATGGCAGCCATGCAAAAGCAACTGAATGAGGAGAACGGGGAGGGATTGATAACAGGCCAAATATATTATTATCTATGTATTTTTTTTTATAATTGCTCAATCCTATAGATCAAATCAGCTGCTAAGAATGCGTTGTATTATTATTTATATAGATTTATCAGTGTCAAAGCTTTTATCATTTAGATACCAAAACAATATTGAATATATTCCAAATCAAAAACAAATTGCACATAAAATAGCCACCCCCGCCGCGACCACCTGGCGCTCAGGGTGACCACACGCGAGTGCATTGAAGATGCAACCAACTCTCGCCGCGAAGTCGTAAATCCCTTACCGACACAGTAATAACTGCGAAGTCGGCCCCGTCCCCAGTGTGAATGTTTTACGATAACAAAATCGGTGTAAGTAATTGTAATACTAGTATGTTCAGACGAGTACAATATAATAAATAAATATGTATACCTATATATATTTCACAATATGAATACTATAGTACATTATAGTTAAATTGTAATGTACCTACTTTTCTACAATTTTGTTTATACCTTCTGTGGATAGGTGTAATAATTTTTATTATATTGGTATTAAATATAAAAATTGTATTCAATAAACCAGTTACAAGCTTTCTACACTTAATTGAAATCCTCATTGTTAACCGGTGAGTGTTAACGCTATGAAGCACCTGGTAAAAAGGAAAGGTCACAAGACTCTCCATCTAAAATTACCTGTCATGAACTTTCAATTCAAATCATCACACCTGTGATTGCATAACACCTGCAAGTACCGAATTAAAAACAGTAACCACACCTCAGTTGAAGTAATTGGATTCGTTAGAGAGCTAGTGTCCAATGTTATTATAAAAAATACACGAGGTTCAATTGGTGTAACCTTTAAAATGAAACGACCGAAGGGTATTACTTATAATTTGTTACATGTTGTCTAGTTAGTGTTAATTTACAGCTATGTTTTTTTTCATTTGAAATATGCAATAATAAATATTTTTTGATCAAACTGAAACTACAAGTACATCAATTTGGAATTCACTTGTCAGGCCAAGCATCAAATAAAATAGACTTTTGAAAAGTAGGCTTTTCAATGTTTTCCCTAATTAAACAATTAAATTGTTAGTCTAACAATCTTGAAAGCAGAGTAATGAATATAAATTCTATAAGTAGTATGCTGAATTTATTCGAGTCGTCCATGAAACATTTGCGAGACATATTCATCTAACGAAATACAATTGACTGCGTTGTGGGAATTTATTACGCAACGTTTATTGTTCCAATTGATGATATTAAGACACGCGTAGGTACAAGTCGGAGATACTACATTTTCTACTACCTTACTCTATTTATTATTTTTTCTTATTTAAAAACTAAACAAAAATAAAGTTTATTATAACATACGTTTCATTTATAATCCATATAAAAAGTATCTACAGTGAAACTCCGTGGTAAATCACTCTGTATAAAAACAAAATAGAACAGTGAGCCATTGTTTTATTTTGTTATATTTTTTTGTGAAACCACGATATTCACACAATATTACTGGTATTATGGAGCACAGATGATCCGATAAGTCTGGGTCTTAAAAAACTAATAATAATACAATTTAACGTTGGAGTGAGCAAACCAACGAGCCAATCTTCGCATCTCAGGTGTGCTGCAGACTACAAAGCCTGTGCCAAATGAACACCTGTGGAGTCGCAAAATACTCAGAGTTAACTATCGTCTTTTTTGCTTCGTTCGAGTCTAGGCTTGCTCGCGGGAAAACTTTTTATCCTCATTTAACTATGCTTTAGTCGCTGTTTTGTGAGCAATCGTTATTCTAAAGATTATAAATTAGTAGACATGCATTTTTCTTAAATATATTGTCGTTTTCTTGACGATGAAATATTATGCAAAGAATACCTAATAAATGAGGTTAGGTGACAATATAATACTGTAAGCACAAAAATTGTATAAAATCAAAGTACACTGCATGGTATATATATTATATGATTGAAATCTCTTTAGAAATAATAATTTTGAAGAATTGGATGGTTTAATTTGAAACATACACAAATAAATTTGTATATTTTTGTATTGACTTTATGTTATAATTATAAAAGTAACTGTGTATTTTGTCTTCACATTGAGTTTATTTAAATTATTTGCATTACCAGTTTCGACCCGATACACTGGGTCATCATCAGATGCTTAACAAAATACAAAGTTACTTTTATCATTATAATAATGGATCTTCACGAATCAAATGCCTTGTCCCCCAACAAGACTTTATTTTAATGTTAAACAGTAAAATCTGTAATATTTTTTAATCATACATATCAGCATTACGCTTGTGGCATTGCAGCATTACTATTAGAATACACTCGGCGCTTACCATATTGATTACGAGCTGAAGACGAAACCATCTGCTTCGCCTAGTTATATCGCAAAAAGACAGGTAATAATTTACCAGAGACAGAGATGGCCGTTATTCCTGGGGCATCAGGAAGTAAAGATCAGGCGTGTCTCCAATGCGGGCGATATTAAGCGGCCGAGTCCGGCAGCGGCATGAGCTCGGCACACCCACCGTCCCCCATAAATCGTGAGCAGCTGCCGCCATCGTGTTTCTCCGCGGCGTGGTCGCGACCGACTCCATTTTTGGTCTATATTGTCCATTACGGGTTGACAGCCTAACGGAGAAAACGGCGGCTACGTACTAACTGAAAATCTTAGAATTACCTACGCTGTCTTTACTGTTCGCTCACTCGCCAAATAACGGACTCGATTTTTTTTATGCGTCTACACACAAGTACCGGTACTTAATGTTATTTAATTAATAATTAATTTTGTCACCAGCTGAGAAAGTGATATAGATATCGATCAGTATTCAACATTCAAAATGACTCATTAATCTTTTAAAATCAAACAAACGTGCAACAAAAAATTATATCGGAAAATCAACACGGTCAAACAAAAATTTATAAACTTAAAAAAAAAAATACACGCGGTTCAAGATAAAAGTGACCGGACGTCGAAAGCTTTAGAAGCTCTTTTCGATGGTTTGTTTAGATAAATGGCACAAAAATAACCAACGAAAGCACACCACACCATCGATACGCGTAATAGCACGTTTTCTACTTCCGGTTTCATTAATCATTAGTTTCCCGGGTTTGAAGACCACCTGGCGGAATCAATCTCTGTCCCTATTGACCGGAAGGCACTTTAATAAGATATTCATAGAAATTGTACAAGATGTAGTATTCTATATGGGTAGAGAAAATGTAGCGATGGCGAATAATTTAGTATTAAGGAAATTACGCAGGGAATAAAATATATAAAAAAATATAAAAGAAGCTAATATTTATTGGTGAAATTCTTGATGCTACAGCATCACAACATTATAAGTTGTTATTACGTGGCATTTAAATATTTATATTGATGCCGTACAACAGTCAATAAAAACCAAAAATACATGGAAAATTGTTTTAAAACATTGCAATATCATCGAGCTGTAATCAGAGTAAAATCTATAGAATACTCTAATGTGAATAATCAATGCTAGACGCCGCGTGTGTTAATAAGGCTGCTGTCAAATATGGCTGCAAAACAATGGCAGCCAATGTCAAACTTGCTTAGTCATTATCGCGAGAGAGACGTCTATCTCGTGAGCCGCGCGATCATATCGAATATGCCATTAAGCGCCAACCAACAAAGGATGCCATAATTGTAACGTTTTATTAAACCCGATATAAATCTTAACGATAAAGTGGATACGATTTATCATTTATCAATCTTTTGAATTTATTTTAATGATAATCTGATACCAAGAAAAAGTTGCTTTTGATGCGTAAGAATCATTATCTTAATTAACAAAATATTTTTGTCATTCACCTTATGTATAAGTTAAACTATTTTTATCTTCTTCTTCGGGTGCCTCTTCTCAGAGGAGGTTGGCGACAATCTCACTGAGTATATACTTATGCTAAGTCAGTGTTCATGGTTCTTTCTACACCGCAGTTATTTATTTGAAGGAAAAGTCTGCGTATTACTGCTTCCTAATAGCATTATTATATAATTATTTCCTTACAAAGCTCTAGCGCTTAGATCTGATACTCGACAAGGTTTTTTTATAGCACATCTCTCGACAATCATTCCAAGACCACTACTCCATTACCGATCCTTTACACACGCTCAGGGTACAGAATGGCAGCCATGTCCAAGAAACAAAATGGGGATAGTGGGGAAGTTTTTTTAAAACTTTTTTTGTGACATATTATTTTAGGACTGTATTGACGACCAAAAAAGAATAATGTCAATTTAAGAATTGTGAAGAAATAATACTAAAATTTTGTTTACCAACTCTTGAATAATCAAGTCTACTTTTCCATTACTATTCTCCTATAGGAAATTAAAGTGAGGATTGAGGAATAATTTGAGGAAACTACTATGCTCACGAGATATAAGCCTGAAATTTCGTTTGAGATTCACTAAATGTTATGTCGTCTCAGTTCTTCTTTATGGAGTCGAAGCTTGGGCACTAAAGACAACTAATATGCGAAGAATTGAGGCGGCAGAAATGGGCTGTATAGGGTTGACCGAGTCACAAATTAAAGAGTCTTGCACAGAATGCGCAGAGAATGGGAACTCTTCGGCGTTGGTAAAGAACCGAAAGGTCGCCTCTATTTTGGCCACATTGACCACAAAAAAAAGGCATTGGAGGAAGGAAATTCACATGGCTGGAGATCGGAGACTGGCCCAGGATAGGGATATGTTCGAGGAGGCGGTCACCAACCTCATATGAAGAGAGGCAACAGAAGTAGAATAATAATCAAGCAAAAAATTGAACATGAACAAATGAGACAGCTGAGCATATTTATGTAGATAAAAGAAGCGAGAAATGACGAAAGAGTTTATTGGATATTTAAATTAAAAACATGTCGCGCCGGCGAGTCGGGTCGGAGTCTGGTCCGATCGGTAATCAGTAGCGCGGGGTGGCGGTGGGCGCGGGGTTGGGGGCGGGGGTGGGCGCGCAGGTGTGCGCGAGACTCGCTGGCGCCGACTCGCATTCCGCGGCCAGACGCGTGATCCGAGCTCTGCGGTGGATGCGTACCAAAAACGTCGTCCACTCGGACACTGCGTAAATATTATACGGCTCTGTTCAAATTTACGACTGCTTGCGTATTTTTTTACGCCCCCTGCTGACAAATCAAGTTTAACGATATTTGAAATATAAATTATTCAATGCGGACGACTCGGATCAAACGTATTTTAAAATTCATGTGTTTATCAAAATATTTCATTGGAATGATGTTAGAGTTTCATGTGTTTTTGATAGGTTAATAAATCAGTTGAATTGCAGCGAGTTCAAGTAATTTACAAATGTTAAGGTTGAGGCCGCTAGTATTTAAATATAAATGTAAGAGTTCGGAACATGGTCCAATTGTATAATAAAAAATAATAATTTTCTTCTATAAGTAATGAAAAACTCGTAAGGATTTACTCGCACAGCATCTAGTGCCCACTCGTGGCATTCTATTTTTATCCCTTTCTGTCACGCTCCGTTTTGTGGTTCGTTTTTCCGCTGTCTCTGTCTGTCTCACTGTCATTCACTCCGTCTCGCTCCGACGAGAGGCGTTCGTTCCCCGTCTCGCTCTCCAGTGTCCCGGACGGTCCAGACGAGACAATACGAAAGCGCGACTCTCGCACATACTGCAGATTATCTGACTCATTCGAGTATACCGAGAGAAGTCATTCCATCCCCTTTGCTTGCGTTGCAAATCCAAGCTAAAATTTATGAGAAACTGAACTTCGTTTCCACCCTGTGGGCACATTTTCAAATCTACTATTGTTTAACAGTACACTGTCTGATATTTTTTTTTTACACAAACCCACCCTTAAACTATTAAAAATCACCCGTCGATGGTTTGTATTTAAGGATAATTTTTGCATTGCATATGTATGGTCATAAAACACAAGAATAATAGACATGTAATATTCATAATAAATTCATAACAACATATAATTGATTAGATAACATGCTCGGGCTAATCAATAATAAATCAATCGGCACGCAAAGGGTCTTCTAAGAATCTATTAAGCCATTGCAATCAATAATAATAATACATAATCAACCGATACGCGACGCCATCTACTTAAAATAAAAATTGCATAGTATATGACGTGTTTATGACGGAATGAAAATTATATATTACACATAGTTATCGTCCAAGAAGATGACGTGATTTTTTTTTATATATAACTCGAAAAAACATATAATCATCGGGCTCGTTAGTAGAATAGTATTATAATAACGATAATTACATGTTTAAATTGTCAAGTATACAAACTGCAAAACAAATTATATCTTCAATTAAATGAACTTCTTGTAACTTTATTTATTGACAACAGCATAAGAATATTTCCACAAACAAAATATAATCCATTTAGTTGTCTTCGTTCCCTCGGGTTATACCATATTTTGCAATCACCATTAGAGTCAGCCAGTTTCCCAGCGCTTGCAGTGGACTGAAGAACGCAGGTATGCGGCGCAGCTGCCTTAATTTGCTTATTCTTCTGTCGTGCTCATCATGATCGGAGAACAGAAATTCTCTAGTCGATCGTGACTCAGGAACAGCAGGCCGCTGGAGTCAGCTCTGCAAACGCAGACTTGTTTCCTGGCTTATACATACGCTGCAATTACCGAGCTTTTAAATTAATATGTACCTTATAAACTGCAGTATTAAGTTGTCATATTTGCGTACTCAACCATCCACTTGATTTGTTGCTTCACGACGTACCAAATATATAAATAAATCAACCACTTAGTATCGTCCACGTCCAACAAAGAGCTCTCACTGCCTGAGTAAAAAAATATCCCAGTCTCGTGTAAATAAATGTAATAAACTAAATTTAAATATAAGTAAGTTATTACACTTTTTTTACAGTACATTACGGCATACGCCTTGGAGAAAAATTTCCGAATAGATCTTAATTTTTTTAGCCAACAATAACCAAAATATTTTAATTGACTTATAGATGACGATTATGAAATACTAATAAACTATTTTGTCTGAATTCCATCAGAAAGGCTCAATGCATCAGGCCGGGATTTCTTCACAAACGCCTGTTGGCAGACAACACACCGTACAGACATGTTTAAATCGCATTCATTAATCCGGTGACTTCTCTCGGGTGGTATTGTAAAAGCTTTGATTAAGTGCGCGATTGTATTAGCATTGGAGTATCGATTAATTACTAATAAATAAAAAAAACGAAAGTTTTCATCTGCTATTGACGAAGAACCACCAAAGAAGTTATAAAGTACTCCTCCACAGCACAGGGCTTACAATATTTTTGTTTATTTTTTATACGATAAAATAAAAAGTGTTTTTGCAAATTATTTATAGCATATTTTTAACAAATATGAAGCGGTGTCAACATCAACATTATTCATTATTTATGATCCTGTCTATTTTTATTTTAGTTGCGTCAATTATATGGTATATTGATTGCATATTTATATTTCTGCTCATATTATTATCTAAGATCGGAGGCTCTTTCGATCAATAGAGGGTCGAGAGGTTTGGTTTTATTTATATGTTTTGATTAATAGTGAAATTTATTTATTCGACACATCGAGATATAACCTTTTTCAGTAGTAAAATATCAGATTTATTAAAAAAATATGGGTCTGGTATTCAAAATAAAAAAAATGAAAACCTTGATAGTCGCAGCGACTGCATAAAGCAGAAAACAAATATGCGGTTTCAGTAAACCACTTGTGATTTTGGTTGCACAATCAAGCGAGATTGTTCTGAAATATTCACAATCCCCAGATAAAACGGCAGATGCTCGAATATTTCGAAATCCTAAGATCCCGAAGCCATTATTTTCATTTTGAAATAATAACGGACGGCGCCGGTGGCTGCTCCGCCCGACAATCTGCAATCAGCAAATTCGCGTTTGTGCTTTATGGGTGGCTCTTAACTGTCCTTAAAGCATATTATTTTGAATGTGCGGCTATCTGATGGCCAAACAACTCGCGCAAAACCTCCACTTATAATAATAATAACATAATCTGATTAAAAATACAAATTGCACCGTATATTACAGGCACAAGTATTATATAAAAGCAGTGTTACATTTTATATTCGGTTATATACTTGTGAATTATTTTCATCCGTGTATAATTTTTTTTTGTAATATTTTAAATAATGAAATTCACTGAAATGCCCGGCCAATACTTAATAATGATATTCACAAAATTAAAACACGCTAACGAAGCAAGAACGACGTATACAAATTTTGTAGTATGATTCAGAATTAATTTATTACTGAGCACTGATTTTAGAATTCGATGAATTACCCGACAACTTAACGATTTGCAAACCAACAAAGCGCTTTGGGAATACATTTTATATGTGGGATCTCTGATTTATAAAGTTTATTGTGATTATTAATTTTACTTAATTCATTTAACTTTTTTTTTTATATTACCTGTTTTATAAAATGAAGTTTTTGCGCTTTTTTCGTTATACGCAAGGTTACAATAATTTGTTAATATCTATAAATAAAATAACAATGAAAATAGACTTTACAGTTATACAAGTCCCATTTTTTTAAAATTATTATTAGCAGTTTCTATAATTCAATAAACAATATGCTTGTTTTAAATCAGCAAAAAGTTCACTCCATTTAAAAATATTTATGAATTAAAAAAAAATAGCAGATATACAGCGATATTTAAAAATGTCTTTTATTTTAAGCCGCGACTGCTTTAACAAACAGAGATGAGCGAAATCTATATTCCTTAAATAAAATTACTTCAATACGATAAATAAATAGCATTTTTGGTTTTATTCAGATTTTCTTAAGCACGTACAATTTAATTAAACTGCAACGCTATTTGCTGTGCTACTTTACAGAGAAACATAAAATATCGCATAATTTATAGAAAATAACAGAGCTTAACCTTTCAGATATAAATGCCCCTAAATGTCAGTATAAATCAGATATAAATTAAATTAAATTTCAAGATTTTTTATTTTCATATATTAAATTTTCAATAGTTTATTTTACTTACAGTGCGGTTCATGGTTGTCTCCTGATCCTGCACACAGGTTGAGGGGCTTACAAGTTGTGGCTTAGGTGGTAGCGCACATGGTTTTAACTATTCTTGTTATGGACTTTGGGTAGGGAAAATATCTGTAAAAACCCTTTGTGTGTCCAAAAAAAAAACGTTTAGCCTCAGGCCGTGTCTGGCTTTTTAATGTCACGTCTTGACACTCCTGTCGAGACGCAAGATTTAACATTTTTCAGCTCGTTTATTTAATAATAACAATTCGCCACGACCCTTTTCGCTCGCCTTGTTATTGGCGACGATGTCGGTTCGCCCCCGATTGTTATGACTTTGACTTAATCGTCTAAAAGCTCTCGGAAATACCAACTTTTATACCACAAAAAAATCATGACCATCTGAAAAAGCGTAGTATGTTTGTTTATACGGGGAACACATTCATCAGTCTGAAAGGCATATTTAATTATTTTGTTATATTATATATTATCGTTTCATAGTAAATAGCCTCGGAGTGATTATCGATTTATTATTTTTTAAAAATTGTAAGGAATTTAATTTTTTTATCGATTGTATGAAGAATAAGTATCTTGATACAGTTGTATATTTAATAAATGTTTGTATATTATCATATTACTAGCAATGTAGCCCGTCATAAAATGACGTATTTGATGAATATTGAAATTTGCTAAAGCATATTTTAAAGTTTATGAATGAAAATATTATCCTATCGTCTTGAAATTCGGCACATAGCTGCGGAAAAATTTACTTAACTTATGTGCAAAAAATCAGCGTTGTATCTTTTAAGATATTCTATACAGAACGGAAAAATGAAACATACATACATACATACAAACATACAAACACACAATGGCTATTATTATAGTAGATATACGTAGTAAAAATATGAGTTAAAAAATTGTTTTTTCCCCTGGCTCGGCCTGGCTAGACACTCTGATGTTTCAGTTCGATCGAGCTGATATTTTCGCTTCACCACTTTGTCGTGTTGGTGTTTAAACACCGGGAGCAAGTTTTCTTCATTGTGGTTGAACGGTTACATCACCGTAATTGCGGATTGAATGTGAAAAAGTAGCTTATGCTAATGAGGCGATCATATTGGCCCCCTTGACCCACCGCCGCGGAGCACGTGCGATCAACGGCTGGCGTCGAGCCATTCCGTATCAATCACAGAGGCATTTCACCGTTTGTACTCATTTATACAAACTGTTACGTTGGACAACCATCCAGGAGCAACAATTTAAATCTGTTTTTACTATCTGAATTTTTATATTTTTGATCAAAGTTGTGAAGCAATAACTAGTTTGGTGGGAATTAATCCCCGTCTCCGGTTTCCTGTTTTATTCTTGTCAAAGTTTAATGTTATTTATTGGAGAAATTTTCTGCTCTTTTTCTTCAAGCATCATTCGAGACGAAGACCACTTCCTTGGGATTGTTTAGTCTTTTTTCCTATAGGATTATTTGCGTGATAAACTTTTTGAGACTCATTTGAAGTATGTCAAACGATTGGATAATTTTGTCTGATTTTTTAACAAAATCATGATTTTATCAAATTAACAACAACATCTGTTTATTTCCAGTAATTTTTTATAACTATCATATAAAATAAGTCTCGGCGAGTGTGGGTCTGGCCAGTGGAGCTACTTGGACTCGGACACCTGAGAATTTTGCTCGGGAATATATTTCAATGCCCACCACCAGCAGCGTTCAGCACTTCAAATATTTATTTAAAAATAAAACAATAACTTCATTCACTTCGCGCCACAGTTACACTGTTGGCTTTAAGGTA
Organism: Atopsyche davidsoni; assembly: GCA_022113835.1. Classification (NCBI taxonomy): domain Eukaryota; kingdom Metazoa; phylum Arthropoda; class Insecta; order Trichoptera; family Hydrobiosidae; genus Atopsyche; species Atopsyche davidsoni. Next base: position 13,065,215 of record JAILWY010000023.1, read on the forward strand.
AATGTGCAGTTGAATTATTTGTAATAAATTCGTCAAATATAGATATTAGCTTTTACGAACACTGCCGATAGTTCCAACAAGGAAAAAGACGCGCATAGTTATCATATTTTTCCAATGGAAATATTCATATAATTTTAAGTAATATGTGTACAGGAATAAGTCATTCAGCACGTGCGAAGGGCGGGTTATGTTTTACCAGACGGTTATAAAAATTTACGATACGTAAACCAGGAAAGATCTAGCCAAAACAGATCAAACAGAAAATTATTTCTAGATTTATAGCTGATATGTATTTTGTCTTCTATTGAATCTATATTTAATAAATTTGGCAATCTCTATCGCATTTGGTTCTGATCTCACATATAGATATCACAGACCTGACAGAAATTCCTATTATTCATGGGTTCGTCCCACTCATATTAGAATAAATATGTTGGCAGCCCTAATGTATGAAAGAACCTGTTGCACCCAGAAAATCAGAGATGAACGGTGAACACAAAAAACAGTATTGTTCCTTTCAGGTGGGAATAAGCACCTACCTGTCATGGTCGGCGCCACTCCCGCTGGGTCTGTCTGCGACTTATAAAAAATAAATAAACTATCCCTCGGTCTCCAAAACCTCACTTGTTTATGACTTTTTATAAACATGATAAGTGGTGTATTTTTTTGAAATAACTTTATTGAATTGCAAAGTGGGAATGAATTCACTGAGGAATATATTGTGGTAGTGAATAATAAATATTGAGAATTAAATTGACTGGATATCAGTTCCTAATTACGAACTATAAAATATGGCTATTAAATTATCATGTTTTTACGCATACTTGCAATTATGTAAAAAAATAATTAACATTAACTAATTCCTAAAACTACTATTATATATGTACTGCATATATATATAATTATCATAGCATAATAGGGATGACGACAGTATCAAAGAATCAAAGAAATAATTATTTTAAGGGAAAATACATATTAAAAGGATTTAAAAAAGTGATTTAGTTTTATTTAAAAATCTAAGATTAATACGATTTTCAATAAATTAAAAGATTAAAATACTGCAATCGGCCATTTTGACTGAAACACCAATCACAGCGCATGACGTCATACTGACGTCAACAACTCTATGGTATTCAAATTGGTCTATGGTCTTCAATGCAAACACAATGGCACGCCCGTTAAAAATATAGTTAATGACGTCAGAGCGTCTAAAAAATGCTGCGATGACGTCACGCCTCGCGATGTCGCGTTTTCGCGCACTTTTGAAAAAATATTATAAAAATGGCTTTAAACATCGTTAAACTCTAGTTTTTTACCGAAATAAAGTTTTTTTCGTAAATAGTAAATGGGTACCCCCATTATGGAAGAGGATTTGAAAATCTTTCGTCATGCCTATTGCATTATGTTAGTGACATCTATATTTGAGTAGCAAAACAAAACTTTAAAAAAACCACGCAGTCTACAGTAAAACAGATCTCTATTACAGTTATTCATTTAAATTTCAATTTTGAACACAGATGGAACTTAAGCTAGCTCCCCTCTCCCAGCCCTTGACCAATCGCACCAAGTAACCTACAACTTGCACGTGTTACCAACCCAACCGGCGAATTTTCTAATTCTTGGTTTCTAGAAAAATCTGGGAGTTCAGTTATTGTAATTCCAACAGTGAATTACTTTATTTTATTTTAACTAACGAAAGTTAAAAGTGTTGTTAAAATGGCCGCTGCCGTGAAACGTCTGATCCCTCTGCTAGACCGAGTTCTCATCAAGAGGTCGGAAGCCATCACCAAGACCGCTGGTGGAATCGTAATCCCCGAGAAGGCGCAGAGCAAAGTCCTGCAGGGGTTCGTCGTCGCCGTCGGTCCTGGAATGAGAAACAAGAATGGGGAATTCGTCGCCCCCGGTGTCGCCGTCGGTGATCGGGTTCTCTTACCCGAGTACGGGGGCACCAAAGTCAAGCTAGACAATGACGAAACTGAATATCAATTGTTTCGCGAAACAGACATCCTCGCCAAGATAAACTGAACAAAATAGACTTATTCAACAAACTTTATCATTCGTTTATATATGTTTTTAGGTTAGTGTGCATTTACTGTCATTTCTAATGTTACTGTTATCTTACTTTTAAGTCTCCAAAGAAAATAAAAGTTTTCCACAGTCATCATTTCCTTATTTTGTTTCCCTCTTTCATACATATGCCAAGTTATGTGTATTTTGGTTTTTCTAAATATTGCATCATCTTGAGGGTTATCTTACATTTGAATTGTAACTTAACCCATACATAATTTATGATTGCCTAATATTTATGCTTCAATCAAATTAATTTTTGTTCATTCTGTATTGATATTTTAAAGAGCAATCTTTTATTTTATTACAAGTTATTAACATAAGTACTATTGCACTTTAAATGTGCCCTTCACATTTTGAAGTTAAAAATTGTTTGCTGTTAAATCCCGGATGTACTAATATAGAATATATTTATATAAATAGAGCTTTGGATATAATGAAATCTTGTTTTTATTTAATCTGTTCTTGTAGTCCAAAAAAGATTTTTCCAATATTATAGACGGGAGCGTCACATTGTTCGGTTAAACGTTTAATATTTTACTGCTCCTAATATCTTGTTGAAAATTATTAGACATGCCTTATATTAAAATTTCAATTAATTAAAATCTTAGTTTAGTTTTACAAATATATGCTGTTATCTCCTGGGTTTGTCAATAAATTTAATTCTTATTTGATATTTAATTTTGACGAGTGCTATAAATATATTTTCTTAAATTATTAAATAAAAAATCAATGTCCAAGAACTCGCTGCAGTCTCAATACTGCTTCCATCGCTCTTCACATGGATATTGTTGAAATTAATTAAAGGGTTTTTTTGAAGAAAATCTTTACCATAGAATAAACTGCTTCCCGAGAATCAAATATTATAACCAACCTAATTAAATCTACAAAATATGTCCGTCTTTCGAACACAAGGTAACAAAACTAAGTAAATAGGACTAAATTATTAAATAAAAGATAATGTAAAGTGTAATATATTTTTTTATAATTTGTTCATATTTTTGTGGGTGCGCAGAGTAGAGAGTAAAAAAACATTCTTTGATCTTGCATAATCGTGTTCTCAATATCAAGAACAATAATAATTAATCAACATTATTCAACTTTTACATAAATATATATTTGATAAACAAGGAGAAGTAAGACATTATTGCTGTAATTAATATGAATAAAACCAAAGGGTATATTAGACTACTGATATTTATCACAAACAATGAGAGCTCTTTCGCCCCGTTGAGCCATCCTCAAACAGGCAAAACCAATGATAAAACAATTTGAACTATCATGTAAACCATGTGATTTTATTTATATTTATGTAAAGGAACACTACAAAACAAATACCTTTACAATTTATAAAAATTATTTAATCTTCACATTAAAAAAATATTCGCACTTGGTATTGACAAATCAATATTTGACAAACTTTAATTTCATAAATAATAGTGCAAGTAATTAAATACATAGAGAGATAATGAAGCTTTTATAAGACAATAAATAAATTAATAGAAAATCACAAGTTATAACAACTACCTTGATCACAAACAAATGTCCGATAAACTGAATAGATTCTCATAGTTTATCCCTAAAATAATATATAACATAATAATAATCAACACACAATTTTAAAATAGTTCGCTCGATAAAAAATACTGGATAAATTTAACAAGCAGTAGTTCTGCTTGTCGATAATTGTAAAAACATATTTAACGGAGAGATCTTCAGGAATTAAATGCTCTTGTAAAGATGATGACCTCATGTTTGATAATATTTCAAAAAGCTGCTTCTTTTTTGCGATGGAGAAGGAAATTTAGTGCTAAAGAAAATTATGGATAGAATATTATTATGCATAAGGACCCAAAACTAAAAGTCTATAACATTGATATATCACCATTAAAACTCAATGACAATCGCACTAAAATAATAGATTTTCTTCATAAAACCATCAAAATCTTATAATATTGAGATGTTAGATTAATAAAAATAAACATGGAATTTTAAACTAATTACATCATTATAACACATACAGGAGGGCGGGTACTAGTACCAGATTCACGGACTGCTGTCTATTAGCGGGGCGGGTTTTTGAATGTGTTTACTCTAAAAGTGGCAGGTCATTTTACTCTATAGGTTTACAGCTCGTAATTTTTGTTTAGACTCTTCAAGGTTACTTCTTTAAGATTTATTTATAAAATAAAGATAAGGAACAATAAATTTCGTCTTTTTATTGTTTTCATGCCGATCACTCATAATTTAAATGTATACACAGGGGGTGGCCAACCCAAATGATCTCGCGGGCCACTTGATTTTTTTTTATAATTCTATATGCGGCCCGCGGAATTATGGTGCATTTCCAAAGTGGCCCGCGAGATCATTTGGGTTGGCCACCCCCGTTTTAAAAAATACTACACCAAAATAAATTTTAAACTTTAAATTGTATGCAAAATAAATTATTGATAGACTAATTAACTCGGAGTGCAAAGGGTTAATGTATATAGAATTGATTTCGCACGCGCAATTTTACGCCAATTTTGCACATTTTTTTACGCACATCAGTTTAATCAATTTGGTTACCCGCTTAAAATGTGTTAACAAACTTTAAAAAATATTTCCAAAATGTGTGATTAATCATATTCACAAATTGGCAGCTTAATAAAATAATTTGAAAATATAAACTGAACACAGATGATATCAAGATTACAAAAGAGAAATATTAAACAATTCTTCATACATTTGCAATATTTCATTAATATTTTTAATAACCACATTAATAAGCATAAAATTTGTAGAAAACACATTCATATTTCTGATTCAAACAAATATTTTTTGTTTTTCTACTTAACTCTTCTGTAACAAAAAAAGTAATTATATATATAAATATACTTAAAAAATATATCTAAGATAAATCAATTTAATATGTTTATTGATCTATTAGATGTATTTATTTAAAATTCCATTCCACCAACTGCATAAATGGTGAATTTATTGTATGAATTTAAAAAAACCATTTTTAATGTGTGAGCATTTAAACTTAATGATTATTTATATATAATAATTATAAAACTTAAACTTTATTTAAATTATATTCAAATAATATAAAAACTATTATTTCTCATAAATATGCCAGATATTGTTGAGCACTCTGCACTGATTTGTTTAAAAGATAGTACAATATTAAATATAAAAAGCTAACAATTATTGTTTATATTTTCAAAGATATTACTGCAGGGAGATGGTAGTTCTTCTGACTGCAGCGGAGAGCATAGGATTTGGGTCTGGTTGCTCGGTGAGGAGTGCTACATGCACCCACTCTCTCTCAGCACTGGATTTCCGAATGGCTTCCATCACAGCTTGAACGTACTGGCCATCCTCAAATGTCGCAGCTGACTGTACCGGTTCCTTCACCCAACCCATTTGCTCTTTTACTGGTAAGAAAGCTTCCTTTAGCGCACCAATCATCTTACTTAAGCCTTTTATATATGGACGAGGTACTACACTAGATTGCATTGGGCATTCTAAATCTTCAACATCCAGATATATAACATCATCTTTTGATTCTGCCGAATCGCTAAGTTGTTTTATATTAGCTTCTGTGACAATGCTTTTGTTCGGTATTGTTTTGTGAAGTCTTCCATGTAAATCTCCTCCTTTCACAACTAGCTGGCCAAGTTTACCGCATATTAGTACTTCTTGGTGAAAGCAAGGTCCTACCATTGTATTGTTCAGTGTGGCCGTAACTAACAACCCTTGATCCATTTCCATTTGAAATGTACAAAAATCAGGTGCAGTTATTTGTCTTATTCCATTTACCTTCTCTGTGGTTTTTGTAAATGTTCTCAGAACACCGTGAACTCTTACAGCTTTTTGACCGGTAAGAAAAGTAACTAAATCTATTACATGACTCCCTATTAGAGTGAGCGTTCCGCCTCCCATTGTATCGTCACACAACCAATTATAAGTATTGTTCAAGAGAGAACTCATCTGCACTTTGATATCCATCATTGAAAGCTCTTCCTGTTTACCGATATACCCATCACTTATGGCTCTCTTCATTCTATAAAAAGCTGGCAAGAATCTTAAGGAATGGTTCACTATAGATATAAGCGTGGGATAGTACTGGCAAGCTCGCACCATCTTGAGTGCCTCTGCTTGGTTCAAGCCCGCAGGTTTATCGCAGACTACATGTTTGCCTATCCCTAAAGCTTTTACAGATATTTGAGCGTGTAGGTTTGGAGCACAAATGATAAACACGAGATTGACATCTTTTCTTAAGAGTACGTCATCTATTTTATTTGTATAAAACGGTATTTGTAATTCTTTTGCCACTTGTTCAGTTTCTTGAAGAGTCATGCCCCATATAGCTTCTATTTTAAAGCCCTTGTCTCTTAAGAATGGAACTAATACCTTTGCTATCGCCCCAGTGCCGAAAACTCCTATTCCCGGTAACATTTTGATAAATAAATTGTTCTCATTTAAAATATTATTAAATTGAGCGGCGATAACTCAGTGTAAACATTAAACTGTCAAGTGACAAGCTGGTTGTCATAGCCATTGCTCGAATGATGGTTTATGGCTACCAAAGCTGCCAATACTATTTTTTAAATATTTAAACCAATATTTTATTAAAAAAATATTTGAAAAATCACCGCCGATTTAGTCTCCACTATAACAAAAGTTAATTAATTACTTTATGCATACTTTCACTGCTAGCAAATATCAAATATTTAAAATAACTAAATAAAAACAATCCTTAAATCGGATTTTTATGCTTAAAAACATTGACCTATCAGACAACATTTGACAGTTACTTCCATTGACAAAACATAGCTTCAGTTGTTTTACTACACTTGACAATTTTTTTTAGTTAAATGAAATCTCTAATGAAAACGCTTGTTTCGGGCAATAATAATGAGGCATGCATGTATAATATATATGTAGTGATTTACGTAATTTTAATAATTGAATACAAGATTTCTCTAAGATGTTTATTAATCAATTAATTAGATTTCATTAAATTCGTGGTGAGCGCAAAGTCATAATATTTGATAAATTAAAATAAATATAATCAATATCGCTTACTTATTTTTATTCAAATTATTGAGTTGATAATATTTTGCCACCGTAAATCATTTACCATTTGTCAAATACCTAAAATCCATATTTTTCAAATATTATATTAAATTATTATTGAGGTTGATATTTTAATGTTGCAATAAAAATTAAATGAAAGACTACCTACGCAACAACACTATCAACTTACTTTGATTTACTCAATTCATCAAGTGCCAACAGTGTGGATAAAGTAATATTGAATCATAAATGAATGAATTAAAAATAATATAAAACTCTTTAATTCTTACATCAATATTACGAAATAAAAAGCTTTAATAACGCTTGCTAAAAAACAACCAGCCATATAATCGAATAGGCACATTTCACTTGAATAGGAGCGAACAAATAATTAATTTTCTTTCACACTTGGACACGAGTATATTGTTATTTATTACTTATTAACCGATTCGATAAAATAATTAGTTTTAATAAATAAATTTTCCAAATAAAAAATCGATTATACACATCCCTAGCATTCCAACCTGACGTAAGCCATTTTTGACAGCTCAATGATTATTTTATGACAAATAAGCGTCTCAAGTCATCTGTTGGATTAACACTTCGGGGTATTTGGTTACAGATGTATGGAAACTATTTATTTTATTTTTTCTAAATTTGCGGTCGACGGTAAAATTTGTCGAATATTCCTAATCGGTCGTGACAAATCGACTGCTGAAAAAATAGGGAACACTTAAAAATTCAAGCATGGATACTTCCAGCACCAACGTCTGGAAATGCTAATGCTTTCTTCAAATTCATTTTGACATGAACACACGAAAAGTACCTAAGAATTCGACTTTTATAAATGAAATAAATTTTATTTACATTTGACTTTATAAGGAATATTATTACATGTTAGTACATCCAATTACAATGTTAATAAAAACATTATAGGCGTTATCGCTCATAAACACTTAAACTGGCCTTAATTAGAAATTTTATATTTTTTATTATTATTATCCATATTTTTAGATAACTTCATTGATGTGAAAAAAAAATTGACTGTATTTTTGCATAATTAAAAACCTGGTGTTGATATTTTTATTTTTACTCCAGAGATTTTTGTTTGACGTGTTTGTTTATCTTACTATTTACATAATTATGATAATAACGTAACACAAGATAACCTGAATAAAGTTTCACAAAACACATTAAAAATAATGACTTCGAGCATCGCCGCTCAGAAACATTGTATTCAAGTTCTGAAAGCCTGATTACATTGAACAGTGATTACCAAGCTGTCAATTGCGTCATATAGATTTTTAAAGTTATTTTATCAACTCATCATATTTGCATTAATTGACAAAATGAAAATGTTATCTGGACTCCAGAAAAAAAATATTTTGTTAAATTCATATAGCGTATATAACAAACAGCTGAGTGTTTAATTTGGTATTTTTGGAACCTAGGCGTTAACTAAAATAGGTACTTTGATTTTTTCTATTTATATTTTCTTTTGTTCGCTGTTACTGTGCGACATATTCATTTTTGCATAGAGTTATAACTTTCTTTGAATACAAGAGTTTTTGGTATTTTTCAATCAGCCTAAGACCTCAAACTTATGAGTTTTTTTTAAGCATAATAAACCTTACCTTGGAGTATATTTTGATAATGTACTGAATGTTTTTTGCTACAAAAAATATTTTCAACGTATAGAATAATATAATGTTTCACCATGATTCATTGTATATTAGCTTCATGCTTTTGAAATGATATCCTTATATATTGTATTAGTAAATAACTAACTATAGTAACATTAGGAATTTAGATATATTAGACTAGGTGCAATATATTTTTTGCGTGTTTTTATGAAGAAAAAAAAATAGCGTGAAAACATTATACTTTTATACTATAGAAGTCGTCATTAATTAGCTTATAAAGCCGTGTATTAGAATTTTTTTTTATTAAGATCAATTATCGATTCATAGATATTGGACTATAACATTTTATAATTTTATTAATAATACCTAACCAAAAATTCTACATCATTTTTAATCAAACTCATTGTGATAATCAAATAAATGTGAACGTTAAATAATTAGTAGTGATAGTATTATCACATGTTTATCTGCAAAAACCTATTTTTATTTTGTTGATACACTGGCAGCAGTCATAAACCATCTAATGTAACAGCGTTTCATATATCATTTGATCAATAAAACAAAACGAAATCAATGTATTACTATACTAAACTAAATGAAATGAAAGTAAAATATTAAGTCCATATTATTTTGCCATCTTAAATTTGTATTTAAAATCTATTATCAATATGTTTTTATGTTTAATAACAAGTTTAAAAACAAACTTCCTATCCCCTTTTAAAATTTTATTTTTTTGAAATCCGTTTAACGTGTACAGTACAATTATAAAGACACTGCATGCAATGAGGAATAAGTTTTAAAAAGTTTGGGAATCCATGGTGTTATTTGTTTTTAGATAACGAATTCTCGTCACTTTCTGGATCCAAAGAGCGTTCAAAGAATAGTCTCCAGGAGTCGTTTTCGTAGAGACATGGATCGGCCACGGGTTAAAGTTGCTCAAGGTGTTCTGGAAGGAGTCTCATCTCAGACAATCCGTGGAAAATCATATTTTAGTTTCAAGGGAATTCCATACGCAGAGCCTCCAATAGGAACTCTGAGATTCAAGGTAAATATTACCTCCGTCCCTACAACATATTGTGGTTTAATGTTATCCTTTTTAATTACGGTGAATTTGGTGATATGAAATTGATTTTTATGTTAAAGAATTCTCTCATCGCGTATGTTTCAGTATTTTTGTAACTTTTTTTAGAATCCAGTACGATCTAAAGGTTGGCAAGGTATAAGAGATGCTTCTAAAGAAGGTAATATTGCCAAGCAAAAAGATTTTTTCACTGAAACTCATGTTATAACTGGAGATGAGGATTGTCTATTTCTTAATGTGCACACTCCTCACCTGCCCAGTAAGGACACAAGCTTACTTCCTGTGATGGTCATAATCCACGGAGGAGGCTTCGTGTTTGGTTCAGGAAATCAAAGTGAATTCGGTCCCGATTATATTATAGAACAAGATACCATCTTCGTGTCTTTCAACTACCGCCTCAATGTATTTGGATTTCTCTGCCTTGAGACACCCGAAGCACCTGGAAATATGGGACTCATGGACCAGAACCTTGCACTTAAATGGGTTCAAGAAAACATAAAAGCATTCAACGGGTCGCCAGATAATGTCACTATATTTGGCATAAGTGCTGGAGGCGTATCCGTGGAATATCATATGCTATCACCCAAATCTAGAGGTCTATTTCATAAAGCGATCATACAATCAGGATCCACACTGAACTTCTGGGGAAACACGCATAACAGAAAGTTAGTGACTCGCGGATATGATCTCGGTAATTACCTCGGAGGAAATTATGAAAATCCTCAAGATTTATGTAACTTTCTACGAAATGTGGACTCAGACACGCTCGTTGATGCTACGTGGAGTATATTTAAATTCGAATATACTAAGGAAAATGGTGAGTTATTTACATTCTCTCCCACTACATGTTCGGTCCCAAATCATGAAAATTTTCTTGAAGAAGACCCTAAAACGCTGCTGTCCACTGGAAACTTTGCCAGAGTCCCTACGATTTCGGGTCACTGTCTCAAAGAAGGCATCTCAATGGATATTGTATATAACCAAGATATTGAACACCTCAGGAACGGTCACTTCATAGAGTATATTCCTAAATGTGTAAAGATCACCACAGAAGAATTTGATAGAAAAATTAGAGAGGTATATAGTCCGAGTCCAGATGACTTGAACGAGTATGACTATGTGATTGATTTTCTATCAGATATATCATTCATTGGGGGTATGAACGCCTCAATGATGTATCGCATGAAGTACACATCTGAAAATTATTTATACTGTTTTAAATACGATGGTAAAATGAACTTTTTTAAGACTTTCCATAAAGTTACTAGTTTTGGAGCAGGCCACAGTGATGAACAAACTTATCTAGGAACTAACTCTGAAGTAACGGAAGAAAATGCTACTGCAAATGATATCGTCACCAGAGAAAGGATGGTACAAATGTGGACAGACTTTGCCAAAACGAGGTATGTAATTTTTTCTATTTTGTCTTTTAGAATTTTCTAGCCAACTCCTTATCTATCGCAAAAAGGCGTACGCAACCCAATCGAACCAAATCTAACCTAACCATCATACAAAATGAAAAATGCACAGGGTGATTGATTGAACCTAAAACCAGCTGGTACGGCAGACTAAGAAGTTCTTACACTGACAATTAGGACCTATATATATTATATATAAATTAAGTTGTCTGTAATTAATCTTTACTTTCAGTAATCCCACCCCATCACTGCGAAATAAAGTTGATACAAAATGGCTACCAGCAACGGAGCAAAACCTGTACACAATGTTTATTGATAATGAGCTAACTTTGAAAATAAATCAGGAATCAATGAAAAGAAGAGAACTCTGGTTGGAATTTTATAACAATATTTAATTATACCCATTGGAAACGAAAACTGACAAGAAAATCAATATTGAATAATAATCAAATTAAATATAATATAATAATTGGTCGTTTAAAAGAGGTAAAAATATTTATTCAACTTATCTAGCAATATCTAGGTTGCTAGATAAATATTTATCTACAAACTCATGTACATCGTTTCCGCGCTAGCATATGACGTGTTAAATTCTCGCTAAGGTACAGGGGTAGCGTGGTGGGAGCATCTGGCCACGGTAGCCGTTGAGTGTGGGTTTGAAACCCACCCGTGCACCGATGGTGTCTTAAAAAACTTTTCGAGGATTTTTTAAATGTGTTTTGTTGCTTCATATGTGCATCAATTACCTAAATACTGAAAACACAAAAAGCCTGTATGGGTAAAAAAAATTCGGAAATAATAGTAATAAAAAATAGTATAGCAAATATAAATTATGTGTGAGATAAAACACCGACGGAATCCTTTTTGTTAATTTATATTTTTTTGCTAAAAATTACACCTAAAGGATACATTTATAACTCCCGATGCTTTATTACAATAATTTTTTACAAATAATATTTTTTCAATACCATGTCACTGATTAAAAATAAAAACAACACAAAAAAATATTTTTTTTTTACATACTTCCTGGTCATGTCCATTCCACTCTCCCGTCATTTCTTTTATATTTTTATCTCGATTTAAATCTGGTCTCGCTACGATGTGAGCATATTTAAGCACTGGTAAAAAAATAAAATAATATTGTACTACACACGTCTAATGCTGCTGTGATTTTTAATTATTTGTAAAACAACGCATTAATATTGTCAAGTGCACATTGTGGTAATGAATGCGCTCGTTAATGACAGGCGCCAGGATCTCATCAATGTAATTACTCAATTAAGAGGTGTCAGGAAAAGGAACAAATAAAAAACCTCTTAGGTTTTGGCACAACTCCCTGCGAGCCAGCACAACACGTCACTCGCTTTGAACTTCAGGACAGGATCCACCTGGTTCTTCAAATTTCAGCTGTAGGGGCGCACTATCAAGGCAAAAATATAACCACCACTAGAAATTAAATTATCCATGCGATACAAATACGTTTGAAAGAAAAATTAAACAAAACTGTAATCATAAACAATTTGTAAATTTACCTGAAATAAAGAAAGAATTCCGTTACTAAAATAATTTTAAAAATCATTAAAAAATCATCTGATAATATATTTTATATAACTTAAACTACCCATTTCAAATGTTTCACATGAACATACAAACACATATACATATATATATATATATAAATATTCTTACATATAATTTTTGTTCATCCTTGTAAAACTGTAGTTATTTTTAATATTATCGGAACTCTGAAGGTATTGGGGACTCTTAGTCTAATAATTGATTATAGACCACTTTGAATAAAAAATAAAAACTTCTTACAGCCTAAATTATTCAGAAATAAATGTATTAATTAAACATTATACCTTTGCATAAGGAGGCCTTTTTATGGCATAAAAAATTACATTTAAAAAAAACGCATCTTTGATTGCACAGTCCCGAATTTGGCATAACGCATAAAATGAAATGAATTAAAAATACAACGTACAGATTGCGGTTATTTTGACACGAAGGAGAATTGCGTTAAACAACCGTCCGAGAAATAGGATACGTTATTATTGTAAGGACTTCTTCCGTAGCCGCCGGCGCTGGGAAGGGCAGGCGACAAATCTGCGGCCGATCCGCCGAGTAATCCCCTCAGAGTATTGGGTGACAACATCTCAGGAAGTCGTCCTTAAATTTTAAAAGCTGTCACGACCTTTGCCGTCGCCGCAGCAGTAGGTGTAGGGTTATTGCCGCGAGCATTTCAGTTTCTCGCTTAGTTGTTCGAGTAAACTTCTTGTATTGCTGTGCTATTGTTTATTTGAAATAAATTCACCAAGCTACGAAAAAATGGGTGTCATTATTGAAGGACCAGAAGGAAAGCTTTCCAAGCTCGTAAGTTAGTTTAAGTATGGCTATTTTTTAAATTTATACGATTGTATTCGAGCTTTGGGAGTAGTATTTTTTAATGAATAAAAAGTGTCATCTAAAGCGTTCGACCTTTATGATTTTTGAGCTTTGGTTGTATAATAATAATAAATGTATATATTTTTGACGGCGTTTATATGACGAATTGAACAATTTTTTCCGCAGATTTAAATCGAAACTTCATGTATGTACTTCATGCATGGTGGGCTCTTCGCAAATCTGAGTCATGTAAATTTTCCTGTGAATTTTCATCGAGAGCTTTATCTCCCGAGCCGCGTGGACGGGCGGATCCCTCCTGCTCAGAATACTCGTCCAATGAGAACTTTAAATGTACCAGACTCCTCCTTCGCAGCTTAGTGGGGCCATTAGTGGATCAGTACGATCAGGAATCACTAACCTTTAAAAAAAAAGACAAAATTAAATTTGGTAAAAAATAATAAATGGAAATTACAAAGGGCTCCTGATGGCATGCTTTGTGTGTATTTTTTATTCAATTGATATCAATACTATAAAATAAAGAAAGTAGTTATAAAAATACGTCTATTAGACATATCGATCTATTCAAAATACATTTGCGTAAACCTCTCTTTCTGTTTTTAACCTGAAAATCTTTCGTCAATGTTTTACACTCTCTTGTGTGAATTTCACCCTGCAGCATCAACTGAAGATCTCACAACACGCCCGTTCAAGGTAATTTCAATCCTTATTTTAAATAATTAAAAACCAAATCTTACATTTCTCAAGTCTTGCAAACAATACATTTCCAAACTCACCAGGAAGTCAAACGTTTTCGTATTTTTTGTTTATATTGTAAAGATACGTTTTCAATACAAGTTTAAAGCATGAGAAAAAAGGTATCAAAACTTTATAAGTGACTGCATGAATACAAATAATATACTGAATAAAAAAAAAATTAAATAATATATTTAAAAGAGAATTTTTCGTTATCAATAAATTTTATAACACTGTCTAAAACTAACTTAATATATATTCAAAATGTTTTTCATGGTGAAAATATATTATGCGTATTAAATTAATTACAATAAAGAACACTTATATAAAAATATACATTTATTTTAACTTTATGGTAGACACGAAATTAAAAAAATGTCAATTGGGAATATTGTTTTGTTAAGTCATCGCTTGCATGTTGACTAAACATGAAATCAGCGAATTAGGGAAATGGTTCAGGATCCCTGGTTTTGGACAGGGACTGCATTATTTCGGGTGTGCTCGGCGATGAGATGGTGGGGGACTCCTGCTCCGGGGCGCTGGTGCATGTCATCCCAGGCGTCATCGCCGATTAGTCCTGAGTGATATACCTCGCGACTCGCGACACCCCACGGGAAGAGGGGGTGCGGAATTACAGCCATATATTATCACAACCACGAACCAAAGCGAAAAAACTCGACACGATCCGAAGTAACAATTGTAATAAAAACAATATTCACAGTGAAGTGCCTACTCAACATAGAAAACCACCATTAGTGAGTGTTACTTGGTGGTTAATTTATATCGATAATTGTTATTTATCTTGTGAAATTGTACAGTGACCAGTGCAAGTGATACTTATTGATTGTTGAAATAATGATTACAAGTTAATATTGTCATTGGGAAAATACTCCCTAAAGATGCCACGCCGGAGAAGATCGTTGTCTCCTGTAGAGGAGTTCACCCCGGATGATGATGAAGACTCTCTCAGCATGGATGACCTATCGCCAAATTCAAGTTCGATTATTTTTATGAAAATTGATACTTTGCTTTTTCTTTTACCCATTACTGCAATACTTTTATACTTATATATTAGAGAATTCGTATATTTAATAATTATTCTACACCTTCGAGATTTGATCTATTTTGACACGGTTCCCAATTATGAAATTCATAGATGATCGTGATACTCAAAAATAAATAAATAAATAAAATAAATAACACGATAAGAATCGATTATAATCATTTTCATTTGTAAAAACTTTTGCATATTGTGTAGTATAAGTTCAACATAAATCGATTTTTACATATAATTTGTTTCGAGTACTTGCGGCAAAGTCGAAAAATTAAATATAAATTTATATAAGAAGAAATCCAAAAATTGCGATCACGAAATACTGACTCTCCACATGCGAATATATGTTTTAATAAAGTATATTATCATTATGAAAACAATCGATTGCATTCGGCAAGCAGCATTTGCAATGTGAAGTGAACTACGATAAAGTAAACATTCTTAGTTACTAAGGACCTACCCTAGCTGCCTTTAGGGTTTTTAACTAATTTTAATGATTTTTATTATGAATAATTAGGTCGATGTCCTCCCCAACAGAGAAACGCAGCAAATGCCCGTGAAAGAGCACGAATGCGAGTCTTGTCAAAAGCCTTCTGCAGGTTTGTTTATTCCTAATTTCTTTTGATACACTAAATTCTAAAAGTATTGAGGGTTCGTTTGGATTAATGGATGTGAGCTGTTTTGAATTATCGGTACTCCAACAAAAATCCCTGCAGATGGTCGGAAAAGAAAAAGAATGGTCGGATGGAAAAGTCTGAGTACCGAAAACTTGAAGCAGCTCAACACACGATAATTAAAATCTACTCATCACAATGCCTACCAAAACCTATAAAAGTGTTATTTTCACCAAGTCTTTAATTTTGAAATAGATATGTAAGATTGGATCCAAACATGCTATTTCACAACTGATCAACGGCTCAAATATTCATACGGCTTGTATAATTTTATTAAATGATATTTTATTACTTAAAGGTATTATAAGTTTGATATAAATAAAAAAATCCAATTTATCCAAACGGTATAATAAGTCAAATATCCATCAAGTGTCTACTTTGAAAAACGTCAATTAAATTACTTCAAGTTAGAATAGCTATTACCTGCTCATTTGCTATTTTATTGAGCTATGGGTAAATAAACTCCATACTGAATTGGATGCATTATATCATTGGCGATTTTAAATAATAAAAATAAAAAGGTATGCAAATTTACAATCGGAATATTTAAATTTTATATCTTGAAATAAATACCTGCACTTAGACTTTCCCTTGGTGAAAGGATATTTTTTTTAATAGAGACGCTGTGATTGCGAGTATATCGATTTACTGTGCTCTTATACCGAGCCATTAGTGTTTTATAAAATATATTTATAACACAAGAAAAATTCTCACGTTAGTAGAATAAGTAATAAAATGTGTTTTGGGTTCACAGGCTTAAAACAACATTGCCCTGGGTACCCGCGGACACCAAGTTGTCCAAACTAGACACTTTGCGCTTGGCCAGTGGGTACATCGCTCACCTGCGCGCCGTGCTCGCTGACCAGCCTCCCCAGCACCTGCCGCCTACTGCTCGAGCCCTTAACCTGGTCAGTGGGTAGAGAGTTGCACCATGCCACTAGCCACACCCCCATGAAATTAATTATACCCCATACGATTAACTGTACACCATTCAAATCATTACTCAATTGGAAAATTTGATATATTTTAGTACACCATTAGGTGCATAGATACATACACATTTGTAGTTCTGAACACGTGATTTTTTAAGCTGCCTACACGCTTAGCGACATAATCAAAACCGAAGGATGATCAGCCAATGGCGTCCTACTCTTTCTGTTTTTTTTTTTTACAGAAAAAAGAACGAATAAAAGGAACATATTGCCTAATCGCCTAAATTGTATAGGCCGCAATAGTTTCGCCTCGAAGCATTTCGCATTTTCAATTCAAGACATAGCTGTTTTGTTTCAACCGTGTTATCAAATAACTAAAGTATGATGTAATGTTATTATGCACACACACATCACTTCAGGAATAAATTTAATATTTATAATTTTAGGATGCTATTAAAATGTATTATTTTTCATTATTCTTCAGTGCGTGGCAACCATTTTCTCTGAATGCTTGTTAGTAGTTTACCTTGGTAGATTTCCAAATTATAAATGAGCATAAAACAAGAATAAAAAGACAACTCGAACTCCCGAAACTCCAGCCTCTTCCCTGTAGTACCAATTTCCTTCCACCATATGGTTCTCTTCCAGCGTCCTCCAGTCTAAACATCGCCTGACGCCTGGCACGGGCCATTGTGTTTTTTTTGTCATAAATAAAATAATAAAATACATTTTCAACTGTTTGAGATAAACAAATTATATACTAACTTAGTGCTTCTGAAAATATTAGAAAAATTCTCAACTTCAATTCGCAACGCAAAGAAAATAAAATACATTTATAAAATACAAAAAAATAAAGTAATCTAAATACATATTTAGTATATATATAAAGTAATCGTATTAAAAATATAAATTTACACGGACATACTCATATTATCAATTATTTACCGATATTTATTTTCTTGATCAAGTACTTATACGCGGTTTAGTTTGTAAACCTATTTAAAGTATTGGTTTGACTCGCGCAAATACTTTAGTTAATTATTGATATTTTTCATATTAAATTGTGTACACATTTTTTCAAATTTTTTTGTAATAAGAGATTACAAGCCCCATGAGAATGAATACTTTTCGTCCAGGACATTTTTAAGTTAAAATAAACGGTTACTTTGCTCCAGCTATGGATCAAAAATTACCTCGCATTTTAAGTGGCCATCGTTTCTAGCAACAATGAATTTCAAAGATAAACTAGGAAAATAGCTCCAATGAAAATAAACAATAGATATTTCAGTTCAACCCACTCGCATGGCCGCACAAATGCTTGCAGCTGGTGTTTGGATTTACACATTTTAAGAATAACATCACTTTATTGCTTTTATCCCAATCTCAGCCGACCGCCTCTCATCCACCGACATTTTGGCTCGAGCTTAAGGACTGCGGTTTGCTTGAGACGCCGATAGATTTTTTTTAAATGCACCTAAATAAATTAAATTAAAGCTCTTCTGTGCACATGTTTACAAAACACCATAACAAATGCGCTAGCATTATTTTTTACTAGACCCATGCTGGTTATTTACTACAACTTAATTATACTTTGCTGTGCATAACTTAGTAATGCTAAAAATTTCGAGCTAATGAGTTTTCGACCTAACAAGAATTTCGAGATACAAAGGATTTAATTCCTAAGATTTTTACTTAGGAAGGCACAAATGCTAAGTATATTTTTCGAACTCTATAATTCGAAAATTAGAGTTATAGAGTATAAATATGTACTAGCAATACCTCGTAAGGAAATATCATTTTTTTTGAGTTATAAAGTCTAAATAATTCGAGTTACGGCGTAT
The DNA here is from genome assembly GCA_022113835.1 of Atopsyche davidsoni. NCBI lineage: Eukaryota > Metazoa > Arthropoda > Insecta > Trichoptera > Hydrobiosidae > Atopsyche > Atopsyche davidsoni. The sequence continues at coordinate 13,084,127 of JAILWY010000023.1, forward strand.
TTAGGGGTTCAGCGGAAGGGAATACCAATTTTTTTCGTCTTACTTAGGATTACCACTTGACGAGGTTCGAGCTATCGAGATTCTACTGTAATATATATTTCACACATTACATTATTTGATATAATTTTTTAGCAATTGCAGTAGACGATGACATGTTGCATGCATTAGTACGTATACCTACAAGACGCTACCAGGAACTAATATTGTCGTTTAGAAATTGATACAGCTGGCGTCGAATTCTTCAGACACGAGCGACAACGCCGGTGATTCGCGTACAGATAATGAGTCTTTTTAAATATGTATATGAATGGTTACGAGAATACGTCTCTTTGACTATATAACTTGGTCCGCAGACTTGGCCGTTTACGTTCCAGCAGGGTGTCCCGCTGCCCGCGCCCCCCGCGCCGCCCTCCGCCTGCTGCTTCCCCCGCACCCCCGCCTACCCCCAGGACGCCTACTACCCTCACCAGCAGGCCAGGCACCCTTACGAAGACTCGCTGCTGCACTCTGGATGACACCCTCTGCGCACTGGCCCCTGTTAGTTGCACCCCGTCCTCTAAATGGAGATCGTCACGTATCGTCGTTATTTCTCTTCTGTGAAATTGCTGCCTACACCAGATTATTGAATAATTTTTTTTTTATAATTTATAGCATCGTTTCACAGCTGAGACACCAAATTACTGGCGCTTTGATACAAATAGACACCCGTTTTTTTGTTACTCTATTTTATTTTAATACTATAAAATGGACGGGTCACCGGTCACAGCCGAGAGTCAAGAGTATTGTATTTCAAAGCAGAAGTGCCGGCGTTTATTGTGAATACGAATACACAAAATCTACGAAAAGCGTATATTTTTTATTGTAAGATAATTTAGTTTATTTAAAATAGGTAATATAATGTAAAGAACAAAACAGCAAACGCATGTATACTAAGTCACAAAACATATAAATAACCCAAAATTGTGGGTCATTTAAAATTTTTAACACAATTTTCGTAAGTATTATAATCTCAATCGAGTACTTATATTACATGTTTGTAAATATATTTTGTATTAATTGCATAAAATTTTTTAATTAAATTTTTTTTCCTGATTCAGTTACTATTACATTTAATCACAACTTTTCTATTATTATTATATATTTATCGCGCTATACTGTTCAACTATCAAACCAAAGATATATAGTAAAATATTTATATAGCTAACTATACATTATTGACAAAATTTAAAACGATCATATTTATATAAATATATATATCTAATGCCAATATAATATCAAAAAAATTGAAAAACATTGGTTTTATTGAAAATTTGATCCATTATAGTTTGCAAATTTGCCAACTTTAATACATACATACTACTCACAAAAATGCAAATAGATAATATCGATCGAGAGAGTACAAATTTGTTTATATTATTTTGATTAATAATTATTGTTCTACCTACTTCTAAAAGTATTCCTTGGTCTCTAGTCAATTTGCAGAAAATATCATATTTCTGTAACAATAAAAATAGCCAATGCTAGAGTATTTTTTGCTCCATGTGGTCGTGAGAATGTTAAAAATATTTCTAAGAGTACTCCACGTAATTTGATATATCTTCACAAGTGACAGACAAATCAAAATACTGATGAATGCATGCATTATTTTAATAAGTATTTAATCTTCACGATATTTTCATAGTATAAAAAAAATTCCAAGAATCTCAATTACTATTTATAATCATTAACGACACATTAAAATTAGGAAAAAATTAATTGGATAAAATGGATTCTATCCGTCCAACACAAAAAATACACTTGCAAGAAAATCTTTGCATTACAAGTTTAACGTTTAATTAGAACAAATCAAAAATTATCATTTCTTTGTGTCAATCAATTTACTTTTAACAACAAACTAGAAACAGCACATAATAGATTTGGTATTCTATTATGTGCTGGGATTCATTTGGTAGGTACCTCTCTATATATAAGTGTGAGTTATTTCTTTTTCTAGTTGGATTTTATTATTTTCGCCAAAATTCAAACTGTAAGTTTGACATAAAAACGATGCTCGATTGTCACAAATTCAAGCATCTTGGATTTTTTTACTCTAGTAATATTAAATTAAACTACATAGATTATGAAAGACCAGAGAAATTTGTCTCTGGTCTTCTAAAATTATAGTCTATACAAAGCTAGTTCGTTGTCATCTTAGACTGTCAATTCTTATATGTCGCTTGCCGGAGTGAAATAAACTGTATTATTGTTTTCATTGCATTTATATCATAAGGTTTTAATATGAAAATAAATAGTAATACTAAATTACTTTCTGACAGAGTCGTGTTGGTACCGTATGAAGAAGATCATGTTCCAAAGTAAGTGAACAATAACATGCTCAAGTTTTTTAATAACAATAAATTTCAATACAATTTCATTACTGTCAGATACCATTTATGGATGCAGTCTGAAGAGTTACAACTATTAACCGCTTCTGAGCCTTTGACGTTAGAAAAGGAATATGAAATGCAAAAATCGTGGCGAATTGATGAAGACAGTAAGTTTTCAATATTTAATATTCAGCGAACTTTTCTTCATATTGTTAAACTTAAAAAAATGTTTTTCACATTAAATATCTTAACTCTTAATATCAACTTATATACAATACAATTAAATGTACTTAATTATGCGTAAACTTTTTTCCTTGTTACAGAGTGCACATTTATAATTCTTGACAAATCAATATATGATAATAAAAACGATGAAGTTGGTAAGCACTTAAGATCTGTTTCTCAATTTGCATCATAAATTGTATTAAAAAAACGAGCTCAGATAAATAAATTTTAGGTATTATTATATTTCTACAAGCTAACAAAAAATATTGTAAAAATCAAAATTCAGAATTCAAGCCAAAATACGAGAATTAACAAAACCCTTGGTGCTCAAAAGTCACCTCACAAATTGCCATAACAAGATGGTGTGAAGGTTCTTTTTTTTGGTGGTTTTTATTTTATCCCAGAATTTTAACGGACCATTTTATAAGAATGTTTATCTTTTCATAAAATAGTGAAAAGATAAGAATAGTGAATCTAAAATATCAAATTAGTATTTTAGTTTGCTTCTGTAATTTTAGTTGACCTTAACTGTTAATAATTAACAAAGCTTATGTCTCATGCAATAGTTGTGCATGTAATATTATTTTATTTACTTTTTCGCTTATGTTCACCTGGCAAGATATTTTGTATTCTAAAAATTATTAAACAATTACAGTTATTATAATTGTACTAGTAATGTAGCCCGTCACAAAATGACGAATTTGATGAACGATGTGTCTAAATTCTCGCGGTTAACGACATCTCGCGGCGAAGAAGTGAATTATATAATTAAAGTTTAGCTAAAGCATATTTTAAAGTTTATGAATGAAAATATTATCCTATCGTCTTGAAATTCGGCACATAGCTGCGGAAAAATTTACTTAACTTATGTGCAAAAAATCAGCGTTGTATCTTTTAAGATATTCTATACAGAACGGAAAAATGAAACATACATACAAACATACAAATAAACACACAATGGCTATTATTATAGTAGATTGAAATGTTTTCCTTTGTTTCTGTTACTTTTAATTAAAGTAAATATATTCATTTTTCAGAAGCAATGATAGGAGATACAAACCTTTTTATAGATTGCGAAGATTGTCATAAAGCTGAAATTGAAATAATGATAGCATGTGAACAAGCAAGAGGCAAAGGATACGGATGGGAATCAACTATTCTGATGTTAATGTATGGCATTACATTTCTAAATATCAAAACCTATCTTGCCAAGATATCTTTCACTAATAAAATTAGTATTAGCATGTTTCTAAAACTTGGTTTCATAGAAACTCATAGAAGTGAAGTTTTTCAAGAAATAACTTTGGAAAAGACAGTTGAAAAAGATTGGGTATATTCACTAAAAGAAAAATGTCCCTTTAAAAGTGTGACATACTAAAAAAATAATTGCATTTATGAAAAGTGATCAAATACAATTTATGAATCGCTGGTATATTTTAAAATCAGCAGTACCAAGTTGAAACAGACTGTACTCAATGTTGCTTATGATGAGACTTACGTTTAGGACAAACCCAATTTGTGATTTAGTGATAGTAATTTCGGATGAATTATGCAGAAATGAAACCACTTTGTAAATAAAATAATTTTAATTGTATATGTACTTTTGATGTAAATATATATAAAACATAATAAAGTATTTTAAAAAAAGTAATACATAATATTCGAGTAATCATCTTATATTGCCTATAATATTAATTTATTTGATAGGGCTACACCGATCAATCAATATATTGGTCCAATTAATCTACTCATGAAATTGACTAGTTTTGAATCATTTCGATCGTCAGCTTAAATAATTAAAATTGACTAAATATATTAGTCCCTGAACAATAATATTATCGTATTACATTATATTGCATTCAAAATCTAATTTTGAAGATAAGTTGTATATATAATAAATTGAAAAAATATATATAACAGCAATGTACTAAAAATAATACAGTAATGTATACAATTAAAGCTCTAGCATAACTATTTTCGTTGGTTTCCATTTCCCAATTTACATAGCATGGATAAAAAAATATTTTCGAATGCTTTGAATTCTGTTGAAAATTAACAAGTCCATTGCAAGCACAATGAGGAATTAGAATCAATGCACAAGATATAGTACTAGGTGGAATCGTGCATTATTCAAAATCAAATGAATGATTTGAGTAGGCACAGCCCTATTTTAAAACAATAAAAATTAATCAGCTCATGTGCACAAATAGTTCAGTCAAGATTCATTCAGTTTGCAGTAAATTTTGTTAATTTATATTATTTTCAAAATTAACATGTACACTTAAAAAAGAAACACATTAGAAATAAACTCATGCAAAATGAATACTCAGGGTGAGAGGACTTTAGTTACAGTTCTAGACCGCACCTACAGGAAATGTTAATACCGTAGTCCAGCATTGATTGGAAAAAGTTTCATATTATATTTAAAGTACAGATGAATGTATATGTATATTAAAAAAATAGGAAGTGCGTGTATATCTTATCATATTTTGATTTATAATCACTCTTCTCCATGCCTCATTATTACAAAATATTTTTGGATTGAAACTTATTGCCAATACGGTTCATAACCGTTACAATAATTGCATGACCTGTACAGAGCATGTGCTGTACATTATTATTGTTCAAATATAACTCATTAGGATAAAATATGTTTTGTATAATTTCAATCTTAACAAATATTTTCAATCTACAATTAAGTTAATGAATATTATGAACTATGAAGTAAAATTTATTACTTAGTGTTATTACTCAAATGGTAAATCATTTGATAAAATATGTAGACCAATTTACACTAGATTACTTAACATAGTCTATATTTTTACGTTCAAGCAATAAATATAGTAATAATATATTATCGTTAAATATTATTTATCATGCTTTATACTTATTGCTTTCGAAGCAGCATAGTACTCATTATAGACAAATCTATAGTTGAAATTCTAAGCGAGCTAGTAAATATAGATTGTCAGTTTACATAAATTTCAATACAAAATAATTACCTAACTAATCAAAATATTTCTTACTAATAGTATGAATCGTACTAGAATAAATTGTAAACCGTAGCTATTTCGTAGTTTTTACATCTAACACTAATCATGATAGCTTCATTCGTTTTTTCTGAATCAAGATTATCAAGTTGCAGAGAATCGTATGAGATAATTTAATGAATTATGTCACTAAAGTAAGTCACTTAACTCTAAGTTTACAAAAATAAACTCATAATAAACAATGACCTTCTACCTCGCTGAAAATATATTCATTGTGTTGGATGCGGTTCTCTTTCGTACTAAACGAGCTGCAACTGCAAATAAAATCTAGTTGAAACACAGCACTTTTATAAAACCAGTATTTATTTTATATTTCAATAAGTAAAGAGTGGATATGCAAGTGGTTATACTTACTGGAGGAGTCTTGAGGGGTAAGGGGTCGTTGGAGAACTTTATCGATAACCGCGATCCAACTATCTCGGTCCTCCTCACACACAGCGCTGAGGCAGTAACCTCGTTCAGGTGTGTGCAATGTGAAGCTGTAGCCCATATCCCGAAACCCTGCTGCCACGCCCACTCGTACACTGTACCCTTCCAAGTTGTAGCCTATAAAAACAAAATCAACATTTACAATTTATACAAGATCAACATCATTGTTGCAAAGGTTAGAGTGATGGCGTTTTAATAGGATGTGGTTAATTTCTGTGGTTAGATTGAATGCATTATGACGTTCGGCTAGAAGTTAAGAATGAACCTTTAAAAAAAATATATCTTCATAAAAGGGTAGTTTTAAATTAAATTAATTATTTTAAAAGATCATAATTATAATTGGTACCTAAAAAGATTTCTCCTTTAGGATAAGCATCCAATGGATCATCGTGATACATTAGCTTCCGGTTGTCCAATGTGAACCATCTCTTTTTGTAAGCGTCAGTAGGCCGAGGTCCTGTCTTCCACAGCCAGCCTTCCCGGGGAAAGTCTCGGGTGAGGTAAGCAGCCAATTCTGATTCGGAGGCCGAAGGAAATGCCACTTGTAAACGGTGAAGCTTAGCACACCTTATTGCCATATACCTGAAAACATAATACACAAAACACAATAAATAAAAATACCTAATTTTAAACGATATTGACAAGAATTAATGCAATTCTCACCAATTATTGATTACTTCTGGATCTTCATGATGTACATATATATGTCTAGTTGAACCATCCTTAATAAACGTTAATTGTAAAGAATTCAAGAAACCTATTTTTTCAGGCGAAAAGGCTACATTGAGTTCCGATAGTCGCAATATTGCTTTGGGGTCTCGATTTTCTTTAACATGGTATTTCAATATATCTTCAGCTTCAGATAAGATGAATTTCCTAGGGTGATAGCGACTATCTTCTTTTCCTCTCTTCATTAAGAATCCTTCCATATATCCTGATGTGTAGGTCTGACGTTCCGGATGGCAAAACTCTTCTCTTTGATATTTCGCTCTAATCCATTGCTCGACGAGGACTCTAAAAATTATCAGAATTACAAATAAGATTTTGCTTAAATATATCCACACAGATTAAAATACAAAATAGTAATATTTTATTATTTCATATCATGTTCTTAATCAAGGCAAGCAGTTTTGCTCACTGAATATCATTAAAATGACTATAATAAATATAATGAAAATCTTGTAAACAAGTGTATAAAATGACATTAAAGCATTTTTTTGCTAAAAAAAATAGAACAAAACGCCTAAAATGCTCAATTGCATGCATAGACCTGATAGACAGACACACTACTGATATTTTGATTAAAATAATGGTGTTTTTTTTTGGGAGATTTTTTTGTTTGGAAAGTTCAGGATTTCATTCCTCAATAAAATATAGTTTTTACATGTATAGTTAAAAAAATAAAAATTTTCTATTGAATAATTTTAATTATACTTTCTGAAAAATATGACAAAAAAAATTGTACTCTAAAAGTATTAATGAATCGAATTAAAATTAATATTTTAATAAATTTATCCTAATATTTATTATTCTTAAAAAATATTTATCAGTTGTGATTGCACAGCATCCAAATAGCCAAGCCATGAACAGCACTTAGGTTGGTGATGTTAAAGGCTCACGGAGATGGACTCTGCATCATAAATCACAGGAAATAACATCACAAAAAGCAGGAAGTGATTACTAGCATTGAAATTATGATTGTCTAATTCAAAAGTATGTAGACTAGAAATAGGTCTAAGTTAGCATCTGTTGGAACCATAGCAAATATGAGAAGTAGCCAATTTGTTTTATTATGAAATTTATGAGCTTACCCAATAGAAAAAAAAAAAACTAGCCATTCTAAATTCACAAGAGGTATTTTTAAAAATTAAAAATTGCCATAAAAATAGTATTTTTACTTTATAAATAAATTAGCTGAGATTCCTAAGTTGATACTTCGAAAAACACTGGAGATAATGCATCCTGGTAAATACTCTCTGACCTTCCATCACCTCTCAGTGTTCATTCAATATCAAAGCTATTTTTACCACATTTAAATTAAAATGCACTGTAAGAATATGATAATTTCATTGATTATTTTCAAAAACATTTTATTAAAAATAGTATGTTAAAATTAATTAGTAACAAAGCTAGATCGTTTGAAGTTGTCCTTGTAATGTCCAGTACAAAAATAATTTTAAATATAACTACAGTATTAAAATTCAAATTATTAAATAATCAAAATTGAATAATTCATAAAATAAAAAAGAGACTATAATTCAAATACAATATGCACCATTTATCCATTCAATTTTATGCCATAATGTGTGTGCACTATTTTCAAATTAAAATAATAGTTGTTTTCTATTGAATTCAGACCGAGAGTAAATTGGCTGTTAACTTCAAGTAGTGCATTTTATGTCTTTGAAATCAAATAGTCTTATAAATGAAAACTTTTATCTTTATATCAACAACACCGAACGATTGTAAATAATGATTCCAAAATAAATATACTTATAAGACATAAGAACCTCTAAATGATCACCTTACTCTGATAGGAAACACAATCAGCATGAACAAACATATTTCTTAAATCTGTACAAATATGTAACAGTTCATGTAAGATAAAATAATAAATTAAAACCCAATTCCTGTCAACATCATACTGAATAGATATTCTGACATGTGATAACAAATTGTAGACGACGCCATTGCATTATTTTGGGCTTATAAATCAAGAGCAGCAGCAGATCGTGTAGTTATTTTAGAAAACAAAAATAATAAAATACATTGTCATAAAACCATGGAATATATTTAACTATTTTTGTATTAAAAAGGATAATATCAGATGATGAAACTGATACCCAGTAATAAACCAATTGAATGAAACAAATTTATCAAAGAGGAAATAAGTGATAAAAAATAATACTAGCAAAGCATTCATTCAATGATGTTATTATCAGTTAATTTATACTCTAAAATACACAGTTCACAAAAAAGCAGTCCATGTGGTTAAATATATAAAATAAACACATTAAATTTTGATTCTCTTTTATCACACCAGCACCCATATTAACCATTGAACTTTCTATCCAAAAAATGTCATGCTTAAAAATTACTAAAAAAAAAGACAGCATCTCACTGTGGATCACTCTCGACAGGACGCCTGTAACAGGGTGGCACTCGTTCCTCATACTTGGCACGGGCGACATTGTTGCCAACTTCTTGCATGCGCTCCACCTGTGAATCCTCCCACCGGTCCAGCTTGAGGTGTTTGACTTTGCTGATGTGCGCTCCCAAGCCCCTGTGTACCCCTGCACACCGCATGCAGACAAATATACCTAGGTTGTACGATGCACATTCTGGATCTACAAATAAAATATTAGCATTGTGATATTACATCAATGAAACATTATATATTTTACAAAGTATACATTTATATATATATATATATTAATTTAGGATAAGAATTTTAGGTACAAGTACTACTTTATAATAAATAACAAATTAAACACCATAACAATACGAAATTATTATGTTTTACACCATTCCCGACGTTTATTAAAAAATACGCAATTGATAAGAGAATAACTGGAACCAACAGGAAAATCCTAGTGGTTTAAATTTTTATTCTGATATGAGGTCATTACGATTGAAGAATTAGGTTGGCTAATTCCAGTATAAATAATGTTCCTACTCACTTTTTGATATTAAAAAATAATAACTACGTAGGTAGACAAGACGATGCTAATCATCTAATAGAACACTACGCTGAGATATATTTCATCCGTAGATTAATAACAATCAGAGAGTTTGAATTTTTGCAAAAAAGTGAATTTCGTATTTCATAAATTGATAACTAAAAGTATTGAAAATATGTTGTTGCGTTTGACACGAGATTGTTGTTATGACACAAGCAACGGTAACTCGAGACCACTGCGTTCCTGTGGTTATCAATCAAATAATGTTTATTCTGATGTCACCTATAGTCGCAGTTATAAATAACAAATAATTCAGAAATACACCCTATAACTACGCAGCGGAGAGTCAACTCAGTTTGTTTTGACTGGCTCAGAAATACTGTGTAACCTTAAAATCAGTGCACAGACACAACAAAAGTGGGCCCCATGACCGAAACAACATCACCGCGGGCACGTTAGACTATTTGACACGACAAAACAGTCCCTATCATAAAAAAATGAAAAGGATGATGAAAATAAACATAAATTTGGCGCCAGGGTCATTGAACTCGCAAGCGTGGAAGCATTTACGCCCCCCCTGGCTGTTGTAACTCAAATCAACCCCCAAAGCGCAAACTTTTTCGATGACACAAAACCGTGACTGAATAGCGAAAGCATATTAAACAAACTGATTTTACACAACATACTTTTGCTTCCACAATCCGCACAGACGTTATTCCCAGGTTTTTTTAACAGTTCCAGCATAATTTTCTCGTTACGGTCCGCCATGGTAGAACTTTTGCATGGAATGACGTCGCGACAGAATGACCGCAACGCAATTCGAGTCTGCTCGAGCTGAGGAGTGATACTTTGCACTTCCCTCTCGACACCCCACGTCCCGCACAGGAAAGAGAGAGATAACAGAGAGCGACCGTCTTGCTCACCGAGACTTGAATGTGAATGCATGGGATTTTGTTTTTATGCGTGACGCATGTTATATCGGTGGCGGGATGCGTAATCCAATTTGCCTTTCAATTTCATTAATGATTGTTGCTCGTATCATGTAGTATAATAATTATGATTCAATACAAATTCAAAACATTATTTTGACAAAATTTTAAAATACACAAACACGATAAACAAAGTCTAAGTGTGTGGCACACTCGCTGGGTGGTACCTACACTATTCTACAAATAGATTTTTTTTATAAAAACACAAACACGCTCTCGGTAAGGCCACCTTTGTTTCTATTCTAACTATTGAACATATTAGAATTTATAAAATAAACTATTAAGTAGGAATCTTGAACAAATTTAATTTACAGTTGTTATAAAAATCTATAAATAATGGGAAAATATTAGTTCACTATTACTACACATTGCACCTAATCTAATACAACTAGGTTCTAATACAACGATTCATTGATCAATAATTGAATATATATCTAATAAAGTTCTTAGTAGAAAATAATAATTAATGGAACTGGTATTTATTTTGTAATACTCCATTTTATAACAATAAAATAAAACCAAATGGTTTTGGAGACTACGTTTATTTTGCTTATAGCGAGAGCTCTTTCGCCGAACACGGCATCTTCAAGACTCTCTTGTCTCTAGTCTTGAAGATGCCGTGTTCGGCGAAAGAGCTCTCGCTATAAGCAAAATAAACGTAGTCTCCAAAACCATTTGGTTTTATTTTATTGTTAGAAAATAATATTAAATTTTTAATAAAATACAAACTTTTACTTGTTCTTTTCTGGTGTAAAAAAAGCAAAATCAAAAGGTTCAAGAATGTATAATTCATCACTTGGACAGTAAGAGCTCTACAGTCCTATGAGGGATCCTCAAATCGAAGTCATAAACCTCCAACATCCATTATATACTCTTTAAAACTTGAAACTGATTTATTTGCGAGATCAATGTGTAGAAAAAAAAATCTCTTCATTGAACAAAATGTGTGAAAAAAAGATCCATTGAATTCATCTAGGAGAGCTCACAAATATCTTTTTTTAAAAGGTTTATTAAATCTTAAGCTTTCACAATAATTGATATTAATTCTAGATTAGCTTATATTTAAAAAAAAAAAATAAGCAGGGAATAAAACAAATTAATTTATTCAAGCGAATATTATCTTGCTCTAGTATGTATATAAAAATATACCTGAAAGACTCTAAATAGGCAACTGAAAATAAATATAATTGTATCAATGCCATGACACACCTGCATTTTATACAAAAGCTGAGAAATGTAATTATATATATATTTGCTATAAATATATATACTTCTTTTTTTTTAAGGAAACAGTTTATTATCTTTTGAAATAACTTTTATTTGTTACTCATAATATTATAACAATTTTTTTTTTTTCACGAATAATGTAAACACCTATAAAAGTCCCTGCATCTCTTGCATAAACTGCATATATGCATCATCTTTAGTGGGCACTCCAGGTGTCTTTTGTACTGCTTCAAGGGACTTTTTCACATCTACAACTGGACCCTTTATGTGTGGTTTTCCCTTTTTATCTTCTCTCTTGACTCGGAGTGCAGAAGGCACAAATCTAGTAACATCAGCAGACAAGTTACGAATCTGAGGCTTAGCCATGATGGTTGCACCCTGAGGACCGTCTTTTCTGTTGATAAGCTGAGGGGCAGCTGTTAAAATAGGCAAGGGAAGAGATATAGGATGCGGTGGTAAAGGAAGCGGAAGAGAACGCGGGAGGGCTAAAGCACGCGGGGGTAAACCTGGGGGTGGCCCAGGAGGCATGCGCAGTAGACGTGGAGGCGGTCCAGGTGGAGGGCCAGGGGGTGCGCTACGAACCAACCCCCCAGGCAACAGTAGCGTCGGGGGAGGACCAGGAGGACGTAATGGTGGGGGGCGCAGAAGTGTGGCCATAAGTGGCGGCGGATGGGGTGCCATAACAGGAGGAGCCTCCATAGCACTTGTTCCTGGTGGGCACATTAGCTGTGAAACTGTCATTCTCTCATCTTTATCTTTGGGGTGCTCTTCATCATCACTGTTGGAATCTTCATGTCGACGTTCCAAGGCTGATAGTCTAGAATTTAAGTCAGCAGCTCGATCCATCTCTCGCTTCTTATGAACCTCCTCCATTTCTTTCATGAAATCGTCAATATTTTGTCCCGACAAGGCGAGCATTCTCTGCTGAAGAGAAGTAGGCTTGACTGTTGTTATGGGAGCGTTGGGAATCATTGGAGTAACGGGCATATGAAGGTCTCTGTCAGAATGAATCCGATCATCCTTATCAAAAGAACGACTCTCATATTCTCCATTATCATTCAAAATTGCAGTTTCCATCGCAGTCTATGAAAAACAACAACAAAAAACAACATAGTAAAAAAAATATTATTGACATTACAACTCTACCACAGAAGTCAAGAATTGTAATAAAAATATATTCTCACATTATCTTCTCCTACAGCTGCTTGATCAGAAAATCGTAATGTTTTTTGGCTGGAACGTTTTGGTTCTGCTGTATCATTATCATCTTCTGAATCAGACAAATCAGTCAGAGAAGGTGGTGGGCCAGGAGGAACACCAGGGGGCTCCAACGCTGGAGGTAGCTCCTAGTGTTATAAAAGCATCATTAAAAATTCTAATGAAATGTAAAAATACTATCCAACATATTATATAAAAATATTACCTTATAAATTGTATCCTTTTTCAAAATGCTAATGGGTTTAGGTGGAGGCATGGGCACAACAGCTGGGGTGAGCTCTAATGGCAAAGGTATTTGGGAAGGCATGTTTCCATAGATAAGATTATCTGGTACCTGAAAATATTATAACTCATAATTAATTAATCTGATATGTTCAAAATTACAAATACTATTTAATAAGACTTCTTGACTCACTTGAAGAGTCGGGAGAGGGATGTCATCGACCTGGACTGCCTGAGCATGCCTAACTGACTCGTGATAAGCCGCTAGGGTGGACCTTCTTCTCTCATAGTCAGCTTCCTGACGCTTCAAGTCTGTCCACTTTTCTGGTTCATCTTTGTCCTTCAAAAGTTAGGTATTAATTTAGTTTTTAACTCATTTATCATATACTGTCTTGCTTATAGCTCAGTTTAAACAGATTAGTGGTACACCCCAGAAAACGCGAAGACAAGAATTTGGTGCAATAAAAAATATGCATTATCTGTTGTAAGATGATGTATTGTGTATGTGCATGTATGATTATTGAAAGGGTTGAGGAATGAAAGGGAGACAAGGTAATAAAAAAATAACTGTAAAGCTAAAAGTTCAAATACAACAACTGAAGATAATGACTGTTTCCCTTGTCTTTCATTACTTATCTTCAGTATTACGCATATTACTTAAGTCAAGATATTATTCTGTTTACATTGGTCCATATATTCTGCTATTTCAAAATATTTTTATAAGAATAATATTGCAAATTCATCAAAATATATTTGCAATTGATTGCCCTTTTTTATTGAACTGTTTTATTTTACATAATAAACTGACATTTATAAAAAAAAAACATGGTATACAGTAGAGCTGAAGTGATGGAAAATTGTTTGCTGATAATTTGTCTAGTTATTCTTCTGATAGTAATGTTGAAAACCATCTACAAAATGCATAGCAATACTTTGAATTTTGTATTTTTTATATTTTTTACTAAAAGGTTCAATATAAGGTAAGAAACTGAAAGATTTAAAAAAAAAAAAACTTGGTCAGTTGATTATATGTAAAGCGCCTGTGTAGTTATCAATCCACTCGCATACAATGTGTTTAAGTCTATGGAATTTATAAAAAGGCTTTGAAACAGAATATAAATATCTATCAATCTATTTGTACTTCAATTTGAATATTTTAACATTTACTTACTTATGGTATAAAGTATTTTAATATACTGCATATGATACAAGTGGTGAGGGTTTGCATACTGGTGACGAAAATTGGATGATTCTAGTCTATCTTCGAAAGTATAAGTCACAATATAGACCCCATTCAGTGGTGTTTAAGTTATTAGTGAAAGGGGTACATGTGAGTATTAGGTATAATGAAACAAGACACAAGCATTCTGCCTGGGATAAAAATCAGCCCCAACTGAATTCATAAGGATTTATAATTCAAATTATCCAAAATTTTCATTTAAGAATTTGATTTTCTTTCAAGAATATTCAAAACAATACTTACATACATTTTAAGAACTCTTTCTAGCGTTTCTTTCAATTTTTTTCTCTTCTCTTTTAATACTTTTTCATTAAGAGGAGAAGGTTGTAGAACATTATACTCTAAAAATTTATAAAATATTAATAACTACTAACTAAATTCAAAATAATTATGTACTATTTAAATACTATGAAAAATAAAGTACCCATTTCATCTATTTTTTCTAATTCTTCAATAATTTGGGATGGATCCTTCATTTTTAACACAGCTGCTCGAACCATTTGCCTTTGTCGTTTATTTTTCTTTAACTCCTTTTTTCTAGCTTCTTTTCCTACAAAAATAAAGAATGAATGTAACTTGAACTTAAAACAACAGCGATAACCTCAAAATTTTATCATTATTTGTTAAATATCAGGTAATGTGGGTAAATTTTTAATAATATTATACCCTGACTTATTCATAACTACATTTAATGTATCACAGAACTATTTAAAAATAATAAATTTTGTTACTTACTGGCTTGATCTGTGGGGTTCATATATTTACCACTTTTGGTGGTATTTATTGATCGGCGTCCCATCGTAAATTTTTTTTATTAAGATTTATAAGAGAAGAGTTGTAGAATATTTCAGAGTATATTTAATTTTTTTATAGAGTAAAAACCAAATTAATTATTCAATAATTCGCGACTAAACATCTATGCGCTTCGCTTTAAAACGTCAATCAGCAATGCTTGGCTATGGTGTGTTGCCAGTGCAGAAACTATTGTCTTTGGCAGAAACACAGAAATTATGTCGCAAGCACACTGCATAAGAAGAGTGAAATGTGAAAATATATAAATGAATATACCTTAATCATTATTTTTAGTAATTAAGGGCTAATTATTTATTTATGTTCATAGGCTCAACCATACACAGGGATTAATAGACATACACACACATACACACACACACACACATATATATATATATATATATATATATATATATATATATATATATATATATATATATATATATATATATATATATATATATATAAATATATATATTCATCATGACAAAGTAAAAATTGATTAAGCTGTTTCGGTAAATTATGCTTGTTTCATATGTCATTTGAGAATTAAAAATAAAAAGGAAGTTGAAAACAATAATATACACAATGCATACCTAAGTATTTTTATTATGAAAAAATATGATTTATTAACAACAAAGTTTTACATAGGTATGTGGTATAAATAACGAATAATGGTATTACGTAATGAATCAGGTACAGCATGGATGGACAATTAAAAAGTAATATTTTTGTAAACGGATCTAAATGGAAACACAGTTCTGTTTTACTTAGCGTATTAAGTAAATAAAAATATTTAAACGCATCAAAAGAATGAAAAATTATATATATTATGGGTTGACATAATAATACCGCATCACAAAACCACGATAAAATAAATTTAAGCACTCCTTCAAATTCCGATTTGTTGGGCTTGTGAAAATTCATTTGGTGTTATTTAGAATAAACGATAAATAACTAATTTACCTATTTTTACCCTTATTTATTATTTACAAATATTACAAAAAAATTATCATTTTCCGTAAGAAATGGTGTAACCTAAATTTCTCATCAATGTTTCTTTGATTGCTGGCTGTAGCTCTTTTTGCATATAAGTTGTGAGCAACGATCGAATCCCTTTTGTAAAAACATCTTCCATTTCCCTTGAAATATAATCAAAGTCTTCCAATCTATCATCAGGTCCAAAAAGCTTACTTTTTTCCATTCGATTGTTAATGTCGTCCCCGTCCCATCTGCCGGATGACCTTCTCGAGTGCGCGTTGCGTCTATTGTCATACTGATCAAACCTAAATCGGTCTACTTGTCTTTTGTATCTTCTATCTAATATATTCTTATCGCCATTGCCGTCTTGTATATTCCTATCGTAATCGTATCTGTTGTTAGAAATGTATCGCTCACATCCGTAAGCATAAACGCTTATGAAGCCTGGCTCAATGAACTCCGAATCGGTTTTGACACTGAACCTTCCGGGCGATTGGTTCAGTGGTTGCGTAAAAAACCCGATCCCCGCTTTTCGCAGTCTCAATATCATATTACAATCTCTTCTACTTCTTTCGTAATAATCATCTCGATTCCTGTAAGAATCGAGATCTCTCTCGTCAACGTTGTCTCTTCTGTATCGAATGTGTCCCTCGAAGTCCCTGTTTTCATAGAATGTATCTCTATCGTGATTTCTTACATCGTCTGATTTTTCCAAGTCGTTGTGCCCTTCGTGTAAATTTACACTTCCGCTTATTGTGAGGTCGTTGAAGAGCAACCGAGTTTCCAACGATATGTTTCTCGGGTCAAAGTGACATCGTTCAACTCGGACCCAATTTTGGTTTTGGGGCAGTCGAACTCTCATTCTAGTGACATACATATCCACGGGAGCGGTGCGTAAATGTTGCTGTAAGCTATATCCGTCCAAATCAATCATCTGTATCTGAAACAATGAAGGTAAAAAAAAAAAATTGTTTCCTACGCTGTAAGTTTGTTGTTCAAGTTTTAGGTTACTATTACTTCAAAATCTATTTCATAATAACAATAAAGATAAATAAAAATGTTTTTTTTCAGATTTTTCTGGTAGCTGTACTTACGGGTGCATCCATGCTCCTGGCCTTCTGCATCTGCCGCCTCTTGATGTGATCCAGGGCCGACTCCAGGCGAGAAGCGCAGCGGCCCCCCTGAAGCAGGGGCGGCGGGGGCGGCGGGGGCGGCGGCCGGGAGGGGGGCCCGGAGTGCAGCGGCTGCGGCCTGGCTGCAGCGTTCACAGAAAACACGGAGAGGAAACGAGATTCTGCAACCAAATTCACATTGGCATATCTAGCGAAGATCTGCACATGAAGAGTCTATTACCATAAATAAAATAAAAATAATAAAAAATATATATTTCCAGATACACCATTCGATAAGAGTCATGGTACGTATCGTAAGACGATAATAATGAAAAGCGTCGCTTGTAATTTAACAATCATCCAACACAAACTCACTCTTGCGGTTTTTGTAGGAAATTGCACAGCAAGATTATTCTAAATTAAATCGTTAGTTGTACGGTCGTTAGAGTTACTCTACACCACTTATTTAACGACAGGGTATGAGCAACGAGAGTAGAGCAAAATGACAAAGAAAAATCGAGAATCGTGGAAATTATATTTTACTATTCATGGAATAATTATGTCAACTCTCTATGAACTGTAAAAGTCATGACTGAGCATTTAACCCAAATCTTACCGTCATTGTTTCAATGGCTTGTGATTAAAACGGCAAAATGGAGCAAACAATCGAGTGTAGATTAAATGCAAGGGGAAACCAACTGTAAACTTATTGGGATTACGAAATAGATTAATCACAGG
Organism: Atopsyche davidsoni; assembly: GCA_022113835.1. Classification (NCBI taxonomy): domain Eukaryota; kingdom Metazoa; phylum Arthropoda; class Insecta; order Trichoptera; family Hydrobiosidae; genus Atopsyche; species Atopsyche davidsoni. The sequence goes on from JAILWY010000023.1 coordinate 13,102,396, forward strand.
GCAGCAATAAAACGGTGCAAGTGCCTAGTGACACCTAATTTTTACTCACGAATAAAATAAATACATCTTATCTGCAATACACCTATTGTGCGTGAAGTCAACTTATACAGATACTCAGATCGCTAAAAACTGAAATAAAATTTTGAAATACTAATAATATCTAATAAATCGACACAGAGGTATTTGCCAGCTATTAGGTCATTTCTCCATACTACGATCCGTCCAACTACTCATCGTGAGAAATGAGGCAGTAGATTTAGCTCCTCTCGTAAAGGGCCATGCTACGCACACGGGAAACAGTAATGTATCTACACTGGAAAACTTTTCTCAAAATAATTAAAATGTGCAAATTAATTATTCGCACTCTCTCCGTACCGCATAATCAGCAAGTGAGCGAATCTCAAATTGCGTAACTCGAAATGTTACAAATAAGCTTTAATTCAATTTCGTTTCGGTTTCGTATACGAACTAAAATAATTTTATGAACATCGCAAATTCAAAATTAACATAATTTTGATAAGTGATGATTTTTATTCAATAGTGCATCGGTTTCGGCTTCTCCACATGAACTTAAATTCCCATACCTTTCGTCTATTTTTTTATTCTATTATATATCTTCTTCATCAAGTGTTCGTGGTGTATATATATATGTATATATATATATATATATATATATATATATATATATATATATATATATATATATATATATATATATATATATATATATATATATATATAATAATAATAAAAATATATATTTTTTTTTTAATGGTGTAATACAATTTTGAATTTTTAACCTTTGTCCCCGGAAAACTTCATGTCGTCTTCAGCTTTACTGCTTGCCATCGTGAGTATGAAAAGCATCCACAGCTTACGCACCATGATTCTATGTCGATGTATTCATTCACAATTGGCACTAACTGAACGGATGACTATCACTGACGCGAGGAACCGCTCCTCGCCACCTCGCACTGTGCACTGCAGATTACAAACGCTTGTTGTGATTTTTTATGAAGACGACTTTCTTCAGCGACTTCCGTTCGAGCACTCCGCGAATAGTGGCAGACGGAAAACATTCGAGTCATAGTTGAATGTACGTTGTGCTTGTGCATGGTGAATGAAACGCCGAGGTGGGTTGCTTTTCGACGGCAGAACTATCTAGAGCGCGAACAGAGCAGACCCGAACTCTTCTCGAGCAACTGCGAAGTCACCGATGCGTTATTCAATTTGCATTGAGCACCTGCACTGATCGGCTTTAAAACAAATAATCGCATGTACATCTTCGTACTTGGTGCAATCCCCCCCCCCCCCTCGATGGTTTTATTTTTATTTTTTGTTTCTCGTGTTATGTTTAATGTCATAGATGAATAAGGGGCCTCCAGGTATTATTTGAAGAAAATCTAGGTTTCAATATTTTTTTATTATTTGTCACAAACTCTACGAGTCGGTTCTGTCATTTTCTCGGTCGTCGGCAGGTACCACCTCATGCAGTAGTAGGTGATATGCCATTGTTAAAGTTTTCACTTTCGAGTCGAGGATTTACCAACTATTATTATTAAACACGAGTTGTGGAAAACAGCACCAATCCTAGATCCGAAGATTTTCTTGTACATGTTTTGAGGTACATGCTTTATACCAACTATGGTATTAAAAAATATTGTACCTACAAATGCATTCACACACTATATCTACTGATATATTCATTGCCAGCAGGCATCGTTGTATAATTGATTGATGATTTTATTTTCATGTAGATACGCAATGTGTGTTATAATCATTTTCAAATACGATAATCACCAGCACGTAAATAATTAGTCAATCCATATTACAAACTGTTAAATAATTTAGGTTTGTCACGATCTTGCCCAACCGTGTTACCCGGTTTAATTTTTTAATTTTTCAGCAGGTTGTTTGTTTCGTTTTTTTTATTAAAATGAAGTTTAAAATATCTGGCAAAAGGAAAAAAATATTACAAAAATACAACAATTCTTGTTGACGTCGCGTCGCGCATCACGCAGGAGAGGAAGCTGAAATCGTCTTCACTCAAGGTTTTCGAAACGTTCATTTATTATAGAATATTTTGCGAAATAAAAATGAGGTTTTTGTTATATCTTGATGGAATTAAAAACCTATTATATATTTTTTCCCTTTGATACAAATCTTTAATACTATTTTGTAATTCTTACAAAAACTGCTATAAGTGTCTTCAGTTTGATACGAAAAACTTGTAATACGCAAAATTAACAAACAAACATAATATAAAGAGATTCATCAAATATTTTTTTTAGTAATATATTTTAGGAGTTACTAAATTTGAATGGCTTTGGTACATGTATTTTCAAAAGCCAATAAAACAATTGCTCAGCGGCTATATACTTTTAATTATTGATTGTTGAATTATTTTTGTCACGGCTAGAAACGAAGCAATATATAAAATAATACATTTTGCAAAAAAAATCTGCTATCTTTGCATGTGTAGACATTGCCAGATCTACATTCATTATCCCATCAGACTTTCACCATTGTTTAAACTTAGACAATAGCTGAAAAGCCAATTATTGCAGCATTTCCATTCACAAAACGCAAAAATATTGCTATCTCCTTGTTACTCATAGAACGAAGACCGTCATAAAGTACACAAATATGCATTACGTAAATTAAATGCATTCAAATATTTCTAGGTTTTTGGGCACTACTTGACTTGCACATGAAGCCATTTTATTTGGCAAGAGATTTACGAAAAAAAATTGGTAAAAGTTACGATACAACGCTTCTAGCTATAACGAGTTATCCAGGATTTGTTTGCAGGTTTTTCTCCTTGGAAGATGATAATAGTGGAATAGTTTGTAAATGTTTATGTCTTGCCCTGCCATTTCAATTAAGTAATGTCGTTCAATTGAATTGCAACTGCTACTTTGGCTGAATATTTTTTTCATGTCTACATAATCTAAAGGATGAAGATCCACGAAGGTGGTGTCTAGTAATCAGCATACAAAGGAGATACCGAGAGAGTAGGTAACAATACTCAGGCGTAACTAAATAGAGATCTCCCATACCTTGAAAGACTACATATTTTTAAATCATAAAAATATATTATCTCTGTACTCATCGTGGGTCCTGATCGATAGTTATATATATATATATATATCGTGCGAAAGGATTCATATAAATGATTAATATTACCATGGTGGTTATATGGAAAATTGAAAACTACTCCATCGCTAGTATTTAACGCGTCTTAAATATACAAGGTATTATGCTAATACAGCTCTCCCTGTCTTAGCAGCTTTAATACTCACTATAAAAAACATTATTTAAGTTTATATAAATGCAAAAAATATCAGAAAATTTCAAATTGATAAAAAACGGATCGTTCATTTTTATTTTTTGTAAAAGCCAGCCCTTACTTTTTGCTTTCTGGTAAAAATCTTAAGATATTCAGCATCTATTTAATGACGATTTCGCACTTTATTGTAAGTCGGCTGGATTAAAGTATTATCTGAATATTATTGAAATATCCCACGTCGTTAAACAAACCTGATGTAACAGATTTATTTCGTAATTGTAGCAAGAGAGCTTCTCACGCTCGCGGCATTCACAAAGACTCGCGTTTGAACCTTCCCGCTTCTGGCGCATTTGCTACCATTCAATATTTTGCATTTAAAAACTAAGATTTTTTGTATGTTAACACAAAAAATATAAATAATTTAATTTAATTTTAATGTTTATCAACGTATTTTGGTTTATTTTTCTGCTATACTTTTATACTGCAATCATATTCAGCAGCCTAGTAAACTATTACTGCAACATTAAAATGGCTGTCAAGGAGGCGTTGAGTACGATGTATTAATTTTGTTTATTCATCGTAATAGCAAAATAATGCTAATGCATATGACTTACGTTTTATGTGGTAAGATTTCAGTTTATTATCGCTTAGCCTTAAGTCAAATATTTAATTTTGTTTTAAGTTATTGTTTTGTTTAAAGCAGACTTGTCACAGAATCTTTGTGATTTGTACAGTTTTATTTTATTTTAATTTAATCCCTGTATATCGGTAAATCATTATGTGTATTATAGTAAAAATCCCTTTTTTAAGATATCATTCGGTTGTGGGTTCAATAATCTGCATGTATGTTTCAGAGAATCTTCGCTCTCTCGCAGATAAGTCCTACAAGATGGAAACATAGAACTGTATTCCTCGGTGCCTTGCTTGACGCACTATATTTCTTTACTAACACATAATTTTTCCATAAATAACTATATCTTGGTGTTGGGAAACAAATAATTTATTTATAAACTGTAAATAATCATATTATTAAATACTTTTAAGATTAACGATAGCTTCATTACTGACCTTGCTCAGTACTAAATAATGTAGCTTTACGTCAAATATAATATTTATTTACCGCATCTAGTCAAATTATTGCCAATTTCGTATAAAAATTATTTTAAGTATGTTGGAAATTAATGTTTATTTAAAAAAAAAAAATTAAAGTACAATTTATTGAACATCAAAATGACAAACATGAGAGATAAACTGAGAACTCCTGGAGAGGCAAAAGTAAAACTCCAGACTAAAGGCAGAACCAATAATTTTAAAGCTAAAGAAAGAATAGCAAAAAAACAGCAAAAGACGTCATCTTCGGAGGAAGAATTACTAAAACAAAAAAATGGCAAAAATAAATCAATTGCAAAATTAACAAAACCGAAAGCTAAGGAACAAAAACAAGTAAAAAGTAAATCAAACAAAGAGAAAAAAGACATTTCAAAAAAAAAAATAGTCCCAAAAAAGGAGTCTAATACCCTCACTGAAGATGCAGCAAAACTGGGAGAATCCACAAGTGATTTGTCTGCTGATAAAAAAAACTGGGAAATGGTCAAAGTAAATAAAAATGCACCTGAAAAACCGAGGCCTCATAAGTGCGAAGAGTGTGGGAAACGCTTCCTTGGCAGAAATGATCTTCGAAAACATGCCCTGATTCATGAGGGCCTTAAACCGCACGGTTGTCCTCACTGTAAAAAGGAATTTCGACAAGCCGGAAACCTGAAGAATCATATCACATCCTATCACTCCAACGTCATAGACAATCCAGTGGTTTACATATGTGACCACTGCAATAAGACCTTCCTTATTAAGGAAAGACTGCGACTTCATCTAAGAACCCATACAGGCTTCAAGCCTTATAGTTGCAATCTCTGTCCCATGCGCTTTGCGCGCCTTGGCCAGGTCCGTCAACATTCACGAACACACACGGGAGAGCGTAATTACATTTGCACGCAGTGTGATGCTACCTTTACATGCGCTGCTAAGCTCAAACTTCATCTCAAGGGCCACTACGATATCCGTGATTATACCTGCTACCTCTGTGGGAAAAGTTTCATCCGGCCAGATGCTATCAAGAAGCATTTAGCCTGTTTCCACAACAATGAAAAACCTTTCCAGTGTCCTGTATGTCACAAGCACCTCAAAGGCCATCTGCAGGAGCACCTGCGGACCCATCAGGCTGCACGCCCGCATGGTTGTGCCGAGTGTGGTGCTCGTTTTGCACAGCGCTCACAGCTCACAGTTCATCAGCGTACACACTCAGGCGCACGACCCTATCGCTGCCGTGTGTGCTGGCGTGCCTTTGCTCACTCCACAGCTCTGAAACTCCACACACGCCGCCATACTGGTGAAAAACCCTTCACGTGCCACATCTGCGAAGCGCCCTTCGCCCAATTGCCCCACATGAAGAAACACATGCAGTGTGTACACGGTGAACGACATGCATATTGCCATTCCCTATGTGGAGCTTCTTTCCGTGTGAAACAAGACTTGGAAAAACACCTGACCGTGTGCCACCCAGGAGGTGCCAAGGAAGAGGAGGAGGAAGGACTGTCGCCTGAGGAACTGCTGTCTAGGAAGATTGCAGCATTGCATCGACCAGTGGACCCCCCCATGGCCCTCACCAAGATGAGACTTCTTCTCGCTGTTTTGCTGAAGAAGATATCCAGCGGAAAGAGACTCAAGGAACTAGGTTTGTATAAATTCACAAAGTTTGGGTTGAATAATCTGTGTGCCTTTCGTTTGCGAGTGTGTCATGTCCTTAATGATTATTGATTTAGGTCAGAGTCGGATTTGGAAACCTGTCCGTGCCGCCGTGTTAGCAACGTTTCGGTCAGTCGAGCTTTGAGATGTTTTTATATAACTGCGGTGTATGCGTGGTGGTTGATCCCTGTACTTGCTGAGTTGTAACCTTAACCCTCCTTTTAAATAAAAGCTTCAAAAGGTGAATGGAAATATTTGTTCGACTATAATTAGTTTTGCTGGATTCGGTTTTTGGTATTTGATTATTACTCGAATATTAATTGTTGAGCGTTATTTATATTGTTTTATTCTTTATTCTTTCTTAATGGTGATTATTTATAGAATTTATCTTAATGGTGCAGGTATAAATAAATGATAAATTAGTGTCTGGTGGTGGTTATCAAAATTAGAGCAAAAATCAATCACCGTGTTAAATTTGACAGGATTCAACAAGCGACTGATTGATGACATTCTGATAGAGTCCCTGGAGTCATCAGGCCACAGCCCATGCAAGGATGACTCTGTCAGTCCAGCGGAGAGACTGAAGATAAACGTCCATTCTCTGCTAGAATGGACTGTCCCTCCGCAGTTCATGAAGAAATTTCGCAATGAACAACGATCCACCGAGGAACTTTTAGAAGAACTTACAAGCTAATTTGACCAATAAGACTTGCAAGTTATCGCTACTACCAAATTGTTTACCGATAGTTCAAATAAACCGAGTGAATACATGTTTAAGTTTGTAATATTAGGATCCATGGTGCCATTACTTTGGTGGATATTCAGTCAACTTCACGCCGGAAGTGTATCTTTTTAACATTTACATTTCTATACAGTTTTTCATTACAAAGTAACGTAGTATTAAGCGTGTTTCGAAATAAATAAGTATTTTAAATCTATTCAGGTTTATTGTGTATTCATACAAATTTTTATTTATTGTGCCATAACTTTTTTTGCATTTTTAATTATTTATCTGATGTAGATACTCATTCCTAAAATAATTATTTACATAATTGGAATTAAATTTTTTATAGAATGTTTCATTTTAACCAATCGTATTTTGATACATGTTTTTCTTTATAACTACTTTATAGATCACAAATGATACATTTGTGAAAGTGCATTTTACCTTAGAAGCATTGCTGATTTTTAACTCCGCTATTTACATTATGTTGATAAATTTATGGTCAATACTTGTTTAGTTGTGAGCAGCTTCAACTGTTATCTATAATGTATGTAATTTATAGTAGATGTAAAGCGCCAGTCTTGCCTAGTTAAGCATAATCTTATTTGTATTCATTTTACACTTTTTCTAAGGCTTATTTACCAATGAATAAAGGGTCAACACGTTCTCACACAAAAGACAATAATATTATTTTGTTTATTAAATTTAACCTTAGGGTTAAACTTATCAACTTGATAAATTTTTAAGGCCGACTGCTGATATCAGTGATCATGAAAAATGCATTAAGTATAATATATTTAAATACCTCGATTTTTCAATAAATATTCCGATGCACAAACGTGTTGATCCATGAAAATTCTTAAACAAAGATAGAAGCCAAAGATAGATTTAAAATTGGACATAACGTATCAGTACTTTTTTCCCACCAAAGAGTTTTTTGCTAAGCAAATTTCTAATATTCCTTGTTCTCATTATTTGTATCTGACATAGGGATGAGTGAAAAATTTGTTTGAGAGTACTTGCTGCAAAAATAATTATTTTGTGGTGATTTGTATCATTAAGTATAAATTAATATTGTTATATGATGTACTGAATAATTTTAGGAAATATTTTTTGTGAATTCACTATGAAAATACACTATTGTTTAACTAGTTACATTTGGGTAATTTTGTAAATTTTTTGCACTGAACGTTGGGATCGCAATCATCTACAAACCTGAAAATTGTTTGGCAAATTTAGGTTAAGGAATCATTACTCTTGAAAAGTAAAGTCTCACGTAATCTCTGATTTTTCCTTATATTGCAATTATTTCTATTCCACTAAATGTGGCGGTTTGTATCTGTAACTAGATATACCATGTCATATAGTTTAAAGCTTGAAAAACAAATGAAATGTACCTATATTCATTTTTAAAACATGAAAATTGTAATAATTATTGCCCCTTCCATGTTTTATAATTTATAGATGGAGAATTAGTAGTGGTGCACTTAATTGCTAGGATTGTAACAGTGGAAAAGACTTGAACCAGTTAATCTATGTATAGATGATTATTGAAGATCCAATAGATCCGCATTATAGCCAATACAGACTTATTGAATCAACAATACCCAAAAACAAATTTTTATTTTATTAAAGAATAAAAAACCACATATTTTCAACGTAATTGTTAAAATAATTTCCAGTGAACCAGAAATACACAAAGATTATATTTGATTTCACATAGATACTAATATATTATAATCAATTTCGTAAAAATAAAAATATCACAAACTATTTTAGTTTTTATTTTTCCATTATTTATTTATACATTCTGATACATGTGGTCAGTGTACAGATAGATTTTTATACATGGCATGAAGACTAAAATAATTTTTAAAAGGTTAAACAAGATTTGTATAACTTTGGAAAAATGATAACAGAAAATCCCAATAATCATTTCCAATATTAAGTTACTTAATACACAACTAGAGTTAGTGATGCTAATATTTATACAGTAAGAATTGACAAATCAAAGTGCTTTCTATTATAAGTGGTATGTCTTATATTCAATAAAAGCAGGACAAATAACATTTTTGACTAAGCAAATTATTTTGTGCAATTTTCTATCTGACGAAAACTAGTTCTGTTAAATATATATATATAAACTACACCATAAAGTAAACCATCTACATCAAAGATTAATTCTATTATTTTAACAGTAAGTTCATTACAAGCATGCATCTAAAATTGTCACATAAATGGATAGTTTTCATCATCAATCGGTACATTATGGCAATTCATACTTTGACTATTATAGTAATGAAAACCGATTTAAAAATTTTTATGTCAAATTTTTCTCTGAAATGAGAAAAAGAATGGTCTGTGGACTAACGGTGGATAGTAAAAAAAAAATTATCAATTTTATTTTCACAGCCATATTATATACCGTGGGGCATTTCAGAAAATAATATGCGATATGTTGAAAAAAAAAATCAATATTAAGCAAAAATTATACATTACTTTTCTTTCCAATTAAATTAATAAATGGTCTATATTAGGAAGATTACTGATATATAAAACTTATATCTTGACTATATTTGGGCTGCAAAAAGAAACATTCACAGTGAAGAATTTAGTTATTTTCTTTAATGGCAGTGAACTGTTTTTAAAGCAGATTAGATAGAATTACTAAAATTACACCAATTACATCTTCGCACAAAATACATATCACTTGGAATAATAAATCCAAAAAAATCACAAGTGCTCACTTTCATCAATACTTTTGATAATTTTTTTAAAAGGAACTATTAATTGTTACCTTAAATTTAATAATTATGAGATGCTTTACACCTAAAATTGACCAATTCAGGTGAAAAACTGTAAGCACAAAAATATGATCAACATAATCACACAATATAAAAAAAATTGTATAAAATATAAATTGATAACTTACAAACTATGATAAATTAAATGAGTATTTTAGCACACAATAGTTATAACTATTTTATTTATTGTGGCTTTGAATATAAAACCATTCACCAAAGGTATAGACTTCGCTCCAGATTTACTGTTTTTAGGCAGTAGAACACCGTTTTCGTTAATTTATTTACGATTACAGTAAATGTATTAATACATGGTAAAAAAAGTAATGCTTCATTTTACAAACATCAACCCAATCAGTCAAGAACATATAAGATGATGTAAGGTTTGGCCTGTATTAAAACCTAGAAAATCAATCCCAATATGTAAAAAAAACTATAATAATAAACTAAATATACTCTGTAATATAAAAAGCATATAGATAAAACATAAGGTGATGATTTATTATAAATGACTACTACTTTTGAAAGTGGTCTTGTCGAATTTCATACAAAATTAAGTAAGTATAACTATATAATTTTACCTTTACATAATGGTAACTAAAATGTATGTATAATATTATAGATAAGGTAGTTATTTATTTTTACAATAAGCTATTGAGAGCATGTAAGAATTATTAAATCTATCTTGCAGTTATTATTTTGGAAGTGGTAATAAGATTTTTGAATAATGATAATATGAATGAACTGAAAAAAGTTGTTTTATATTCACATTTGTATAGAATGAAAACACACATGAAATGTGGTGTTGTGTTGAGAAATAAATTTTAAATATTTTAAAGAAAAACATTTATTTAGAGTTCTTAGTAAAACCACGTGAGTTTTTTTTATTTTTGGTGCATTTTAAAATTTTTTCCTAAACAATTGTCTTTTATGAAACATCCAGTTTTATATTTATAAAAGACAAAATTCGTGTATTTATAAGCATTTCCAAGACATTATTGTAAGTACGGATACTTTGGCAATCCAACACTAATAATAAATTTGAGAATCTTGGCACTTATAATCGTTACATTTAATAAAAGATAAAATGAATATTCATACACATTGTATATATTTTTTAAAGATCATCATGCATAATATCTAAATATACACTTCTAATATAGTATGAAGAAAAAAATCAGTCTATTTTCATCCAAATTTTCAACCAAACTGGGTTCTTAAGTTCAATATCATTCTTAATATTTTACACTAAAGAGTCCTATCAGTTTTCATGATTCATTGCATTAATTTGAATTTCAAATAATATGATAATATTTTGATAAAAATATAATATCATATATAAAAAAAAGCTATATATGACATGTTTGATATACTCGATGTCACAACACTTGACCAAATAACTCTATAAATGAAGAATTTAAAAAGTATTATAAAATACCAGACTTTTAATTCAATATTGTTAAATTAAAAAAAAAAAAAAACTGGCACAACACAACGTAATGTAAAAATTCTGATAATATTTGACCCACAATCAAAAATGATTGCCGACCACTGTTAACACAAACTAGTAAGCAATACTCATATATTACAAAAAACAAAACTTTTATTCTGTTATAATTGTTAAAATTGCATAAGTATTCAGAGTTTTTTAAAATGTATTATTTATTAAGTTTCATTTTAGATCTTGCAATAACTGAATAAAAAGATGTTATTTTATGCCAATCCCTCTTATTTATTAATGCCGTGTAATATTAAACCGTGTTTATCTTAGCTTCAGATTATCTCACTTTCAAAAAACTAGTACCTACTAAAGTAGTTAGTTAAATCACGGAGTGTACAAGTTTTTTGATTTTCTAGCCATTTACCTATTGATACTTGTTGCGTAAAATATATTGTTTAAGATTTATTGTTATAATTATAAAAACTTGTTCTAATGCAACTATTGCACTCTATTTTAGACCACCTAGTATTATTTGCCTACTTTTTAACAGTTTTTCTGCAAAATTCAATAACATTTATAAATAAGAGGGTGCTTATTCACACATCAAAATTTCAATACACATCAATTTAATTTGAAATATTGATATGTAAAAATATAATGTAATATGAAACAACCATATTTCTTTCAGTAGCATTAAAAAATAATAGATTTTAAAATCTAATCTATATAATATAGAATGATAGCAAAAGAGGCTTTTTATTTACAGAAGATAGCAAGTATGCACGACATACTTAATTCGATCACCTATATATTATAACAAAAATTTCACCTGAGTACCCAAAACAAACTACTTCCATCTAAGAATAAATGGATTATCCAGGGGAAGATTTATTTTTTCTACAGTCAAAAGAGGTGTGGTGCTATTATAAGTGAAATCCACAGTTTTCTTATTGAGATATACAGTGGTAACTTTGTCAAATTGACCTAAGATGAATATTTTATTAACAGATGGGACACCGGCTCCCCACCAGACAACTTCACTCTTCAATGTGCCATTATAGGCTGTGAAATTGATCAGGCTGTATTTTCGTTCTTCATATGTGTCTGAAAAATAAAATTGTCACAAATTATAGATTGCAAATTAATTCCACACAATATGTTCTGCACAATTTACATGGTCAATTGTCTTACTTAGACTCTCTCCATCATCCCAAAAGAGATTTCCTTTAGCACTCTTTACCGAATCCAAAGCTACTAAGAGCTGCAGGGGCTTGCTCCGTAGAACAGCTGTGTTGACAGGACCAACTTGCTTCTCATCCGGGGCTTGAAGTGGCAAGATAGCTCTGCCTCGTATGAGAATATTTTCTCCTTCATTTAACTTTCCTAGTCCAGACCATCCCAAAATGGCCAAGCCATTAAATTTATACCAAAAGGCTTTTGGAAGGTATGTTTTAACCGATATTGCTCCCGGCTCTAATATGGGAACGATCATCACATGCGGTCCCCACATGAACTGCTGATCCAAGGTGTATGTATAATTATCATGGGGAAACCTATAACATAATTTAATATAAATATTTTGGTATTAGTTTAATAATGGTGACGTAAAAGGTGTGCGAAATCGGTCACTAATAAAATTAAGTGTGTGGAAAAATCACAAAAGTATTTTATTTAAAATATTTTGATTTTCAGAATAGAGCTGTATAGTAAAATGATTCAAGAAAAATAATACATCAGTAAGTATAACTCACTCGAAAAAAACAGGTCTCGCAACAGTGTCACCATTCGTATGAGCTTTCCAAAATAATGTATAGAGATAAGGCAACATGGTATATCGAACAGTAAGAGCCTTTTTACTAGCTTCTACAACAGCTGGACCTAAAGAAACTGGATCTTGCTCCTTAATTAAATAGAAATGTACTTGATTAGTTATTTAATGATGAATCAAACATATTAAATTACTTTATAAATATTTTACTAACGTTAGATTTATCTGAATTGTGGTTCCTGGAGAATGGATAGAAAGCTCCTAACTCCATCCAGCGTTGGCACAGTTCAGCCGTCACGTTTCCATTAAAACCGCAAATATCAGAACCCATCATAGGAATTCCAAATAAGCTAAAGCTTAACAGTTCTATAAAGGAAAAGTTGACATATTGTGATCAAAATTTTTATTTAATCTTCAATCAAACAAGACTCAGTTTTACATGAATACTTACGTGGAATAGTCATTTTCATATCGTACCATTCACTGAAAATATCACCACTCCAATGACCTGAATATTTTCCCAAACCAGGAAATGAAGACCGAGAAATTATAAAGGGTCTCTTCCCACGTATTTCCGTCAAGGCACTACAATAATATATATTTGATTATTTCATACACCTTTTTATATCAAGGAAAAAATATCTATCAGACGTTGTTATTGATTACATACAAATTAGTCACAATAGACTCTGTCAAAGAATACAAATTGTGAAGGTTGAAATGCTCTCCACCATAATGCTTGGCATCCATGCATATGGTTCCAGATCTCAGACCAGATGATCCTCCGACAGCAGGCACGTATGGTAGGGTCTCAGGACCACACTTGCCATTCAAAGGTCCAGAGAGGAAGTTAGAAGGCTCATTCATATCCTATAATTTTTTTATAATCATGTTGTAGGTTCTCTTACACATCTATATATAATATATTTATAACTTTCCAATTATTATTTTTAGGGATATACTCACAATCCATATTCCATCGAATGGAACACTCTTATGTAAAGATGTGAGCATGTCTACCCAGTAGGCCGTCGCATTGGGATGAGTAAAATCAGGCCAAACGGTTGAAGCTTTATTCCATACCTGAAAAAAAAGCTTATAATTATTTTTACATGAAATAATCAAATTGTGTTAAAATAAAATATAAAAATTTTACATACTTTTCCAACAAAAGATTGTCCTGTACTATTTTTTACAAATACATCCATATCTGACCCTTTATCAAATGGCTGATATGTTCCAGGTGGTTCAGATGCACTTACACCGGGATCTGGAAAAAAAACATTTGTTCTGTATTCTTGTATACAAAGTGAAAAAAACAATTTAAATTAATGGAAATTATTGAAATCTTAGTACGATAATAGCTTACCAATCAGAACAGTGTAATGCATCCCAGAATCATGAACTTCCTTCACAAATTCAGGAAGACCTTTATATAATACTTGATCATATGTAAATCCATTGGAATTGTTCATGTAATCTAAGTCATTCCATTGTGTATCCTGAAAAATATTAGATAAATTAAGAAGGTGATCAAACTTTTAATCATTATTATGAATTAGTATACTCACAAATGGTATGCCTGCATTACGAGTTCGTTGCCAAACTTCACGAGTTTTATTCAAACTTCCATAATCATACCTGCAGAGAAGTTTATAAAAGAAGTCAAATCTTCATGTAATACAAAAAATAAAATAATAACATTTTGGTTGAACAAATATAATGTCCGTGTCAGTGAAAATCAATGAAATTGAGTTTAATGTATATTTCTTATAGTCCTATGAAATTTATTATGAAAATATTTAGTGAATTTTAAGACCTTCCACATGCTTTTAAATTATGACAAAAAATAATAATCAAATATCTTACTTGCATAAATGAAAGCCCAAAGACCAATACGGTGGCATGAATGGTCTTCCTATAAGGGCTGTATATTGTGATATAACATTAGCCGGTTCTGGACCCAACATTACCAGAAAATTGAAAATACCACCTACCGGACGGAAGGTAATGGCAGGTGCTGGCTGGAGAATAACATCTGCAATTAAAAAATAAATTTACAGGATGTTTATAAAAAAAATTATATTATTTGTGGATATAATAGTTACGTACTTAGGGATTTTTATGCCATAAGGGTGCAATAATATCTCTATTAGAGACTTAAATTATATATCTTAAATTTTATCTATAGATGGAGTTAACATCTCATAATTTAATTCGCTTTCACTAGTGTTTTAGAATTCATGTAACATGAATATCATGAGTACATAACTATCTTCAAATAATGAGTGTTTTATTTGATTACTTTTATTTAATTTTGCAACTGTATGAAGTCCTCTCTAAACTCTTAAAAGGCTCACAAACCAAAAAGATCATAATTTCCAAACCTATTCATATTTGTTGGTAAATTCAAAAGAATATTTATTATTTTACTAATGAAAATTTTAAAATAGTAACATTATCTATAATATTTACCCATTGCATTTGAATTCAGCAATAATACTCCATGACTCAAGCCTGATTCCTCCATGACCAAATAAAATGGATGGCTACCATAAAGATTTTTCTATAAAATAAAGATAAGCATTACAGATTACAAATAATATTCAAAACAAGTATAGATAATTTTTATAAATATAGAAACAAAATGAATACAAACATTTTCAACAGGGGCTGTGTCGTAATTAAACAAGGTATATCTCTGCCAATCTGTGGACAATAGCATTCTACCCTGATGCTCTCCCAAGCCATATATATATTTACTTGGAAGAAGAAAACTCATTTGAAGAAAATTGTTAGCAAATATAAATCCTCCAAGATTTTGACTATCCATTCTGCAATTTAAAAATAATGCATTTCACTTTTATTTATTGATAATCAAATTACTTTGTATATATATAATGTTGATACTTGTCAATTATTATTTGACTTTGTTTATTTATTGGCAGGTATATCTTAAATATAAATCCAAATTAATTAAGAAATGGATGATTCACTTGAGTCGATCTAGCCTTTTGAAAGCATTTTTTCAAATATTTGTATTACCCCTTTTTTGTAAATAACAATATACTTTAGTCAGATTACAATTAACAAGGGACTTCTATTGTATTGTACCAAGCTGGAAAAAGCTTGTCATGAAATATTCTTACGAAATAAAAACATAGCTACACGCTTATTCATAATTTGAGAATAAATTATAATAATAAGGATATCTATAAATACCACGAATGTCTTACTAATGTTCAACGCATAAATAAATGTCACACATTGATATGTTTACTTTGTGTAATATTTAATTTTTATTGCTCTATTTAAAATGAACTTTGATCTGGTAGATTACTCCAAGTCAATGTTTGAAACTTAAGTTTCTACATATATGTATAACTTGAATTGATGATAATAGCCTGTGCTTTTAATAATTATTGCTTATTATATATTATAACAATTATGACATAAATAACCCAAGTGGTATAATTAATAGTAATTTATTACATTTGATTATAACTCATAATAATTATTAAAATATCAGTTGAGTACATGCTTTGGAAGGATTATGAATAGAAGAACTAAAAAAACTTACAAAGTGGTGCCATCCGAAATACGTTTTATTTTAAAGCCCACCTTAGATGTCTCAATATCAAATTCATACTTTTTTTTGCTAGTTAACCCAGCAATATTAGGAATTTCAGGATATGGTGGTTCGTATCTACGCTTTTCAGCATCTTCAATCTATTAAAAAGTAAACATAATACTCAATCATTATATTCAACATTATTATAAAAGGTCATTGTAGTTTTTTTTAATCATTTCACAATTATTCAGTCTTAATAAGTACCTTTATTTGTAATGAATCATCAGAGAGATATTTTGCATTTATTACAGCAATATTTACATCATCTGGATAAGGGCTTCGGAATTTTCGTATCAGATAAGCTGTCATACCAAAGTATGTCTTCGTAACGTTTTTTAACTGATAGTTTCCATACTGAGGAGGATAAAAACAGTACGGTAATCCTATTGATCCATTAACAACAGTCATATTGACATGGTAGTGATCAGGTGCGGGCTCCATATCTTGTGGAATCCAGCAGCAACCTCGCTTCTCACATTCTGCTTTCGAAGCGCCAAGTTCAGGAAAACAGTCGAAACGCAACTCGTCTCTAACTTGAATGCATTGTTTAGTATTCGCCCCACGCGGAAAATAGAAATTTGCTTCTGCATTAACCACATTCTTTTTGCTATCTTGCTCATTAGCTTCGAGTTTGTTTTTTAACTTTATATTATCCGAGGCATTTTTATTCTTAGTACTGAGGTTATTGTGATCGTGGTATTTAGGTTCAAAAGAGACAACCGGATCGAGGCGCTCTAACTGCTGGTGCACGATGACACTGGGGGAGTAATGTGTGTGGTGATTTTGATTGTGATGTGGATGAGCGCGCTCCCACAGGCGACGGTAGTGCTCTTCACCCCAAGCACCACCCAGAACTCCCCACACTCCCCACCACACCACTACGCACAACACACACACCACCGTGAGCACAAGGATCCCTGATCCTATTCCAGGTAACTTGCTGCACCAGCCGGGTCGAGGAAAACGATTATCTGAAAATCTTTCATATTTCAGGCCTTTCTCTGAACTGGTGTCAGAGGACTCAGGTCTCTTTGGAACAGTGTGTTTCATGCGATTCAAAAAAGCATATTTTTCAGTATTGGGATACAATTTGCCAGTTTCACTTTCATCATTAAGTTGTTTAGTTCTTGGGGATACTTTTTTGGAGCTTGCACCGGATAAGGATGTCTCTCTTAACTCTGATTCATTTGAATCTTTTGCTTTGGCTCCCTGCCCAGTTGAAGATTCTCCAGTGCTATTTCTCTTCTCATAGTAGAGTTGATAGTTGATGTTGTCGTTTAAGGTCAGGGAATCTTCTTTGCTGTTGGACCCTTTTGATGGTTTGTCATTACAAAATGATTCGAAAGATACGATTTCATCGTCATCTTTTTTCTTAGATCTATAAGGTATTTTTGGCATCCTAAAAAAGAAAATGCACGAACAATACTTCAAATATGTTTTAATTTACTTATAATACACCAAGAATCCGTTAAAATTGACACTGTGATTATATTACTTAATAACTAATAACATATTTACACAAGAAAAACAAAAATAAACACTTTTAATATATATTAAACATAATATTTTTACCTGACGGAGTAAAGTTAAATTTAACAATCTTGAATCACAAATAATAATATCAGCGTCATTGTGAATGATTTATCACAACGTAAATATCAAAGAATATATTACATTAGCTTACATTCGCTTGACAAATAATATCAATACTCACATATACAGAGCACTGTAAATACAATTACTGTGGCAGTTGGTATTTCGATAATAGAAAATATTGATGAATACGTTATCTTAGACTGAAAATAAATACTTATGACCAGAGATAAGCTTATGACGTTTGTGACCAAAATTTTACACACTATGGCTACACTGACTGCAATCATCTCTGACTGAATTTCATATCGGTCCTCGTATTTCACCATCAAAATTAGTGAGAAAATATAGTCGATTTTTATTAAAATCTAAAGTGTTCAAAAATTTATTTGATATTGAAGAACAAAGTTTTATTTTTTAAATAATATCGTTCGTTGAGGGTATTTGACAAATGGCAGCCCCAACCAATACTGTCAACTTTCTGTCAGTTTAATGTCAATCGTACAGCGTATGTAGTCCATAATATTATACAAACTACGATACTAAAATATATCTAAAATTTTATGTTACGTTATTTATTACTTCTTAAATATTTTCACAAAAAACCTAATCGTACAATTTGCTTATTGCTGATATTTCTTTTTGAATAATAGTAAGTTAGTAGTGATATATGTAGAATAAATTTACACTTTTATCCGGCTCCCTAAAATGTTTCGTGATTTAATAGTTATTTTTCATTTATAGTATTTCTGATACAATGGAGTCATCTAGCCATGTTAATGTTAAATCTTGTATGGGTGTCAATCGCCAGCTATCAGGGCAGCTGTACAAATATACAAATGTGGTGAAAGGTTGGCAGTACAGATGGTTCACGGTAGATGCAGAAGCAGGAGTACTAAACTACTATCTATGCGAAGGACCTGGGGACACCGTCATTCCAGGACATCCACCTCGAGGAGCTGTAAGATTACATTTCTTATTTATATTTTTAAAACCTAAATTTTAAATTAACATTATAAGTTCTAATCTAATCTTCATAATATCACCGGCATGAAAACTATGAAGTTTTTATTTGCTTCATCAGACAAATAATTTTCTAAATTACAATTTTTTTTTTTAATTCATTATCGTTACAAAAAATATTTTTGCCATAAATAATATAATACCATAATATTAATTTTGTAAAACTGCTTATAATATCTTATATAAAATGAATATATACAATATTTTTGACAGAAAGTACTTTGTGGACTTATATTTTTTGTGATTTTCCACATTTTTTTTTTTGTGACTATGTTTGCATAACCTATGATAAAATAATTAATTTACTAACATTAGTGTGGTATTTCTATATTCATAAGGTAATCTGAAAATTCATATTGTGTGTGAAAGTATAATGTACATTTGTCTCAGGCTGATCTAGCTGCCGCTGTGGTGTGTCCCAGTGATGAGGATTCTCGAACCTTTACCATCAATTGTGCCTCTGGGGACATGCTCAAGCTAAGAGCGGCTGATGCTCGTGCAAGACAAGAGTGGGTTGATGGACTCCGAGCTATATCCGAATCCCACACAAAAGTATAATTTATTTTAATCCCTTAATGACCACATATTTTTTTATACTAAAAAAAAAATATTAAAATTCTCACAGGCTATAGGTGTTCAGTGCCCACCCCTTCCGATAAGAGAACATTTGGCTGTTCAGGTTGCAATGACGTCTGTGCGTCAACAATTACAACAGGCAGAACTCAGGTACGTTAGATTTTAATAACTTTTTCCTATTTTTAATTAGAAACATTATGTAGCATTCCATTTACTCACTAACTCATATTTTTGATGATTTCTTTAGTGATGCAGCATTGGCTCGTGCTATAGAGTCTGCATCCGGTCCGTTTTCTCATACAGATCCAGATCTCTTATTGCTCAAGGTACGCATAAGATTACTCATAAAACACTTGCAGTAGTTCTTACCACCTGTTCTCTTGAACTCAATGCCCAATTTGTCTTATATATTACTATAACTACAACTCTGCTATATTACAATTCTTCTATTATTTCAGGCCACATCAGCTGCCAGCATGCAATGCCTACTTCAATGTCTAGGGATCCTTCACAGGCAGCAGCAGTTTGGATCTGCTCACATTTCACAGAATGATATTGACACGGACTCGGTGTTTTGAACAAAGCTTTCAGCAGGGTGTGTTCACTGTCTACTCCAATGTATTATGTGTAATAGGCCCTGTAGGATTTAGATCCCATCACTTTTTTCAAATGATTCAAAGTTTGTATTTAGAAGTGAATTTAATTTAAAAACCTTTCAGTGCAATTTACTAATTAGGGCAGCAGTTTTTTTATAGGATAGTGACATATTAATTTGGACTGAAGAATTGAATGATATTCAATTGTGAGAATTTGAATGAAAAGCAAGAGCATTGTGATTTTAATAAGCATTCCAAGTATAACGTGCAATCATGTGAAAACATTGGAGAAAATAGATTTTGTGATACATAGTGTTGTGTGTCGCACAACTTCAAATACTTTTCATTTTGAAGAGCAGCACATCAATATTTTTTTTTTTTAATATTTTTATAATGTAAAAATTATTTTTTAATCATGTTATACTAGAACAAGAAACATAAACAATATAAAAATATAGGTATTGGAAAGAGAATAATAAGTACTATTAAGGTGGATTGTTGTAAATTAGTTTTTTTGCAATCTAAACTGTTCTGAAGGAAAAATTTTATGCAAATAGCATCGTGTTTTAAGTGTTTTATTCTGTATTGTTAAATACCCAAAGATCGCGAAACTCATTTAATAACCAATATACCACAGGATATTAATTACTTGCTTGTAAAATTTTCTATAAGCACTTAGTATTTTTGAACACTATCAGAACCAATAAAAGCTACTCATTTCAATATTGTATTTAAAAAAAAAAACAGATTTACTTTACGGAAGTACCGAAAACCTTCAAGACATATCAATTAAAATATAAATATTTAAAAGAACCAAGCAGTGGGTTATTCAATTGCCAGATGAATACTTCTGCAGCTTCTAGAAAACCAACATTAATTCGTTCCTATAATTTAGTTTGATCATAGCAATCTGTTATGGGATACCCTCGTGTAAATTTTTAATTGAAAAAAAAACATAAGTGGTGGCTTCCCGAAGGCTTACAAAAAAAATACTTTTCAACTTTAATTAAGTTGGCTAGTAAAAATATAAGTGAGATTCTATGATAAGTGAATGTTTTGAATAAGACTAAAAAAGTTCAGTGGTTTATTGTTAATATGTAATAGAAAAGATTTTTATAAAATGTTAAACTTTTTATGGTTCATATTTCAGGAAAATGTATTTAGACATTTTTGAATTGATAAATGTGCATGTCCAACTATTCTTTTGTAATGTATTTTTTATCTACAATTCGTACATTCTTACACATATATGGGCTATGTTGTGAATATTAACCTTTATATAGAAATTAAGTGTATCAAAATAGGGAAATTATATTTTCTTCATAAAAAAACAAAAGCTTTTTCTTAAAATAATTATGTACAAAAGGTAAAAAGTTCTATATAGACTCGGTGCAATGTCATAAGAGAACTTAAAATTTGTGAACGCTTTATTTGAATCAAATAATACACATCATAGAGACCACTATTATCATACTCAATATAAATTATCACCCTGGCATGAAAATATTGTATTTTTTCACAGTGAAAAAAAACTTTTCAAAAAGTCTTACTACATTAAATTATATAAGACAAAGCACATCACTTTTTCGCAAAAGATATCTTCATGGCATGTGACGGTGTTATCTTAAATCCTTGGAGAGCTTCTTTAGCAGCAGCTGATTGACCTTCATTGGCAAATTCAACAAATGCAATATCATGCCTATTCGGTACCAGCCGAACTTCTTTAAAGCCAGGGAACCTGAAAAAAAAATTTAGTTAAAGAATATTCAATAATGAATTAAGATGAAAATTAAAGCATTTTTATAATTCACAATAAAATTTAATGGCATTAGAAAAAAATCATAAAATATTTAAGGAACATAATTATACTTATGTATGGTAATATTAGGAACAGGTTTTGAAATTTAAAATAATATTTTACTTATACAACTAATTCATGTTTAATTAAAAATAAATAATAAAACTAAAATGATACAAGGAATCTCTCGGCCACCCTATTCGTCAAGAGTTGGGAAAGGTAAGGCATAAAATCACCAGTTGCATCTCGCACCTTTATATATATTCACATTAAAATTAAAAATGATTAGTGATTAATTGATAAAATAACATACTGGTTAAAGAGCATAGACAACATCATCTCAGATGTTTCCTCTGGCAGATTAGTCAGGAATAAGATCTGATTAGGAGGCTGCTCAGCAGGAGTTCCTCCCAGCAGAGGTTGCATGAGGGGCGCAGTGACTCCTCCTGGCAAATTATTGGCCATTGCGGCCATATTTTGACGATTCTCTTTCGATTTCTTCTTCTTAGATGCTCCATCATCCTGAGAACCTTTTGGAAGCTTCTGTTTCTTAGGACGCTCTTGGAATGTCCCCTTCAGTTTTGATATGGCATCACTGTCAGTTTTACAATATTGAATACGCTACAAACATAAATACACAGATCTTAATTTAAAAAATCCATGATAATGATATTGAACCAATATTTTTCCTTTCGTTGATTATTCAATAATTTTATATACTGACCATAGGTTTTTCATAAAACGGGAAACCCTGCATGCTTCGTAAGGCTATGGTTGAACTTGAAATTTCCTTAAATATGACAAATGCCTGACCCCGCATTTTAAATGTCTTTAATGCAACAATCTCCAAAATTTGTCCAAATTGGGAAAATATTGCATAAAGCGATTTTTTAAGCTCCTCCTTTTTAATTTTTTCATTAAGGTTATTGATATAAATGGTATGATTAGGTCTGATGTCCATTTCTGAAAGGTTTATTTGATTTAATGTTATTATTTCACAAAATTATAAGATTTATTTACTATTTGTGGAGATGCTAACCTAAAACCTATACAATCTCAACACAATGATATCGATGAAAATAGTAGTTTGATTTACGTTTTCGTAAAATTGTAATATGAAAAAATGCTGCATGTCCAAGTTGGATGCGTATAATTTATTTACGAATCAAGCATTTAGATGAAAATAATGAAACTAACACGCGTTGACCAACTGACGCCGAAATTAAATTTGTATTATTTGGGTGCTTCGCGACAAATATCGTATAAAATAATAATTAAACTACTTACCTGGCGGTTGGTTGACTAAATCAAAATACTTTTAATTTTATTTGAATATGTCCCAACGTTAAACCGGGCTGGTTAGCGCAGTCACAGAATAGGCGGCTTTTAATTCTGATCAATTTCTGTTTGTGACGGTTCATCGACAACAAAACATGTATATTGTCTATAGCAAGCTGCGTGCAAGATTGTCAAGGAGCGTAATTTTTATTTTTATGTTTCAATGTTTCGCCTCATGTACGAAAAATTAACGTGTAAAATGGTTTAGGAAATTGGGTCATTTTGGCATAGGAAACATCGAATATATTATTGAAACAATGAATGTATAAATAAATGATACTTTCAAATCAATATATATATATTGATTTTGTTATTACATTGTTGTCAATTTATTATATGATTATTTCCATATTTGAAGAACGCA
The DNA here is from genome assembly GCA_022113835.1 of Atopsyche davidsoni. NCBI lineage: Eukaryota > Metazoa > Arthropoda > Insecta > Trichoptera > Hydrobiosidae > Atopsyche > Atopsyche davidsoni. Next base: position 13,126,080 of record JAILWY010000023.1, read on the forward strand.
CAGATATTATTTTATGAATATCAATTTTATTAGCACATAAATTATATGTTTATAAGCACATAAATTAATTTATACATATTATAGCTTTTTGCTTGTGATCAGATGACACACTTTATTTTTGCTAAATTAGTTTACTTGTGACCAATGTAATTATGTTTGTAGAAAGAAAGTTATTTCATGTAATCAATGCAAATATTTTTTAAAATATACTAGGACACAAATTCATTAATGTAAGAAAAAAATCATTTCATTGCAATCATTATAGTTATTGTTGCACGTATGCTCTGCTAGTCATTTGAAAAAATATAAGTTATATATAGGTATAGACTGTTTCTCACTGCTAATCTTCCCACAATTTGATTGGCGATTTATAGCATTTTATTATAATTATAGCTGTTTTAATTGAAAAAGGTAAGTGAATTACCTTTTTTAGTTCTATATCAATTCAATAAGGAATCTAAAATGTCTAAAAAGGTTTCCTATGGCCATATTGACTTTGTTAGAAGTCAGTGAAAATTAATGAAGATATTTTTTCTCTGGCCTCAATTAATCCTTACTCATTATTCCCAGAGTATACTGAGGGGTTGATCTGGAATTGTACCTATCTATAGAACATGACAGTAGACAACACCTTTACTCCACCAGGTTGAAAGCCAAGATGGTTACCTGGTTACTACTTAATCTATTTATTGAATTATATTTTTGAAGATTCACTAATAAGCCACAGTATACTTTTAAATATGAATGTCATTTGAAAGAGAGTAGAAGTCACTAAGAAGTCCTGATTAATTAAAACTCCTTAGATAATAGATAATTAAAAAATATATGATCTTAAAAAGTAGCTACAGGCTATAAACTAAAAATAAAATGAGAATCGCTATCGTTGATTGAAAGACTGGATAAGGATCAGAGCATCAAACATATTAATACTCACAGAGGATCATTTGAAGAAAGTAAGAGTTAAGAGTATCGGGTATTTGTTTTAGCGTTGAAGTTAATTTGGAGTGGCTGAGGGGCGCGGGGAGGGAATCGCGGAGTCCGCCGTTTTGAGGAGTTTTAGTCGCTATGAAGCAGTACCCGGGGACACATCACGCTTTTTGAGTACGAGCGTATTATCATAAGGGTGATTCAATAGTGACTGCTCAACGTTTGTATCGTGCGGAGTATCGTACACGCAATGCACCAAGTAATGATAGCATTAGAAAATGTTTGAAAATACAGGTGCGACGGTAAAAATTCAAAACTCTGCTCGCCCTCGTTCAGTCCGCGACCAGGAAACAATCGAAGAAGTGGAAGCGTCAGTTCGTCAAAATCTGTCTTCATCCATCCGAAAGCGTTGAATATTAAAAAATTGTATTTGCATTCGATTTTAAAGAAAGATTTGCATTTAAATATAAAATTCAATTGTTGCAAGAATTGAAGTATACGGACTACGCAAATCACTTGAATTTTGCGAATGAAATTCTGCAGCGATTCAACAACTTTGAAAACATACTATTCAGTGAAGAAGCCAACTTTCATCTTAATGGCCATGTTTTTTTTTTTTTTTTTTTTTTTTTTTTTTTTTTTTTTTATATAGATGTTTGGTACCTTGCTTGTTATATACAAGGTATTTCGTCACAATTTGGGGAAACTTTCCAAACTAGTCAATCGAAATTGTGCTATATATGGGAGTGACTGATGCTACACCCCCTGGTTTATCTTTTTTATGGTTCCGATAACATGCTTCAAGAAGCCATCCAGTGACTTCATCAACTGTGGGTGTCTCGCCACTGACTTCAGGTCATCCAGGCACAGACCTTCCTGTCGGCATTGGCTCTCCAGTTGGTGTCTCTGAAGACCAAATATGGGGCATGAACCCACAAGGTGGATCACTGTTTGTGGTGTCAAATCATCACAAGGGCATGTGTCGTCGCTCGTCAAGTGGAACCTGCGGAGATAACTTCTCATCGCTCCATGACCCGTTAAGAGCTGGGTTGATTCAAAGCTAATTCCGCAGGTATTCCTGTATACAGCGGCGTCCGTTACAGAAGCAAAGAACATCTTTGTTACGTTTCCTTGCGGAGAGCTTGTGTACCTTTCGTTCCATGTGTCCATTGTAGTTTTCCTCTGGAGATTTTTTGCGAAACTCAGAGGAAAGTCGGAAAATACATAAGTCATTTTCTTTTTGGTGGCTTCTTTAGCCTTTTCGTCAGCTCTCTCGTTGCCAACAAGACCTACGTGAGCTCTCACCCAGCCTATCTCGATGTTAACATCACTTGCTTGGATTTCTCTTAGCTTTTTCTGGATGTTTACAATTAGAGGGTTGGTTGATTGTTTGGATATACTGTCTACCCCCGAGCGACAATCAGTGAGTATTTTCACTGACTGCCACCTACCAGATGGTTTTAGTAATATCCAGCGAAGAGCCTCGTTAATAGCAACGAGCTCACTCTGAAATACGGAGCAGTAGTCAGCAAGTTTCAATGTTCTAGCAGGAAGTTCTTGGCCGTTTTCATATGGAACAAAAGCCGCTCCAACCTTTCCCTCGAGTAAGCTACCGTCCGTGTATATAGTGAGCTCATTGTCTTTTGGCGTAGGGATATCTTGGTCAAAATATCGGGGGTCACTTTGATGTCTCTGACTCGGATGAGGCAATGAAAAAATGTCAACTACTCCTTGATATTTCCTGTCACTAGGAAGAAAATCGGTGATGCCTCGTTTCTTGACATTGTATATTGCTTGCCTCTCTTGTATCATCAGGTCCAGTGGAATGAGGCCAGAAATGGCCTGGGCTGATACAAGTGATACAGTTCTGTATGCTCTGCATATTCTGAGTGCAAATTGTCTCTGAAAAGTGTCTAGTTTCTTCTTATTTGTTTTCTTTTTGGTTGCCTCAGCCCATACGCTTGCCGCGTATGTGATTAAAGGCTCGACAGCTCCAATGTAGAGTGCTTTCATCACGTCAGGAGAGCATCCCCATGTGGGTTTCGTTGCTCTTACAATCATTTGGGTTATCGCAGCGGCTTTCTTACACACGGGTCTTGCTACCTAACCTTGCTTGGTGTCCATCCCCCGTCTGCCACAAAAAAAGGACCGTTTTACTGGCGAAACCGTGTCATTTAATTAATTTAATTGTCACTTTATTTTTCTATGTCGAAAGTTGATTTTTTTACAGAGTATTGAAAAAACTATAAATTATATTTTTCTATTTTTTTATTATTTAATTAACGTCCATTTTCGGGGTAAAATAAAATCTTGAAGATGTTGAAAAATTGGATAAAATGACGACTTTTCAAAACCAAAGTTTGTTAGAGTTTTTTTTTAATTTTTAAAATAATAAATAGCACAGGGTTTATATTTAATCTTTTAATTCCAATTGAAAAAAAGATTTTTAAATGTTTAGGACTCTTAGAACAGGGACATGACGAATCTTCAAATTCCTACACTTCAATCGGAAAAACACATTTATCATATTAAAAGAAAATTTACAAGAAATGAAAAAATATTCTGTTCGGAAGGGATGTATCTAACTTTTTGCATTTAAATTTTTTTGATTGGTGCAGTCGATTTTTCGCAAAACGGACCAGAAAATGATCAAAAAAACTTAAGTATGGGACTTAGACCCTTAATAAACAGAATTGTCGATACTGGGCAGTGGAGAATCCGAGACGAAAGAATGAACGAACCCTGCACAGCCCAAAGGTCGATGTGTGGGCCTCTATGTTTGCTAAAGGCATAATCGGTCCTTATTTTCATGAAGATCGACGAGGCCGACCGCTCAATGTGGACAGTGACCGTTATTGCGATATGCTGGGAAAATTTTTGGGCCCAGAGTTGCAGAAGTTTCATGGTTTCAACTCAAGAACGTGGTTACAACAAGACAGGGCCACTTGCCAAACATCCAATCAATCAATTGAAGCTGTTAACTAATTATTCCCTAATAAGGTCATTTCACGTAGAAGTAACATCAACTGGCCTCCCAGAAGCCCCGACCTTAGCCCTCTTGACTATTTCATATGGGGATACCTTAAAAGTAGGGTTTATGAGAATAATCCGACGAACCTAACAGAATTGTAACAAAACATCAGGTCAGAAATGGTAGCAATATTGAGGGCTATGTGTCAGCGTTTTCAGCAATCTTCGTTCCAGATTAGAAGAGTGCCAGCAGTGTAACAGTCACCATGTGGATAACATCATCTTTTCGAAATAATTTTACATTTTGTATTCTTAAAATCAAAAATAAAAAGAATACTTGATTACTAGTAGTTTTTGTTTTACTGCACTAACAAATACCCGATACTCTTTTTGGACACACTGTATTTAAGAATTAATGATAACCACAAAATTAACTGATTATTCTCTTGAAAACAGCTATTCAGATAATGTGATTTAAGCAAATGTGCGGCGATCATCAGTGATATGCATGCGATCAATTACTAAAAACAAAATATACTTCTAATCTGCTAACCACATTCTGAAATGTAATTTATTATATATGAAATCTATATAATACTAGTTGAGATGGTTTATCTTAGTGCACTGTTGTTGTTTTGATTTAATTATAAATGTATCTAATAATTAACAAAGAAAAACTGATACAAATAACATGACAAGAATATTTTTTTAAATAAAATACTAGTGATTTTCCACATTTTCGAACATGTGGAAAATCACTCAAGTATTTTATTCAAAAAAATATTAAAATGGAATTCCACAAAGTACTCTCTGTCAAAAATATTAAATTTCTATAACAAGAATTACACATAGTGTAAGTGCAGAAATGTAAGTTAGGTATAGAAAAATAATAAAAGTATACTTTCATATTTATTTAATGTTGCATTAATACAGAAAAAATTACCACAAAAAATATACTTTTAACAAGTAAAATAAATTATAATGTTCGAATATACTTGACCAATAATATTTCAAACAGCTACATCATGTTAAAGAGGTATTCTCTTAAATAACATAACATTTTGCTAATAATTCTGATTAAAGGGCTGGCTATTTAAATTCTTCCAGCGAATGTGCCACTAGCCAACTGGTCATTCCACTTTTCAACCCAGTCATTGGGGCACATGGATTTATAAACACGCTGGAAATAATTGCATGGCTCATAGTCGGTTCCCTTTACCTTCTGGCATCTGTGAAAATCCAAAAAACTCTGATAGCAATATCTGAAAGAAAAACAAAAAATATGTTTAATTAATTGAATCAATAAAAATTTGTTTAAAATAATTACTGCTGCAATACAAGCAAGTCTCTGAGGATATACAGTATATTTGGCATTGCCGAGTCAAACTTATTAGATTACCTGAGCTAAGAAATAAATTATTATCAAACTCAGAACAGACCTACAGATATTTTCGCTAAGGATAGATTGACATAAATATTTTTTTAAGTTGACCTGTGAAATAAGGTTCATCATTTTATTTGTCTGCAAACTTGAAACTGTAGAGTTGATAGAAATCATTCTTCAGGGCAAATCAAATGAACGATTTATCAAATAAATAAACTGAAATCTAAAATTAATGAAAAATGTCAAAGCTAACATGCAAACAGACTTGAACTTTTTGGTTCTTAATTTCTCTTACTGCTATTTTATGTTGAGATTCCTTCACCTAATCAAATTATTTTCTTTTTTTATTATCATATCATTAACTCAAGATAGTTAAAGTCATGATATAAATATATTATACAATTAAGTCCATTAATATATGTATTGAATGCCTTTAAATTTCATAAATTGAACCATAAGCTTTTTAACTATGTAATTTTCATTCAAAATTTAGATCAGGTTGGGGTTCATTGATTATCTTTTCAATTCTGGCTTGAGCAGCACAGAAATTGGTATAATCAGAATGTTTAAATATAGCAAAAATTTATGAGTATTTAAGTTTTTTAATTAAAAAAAATATATATTTTTTACAATAAATAATCTTGGCTTGGTAAAACCAAATTTTAATTATTCAGTTTATTATGTAAAAAAATTAAACTTTTTTGTTTTTAAAGCCTTAACAGCAGGAAAACAATAGATATTCCTTTTTTGTTATAAATTTGATTTTACAATGATAAACACAAAACTGAATTTTTATGTACTTTCATGGAATGCTACTATTACTACTCAAATGAAAAAGAAAACAATGAAGTTTTATTTAATCTATAATTAAAATTATTGAATGAGACAAGTAACATATATATACAAATCTAAATATAATATGTGTGATTTCTTTGGCAGTTTTTTGACTTTTACATAAAAAAATTAATGCAAAAAATCGACAAAATTCTTGTAAAATATAATTGTTTACGTAAAATATTTATTAATCACCTAGTTTGGTTTTGGTTTGGGAAGCGAGGATCAAACGGTGCCGTCTTGAAATTGGCATCCTTCATGTTTTCATTGAAGTACGACATGTTGTGGCTGTGAACAAAATAACAGATTAGTAAAAAAAAAAAAAGAATAAAGATAAAAACTAAACAGTTTGTGAATAATGGCTAAATTACCATATATAAAAACATTCTGCAGCCTCATTAAAGAATAAATTAAAACTTAAATTATATTTTCCATTTGTTTTATTATCGAATATTATTTGACGAGGGGTCGAGTTTTCCCCTCTTCTTCGCAAGATGAATCTCTGTATTTCTTAACTTCTTGCAAATAAAGTGACCAAGCATCTTTCGGAGTTTCAGTAACAGTGTGCTCTTCAATAGTTTTGACTTTTTTGACCATTCCAGTTTTTAATAATCTTCCACCTCTTCGTTTTCCAATGAAAGGCAACATGGGTTTTTTCAATTCAGTCGAATGCACCGCTGTTGGAACCGAGGAAGTAGATGAGCTCTCCGCAGGGGTCCGTGATTCTTGCATTTTTTTAAACATTTCAAGAAAGCTCCCATCATTTTTGAAAGGAGTCACAGTTGGTATTTGAGTAATTTTCTTACTTTTTGGTTGGGAAGTTGCTTTACTCTGAGAAAATGTAGATATATCATCAAAATTGAAGCTGTCAAAATTGTCATCAGAATTGTCAGTCAACATAGCATCATTGAACTTATTACTAGCGTCATCTTTGGAATCTGAATTGGAGGATCTTCTTTTTGGGTGTGAATTTCTAGTTTTATCAAATCGAGAAGGGGGATTATTAGAATTTTTTTTATTAAAATCATAATTTTTTGAAAAATGCCTTTCTCTGGATGAGCTTCTGGGTTTCGTAGAATACTTTCTAGAGTGTCTATCTCGAGAACCTGATCTGCTTCTTGATTTAGAATGCTTATTTTTATCATATTGACGAGAAGCATATTTTTTTGAAGATATATTTTCTGTTGAAGCACCATCAAATTTAGATTTATCATTTTCAATAGATTTTGGTTTAGAACAATTACTTTTCTTTTTATAATTTGAACTATGTTTATAAGAGGCTTCTTTAGAATTTGACCTAGATTTGGTCCTTCGTCTTTTAGGAGAGTAGGAATCGGTTAGCGAAGATGAAGCACTGGAATAGGCTCTGCTGCTAGAAGATGAAGAGCAACTTCTCCTTCCTCCACCGGAAGAGCTTCTTGATCGTCTATAGCCACGTTTTTTTTTCTCTGAGGAATCACGAGGTCTTCTTTCAAACTTACGATTTGTTGAAGAATGTCTTGAATAACCTCCTCTATTTCTGGATTTAGATCGGGATCTATCGCGAGGATACTTATCATGATTGTAGGTTTTCTTGTCATTTTCAAATCTCTGAGATTTATTTTCATATTTAGAATTAAAGCTTGCAGTTCTGTTGTTGTTACGATTGTCACTGGTTGCGGATACATTATACTGGTAGCGATGATCGCGGTCGGCAGCAGCATAAGATCCAGGAGTTCCAGAAGGAAAGTCTGGGGAGGGAGGGTGAGCCCCCCTCTGCCACTGGGGCGCACTGGGCGGCTCTGCAGAGTACTCGAGCCCGGCACGGGGGGGCCCACCGTCCCAGGCGCGGCTCTGGCCTGCGGAGTCAGACATTCCCTCGGAGCTCGTCCCTTCCTCTGATAAACCTGCTGTTGCAGAACGTAGGTATGAAGACACCTACAAGGAAGAGAACTTCTCGGTGTAACAATTGTTTTCTAGATAAAAAATCTCGGAGACGTTTTCCTCAAATGTAGACAGACACGATAGACCAATAATAGAGTACGATATTCCATAATGATCATATAACATGAGACTCGACAGTTTCAAAAATAATTACGTAACATAAACATCAAATACGCGGGCCGAAAACCAGAAAAGAGAGAACAGAAAAATAAAAAAATAATAAAAAACAAATCTTACGTTAATAAAAAATAAAGTATGTAGCGCAGATAATTCTCAAAACTTACCTTGTCAAAATGATCTCTGTTCGCCTGGATTTGATTGAATTTGCAAATGGCGTTATCAAAGATACACTGAATCGATGTTCAGTCAACGTTGCCAGTAACACAAAATGTCACAAAACCATAAATAAACAGAGCAAAACACAATGCTTTTCAGTGATGCTGTCGGCGCTTTAATGTCATACAAATAAATTTAATGGATAGGTTAGTTATTCTTCAAGTAAATTTTGATAAGAATCCAACTTATCAGATAAGAATAAGTCGAGCGTCGATTCGTTAATTAAAGTAGTAATATTTTTTATTAAAATAAGAAATCTATAGAATTAATACTAAATCAATAGCCAATGTAGTAGATTGAAGAACTTTGCATGATCTCGATTCAAATATTTGCTTGATATATTTATACTACTATTTATGCTTATATAATAGACTCTCAAGAATAATATAATTATAAATTATGTGCTGCTAGATAGCAATATAATATTTTTTAATTGGCGGATTGGTACCTGGTTGTCTTTAAGTGTCAGCCAGAGACAAACTCCTAACACGTGTGTCTATGGAATGAATGCCTGTGCTCTTGCCTCTTTCTTGTGTGTATTCTATATTAGAGATTTATTGGCTATTGACAGCTGCGGTGCCTGGTCCGTTAAATAAGATGTTCCCAACTTCACAAATCAACGGTTCTTATGTTAATTGACATTATTATTTTTTAATGAGATAGGTAATTTGATGCAACCATCAAATAACATCTTTATTGAAACGTTGATGTAGTTACCTTCTTTTCTAACTGAGCTGTTCACAATGCGCGGTAAAAATAAATAAAAAACAGTTGTATACTCTGAATTTTGATTGCTTTAATATTAATATTTTCAGAATAATGTCTAAGTCTAAAGTAACTGCCGAGTGGAAAAAACGTGTAAAATCAGAATACTTACGATTGCGACAAATTAAGGTAAGGTTATATATTTCAATTTCATTACTTACACCAGTTGACGTAAATACCGTAGTATATAACAAATTTACTAGTATTCATATTTAGCAAAGGTAATTGGAGAATTGTTTGATAAACATATATATATTTTTTGATATTAGATTGCTAAATATATTTATTTGGTTTCATCTTGTTTTAAAAAATCTTACAAAATGAAATACAAATTTTTAGAAATTATCCTTTAACCATAATTTTTTTTTTTGTCCATTAACCATGATTTCTTTTATTTTGTTTAGAGATTTAAACGAGCAGATGAAGTGAAAATAGCATGGGCTACAAACCTACGTGTTGTAACAGAACCTCTAGAAATTCTCCAAGGAAAGTGGGATAGCAAAACTCAGGGTGATAACGAAGGAAAGAGTATTATCAAAACTGAAAAAGAAAAATGTAAACCAATATGGCCAGTTCTTGGGAATGATCCACCTCACAAAGACCACATGAAGAGAGCGGAAGTAGTATGCTCTGATGGTTTGTATTTATTAATTAATTTAAAATCAACAACAAAACTGTTACCAATATATAAAAAAATATTGTTAAGATATTGCCAAAAGAAGCATTGAATACTTCATTTACACAGTTGTGGATGTTTTATAAAACTATTGTTTTTTTTATTATATTTCTATTTAAATTACAACACTCTGTTGAGGTTATGAAACATATTTCATTAACTTCTTGTGAAATTTATGGTTAATTTTAATTTAGTGTTAGTCTATTAATATGTACTGTTTGTACAAAAAAATTGCGAAATTAACACAAGTTACTGCCAACTTCTTGAATAATGTGCTTGGATGTTGGCCATTCTTGGGAATGAGTATTGAAACTAAACGAAAATGTATTTTAGGCAGTCTCCAGAGTGTGCTAGTGCGAGTGATATATGCTGTTGCCCCTATCCCTACCATGTATACATGGGCTCCCACCCAGCAAAATTTTATGGTAGAAGATGAGACTGTTTTACATAACATTCCATACATGGGAGATGAGATCCTGGACCAAGATGGTACTTTTATCGAAGAACTGATTAAGAACTATGATGGAAAAGTGCATGGTAAATTTTTTTTGTTATTATTTTATAAACAAATTTATTTCAAAACATTTACTAAAAATATATATTTAAAAAAAAACGTTTTTTGAGGTAGTCAATGTTTTTGGTTTTAGGTGACAAAGAAGGTGGATTTATAGATGATCAGCTATTCATAGCCTTAGTTCACGCTTTAGTACCCTACCAAACAAAAGAAGATTTATCTGAGGAAAAATCTACCAAAGATCCGTCTACTTCAAAAGAAACTCGAGAATTGAGACACTCAAAAGACTTTACTGATACAATCGGAATAAGTAAAGATACAAAACACGAGGAAGTTCCTAAAGCTGATACTAGTATGAAAGAAGATATTTCAATTAAATCTAAAGATGATAAACAGTTTCCTGTGTCCACCATATTTCATGCTATTAGTTCCCAATTTCCAGATAAAGGGACACCTCAAGAACTAAGAGAAAAGTATGTCTTCATTAATATAATCATAACCCTCACATTAAGCTGTCTAGTTTGAAAGTTAAATATAATTCTTGCTTTATTATAGATACATAGAACTTACATCACGTGCCGATCCCAATGCATTGCCACCTGAGTGTACTCCAAATATTGATGGTCCTTTAGCTGAGAATGTATCACGAGAACAAACAATGCATTCTTTCCATACTTTATTTTGCAGACGATGTTTTAAATATGACTGCTTTTTACATAGTAAGTAATCTTGTTTTTCTATAATTTTTTTTTGAAACTCAATAAGATTTATCTTTTAGTACGTGATAATATAATTTAAAAAGTTTTATAATGTCTCAATAATATAAAAGCTTTTATTATCTTCTTGTACTAATAATGTCTGCCTGCAAATACTTCAAACTCCATATTCAGTTAAATAGTAATATGTATTTGTATTTAATTGAAATATATTTATCCTGCTAATGCAGGTTTTGTGTTATCTGTTTGCAAACAGGAGGTCAAACATTAGGTAAGAAGACAAAATTATGGATCTCAACTCTATCATTATCATATCATTTGATACATGATCCATCATTATCACTCGCTGTTGTAGATCAGTGAAAACTGTAAAATACTCACTATCCAAAAGTTATTAGCCATTTGAATTATAATATTATTTTAAATCATATCCACACCAGCATTGAAAATTATCTCACAATCATTTTTTAAAATATTTATTTGCATTTATTTGTTTGTTTTTTTTTTTTTTTTTTTAGATCTTGTATATTCAAGCTGACTATAATTCCTTTGTATTAATTTACATAAAGCTTTATTAAATAAATAAAAAAATGTAACCAAATTTTAGCTTCAAAAATGTTAAATTATTAACACCGACATTTCATAAGCAGACGTGCTCCTAACTGTCTGGTCAAACTATGTTTTATGAATCCTTGCCTCTTCATGTTTTATTATAATTTTTAGTAGATCAGCTTAGTTTTTTTCAAATGTGGGACAAATATACCCAGTAAAAAAGGAACTTCCTTTCCAAATAGTGCGTTTGGTCAGCCTATGTATGTATTGTATCGCTAAATATGTTTTTAATACAACTATCTTCATAGGACTTCAAGCCTGTCACCCGGGTCCAAATCTCCAAAAACGTAAAGGTCCAGATCTAAAGCCTTTTTCTGAGCCTTGTGGACCACATTGTTATATGCATTTAGTATGTATAAATTAAGATATGAATTGTCTTATTTTAAAAATAGTTTATAGGAAAGTAATTATTTTGCTATGATCATGTAATTTTTTTTAGGATGGAATAAAAGAAAAATTGGCCTTGGAAAAAAAGGAAGAAGAAGGGGTAGAGGGAGAAACGAAAGTTAAAGATAAGAAAAATCTGATAACAGATTCTGGAAATGATGCCAGCTCTGAAGACAGTAATGACAGCAATAAATTTGCAAAAGGTAATCATTTATTTGTCAATATACAAATTTTAAAAATAATTTTTAGCAGGCAAGATAATATTTTAGTGTCAGTTTGGAAATAATATATAATATTTTTTCAAATTATATCTTTGTTTCAGGAAGCAACAGTAACTCAAGTACCTGGAGTAATTCAAATGGAAAACCCCAGGTGCAAATTCCTCAAAACTCTCCTTTTTCACTTCTTGGTAAAACTTATATCTGTATATTGTTTAATATATATTAATTAGTTCAGGAATATTTCAGTAATGAAAAAAAAATATTTTAGGCCTCACTGGAAGTGATACTGATTCGGAATGGACTGGATCTGATCAATCATTATTTAGAAGTCTTCACAAAGTCTTTCTTTCTAATTATTGCGCTATAGCACAAGTTATGCTTTCTAAAACATGCCAACAAGTAAGTACTTCTTTTTAAAATAAACTTGAATAAAAAAATATTTTTATTATAATTATGTATTTTAAGGTATATGAGTACTGCCAACGCTCTGAACATGAGGTAACTTCAGAGGATTGGGGAAGAGATTACACAACACCTCCCCGTAAGAAGAAGAAGAAGCATCGTCTTTGGTCAATGCATTGCAGAAAAATACAGCTGAAGAAGGACTCTGCATCAAACCACGTGTCAGTACATTTGAACTGAACGACTGAAGTTTTTTTTTTTAAATAGTTACTTTAAATAAACATTCATTACAGATATAATTTTACTCCATGTGACCATCCAAATATGCCATGTGACAATATGTGCCCTTGCATCCAAGCTCAAAACTTTTGCGAAAAATTCTGCCAATGTAGCAGTGATTGTAAGTGAATTATGAAATTATTTATAAGTGGTATGTATAGGAGTGTCATTTCCTATTGGAACTAATGGTTTTTATCTTGCTTCTACAAGGTCAAAATCGATTCCCTGGTTGCCGTTGCAAAGCCCAGTGTAACACCAAGCAGTGCCCATGCTACTTAGGGGTGAGGGAGTGTGATCCTGACCTATGTGGTCAATGTGGGGCTGATCTCCCTTTCAATGTTTCTTTAACTTCTGGCGTGTCATGTAAAAATGTATGCGTCCAAAGGTAATTTCTTTTTTTTAAATATTAAAATGTACCTTATTGGAAAAATAAGAATCAATATAATTGTTTAAATTTTTAGAGGACTTCACAAGCACCTTCTATTGGCCCCGAGTGACGTAGCCGGATGGGGAATCTTCCTGAAGCAAGCTGCTCACAAAAATGAGTTCATCTCAGAGTATTGTGGAGAAATCATTTCACAAGATGAAGCTGATAGAAGAGGAAAAGTATATGACAAATATATGTGCAGTTTCTTGTTCAATCTAAATAATGGTAAGTTAATATATCCCAATATATGCATAATCTTCATTGTTAACAATTATTTTAAAATATAAATTTACTCTTTTTGTGAAGATTTTGTGGTCGATGCAACAAGAAAAGGAAACAAAATACGTTTTGCCAACCATTCTATTAATCCCAATTGTTATGCAAAAGTAATGATGGTAAACGGAGATCATCGCATCGGAATTTTTGCCAAAAGAGCTATACAACCAGGAGAAGAACTGTTCTTTGACTATAGGTAATATATGACAATACTCTTATTTCAAAATAAATGACTCATTGTAGCATAACAAATATTTAAAATTGATATGTTTTTCAGATATGGTCCTACCGAACAATTGAAGTTTGTTGGGATTGAGAGGGAGATGGAATTCTTATGAGATAGTGGATATACATAGTGAGCTCAGACAAGTTCTCAAATATTTTTTTAAACATTTACTCCCATTTTCACTCATAGCTATAGTATAATCTACATAATGCATATGGATTATGTAATATTTTTTGTAGTTTTTTATATGTGTACTCAATGATAACATGTGTGTATCATGAACAAAAAATCAATTAAATATAAGGTTTAAATGATGTACCATTATTAAACATATTAACTTGATAAATTTTGTAACCGGTCAAAACAACTTTCTATTGGATTCCACAAAACAGCAATATAGGACAATCTCATAAGTTATTATTATATTATTCTCTCTCAAATTATTAATCTTCCTTTGAGAATATTTTTACACATATTGTTTAAAAGTCAGATACAACCTTTTGATGTTAAAATAATACTTTTTCATTGTGCCGAAGAATTTTATACATGTAATATTTGTAAGAAATAAAATAACCACTTTTTCTCAATATCTTTTATTCCTTAAACATACCAACACACTATAAACTAAAGGAATCCATTTTAACAACAGGGATATAAATATTTACTTTTATCAGATTAAATTTATCGATTGGACACTCTGGACACTGAAAATTTAAGTATAAAACTAAAATGTCTCTTCAAAATTATGTGCAGTAATTGACTATGTACAATTTTTTAACAAGTAGTAAAACATTAATTTTATTTACAGTTTAATATCTAAATATACCTTAAGTACAATATAATACGTTTGTAATCACACAGTAATGAATCGTATTCATATAAATTACTATAATATGTATTATATAATTATAAAAGTATAATAGTAGACATACGACCAAGACATCTGAGTTCCATCAACAATGTTATTTTTGTTGTTCGGAAATAACTGAATATAAATTTCAGCACAAACTGCCTTTAAACTATTAATATCTTGGCTCTTCAGTGTCAAATCTAGCCTCTGTAAAAGGGAGTGTTCATACAAAATATAAAAAAATGTAACAATTCTAGCACTTGGTCACCATAGATTTCCAGCCTTTTATATTGCAAGATGCAGTTTAATCGCATGAACCATCAGCCCAACCGTCCCTCCATCTTTCATTGACTTTGGAACAGTCAAATTTTCTTTTGCCTAATTTCAGATTGACTATGTTATGCATGTCACATAGCCACGTTGATAAATCATTTTGTGATTCAGTTTTAGGTGGATTGTTCTTTAAACTGTAATTTAAAGAAAAATATTATAAAAATGAAATAATTGAACACAATTTTATTCAAATAAATACACACAATACTTACTCCTTTCTGAAATCTTCTGCACAGTAGTCACATGGATAAAAATTTGAAAATATGTTAAAGAATTGTTTCATACTCTCAGATTGCTTTGTAGTTGGATTTTTAGGATAATAAGCTGCCATTGTATGTAGGAAACTCCATGTATTATGGCCAAGTTCTCCTTTATCTAGTGGACAATCTTTCCGACGATTCTGTAAATTAAATATTTTATTTAATATATCAAAGTTAAAACAATTCAATATTATATTTTTATGCAACACATTTTAACAAAAAAGCTGATTCGATTTTTAATTAAAAAGGAATCTATTGTTTCTGCACTAATGAATATATCGTTAGTACTTATAATGTAAATAAATATTGCACGTTGCTTACGTTATTTTCAATATCATTGCTATCCGGCTTTTGGGGTAAAGTACCGGCGTCATAAGCACCTTTTTGAATTTTAGCCCAAGATTTGAAATCTTTACATGCTCTGCAAGGCTTTTGTACCTCTATTTCGCCTTCGGTACCAACAATTCCTATTGACGGCATTATCTTCGCAGTGAATTAAATAGTGAAACAATAAAATTACATACGTAACCAACAAAAAAAATATTTATTAATTATTTACGTATCTTTAAAAAAATATATTGTAACAAATGTTATAAAAAATTGAAAAACATTTAACACAACCCTCTTATAAGATCAGTTACAACAAAAATGATCATATCGCAGAACACATAATCTGACGTAAAAAGTCTGACCACTGACGTAAATTTTATAGGTTATGTACAGATCATAAATATTTTTTATCTCTAATACCATAACCAAGGTTGTTTAAATATTTGTTACCATGTTTGAATATATTTTTTAAGTATTTAAAAATATGAAAATTAATGTCATGATAGAAATTTGATTTTGCTAAAACATTATACTATTTTAATTTGTGTTTTGTTAAGGTTTCAGACAATTTGGTAACTATTTTGGTTGTAATCTTATAAAATAAACGAAAAAAATATGATAATGTAGCACAGCTTTGTATATGTAGTTGTGTAAAATTCTGACGTGTGATTGGCCGGAATTATTCACGGACAGAATCTTACCGGCCAGATTAGAGCCAATCCAGGTTTAACAATGATTTAATAATTTAATTTCAAAAAGAAATATGAAGAATTACGCCGAAACAAAATATTAAATGATTACGACTGTAAAACAAAGAGAAAATGTAAATTTTTATAGACCTCACTGGCTGAGCTGAAATCGGCAATGGAAATGGTCGGTAAAAAAATAGCCAACCTTAAAATACTTAATTTTAGACATTCAAAAGATAATAGGTATAATAATAATGATTATTAATAATTCATTTAACCCGTAGTTAACACGAGTAAAAAAACTAGATACTAGATACTAGATAGATAGATAGTAGATACTTCTGGAATAAAACTACCCAACAAGAACCTAAAAATATCATTGATTGAGCTATTAAATATAAATCGTGTGGTTTGACAAATTGTTTTTGGTTTAGGTGTCAGATCATATTGAATAGTAATTTTTTTGGTATTTTAATATTTGATGTATCAAGGAAAAAATAAATAAAAGCCATTGTTTTTTTATTGTAAAAAATGTATTCATATAAAAAGTTATTTTAAAATAAATATTTCTATAAAATTAATTGAGATTGTTTATTGTAGGCAGTATTAAAAAAAAATCCGTTGGTTTATATTTCAAGCATGGTAAATTTTTTTCTAATCTTTAACACACTGAATCGAAACGAATAAAAACACATACTGGCATATTTTTTTATGTACGATTTTATGAATTGTTAATTAACACTATACCAATAAAACATATTTATGATTATATAATACAATATTTTTATGAAAAATATAGGTTTATTGTAAAGCAATTCAATCTTATAAATAACTTAATCTATCATAGACGACAACACGCACCGAAATATTCTCCACAGCAGATTTGATAGTAAAATTATTATTATATAAATGACAATTAAAAAAAACATACATTACACAAATAAGTCAATTGATATTATTATTAGCTGCCTGAATATCAGAAATAAGTTGTACTATTCTGCACACAAATTTTGTAAGAGTTGCTTCACTCACTTTACCAACATCCATAACTTCATCGTGGTTTGCCTCGCCAGTGTTGGCAAAATCAGTTATGCATTTGTTTGTTATTAGACTGAAGGTAAATACAGTTACATCGCAGTGTCTTGCTGTTATAACCTGTAAACAAGCAACAAGAGTTAAAAATTTATAAAAACACAAAGCGAGGAATTTTAATGGTTACTTAGGTCAATGAGTCTACCTCGTGTACTGTAGACATCCCTACCGCGTCGACACCGAGCATATGTAACATTTTTAGTTCTGATACAGTTTCATAGTTTGGACCCCCGAGACACGCGTAGACTCCTTCATGAACCATGTTTTCTAATTCAAGTTCCTTTACCACCTAAATAATAAATATTTTGTTCAAATATTGTTCAAAAAAATACATATTTGTGAAAACAGTTAATTAAGACGCTTACCTTTCCTGCTAACTTGATGAGGTCCTTATCGTATGCTTTACTCATGGGTGGGAAACGCGGCCCGAATCGCGAATCATTGGGGCCTTGCAAAGGATTATTACCAGCGAATCCCATCATGTTTATGTGATCCTTTACTAGCATAATGTCTCCAACTTTATATTTGGGATTCAGTCCTCCAGCAGCATTAGTAGCAATCAAATGAGTAATCCCGATCAGTTTCATCACCCTCACTGGCATGCAACACTAAAATTTAAATCAAAATTAGGTACAAAGATGTATTCATCATGAAGTCAAATATAGTTAAGTCTGATGTAATCATAATTTCTTACCCTCCAAAGTGGATATCCTTCATAGTAATGAAATCTTCCTTGCATACATACAACTTGAACATTGCCTAAGTAACCAAACACCAGTTGTCCGACGTGACCCTGCACTGTGCTGATGGGGAAATTGGGGATATCTTCATAGGGAAAGTATTGTTTTTCTGAGAGGGTTTCAGCGAGGGAACCTTTAAACACGAAACAAGTAACGGTTATTGAGCATTCATTTCATTGATTGACTGATATTTGACAAATTCGATTTGATAAAAGCACAAGTCATTAAAAAATAGAATTTATATTATCGTTCATACTGTGCTGTTTACAAATTGTAAAATAGAAAACAACCGAAACTCAACCCATAAACACATGCAATAATTATGCTTAATCAAACATGGGAATTTACATAATTATACTCGAATTTGAAGTATACATAGTATTACAAGACGTTGCTACTTACCCATTCCTGAGCCACATATTATCCCAATCTTTGGCTTTATTGATATTCTCTTTTGTAAGAATTCAGCTGTCTCCAATAATGCTTCATACGTATATCTGAAAGTAAAAGCAAATCCATTATAAATTATTACTCTTCATATATTATTGGTATGTCGAATCGCCAATTGAATATATATTGTATCAAACTCAACCCTCCGTAAAATTAATATTTCAATTTTTATTGCTTCGTAACAAAACCGCGTGAGGAAATCTGTTGACGCAATAAATATCTGAGATTACAGAAAGGAATGCCTTTTGTACATTTAATAATTAAATATATTACTATACGTATTTGATGAATAAAACGTTGACTTGGAATATCAATATCAGAGAAGGTCGCTATCAGGCAAATTAATGTTGAACTTTTAACACGGGAATATGATAATACCGTGAACTTGTCACCCCTTAATACAACAAATGGTAAATACGTATTTCAAATAACACTATCACATCAGAATTATACAAAACGATTTATGAATACTTCAAGAATCGTCAACATTGGGGTAGGTATCTTATTACTCTGTCGTATCAATATATGCATATTGACTCTGGTAGAATCTATGAGTACATTGAATAATTTTATTTACGCTATTAGGTATGTAGATTGTCAGAACAAGTCTCTACTGTATTTTATCGTCCTCGTTCAAGGATAAGCCTAAGAAGAGACATTTTTAATATTACAGTAGACTAAAATAGTACTGCGGTGTGGAAGGGCCCGAGGACCCACAACACTATTTTCCCCTTTGAAAACCATGAACACTGGCTCACCATGAGTATATGCTCAGGGAAATGGTCGCCAACCTCCTCTGAGGAGAGGCACTTGATGGAGAAGAAAATAGTACAGTAGACTCTTCATGGTTTTTGGGAGAAATGCTTTTACGCGCGCTATCATCACTCCATCGGACCGGACTAAAGATTCTTTCTAAAGAATCATTTAAAAAAATAACCTAACCTGACCTAACCTAGCCTGACAGCCCTTTGCAATGATCGACCGAAGTTGGAGCAGTGTGTACCGCTCATATTCATTTATTATAGTTATATTCATAAGGTTTATTGTTTGCGACCGAACCCATTCGTTTGAGCGTGTTTTTATCTCCTACTGTGCCATTTGGAGTTTGGAAATTTCTTTAGAAGTATGGTTTCATTTTTATCATCCGTATAATTGGAAGAATATATTGTATGGAAAAAAAACTACCTTAAGGCAAAGTGGCAGTTTTTTTAATTATAGTTACAGTGATGAAATAAATCAACATCATTATTGCACTATTAATCAAGTCCTTTAAGTCTCCTGTAAATTAAATGTTCATTATTTTATTTTTTTAAACTTAATATGACTAGGTTAATAACGAACTAATTGATAAATATT
Source organism: Atopsyche davidsoni (assembly GCA_022113835.1). NCBI lineage: Eukaryota > Metazoa > Arthropoda > Insecta > Trichoptera > Hydrobiosidae > Atopsyche > Atopsyche davidsoni. The sequence continues at coordinate 13,146,055 of JAILWY010000023.1, forward strand.
AGATTGAACAACTTTAACAAATTATGATGTCAATGTTGAAAGTTGTGATTTCGATTGTACTAAAATGAATTTCACAAAAGCGTTAGAGTCTAAAAATAATTTTAATTTGTTGAAATATTTGTAAATACTAAAATTGAAAAAATCTGCTCATAAGTTCAGTTTTTATCAATAGATTTTAAAGAGATTAAATATTAGTATTAAAAATACTTTGATCCTTAAAAAAAAAAATTGACTTTATGATTACCATACTACTTTTCTATATATATAAAACACTAAAAATGTTTGTTAGTCCGCTATAGGCTTTGAAACCGTACGACCGACGAGCCCCACACCGTGTTTATTTGAAAGCCAAAAATACCGAAAGTAATCAAGACCACTAAAATTATAAAAATTGATTATCAAATTTGGTTTATTCAATTAAGAAAAATCCCATACAAAAGTTTCCAATTCATAAAAGGAACTGCCATTTTCGCGTATTGCATATACGCGAAAATGCCTTGAAGCTGGCTGCCTGCATGGCTACCAATCGAGAAATACTGATATTGATGTTTGTAAATATTAGAATGAACTTGCCGTTACAGGCTGCCGAACTTACGGAACAGAATTAGGTCGATTTTTGATATTTTCCATACAAAAATTTTCAACATCTGTAAAGTGGACATCGTTCCTCGCAAAAAATTGAAAAAAGAACATTGTGAAGATCGCGCGGACAGATCGTACGGACTTTCAAAACAAAATCACTATCTGTCATTCACAACGTGTTTTATCATAATGAGTTTGTCTGTTTATATATGGGAAAAAAATTATTATACGAAAATATTCGTATTACAAGTTTCGTCTATTGAAAAAATTATTCCAACTCAAATCGACATCGATCTTATATCTGCTGAACACCCGCATCAACGTGAAGATCTGATACTTTTTGACGTTGTTTGTAAGAACATCACGGCCCATGCGGAGTGTTGCATATGAATTCGCCTTGCATAAAAGACGGCAAATGCACGAAAAGATATCCACGCGATTTGATCGATGAAACTCAAACTGGTCTACGAAAGCCAGAAGATGGAGGATACACCACCACCATTAAATTAAGAAACGTCGATATTGACATTGATAACATATGGATTGTTCCATACAGTCCAATACTGTAAAAAACATTTCAATCATATATCAATGTGGAACACTGCAACTCCGTGAAATTCATATGCAAGGACATATGCAAATATGTTAACAAAGGCAGTGATATGGCAGTGTTTGAGCTTTCAAATAGAAACTATGAAATCACTCAATTTCAGATGGGTCGCAGTAATGAAGCTGTCTTGTGAATTCTTGGTTTCAGTATTCACGAACGATATCCAACTGTTCAATCCAATCTTGCTGTTCATTTAGAAAACGGTCAACGTGTTTATTTTACTGAAAAAAAATGTCGAAGAACGAGGAGCACATCTACAATAATTTTGCGAAAACATTGCTGCATAATGAAGTTCCAAAATAGAGTCAACTATCCAATAGAGATTTTTAACTCTTTGGAACCATCTGGAATGTCACCACACATCTTAACTTTAAAAGTTGGTTCACCATAGATGCTCATTCGCAACTAAGATCCACCTAAATTGTGCTGTTGTAATAACTATCAACAAGGCTCATGGCCAATCGCTAAGTATTGCTGGTTTGAACATAGAAAATTCCTGTTTTTCGCAAAATTCCTGTTATGTTGCGTTTAGAGTTGGAACGCCAAAAAAAAAATTTTATGTTTACACACCTACCGAAAAAACTCAATATGTCCGCTAGCATTAAGATAAAAAGTCAATAAATAAACAAAATTTCCTTTGTTTTTTTCGAACAAATAAAAAAAGTATTCTATTTCTTTATTTAGCGCAGTAGAACGCGCCGGGTATCCGCTAGTTATTAATATTATTTTAGATTATTTTGATATTAAATTAGTAAAAATGTTTAACTCGTCTTAAATAATTTAATTTTAGTGATACATTGTGCAGAAAGCTTGGAAATAAATTTACTGGAGGTATTGATTATTTTAGAATAACTTTATTACTGTGTACATTACAAAAATAAGAATTACCTTTAAAAGTCAAAAATAAATAAATAATATTTTTATCTATAGAAATTCCACATTTTACTGATTTCATTTTATTATAGCTAGGTTGACATTGTCGAGCAGAAATGAAGACAAATAAAAGTAAGAACATCACTAAAAAAATTACTTTGAATAAAAATATTCTAATGAAACTCCACCGAGTACTAAAGTAAAAAATATAGAATATACTTAAAATAAATTAGTAAATTATTCTACTTAATAAAGATTCAAGAAGCAGTTCTTCTACTGCACATATTATTTCCCGTCCCATGTCCACACTTGCGATAATACTGCAGGACACGCAACGCCAAGCTTTTAATGATCAGATGTCAAACAAGGGCTAGCCCCAGAAACAAACACTTGTAAAAAATAAAAATTACAATAAAATACTATAAAAATTGATGAATTAAAATTAGCATAATTATTTATGTGAAATGGGTAGACGTCGGTATTGGCATTCGTATTTTATTGAAAGGAAAATCAAAGACAATATTGAAGCCTAAAACATTGTAAGGAAATATTACTTTAATATAAACTATGCAACCCCCTATCATATGAGATCTATTATTCACACTGAACTAATCTTTAAAAAGCTCGTTATTCGTATTATTTTTTCTTTGAAAAAAAAATAGCCTTATAATATATTACAATTAAACTTTTGCACAACAGTAAAAAAATCAAGCAACTCACTCAACAACGGACGTGAAAAACCAGAAGATTCATTGTAATATGATATTGTGTTGTATAGCTAGCCCTCGGTAATAAGTGCAACAAGGGTGAGGGTTTCCAAGTAGGCACGAGGTCTCGGTAGGTGGCTTTCGTACAGGATTACGGAACAGGTTATACGTAGACTGCTGTTGGTTTACAGATAGTTCAATTACACCATTTGCATGATTTATTTTAATTAATAGTGAATGCATAGAGCAAGTTGCATTAAGTCAATCAGTTCCACTTAAGTCAAATATACCAACATCTTAAGTAGAAAAGCACTACGACTATAGTAAACATTTCGCTAACGTCGAACATTTACGTTTACAGTGTTTTTCATTATTTACGTCAGTGATCTTTAAATGTATCAGTATATCGTGACGCTATAAACTTTGTCAAACATTCGTCACATAAAGTATAAACAATAATATTATGATTAGCAACGCTATTTTCAGTGGTGTTAAATTATACAAAAAATACACTCACTTAAGAGCTCCGACACGATTGAAAAACTTCGGAAAAATCGAAGAATGTTCCAGTACTTCGTTATCAATAACATTTCCAGAAGTTAAAGAGACGTTCAAGATAAAACCAAAATCTATTTAATTCAACGTACGAGTAATAAACCCTTTCAGCCAGCAAATAGAGTCTGATAATAAAAAAAATATATACAAAATAGCGTAAGTGAATAATAAGTGGTTGGAGGTCGTAATTAGTGAGACTGGACTAGGATAGAAATATGTTCAATGAAATGGCTACCAACCTCCTATGAGGAGAGGCAACAGAAGAAGAAGAATTCTAATTAGTCCTTTTTACATATCGTAGTTTTTATAAACTACAACATAGTTGGAATAGTATAAAATGTGTTTTTTTTTCTAACAATGTGTAAAAATGGTGCATACACTTACTCCTCGAACAAAATTTATTTTTTGAGAAATTTAAAAAGTAGGTATATATTATTTTAAAATTCATTTTAAAAAATTGGCAAGCTAAATACTTTTTATAGCACACCGAGATAATATTTATTTTACGCAGACTTCTACAAAATAAAGCTTGCTAGACTTTCTGCCACCCTATATATGTCATGTTCAGCTCACAAAACCATTTTTTTAAATTAAATTGGTTTTAACTTGCTACATTATTAAATAATTAGACGCTAGACGCTTTGAAATTGTAATTTCGGATTTCGATAGAATAATTCTTTGAAAAATAATGCAAAATCGCTGACTGTTATATTTCCCACATATATAACTATAATCGCTACACTTCCGTGAAATAATCTGGGGTATATTTATTTTAATTCTCAAAGTCTCTTGTTTTGAACACATGTTTTGAATTTCAAATGCAATAATTTATACTTATCATTAAGCCTTCACTCGATGATTTAATAGATAAGAAACGATAAATATAATCATCATTTAAATAACAAATTTAATCACTATTGACACTACACCCCCCGCAAATTGATGATTTATTATTGACTGCTAGTTTAATAATATTTTTGAAAAATTAACAGACCATGATGGGATAAAAAATGGACGTAAAAAAATAATTACTTTTCAATTATTTGAAGTCTCAACATAACATGAAATTTTGTACTAAATATCCTCGCAATTTTAATCGCACTGTAACTTAAAATATAGTCACATGTGGTTTAAATACGTTATTTTTTTAAATTTCATTTAAATTGTTTTAATTTTAGAGTTACATCCAGATTATAAAATTAATAGTATCTAATTGGAAGAAATGAGTCCTGTTTTTATTTTTTTTCATTGTAAATTTAATATCGTCTCATATGTCTCCATATTATATTTATACGAGGAGATACTGTATAGAAGAAAAAAGAGCATAATAATATTGAGAAAATGATAATATAATTTATATTAATATTGAGAAGCACTTCTTGGCTCTTCATTGTAATTTTGACATCAAAATGGTAACAGGAATGAATAAATAACTATTATACATAATCGATCAATTGAATGTAATAGATATCATATACATTTTCCATAAAGCATAGTAAGTCATATTGTGGTATAGTTTTATGTTGCAAAAAACAATGAAAACTATAAATATATATATGTTATTTCATGTCGTGCATTTTACTTTGGGTGATTTTATTTCTTAGGTGTTGCGATTTGTGTTGTGACTGAACACAAATCAGAACGTAGCACAAAACCCAAGAAGTATGCTTTTTATCAACAATGGCAGTCAAAACCTCCCCCTCGGATTTATACGGCTGTAACTTTTTAACTCCCCACTCTCCCCATTCTGTTGCTTGTGCATGGCTGCCATTCTGTACCCTGAGCGTGTGTAAAGGATAGGTAAAGGAGTAGTGGACTTGGAATGATTGTGGAGGGATGTGCTCTGGAAGTACGTGGGGGGGCTCCTGCTATTGTTTCTGTAGCCTGCTGCAGAAGGAGTATCAGATCTAAACGCCAGAACATTACTATTGGGCAGTAGCAATACGCAGATTTTTCCTTCCAATATAAAACTGCGCTGTAGAAGGACCCATTAAACTTTTTTCCCCATAGAAAACCATGAACACTAATTCAGCATAAATTTGAACAGCAACCTCCTCTGAGGAGATGGACCCGATGAAGAACTTTTTCCTCGCGAAATGGCAGAGTGTTTAAATATCAATAGCTAAAATTATTAAAGAATATAGAAATATATTCTTTGTAACTACTCTGAAAACAATCACTGCTAACGAATAAATAAACAATAAAATTGATACGTCCTATCGCAAAATAATGTCGGGAAAGGTTATCTGATATAGTCAAAAACTTTACACTGACACTTTTAAATAGTACATACACAACATATAACAAAATTACATAATAACATTGCACTTACATGAAAATTGATTTTATAGCGAAAATATTTTATTAAATATATGATGAACACTTACGTGGAAGTTGTTAGCAAATCTACTCCCTGCCCGCAGCGGAGCTCTGGGAACTTAACGTCGTCACTTTTTTTCGACTGACCATTTAACTTGTCAACACCGTTGGTTTGCGACATCATTCTGACGATCAGTTCTGAAGACTTGGCTGATGATGCACTCGCGTCCAGGGTGTTGTGCCACCGGAGAGCCTCTGTTGTATAAACAAGCCGACCGGACGACGCCGGCTTTTATATTGTAACTTGACATCGCGACGTATCAATTTTTAACCATTGTGATCGAGAGCACAGCATCTCAAACTTTAATCTATCGGAATAATTAAAATATTCAATATAAATAATTTTACACGGGGTCAGGGTATTTTGTATTGAAATAATTTATGTTATACAAAAAAAATTTTTTTTTTTGCTGAATCCAGCATTATTATTATAACATAACTATGTTATGTATTTTTGGTACGTAATTTTTTTTTGTTGATATTCGTTTTTAACGCTTTTTTTTCTACTTAGGTATTTCTACGTATTTACATTTATAAGACTTTTATCTCATTTTTTATGCTTGTTATTATTTTTTTTATTTACACAAGTAAACGCGTAACTAGTGCTGATACTATTGAAATACATGCAGAGTGAACTTTGAATAATAAGAAAAACAACCATTAAATTTGTTTATGCACAAGATAATATAATATTTAAAAAAAAACTACTAGTTCGATGAAAAGCATTGTAATCATCGTGTTTAAAAAAATATATTTTATATATTTTTAGCAACGTATATAAATTAAAGTCTAAAATAAAATAGTACAATAATGAATTTTTCACTAATTTCGCTGGATATACATGAAATAGCTTGTCCGGTTTATATGTCATCTAGAGGTCATTATTTACTAAAATAATGTGTACTTCCTGATATAAAATAATAATTTACATACATTAAATTATTATATAAATAATTTAACGTAATCATAAAATATATGTAGATAATAATTTTAACAAAATGTTAATTTCTCAAGCTTAAGCTTAAAAATGGTGATAATAATGGAAAAATAAATTTCTATTACATAATAACAAATTACGTGACGATAATTCACCTAAATATTTTTTAAATTGTGTTGGTCGATTAAATAATAAAATTTTAAATGAAAAATTTAAAAAAGCAACCAAGGAATTATAAATTATCTATAAAAGTTGCTACTTGTCTAAAAATGAAAGTGGTGTTACGGGGTCATCAATATTTTTATTGTGCGTTCTGGTAGAGCATTATAATGAAACTAATATTATCAGTAGCAAATTATTAATATTTTAATTATTAATATGGTATATTATGAACTTAAGGCCATCTATTGGCAATATCTATTGCTACTTAACATGCTTACGAAGTCTTGTACTTAGAGGCTTCACAATTAAAGCCGTAGTATTTATTAATGTAACAAAACTAATAGTAGTATATATATATATATATATATATATATATATATATATATATATATATATATATATATAAATATGTATATACGAGTATGTGTGTGTGTGTTTGTATCTATTGCGATTTGTTCACAATTCATGTCAAAGTTAATGCATTTCATTTACGAATAGCATGTATATCGCTGCTATGTTATTATGTTATCTATCAGGTACAACAAAGGCGATAATTAAATTAAAACAAACAAGCATTTAAGTTTATTAACAAAAATAATTCAAACAACTTTTTATCACTCTCCTACGAATGCGTCCAAATAAAGCTCTACGAGTATCTACGATTACATTTTTAATATCCTCGTAGTCAGTGACGTTCTGCATTACCTGATCTTCGTTAATTGGTTGAGAAATCATTTTTACCTGTTGTTTTGTATTGTGTTTCATATTTAATTTGTTTCACTGGAGCACTGCGGTTATCTTCTCAAAAAAACCGGATTTTCGTTACATAACATGCTTAATGAAAAGCTCTGCACTCAACTTTGCTGAAACTTAAGCTTTTTGGAAATATTTTTTATGAAATAATTTTTTTTAATTTCAATGTACATTGTACAAAAATGTACAAAAAGTACTAACAGAAGTACACTGTTTTAAATTAAAATAATCATATAGCTTCAAACAGTTCAATTAGCCACTTGCTTTCCTGTAGATGTAGATCATCGGGCACATATCTAAATGATTTTTTTTTTCTAAAAAACATTTTTTTAAAAATAAAAACTGAATTGATACTAGTTTCTACGAACTTTTTATGCTCCTAATTGATTCAAAACAAAAGTAATGACCCGGTGTTAAGCAGTCAACCAAAAATCATAGCCCACTAATCTGCTATCAGTAATTTTGACATTAGGTCATTCATTTCTATATAATCGAAGTCGAATATTTTACGAAGTTTCCGACTTGTAGATAAATACAATCTACAATCTTGTTTGAAATATATATTTTACATCAGAGTTTTTATATTGTATTATAATTCTTGGATACTGGATTTGTATGCAATAATAGTACTGTAAGCATACACATATTTTTACATATACGAACTCAATAACGAAAATAGAGAAACCCATGTATGCTTCCACCTAAGCCACATCTTGTAAACCTCACAACCTGCGCGCAGGAGCAGGGGGTAGTCACACTCCCTTTTGCTAGCATAGCACTAAGAACTACTGTAAATTGATATAACATAATATAAGGAATCGTGGAATAATTTTTTTGGTGTTACTATATTAAATAGTAAATTAAAATTAATATTTCTCTTTAAAACATTGAGTATATTTTTGCCTTCTCCACCGTACGGCCGTGGGTGTATTGAAAGATTGCCTAAATTGAAAGATTCAACAAATATATGCAATGAGGTTTCATGTACTTGGTTTTTCATATTTAATCGTATCGCTCATTTCCTGCTACAAGTAACACAATCAACTTTTAATGCCATACCACATTGTGGGGGATTTAGAAACTTTCCCATGACACATTGTGATCTAAGTTTAGCCACTAAGCTTGGTGTGATAACGTTTTTAAGGTAGTCGACTTATTCACGTGCTGGAATCAAATAACGATAGTGTGGCCTCGTGTAAGGAAATTTGTTGTGTTTATAAAGCAATTATAATAAATTGCGAACTATTCTGATTGGCTTTACCCATGAGATTTAAAAATAAAATATTAATAAAAATAAACAAAAAGCTATAAGAAGGATATGCAGATATTGACCTAGGTGGGCTAGACATTTTTAAGATCCCCAAATACTAGTCCGACGTATTCTATAAAATAAAGATACTTGTAACTCTCATACATGGAAACTGGAAACAGGGAAAATTAAAAGTAATGTAAGAAAATAAATAAATGGGGTCGGACGGTAATAAAATTATGAAAACTCATCAACGAGAAAATTATTACAACACATTTTTTTGATGACGCATTATACCATAACCCGAGACATCCCTAAGCGGTAAAATAAATTAGTAAGATCGATCCTGTAGCTTTTAATGAATTAATAAACCTTAAACGATTGGATCTTTGGACTTATCTTTCGGTCACAATCTATGATGTTTTCAAGTTAATCAAGTATACGAAAGAGTGATGACTATAATAGGATGCCTTCGCCGAGTCTCAGTAGTGTATTGAAAGTTGTTTATATAGTATACATACCTATTCGTACATCCAGAAATTTAAACAGTATTATTAGGTCTAATCTGGAAAATAAAATAAAATAATTAATGAAAGTTTATAGTTTCACAGTATAGGGAAACGCTTGAGTAATGTCCCTGGACTAGGAATTTGTATGGAGAGTTTCACTCAGCACTCAAAGAAATCCGTATAAGCTGCCACCTAAGCCACATTTTGTAAGCCAAACAACCTGCGCCAGGATTAGGGGAAGGACACATACACATACCCTATTGTAAGAAAATAAAAAATCTTGGATTTTTTAACAATGTCCAGGCGTAAAATGTACATAATTTTTTTTTTCTTCAAATTTTCAATTTTTTGTACGTTCAAAATAAATAACGAAAGTGCAATTTTTTCCATTTTGAAAATAAAAAAGGAGTAAAATTTTTAAATACTTCTTTAAGAGGTTAAGGTCATTAAATTTTTATACTATACCATAAATAAAGTATTTAAACATTTTTACAGCTGGGGGAAACTAAATATTGCATTCGTGCTTTTTTCTCGTTAAATACTATATTTCTTTTTTACGATTATTTTTCATTTAAAAAGGAAGTATTTTGTTATTGGGTGAAATGTACGATTCAAAGAAATTCAAAGCGTAAAAATTACTAGACATTATTATTTGTTTCACTTGTATTTTTTTCGGTTTACGAGGTCGAAAAGCATTTTATCTCTTTTTACGGTCTCTTGCAATGACGTCAATTGACTACTTGTCATTTTGTATTTGTTTATTTTTCTTTTTTACTATAATGATATCGTTTGTACGTTAAATCTATGCGTATATAATTATTAATAAGCATTAGCCTCGTAACATTTTTTTAGCCGTAATTTTTAAGATTATACACTTACTTGTAGTTTTAATTAATAGAAAGTTATAGATATGCTTGATTTCAAAGGGAACCATAATTAGAGTAATATAACTTGATTTTGAATTAATTTGACTATTTATTGACATATTTGTATACATGAACACATTGCTGTTATAAGGAAAAAATACTATGGCTATTTTGTAAATATAAATACAAATATTATAAATTATAATATTTATTAGTTACTGGAAAATATAACTTAAGCTATGCTCGACCAACTCAAGTAAGATATTTCGTCATTCGTCTCAGAGATATTATATTATACATCCTAAGTAATTTCAATAAAACTCAAAAACCTTAGGTAAGCACTAATCAAACTCACTTTGCACGTCAAAGTTGCATGGCATGTTAATTTGTTTTAGATAAGCGAGAGAAATTACAAAACACAATTAATAGATATAAAGGACACCATTTGATTATTGTAGATATTTTTTAAAGATTTCGTCTCCGACCTCCGATAGGCTCGACTCCTAGAAAACTCTAGAGGTCATTCGCACCCACAGTCCGCGGCGGGCTCGCGTTTCGGACATGTCGAGGCACCAAAGCGAATAGCACATTTCGAGAATGATTTTCCCCCGTCGTTTCACACCTTCTTCCGCTTCACAAACTTGATTCTCTTCCTGTAGGAGTACGGCGCGGGCTCGTACTCGTCGCTGAACGACAGGTCGTCGTAGCTGGGCCTGGAGGAGGAGCCCGATGACGTCCAGCGGCAGTTGGAGCTGCAGCAGCTGTCCCCGGGGGTGGCCGAGCAGGACGGAGCCGCCCCGGAGTGCTCCCCCGGCCGGCGAGCCTCGGAGGCGTAGGAGTCCAGGATGTGCTTGTAGGCGCACTCCATGGCGCTCTCGGGCTTGCGGCCCACGGCGCTCAGGACCCTCAGACGAACGCACTCCCTGCAGTACCCGCAGCCTTCTCCGGTAAACGACTTCATCTCGGACAGCCCCCGAACGCAGCGCGGCCGACTCGTTTTGACTGACGAAGCAGAACGCTAGACGGTCTCCGTGCACTGCCGGGCACGACTAAATAATAACGACATTGGCACTCGTTTATTCCTATTTATAAGGTCTTCAGATCTACAATGAACCCGCAGTACTCGGCGTTCACGAGAGTGATTGTTTGCTTCGGGGACTTCACTGCATGACAATGCGCGGCCGGCCCCGGAGATAAGGCTGCGGGGTGCGGCGGGTAAAATCCAAAGATCGTGTTGTATTAAAGCTGAAAACAATTTGTGGTCAGTTCGATTCACGATACTGGACGATAATGCAGGAATGTGTGATGCTAATTATGATAGTTATCCGAGTTCGTGTTGGTTATTGTCAGAGTACTTACCTATTTCCTAACCACCGAAGTCTGCCGCAAACCGGAATAATTATTCAAACAGAAATAGGTTAAAGTGCAATCAGTGCCTACCTACTGGAGGGCGGGCGATAAGTAACGCCTCAAATAAATATATTTGAAACAGAGCATATCGATAAAAATAAGTGTAAATTCACGGCACCCCAAGGTTCTCAGTGAATAAAATGCGGGAAAGACATCTGACAAATTTAAATTCTATTAAAAAATTCGCGACCTTTGGCAAAGACTGAAAATAGTAGGTAATCAATAATGGATTGTGTTTGTATATTTTTACAAGATATGTTTTATTTTTAATTGAATCGATGTCTACTGACCTTTAGCTTCCACTAAAATAATTCACGAGGTCTATGCATTGATATATTTTGCGAGTTATTTACAAACAAACTTTGTTCAACTCGATTAGCCATCAGGCGAAAAAATCTCAACCATTTTGATACACAATATCCACAAACCTCGCGCACAGTAACAAATTTAAAAAGATTTCAGGAATCCTTGTGGTTTTTTTTTTATTCTCGAGAGCTTTTATTGCAAATTCATATCTCAACGGTAATTTATGAGAAAATTTCAAAATGCATGTAATTTTTCTGAGCTTACGTTAAAAATCAAACATTACAGATTTCCTCTTATAAAATAATGGGTCAGGATAAAAAATCAATGAGTAAATCGTGTAGTTTTCTTTTTATATGATATCTGTGCATCCATTCAATTTTACTCAAATAGAAAATATTAAATCTTCACTGTCAATTTGCTGCTTGATGAAAGCCTCCGTTCTGTCCATTTTCGCTTGTTGTCCAATTTACCCGAGATATTTGCTTGGCGATATATTTTCAATACTACATATTTTTGGTTATTTCAAAATCACCATGAAATGCGTCTATTACTCATTATTTACCTTTTTCTGTACTTGATTGTTAATAAAAAAAATCCAATAAATATTATTATTGTTATTTATTAATTTGGTCATTATTTATGTAGGTATTTTTATTGTTTTTTGATAACGGTTCTACAATCATAATGATTACTTTTTTTAATAAACATCACATAGTGTTTATCTATAAAAGCATTAGGTATAGTAGTGAAATATACTCGTATTTCAACCAATGTGAAATCTATTATTATTTTTAGACAAATTTTATCGGTTTATAAAAAATAGTAAATACGTTCACATGTTTCGGCGACCGTTGTTGTTTACTTAATTTTTTTTTTATATTAAGCCACATCACGTTACGATTATTTTCCCGATCCGTTTTTAAGAAATAAAAAATAATACTTTTTGAAATAAAAAATTTCCTGTTTTACGTTATTCTGAATTAAATGAATATGCTATTATTGTTTTAAAAATCATTTGATTCAATATTTTTCACAAAACTGTATTATTCTGATTATATATTTTCTAGGCATAGTTTAACATAATATCCAAATCGTATTATCAATAAAAAAAAGCAGGTAGGTATAAATACTGAAATTTAAATAACCTTATTTTCAACAAAATATGATCTAACCGGCTTTAGGTAAAGAAAGTGGTAGTTAATAAACATAAAATTTCTTAATTACTAATTATCTACGGGTAATAACTATTATATTACCAATAGCACCACGGGCTTCTCTAAGTATATCATATCAATCCGGTATATTTATTTTTGATTTCTTCGGTTCAAACTAGATTCCTAGAATATTTGTCCTAATAAATGGCATATCATCACAACGAGACGACGTGAACTAATATTGATATTTATAATAGTAATAAACCTCAATAGAAATCAATGTTAAGTAAAATTATAGTGTAGAGTGTATTCGTTGTACTCTTGGAAATTATTTTCATGATACTCAAATAGTTAGTGTGATTATTACTTATAATATAATATTATCTTGTAAAATTTTTAACAATAGTAGCGTAATATTTTTTAATTGCAATCAAAAATAATAATTGTCAGAAATAAATTGCAACAATGTACCGAATATTAAGTGATTTATCATAATAGCACTTCTTGTTTACCAAAATATAAGAAAGATCTGAAGATTAGGGCCGATTTCAAGGATTTATCTCAAGGATCTGCCTGAAAGTTTTAGGAATAAAGGCTCACAAGGATCATGACAACGTTCCCTATTTATTTTCATATCTACCTTATTATACTGTAACATGTAAAAATTATTAAGATAATATTAGAACTATAGTAAAATTATTAATAGCAATTTCAATTTTCACAAAGAATTGACTTAAAAATTATTGAGTTCATTCTTCCTCTCTAGGCAATCAGAGTAGATAAGGCTGGGGAAAGCTGATAGGTAATTATATTTATAAATTCACAAATGACCTTTTTTATATTTATTTACTTTGAAACTGTCGTCTTTAGACATGACTTCCACGTTATCGTCAGTTTGAATTGAAACACCCTCCTTGATATAAAAAATGCAATCAGAATTTGTCTCATTAATGTGGATGATGATTTTTTCATAATTCAACACGACTCTAAAAATATGCAATATAATCACTTCATATAATGATAATTTTACCTTTGTTTTATAGTATCCTTTATGAATCACAAAAACTACGCAATTAAGGGTTGGTTTGTTTCTAAGGTTGAAGTCTAATAAATCTCTCAAATAATGTCATAATTAGAAATTGCTACATGGGTTATTCCTATGCAGCTGAGGTTAGAGCTCATAGATTTCCAGCAAACTCCATGGTGTCTTTCTTTGAAAATTTATCAAAGAAGCTGGTCGTCTCATTCCTTGGGAGAGTATCGAAGGTCACACTTGAGGCCTCCTGCCAGATCTACTTACTGGAGCAGACGAGTGGAAAAAGTGTAAGTATTAAAATTGTGTAATAGGTTCAAACATAACATGAGAATTACAAGCCCCTGGTCTTTGAATCTCACAATAGATTTAACTTCGAACAGAGATTTCCATGGCAGCAAAACACTTAATTTATTTGTGGAGAATTGTAAAATTATAATTTCATGGATTTTTAAAATAATTTTACAATTCTTAAAATTAGTACAGCAAGCAGACCTATATCTTATAAAACATATAATTTAGTTTGACAATTATATCAGTACAAAAAAATACAACATACACAATTGTTTAATTGCAGTTAGTCAAATTGTAAACAAACTGTTATCAAGTACTATATATAATCAAGGTAGCAAAATATTTTTTTGTATCAGTAATAACTTCCTGAACACACAGCTAGGTACCTATCATTAGTAATGTAATGCTGATAGTATTGCAGTATGGTACTATTATTAAGTATTGGATATATTTGTGTTATCAGCAATCAAACTCCTATTTGTAATGCTTGATGTCCAGAATAATCAACAAGAGTGATGAAACAATATTTTCAAATAACAAGACAATGTTCAATCACAACAAACAATTCAAGGACATAAATATATTTATTTATACTGTTAGCCATACCCTGACAAAGAGAAGTGAAGTTATGTTAGTTCTAAATTATATTAGTTTTTTGAAATATTTCAATTGTATTTTATTGCAAACATTAGAAATACAAAACTAAATTGCTGGAGAAGTAACAAACTGGTCACATCAGGAATTGCTTAGAAAGCTTCCTGCTATTTGCCTACCTCCCTCTCCCCTTGCGGTCTCATATTCATTTGTACACTCCTTATTCTCAGATTATTTGATCTTGATCTTGGATGTCCTTCGCTCAGGGAATAAAGACAAAAAATAAATAAATCAATTATAGTTCTCTGCTCTGTTGTGGCTAATGTTTAATACAAATTATTGGCATATCATTAATTTACCTTTCATATCCCATACTATGTAAATTTATACGCACATGCAAGACGAGGTCAACGAGTCAGCTGGCGCCTTCGATAGGCATTGACAATTGACCCCTCGTGTTAATCTTGATAGTCCAAAAATGTAGAATAATAATTAGATCAGTCAACGACGCGTGCTTGAGATAAAATAACACAGTATTGACGCAATAGAATGGCTTCACAACTATTGCAATTCAAACCATTAATAATAATTTATTACTATATAATTTATACTATCGGCGACCTCAATTGTATCAATAAGTTGATATAGAGTGAAATTGTATACCAGTGGATGCATCAGACATTTAATATCACCTAAGAACCTAATCAATTAACAATCGTTGATTACTTGGCAGCTGTCTAGTGTCTATTTACATTAATCAATTGCTCACTATTACATTTAGTAAATTACTATAAAGATTCACACAGTAGCCTCGGTACGCAAGTATTTATATGTTTATTCGACAACCAGGAGACATCCAAGCTTACATAATTCGAACTGGGTATCATATAACACCTCCATGAGAATAAGACACTAATAGAAAGACAGCAGTTGGGAGCAGATGCATTCGGCTTAGTACTTCTCTAGAATATATATATATAATTTGTAATAAAATGATTAAAACTTACAATAAAATATGTTTTTATTTGTCACAATGTTGTACACACAAATTATTATTACAAACATAAATTCACAGCCAGTGTAAAAAAAAAAACGAGTACAAATTACTATAATTTGATCAGATCTGTATTGACAGATATTTTTAATGATAATATGCAAGGTCATTAGACATGCTTAATAGAATGCGACTATTAACGACTATTCCGAGTTGGGTCAGTCCGAGATTGAAAAATGCTGAGTTTTATTATTAGTCAGGCTGCACACCAAAATTTAATGCGGCATGCAAGGTATATCGCTGTATGTCGCTATGTTCAATATTGTCACAATACATGCACCCAGACAGGTGCGTATATCGTCATTAATTCCAAAATGAATACTTTTAATATAAGATACAAGAAACAATCCTTAGATTAATTTTTATGATTATAATTTTTAATTCATGAAATTATTTATCCTTGATTTTTGGACATATATAAATTTCTTAGCCTTTTTAGTGCTTGAAGATAGCAGCCAAACAGTAAAAGATTTGATTTTCAAAACATTATCAATGTAAAACCGAAAGATATTCATTATAATGCAAAGAAAGTTTGATTTTGTAAAAATGCGGCAAGCTCTCTATAGTTGTTAAATGATAAATGGTTTTTAACACATGTGTGATGTGCATGCTACATACATCTTTGGTCTGTGGCCTGCCTTATTAGAATTAAATAACTAATAATATATACCAGATTATTAATATCATTTAGTTCCGTTCTTACACTATAATATATTTGAGTCCCAAAGAGGTAGAAAGATATCTTAAATTATATGCATAACTTTTCAAGATTACCAGAGATTCTAGGGAGATATATAAAAAAAAAATCTTACTAATGAATTTAGTATTTTTATTCCAAAAAGTGATTGAACCTAAAAATTATTTTAAAATACAAAAAACATTAATTATTTTTCATAGATTACCACAAAATCTCTGCTACTCTTGATTTTAGATATTTAAATTTACTTGGTTACCTTTTAATCTAATACTTAAAAGTATATTAAATTACAAGATTTATGCACCTTAATTTAAAAAAATTATTAAATTCAAGTCAATAAAACATGATTTTAATAATAAATGCATGATCTTATTGAATATTGTAATAATATACTAAGATTAATTGAAATTTATTAGTTGTCAAGTACCAATGTAGAAAAACACTAGCAGAAAAATGATATAATTTTTAAGTTTTCAAACTCAAACTTTCAAACTTTTCAAAGTATCTAAATGCATGAGTTCAATATGAATGAATAACAAAATTAAACTAGTTAGTTTAAAAAAAACTAGAGACATCAAATCATTAAATACTGAAAACTGAAAAAAATGTAATAATATTGCTAATTTGAGCATTGAGTTTGTTAAATTCTATGAGTAAAAAATATTCTCCCATTAGAATATAGTCTAATATTAGCAGCAGTAAAATTATTTTAGTGTTTAAGTTGAGATCTGAAAGAAAAATAAAATTGTATTTATGATATTTACACCAGAACAAGTATATTTTTAGCTGTAAATATTGTGTATAATTACTTTTTCTGGAATCCAAATAAATTCAACAATGTCTGTTGGCCGGGTGGTAAAGATGCGACTGAGTTCCTTTTATGCAGGCCAGGTTTTCTACAAGTTGGATTTTTCTTTTTGGGAACTTCTAAGCATGATTGCTTTCTGGGTAAATGCTGACTGTTTGAAACATATTTATTTACATTAGCGATGGGTTCAGTCTCAGTCATATCAGATATACCAGAGTCCTGAAATACGATAATAAATCTTTTTAAAGAGCAACTTGGTGCATGCTTCTCTCATGCATAAATCAAGTATACATCAATGGGCTCATTAATATTTTCCAAAAATAAAGAGAAACCACATTATCAATCTATATATGTAGCCTTCTTCAATCAAATATCACTTCACAAAATAAACCTAATAAGTAATATTATTTTGAATTGACTTGGCTTAGTAAAATTGGACAATAGAAATTAAAATAATAAAATTCTTACTATAAATTTTTCCAAAGAAATCAAATATGACAACCTTTCAAACACCACCAAAAGTAATAATTGTATATTAATTCATAATATATGTACTTCCCAATATATTAATTTAAATTAAATTTGGGTTCAGAAATTAAAAAATTATAATATATTCCTTACCTGTGTTGCATTAGGGGATATCAAATCTTTCAATGCATACGTGTTTTGAATGCAAAATTCCTCAGAAAATTTGTGACTTTCAGAGCGAGTTTCGTCAAATGTGATATCACTTTTCATACTAAAAATACCTTCACTATCACTGCAGGAACTTGTAGATGGATTGCTAGTTCCTAATGACTTCCAACTGAAATTAGCTGAAGAGAGAGTTCTGTCTCTCACCAAAGAATCACCAGAAGATCCAGCTTCATCTAAAATCTCAGAAAGGTTACATTTGGTGGAAATTTCAGATTTGGAAATCACTTCATCCACAACTTGCAAAGCTGCTATTCCTGAAATATTCAATCCACTCTCTTCATTTGGGGCAGTCTCTTCATTAATATCTTTGTTATCAGAAAAAGAATTGAAAAAACGGCTCCCAACAACATTATTTTCATCAACTATAGTTCTTTGGAATTTGCTTAATTTCAATAATTTGGGCTCATTTTCTATTGTTTTTTTGAAAGATCTGTTTTTATTGACTAGAATAGGTGATGTTGTAGTCTCGTCGTCGGGTGAATTTTCTTTGTTTGGTGAGACATTTGAGTTAAGGCTATGCTTTTGTTGTAAATTGAGTTTTTCTTCAAGAGGATTCTTTTTAGAAAACGGGTTCTTGGATGTAAAAACTTGAGATTCAAAGACATGAATATTGTTATCTTGGCTATCTTCATTATTTATTTTTTGTTTCTTTATGGGAGGCTCCAAACAATACATTGCAGTTAAATGGTCAATGGTTAATCTAAAATAAATATTACTTTATAACACCTGAGAAAACATGTAGTTATCCAAAGCTTAATTATATTGAAATGATACATACCCAGTGTCAACTTTTTGGGAAACTCTTGGATTAACGATTTTACAAGTTAATGGCCTTGTTGTGGGCATTGAGATAGCTGCTTGGAACTTTTTATCTTTCTTTGGGCTTTTTGGATTAATATGTTCTGAATAGCCTCTACTCCAAATACTCTGATGTGGCGCAATGCTATTTTGACTCCATCCGTTAGTTTTTCCTCCGCCAACCTGATTTGATGATTAATTCTCGTCATTTATGTTTTAATCTAGCATACATTTGGTGAAATATCAGATAAAGATTTCTAAAATTGCAGACGAAGAAAAACAAAATCCGCAAGTATAGATACAAAATATAGTGAAAATAATGATAATGAAGCATTTAGAAAATATACTACTCAGTGAATCTACCTATTTAGGACAATGATTTTACATTTTGTATGGAACTCTAGCTAACCACAATCAATGAAATCATGGTTCTTTTTATTACTGTATACAACCTTAGCCCCTGAAATCCCGTAAAATCATTCAATAAAAAGCGAGGTATAAGGAGACTGTGATATCAATCAACTAAGATTTATATAGACCTGATTAAGAAAATTTTCAACAAACCTTATTGTCTTTATTATCAGGATGCCAGTCATCCATTTTAGCCAGACTAAATGGATCGATATTTCCTAATGCAAGTTGAAATGCAATCTTATCATCTAATATAGCTCCAGCATTGATGCAGTCTTCTGGATTTGTACCTGGAAGTCAATTCAGACATTTAAAAAATTGCTGATTTATTAAAGAAACTAATCAATTTTAGAATTAAAATAAATTTCCTGGTCTAGATAGTATATGGCCTGAGTTTGTGAGTTTGAGTTTTCACCAAATGGAACAAATAAATTTATATCTTTCAAAGGTAAGGGAGCACCACCAGCTTAGTCAAAATAAAATATATCAAATACTGATTCAGACTGAATTGTCTTTAAAACCCAATGTCGGCAGAGATGTATCTTTTTGTTAATGGGGAAGAGCAAGAACAGTGGTAGAGAAAATTTAACAAAAACATTAATGAAGTAAAAGCTTACTGTGGAAATTATTTTACTTTGACAAGGCAATCTATCAACCAGCAAGAGAAAGTAAAAAGGATGTGGCTAGGGAAGCGGATGTTTCATGTAACAACATCTTTTAAGTTTTCTCACCTTCTTCTTCTATATCAGTGAGAGGTAACAGTTTTCTTTGCAAAGGGTCATACACAAGTTGGTGCTTGAATGTTGCTTCAGCCTGAACAAATTTTTCTCGATACTCATCACTGACCACCATGGAGCTCTTTTTGAAGAAGGATGGCATTTTACGAAGCGCCTGAATAAAAAAAACTTTTCTAAAAGAATTGCATAGATTACTTACATTATTTTGTGTAGAGCACATGAACAAATATTATGATATAATATTTGTTCTTGTGTAAAACACATGATCAAAATATTAATATTGGTTATAATGAAGTTTAATTAGAAGATCTGGTAATTATAACAGATAATTAGAACAGGTGTATATGTTTTCTTCAAATGTTTCTTAATATATAATTTAAATGTGTACAAGATATTGTAATTTTCAAATATGGTTACAG
The DNA here is from genome assembly GCA_022113835.1 of Atopsyche davidsoni. Classification (NCBI taxonomy): domain Eukaryota; kingdom Metazoa; phylum Arthropoda; class Insecta; order Trichoptera; family Hydrobiosidae; genus Atopsyche; species Atopsyche davidsoni. Next base: position 13,166,648 of record JAILWY010000023.1, read on the forward strand.
ATATTAAGATTTTAATGAATTCAAAAGCAATGATAGTGAATATTTGTTATGGTTGGATAATAAATTGAAATATGTCAGATATGAAAACAATAAAGATTCAAAAGGTTAATAGAATAGTCTGGAATTCATTCAACAAAATATATCCATGTTTCTCATTTGGAAATAAAACTAATAAATATAGAAGTGATGTAATACTAACATTTCGAATATCAGGATCTTGTGTGGCATTAATAAACTGTCTAGCTTTGACAAGCCCGATTCCCGGCAAAGAAGCCAAGTAATCACAGCCAGACATTATGCACATCTTCCGGAACTTATCGAAGCTGTAGCGCTCCAGAGGACATTTCATCACAAGCGGTAGCATGGAACTATCCACTAGGACTCCGTAACCATTTAGATCCATTTTGTACAGAATCTATAAATAATGCAAAGTAATATTACTACCTCAGCAACAATGAAAAATTCTAAAAATGTGCATACAAATATTATTATGAATTATTTCCAGTGCATTTTTTTAGCTCCCAGATCAATTAATAAAGCAGTCTTTAATAAATTTCTTATCATGAAATAATAATAGTAAAAAGCTTATTAAAAAAAATCATACCTGTAATTATTTATTATTGAGACACTAGCAGTGTTTTTGATGACAAATAATATGTATTTAGCATTTAATTTGACTTGTATGAGATGAAATCAATGCTTTTTAACAAATATAAACGGCAAACTTTAAAATATTTTCCTAAAAAGCTTGCTAATTTGTAAAGCTTACTCGGTTGTAAAGTTCAAGCATTTGTGTTTTTAAAGCTATATATCAAGATATTTCTATGGCCAAATGCTTTTTATTTAAAGAAATCAATTTTTTTGCTCTTGTTCAAAAGCCAAAGATCGAACCACAAAGAAATCACAAAAATACAGTGTAGTCATGCAATATGAAGATCTGTGAGAATTTTACATACTTTTTTGCAGCCAAATAGAATGAGGTCAGAGTCTTCTGTGATAATAATTTGGGCTATATTCAATTTGTTGAGGTAGGCCATCTGTGCATCAGCCTCGTAAGGTGCTACAATACAGTCCACATTCCTTTTCCGGCATTCCTTGATCAGTTCCAATGCCATTTCATGTGTGATGTCAACACTCCGTCGCATGTATGAACGAGCCTCTTCTATCTGCAATAACCAATTATAATTTGGTGATTAACAAAAATAAACAGAGAATATAAGTTATTATTTATCAAAAAAAGTTACAAAATACAGGGTGCTCTGTTTAGAACTAACTACCACAGTTACTGTAAACAAAATCTCAATATATTTGCATGAGCGTATTGTTTTGAAAAGTTAGAATTTTACATCTACTGCAGATAGCAGTAACCAAAAGATAGCACATACAAGTTTAGCAATGAATACCTATCCTTAAACAATTGTCTTTTTATTGAGAAAATATCAAATTACCTGACCCAAACGCAAGAGTTCTGCAGCTCGTTTTTTTGCTTGTTGTCTGGATCTGCAATAAATTGCATAAAATTAAATGATAAAATAACTGAATAATGAAGGTGTACTGATATGCAAAACATATCCGTAATGCTTAGCAATACTGATCAGCTTTGCAGAAACAAGTTAGATATCCCCACGGATCACTTACTCTCTTCGTTTTGCTTCAGTCATAGCCTTGGCAGGAAGATGTCGGCCATCGAATACGAGAATTGGTTTGATTGAATTCGCCAATAACATGTTTACATATTTCATACAGTAGTTTATGTGTCTGAAAAAACATAATCAAAAAATATTTAAGGTAAAGGCACAGCTTACTTACTTTTTTATAGAAAAATAAAGATAACATACAAATTTGTTTTTTCTCCTCGTGCTAGTTTATCAGCACAAGCAAAAGCACCTTTATGAAGCCAACAATATGTATCCACGGCGACAGTTGAACCTTTAAATTCATTAATATTGCACTTTTTGGAGGCCTTTTCTAGAAATGGTAACAGTCCTGTGATACCCATGGTAATCAACAATCTTCCAATATACGGTAAATATCCCGATGACGATAATACTAATAATAAGTTCACTGTTGAGTATAAAAATAGTTATTATCTTGCTGTAAACGAAAACATCCCACATAATACTAAAGAAACGTCAGACAGTCATTTTCTGAAGATGGAAGGCGCGAATATTTAGCACAGTAAGTGTTTCCATTAATAAAAATAAAATTACTTTATTTACAAATGGATTTAAAAAATATATATTTTTAATTTATAATATGAAATATTAAAACCATGGAATTCAATTTTGTTTTCTTGAAATTTCATGTTTAATAATTTAATGCTCTACGCTTAAATTGTATTTCATGCCCTAAGACTAAAGTGAATATGTTTCGTCAATTCATCTCTCGGTCTGGTTTGTTTATGGTCTGGCATTGGTGTTGGCTCGACTTATTGTGGTTTTGACGTTTAACTGCTACAACAATAAAGATGGCGTCTCCACTGGAAAATCTGGAAACTCAGCTGGAAATGTTCATTGAAAACGTAAGACAAATCAGAATAATCGTAAGCGATTTCCAACCTCAAGGTCAAAGTGTCCTCAATCAAAAAATGTAAGACATGTTATATTATTGCTTATCTAATTATAATTTTTGTCTCCTTGTACCAATTACTTTTGGAATAACAAACTTTTAATTGAATCGTTGCAGACAATCACTAGTGACCGGTCTTCAAGAAGTTGACAAACTTAAAAGCCAAGTACAGGATGTCCACGTACCGTTAGAAGTATTTGAGTAAGTTTTTTGTAGTATATAAAATTATATAAATTTCTTTTTTCGATATTTTACCGTCAAACTTTCATTAGTTGTTTTCTAAGTAATTTGTGGTAATCATGGAAATGAGTCTGACTGTTCTGTATTTATTTTCAGTTACATTGATCAAGGAAGAAACCCTCAGCTCTATACCAAAGATTGCATTGAGAAAGCACTTACTAAGAATGAAGAAGTCAAGGGTAAAATTGATTCATATAAAAGATTCAAGGCACATTTACTAGTGGAGTTGTCGCGCACTTTCCCCAACGAACTCAACAAGTATCGAGCCATACGTGGAGATGAATGATCAATGCTATCTATTATATCTTCCTAATTAAGTATTTTTCTAAGTTTTGTATTATTACATGATAAATAAAGCTAATAGTTTATTAAAAAAAGTATGTCAATATTTATAACTGAAGGCTAGCTATCTTGATTGTCAACTAGCAAACTTAAGGAAGATTATCTCATTATAATTTATTCATAAATATCTGACATGATTAATTAAGCTGAAAACCATGCATCACAGTTTTTGAATGATCCAAATTGCATGAAGTTAAATGTATAAAATGAAGAATCCAATTTCTTCTTGATAATGTTCATAAAAATAATATTTATCAAAACATGAGTAACAAATACGAGCCAAATATCTAGGAGATTACAATAACTTTTGTTTGGAAGCAATTTTGGTTTTAAAGGGCTTTTTCAGACGCAGACTTCAAACAGAAGAAAGCACACACAAACATAAATTAATGTTATCCCCTAATCATTTGGCTCTTCATATTTATGTAAATGTAGTCATGATTCTATGTTAAGTCACTTTTTATAGAGGACACAATTTTTTTCTGTGCCAAGCACAAATAAGTTTGTTTCAATTCATTTCAGCATCTGATAATTGTGATTTGAAATATATATAAAATTTTACTTTCAATTATTACAACATTCTATCAATATTTCTCACTAATCCAAATTTTATAAATACAATATATCTAAAATATTTCTCAGTTTAATTTATTGTTCATGGTACTTTTTTATAATTATTTTGTAATACAATATCATTAAAATTGCTTTGATCTATTTATCATGTCATTTAGCAAGTTGTTTTAATAAAGTAATAAAAAAAATAGCTATGTTGTGAGCATCTTTACAACCTTAATTCAAAAATTATTTTCACATTAATATGTTATTCTCCTAGTTTTTTTTATCCTTATGTACATTTGATTTTTTATAAATCTAATTTTGTGGCAATAAATTTATTTATATGGAATGGTGTTGTTTCTTTTTATAATGTATATTTTTGATTTACCCAATAATGATAGTTGTAATATTAATATGCTGATGCAAAGTTTAGATATTAATACGTTCAGTATTCGGTCTTTGGTCTGTTTGCTGAATGAATCATCTGTATAAGTTAAACGAATTGTTTTTAACTTTAAAAATATTTAGGGTATATGCCATAGCACTCTATTGTAATGGAATTCAATAATAATTACGGAGCTAACATTGTAAAGATCCTTTTAAAGCAAAATGAAAACATTAGTATTCTTATCGATGACAGCACAGAAAGTAATGTATGATTCTAACAGTAAATATTAATTAAGCAGTGCTGACGTTAGAAAAGCTTTTATATTCTTCTAGGTTAGTTATTTACAAAATAAATTATGAGACTTAGATTATGATATAATATTTATTGTTCTGATTAAAGCAGTAATATTTAAAAAAATTAAATAGTAAATTTAAAATTGTTTTAGGATATTTTGGACCTACTAATCTTTGGTATATATGTAGTTGGATATTTGTTCTGATAAAAGCACTAATATATGATAATTTAAATAATAGATTTAACATTGTTTATTTTGAGTTCACCAATGTAGAGCATATAAGAGTGTTATGAAGTGTATAAAGAATATAAGGCGAGCGGACTCGTTGCCGCCGCGTTTTGAACCTGCAAGTTGGCAGCCCTGCGTGCGTAAACACATGCGCGGCACTCAAGTTTTAATCGATCATATGTTTCTTTCTTTCTTTTGTGTTTTGGCAATGTGCTTTGTGGCGGTCGGGCTCCGTGGATTTTTAACTCTCAGACGGAAAATATTGCCTTTAGTCAAGTGTTTTTCGACTATGTGCAATCTGTAATAGTGTCGTGAATCGTAATCTCGATGATTATATATTTTCTTTGTCGTGAGTTGAAATCTCACGTCAGTGCGAGACCAGGAAAGGGATCGAAGCACGTGTTTGGAAGTGAAGTGATAATTTAACAAAATGAGTCGTTTAATGTACTGTGCCGGATTTTTAGGAATAGCCGTAGCTTCAGAACTCATATTGAGCTTGTATAAAACCTACAAACGCAACTATTCCGGTTATATAAACGAATTGATAACTTTTGACGATAAGTGCTATAACTGTAGTCAAGGGAAAGATGGAAAACGTTGTAAAAATGATAGGTGCTACTTTCACAATGTACTTAAAATAACAGAATACATAGACAGATCTCGATTTGCAGTAGACTTGTGCATTTACGCGTTGACCTGTTCTGACCTTGCGAGTGCTGTTGTGCGAGCACATGAGCGAGGCGTCATTGTAAGGGTCATTACCGATTCAGAAATGGTATATGCAAGTGGAACTAGAATCATTGAATTCTCCGAAATGGGTAATTGTCTTTGTATTACTTTTCTACATTGATTTATGATAGTAATTTAGAAAACGGTGCATTCAAATGACCGTAGTCCTTTGTAAAGTTTAGCTAACCGTTTGAGAGGTTATGATCATGATTTTTATATCTTTTGTTTTTTAGGTATACCTGTGAAGTGGAAAAAGTCAACCAAGTTGATGCATCATAAGTTTTGTGTTATCGATAGTCCTTTACGTGCGCCCAAAGGGATTAAAAATGATCCAAAAGTGAAAAGTGAAGTGTTAAATCCGAGTGGGTTATTAATGACAGGTTCCATGAATTGGACCTTTCAAGCGATTTCTGGAAATTGGGATAACATACTGATAACATCGCAGCCCGAGCTAGTGGCTCTGTTCCAGAAGGAGTTCGACCATCTGTGGGAAGACTTTTCGCCTTTTGTCTACAAAGGCCATCCAACCATGCAAAACGTGGGTATCAAAATTGACATTTTATATTGTCGGCTGCGTCGATATTGCAGTGAACTACTAAACAAGTTTAAAGCTCGACTAAGTAGTTGCACTTTCAGCCGATAGAGGGCTACGATCATAGTTGGACTGGCGGCCCGTAGATGGCATTTTGTTCCCTTAAGTATTTTTTCATAAATAACAACAGATGGCGTCAATTTTATTATGGTTTATTTTTAATATTATTTGTTATTAATTGCTACACTTTGACTATAAAATTACACCAATAATTCCATTGAACAATGTTAGTCAGAGACGCTTGTTTAATTTTTTATTTTATTAATAACAATTTTTGGTAATTTTTCATATTTTCGGAAATGTTTATCGACTGTTCTAGTTTAAATAGTACATCAACTTATTAAGATACACTAGCGTAGTAATAAAATGTTCTCTAAGTGTATAGACATTTTCGCGTGTCCCTATCGGCAAGGGGTTACCGCTTGCCATTCACCGCCATGAAATACGAAGGCTTTCTCTCGGAGCTCTACTATTGGCCGGCATCAGCATCACCTGCCCGAAACCTTTCTTCATGTTTGAAAGAAACCTCCGGTTAAGCCAAATAAAGACCGGTGAAGTTTTTTGTTCGCAAACCATCGAGTCGCACGCATCACGAGACTCGAATTTTGAGAACTACTCTCAAACCAGTATGTGGATAGGCAGTTAAATAAATGTACGGTAAACGTTAATTAATATATTTCTGCGTGCAATCGACGCGTTTTTGCGGCATTCATTTATCATATTGAACATATGATTATTTCAACAATTAATTTTTACTAAACATTATTCGGTAAGCGGTCGACGAGCTAATAAACAGCTTACAAGCTGGCAGAAAATCAAATTTGGTAAATTTTTAGAAGTTTCTTTGCTCGGCCGGGTGCGCCAGTCTGCACAATAAGCGAGACCTCCTCGCACTTCGAGCAATCCCCTTCCTTTTGTATGGAATACCACGGGTCTATTAATCGATTGCGTTATGGGAAGTACTAAAATAAAAAAAATGCGTATTTCTTATCTTCTAGAGACAAACACTCGAGTAATCATTAGTGTACATTATTATTATATTTGCGTGCTCAAAATTATCAAACATATTGAAATAGGTCATTGGCGATGGATACATCTTATCAATCTACTGTTATGTTTAGTGTACCAATCGATTCAACATTATCACAAAGCAGTGTCGTGTCTAGTTTTGTCGAATGCATTCAACGATCTATGATGATTTCATGTTAAAATATTATCGGGTTTAGTGAAAAAATCATTAAATTCTTTATTTTTTGTTACTTAAGATAGTCGTTAGGGGTATGTTTACAATACGACATGTGGCTGTCTGATCCTGGCGCAGGTCGGCCTGGAAGTAAAGCCGCGAGGTGCGGCTCGGGCGACAGCGGACACGGGCAAAACAAAGATTTTTTTTTAGGGTTTAGGGAAATATCATCGGATTTAATTACGCCGGAGTGTCTGTCGTATCGACGGGCTCGGACGCCGCGGCCCGCGCCATGAATAATTCACGTCCGCCGTCCAATTAACATTCGGCCGGCGCCGCGCGGCATATCCGATGTCGAGTTCGCCGAAAATTCGCGTCACTCTCGGGCTGCTTGCTATTTGCTTGGAATTTCATCTTTAAGTTATTCAACATGACGGATACAATAAACACTCCTCGGACTTGCGCGCTTTTGCCGTTCATTGACGAACAGGATACAGGGCAGACGCTCAATTGCCTCGTTCGAATATAGGGGCTTATTGAAAGCATTGGATATGGCATTTAATATGTGCTCACTGCATCCGTCAATAAGCTATTCTTTTTTATACAAATATTTCACATTGTTTCTCCAAGTATGCTGAAAAAAATTTTTTTTTTTACATATTTCTTACGGGGATGAAATTACAACAATTCACAGATTGTTTACTTCCTATCCATTAGCTGTAATTGTGAAGAATTTCGCAACTATTTAAGAAAATTTTTTTCGGACATATTTTTCCCTATAATACCACCACGCAATATAACAATATCTACCACCTAAGCCACCCGTTGTAAGCACACAACCGATAGATAGCTGTGCACCGTATTGTAACGTATCGGGGTTCACAATTAAAAGGTAATTTATATTAACACAAGTTATATTTATTATTTATGTATGCAGAGTATTTATTTATCACATATTTATATTAACAATCTAAATATGGAGTAATGACCTTAGCCATATGACGGCCGTTCAAATACTGGGGCTTTTCGATCCTTCCAGAACAGTTGACAGTCGCTTGCATCGATGCTCATTTGTCTTCCAAACTTACTGCTGGACCGTAACAGTATTTTAAGCATAGCTCTAAGAACTATTGTAAATTGCATTTTTTTTTGTGAGATTTTTAATGAATTCAAGTATAGCACCAATGCATCCATAGTTTTATTTGTTCTGCCATAAAATGTCCGGTTGTTTTTGGTGAAATGTGTATTACCAGGCGAGAGTGAGAGAACACAAGACGGCAGCTTCGCGGCGCGCCGCTAGATGGCTCCGCCGGCCCGCGCGTCGCGTGTCCTCCATTATTATGAAACACCACGCACTCGCTTCTGTCCCTATCGGATATTAAATAATGATGTTGTGTCAATATGAATCGCTTTTGAAAATTTGTAACCGTTGGACGATCATTCCTGTTATTTTTTTTTACATTGACAAGCTATTTTTACTTCACAGGTTTCATTGCAGTTTCTTGCTTTATATGTGGTCATATCCAGTTGACGCGGTGGGATGACTTTGTAATTTGATTACCCACCCGATCCTTTCAAGTTCATATCTCCGATGCGATCGGACCGAGCATCCGCGGGTCTCGACACCGATATCTTTGTGATTATTGTAATTTGAGTTTTATTTCAGCTGGAGTTTTTCCCTCGACCTTCCGTTTGGAAATTTCTGCTTTTCGGGTAGTCCGAGCGGGTCACTCGAGTGGACGCCTTTCCTCGTGTACTTCCTCGAGCCGCGGGTGTCGGGGAGTCGGCGCTAGAACGGTGGTCTCCTTAGAATATTTTCCTCCGGCTGTGGAGTGTTATCCGCTATCGGAGTCGCTTCCCGAGCGGTCGGCCCGCGATACGATCGCCGACGTCACCGGCACGTCGAGGTCAAGGAATCCTTGCGTAATGCGGCATTTGTGTTCGGTCTTTTAATAGGTGAGTGACCCCCGCAGCGCGCGTCGAGAAATCTCAATTTGGCGGAAACGACTCGGACGCCAAACCCGCTAATAGACGCCGGAGAGAGAAGTAGGCCGCAGGGAGAGTTCATCGCTTCCCGTCGAGCCGCCCGTCCGCGCCCTCCGCTCGATCGCTTTCGAATCGAAATTAAAATAGCACGACCGGCACGCGCGCGTGTTTGACTATCGTCTTAGATGTCCGGTTTCACCTTCGCACCTTCCGAATGGCCGAAGCGGCGTTCGTTTGCTCGGACACCCGAAACGTCCCGCCGATGACTCGCTCCGTCGCCCGCGCCCGAGGCCCGCCTCCGCGGACACGCTATCGAAACTCATGACGAGATACTGATTTTAAAACTAGATCTTTGTCATTTTATCGCCGACAAAAGAAATTGACGGTACGCACGTAAATTTGTATTTTTTTTTATCAAATGACCGGGTTCGATACCGAGGGCCGCGTGTCATAGCTGTCTAGTGATACCGAAGTCTTTAAATAAACATTGTACATTTGGTTCTCACACTTGTGTTGTTATCTTATCTATGATTTATGGATTTTAAAAATTCAACACCGGATCGAGTCCAGGGTGTTCGTATCGAACGTAAACTAGAAATGTCTCGGCTCGGATCGACCGAACAGCAAAGTGATGGATCCAGAAAAAAATAGCTACCACAAAGCTAGTAATTTGAAAATTGCCACCGAAAATAATATTTTCAACGCAGTTTACTTTGTACTGATATTGTGTACCCGATCGATTGTCCAAAGATTCGTTTTCTGTAGAAGCGATTTTCACGTCGGCAGATAGTAGAATGACCAGACGTAGCGGAGATGCTCTGCTGCCAAAATGTAGCGTCTTTTGTGGGTGCGATTGACACGCTTGTCATCCTTATCGTCCTCTCTCGTCTTATAACAATGTTTGTAAGTTGCCATCGACAAGTTCTTCCGGAGGAAGCCACCCTGTCACCGTCACGGTGTGGATGAGCTCACGGCGGTGATTCGAGCCGCGGTATGTCGCGGTCCATCCTACGTTGGAGTGAAATCTTATGTTTTGCAAATCCGAAAGTTTGCAATAGATAATCGTGATGTTCAATATTCTCAGTGATCTTCAATACGACAGGCGTCCATAGTGTACACAGGAATATAGAATTATAATTTTCTAACGAGTTATCAAAATTTACGTAAAACTTGCTTATTAATCGTCTAGATTTATTTTAAATTAACGAAAACGTGAAAACGTTAATCAGGAAAAAACGAAGGCGATGTGAGGTCGGCTGTTTTTATTACATAATTATTATGCGATTAAGAAAATCTGTTAAAAATGAAATGATTATTAAATTATTGTCAATCGATGTATCGTCTATCATCTCTTAATTATTTAATTCTGTTACTTATGTTGTCAAGCAGCTGATACTTATAACCGTGCTGCCATTCAATTATTCTAAAATTACCTATATGTGGAGGTTATACATATACCAATAAAAAGAGACATGGTATGGTAAAGCAAGCCTTACTTGTGTATGCAATTTATAGTTAGTTTTAAGCCGTGCTTTTGGAGCCGCATAGCAGCGGTGTAGGGGGGAGTACCAGCCCAAATGAAGCACCAAGAACTTCCGTCCCGAGTGCACTCCTCGCGGGGACTCGAACTCCCGGTGAATGTAGGAACACGTACAATTGTTAGCATCAGATCTGCGCTCCTTCTTCGTATGCGATGAGGCGAGTGCGTCCGTCCGGGTCTGACGGCTCATGCCCTCGGGCGAAGATGACAAAAAACTTGCTCAGCAAAAACTCACGACTTAGGCTGAAAGCTTATCTGCACTGCAAAGGAAACCCGAAACCCTTATCTTGCATCTGCAGGAACAGATTATATCAAAAATTTATAATGTGTATTCCGTTGAATTGAATTGAAGATAGCCAAACGCCATACAAAAATACATTGTTAATTAATATACATGTTCCAGGTATTATTATATTTATATTTGGTTTTGGCACCAATTGGTACGTTTGATTCTATTGCAGATATTTAGTTGTTAACTAAAAATATAATTTTATATATATTATCTACCTAATTCCACATCTGTTCGGATAACCTTTCAAAAATATGTAGGATTCAACGAGTTTCTTTGAACGAAAATTTTACCGTTACAATAAATTACCCACTATTATGTATATTCACAACTATGTATGATGTTAAATTCAAAGTTATATTTAACAAAAGATGTTAGCATTTCCGACAAGATTCTTCAGGTAGACTTGCCGGCGTGCCGCGTCGGTTTTATTATTATGCGGTTTTGATGACGCCAGGGTGGTCGCCGGCCAGCCCTGGCACACCAGCGCAAGATTGGCATTCCTGGCACCTGGGCATGAAAGGCATTTGCATAAAGGGTGGCCCTGATGATCTGGACTATCGTAAAGACATTATGTCCATTCAATGATGAATTCTCGTCGTGCCCGCCGGGGCGGTGCCGCATTGTGCGAGGGGACATCTGAACGCCATTTATAACGTCGCCGAGCAATTTAAAGAATTACCAATATACCCAGAGATATTTACTGCAATATGTAAATGTAATATTGAATCAACGCCTCCACTGTCGCGCTGCTGGTTGCTAAATCGCACAGCCGGAGTGGAATTGTCGTAATTCTCAAATTAGTTCAAGTGCGCTAACTGCGTGGTTTTTTTCTGAAATATGTGTATCTTGCGCAAAATCTTCGTATCGATAAGTGCTTCTAAAAAGTTGTGACTACATATGTTTCTTTACTAGTAAGTCGATCATACAAAATGCATTGAGACACTGACGAATCAAATTCATAGCGGTCTTATACTTCCAATACCGGACATGTTTTATGTATGAACAAAAAATAATATATTTTTAATGATTTAATGTGAATTAATTTTTAATTTAAAAATGTTTCCTGCGTGTGACCCGGCGAGGCTCCACTTCGGCCTGGCCGGTCTTTTCACGGGGCGTTTGGGAGCTCAGCCTGTTCAATCAGCCTTCATTCTCCGCGCCGGTTTTTTGCGCTCACCCTCCCGCGCCCCTTCCTCCCCTGCAGACTGTCTATTTGCTTATCCCCCCCTCCCCCCTAGCCCCCTCGCGCAAGTATAAGAAGTCTGCGAATTTATTTTTACTTGTTTTCAATTTCGAAGGGAGGCGTCTTTGCAGGATGCGATCTTCGAACAGTGGAAGGGCCGATTCTCACGAGACACAGTGACAAAACTTTTCCTCTTGTATTATAAATAAGATGTATTTTTAGATTATTTACTAAAAGTTGTGAAAGATTAATGAATCTTCGATTGAGAAATTGTCAATTCCAAGATGACGCTGGTATTATAAATCGTATTTAAAAACTGCATGCGCATAGTAAATTTTTGTTGTTAAAGTACACGCATATTAAATTAAAAATTAGGTTTAAAAAACTGTATATCTCTAAAATTAATAATATAACAATAGTGCTGATGTTACGTTAATTTATTACTGTTTTTTTTTTCTGTGGAGTGGTAGAACGCTAAATATAAAATAAACAATTTAGGTTTTTTTTTATTTCATTTAAAATTACAACAATTTTGTTACGCTGTATATTTTTAAACAAATGGATTGCTGAATGATTCATTGATTAATTTAAAAATAAATTATTAGTCCATTTAAAGTAATGATAACATTTGACTGTACCGTGATTTGATCGTGACCGCACTGCGCGAGCCGCCGTAAGAAGTCAAATCTCTGTATATATATACATATATATATAGAGGATTTAAGGTTTTCACTCTGTCTACCATAAGAAACTAAGGGAGCGGATTAGAATTAGTCGGGGTGAGCTTTGCGAATAAATCAATATAATCTTCCACGTTTACCGTTAACGTACAGTTTTTTTGGATTGAGAGTATTGCTAACTGGAACGCTCCATTCCAAGCTGACATATTTGTATATTTTCTTTAATATCAATGAACACTTTCAACGGGAGATAGAAATCACGTGGGATTTGAATTATTCAAACGTTTTCTTTTGTAAATATGCAATGACACGCGCTGCGGTTGTAAAAGGACTTGATTAACTAGAGGCTGTTGATGCATCGCCCGCCCAACAGACGGAGTCGATAGTTTCGAAAACAAATCATCTTTTTTATTTCAGCGATTCACTGATCATTAAATCATACTTCTCAAAGAGTATCATAGATTATCTATTACGTGTGGGCAGAATACTCGAACACTGTGGAATTCACAATTCGTTATAATAAATCTTGTCCGGCTCCTAATTTTTTGTTCTCGTAAAAAGTAGGCTTGTCGTGACGTTCGGTGGCCGCCGGCTGACCGTCTCCCTGGCCCCTGCAGCCGCACGAGGCACCGCCGCACCCGCCCGCGCCGCTGTCCCGCTGAAACGATTATTTTACGATCAGCATGCTCGATACGATTGTTGCCGCGTTGTGACTTATCTTAAGTACATAAAATGACGAACAGGGCTCCGGGGAAAGTAGCTTACCACGTGATGTCTAATTCAATCAGCTTTTTTATTACTTTGTTCTTCATCGGGTGGCAGAATTATTCCGCTGCTCCTCTACGACGCGCGTCTATCTGGAGCGACGCTCGATGTACCGGGTTGGGAAAAGTCTGGCACGACACGTGCCGGCGCAGACGAGAAGCGACCCACACCCACTTTACGCGGCATATTACATTAAGAATAATTTATAAGATTACTGGGTGATTAATTCACCCCTTCAGCCTTCCATAAGCCTATTATGACGTCACGCCAGAGACGCTGCCGGCCAGCAGAGCGCACGCGAGCAGGCACTGCGGGCGCACTCCGCACGCACGGGGAGACTTATCGAGGCGGACATTATTCATCACCGGACTCGAGTTCATTTAAGGGTGAAGGCATTTGTAATGTAGAAGCAAGTATATTGTTTACCGACTTTCAACTTGGGGAATACATACTCAATCATTGGCAACTCATATTGATATTCAAAACTGCAAATTTTTTTTTACGCAATTAGGTTTTCCAATTAGTGTTTCTCGGTCAATTTATAGTTCAATATTCATTGTACATCTATCGGCATTAATTGATTACATTTTTGTGAGGACTTGCTCCTACGAATGCAGGACGCGCGGTGTTCACTGTCGCAAAGCAGATATATCGTAAGGCGCGTCGGGGCCGGGGGAGAGGCTTATGCAAGCGGAGTGGCAATGCTCCAAGACTTCATTGATCAGCGGCGGTCGCTCCCTGTACCGCGAGTGCCCTGACGTGGCGGTACTCGCGACTTAATCTTCCAGGATATGTGTTATTCTAGTCACAGTTTTAAAAATGTTACATTGATAAAAAGTATTGTTATTCCAGGATCGAATACGACTCGTGTGGGGTCGTATGTAGAGAAAAATACAAAATCTTTTTTTTACTTTTGAAAAAATCAAATTTGAATGAATGTCATCATGTTGTTTTAACAATTATCAAACGTTATCATTAGTTTTCTTGGTGAGAGCATCGCGCTTTCCCTGTTTGTATAGCCACCCTCTCCTCGGGTGCTCTCTGGAGGTTCCCTTGTCGCCACTGTGAGGCACTTGGAGTTCAACGGCGGCCTGATATCCGAGCGAAGGGATCGGTCCTCCTCCCCGCTGCCTGTTCTCAGCCTCCATTGGGTTCAGGTTCTCGACGTTTAACTAAACCCACTCATTTGTGTTGTGATATTTTAATGTTAGTGATTAAAATTTAATAATAGGGAAAGTACGGACACTTACTACAAAATTTGTATCTATATATGGCGTGGTTTTTTTTTTCTTATTCTAAAATGTCGGCATTGTTGTTCTATTCTATGAACTTAAATATTTTTTTTTTATTTGAGAAATATTTCAAAGTTTAGCCGATTCTCGTAATGTCTCGGACTTGGGTGCAAATCGGCAACTAAATATTTGAACTATTTCACGAGACATTTTTATAAAAATAAAATCATGACCTGATGCGGTTGCCTACAAAAATTTTGTGGATTACAATTATTTGAATAATCTCACGAATTGTTGTCCAAGGACTTCAAACGAGATTTGAAGATCCTTATGCTAAGAGTGCCGCGGAGATGTCCAGGATGATCGATCGCAGTATCCTCGTGCGTGGCTCCACTCGACCCGTCGAGTGGCCCGAGTATCGATTAGTGACGAAGCGTCGCACGGAAACTGGGCCGGAGAATCCGGCCACTGCCGAGAACTGCCCCAAATTACACACCTCCGAGTGGCGCGCCAGAGTGACCGCCATTAAGGCATCGATCACCGAGTGCGATCTGTCACTCCACCGTTCCTCAGCACCCATCCATCACCCGGGGGAGTAATGAGCCCCTGCACCGCGGTGAATCCATAATGCTCTAATGCGAGCGCCCGGCGGGGAGCGCTCGCGGGACTCGAACAATGCGTTTCGATTACACGTTTTAACAATTAGTAATTGGCGTTTATCGGATATTTATCACCTGGCCGGGCGGACGGAGCCATAAATCCCGCGTCTGGTCTCCGCCCTGCGAGAGCTCCGGGCTCGCGCCTAATCAGCCGGGATCATCTGGGGACAGTCCTCGCGCTGCACCTCCGTCTTATAGCTCGCCATCAGGGAGTAGAGGCAGAGGGTTATTGCCGATGTCCCAGAGGTCATTTAATTCGAATTAATAAAACTGGTTACTTGTATTGAAAATAACAATATTCTTTAGAATCTAGTGACAGTCTAGCTAAAGGTAATAAATAGACTTTACTATTGTATCTAACTCTTATAATTAGGAAATTTTACTAGATAAATACAAATCTTATCAATCATATGAGTGTATACTATAATTTCATGCATTATAAAATTGTTGATATTCTCGCTTAAATGTAGGAGCGTGGCGGGGGAGTAGATTTAATAATCGGGTCGCAATATTCAGGGACTGGTATACTCAGACTTCACAGTAATAAGACTTCGCAGTAACATGTGTCGTACAGTCGCAGTGCGAGCACAGCGATGAAAAAAATATATAATCGACGGAAATTAAAACGTTGAGCTTTTTAACAATGCAAAAAGAAACCCGTGCTCATCGTAGTAAGCGTTAGAAGCGTACGTGTATTATATACACTTAGTTTCTTAACCTGATAATAAGCCGGTGAGTTCATTGATCCTCTTGCCGTATTTAGATCGCATGTCTACGTTTTTTAGGTCTATTAGTTTTTTTAGTAAAAAACAAGAGTAGCGATGGAATTTGCGTAATAGATTCTGGGCGTCGTGGAGCGCCCCCGAGGCCTACCCGAGGCCCCCCCGAGACCCCCCGAGGCCCTCCCGAGGCCGCCTCCGCGCGGGCGTTACGCGACTGCAGCTCGCGGCCATGACGTCACCGCCTTGTGATGCGCCGGCTGTTGGTAATTTGCACTCACTTGGCCAACGGACGTATTGACAGAGGCGTGCAACGTCTGGTCTAGACTTATCCGGGCGTAGCCGTATCATCTTCTACGTATTTTAATAATGTTTATAAAATATAGTCGTATTTATGTTTAGAGCATAGTAGGTTACTTTCGGATAAATATCTGCGATCTGTCATTATTTTAAAACAATATTGAGTAGCTTTTAAAAAAGCTAGAATTCATTCATAAGAAATCCATTGTGGTGTTTTTGAAATATACAATATTTAAATATGTCATTTAATTAATGAGTTGATTGTATATAACAAATAATAATTTAAATATAATTAAAACGTACATGTTGCTGTGAAACGTTTGATAGATTCTGCCACATTCGAACAGACTGTAATCTTTTTCTTCCACACTTGGCAGCAAGGACCGTTATCCACACTCACATCTAATGTAATTTAACTTTCACAGACAGATGATGCACTCGCTTGTTTTCTTATCTCAACTCTTATCTCCCCTGCAGACGACGGCTTTTCGTTTACGAAATCTGAAGTTTTGTATGAGTAACCATTTTGTTGCATTTTTATCAATTTATAATACCTACTTTTGCTACTATTTTACTAATATATATATTTTATCAGTATAGCCTATTTTTATAGTTAAATTCAATTATTTATTTGCACAATAATTTTTCCTAAATTGTTCAGACTGAGATCCGTTGCACCCACTCTCAAATTTGGGTATTATTTCCCACAACATTCGTATATTACTCCTTACAAGCCATTTAATTTGATGTAATAAATCTTTTACATTTGAAGGCTTGGAATTTTAGTATAATTTAAATATCTGTTTTAAATTTACAAAGTACGTTTCACTACCACATTAGTCCACGTAAATTTAATAAATTAGGATGTCAGTGTCCCTATAAATTGTTACAAGCGACATGTCACGTACCCGCTCTCTAAAAGTAATACTTTAATATATTTTAATCATATGGCCTCCTCGTCAATACTTCTATTTTGTGATAAAAATCTAAACAAACATTTTAATTTTAATTCCGTACCAACGTTTTACCATATATCTCAAAATAATATTTCGTGGTTAGTTTTTTTAATGTAATATTTTTAGATTTTTTTTATTTGTATAAAAACATCGTGATTTGGTCCTTGCTATAAAAATATTTGATTGGAATTGGATTTGTTATTGTGTGAATATTCATAGAGTTTTTCCCTTTGAACAAAATAAAGATTTGCACGCCTTTTATTATAAAAAGATGTATATATACATATATTGTACGTGATTTTTAGTAAAAGAAATATACTTTTCTCCATAAAGCAATTGTGGATTATTTTTATTCAAAGCAAATTTCATACAAACGACTTAATTTTTTTATAACAAATAAAACCTATGTTTCGTGGAGGGGACTCCGCAGTCATGTGTTATATATTGTATATATTCCTTACATTTTCAGTAACGGATGTTTTGAAGCCGTTTTTAGGCTTGGTAGACTGAAATGTACACTGCGTAATGCATATTAATGACAAAACAAGCACACGTACATACATCATAACATTGCATTACATTTGAATCACATTTGCAGGGTGGATTATTTACGATTCAAAAGTAAATTTATTGTTTTTCGACAAGCCATACGAAAACTCTTAACTTGCATTTACTTATATGTGATACAATGTTGTATGTTTACGTAATACTTGTTGTAAATATGTGTTGATAAACATACTTTTGATGCTATGCTTTTCCACAGTAAATTTCGGTCACAGGGTGAAACAATTTTTTTTATTTTATCAATACTGCTAAATTATACATTGTCTCCGAGTTTAAAAGCAAAGAGAATAGACCCTCTCTGATGCGGGTTGTGTGTGATTGGCCTATTATACGAGGCAAATGTCGGAGACGTATTAACGCATTTGCCTCAAAACATATATCTTTTAAGTTATGACACCTCATTTTCAGATAATCCGAGCTTGGATAATAATTACATTACTATTATTGCGCGTGGGCCTGTAGTTTAAAACAAACAAGTCAATAGTAACAATGCAGCGTACAGTTAAATTATTCACGGAATAATATCGCCCGTAAACTTGTTTTCGATTCAAGGGCACGTCCACGTAGCAATTGTCAATATTATTCCACGGGTGGCAGGTCCCACGTGCGGCCTGGCCCACGTGGCGCCCGCGCCCTCCTTGCATAAATTAATTGTTTTCGTTGATCATTCGATACTTTATTTGGGCTCCCGGGCCGCGGGTGTCGCCCGCTCCGAGCCGCTGTCTAAATAAATTAATTGCCCACTAATTTAACGCCGCCGTTACTTTTTGCGGCAAATTTTTTGACATCTGTACTAATAAGCGGAGTCAAGGCTCAATTTTAAATAATCAGTTGAAGTGTGTAAATTTTTGCGTTGCTTTTTATTTAATTAATTTTTTTTTTTTATATAACAGTTGAGTTATCGACATAACATTATATCTAACGAAATAAGTGTTAACTAATAACACAACTTATTCCGCAGAAGTCTCTGTTAATTAACGTATATTTTATTTTCTCATCTAAAAACAGCTGGAAATTTTTGACAAAATCGGTCAAAAACTACATTAATAAAATTCATGGTATTTTAAATATTTTTATAAAAAGCAAACGCCATTTCCTTCTTGTTAAATCTAACACAATAGTAAACTAAGAACATACCTAGATATAAAAATTTACATATTTTTTTATTATAATAATAAAACTTGTACAATCAGTTGCAACAGAGAGCTAACCACTCAACGCAATTTGCTATGAATTAATTACCATGAGATAAAAAATAATCCACTGCATGTATGCAAAGTGAATTGATCTGTTCTGTGTCAACACAGTTCAATAGCGTGAATAAATATCATCTGTTTTTGCGAACTGGAGTGCCGCCATCCATTAATCAAAAGCGTGCCAGGTGGAGGATCCTAGATCGACTCCCGGGGGGGAGCAAAAAAGTGCGCGGGCCGCGAGAGATGGTCGCTAACGTCTCAAGCACGCGCTGGACCCGAGACGCAGATGGGTCACCCCAGCCCTCACTTCTTAGGAACCCCACATCAAATGTAATTTAAGTATTATTCGCGACCCGGCTATAACGTATTTTTTTTATGCGTGTCTAATGTCAATCTCTGGATTTGTAATATTTAAATGGTGAAAAAATTTTTTTTTAACAGAAATACGTTATTTTAAATAATTACTGCGAACAGTTCGCATAATTCGCCGACGTTTTATTTATGCAACATTTTATTTTAGGCGAATATTTTACTTACTACAAGATTTTTTTTAGTTTTCCAAAATATTTAGCGTACTTTAATTCTAATACGTTTCCTTTTCGCTACATTTCTCTTTCAAACCACTGTTTTGTGTAATAAATTAAAATTAAATCAGAAGAAACTTTTTGTTAATTATTTGTGAGGAATAATAATCTTGTAAATAACTTCCCAGTTATTTACATCATTAATCAGGCGTACCTGCGGATTGAAGGTACCCTCAGTTTTTGATTAATGCTTATTTAAAATATAATGTTAATTACTTAATAATATGCAAGAGAGGAGAGATCGTCTCTACGAAAGCACTATATAAAACAACGAACGTAAATTGTATATATTGGTCAGATAAAGTCTTAATCGGAATACTACTTGATTGTTTATTTTCATGCACTCGTGATTGCTGCTTAGTTGTTAGTTTTGTCGAAGAAGCTTCCACAGCTGAACGTACTTTCCACGCGCTCGGTCGTCTTCCAGTTCTCATTGTGCAGGCTTTACCTGGCGACCGTTGCTAACCTTGGCGGGGTTGCATCCCTTAGAGCCTCCCGTCCCCACACGTGTCGAGCCACCCCTCGGCATGAAAGGCTCTTGTTATTCTGCGATCTAGTTTCCAATGCAATTATTCATATTGTTCGGCTTCCTCGATCTTTTCACATTCAAAGATGGCCGTATCCGCACTCCGTATGCCCGTTACGTTAGTTTTAAATCAAATTTGCAATTCCAATATCACTGTCCTTGTAAAGCGAAATCAAAAGCGAACCAATGCAACGATATTTTTTCAGGTTCAATATCATTTTAGATATTAACAATGAGATTTTCACGTTATGCAATAAATATTTTTTATGTTTGATTGTTGTCAGTGTTGTGATGAACTACCCGGTACATTAATATGGAGTTTTGGGAATATCCACGTATTTTTTTTTTTATAAACAAGTTTACCATTATCGTTCAACTCCATCTTGTTACTCTAAAAGAGATTAGCCGTCTCGCTGGGGCGAGGCTTGACAGCTTCCGAGGTCGAGGACGGCTGCACGGCGTCCCGGGCGGCGCGGAGATTAGCGTCCCGGAGGCGCGGGCCACGTGCTCTCGCGGCAGATGTTTCCTCGGGCCGCTCTTCCCCGGAGCCGCGCATTGTTCTGCCCCACAAAGAAGCGCCATTCTTGTGCAAGTCGGTCCACCGGCAGATGATTGCGGACCGCGGCCACCTTTAAGGCAGCTTTTTGTGAACGCAATAACTCATATTTTCCTTCGCATTGAGAGCGACGCATTGTGCCGCTCGGACAGACCGAAAAAACGCGTATTGTCGCATCTACTTGCCTCGGATTTGTGCGCTGGCTCGGCACAATGCACGCTTTTTTCCCCCTTTTTTGTATTTTGATTTTTCTTCCGCTCGGCGCTGTGTACCTTAAATCTTGTGTGTTTAGTTTTTGCGCCCGGGTTTTTTTTTTTTTTTTTTGTACGGTTGTCAACATCAAATATTTGTGCACATATTTTGTGAGATTTGCTCGAGTCTTAAAATTTTGCCATATATCGAGTGCACTATTGAAATGATTCAGAGTTTCTGGGAAAATATAAGCATGTTTGTCTATCGTGGCTGACCAAACAGACGCAGAAGCTGGGAGTGCGCGCCCCGCACGCGTGACCGAACGTAACTCGATCTTCCCGGTTCGCACATTTCCACCCATTTATATGCCCGCGTACGTACCGAATTAAAACATATGCACGCAAGATGCGTAGAATTTGGCTCGACTATTTTTATATTCATGCTATATTGTATGTCGAGGAATGTAATACGTTTGCTATAATATCCCGCGGAGACGGCGACAGAATGCCGATGCCACCTGTGTCCCGTCACGGGAAAGCTGGAGACCCAAATATATTGATATGCAAATTAGGTTTAATTATTATTGTTAAATTTCAAAACAAATGTACTCAGTACTTGTGGCGTGTCTTGTGTCACGACCACACGCCTGTGTGACTATATTTACCTGCGTGTTGACACGCGCTAGAGTTGGTATTAAACGGTCGATCAACGTACAGTATTTCAGACTGGAGTGTACACAGTCGGATACCAATCAAATGGACTTGTAATGTGCATATTTCTGGCACGTACTGACTTTTTGTGGTGGTTTTCTTCTATCAATCATCTCGGAAACGTCTGCTGAAGCATTTAGTTATTTATTACACTGTAAAAAAATATTATACGCTCAACTTATTGGTTGTTTAATTTGCTAAATGCTATTTACCGATCGAAAATGTTCCATCGAATCGTGAACTGCTATCGACTTTTTGCGATGTGTGTTGACGGATTCTCCGTGTTTTTTTCATGACGAGTCATTCTGTAAACTTATCTTTTTTTTTATGTAATCGCAACGCCTACATCGGACGTGCCGCGGAATAGTTATAAAACGTTTCGTAATAGCAATGGTTAGCTGTGTACAGTTGCATACATCTGTGATATTTGTTTATTATTTTATACAATTTATTATACTCTGCTTGCCAATCGCTTCATCATATAATTCTTAGAATTTTCGTGATTATTTTTATAATACTGTTACTCAAAAATATATATTGAATCACCGTCAAAGTTAGACCGTAATTTTATTAGGCTTTTTTTTGTTACCCATTAAATATTTTAGTATTCTTTAATAATTTGTTTATAATTTCAAATAACACAAGACGAAGGGTTGCTGACTCGCAAATCATAAATTCCTTCAGGAAGATCTACAACTTATCCATTCATCACGCGGAATATCGCGGCGTTCATCTCGCCGAGCCGCCGCCGGGCCCGCTCCCCAGAAAGGCGCTCGCAAACTTTACAGCGGTTCCGTGCAATTTACGACTCGGCTCCGAACTAATTATTTTCCGAACCATTGGCCGTCCATCCCGCGGGGGTGCGGGCGAGGGCAATAAACACCATCAACAGGCGATAAAGTGCTCAGATGGCGGAGGCGCCCCGGCCCTGGGCGGGGCGGGATGCGACACGTCGCATTGAGACGCCGCAGAATATTGTGGACTCTTCGATGTATCATTTAACGCCATATTTTCTCAGAAAGTACTGCTTAAGCCTAAACCGATATTTATTATTAAATTATGAACTTTAAAATCAACCGTTTCCAAAATGTAAACGCACGTTTTCTTTAATTCTTATCAATGATAATGTATTTAAAATCAGAATATGTATGTAAAGATTTTGTTGTAAATTTAAAATGAATTAGTTGTTGTGTAGAAAATCTTAGATAATTCCAGACTTGGATAAGGTTTTTTCCGTTTTATATCTTGGTATTCAATCTTTATCGTATTTTGCTATAGTCTGTACAAGTTTTATTAGTACCGTCACCTTGAGAATTTCAGAGACGAATGATGATGCACAGGTGTGCCGGAAAGCGCTGAGCTCCCGGGCGTGTGACGCGGTGAGTAAATGCATGCGTCGACTGCACCAATTGCAGAGACTTCCGCTCGTATCGCAGACGCGCTTGCAAGAATACATGAAATAGTTTTAAATAATACCGAACACATATAAATACAAAAAAAAAATATTTCAACGCGTACCCGCCCTGTAATAAGTTGCACGGTTCCAGCGTGCAACACCGGGGAAGATTTATGCGATGAAAGAACGGATCATCGGACTGTGGGAAAATTTCGATAGATTAGGGTATGAACAAAAGCATTGACTGTTTATTACGCGAGTCATTCTCAAGCTTTTTTTTTTATTCCTTGTTTATAAACAATGCTTACATAATTACGTAGTAGCGTTTAATGAATATTTCCTGCGTACAATACCGGAGTACTGCGGCTCGACCCTCGCCTACCATCTGCCGCGGCGCCCCGGTCACGAGGTCAAAGGAGTTCTTTCTTACTTCAGCGAGGTCTGCAGCAGCAGGCGGCGCAGAGTGCCGGGCGGGCCCTCCTTGTGTGATGTCTGGCGTTGCCCTCCGTGCGCCAGACGTCGGATGTCAATTCAAAATGGCCATTTGTATTGTTGTTTTGTGTGCCGAGGGCCGTCTGGGACTCCGGCTGGAGACAATTAATACAAAGTTATTTCAGAACGACTTGTGTTGCGTTCGTAGAAACGAAGCCGAATACGTTTAGTGCTAGGGGTATCTGATTATTAACATCCTTTTTTTTATTTGCGTAATAGTTATTAATGTAACAAACAATATCTTTATTAGTTAAAAAATTACAATTGTTTTTGCTAGTTAACGACTGCTTTATTTGCGATTCGTATAAATTAAATATTAAATTATATTTGATTTCTAAAAAACTCTTTTTAATATGTTATCTTTATGTTTTTAAAAACGTAATCTACTGTAAAACTTTTTAATTTGTTTTTAAAAAAGAAAATACACTTTTGAACTCGAAAAGACGACGACTCTGCAGTTCACGTAAAATACACATTCTCAATAATAGGGGTACATGAATACATCATTATTGCGATTCATTTTACAACATACATTGATCATAATATTCAAATGGACATTTCCCTCGCCACGCCACTTGGGGTGCACGACAGGTACACGCACCCACACCAGACATGGCGAATGTGCTAATAAATCGCATGTGACGAAATGCGAAATCTCTTTCAGAACGGTGGATGCGGCTCAACCGCCTTCGAGATTCCTGTACTATTGCAGAAATACTTCTCAAAGTTCTGATAGGTAACTAGATCTGAATTTAAGAGTTATCTAGCGCCTCAGAGCAATGGGAAAAATGCAATACTCTCACCGCTGCAGCGCCGGGAGCACGCCACTGCAGCCCAGCACACCTGTGTATATATTAGCATCATCATTCGTAATCTTCACATCACAAAAAAACATGCGAGTACATCAACAATATATACATTAATTATTTCTCACTTTGCCGTGTGACTCGAAACCATTTCATATTCTTTGTGCATCACATTTTACGATCTCGCCTGTCTTTGTATTACCTCCTGGGATATATTAGTACTGTAGTGTAATTCAGAATCCATTCCAATATGTACATTTTTGAATATATATGTTATAATTGAAATTCTTGTGAAATCATAAGTATGTAATTCATTGCTGCAGCTAGAATAGTCAGTTATTAATGGCTGTCATTTCGGTATCACATTAAAGGGTAACATCCCGGTTTAATTACAAAATTAAACATTAAGGATAAAATGTATCTTTATGTCTAATTGTTACGCCATTTGACAGTTAAAATTTCATTCCACACATATGATGGGAATGTCGCACCCCTTTTCAAACAGATGGCACGCTTTTAAAAAATATATAAATCGTTTATAAATTGTACACCTCTACAGATTTTAAATAATAATAAAAAAATCAGCTTCATACTCGAATATATATTTTTATCTGAGGGTGCGGTTTGTACGTACTGCGCTAGGCGTTCGCAACGAGAGAAATCATAAAGATAATGTCCGCTCATTTGTCTAGTGCACCCTCTAGTTTAGTATTAAAGAAAAACAAAACTTCCCCCGCCACTTATCGGGAATCGCTCGTGAAATCTCCCGACCCTAATGACGCCCCCCGGCGGCGGGGCGTGACGGCAGATCGCTTCCGGTGCCGCCATACAAACTTTCAACGACCGAATTTATTGTCACTGGCTCCTTCGTGTTGAATTTCTCTCGGGGAAGTGCGATAACTATCCATCCTTTTCCGCGTTTGTTCGCAAATGTCTGCACATAGCCTTCGATATATATTCTCTGATATTAATTTAATTTTTGTTTTTATTACTTTTATTGTTTTAGGCGTATGCATATGTAACGTGTTTTATTCAATGATTGTATCACTCGCATCTATCGATTTGTTGAAAAAATATAAAGAAGCGTTGATGGGTGCCAAATAGTTAATCATTCATAAGACTAGTTGAAGTATCATCTTTTCTTTTTAGTAGTTTTTAAGGAAAGATGAGTGAGTGCTTATTTACTTTTTACGAATGCCTATGTATATGGAAAAAAATGTTCTATTTAGGATATAACGGAATGTAGATATAGATTTTGTACACTTAGATCTCTCCTAATGGAGTTGCTATATGATATATTTCAATATATTATAATGTATAGTATATATAATCTCGTTCGGAATTATATCAGAAACTATTTCCATTACGGCCACGTAACGTGCAATTCTGAAAATAATCTTCCCTTTAATTAAATGAAATCTGCCATTTTCTCGTAGCGCTCCCAGTAACAGACGTTCAGGCTTTCACATGGGGTGAGTTCACCCTTCGCAGACAGAAGGCAGACATGCGGGATCTCACCCCACACCGTCCCCGGGGGAAGAAGAAAAAGGCTGCCCTTAGTGGAGCTATTATTTTACATTTTATAGGCGATTTTATCAATTCAATTCGATCGGGCATTTTGTAATACGATCAGTATTGAAAATGAAAAGACGGAATGCCGGGCTCTTATCAATATTCGTAAAGTATTTGACTATTTTGTTTTATCGGTCGTAAAACAAGTTTACACCTTACGCAAATTTTATTATTCTAAACTGAAAGGACTACAATTTATTGCATGTTTTTTTTATATTGACGTTTTACTCGTGTTTGTAACATACATCACAATAAAAGTTAGTCGCGCATTAAACATGTAATAAAATTGATAACTAGTCAAAGTGCGCTTTTATAAAGTTAACTCGACTAACTTTTGACATTAATTTAGGGTACGCGTCGTATTCGTTATATTGATTGTAATATTTATATTTAAAAAGATTTACTTTGCAAGAAGTATTCACAACTTATGCAGTTTTTTTATATCTAAAATATTACTTTACCTAACTCTAATATTGTTACTCGTGTTATGCGAGCTACGTTTTGTGCTTATTATGATTTAAAACAGACGATATTAACGTCGTTATTGTATTGACTTCAGTTGAGTTATTTCAGTAAATTATAAAGGTGTCACATTTATAATATGCACTCCATCGATAATGTTATCACTGTGCAGTCATCCGTCGCCCCCCTCCCTCTCCCCGGGTTGAACAACTCCGCAATTCGGAATTCGCTGAGAATAATGGCGTTTAGCAAGCGCCTAGCGCCACAACCGCAAGTCGGAGTCCGCATTGTAATACGGCGACGAGGACGGCGGACGTGACCGGCCTCCGAAGCGGCGTCCCTCGCCCCCGGCTTTTTGCTCTCCGCCCCTCCCCGCGGCAGATGCAGCCTCCCCGGGGCCGCCGACTGCAGAAAACGAATTAAAAATGCCCGGGAAATGATAAATCGCGCTCTCTCACCGGTACGCTCGCGCGCGGGGCCGGATGATTTATTCTATTTGTTTAATTCGATACTGTCGCTCTGCGAACTGCTTCGCTCGCAGTGGCTTTAGAAAAGCTTTCCACTGACGTCACTGGTATACCAACCCCCTCCCCCCCCAAACAAATTGTTACTTTTCAATGCTTATCGCTCGTCAATCTTAAAACTTATTCAGCATATGGGCTTTTGTCGACCCTAAACTTAAAAGAAGCGAATGTTTGTCGTCTTCATATATTTTACTACATCTCAATTTTTTGTAGGATTGATAGGGTGCATTCATTGTTTGTTCATAACAATTCAATAATCAATTAATAAATATTTAGCCGCAGTGTTTCATAATTTCCGTTGCTGGCAACCCTACTTATTCAGATGTTGTAATTTGTATACAACTTCTCACTTTGTATACAATTATTCATTCTTTCAGCAGTGCATCGTTACATTCAAGACTAAACATCGATCTACTCAAAATTCTTCTGCGTTTTGTTTAAGTTTCGTTCGAATACTTGACTGTTACACTATGTTTCCCCAGAAATAACTTGGTAAACATTATAATTGACCTAGATATAAAGGCAACTGGCCAAAGTGGTTCATCCATAACAATCCACGTGTACATTATCAATTTAGCTGTAGTGTAAGCATACAAATTAAATTTATTATATACAATCGGATTGTTAAACCCCACATGTGAGCTACTTAAACTCTATTCTTCTTCTTGTCCCTCTCCTATATGTGTTTTGTTGACGCCTCTATATAAAAAAGGCCTTTGACCGAATCACTTGCTTCTCTTAAGAGTGTCCTGTAGTAAAACTTTCAGAACATTCATATTTTGTGTTAAAAAGTGGCCGTATTATTCTAATTTATATTTTTATTACATTTTATTATATACATACGTGCATACCCTATTTTATTAACCTGCATTTATTTGGTTATGTTGAAATCGCAATATAATCTAAAAATATATATAATAATACCGTATACATTTAATGTCTACTTTAAAATGATGTGCAGATTTAGTAATAAAAAAAATAACAGTTAATGTAGTATAAGGCAGCAGAAAGTGTTATTTGAATGTATTTTGATAACATACATTCGTTATCGAACAATTAAGTTTCTCGACTTGTGGCCAACGTAAACACCATTCATGCTTACTTTTCTTGTCAAAACAATATATCTGGTTATCATGGACAAAAATGGCGTCTGATTTTAAACTATACAAATACAAACAATACTCAGCGGGCCTGGAAAGTTGTTATGCATATATTTCGTACGTGCGTCTTCCAATACGGCAATATTTCTTGTCGGGCGACACCCTGCGGTCCCCGCGGTGAGCCGGTGAGGTGACGCCTCCATTAGGACCGACGTCCTCTCTCCCCCGCCGTTCGCTCACTTCCCTTTTATCATCCCTCTCTTAAATGCATTCTTCTCCCACAGCATAAAACTGTTCCTCGTGTTGTGTTTCCGCATTTGCATGTAAATGGTTATTCTATATCTTTGTCGCCGTATTACGCGATATGGTTATTTCATGTTTGATATGAAATTGGCCGAACATAGATTTATGGCCGTTTTTTACGCATCCGGGGAGATAATAAGACAAAATAATAAATTTAACTTTTCAATGTTTTTTCACAACACACAATTGTTCATGTGTTTATACTATTCAATATCAAATAATATTTTATGCGTAATCATAGTTAGTTAGTTATAATTATCGGCGGTTTGTCTTAAAAACGAATTTCGTAAATTTTACGAAGCATCCTAGAAAATAAAATATTTATTTATTAAAAAATACCCGAGACAATGCTACACCTCACCAGCCATATTGAACCGCGCAATTTCCCCAGATTTCCGCCGCATTTGAATACGGCGGAACAATATCCGTATTGCGCATTCCGCCGGGCCGCGGCCGCGATTGCGGGGGTGTGGCGCTCGCAGGGTGCGTCCTGAGTCGGCCGTATCTCCTCGTTACGCCCCCCGCCGCGCTATTGGATTCCAGATGCAATATTCATTGTAACTTACCGACCGTGTCCCCAGCGAGTCGCATATTGATTTGGTGCAGCATTTCCCATACAGCGCGTGCGACTGGGCACGCATCACGGGTGCGCTTTTTGGGGATTCGTAATGAATTATGAATTATTTCTTTGGATTGTTTATTCATATACGCCATATGAAAATTTGCAGGCTGAAGGAATGCTCTCTATTTTCCGAATAAATGATATAGCTTTTATTGTATTAACTGAACTCTGTCTATCTGTATATCCAACAATTTGAGTATTTTGATTTTCAAGTTTTACTTGAAAATAAAAACAATCTTACCATGAGTTAATGTCACTGCATGTTAATGATGCCATCCGAGTCACTCATACTCGAATGATTGTGATTCAGGAATATTTTTTCTTGGCCGAGCCCATAATGTTCCATCAGCAGTAGGGCGGGCGACGAGGCCGACAGCACCCCCATCCTCGTCCCACTCTGAACATCCCCTCAGTTTTGATTTACTTCGAAATCGTGACGTCATCCCGCCATTTCGACGCGCTCGTAACCTTTCCAATAAAAAAGAAAACAGTAAAATACTAGGGAATTAAAACGGAAATGAGAAAATTGTGGTAGACTGTAACACGAAACCTAAGACTTCATACGAGAAAATGTAATCGAATGAGTGCGATGTTGTTATTTTCTCTAGGTTATTGAACTTAATTTTTTTATTACCTAGTATTTCTGACTATTACCCGATGTAAATCGGTTTTATTCGATTCTAAATGAGTTTGCGCCGGTTTTTAGTTCAATAAAATATCGTGACCATGTTGTGCGGAAGCAACGTTCAATCGCAAAACCAAAAACTTGTTCTGTACATATTTAATTAGCACACCTAGAAACACTGAATCCGCACATCGTACAAGTATTTTTTTACTTCAACGAATAAATTTATATAAGTATTAAAGCTAAAGACTGTGCTTTGACTGTTTTAATATTTTTGAGTTCCATTAGTCTGGAATTTAATGTGACGCAACTGAGTCAACAAAGTCGTGGTAATTATTTTGAATAATTTGGCTGCAAAGTGCTCAGCCGAATGCTTTGTTTAAAACTAAGGGAGGACTAATTCTCCGGTCTAGTGTCCGCTGCCTCACTTATCGCTCTATTTCCTCATTAACTTGTCCGCTTTGTAAATCGTTGTCATTTTTCTTCCAGAATATTCTCTCACCGCAATTTTTTTTCAATTTAAAACAAAACGTACCAAAAAATCACTCAAAATATTTTTACTCGGTCAACTCTTTTAGTCTATATCAAATTACAAAGCGCATGAATGTAAATTAGATCCGAAGTAGTCGTGGTCACCGATCATGTTTCCCAGTGACACAAGTTTTCTTATCAGTCTAGTAAACAATGAGCAAAGCTTACTGCGATTTGATATTGTTAAAGATATCACAAAATAGTTGAGTGTACATCGCACTTCTCTAGAGCGCTGCGTTAGACTAAGCGACACGCAGCTCTCACAGGAGTTCGCAAGAATATTCGATGCCGGAAATAATGAGACTTGTTCTCATGGTTTGATCTCTTGGTTATATATTTTTTTGAAACCATACATAATGTACTTTTGTGACACAAGTTTGATAAAAACTGTATTAATGAGTTATTGTGTCCATTTTTAATGGCAACAAACGTACACCGATTTTATTGTAGCAAGTTTTTCGCGGGTTCAAAAACCTGTTCACTGAACCGTAATATTTCCATTAGTCGCGAACTTATCGATACGTCTTAATATAGACAACGTTTTTTCTGCAAGCCCGGCATAGCAACAAGGAAAAACTATAATCTGATATCTCCACCGCCCGGCTGAACCTTTTTTTGCTTGTGAAATATTTATGCTTAAATCCTTTTCATTTCGTGGACTAGACGAGTTTGTATTTTCGTGCGGACTCGGCTGCTCGATGTTAATAAAACTGGATTACTCAATATCCGACGTCACAATAGTGATTGAAAAGCGATCTGCGCCCTCCAGTTGCGGATTATTATTTATTTAGCTCCAATATCTTCCGTTGGCAGCCCCTACTGTATGCGTAGTAATTTTTATTCAAGTACACGAATAACTCTTTTTTATGGAAAAATGCGCTGTTTTATTGCTTCCCGTTCGGCGGTCGCCGCAGTAAAACTGAAGGTTATTCCGAATGCTGCGTCATCCGTACACATTCTTACATCTATTATACACAAATATGTTTCGGGTGGGTTTATATGTCGTATTTTTTTTACCCTTTTTTTTGGGGCGTACTCCGAAAGCTACATCGTATTAATCGGATTTTTGTAATGGCCATTGAAAGGCCTACACAATTGAATCCTGATCTGTGCTGTGTTTTATTTTAAATAGCGTTGGTATTGTAATATTTATTACTGTTATCAAAAATTATGAAAGTTAAAACGCTTGTTGGCATAACAAGTTTTTGTCACAAATATACGCTCTGTTGATAAATTGAATGTAACATCTTGTTTAATTTTTCACTCACAAATTTTTCAACACGTATATATGTATGTTTTAATATAAAGTATTGTTGCAAACGGTATATACTGCCTCAGAGCTAGTGTTTATTCATTGTTTTTTACACTATAGATAAGGTTCGAAAAAAAGGTTTAAAATGTGATATTATTGCGTTTGAATTCGCGACTCTGACGCTGTCGCTCTGCCGGTCTGGAGTGCTTGCAGCGCGTGATTCAGTGAATCAACATGGCGATCGAGTTTCTCTCATTATGACTGCAAGTGTTCTCTGAAATTCGTCATGTGCTTTGATGAATATGCTACAACCGTGCATTCATCAGGTCCGATTACAAAAATTCAGTACCACCCGCGAGCCGGCGGACACAGATAGCCGGTCTCGGATCGCAGTTATATGTAACGTATGATTCATTTGTGACATATTTTCTAGCGCACATGACGTTCATACGGATAGAAAATTTAACAGCGAGCCGGCGGGATTCGAGCGCCGGGATCTTCCGCTGAGGCAGATGCGCGTCGAGTGAGGCTCAGTGACGTCACGACTCGCAGTTTATTTTAAGGCTTCGCTGCGTTCAAGCCTGGAAGCCGTGCGAGCCGCTCTAGTGGACTTCGAATGAGTCTCCGTGAGACTCGGATAGTGCGCGTTAGTTTTTCTCGGGGGCTTTTTTGTTTATGTAGGCCTCCCCGAAATAGTTCTCGCCGTGTGTCTGGTATTACTAGAGCAAAATATTACTTTCATACACTAGACTCATTGGCCCAATTGGACCTCTGCCAGCGCATTAGATAATGGCCACGGCATTGAAATAAATACATGCAGTAGGGCGTTCACCGGACTCGAACCCGGACGTTCTCCTTTCTAGGTGAGGAAAACCGGCTGCTGCGCAATAACCCCGTGAACCGCCCAAAAGGATCATTTTTATGTGATGTCACGTCGCGGACAACTGAAACTTCATGATTCTCGCAGTCGTGGTTCCTGCAGTATACTCGCAATAGAAATATACTATTTTTTGGAAATTTAAAACAATTATACGCCAATTGTTTTATGAAACTAATTGACATTACAAGGAGTCTAGATTCAAAAGGAACATTTTTTTATTGTGAAATGTTCAAACTCTTATTCACTTGTTTATTTAAAATAATGTAAAGACTTCATATCGTGTGTGAAAAATTCACGTCGATTATAATTTTTATGCTTCATATTGTTTTGGGAGAAAGTATATATCATAGGGATCAATAAGAATTTACGGAAAATAAAATATATAAGGTCTTAACCTGAACCAACGAAAACAAAGTAATTGAAGAAATAAAAGAAAAAAATTGTTGCTGGCCGCATTTTTAAATTTCAGTTATACCATTTTTGCAACTAAACTTTTATTTTAGTTTTTGAGATAGTTAGTTTTTGAGTAAATAATCCAATTCACATAAATGGGAAATTGATTACATCGCTTAGACAATGAATAGAGTGAACGAATCGTTGCGCGTGTCAATTGAAAAATGTCGTTCAGTATCTTCACCGAGTCATGAATAAAATACTACTTTTCTATACAATTTTATTATCCATTACGTTCATAGTTCGTGTTTACTTGTTTACTACACAATTTTGTAGTAAATATTTTAGAATACATTCCCATATACAGTAAACTAAATCAAATATTATGTTTAGTTTTATTTATTTTTTCTGTACATGTGTGCGTACATACGTGTACACCCAAGAGACTTCGTTCTGGTCGGCTGATTTGGAGTACGCGAAAATTCTCTGTTGCCAATATAAATGACCTGTTTTAAAAATATTTTAATTTACTTCATTTCACCTCAGTGGGTCATTTTTTTAGAGAACATCAGACGGATTGCGCAACTCCGTTGGAGTCGTCTCCGCCCTGAAGTGCGCGCGGCTCCAGGCTATTCTGAGCACCTTCCGATGAAATGGATATATTTTACTAATGATATATTAATTGCCCGGCGAGTAACCGGTCACGTGGCCCGCACATATTCAAAATAAAAATATTACACGAACCGAGAAGCCGCTTGGCATAATTTTGATCTCACGTGGGACTATTATAAATATAGATGTAAATGCTTAAATTTAACTTATTGTTTCCGAACCCTGAACTATGGAGGTCCTTGATGTGACTTGTAACGGATAATCCGAAAGAACTTTCCATAATTTATTATCAAGATTACAATTCGACGCACGATTTATGTTTGAATATCAAAAGAATTAAAATTCTTATTCATTTAAATATTTGACCGTGACTTGCGGCTTTGGCGAATTATTGTTTAACTTTTACTTTATCCACCGATTTCGGCAAATACCAATTTAGTAGGCGGAGTTCTACATTGGCCCGGAGGAATGAATCGCTTTTGGAAGACCGGTGATAATCTTAAACAACTGTAAAGTGAACATTATGCAAGTATTAGATTACTGGAGTCTCCGACATTGCGAGATACGATCACCATACTTATTGGCGGTATAAAAAATTGGATCGAATAAATCAGAATGAATTTTGTATTTATTTATTCAAAATCAATTTATTAATTTTCAAATATTTCACATTTATTTTATATTTAACGAACTTTTTAGCACGATATATTTGTATTTATTTTAAAATATCAATGTATGATTTGGTTCCCACAGTATCTCGTTAACAATGATTTGGCTTATCATTTTAATTTATTTTACTTATCAGTAAAATAACTGAACTAGTTATTTAACTAGTTGCGTCGCTAAAGGATGTGAGGTCAAATATCTTGTGTCTTACATGACAACGTTATAAAATAAATACAAACTGTGCTTAATATTATATTAAATATATATAATATTAGGATTAATAAAAATGAGGATTGAGACAGCTCGTTGTACATTTAATAATTTGAGATATAACCCTGAAATCTCGCTGGAGATTCACCGAATGTTATGTCGTCTCAGTTCTCAGTGCAAAGAATTGAGGCGGCAGAAATGTGGCTGTATATGAGAATCCTAGGTTGGGAAAGGTAATTCTTGACGTTGGTAATGAAGTGGCCAGATTTTTCGTAACAGTAAACATAACATCCTCCAGCTGATTGTCCATGGAAAAATCGAAGGAAAAAGGGCATTAGAAAGATGAACTCAGGCTTGTATTTCTAGTTAAATGAAAGTAAAATATATTTGAATAATTGTCAAGTATCTCTAATCAAGGATTGTATGACTGGGCAGGCGGTTGACTTAGACCTGCTTTTGAGTTTCAGTATCGCATGAGTCCTCTATATTAAGAATATTTCAAAATACAATCGCGTCTTGGGCGGGGCGGGGCGGGGCGGGGCAGGGCGGGGCAGACGGCGGCCCCGAGCGGCCAGACGCGCCGCGACGCCGCGCCGGTACAACAACGGCGCCCGATATAGCGCGGAATCCGGAAGCGCCGGGTGGGCGCCGAGCAGCGCCGAGTAGCGCCCAGCAGCGCCCAGCAGCGCCCAGCAGCGCCCAGCAGCGCCGAGCAGCGCCGCGACGCCGAACAGGTGGCTCGCCGCCCGCGGGTCCGCACAATCAAACGTTTTTTTTGCGTATTGTATTCGATTTTTTAATCAAAGTCTCGACCGCTTATTTCTGGATATTCTCGTCTGCCGCCATTGCGGTATTTCCTCAATGTTCATTCAGTTGGGGTATTACTGTAGCCCGTCTCAGTGTGAAATAAAAATTTCAATCATCGTTTTCATTGCACTTCAAAATAAACCCACACCATTGGCGAGCTATCAGTACATATAAAATAATGATTTTTTCGGGTGATTTGAACCTTAAAAATTAAAATCTTTGTTTCATAGTAAATATATATTAAACTGTAGCAAAACTAACCGCTAGTATTTATACGTACTTCTATGTGTATTTTAAATCTTGAAATACTTACTGCAACTGCCGTGAATTAGGGACGTTATAGATTGGATGTTAATTTTGAATACAAAGTAATGTATATGTTTTATGAATTTCAAATAGAATTTTGATATTTGAAACTATTTTTTAATATAACAATATCGATCCAAGTCAGCATTGAAAATCTAATTTAAATAATCTAGCAAAATAGTAACACGAAAAAAACAGACAACCTTAAGGCTTTACTGAATTTTAATGATAATTTATTGAATATTAAATCAAGGTATCTATAATTAAGTAGTTCAATATGTAACAGTAAAATCTCAAATCCTGTATTTAAATCTGCCTATTTGATCTACCATAATGCATTTTTTGTTAAAAAAAAAAAAGCAAATGACAGCGATGAATAATATTCATAAATATAATAGCTCTAAGCGAAACGCATTAATTTAGTTACTGAGATATTTGTACAACAATACAGCTGCGACTTAACACAACAATAGTAATCAATCGGCTTCAGTTATTAAATATCTACAATGCCTCTTGCTAGTGGGCGACACGGTGAGCGATAACTGGATTCTAACAAGTGAAATTATATCATTAGGTGTTGTGATAATAAACAGTAGGAAACATCCTCTCCGCTTATACTCGGTGTACATTTATGGATTCGGGCTATTTTTAATTCGGTTACCACTTACAGCCGCCGCTTAAGCTCGCTTTAGTCTATCGATTGTATTTCAAGGCCGCATTATTCTATTCTGATACTCGGTTTATAGCTGCCGCTATTATAAGATTTAATGTATTTTTTAGCGATACTCACAAAATGCGGTCAGACGAGAAGTGTGTCAGTATTATTGATTCTGCGGTTTAGGAGGGCTTAACGCGCGTCTGGGGATTCGTTTGTTCAATAAAAATTACATCAGCTTTGACATCAGAGTATTGACCGTATTAAAATGATGAAAAGATTACGAAAGATTTGTGCCACGCGTGTTTGGCGGCGAACGCATTTGATCGCATGGTTTTTTGACTGTTTTTAATTACTTGATGTGCAGCAGGTATAGATAAATCGCAGGTGGAACGGCTATACACATAAGCTGTTGACTTCTTTAAGACATATTTATATAATGTGTACAACAGAACAGTTCAACTATTAATAAATGGATTTAGTTTATAATCAAGTTACTTTGCAAATCCAATATTTTTAGTATATCGTGTGAATGCAAAAAGTCACCACCATGAATATTTGTGTCTTCACATGGTAAAATGTAGGCTTCCAGCAGAGCCCGATGGCCTCCATAGTCTCTTCCTGCTGCCTTAGGTGGCTGCCACTCCCTCCGCCAGTTGCTTGGTACAAATCACACCTTCGTGTGTAAATAAATAAAGGATTCACTGTATTAGTTTTTTTTAAATGTGCGTTTTATACTATTTTTCCTTTAGCTTGAAGTAGTGGTTTATAATACTTACCGTTTTTATAAGAGCTATAAACTATGAAATTCGTGAATTATCATACTAAAATAATATTACATACAGATAATACGTTTAATAACAGTGTTTTGGTACTGTATTCAAACGTTTTCTTTCTATTATGAACGCTTAAATATATATTTATAAAAAAATACTTATAATTTGTACCTTTACTCAGCCATATTAAAATTTAAAACATTTTGCGTGGTTCTAATACAAAAAAATGGCCTCTGTATAGGTCGCTTTATCCTGTTTACTATTGATGATTATGTCACAGTGTTAGGTAATTCCATATAAACGATCGTTTATTTTTGTTTAAGACACACATACATTGTAATGTAAATGGTAGACATAAATATTATTTATATGTCAGAAATATAACTTGATTTCCTATTGAAATTATTATGTTAGTAAAACAAACTCATTTTTCACTGGTCGTATGTCTGGACGGCAGTCGTTATTTTTTTTGCTAATTTGTATTAAAAGTATACTTATTTTTTTTCACCCTAAAATAAATTCCCGAATGTTCGATTTATGACTCATTTTCGTATCCAGTCAACATCTCCAACGGCCGATAAAGCGTTTGTTTGGCTCGCGATACGTTCAAGCCACTATTTTGTGCAACAATAATAAAAGGAGGGCTGGAGGTAAGCCCTACTCGAGGGGGCTCATGCGGCCAAAATCTGTATTTTACATCAATATGGTTCATTTTTTGCCTCACTTTATTCAGTAATGTATATGAGCCAACACGCCAACCACCCCTTACTTTCTACCATAATTTCCATTGGCGTACTCACTCGAATTATTTACATTATTACACAAAATTAATTTTTACTTGTATTTAATAATTTAGAGTTTTGTTTCATTAAAGATTCGTAAATAATATGATAGATGTAAATTGATATACACAAATGAGTATCCACAGTTATTCAACTGAAACTTTTTAGATGTAAACCACCGTATTCGATTTTGATAAACATAGCAGTTACTTTTACATATTTTATTATTTCAATTGTTTGTATGCAGAAATACCGTGGGAATTCAACTGTCTTATTATTGAATATTAACTTATTATTTTTTTAAATTTATTTGAATAAAAAAATCAGCTTTGGTAGTATCACGAGAGTGCATCACGCGAGTGAACGAGTGCAGGTCGTGCATTTACCTAAATGCGAGTAATAGGATCATTGGACGCAGTTCGCAAACCTCCGCCGGTCCCCTCCACTGTGCCCCGAGATGCCTGATAGCGCAAGATTTATTCGGGGGAGGCGGGCTCGGATTTCGGTGTTGCCAGGAAGAAAAATGACGCGGAAATGTTAATGCGGCCCGCCGCGGTCACGGAACGGCGGGGGTTTCCCGTGTCGCGGCCTTTCCCGAACTTTCGGACCCAACCTTGGCTTAATGCACTCCTACTCGGACCGTTCTGCGTGGACGTGAATTAAGGCAATCGCGGACAGTTGGATCTGTGCAGAGCTTAAAATAGTACGATCTCGTTTATGTCGAAAGGCTCCGATACAATTAGATACGATGTACGAGAAATTCGCTGTTTTAAAAAAATACAACTACAGAAATTCAGATCAATTATTTTAAATTATTAGATTTAATTACTAAAGCTTAAAATAGTTGTGATTTAAAAAAAAAATGTTGTGTATAATTAATATGAATGGTTTATAAAATGTCAAACTCATCATGATGATTAAATTTTTAACCATAAAACGCGAGTGTCCTATAAATTATGTAAATCCCTGGGTTACCGATAGAGAAACGGGGGTTCAATATTGCTGTGTCAGGTCAATAAATTCCTAGTCATAGAACAGATGATTTCTAGAATAGATTGAGCACGGACTATTCATATA
Source organism: Atopsyche davidsoni (assembly GCA_022113835.1). Classification (NCBI taxonomy): domain Eukaryota; kingdom Metazoa; phylum Arthropoda; class Insecta; order Trichoptera; family Hydrobiosidae; genus Atopsyche; species Atopsyche davidsoni. The sequence goes on from JAILWY010000023.1 coordinate 13,205,257, forward strand.
AATACCATTAATTATAATCGTAATATTTATAAGATATGGGTTTATTTATTTTTCAACGTGTATTGTTTAATTACACAGTATAATGTAGATTCGTCTTCTGCGTTGGAATATTCTTATATTTTCGAGGGATCTAGAGTCAAAGCTGAGTTGGTACAAAATATACTCGTTTAGATGTTAAAGAATTGCTTAGCTCGCCAGAAATATAGAAAAATTATATGACACGGCCCCACTCGCGCAAATTGACAGCCGCTTGCGTCTGAATACGGGCAGGCCACCAGAAAATGACACCATTTTGGATTTGTCAAACTTCCAATGTTTAAATTCGCAGAAACGACCATTTTGTAGTCAAAAACAAAGAATGACATTGATTCACTTGAAATTTTTTTTACTCGCAGTTTTTTCTTCCACTGAATTATTATCGTTAAGATATTTAGTTTGATCTTGATTTATCAGAATATTCGTATTAGGAATTGCCGCCCAGGTGAAGTGGTCGCTGACGGAAATGGCGGAGCAGTGCATAATGATACATTGTAATAACAAGTACACGTTAATGGATGCTTCTTTAATTTTTATCACCGCACCGATGGTATCATCATTTAAACAGCTGTCGATTTAATATTAATGACTTGTTACTGCATTCGCCGCTGTCGTTCCACAATGAAGCAATTAAACTCCCAATAACATAAAATTATGAAAATAATCTCTACATCGCCATAAATTAGAGCCGCGGCGCTCTCGGGCGGGCGCATGCACCCGCTGCAGCGGCGCCGGCCCGAGCGTGGCGTGCCGCGGCGCATGCGGGCAGACACGCCAGGCCCCGCCCCGCCCCGCCAGGGAGCATCGCATGCCAATATCAACCCGAATTTGTATAAACTGAACCATTAGACGCGCTTTTTTGTACGCCAGAATGTTATCGGAATATTTTTTGCTAATTTAGAGGTCGTTGACTTCGGATTTTGCGAATTGACTGATTGCCGGCGCATTTTTTAGCAGCCTAATAGCGATTATTTGCATATCAGTGGCGTGCAACCTGTACGCTGCATCGCATGCCCTGTAATATTGCATCGAAAATTTTAAAACAGCTGTTACTCAATTTTACACACTTCTACTTATATATGCATAATACTAAGCATTCGCGATGCAGTCGAAGTTTTTTTTTATTGAGCAACGTTTACCTGTATCATTATAGCATTAGAGTGTAAAATATATTTAAATAAAATAAATATTTACTGTTTACGTTGAGCTTACAATTCTGCCATACGCCACTGGAGTTGAAACAGGTTTTTTTTAGCTTTGACAAAATGGCCGATAATGAGCTTTGTAATTAATCTTTCAAACATGCATTTTTTATCAGAACTTCATTGCATTATATTTTAACAATCCATCTCGCATTATAAGCTGAAAATAACAAATTAAAGCGCTTGTGATATGGAGTTTCAATAATTCTTTGCATTATTTGTTTTTTTTTGTAGCTTCTCGATCGTAATTTGAAAGTACAATTAGGTACTCGTATATCATAAATTCAAAACTTTGAAACCGCAAGTAGATTATCTTTATTACGTGGTTATTAACTTTTACGACTTATCCAAGTTTTTTTACGACGAAACAAAGTTACACAGTTTAAAACTTCATATTCGAAATAGTTTCCAGCATTATCTGATTGAGGTACTCACTTCGGAATTTCAATAAGCGGAACATTTTTTTCTCTTAAAATTTGTATGTAATTCTGCAAATATACGAGTTGAATGTTTTTTTTTTTTTTTTTTCATCAATTGTAATTTTAGTTTTTACAGTTTTCTCGTAAATCATAATCCTTGATAGTTGTGTATTTAAACATTCGAAATATGGGTAAATTACTTTAATAAAACACTTATCTAATACAGTGTATTTAATTGCTGAAATGCATAGCTATTGGAATGATAAATTTCGTATGTTATGGTTGTTCTTTGAAAAAAAAATTCTTTCTTTATGCTTACTGCAATCTTATACACAATTTTATAACTTTGTAATACAAATGCTATGTTTAACTCCCTAAGCTTTAGAGGTGTAAGCTAAAAATTAAGCCGCGTGGTATGAGTTTATAGAAGCACAGATTACTAAGTCCCACTTCACGGCTCTGATAACTGCGATTAATGAAATCTCTGTACTTCTGAATTAGTTTTGTTCATTGCATAGTTTTGTTTTATTATTTAAACTTTGTCGTCGTACGCGTCCTGTAGCGTAGACCGAACAATAATTGCTGCGATAGGGGAGAGTGGGTGTATGAATTCCTTTTAGGGGCGAACCGGGCAGTTATTTTGCATGGGGGGAATATTTCGGAGAAATGCCTTCCATGTGACTCACGTCGGCTTCAAAAACGCTACTTTATGGCGTCTAGGCTCTCGAAATTACAAATAACGCACAACATAACTCTCTTTTAATGGCACTCTAGATATTTTTATGGTTTTTATATGATATTTACTCATTTGCAGAGACAATTTGCCTTACACTGAAATCCACCAAATAAATTCACTTACATACGAAAAAGCTTTTCCAAAACAGGCTATACAATTTATCAATAATTTTATCACTTTCCCTTTGTTCACTGACATCTTCTTGAATTTTTAATTTAGACATTTTTACACAAAATCTATGTTTATTAATAAATATGTGTACCTGGTGAACCTACTTTGCGAGACGCCCTTCATTTATGAAACAATCTTCTTAACAAAATGTCAAATTATTAAACAATTGTGTTTTAAATCGCGCACTTTAAAGGATACTTTTTCGATTGTATGTTGACATTTTGAACATATTAATTTGTGAATAGCCCTGTCTATAGTCATAACGGTTGTCACACCCAGCGCTCTATTAAGTCCTCTTCCGCCCCCGAAGTTGTTATTGCCTTAATAAGACATTAGTCTGTCTGCACAGATAATGTTCTAGCGCCATCGCCTTTAAGGAATTCGTTACGATTGTTGCTCGACTGTTTTTTGCTCCATTTTATGGTGATTGGATGATTTATCTTGCGCCTTGCGAGACAATGTCGTTTCACGGACATAATTCCCATAAGCCGGTCGATCACCACCATAGGCGAGTCCCTTCTCATTGGCGCTGCGGAAAGGGCAAATTATTTTATAATCTGCTATAAAAGAAACTCCATGAATATGCCAGTAATCAATAATCACATGCTCAAGTAGCGTTAGCGTGCGCGGAACGAATCCCAGGCATGCAGTTTAGTTTATCTTTAGGCAGGCACTAAAATATCTACAATTTTACATAAATAATTGTAGATGCAACTTGGATGCTAGCAGCGGGGATGTGTCCTTCCACCGACTTTATTTGCTTTATATTCAAATGATTATTAAAATATTGCTATCTATCGCATTCAAAAAGAGCATACATAATAATGGTTTTTAAATATAAAATAATGCTAATTAGTACAAAACATTTTATTTAAACATTCTCAGATATTTGCCATTTAAAATACCAGGAAATCTACCTGTTTAAATAAATATTGTTAAGTGTTCCTACATATGTATATATTTATGTTCGTATGTATATATGTTAATATGTATGAATGTAATTGTGTGTATATATATATTTATAAAATACACACGCATATATACATATAAAATCGTAAAACATATGATAGAGTTCCAATTCTGTTCTGCTTACATACATATTGAATTTTTCTATTCGTTTCTCTGCCTTTAGACAGAGCAATGTCAAAGTCACGGACAAACGCAAATAATCTCACATTCTCTTGTGCTTCTAATGGCCGGCGCAGCACTGAAAAACCAGCCAAGGCGAATATCGCTTCATAAGTAACTCCTAATAACTTAATGGTTAAAAATAAACCAGAGGAATTACACGTACTTAGCCCACTTCTTCCTCTGCAATGCGATTGTCGGCAATTATAATAAGCCATACCGCAAAAAATAAATTGATTTTTAACCATTAAATCTCTACGTGTGGAATGGAAAACATTACATTAAATTTTAATTTATATACAATAAATTAACATTTTACTACTTATATAAAAGTAATTACAAATAATTCGCAGTAAAGATATTTAACATTTTGTTTAAGCAGTGATGAACTTTATTATATTAAAATTATAAATATCTCGGCTAGTGGTTGTATTGAAAGATATGATTTCGTTGTTTGGTGGAGGTCTGTGTTTTATCTATGTCGAGTGATTGTTTGGGGAGACGGTAGATTCATTGTCCTTACTGAATTTAGGCGAACGTGGGGAAAGAATGACCCGGAGCACAGCACTGCAATTTTACAAGTATTAACCATAAAGCTGAAATAACCCAAAATACCCGGCGCAGTCTCATGCCGACCCTTGAGTGTTATTTGAAAGTCCGTTGATTTACGAATCTCCTGTAAACGAGGATTCACAGTTACGAATAGAATCTCAAGATGTAAATTTATTTTTACGGCCACATTTAACATGTTTACAACATTCGTTTCGCAATCAGCGCCGATTACTATCCTCCCGGCATATTAAACTCTCAACCGTATAAGTACTTCCCTTTTGGATTATTGCAACGCTGGCGCAGAGACGTGCTGCCATATCCTTGTTAGCGAACCCCTTCATTGTCATCTTTGCGATTTTAAAGTAGGGGTAGATTTTTAATGTAAAATAAATACATCTTTCGTTTTATTATTCTTTTAACATTTGTGTTGAAGTAAAAAAACACTCAAAAGCACTCCAAAACTAATTTAGATTCTCAAGTGTACTTTCATATTAATTTCTTACTCACCGTTCAATTTTGCCCGTCTCCTTTCCGGAGCGACAATTCTTTTGAAGAGATCAGAAAAAAACACGATAATTGTTTTCTCATAATGGAATCTATGTCGATAGGCAGTGTTGCCAGTTAGTAATATATAATCATGAATTTCTTGAGTGAGGTCCGCGCCGCGCCGTGGAAACGGTCCTGTTATGGGTCGCTGAATACTTTAGCTAGTTGTATTACATTCTAAATATACTCGAGTGGCGCACATCTTATTTTTTTTTAAATTTAGTTACCGCGGATAATTAAATTATAAAAAAATGGCGAGATGCTCCATCCGAAACGATAGCATAGATTTGAGCATTATTATTAGTTAAGTTACCAGTAGACACGGACGGAGTTGGATGTAAGAAGTTATGCTTTTTAACTAGTAAGATTTTAAAATTTGATAGTTTGTTGTAACGTATCCACCGTTGTTAAATGAAATGTTTTTTTTTTTTTTTTAATTGTCTTGAATTAAAGTCATCTATCAATATATCCTTTTAAAAAACAGGATTTCTCAGCACAGAGTTTTAACACAACTTTCATAAAAATATATTGCTTAACAAAGTCTTGATTTAAATGTCAAATTTAAAAAAAAAGAATCAAGCTGGTGATCGCGCAATAGATCCTTTGACTTATCCTTGTATATAGTTAGTCTAACATCACGAGCAATCTCTTGCGGACCCATATATTTAAAATTAATATTACATCTCAAGTTATGTCTTTTTATAGTATTTTTTGTGAGTATCATAAAAATCCTACGCGTGCTCGGAATAGAAACAATTACATAGTCGTCGCATCCAATAAATATTGAGTAAGTACTTTATTTTTATAGCTATCTGGCGTCCCGCCCGGGAGGTCCCCTCCGCCGCGCATCGATCCGAGCGTATTACCGGGACAATGGCTTATCGAACTTTTGTAACGATTTCTTACGGTCGAGGAGGCCGGCAGGCGGGCTTTGCAACACTTGGGGAAATAATAAATAAATTACGAACAAATTCATTTCACGTGTAACTGTCGCCCTCATTGTGAGCTCGTTGACGGCCCGGCGCCGCTCCAACCGCCGTGCTCGGAATACACCGCGGAGACCCGCCCTCGAATTACCCCAACTTACCCCAGCCGTCTTAACCTCGAACAATTATTACGTAAACTGTTCAATATAAATGGAAATAGTACTAAAAAAATATTTTCCGCGTGATCGCACTGCAACTTAAGAGCCTCCTGAATTACAGGTAATATATTAATATGTTCTGTGTATATGATTAATGATGCATTTCAGGTTGAGAAGTCGTCATATTATTGTACGAATATTGAAACTACTTCAGAAATGTAAGCATGACATCGCAATTTTCTAATTGAAGAAAAAAGTGTCTTTAATTTAATATAATGCTGGTATCTTTGCAATAAGCACAATGTTCATTGATTGCTTTAATAGCGTACGATTTTTTTTTTTTGAGTTTCTCGTGTAGCAACAGGCCCCCTAGCCGAAATCCCAGGTAAAATATTACCTCATTGTATCTGCAATTTATTTTTTGTGTTTGCCAATATATCACAGGTAAGGGTATAATAACTCATTGCATCAATGCACCGGTGCACCTTTCCTAGTCGCAGAGCGTTCGCGTCTTCCACGAGATGATCTATATCTTATTTGTTTTGTTACAATTCTGCTCGCCGTGCATTGTGCGAGGGTTCGCGTTTTTTTCGAAGCCTCTTCCACAAATCTCCCGGCCGCCTATAGAAAGCGGGGACGCGGGCACTGCTGGCACGTGACGGGTCGCTTTTTGTTTGATATTTTTACTTCGTGGCGTCGGGGTTTTTTTTTTTTTTTTTACTTGATTAATTAATTTCTCGACGGTTGAAATGGTTTCCTTCTTTTGTTGCGGTAGGGTAATCTCATTCAGTTATACACGTCTTCGGAAATAGATGTTTGCTCTATTTTTTTTGCTACCGTATTAACCGTAAGTATATTTTTTTATATCAATTATGATTTATAGTCTCAACTGACTTGCAAAATTTAATATTTGCATTTTCATCTTTATTTATTTTGATTTTTTTACTTTTATAAAATTTTTGAATATATCAAAATAATATTGCATTTTCAAATAATAGTAATCAAACCGTTACTCAATAAATATAGAATCGTTAAGGTGATAAGCATTCATGTTTTAAAATCTAGTCCTATATTATTATTGGACTTTATTTCATAATTGGAATTTCAAATTTATTATTTAAAAAAATTGCTGTTTTTATTAATGCCTTCACTTAAATTATCAAAATAGTTTCGATGTAATTTTTTGGCTAGAAACTTAAACTTGTTAGAATATTTTCCCACCCCCCGGCACTGGCAAGACGCCTCGTTCTCGTTGCACCTTTTCGGGATTGTATGCAGTTTTACGTTTAAGTAATGCACTCCTTGCAATCTGCCCCATTTACCAGGGGTTGGAGCTCATAAGGGAGGCTGTCTGTCTCGGGGCAGGGAGGGTCGGGGGTGCCGGGCGCGGTCGTTAGATCCACGGCTCGACTAAATAGGCTTCATTATACCGTCTTTTCAAGGCAGCTGAAGAATGATTGCTAATTATATCCTCTTTGAACATGGACACTCCTTACTTTAATAGCCTTCTATTTATTTAGGCTTTTGTGTTCTGAAATGAATATATATTTCAAGGCTAATTCAATGATTTTTATATATATAGCAATACCATTTTCCCAAAATAAAAGCTTAAACTAAAAAGACCACCATCATTTAAAACCTCACACATGTCGAGAATATTTATAAAGATTAAAAAACACGAAATAAAATATTATTCATAATAATCAAAATCTATGATAAATGTTTTTGTTGCTTTTATTTTTTATTTATGATAAAGATATATTTTTGTTGTTTTTTTTTTTGTTGCAGATAATTCTTGCTCAGGAAGAAGCCTCAATTGAATATTACGGGCGTAAACCGAACAAGATTAAAGTGGCGGCAAAATTTATCAATAAGGAAAACTGCAATTGATTGGTGCAGAATAACGTGCTTTATTTATATCACGGTATAATCTGCGAGATATCTGCTTTTCTCTTCGAATGTAAAGTTAGGAGCATAAATATTATATCACCAGAAAAATCCAAAATAAAACTAAAAATTTACTTTTATTTTTCATATCAACGGTTAAATTATGTTTTTGTTGTAATATTTGTGGCGTTCAAAACATAAATTCAACTTCGTTGTTTTTACATATAATAGATGATACATATGCGGTTTAATAAATTTTTTTTTTCAATCGGTATTCAAAATTTGTTTATTGGGGAGACCAAAATTACGTTTAAGATAAAAAGGGCCCTTAACCCCACAATTACATTTGGCTAGTAAATATTTAAATGTTCTATGTTTTTTCTTTTTTTTATCTTTAATTTCGGATGTTTACTACACAGGACGAATACTGTTAAACTGTATAATATTATACTATATAACTGTATACAATACTGATCAACGATGATGTAAAAAAACAGACTTGAATACATTATGGGACATTTATAGCATTGTCTATGAGTAAAACGACTAATTTGTCTGTAATGCTAGTTATTCAATTGTTCGATAAAATTTCCATTTTTAATATAAAGATATTATAATGTAGTTTAAAAATAACAATATTACATATTAAGTTTTATAATTTTAATTTTCAATATTTTAATTATTGAAAAATGCACTGGTAAATTGGACCAGTATTTAAGAATATAAATATAAATAGATCAATAATTCTCAACCGATGATGCAAAGAGACGATAGTAAACGATGCACCTAATTATGCTCTCTTATCATAGATCTCCTTATTTTTATTAGAATAGTTTATTTGTTAAATGTTAATGTCAATTTATTAATAGAAACATATATTTTATTTGTTACTATTATAAAAGAATATATAAATATAATTTTATACATTAAATTTGGCAGTGAATTACTTAAGAACATATAGTTGAGAATAGTTGGTATGTATTGTATATGTATTTTTTATTTATTTGTTTATGTATTTTTTCTTATATATTTCGGTAAAACAAGTAATTGCAGCTATGTTTTCATTCTAATAAATAACTCTTGCGTGAGAAAATTTACAAATTATGTTTAAAAAGTCTTATCTATAGTTTAACTGACATATTTAATTAAAACGACACTCTATTTAGACATTTGTTTTTTATTATTACTATAAAGCCTCGTAGAGACCAGTCTACAGACAATTTGTCAATTTCAACTTTTAGTAAATCTCTTAAGCAATAGCTGCTTTACATCCACTCTTATTCCAGTAACTCACTTATATTTAAATTCGTTATATGCTATAATTTAAAGCTATGTAATGTGTGGCTGTAAGTTGTACTGAGATTTTGTTAGTTGTGTATTTGAAATGATGTATAAGTTAACAAAACTATGATACCAAAATAAGTCTGAGTACTTTTAATGTGTCTAGTAGAATGTTATGTTACCTAATTACTGTTGAAACCTAATTCTTCGTGAAATAAATATATTTTTTTATACTAATAATGTATTTTATTTACTTATTCCTGTTTTCATCGTACTATAATATAATTCAGCAATATAAGATTTATTCAAATGAAAAAAACACGTTGGGGCAAAAAACAGTATTTATGGTAAAGGCTGCATCAATCCAAACATACCGTTACTAAATTATTATAAATGCCGACTTAGATTTTAGTGAAGAATTGGAAAATTCCATGACGTGCATGCCGTCTCGCTCCGTGCACATCACCTGATAATAATATTAGCACAAAATGAGGATTTTCGCTGACGCAGAGGGCGGAGTCATAGTTATTTTTTGGCATTCATATAAAGAAATGGTGTAAATTTAAACCATACGAACTTTATGTATTTCTTCAAATCCTTTGAGAATTTGGCGTGTTTGTTGAATATGATGACATCGAAAAATATTAATCGTCTTATCGGTTTGTTTGTGGCTTACCTTATTCGTTGTTGTTCATTATAAGTCATGTGTGTTGTCATGTCGTTTTTTATTAAAATCTTTTAAAGCTTGCAAACAGACTAAATAATTTTCGAATAGATAGACTTTGCTTTAGTATTTGATGAAACAATATTTTTAGATCTGTCACTAGTTAATTCTCATGTACTCTATTATGTGATGCCTGCTTATCCCTTTAGCCATTAGTCGTGCCCTGTTTGATTAAGTTTAGGGTTTGTTCGTCATATTAACATTTTTTGTTTAACTTTTAATAAATGTGACGAATCAATTTGGATGTGTATATTTTTTGAAGTTAACGACTGGATATTCTATTTGTTGTACGATAACAAAATCACCGCACATTTGAGTAAACACGAGAAAAGACGATAACATCTGTTGATAACGCCAGCGTCCTATCGGGACTACAGAAAAGGGCAAGAGCTGAGCAACTAATCCCAAAGATAGTCACCCAAAATAAAGTAGATAGCTCAAGTGTTGGGCGGAACTCTACAAGGCTGTAAGTAACCAAGATGCTATCAAAGTTACATTACCTATCAGTTGAAGGTAATTATTTACTTGTGGTACGCTTCCGGATTGGGTACAAATAAAAACTATCAATACTGAATCGACTAGTAATTTTCAGAATTGGATCAAAATCGATGTTCCCTTTGTTACCATTTATTTCAGTCATACAAGTTCCAAAATGTGAATAAGGTTCCAAACGTTTTTGCATTTAAATAAATTCAGGTTGTTTATCGGCCTTTTTAAAACGTCTCGTTGTGTCTTTAACAATTGAGAATACTAACTATAAACTCGCCTAGCTGCTGACATCACATGTGCCGGTGATGATGTGAAATGAACCCCGCAGTGCGTTGCGAGAACTTTCTCAGTTTCTAGAAGCGTATCGAATAGTGTAGATTACAGTCAGAGCAGTTAGAAAGTCTACTCCATCTCTGTACAGCTCGCCCCCCATCCCCGCGGTCCAGTGACCGATAAGACCTCGTGACATCAGATAAGAGAAAGCAGATAAATACTTAGGTATATGCGTGACTTGCCAAATATTCTAATATCTACATTACAAGTATTTTAAATAATCGTATATCAAAACCGCAACGCAATTACACGTCTCGTTTAAACAGTGATTCAGAAACTGGCCTTATCTCAGCAGGCGCTTAGGCTTGTAAATTAAAACACAGTTTGGAGACAAAAGCTTTTGTGTTTTGCTCCCATTTATTTCTCACCTGGCCTGACATTGAGATGGCCGTTTCTGCATCTATTATCTCTCCGACAATCACTTTCACACTTTTATTGCAGGCATATATCTCGAGACATTGTGTCCTCGAGTAGAGGCTGTTGTACATTGTGTGCAGTCCTCGACTTTAAACTGAAGTCCCATTTACGGCGGAAAGACCCTGAAACAATGCGTAAGAGCACTTGAAATCGTACCATAAACTTTTACCACCCTCTTAAAGAAGTTAACAGTTTACTTTTTTTGTACTTTCCCCGGAACAATAAAAATATGTTTCCGAACCGATGGCAGATGCAGTCAAAATGATAAGCAAGAAAGAGACATTCTTTCTAACCGATGAAATAAATATTTTTCTAAGCGTAATATTAATACTTCAGGGGATTATAATTAAAATCAAGTGTATCAGACATTAAAGCTTTGAAGTGTTTACCGCTGCCAGGTATATTTGTGCAAGTTTCTTTCAAATATACCTAATTTAAATTGAAAAAGTAATGAGAGAACATATTAAAAAATGTTTATTTTCTCAATTCACAGAAAAGACAAACATGCTTATTTTCATAATTAGCTCCTGATTTTATTCTTGGCGTTAAATTGAAAACACACGTATTTTTCAATTACGTTATGCAAATATTTAGGAAATGTTAAATCAAACAGTTAATAAGCGTTCATTTTATGTGTATCTTATCAAAAACCAACGCCTATGCTAAGTAAACGCCGTATTTTCTTGTAAAGCTGTTTTAGTTATATTCAGGTTCGCTGACTTAACGCTCTTGGACAACTTCAGTCGGCGATATGGGTAGAAAGATAATTGAAGGGCATTGATAGAACAATCATGTGTGTTTTCGGATTCAATCATCATCGATGTGCAGTATTTATTTTGTGTGTAGTGTCAATATAATTTAGCGGACGCTCGTAAAGCGGGCTTCACCCATCGACGTATGCGACACACGCCACTCTCACGTCGCTCTAATCCTAATCGATCGTCTATGTCTATTACTGCGAGCGCACGCCGGAGATACATCTGTGGTAACACGTATTTTCGGTAAGAATGTGTGTTTAACGTTACGGTATTTCCACTGGCCGGAGACATCCAAACCCAGATAATTGAAATCAATAATACATTAACCTTAAGAGACAGTGACTGCAGACGGCAAAAATATAGATACTTTGTATTGATTTTATTCAGGAACTTATCGTGAACTTTTCGTTATTAATTGAATACAGTAAATATCATATTAACAGTAAGCGTGCCTATTTTTTCTTATTTCAGAAATTGTCATGTTAAAAATCATATGTATTTGATGACGACTGATGTATGTATTAACACCCCGTTAGCGACAATACAAAAAGTATCGCCGCACATGTGGCGACGTAGATGAGCTTTTCATAGATCTTACGTACGCAGCAGCTAGTACCGCCAGTTATGATTCTTATTTTTTTAGCTAGAGAGCTATAAGAATACAGGTAACGAGTCTGTGTATAAACAAACACCTCGATTTGAGATAATAACGTATCACGTGGTGCAAAAAAGCGGCATCGCAGACGCGCCTTTATGGATTTTTGATATATGTTCTGTATAAGCAGTAGCTAGAACTGTAGATGATGATGTCAGCTTTTTGAGCTAGACGGTAACGAGAACATGGGTAATGAGTGAACGCGGCCCCGGGTTGGGGATCTGCGCCGGAGCCGGGCACTTGCGGTGGTGGAGGACACTTCCATTCATTCTTTGTTGCGCTTTATTTCTTCAGGCTCGTTTCGGCGAAACACTCCTCAAGTTGAGTCTGCTGCTTTTCAACTGAGACGATTTACAAACTTACAGATTTAAGAGCATTCTTCAAGGTTTCTCACGAAAAAACAAGCATTAGTTTGAAGTTAATTCTAGATTTAATTGATATGTGAACATGTCTTTCTCGTGAAAATTATATTATCACAATATGCAGATTCATAAAATATACGATTTTTTAGTTTTTTTTTGTGTTCCGTGGACCTATTTATCGCTATTCAAAAGTCACAAAGCAAAGTAGGGTTTTATGTCTCAGCTTTAGTTTAATTTAAATGATTTAGGTCGCTAGGCTGCGTTAGCGTGGCAGTGTGTCCTGCGACCCTTAAAATTCAGTGGTTTTCTCTCGTCGTCTCATGTTCCCAAAACGTAGTGTCAACCCAATAACGTGTGTGTGTTAGTGATTTCTCGTTTGCAAATATGCATCGCTCAAATTCCATGAATAACAATGAACCATAACTCTGATGCTCGCGGTGAAGCAGGGTTTTGAAAACCGGCCATCGCAAGGCACTTAAAGTGTTTTGAATTATTCGAGAGTAGTTTCTCGGCTCCCGGGACAGCTCCATAAAATGTTCCAACATCCAAACAGGCGAAGAGGCTGCGAAACGAATGCATCATTTGTAAAGTCAACAATATTTTACTACATGCACTTAGCAAACTATTTAGTAGAATTGTACAAAAATTATATTTTTACTCTGAAGTGGGAAAATCACTTTTAACTCTTAACAATAAATATTATAATTAAGTTGTAATTTCGAAAACATTGTAATGATTTTCGAAATTATCAACGAGAATTGGTATATTTTTAATTTGATTTCAATGTCATCTTCATGAAATCAATATATTATATAACTTGCTGTTCATTTAATAACATAGGAATTTTGAGTCAAATGTGAATCGAGCATGTAAAAGTTATTACTTCAATGAAGTTATTATGGGTACAAGAATTATTTTTGTACATACGTGTTTCGTTAGTATTGTGATATTTTGTGGTGTAAGATGTATGTTAGGGAATATACCACTATCATTGTCAATAGTTTGGGTATACATTACAGCAAACCCCCTGAAGCCTTTCGGTAGATTAGTCTTCGTGATTTCCTGTGAAGGGGTAGGTAAGTAAATACGAATAAAAATTCAAAATAGAGATTGTGGATTCGCAGAAAACTTTTCTTGTATTTATATTTACCCTCGATTTTTTAAAACACAATAGGGCAACTAATGTATTTATTTAATTTCTTATTCGTGTCACTGCAGTCCTGTAGTTATCCAAACAAACGAAAGCAATTTGAAGTAAGTAAACAAAACAGGAACCATCCTCACCGGGGTTGGATTACCCCTAATCCTAAAATCTTATCACACATACATCCTTTTACTGCATATGCTGACTATTCATTTAAAAATCACAAAATAAATACAAGTGGCATTAAAAAAACTAACACGTATTTACTGTTAACCAGCAGCGTTTATGTCTGCAATGGGTACACGAAACCTGACCTTGGAGTAAAAAAAATATTGTTTTCGAAATGTTTAATGGTTGCATTTCAGGATGTCGTTTGTCTGGTAAAGATGGCGGCTCATCCGGAAGTTGAAAGCGCCTCTAGCGGGGGGGCGGCGACAACAATGTCAAATGTTCGCCTCGGGGTAGTTCTGGGAAGGTTCTCGGAAACACGTGTGCACGTGCGACTGGCGATAGCACCCCCGCTTGCCGAGGGTGGGAACGGAACTCGAGTCCGGGGTGAAAAGATATTGTTTGATATTTGAGGTGTGAAAAATGAAACCTTTGTTTCAAAGAACACAAGAATTCCCTGTTTAAATTTAAATTTAAGAGGGCTTCAACCCTCTTTTAATGCGAGTATAATCAGTATTGTCAAACTAATTGAAGAACGCCATTTATTCCATATTTTTAAAATATATCAATATATATTTGTAGCATTTTTAGCAATTAAATATTAAAGATTTTAATTTCATTCTTTTCCTCTTTAACTTACATTAACTTCACCGAATCAAATATAAATTATTTTAACACTACGAGATAACAAAACGGAAAAACATTATATTCTCTTCTGATAAATTATTTAGAATGTGTTATTCTGGGAGTTAGTTGTTCATGAATTAACAGATCATTAAAAAAAATCATCAAATAGAAACATGTACTTACAAAAAAGGTGTGCAATGTTAAATGGATTCAAAACTCTTTTTTACTAGTAAATTTAATTTAAAGTCAAGGTTTTTAGCGTTAAGAGAAGATAAATAAGTAGATGTTGTGTTGCTATTTATATTTAATTAAAATAAAATTAATTGTTACAGGAAGCTCAGGCGTTACTGCCGTATAATTAAGTGATATTTAATTCATGCAAATATAAATCAATTTGTTTCATTAAAAACTTACGATGAATCTCTTTAACCCTTCAAGAAATAAATGGACCAATTACACTCGATTAAATCTTTCCAACGATAATCGAAACTAAATTAAATTAATGGGCATTACCCATATTTGATGAAGCGATATGAAGAGCCCTAGAGGGGCCGCCAGTATGGGGCCCGGCGGGGGCACTATTTATACGGGGCCCCTTCGAATTGTTTAATTGGCAATATGTTTACAACATGCAAGCGGTTTACAGCTATAAATACTGAATTCGTGGAGAAGAAACATTTTGTATTAAATAGCTGTGGTGTGCCGCAACTTTATCGCCAGGACTGGCTCATGTCCATCGCTGGGGAATTCATATGTACAGAGACATAAGACACCTATACGTATACTTTTTAACAATTTATTAATGGCGACATATTTTATATATATATATATCATATATATATATATCATCGTCGGATGCCTCATAGATTAGGTTGACGACCGCTAAATTAGTGTTCATGGTTTTCTAAGGGGAAAATAGTGTAGTGGGTCTCTAGGTCCTAAATCGTATTTTTTTGTTTACGTATTGCTGCTGTCCAATAGTATTATTATATACTCCTTTCATTTTAATGCTCTGGCGTTTAGATGTGATAATCCTTCTGCAGCAAGCTACAGAAACAATAGCAGGAGCCCTCCCACCTTGACAAGGTACTTCCAGAGCACATCCCTCCATAATCATTCCAAGTCCACTACTCCATTACCGATCCTTTACACACGCCCAGGGTACAGAATGGCAGCCATGCTCAAGCAACAGAATGGAGAGAGCAGGTAGGTAGTACCAACCTATACGTGTATAACCCTGTAATGAAAAAAATCTATTGTTGACTGAGTGATAGTCCGCCCGGGTGGCAGGCGCGCCGCCGAGTGCTGACGGCGAACACGGCCGTTGAAAACACTTATAAATAAAAATTATACTCTTTATTAATTAACGAAGGGAACAAAAACACCGGCGCGCGCCGGCCTGGAAGTCGGCGGCGTTTTGTACGGAGGTGATCTCGTGCGTTAAGGTGCGAGTTGCTCCTCCACCCGCTCGCTGCGACCCGGCGAGTCACAACACAAGCGCACTGCGACCTCGGTGATAAGGCGAGCTGGTTGTATTTATAGCAAAACAACCAAATAATGCTTAGTGCGTGACCTGAACGAAATTTCTTAATACAACCCGGTTTATGTTAATGTTTCATTTTGCTAAAAATCAATCCGAAAATCGACCAGATGTGTCGAATAGCGATTAGTTAGTCTGAACTTTTTGATTTTTTAAATTACTAGGAAAAGTGCAGCAATTTTATATATTTCAAATCGACTGCTTATTTTCATAAAACGTTGACATTGTGGGTGTCTGTTTTGTTATTAGACAAATATGTGTATAATTTTAAGCGTTTTCTAACCCGTAAAGAGTCGTTTGATTAACGTGCCTCCTAATTTTTAGTTATTGTCCAATTATGGATGTTGAAAATTCTTTCGTAATTTTATTTTATGGTAGACGCAAGTAAACGCACTGCATGCTATGGGGGGAATGGAATTACTCTTGTTTTCTTATTTATTAGACTGGCAATGAAATATTAATTTATAATTATGAGAAAAATTATTTTTAAAAATGTAGTGGACGTCAGTTATATTACTACGAGTATTCGACGCGGTAATATACAATAATATAGTTGTCAAAAAATTTTTTTATCAATAGTCTGTTCATACTCATATTATAAAATATGCTTTTAAAAAAAATACAAAATTGCAACTAGATTATAAATTAAATAATTTTAGCATTTTGAGAGTCGTTTTTGAATGTTTGTTTGCTGACTTGCCAACCAGGAGGATATACTGTTTGTTTTCAGCCCTCAGTACTTTCTACAAACCGGCCTGGCCATATTAAAAGTGAAGGATTATATTTATAAAAACATTTCCAAATAGCCCGATCGTCGTCCTCAGTAATTGTGAAATAAATTCTTTGGACACCTAGGCAGTCCTAAAATCTACCACAATCTTCAGGAGCATTTCTCTTCACAGGTATTAAACGTCTGTCTTATCAACTAATTGCAATTGTTTAGTTTAAAATATGGCTTTCTGCACTATGTAACGGTAGCGCGCAAAAGCTAGAAAACTTTTTAATACATTTATAATTAAAAGCGTGTCTCTGCGTTCCTTTATTATTAAAATGCAAATGCTCCACGTGCAGTGCCACAAATAAAATGCCTCGTGCGCGGTTAGTTATTTCTGAGAAAGCATTGAAACGCGAGGCTAGCGGAGATGCCTTGTTGCTGTTTAATTGGAAGAGGGTACTCCTGTTTTTATTTATCACAAATGTTACGTCGACCATTTATTTGTTGGATGATGACCGTATATACTGTATGCTTGTTACACTCTTAGAATGATACGGAATTGATAGACTATAAAAAAATCTATTCAATTTATGTTTTACATTAATGCAATTTGCCTAATAATATTCAGAGAATATTGCTTACAAGTATTTTTAAAAAGGTTTACTTTCATATAAGTCTTGAAAGAAATTTTAAATTGTAAATATATTAAATGTTTGTTGTATGAATGTGATAATAGGATTTTATGTGGGTTGATATATTCTGCTACTAAGATTGTTTAATATTAATCATATAAACGATGTCACACAGAAAAAGAGACTTACTAAACTTTTTAAGTGACAAGAATTTACCATCCCGTTTTTAAAATTTGTTTTTTTTAATAATTAAACAAAATATGGCTATACCTGGTCATAAACAGATAATATATTAATATAATTCTATAATCAAAATTTTATAACAAAATTAATTACAAACAAAGGTATCTTCATATCTCAGTCAGAAATACAAACAAAAATAATAACGTTACAATCTTAATGCGTAGTAAAACTGGTGTTCTGCGAATGAGTGTAGCGTCGGAGTCACGGCCCGTGAATGCGCCGGACTCGGGCTTTGGGCAAATTAAAAGAAACCATATCTCTAGGAAGTCGTAAACGCGTTTGATAGACCACTAAGTAGGCGCGCCACGGCAGCCATTAACCGCCAACCTGCAAGTTAATGAGTCGCGAACAGTCACCTGCACGGTCTCGAAGTCTACTTATTGATACGCAGAGAGCTTTTTTTTCTTCTACTAATTAATATATTAAACTGTCAAATAAAGTTGAGGGAGGTGTTATGCGAGCTTCGATTTCTCTGGTGATATTTACTTAGCTTAGTTTATATGTGCAAAAGCCTTGATTTTTTAAATAACGTTTTGCTGTTTCCATATTTGTGCTCGATAGCATAAAATTGTTTTGACCTTTTATGGATTTGATTTATGAGTCTATTGACATGAATTACACAAGTTTATTAAAATAAAAGCTGTTTTGCTAAGTTGCGCTTAGTTAAAGAGTATTCTGTAAAGTGCGCTCGGCTTTGTCAATTTATTGCATTATGTATGTAATAAAATTTCATGAAAAATGGTACTTTCATAGAATTGTAAGAAAAGACCGCCAGGAGTAGAATACTCAGAATATTGATTACATATAATTGCATTTTTTCAATATAAAAGCTACGAATCCTCAGCCCGTGACTATATAAAATCTCGAGTAATTAAAAGGTGTATTTAGATATGCATTATGTAACGTATATGATAATAGTATTTTATTCTCGTTTTTTAGAGGTTTTGTAGAATTAAGATAGATTACAAATTTGTCTCAATGTCAATGATTGCAGGCGCATCTTGCGTTTTTAATCACTCGTAATTTGTAATTACACAGCGAATGCTAATAGCTTGCAGAACACTAACAACTTCCAGATTCACAAGATAAATAATTACATAATTACTCCATTTAACCAGTATTAATTAATGTACCGCTCTTGGGCCGGCGAGGTGCCCGCGCTTCTGCGGAATGGTGAGAAAATTCGTCTAGACACTTTGGTCAAATACACTTTCAGGCCAAGATTACCTTATTAATCCCAACAAAGCAACGCTTACAAATTACGAATCTCTATTTCACGTGCGAGAACACTCACTGCTGTAAACGATTGTTCTAGCTTATGTCAAGTTTGATATTTCACTTGTATCGCAGTCTTAATTTCTTCTTAACTTGTCTTCTTAATTTCATGTTAACTCCAAAAATATAATATTAATTGTATGTTTTGATAATTGTTCTATATTTATATTATTATATTATATTCTCCACTTATTCTATATCAAATCTTACTTTATCTTCGTTTTCTGAAATCACATTTAATTATTGTTTAAACTTATAACGAAAAACCAATAATATTTACTAAATATATATACTCGTATACAGTAAATTTCATTTTATAAGTGTGAGTTTTTTAAAAATAATTTACACATACATTTTATATATTTATTTTATAATAATCATTCGTAATAGCACCAATATAAAAGCACCTCTTCTGGAATGTTCTTCACCATCAAGGATGATCGCTGTACAGGGCAGCCGTCTTCCGGCGTGACTACTTTCTTTAGTAAGCTCAACTTCGGTCTTCTGTTGCTTCTACAACCCTGAGATTTCCTAAAAGTTATTTCATTGAATCACATATTATCATATAAAACCTATAATTTTAAAGACTTGATTCGGCGATGTCTTGTTCCAAGCAAAAAAAAACTAAGGTTGGATGACGAGATATTTGACCATATTTGGTACTGTTATTTTCGATTTTGCTTTTCTGTCTTAATTATTTATTGGTTAAGAATATGTTTACAAGCAAGCTGAACACACATTGCTTGCTGGGCAGATTTTCACATGCAAAACCATTTTTTTTTTAAATTTATGGCTATTAGTTTTAATTCGTTCTTATGAAATTAAATAATTATTGGCCGTTTATTTTCATAATCACCTCTTATCACACTGGAAGATCTATGCAAATTCCCACAAATTTCGAATACTTCCAGATCGCACGTAAAAATCTTTCAGCCAAAACACTTGAATGATGGAAAAATAACGAGTTTTTTTTTATCATCTGGTAATAACTTACCTGCCAGACGTGACCACAACACGAAAATTTGTGTATCGGTTTCAGCTATACCGGTTTCAATTAGACTCGGTTTTAGTAACTTAATAAAAAGCTCCTAATTTAATAGTTACAGGAAGGCAGGCCTAGTTGCAACGCTTTAGAAAATATTTTGTTTCTGTTAATGGTTGAAGATTGAAAGTCAATTTTGTAAAGGTTTTTTGTCGTAAATCTAATTCTAATTCACCAGCGTGTACGCCAAATGGGTTGAACTGGAAATGATCGCGCACTCTCGATTACCTCACAGCGACCAGAAGAGACAGTGAACTGATACATACTATACATACATGTAATATAATAGCTTCGCAGTACGCTATCATTTTGTCACTAAAACTACCATTTGTTTGTTTGCATCTCATAATAAATATTTAGAGAAACTCTTGAAGAATCTTACCCCAGTAGCACACGGCCTGGGCTTCCCCTGCCGTGCACGGCCGCCGGAGCGCGGCGCGGCTCGGGGAAATATCGTAAACCTGGCCATCAGTGCAGTGAAAAAATATAGCTTCCGGTGTCGAATAAATCCAGCCGATTTGAAATAATTCTGTTTTATTTTACACATAATTAAGAGCCTACCGTAACACGCGATACCATCTTTTGGGAAAACAGCTCCCGCGGCGGCTTGAAGAATGCCCCGCCGTGGCAGATATTTATTTAGCTTCATGGGTTCGGCTCGGAAGGCGATTAGCTATTAAGTTAGGCATCGGACAACTTGTACGCAGTCTTCGTTTTTGAAAAAAAAAAAGGCTGTCTAAATTGTCAGAAAAACATTGCCTGATATATCTTGTGAATATGCATGCGTGTTATAATATGTAAAACCAGGGCGTCTAAAATAATTCGCTTAATTTATGGGTACTTTGGTGAATACTGTGTTTTGTGATTTTTCAGAAAGATATTGTACTGATTTAATATCGACTTGGCTTAATGAATATAACTAAATTTTTATTGCGTCTTGAATATATGAAGTTTCCAGAACCAAAGGTGATTGTTAAGTAAAAAACAAATAAAGATACATTTTTTGCAAATGTAAGATTGAATATTGTAAAATTTATGTAAATTTGTAAATTATCCGAGTTAATAATAAGAATAGCAAAAGCAATTAACACTATTAATAACGAAATGATTAAAAATACAATTGCATTACTTAGTCATTATTTGTGGTGATTAGCTTTATACTATAATGTCAATGTATGTATATTCTAGATTGATTAGTTTTTTGGCCACAAAACCCGTGGGCGTGGGCTTCCCGTTCAGAAGAGGAAGGGCTGCGGTCACTGGATCCTGCGTCAGCGATAGTCTCAGGCCTCATCATCTCAGCAGCCTGCCCCCCATGGGAACTGCGACAAGCGGTCGGTTCTCTCAGATAACAAACCTCTACACCTATTGCATCTAGCATAATGTTGGTTATTAAATTATTCTATAAAAATAGGTAAACATTACATTATTAATTTATTTGAAAAAATCATTTTCTTGGGCACATGCTATTATTGCTACAGGTTGTAAATATAATATAATGATCTAATACTGTGTTAAACAAAACTGCAGGTAACTCATCAAGGAAATAGCACTGTGTACAATTGTACTGTATGTGACAACTTGTTTATGTTGATTATTAAGCCTTGAGGCCGGGCGTAAATCAATCACAAATACCATGTATGATCATTAGAAATGAATACATCTTATGTGTTGAACCTCTGTTTATTTATTTACCTAATTGGTATATTGATATTTTTACTTTAAATTTGTGTATTTTTACACTTGTATGTTATAGCAACAATATTCCAAATCACCCAATATTGGGTGCTCTATCTTTTATTATGTAGTATTTTAACCAATACCAAAAATATATTATTTAATCAAATCGAAAGATTTTGCCTTAGTCACATTTTTATAATATTTATAATCATTATATTATTTGAAGATAAATAATAATAAATCAATTAATTTTAAAAACAACAAGCCGATCTAATACTTACACTACTAAAACAAGAAGGGAAATCAAAATGATAATTTTTAAGTTGAAATAATATATTCAGGACCCTCAAGGCTACTTCCAGTTATTCCTAGAATTCCTAAAATTTGTTAATAAATTATTCATTGAAACCTTGAGTCTTATGCCTAAATTTGAATTTCTGTAGAAATAACAATATTATACTTATATTTATGTAAGATATCTATAAAATAATAACTGTTTTTGCAGTAGATATAAAATTAACTATTAAATGACGCCATATCACATAAACGGTGGTAAAATACGGGTTGTATTGTACTTATTTGAAATAGAAAAAAAAATTCAGTTTTCATTATCATTTCTTATTAGTTATCAACTCAACATCGAAATATGTATTAAAAGTGAAATAGTAAAATTACATAAACTAAATCAGAACTGCGGTAAGTGTAAAAAATCAGAATGGGGTACTTAGTCAGCGATACATAATACTGCTGTGAAAATATTTCACTAGCCAAAAACTAAAAATCTTAACAGCATAAAGTAACTTTAACCGAGAGGGTATATTTCTGCAAAAAATCCAATAGTCTTCCATTAGTTGCTATGTATAAAATACGCTCACGTTAGTGTGTGCTCTCTGTGGAGAGAAGCGTTTTCTGGGAAGTAGGCGTTTGCAAAAATAAAAACGTTCAATCGATCGGAGCTGTGAACATGTCAAGATTTTAAACGCTTACCGAGAATAATAATAGCAGTATATGCACCCTAAAACAATACATTGATTAGTGTTAATAATCGATTATATTTTGCGATCAGAGCTATTTCATTATTCCCGAATGTATAAAAGTGTATTTTTCAGCGCAACATATATAATTGTAAATGTTAGTGTGTATCACTGAACATATCTTTATCGTGAGCCAGTCTTATGCGTTCGGATAAATTCCCGACAAATCCGCGTTCACGATAACTTTCTCCTTCCAATGCTTTTATTTCCTTTGATTTTCTCCTGGGCAATCAACTACAGTGGCTATATTTGGTATTTCTGTAAATATGGCCAAAATAGAGTATACACGTTTAATTAGTGTGGGGTTCGCTTTATTTATATATATGTATATATTTTTTTATTTTTTTAAAATTTGATGTTGAATCCTTTTATGTTTAAATCAAGCTTTGAATCAATCGCTCGCTGTTCTTGCGTGCAAAAGCTCTTCTGCATTTTGCAGGTCGCTCGCGCCCCGCTGCACCCGGGCCGCACTCTGGCCGGGCCGGGCGACTGCGCTAGGTAGAGTCGGCGGCTGTTGACCCATCGCCCTAGAGGTGACCTACCAAAATACAGCAGCGTATAAACGATAGTTTATCCCCATTGCGGAAGAAAATTTTACTAGAGTGTAGCTTTTATACTTACGTTTTTTTTTTTTTAGCACAACCATATATTTATATATCTTTTCAGAAACGTCTGTACTTGCTTGAACATAAAAATATACTTTTGTCGATTTAATTGTTCGATTTCCTGTTATTACTTATATGTTGCAACAAACAACAAGAAACTCTCTCATGAGTACGTTTGTAGATTGTGTAATAAAATATTATTTTACAGGAGTTAAAAACTCAATCATGCAGTCATTTATCGTCGATGACTTTATCCCTAGTACAGTACAGCGGTACAAAGTTATTCTTATAAAGGATTTTATGATTATGGAAATTTGAAAGATCAGAGCTTTAGTCCAAAGCTCATTTTGGCAAACTTTTGAAACTTTCGATCACAGCGAAACATTTTACGACGTCCATATTATCTACGTACACTGATGTATTCTACGGCAGCGGTTCTTCGTGCTTGCTTCTGATTTTGTGATCGTACTACAAACTTCAGGGGAAAAAATCAGACTAAAAATAAATATTTTATCCTGACTTTTTTCATAACTAGGAAAGCATCAATAGAGGTCACTTAACTCAATATATGGGAGTAAAATTAAGTTGCAGATTATATAAAATTATTTATGGAATGTGTAATCACGCATTATTAACAAGTAAAGAGTTTAGAGGTTTCCTTGCGGGTCTCGATTGTCAAGCTGCGGGTACCACTCGTATTGCGAGTCATCGCTCGTGTATCGAATAACAACTAATTTAAAAAAGGTCTCGTCCTGTGAAACATTCGCAATCCGAGGTTTGACTGTATACTAAAATCATATTACAATACATCGTTTAGAATCGGGAATCTCAGACTCGGTTGGAGTATAAAATGCCTTACAACATATTCAAAGCTGCCCCCGTAAAAGGGGCATTTTATCACAAATTCTCACGTATAAAGTCAAATATTTATGCCAGCGGTGTCGATATCTCGCACAAGTCCGGTCGGGCCTGGGCCTGGGCCTTGTTTATTTGGCAGTGGAATTCCGGAGCCGGCCGTCTGGGCCTCTAGGCGCCCGTCCGCTTTTTGTCCCGCAAAACCTTTTGCGAGGGCCGCCGCCCGCCCGGCCTGAAGTTGTAAAGAACCCCGCTTTTAAGGCAAGATTAAATTTGCTATACATTTCTGCTAACTTACACCCACAGTGACTGCAGGTCTCGGAAGTTGTAATCCAAGGAAAGCTTTCCCACGGTCTCGAATATTGAATCGAATGTGATTTGTGTCTGTTTACAATATAACGGTCCTCGTGTTTTGACTTTGGATTTTTCGCATGATATTCTTTATGAGTAGGCGTTTAGCAAAAGAAAACTTTTACTGGGAACGCAACAAACGGAATTCTGTTATTTTCAACTAAAAATAAATTGCACTTTATTTTCAGACATAAGGTCTCCTATTTAGATTTCATTTAATTTTTTTTATACCTTCTACTCTAAGTAAATATTATAAGTTTTCAGAAAACCGGATTTCAACATTCATATTAAAATTACCTTAATGATATAAATCAAAATTGACACGTTTTTAACATAAGCATGTACTTTAAAATTTACATCATATTATATTTGATTCCGCATTTTTGGTTTATAATTTTGTAATATTACCTTGAAAAGAGTCATTTTAAACCTATCAAGGTTAATAATGTAACCTATATCCGTCATTTTGACGTTAAAATATAGCGGTTACCTAATAATGATTTATTGTTTAAAACGCTAGATAAGATAAAACCACCTGTAATATTGTTTTAATTTAATAAATTATCCAACGACACATAACAATCTTGTGTTTAAAAAAGGTTGAGGTCACCTGTGCTATCTTGTCCCGTGCTAACTTCGGGTACAGGGTTTTTTTCTTAACCAAAAAAATGTGTGAAGCCCTTTTTACAAAAAGCATAGATGAATAGCATTCTTACAGAGTTGTTATAAAAATATTAAGTCTATATTATCTTTTTACCCGCCATGGCTTGCGACAAAGATTCCTTGTTGCGATGACGAACGTCGAACTTTCACACGTTCTCACGTTCACACCAGCATTCATCTATTGTGTTTATCAAATTTACCACGCGCAAAACATTTGATATATATGCTTAACTTTATAATGAGACATACATTTAAAATAAGTTGAAACTTGTTTAACTGTCAATTTATTGGCAAACAATATAAAAAACACTCATTATTTTTTAATCAACCCTTATTAAAGATACTGAATGTAGGATTATACACATAAACATATTTTACAGGTTCATGTGAGCACACGCTAAAGGTTTACTAAGTACTCTGTTCTTTTAATACGAAATTTTAAAATGCATTTTCACAAACCTCAAAAACTCATTTGGTGGGTATTTGCAAAAGTGTGGGGGACAATATACGAGATGGAAGATTATTTCCCGGAATACTTGGTATTCATAAAACAAGAGCGGATTTGGAAGGTTTGAATATTGAACAAGTATTGGCGTCTCCAAAAATATGAATATAAAGCGGAAAGTATATTTGTTTTCTCTGGAAGTAAATAGAAATGCTTCGAGCGTGACCGAGCCGCCAACTTAAAATGAAGATTCGGTAATTTTGTTCCGCGTATTTTTTGGCTACCTGGATTCGTCTTAGAAATCGAAAGAAATCGCTTTTCAATGGACGAATAGAAAGCGGCGAGTGTTCCCAAAAGAAGGTGCAAAAATAATCAGTCAAACATTGTCGAGGTGACAGAAACTAACATCGATTAGGGCACACTGCCATTACACTAATTGAATAACACGTATGGGATCTTTAACTAATAAATTACAGCCATACATCAGCCGGACTGCGCGGCTAGCAAGGCGCTCACCTTCCGAGTGCTCTGACTTTTGAGTAGTCAAAAGTGCTCTATCACTTTGACAGAATGTATCAGATAACGCGTTTTGGCCATTGTTTCTAATTGATAAGAAATAAATAGAATACGTGTTGTTACGCACGTATGCATGATACCGAATTATTCACGGGTGAAGTTTCCGTGGTCAAAAACGCATAACATACCTTTTCAATAAGGCACTCATATATAATAAGTTTTTATTCAGCGCTCAACTGCAGCTTTTTGCGTTTGCACTTTTTTTAACTTCTTTAAAAATATCTTCTTTGAAACTATTGTTGTTAATTGTATGGCACTTATATACCCATGCAAAATTTTCCAGCTTTTTTTTTACTTCTTCGTGCAATGAGATTTCGAAATGCTTGGCGAACACATGTGTACTACAAAAATTAAGTACATATCAATATGAGATTTTTTGTAAAAATGTTAAAACAATGACTGCAAAAAAGACATGAAATACAACTGCATTTCATGTAGAAAATCTACAAGACTCTAATATTGGTTATGAAAAGTAACAATACTATTAACTCCAAAGTAGTTCCACAATGTCACTGCATATATGTGTAATCAAAACGAGAAAATAAAACGTAACATAACGAGGAAAAAATACATCTAAAAATATAAATAATGTATTTTGCAGTTTAAAACTGTAAAGCTTAGAAGAATATAAAATTCGCTGATGCTGATATGCATTTATTTACGTTCTTAAACAGGTTTGTTGTTATTACATTTATTTTTAGAAAAAATGCAGACAAACATACTATAGTACTATGGCTCGCGGCCGGCGCGCCTCGCCGGTGCTCGGGTCGGCCGAGCACAGACTTGCGACACGACTTGCAACCGATTTGCAATTAGCCTATAGCGTTTCCTTGGGTAAAACGACAAAAAATATCCAAAATAAAGGAGCAGGTTGCAGGTTGTGTCGCGGCGTGTGTAGTCGGCTTCAGCGCCCGCGAGTGTCGGAGCCGGAGAGGCCGGCGCCGTCGGTTCTGGGCCTTTGCTCTCTCATTGAGAATTCTCGGAAGATCGGACGACCATTATGAATGGAGTTTTTAGGGCTGCCTAGCCAGAAGGCCGAAGATTCAAGCCCGGAGGTAGAACACTGCGGCTTGCGAATAAATAAACGTCCAGTTTAATATGTTGTATCCTTTAGTTAGTTTTTTTTTTTCAAGGAATTAATTATTGCAAAAAGATAATTAATGGCAGGTTTAATTTGTAACTAGTGATCTGGATAATTTTAGTTTGTGAGCGTTTTCACTTTTCAGTGGCTAGATTTATCTGATCAAGCTTATCAATCCCGCTGTATCCTAAAATACTTCAAACATCAATTTCGACTATATCCTGACTGCAGATTTTGCACTAGTGTTTCAAAGTCAATTTATTTTACTTTCGGATAAGGAACAAAACACAATAAATATAAATTTTGATTAACTGCAACTTCCTATTTAATTAATAAAATTGTTTTTGAAATTTAGTTCTGCTGTAAATAATAAATTATTACATATTTCATATTTTTTAGTTACTATGATTATTGCTGTGACAGCGTTATAAAATGCTTAGAAGTGAAAACGTAGTCCGTACGCCAAAGACTATAAATTACCTTGTCCGTGTAATAGTGGACACGTAATAATTGTCAATCTCGTCACTTGAAATCACTGCCAATTTTTACTTACAAAAAAACTAGATTTTGTAATGTTGTGGTTAAAATAAGGCATTTTTTCTGCTTTAGAAACTAGTGGCTAATTAACATTAATTCATATTTAAAAATTATTAATGAATAAAAGCATATCATATTAACTAACTATTCCATATGAAGGGTTATAAAATTAAAATAATAAATACATTGTTTTAAGTCACATTAAAGTATCATTGTTCGTACGTATTTTTTTTTAAATTTCAATGATTTATAGTATTTTAGTATTAAATTTTATACGATTGGATAAAAAATAAATTAAATAGAAAAAGTTTACAAATATCGTAACAAAAAACATAATATAAATTTATTTCCAACTATTACTTATCAATATGTTATTTATAAGTCTACATTTCCGGTATAATATTGATTGTTACATATTTATCATGCTCATGGTTTGCATATTATTTTACATGCACATAAACCGGTTTCTATTATACTGCATCGATGGATTTTGTAGAATTGTCTTGTCCAGTATTTCTGAAAATTAACTAATGCATTCCTTGTTCGCGTTGTTATTCTCAGAAGTGAGGTGCATTTGGTGAAGATGTTTTCCTGTTAGAGTTCACTTTAATATTTTATAGCAATTAATTTAACTTTATCAAGTATTGTGATTTTCCAATTGGCAATTCATCTTAATAAATATTTTAAGGAACTTAACTATTTACATGTGTGTGTATATATCATAGAACAAATTATGTTGGAAATATGTCATATTTCATTATTTAATACAATTGTATAAGACAGAAAGTATGATGAAATTTTAATTTCTCACAGAAAATAAAACAATCTTTGTACCGAATATTTAAAATGTCAATATTTATGACCTTAAACTGTAACTTAAATTTAATTTCCTATATTTTTGCTTATTCGGCTACCGAGATAACTCCAGAAGGCGGTTTAACCCACTTTGGCAAGTATCGAAATTATTAGATTCTGTTATAAAATTTTACAATAATTTTGGAATTTATGTACTTTATTTATTCTCATTAAAAATATGTAATTATATAAAGTCTTTGCAAAGAATCTCATCATTTTCAATCGGGAGTATTTTTATAAAAATAAATTTTAATTTGGGTACCTCTCTAATTAGAACTTTCCCAAGTCGCTATCGTGTTACGATTCGAAGTCACAAATTAATTTCGCACTTATTTCTTAATAATAATTCATAGCCATAAATAAATGTGAACTCGGAGAAACTCACAAATAATAATTTATCTGACATAAAGATACTCCGTGAACCAACTTTTCTAGTCCAATTAATTAATCAAAACTTGATACCGCGGTGTCTCGCCCGGCCAGGAGTACGATTCGAATGGGGATGAATTAATTAAAAACAACCAAGTAATTAAGTAACCGCTGAGCCCCTGACGAACCGTAGAATCTATCTGATATAAATCCACCCCCTTTCGTCCCCCTTATTTATATACTTAGGAATAATTGCTAATTATAAACACACAACTTTCTCCATTGAGAACTTCGAGGGTGGAAATGAACGGGTCCCAAGACGTGTGCACATGCAGAAGTCACACATGTTATTGTAACGAATTGATACAGCTAAGAAAAGCCGACGGATGAAATTGCATTGATCTCTACTTACATTTTTAACACTTCTTTCCTTAACACGTTTTATTAATAATTTTCCTTTTATTTTAAAGACTTTTCAAAATTTTAACTTGTAACCCCCAATGAATAGTTAAAAATATTTCAATGAACAGTAAATAATGTAGAGCTGCGAACTTACATGTATCCACGTTATTATATCGAAAGCTTCAATGTATTGTGACTTTACAACATTATACGATTAAGTATCCAATACAAATAATACTGATATTAAATTTATAAGTATTTTGAAGGTTTTTCTCTGAATTTCAATTTCAATACAATACAACATCAATCCAAATAAACAATCTTTTTTTTATATTGAAAGATATCTTTAATATTTCGGGCATCGCACATTCTCAAGCTTGAAACAAAGTGAATAAATTTTATTTATGTTAATCTGATTTTTTGACGGAATAATAAAAGAGCTTTAGGAGATCGTACAAATTTAACGGTCCACGTACGAGACGCTCGAGTCGTCCATTTCACTTGGGACTTGATGCTGCTCCGGGCGACTCGCCTCTGTCATTGTTTAGGCAAACTTTAAATTAGCTAAGTTTGCAGTGCCTCCACCGAGTTTACTACTGACGGTGATTGTTGTACGACATCACCTACGATGCCTCTGAAATGTATGTGTATGAAACGTCGGTAAAGCGTTTTGACGCTGGCCTCATGTGCTGTGGATGTGCCCGTTTATGTTCCCACCGGCACGTTGGCAGCATTGTGGCTAACTTCATGAACCATATTGTTACTATCTTCATGTGCAATAAATGACAGTTGAGATACGAATACAAAACGTTGGCGGTTTAAGTTAACCTCTCCCTTCCCGGCATACATCCAAATCCCCATCAATTACAGTCTTTGTGCCAGAAAAGTGTGGTACAAAGTGGTCCTTCGAAACGGATTAGAGTCAGTGTTTGATTTGGATGTGGAAGGTGAAGTTCAGCGTTCTATAAGTGGTAGAACAACCGAACGTGTGCCGTGCTAAAGCCCTGCAAACCGCGGAAATTACGGCCTTACAACCCGTAAAGATTGCAACGACTTGTAAAGATGCCTTCCACCCGATCTGGTGCGAATGCCGCCGCAAAAGGCAGAGCTGGGTCCGATTCGGGAAGCGAATCGTCCCGAAACTCTGATCGGATAACGACAGAGAATGCGATCACGCAGATGCGCCGCGAGTTAGAGGAAGCACAGCGTGTAGCGCGTGAGATGGAGGCCCGGTATAATGCTCTGGAGGCCGCGAACGCTGTACAGACAGCCACCCGAGGAAGTGCCGCCGCCGGGCCGAGCGCCGGTCCCGCTACCGTGATCGCCGCTGCCGCCCCGGTCACGCCGGCGCCATATATCTCTCCGGACTCGTGGCACACGGAGGGACTGACAAACGACCCGCATCGTCAAACCGCGGCATGGGTTTCCCAGCAAGACAACCCTCTTGCTCGGATGATGACCGCCGTCACTGATGTAATGCGGCAATTCTCCGACTCCCAAAATCCGAGACAGGATACAGCGAGAGCGTATCCGGGAACGTCGCCTCTGCACCGTACAGCAGACGAGCCGGCGATCGAGTTCCCTATGTCATCGCCACTGCACCGGACAGCAGACAAGCCGGCGATGATGTATGTCCAATCGGACTCGGCGGCGAGAGTGTCGCCGCCGCCCCAGGACGTTCCTGCTCACCCCGACTCAAGGGGGATGAGGCAGATGGAGGCCTTCATCGCAAGGCAGTCCAGCATCAAGGACTTGCCCTCATTCAACGGAGACCCGATGGAGTGGCCCACCTTTATTGCCCAATGGGAGCAGTCGACGGAGGTGTGTGCGCTCACCGACGCCGAAAATCTGATTAGGTTACGGCAGGCACTGAAAGGCGAGGCGCGACTCGCGGTCGCAGGTATGCTGAGCGACCCCGAGCGAGTTCGCGACATCATCAACTCGCTGCGCGTGAGTTTTGGCGATCAGGATACGATCGTCAGCC
Source organism: Atopsyche davidsoni (assembly GCA_022113835.1). Taxonomy (NCBI): domain Eukaryota; kingdom Metazoa; phylum Arthropoda; class Insecta; order Trichoptera; family Hydrobiosidae; genus Atopsyche; species Atopsyche davidsoni. The sequence continues at coordinate 13,236,860 of JAILWY010000023.1, forward strand.
GGATGATGGAGGACATGCAACAAATGCCGAGCCTCAATGATCACAGTGGGATCGACAAAGTAATCGACATGGCAGTCGCGATAAAAAATCTCGTCGCTGTCATCGGAAAGGTCGGAACGCGATATTTGGCCCTCCCAAGACTGCTCGCCTCAATGGTCGAGAAATTGCCTTTCTGCATCCAGTTCTTATGGTTGCACGACAACTCCCACAAGCCGCTCGATGGCGAAAGGCCGACGCTCGCCGAACTGGGAATCTGGCTGATGTCGCACTGTGAGCACGCAGCCTTTGCGGGGCTCGAGCGGAAGCGCAACGTAGGGAGAAGGCGGCGGGAAGCGCACGTCTTGGCCACAAGCGGCCGGCGCGACCCGGAAGACGACGATCGCGACAACAGCGATGGCCGACAGGATGGCCGCCAGGATGGCCGCCAGGATGGCCGCCAGGATGGCCGCCAGGATGGCCGCCAGGATGGCCGCCAGGATGGCCGCCAGGATGGCCGCCAGGATGGCCGCCAAGATGGCCGCAAGTATGGCCGCCAGGATGGCCGCCAAAATGGCCGCCAAAATGGCCGCCAAGATGGCCGCCAAGATGGCCTCCAAAATGGCCGCCAAGGAAAGCGCTATGGAACATTGCTCACCTGCCTTACAACCAGGGCAGTGCGTCTAGAGAGTGCCGGAGGCCGCCCAGGCGCGGCGGCGGAGCCACGGCCGCGGTCGCCCTCCGCGCCGGCAGCCCGCGATGCCCCGGGGCCGCTTGAACGTGCGGGCCGGGACTCGCCCTACATCGGGGGCATGCGGACCAGAGAGCCGCCGATTGCGCCTCTGCTGGCACCGCTGGCAGCCCGCGACGTCCCGCCGCCGATTGCACTGGCGGACGGGGATCGCCGCCAGGATGGCCGCAAGGATCGCCGCCAGGATGGCCGCAAGGATCGCCGCCAGCATGGCCGCAAGGATCGCCGGGACGCGCCTCACACCGGGACGCCGCCGCGTGCGTCCCTCCCAGCTGCGATGGCAGCGAGCAGCGTCCCTTCGTCGCTTGAACTTGCGAGTCGGGATGCGCTGCACACCGGGGAGCCACCGCCTGCGCCACTCTCGGCTGCGTTGGCAACCAGCGACGAAGATGGCTGGACGAGTGACCCCGCGGAATTAGCACCCGCACCACTGTGTGCTACACAGCCGATAACCTGCGTACCGACGCTGCCTGAGACAGCGCGACGTGCGAAGGTTATGAAGATAAACCACCACCCTCAAATGGGGGGAGCTAGTAGACTTATGCTTGCGCTTGGCCTGTTATGTATAAGCAGCGCAAGATACCTAGAGCTGCACCGAAGTGATTGTGCAATCAAAATGCACATTTCACCGAGAATCCGGTGCCCTGTTGAAGGCTTACTATCGCCTAAATGGGATTTGTTGAAATCAGAGCGTACGGACAAACGCTTTGCTTCAACGCTGGCCTAACTGCTGCGCCGGCTACCCGCCGCCGCGGCCGCCTCGCCGTCGCCGCCACCCCGGCCGCGCCGATGCCTTCGCCGCCGCCCCGGTCGCCCCGACGCCCTCGCCGCCGCCCCGGTCGCCCCGACGCCCTCGCCGCCGCCCCGGTCGCCCCGACGCCCTCGCCGCCGCCGCTGGCCGCCCCGACGCCCTCGCCGCCGCCCCGGCCGCCCCGACGCCCTCGCCGCCGCCCCGGTCGCCCCGACGCCCTCGCCGCCGCCCCGGTCGCCCCGACGCCCTCGCCGCCGCCCCGGTCGCCCCGACGTCCTCGCTGCCGCCCCGGTCGCCCCGACGCCCTCGCCGCCGCCGCTGACCGCCCCGACGCCCTCGCCGCCGCCCCGGTCGCCCCGATGCCCTCGCCGCCGCCGCTGGCCGCCCCGACGCCCTCACCGCCGCCCCGGTCGCCCCGACGCCCTCGTCGCCGCCGCTGGCCGCCCCGACGCCCTCGCCGCCGCCGCTGGCCGCCCCGACGCCCTCGCCGCCGCCCAGGCCGCCCAGGCCGCCCAGGCCACCCGACGCCATCGCCGCTCCACCGCCGTCTTCGTCGCCTCCGTCTACGCCAAGCCCGACGCTCGCCCGCACATCCGCCGACGCCGGAAAAACGGACAGCCGACGTGGATCAGGAGTATGGCAGAGCCTTACTGGGGGAGTGTATGAAACGTCGGTAAAGCGTTTTGACGCTGGCCTCATGTGCTGTGGATGTGCCCGTTTATGTTCCCACCGGCACGTTGGCAGCATTGTGGCTAACTTCATGAACCATATTGTTACTATCTTCATGTGCAATAAATGACAGTTGAGATACGAATACAAAACGTTGGCGGTTTAAGTTAACCTCTCCCTTCCCGGCATACATCCAAATCCCCATCAATTACAGTCTTTGTGCCAGAAAAGTGTGGTACAGTATGTTTTTAGTTATAATTTTATTAAAAAATAAGTAAAATAGTATGACGTTTTAGTAAATATGTATGATCAAATTTGATATTCGTTTCTGAGCTTTGTCTTCTTTCCGAAACGATTTGGCCGTGCCGTCGATGTTGATGGTTCGCCAGGTGAAAGCCACGATTTTTTGCGTTTGGGATTTTCGGAATATATCCATTTCTCATCGCCAGTTCGCCATTCGACGCAAGAAACTCTTTCTTTCATGCCGCAATAGCAAAATTTTGGAAGTGGTTCTTCGATTTTCCATCTGTTTCTAAGTCAACTCATGCGGAAACCGTTTTCCTTCTCTTTGTTTTTTTCCCATGGCATGTAAACGTTTGGAAATAAATACCTTGGCTAGTCATGTTCAAAGCCTCCGCAAGTTGCGTATCATCCTCACCCAATAACGCTTGCAGAAAGTCTTCCTGAGCGCTCTTTGTCCTCAGTGTCGAAATCGCCACTTCTAAAGCGTTTAAACCAATTTCCACAGTTAGCTTTCGATAGTGCATGTTTACCGTAGGCCTCCTCAAGTAAACGACATGCTTCAGCTATAATTTTTTTCAAGTTAAAGCAGGAAAGCATAGGTTTTCGCTAATGCTGTTTTTTTGGCACAAAACTGGACATCTTCATTGTTAGAAAAAATATTGTTGCGTTGCGATTTGTGTTTGTACGAGTATTATGACTGCTTATTGTTGACAGATGTCTAAGCTATATAAAAAAAAAAACACTTAGTCGCGCATCTAGTATATATTTAACCAGGCAGGACCTGGTTATAACATAAGCTATTAATTGCTGAAGATAGATAAATAATCATAATAATAAGTAGGTCACGTATTTTTATTTTATTACAATGATTATTATATTCGTTAAATTTAACAGCACTTAGTTGATAATAATATAACAATGTATGTACAGATAAGGAATCTACAGGTGCTCCGATTGATTTACACCCAGTGAGGCGCTGGCAGTAGCGTGGTTTATTTTCTCACGTCGCGGCAAGTAAAGCTCACGGAAGGACGCGCTAACCGATATGCAATTAGTGGGCCTATCTGCGGCTCGTGTCATTGTACCGGAGGACTCCCGGACAAACTGATTTGGATAACTCGCAAGCTACTGGCTCGCCGCGCACTCGCGCAGAGGAGGAGAACCCATATGTGTTTATTTTTCGGGTCGTAAAACCCGACCCTGTTATTACGCTAGTTGGAACCGTCTCAAAACACTCGGTTATGTTTTTAATGTGCGTGAATACTCCATAACCACACTCTTGGACGTGTTAAACAGTTTACCTTTTTTTTATTTATTTACCGCAATGTGTTATACGAATAAGAATATAATATGATCTTTCAATAGCGTACAGCTTCTAATATTATATTGATATGACAACTTTTTTAATATCGGTTATTCACGTGATCGTTTAAATATAACCACAACCTCAAATATAACCACGCTTATTATTATCCTTTCAGTTGAAAATCCTTGACTTAACTTTTGACACTCTGGCCTTAATTTTGAAAACACTTGATGTGTGAAATGTGTTTACATTTTTCATTAAAAACAGTACAATGGTTTTGTAGATAGTCTTACTTGCTTAAGCTTAAGCTTGTATTAGTAATAAATACAAAGATCGCTGGTTTAGCACTTCTATAATGCTCAGACAAGACAGCCGTCCGGGTCGTGCTAATTTACTGTACCTGGCAACAAGTGAGCGTCATGTTTAGGTATTCCTTACAAAATATGCTTTTAATTACGGACGTAGCTGTCATAGCGAGCAGGCAGCAGATAAGCCGCCGCCCGCTATCTCGGGGAGCTCGCAAAGGAAGCCCGCGCTATCGGAGGGCCCGTCCCCGCGTGTAACGGCATTTTTTGCAAACTGCCCCCATTTAGCGCGGTCTTGCGGAGATACGCGCTATCTGTGGGAATATTTTTTTGTTTGGAGTTTTGTAGTTACCGTGGCCGTTTTGTTTGAAGACGGACAATCGCTGCGGCTCGTTATTTATTTCCTTTGTCACTGTTGTCTGAGCTCTGGTGTTTGAGATTTACTGGCTGTCTCTGTCGCCTTGGCGATATTCAAGAAGTGCAAAGAACCACCTCATTATGTTTTGTTTACTCTCTCTTTTTAATTTTTACACAAGAAATAAAAAGGTGCCATTAAAAAACTAAATTATCATTCATTTTTGTTTTTAAAAAATACATACAATTTGATCAGGTAAGATCAAAATCTTCAATCTCTCGATATTATAGAATTATACCCATTTACAATTTTACCTTGGGGATTTCACAACTTATAGTTATATTTAAGTAGCCTGAGTTGCAATACTAATGTAACTATTAAATATATTTTTTTTTTAAATACGACATTAAAAGGTTTTAAATAAATAATTATTTTTACAGAGTTTATAAATTGTATTACTCATAGATTTAAAAGTATTACATTAGACGAATATATGTATTTACATATTGATTTTGAGTGCATTTTTGTGTATTAAAAATTAAATATTTTATTTTATCTGACAAGCCTATACAAATTTAATTGTTAGTGTTTGCTAATTCAGAATTTCGAGGTTTAAAATAATTGTGTGAGCGATTTTTATAATTATCTAACGAATATATATATATTACAAGTATTCATATTAATTTTGCGTACTGATTTAAACCACCAAATATATTCTGGATTGAAAATTTCTTATAAAAATCAAATCCTTATATTAAGCTAATATTTAGTTTAACAAAGCAAATTACTTGCTCGTTATATAATATAATACAAATTTAACACAAACGACGTTATAACTCACAAGCGTAATAAAATATACATAAATCTTTTAAATAATAACCATTAGTGTTGAAAATCTCAATATATTACAATCAACTTATTTACGATATGTTTATGATCAATAACCACCAATAAAAATTCTGTTAATAACAAATAGGGCTATCCAAATTTTTAAATTTAACAGGCTTAATAACTTCTGTGAATTACAACGCCTCGTCTCGAAGTGGTTTACAGTGCCATAAACATGCTTTTACCTAGCGCCTGTTACATAATGTGATATAGTTCAATCAATAAATAAGAGCATGCAGTGGTAATTGCATTCTGCCGCACCCGACCGTGAAATTACACTATAAACTTCAGGGCTATTAAGTACTCTTAATTGACCGATGATCGCATTAATATTATAATCATTTTAAAGCAGACTTGGAAAAACTTTCTCGCCCATCAGGGCCTCCGACACTTGGCGATAATAAATGAAAAATATAAAGACAAGTAGCTTACAGGTAATGCGCTCAGTCGCTCTCGACTAATTAGGATTAACTAGACAGGGAAGTTTTATTATTTTACTTTAACTTCTTGGAATGACTTCAACGTAAAACAAGCTTGCTCATTTTTTTGTTACTTTAGTAAACACTGAATTTATTTTTATTTCTATGTTTTCTCGTATTTACTTCCACCATACTTTCAAAAACATCGATCTGATACAAAAGCTCGTTATTTATTTGTATATAATATTTTGTAGCCAATTATTATGCAATTTCCAAATGTTTCATTTCATCTTGAACCCATTAGAGCTTTTTCGACTCATCTCACCTAGAAGGGCGTTGTAATATGGACGAACGAAGAAAATCAACTTTGTCCAAAACTGTGGTACGAGTGGGTGCCAGTTTTAGGCTCAATTAATAAACACGAATCCCTTGAGCCTAAGAACATATTATCGATCATAAGTAAGACTGTCGACAAGACGCACTTAGTAACATGAACTCGAAGAGGTGCGCTTATAATACTCGTATAAATAAATAACATTCCATTTTATAAATACTAAGACACCACAGTACTAATTTAGTAGAAATAAAAGTTTAATTAGCAAAGATAGGGAAATATTTATTAAGCTTTAAACTGATATATATTTAATGAATAGTATAAATTTCTTGATTCCATAATCTTCATGGTGGTTTAAGCTAATTCAACACTACCGTATGCAATAAAGTATAGTAAATATTTCATAGTAACTATTTAAAGGCGCCATTATAAGCAACATCTGCTTTAATTGATTTTATATAGATTATTTATTTAGGTTAGATTGTAAGTTAAATATTATAATGGGGAAGTATTTTTTTCGCAAATAATAATTTTAGTCAGTAATGTTGCCTTTTCAATCTTCATTAGTTGTCTATGCATCAAGACTTTATCTGTGAACAATTGATTGAGTACGTGAATAGATTGGGATAGACCAGAGTACAATATACAGATCGCAACCCGCTAATGAAAAAGACAAATTTTATTAAATAAATATACCATAAGGCCAATGTGGATAGGTCCTTCAATAATTTAATTGATCAAACATCGTCTTGATTGCAGGTTTGTTTGAACTGAAGGAAATGTACGCATTTAAGTGTTTAGTGTTTAACTCTTGTATTTTAATTTATGCATGTATGTACAATTTTTATATTACATTAAGATAATATATAATTAACTAAAATTGTTTTGTTACGGTTATTGTAAATTTGTTAAAATTGGTGTATCGTAATTCACTTTTCATTATAAAATTATTTCATTTTGGAGTAATTACGCTGTTCCGAGGCGTGTGTCTTAAATATTCATAAAATAATATGAACGCTTACCTTTGGTCTGTGCTAGAGTGTGTAGTGTAATAAATGTACTGGCACGTCATATTTTTTTATAAAAATACTTTTAAAAATACCCAACGCTTTGTAGTTAGATGTATAGATCTAATTCAATTTTTTTTTCAGGATTTTTTTTTGTACATTTAATAAAGTATTAAATAATCGAATTGTTTTTATGTTTTTGTGAACAATCAAATGTTTGAATTAAATATATAAACAAGTAGTGCAAATTTTACGCTTGAATATTATATTTTAACATTCAAGTATTATTTTTAGTAAAGGAGTCACGAACCGTCCCTTACAAAGAAAATAAAACAATTGTTTGTATTATAAGAAGGCTTCCATTGCAATGGATATTTTTGAAGTACACGTATATGTAATCTCACACATATGAGGACGTGCAAGTAACAAAGTTCAACAGTGTCCGCAGAGGATAAATAGGTCAGGTTTTTTCTAGTCTTGAACCTCAAGGGTTATTCAATTGTTCCGACGGCCGACTGAATCAGATTTTACATACATCATTGTTGTGGCTCGCTTATCGGACGCTTTACGGCACACACCCATCGGAGTAGTTTCGACTTGTTTATTACCACAATGACCCCACGATGCTATTATATTTAATTTAAAACTATGGCCGGCGAAATACCGCGTACGGTAAGATAAATAAAGCATATTACTATTGTATCTTCAACCTGATCTACATTTTATTACGACCGGCCTTCTACGGGATCCGCGCCACGGCTTTAATGGCATTCCTATAATGGCGACTCAATTTTTTTATAATATTCTTATCGTTCAAGCCGGACGAGTTTATCTCGCGTGGCGCGGCTCCGTTTCTGACCTACCGAGTTTTTATGTTTTATTTGGGTTGCCAAATTTATGTTGCAATATAAAATACAATGTGTATAAACGAATAGCAGGTATTTTTTTTATTATTAACTATTTGATTGTACATTATGTTGTTATAACAGAATCGATCTGACGTCAATACCTATGAGAATGTTAACTGTTGTACTAATGATTAAAATTAAACAAGTTTCGCAAAAAATAAGGCCATAAGTAATGTAACTATTCAAATACATAATTGTATCATTACCAGAATGTTACAAATGTGCCAAGGGGGAGAGTTTTGAATATTTGGAGTTAAAATCCCGCATGTAAGTAATTTTTATTTGGAAGATAACGTAGCAGTCCTTTATTAATTAACTAGTCTGAGTCATTTTTAATTACTCTCAAAGAATGATAGGCTGCCAACAATGACTAGGGGTATTTAGACTTAATATAATAGAGATATAAAATAGCTAAAAGTTTTATTTTTAGAAGTATTTGATAATTACTTTTGCGCTAAACGAATTGTATTATTATTAGTGTATATCTGTTAATATTTTAGATGTTTTACCTTTTTTCAAAAATCATATCACTTCCCCTAATTTACATATTTATAATCTTTACAAAAACTAATAATGCACAGCATTCAGCAAGAATATCAGAATTACAGATTTCATTGTGATTTTTACAAAAAAAAAATTCTATACGGTTTTTTTTTATATTCAATATTTTTGACAGAGTACTTGGTGGAATTCCATTTTAATATTTTTATTAAAACTATCTACGATATTTACAAAATGAAACTGTATTGATGTTTTCATATTTTCATCAATTAATATGATCTATTAATTAAATCTATTACCCGGCATTGAATCGCAAAATTATTTCAGCAGGCCAACAATCTTACAAAATTTGTCAATACATTCCAGAAGGGCCTTCAACATCTCATCTCGCTTAGCTTCAGTTAGAAACGAAGTTGAATATAATAACTTAAGGTTGTTAACGAAACATCCGTTTCGACAGTATGTCTTTTCTATAGAAAATTGTTTTCATTCAAAAAAATTTCTGTTAAATTATTATATATCTAGCACTTACTAATATGTTCAACAGAAGTATTTGCGTCGTAACTTAAAAAAAGGTGTTTTATAAGACCCTGTCAAAAGCAAAATGTGCTTGTTGTATTTTTTTACATTTATTATTGTTTTAATCCGCATCTCAATCGAAACAAGAATTTTAACAGCGCAATAACACGGAATTAATCAAAACCTTCAAATCCAACATTGATAGCTGGGCGTGCCGCGGCGCTCGCTGACAGGCAGACGTTTATAATTGGCCGCCGCCGTCGGGGGCTTGCAAAGCCGTGACGTCATGACTTATTCATCCCCTCCCCCACACACCCCCGCGGGTTTATGAGGTGTGCACAATGAATATTCGCCAAAATTCTTTACACACCGTCTCGTCTCGCTAGCACCGGTCACCTTCGAGGGGAACTGAAGCGTGCCAGGGAATAACGGCCTATCGTATGAATCAGTACGCTCTGGCGTCTATCAATCACACGTTACTATCAATGTATCCATCGACAATTTAAACTACAAGCTGTCATCTGAATTACTAGCTGCTAATGTGCCGCATCCGTCATGTGAACGTATTGTTCGCGGAGCCTACTCGTATAATGTACTATAATTGAGATATTATGTATCCCACGCAATTGTTGAACCATCCCGTATTGATTGAGAGTTGATCTGTTAAATCAGAGTACTCTGCTAGCTAATAAAGATTATCATATTTTTGAATAATACACCTTAAATCCTATGGTAGTCAGAGATTATATAATAAAACGATATCACACGTTTGCTTAGACCAAATTCTGAATATTATTTACACAAATTGCTGTTTATCAACATTTGCGACATGCATGGCTATAAATTAACTAGTGGCAGTTATAATTGAATAAATGCGAGTAATAAAAAAAAAATAGTTTGCGACACTGTATAAAAAAAATATTCGTTTTCTAATAAAACTCTTGAAGCTGAACATCCTACATAGCCACCAAAACCTGATAAATTTTAATAATTCACATATCAATATACATTGAATTGATTTTTTATTAATTATTTATAATAAAAAAATTACTTATCTTATTTTTTAATAAAAGTAGCAGTCTTCGGCGTTGTCTTGTAAGTAAGGTAAATGAGGCTGCCACAAGCACACTTATGAATACATGTTTATAATGAATTTGTTGAAATATTTGCTCAGAAACCAAAAGTTGATAAAGAAATAAATTTTACTGCTCCGGAAACTCGTTATACTGATACGGATACCCAAAATCCTCCATCACCGCAGTATTTACTCCGAGAGCTTTAACAAGGCTCGAATTAGTTCAGCTGTCACATGCATCACTTTTCAACCGTTTTATAGCAAGTATATATTTTTTGCAAAACTTGAAAGTTTGGCTTCCTGGTTTAAAATTTCATCAACTTGATAATTTATCATTAAAATGAAACGCAAAGTTTTCAGGTAAGAACAAGTTTGAAGTTTGGAAAATATATACTAAAATGCGAGCTTTCCCAATAGTCACTAAGAAATGCAGAATGTACAAAGTTAGGATCATACTGACAATATATGCAGCGATGTCAAGCGAAAAAAAAATGAATCCAGAATAAATACGACATATATACAGATAGAATATCAACAAACCTCACGCTAAGCTTAAAATGAATATATTTAATTTCACGAGGGTTTGTATATCAATACTTGCATTTTGATAATATTAAGCATTTTCCTCAACAGCTCATTATAAATTTAAGCTACAATGTGCTCGAGTCGTTACTTCCGAACGGAGTGCTTCCCCCGGGAGCGCCGGCCGGAGGGGGACGGCGGGCGGCAACTTTATGTGGCGTCAAACCTCGGATGCGAGCATTTGTGTAATTGCTCTGCTCGGCGAGGCGGCCTGCACGGGTGCATGGCGATTCGGTAGTTTTTCATCGGCGCGGAGATAGCATCTAATGGCCGTGTTTACACAGTCTCGCAATTATTGCGAGACGCCGCGGTGGCTGGCCGCGGCCGGAAGCGCTTCGGTCTGGACGCGAGCAGCTCATCATATCTGCCTGGCGGGTGGCAGGCGGGTGGCTGGGGGGCTGCTGCCCGAGAATGAGTTTCATCTGCAGTCTGCGCTTAAACAAGGATATAATTTAAATATACAACTACCAATAATACTAATAATAAATAATAATTAGATCATCCGGATTATTCAATCTTGATAATTAACTACTCCACAAATACGCTTATTTAAAGTGCCACAGTAGTTCAATTGACAAGAACGCTGGAATGGCAACCAACGCCGTGAAAAATTTATTTTGCTTTAGATTGAATAGATTACCTAAAAACATAATATTTTACTAAAAATATTCCATAAATACGAAATTATATTGACATTGATTAAAATTCTATGTATTGAGTGAGACGAAGAGGCTGATGTCGAAGGCAATATACTAGAGGACGATCAATAATCTGAATAATGTATTATTAATTGAATTTTAGTTTGAAACATTGAATTATTTTATTTCAGTGTTTTATTTTAATATTGTGTCTGTCATTAATAACTATATACTTAATGGTCTCATCCAGATAATTATTTTTCAAACAAAACTTCAAATTAACTTAATTCTATGATTCCACCCAAGAAAAGGTTCTAGTCTGCTTGCTCTCTTGCAAAGTAACTAATAGCTTTTTGCATTCAACTCGGAGATATTAATTGTTATAATAATACACTTTTAATAATATAAGGTAAGTAAATGCGATATGAGCTGTATGATAAAAAATTGCAGGTAGTAAAATTTTAATTAACCATTCCGCTATGATTTACAGTTTATGAAAACCCAGCTGCGCTGGAAACATTTATGCTTTTATTTTAGTCAGCGATTGCAATCATTGCAACAATTATTTTTATATGACCTCTTCTTTTTATAAAAATAATTAGAGGGATTTGAATGTGTTTTCTGACTTGAAGGACATCCGTTAATGAAAATATATTTTAAAAAATAGGTTTAATTAAAGAAAAAATCAGTAATATTATCTTTTATAATTATTTTGATGCGCTTTCAAAAATTAACGGATCTATTAGCGTAACTTCATTTGCAAACGTCCGTTCAATGAGAGAAAAGGGATTTTATTGTAAGATGCTTTTAAACAAACCCGCATACTGGGAGCATTCCAGTCACTCCAGAATTAATCCTAGAATTCCTTTTCATTGAAACTTTTGTAATGTTCGCAATTCTCATTCATTGTGCTCGCACCGAACCTAAATTGCTAGTAGGCAGTACTGACATACTGTGAGTTCACATGGATATTATAAAATCAAATTTACACTAAGCTACGTTTTTTATGCTGTTAATTCCAGAAATATGTTTCAAATTTCAACTAAATAATTTTATACAAATTTAATATTTCTCACAGCTCAACAATAAATATTTTCTTTAGATTTCGTGAAATCAAGTGTACCACCCCAAAATTTCTATATCATAAAAAGAAGATATTTTAAGACTAAATTTGAATACATCAATATTACATTCATAAAAGAAATATTTTATGTTTCCACAGCTGCCATCGTCTTGTAGGTTGTTTGTCATTACTCCTATGAGTTTTGTTGCTTTATTTGAAATTAGCATTTCCACCAACATTTCAACCTATAGCAGCATTGGCAGGTCATTTTAGAAACTATAGTTCACTCCGCTGTAACCCCAGGTATTTTGTTACTGGCCAATAAAGATCTCATAGAAGCTGATTTCATACTTATTTTTTTTAATACCACCAAATATATTTTAACAAATTGGTCTCTTTAAGCCGTATTAATCATATTATGTAATTTATTATGCTAAATGAATTACAAGAACATAAATGGGATCATCAATATTAAATATGATATTTTATGTGTCCTTCATTTTTCTTACGTATACTTATAATACAGAAATGGTCAATCATTATTGAATAATAGCCCCCTGATTTTATAATAAGTGTCTTGTTAATTTAGAAACAGTCCAAAAAATATATTCAATCGCTGTTTTTCAATGTTAATTAAAATACATTTTAACAACTTTGCCATATTTCAGACTTAAATGTGTTTATATCAGAATCTGCTCAGTTGAAATCTTTGAATACTACCATAAATTGAGTATAATGTATTGACACCACGTATACCTTACAAGTAAGGTATACGTGAATATTAGTAAGCAAGCCTACTAATAAACAGTTTCTCTGGTCAAAGAAGATAAGGATAAAAGATAAGCCAAATGGCTATTGGCAAATCTTATATATTCCTTATAGTTTTAAATATTGTTCATATATGTTGCGCTGTTTATTAGTTAGAATATACTTACGACACTCAACTCGCAACTGCAGGGAGAAGGATGTATGCGCTATTGGTTTTAATTAAATTCACTTCTAACCGTTGGCAGACGGGTCGGTGTAATTGCTACTTATAAATTCATTAATTCCATCTCAAATATGAAATAATTCGCTTGGAAGCCTGCCGCGTGCTCTGCAAAATGGCTCGAGACTCACCTTTGCGGCCGGATGGCTTGGCGTGACGGCTTTTTCAACTTCGGATGCATTTTTTTCATAACGATTTATTTAAAATAACCGCCTGATTTTTTTGACTTTATCGTTTTAATCACAATGTGTATACCGCCGTTCAATAATCACAATGCTTTGACTGCTATAATCAAATATAATGCAGAAAAAGAGATTGATAGGATGATTGAATAATAAATAAAAAAAACTCATTTGTTAAATGCTTGCAACGAATATTGACTATTCAATTTTTCTACCTCTCTTTCACCTTTTTTCCGCTTCATATTTTTTTTCCATTACGCAAACAAATAAAAATACGTAATATATAGCTCAGCTTATTTAAACGGTTTATAGGGTTTGGAGATATGCTTTATGGCATATCTTTAAAACTCATACTATAATAATATAAAAAATCTAATATATCTAGTACGGTTCATACAGTACAGTAAAATATACCTTTAAAAGTAATTTCGAACCACTCAGTATATAATATAATAATAAAATGGGTTATTGTTATTAGATACCTGTATTTTATGTGCAAGGCTCAGAGCATGTAAAAAGTGATTCTACCCTAGATATTGTATATTGTTGACACCTTGACTAGAGCGTATTTTTGATGAAAAAAATTGTTAGACGAATATATGTATATTTATTTCACATTTTTATTATAATTCAAAAAAAAGGGTTAAAGTTTCGTAAAGGGTAAAATTTGTACACCCAATTAAATGTTCATATAAAAAAAAAAGCACATAGGAAGTTTATGAATTGAATTTAATATAAGAATAATAAACGTGTGAAAATCACCTGTTATGCTCACTGTTCCCACCCTTAATAAGAATCAATTAATCGGCGAATCCTCCCCATTAAATGGCCACACCTTCGAATGTTATCTTACCCTTAAATTTCGAGCTTTTTCAAAGTTCTTGGAGGCAAGGTGCTTTCTGTAATATAAAAAGCAGCGAAGTGTGGCAACTCGCGTGACCCGCGGGGTCCGCTTCCGACCGTTTAATCACGCCGCTCCGGGGGCGGGGGAGGCCGCGAAGTTAATTTAGGACGCTATTAATATTTACATAATTACCCTCTGCACCCCCGTGTATTTTCAATGATTGATTTTATAACTATATTTCTGTTTATGTTTTATCACAGGCCATTATCAATAAGTGAATACTTGAATCATCGACCTACTAGCTAATGCCACATAAAATATGATGTTCTATATTTTTGACTGAAAGTACTTTTAATATTTTAAATAATTTACTTTTGTAATTTTTCACGTGTTTAATTTTATTGGTGACCGGTTTCGCCAACCTTTCACATTGGCATGTGGAAAAAATCACAAAAGTATTTTATTTAAAATACAGCAATATGACCTTAGTAATATTTTCAATGTAAGCGTGCTGCCTTAACAATGAATACTATCTATTTATTGTGTGATACTTATTTATTTATTATTAAAGTAGATATATATATATATATATATTAGTAAAATAAATACGAGTACGTCATATTTAATATTTTCGTAACAAGCATATGTCGACTTACATTGATGACAAAATGTGGATAGCTGTATTTTATTATAAAGTACATGCAAAATACATGTTTTTAATATGCATATTAAAATGACTAAAAATATGTTTAAAAAACAATCTATCACGAAATGAAAAAATAATCAATCACAGCATGCAAATTGAAAAATAATTTTGTGACGTAATGCGAACATGTCACGCACGTCATTTGGTTCTCATGTCTTATAAAACGCGTACTTACACAGGGAAAAAACGAAGTTTACATATGCTTCCTCTCGTAATACCCCTAAATTAAAAAAGGGGACTTTTCATCTCGATGGGTGTTTTTGTAATTTCGATAAAAGATTGACGATTGGTGTTAGATACAACTTGCATGCTTGTGTGAAAAACTGCTCGATTCCGCAGGTGTTTTCAAACGATGCTTTTACATTTATCGTGACAGCAACTAAGTTTCACATATCCTGAGCGTTGTATTTACTCCAAATATAACCCACAATGACAAAATAAAATTATTTGAAAAATAAAAAAACACCAAAAACAAACTCTTATGTTCTACTGATTGATGGGTTTTCTATGACTTAGGTGAATTTCATTGAATTGTGAATACGTGATCGATGAAAATTAATGAAGCTCAATCACGAGCTAGCGCTTATTAGACCTGAAATATACCCAATAAATGAGGTAGTCATGCTATGCATGTCATTTTTTTTTAGAAAATCTGATCTGAAAAGATAACATCTGAATTTGATGGTTTGGCTTTAGATTCCGCGCTCCTCAGCCTTGATGCAGCCAACAAAGTGCGGATACTATTGAAAATAATCAGTATATAGTATTTGTACGCCTCGGCCTAAACGCGTATAAATACGAGCGTTGTTCGAATAATTACTATAATAATAGACGTTTAATATAAGTCCTCCAAAGCTGAGTGTGTAAATAGTGAGACGCTGTCATGGCTATTATAAAGTTTTGAAATGATTGCTTACTTTCTACTAACTTTAATTTGAATCCAAATTATACCCTGTCAGATTAAATCGATTTATCACCTTTTATTTGGCAATTTCGGGTGAGGAATTTTCATAATATTATTACGCCTCATTTGTAATTATGCAGTGGCTGTGGTTCGCTTTAATGTTATTCATACATATTGAGATCAAAGGAAAGTTCTAGCGGCGCCAAGGTGAAGCTGTATTGTAGAAATAGAAAGTTAAGTTCCTGTAATCATACAAGTATCTCAGTATTTTTGGTGAATTTTATTTAGTAAAATATAATTTGATAATATTCAGGGCAAATGCTCATATTGCTTTGTATTTTTTACGAAGGTGGTAACTTGTTCGTTAGGATTGTCGGAGCTTGTGTAGGTGATATTTTGTTATATGTACCAGTATTTATAGTAATTGAGTAAAATGGATACACAAGAATGAAGGGTGATATTGAATCAAAACTGAGTGGCTCTTCACCAATTTACGTATTCCTTAAAAATATTTTTAAGAAGTGTGCAAAAGTTAAGCTTTTATTTATCTTAAAAAAGAATTTCAAAATAATAAATATACACAAAGTACTTTTTAGAATATATTTAAAAAATATATAATACAATAAATAATTAAAATAATTTAATAAGAATGCTCATTGTAGCGGAATGTGCAATATTAATTTAATTTATGTATATAATATATAAACTTATGATTGTTTTAGTGAAGCAAAATTATCTGAAAAAATATTAAAATAGAAATCGATAATACAGTGCATTTAATATAACAGATTTATAGTATTTTAGAAAAAAATAATACTTTGCAATTTCTCGTCAGCTTAGGTTAAAAAAAGTATCATTCATTTTTGCAACAACCATTATTTTAAAACATTTATTATATTTATTATAAAATGCAAAACCTTGTTATAATATTAAATAACTGCTGGAAACGCATAACAAGGAAGATGCGGTCTATAAATAAAAGTTTATTTATTATATCTTCGGGCATTTTTTCTCCGGAAATGCCTAACATTCAGCAGAGAATAGCGTCTGAAAGTCATGGCTTTTTTGTTTGATTCCACGAAAGGATAACTGCATGCGCGGCCCTACCCAGCCGAGCGCCGGGCCGATAACACCTCGAGTATTCGTCCACTCATCATACGGTATAGAGGTAGCTTGATTCACGAACACTGAATGACTTTTTTCTATACTCGGTCGGCTGAGTCAGAGCGACTTGCCCGGGTACCAGTTTTGAGAGTCGGCCATGCTGAGATAAATCCAGCCTTATAAGGCACTGAGCGCTATCCCGCTTAAGCACATGCCAAACGAACAGCATATAAGGCAAAAATCAACAGTACTTAGCAACTTTCAATGTAGTATTTAGCACGTCAAATTTTAAACACTGTTATTATCGTAAAACTATGTTAATGTTTGGATCTCATTTTGAGTTTTCTCCATTTATAAACTTTCATGATTAATTCTTACTCGTGCAAACTTCGAAACAGTATTTGATAAATCTGAAACTTCTCATGCAAGTTCTTCAGACTCGGACTGAGTTTTGTATTTTATTTTTTCAGTTATAGTAGACGAATATCTAAATCGCAACATTCGGACAAAAGTAAAGAACAAAATAACAGTTACAGTGCTGCTTGCTAAAATTGCAGAAACGGGCAGCCACATCTCTCAGACGGCAGACAATCAATAAACCCACAGATGTGGAACGAAAGAGAGGACGCTCAAACAGTAGATAGAACGATGAACTACGGGGGTTCATTGTTCGAACGAACCAGATTGTGTTTAATGTTTTTATTTTGCTTTATCGTATTTTTTACCTTTTCATATTATTTGTTAAAATAATACGCTTGTACGTTGGAACTGTCAAATCAGTTTTACTATACTTAGAAAAAATAAATAATACTAGTAATATTTTTTTAAAACATGCTTAATGCTAGTAAAAATATTCAGTTACAGTTAATAATAAAAAAAAACGTATGGATTGTGTAGTGAATTGTGATCTGGTATGTCTGGCCGCCCAGACAGCCGGGCCGCGCCGACAGCCGCCGCCGACAGGAAATGCCGCGAAGTCGGTCGCCGCGCACGGAGACGCGGCTGCAGCGGACGTCTGATGCCTGATACGCGAAACATGAACCAAATTGGATTTATATATTGTATCGATAACTTTTTAAAATACATTTTTAAAATCATTCGGATTTGATTGATCCTCGCAATTTTTGTACTTACCGCCAATTGTATAAACCTTCAACAAGTTTTAACAACTTTTGTTTTTTTTATGTGTTATGTCGCTAACTGTTAAAATGTATATTTTAACTGAACTTTTGATTTAGTTTAAATTATCATAATACAATGTATTAACCATACAAATTTTAATAGTCGTTATTATTGATGTTTCTTAGAAATAATAGATGTAAATAATTCTTATACTTCATAAATATAAAACATACAAGCCACAATTATTATTTTTAGTTGCATATTGTTCTTAGTAATTTTCAGCTATTGCTGCAGACAAAGTTGCTGCAATCTGATGGGAAAATGCACGAGCTGCATTTCTATACAATACAAGCTATCTTATGCAGTTATTTACTAAAGTAGGTCTCAGTACAGGCTGGCTACTCGGTGTGTTTTAATGACTTCATAAACTGATTTTTATTTAGTGATTTTACAACTTTGCACCCCAAATACTATTATATAAAACAATAAAATACAAACGAGAAATTGCACATCTATCTATCTACCCACAATTTACATAAATATTCTCAAACAATATGACAGGCGATATAAATATGCATAAAACGATTACATGTACGATAGGCAACGCTTACGACTTACGATGGCTTCTCCATATATGAAGATTAATAAATACTTATTTAGATGATACGAGTCAAAACGTATCGAAAAAGCACATTAGTAATATTTTCAAGAACCATATGATATAGTGATCAATCCTCATGAATTAATAGTATTCATATTTCCTATTTGTTATAAATACGAAGCAATACAAACAAAATCAGAATGTCGTGGATTGAATATGCTCGATTGAATCATTCTGCAGAGCTGCAAACAGTTTCAAACTCTACTCATGAGTTTTTGTCTAGCAGCCGAAGAATGCAGAACCAAATAGCAGCTTTCCGGTCACAAGGGGTCCCGCGCCCGTTCCGAGAAGCGCCCGGCTCCGGAGAGTTAATTAATGCGCAGCGCCGCCCGAACAAGAACAAAACCGCGGAGGCCCGATTAACCGGGGAGGCTGCGAATCGAGAATGCATCTAATCTGCCGGCGGCGGGGGGGCTGTGGCATCCCAAAATGCATAGCATAGTTATGTTGTTATCATCAAGTAGCATTGCCCCTGATAATGGGATTAACGAAAAAAAATAAAATATTTTAATATCACATATATATAAGAATTGAAAAAAATTATCAATTGGGTGTAGGCAAAGCACTTGCAAGCATTTATTATACTGTACATCAAAGAGCACCTATTTTTATAAAATGCGACGTGAAATAAACGTATGCAACACGGTCGAGACATGTTACAAACGCGAGTTTAACAAGGCGGTGTCAGATAGAGATGTGGCAGACCGACTGCGCGAAACATGAAACATGCAACACGCGAGGTGTCTGAAGCTTGAAGCACCTTTGCAACTTGCCACATAAATTAAACACCACGAAGGTAAGCAGGCTTCAAATGCAGGCTTCTTTGTAAATTGAATATGTTTAAACTTCACATTGTGAAGTTATCTATCCAGCAAAGTTCTCTGTTTGTCTGAAACTAATTAAATTTGCTGTAATACATAAACATCTTCTGATTCAGACGTCCAATAAACAAGAAATTTATATTGATTATATTATTTATACGTTGACTTCAAAAGCAATACTGCCATGCCACTGCTACGGTGTATCTTTGATGACATGGAAAAAATATAAATAATTTACATGCGCACTTAAAAATGAGTTATTGTCTGTTGATGTATCTCAATTGAACCTGTAAATTATTTTTTCTGATCAATTCAATATAATTATACGGTGTGAGCATCTATTCAAAACACAGGAGCAGCACCAGGAATATCCAACCATTTTCTGAAATTCCGTATCTATTTTGAATTTTTATTTATTATTATATTAATTATTATTTAATTTTAGAATTTGGATGTGGGTTCAAATCCCACACAAATCACGATGATATTTTTCTGAGAGTTTCTTTAATCATCTTCTATGTATGAACTAATGTGCCTAATCATATTAGTAATAAATAATAAAGTTTTTACTGTTTTAGTTTTATAAAACAATTATGATTAAAATAGTTCAACTCAAAATTTAAAATTATTAATTTAGAAAATTAACTATACAATTCTTTTGTTGGTTTTTACATATAAAATACTGATTAGCATCATTAATAAAAACAGAAAATTATGAAATATTTTTCAAGACCAACTAAGATTATCTCTCAACAGGCTTATGACTTTAAAAGCAACACGCTATGACTGAAATTCTCATTTTACCATCTACAACGAGATCGAAATTGATTACGTCTTGCGTTTTTCGACAGAATCCTTCGAAAAGGTTCTATTGTGATAGGTCCGATGCGTATAGCGTAAATTCTGCATTTCGTTTCCAGTCGCCGCGAGCCGGACTCGGCGTAATTGAATTTTCAGGCCGAGCTTTTAGCGGGAATGATTTTTAGGCGTCTCTGTCAATACGTGCAGGTTTTCTGTCAAATCATTGTTTTTAATAGCTTGCACGAGAGGATATTGGAAAGCTGCGATATTTTGAATTCGCCCGTGCTGTCGGACAAACAATATTGCCGTTTTTATTGTTTTACGTCAAAAATGAATTCTGAAACATGTCATTCACGAAAGTAAGTTTTTTTTTATTTGAATGTATAGTATTGTCAGGATGTTTATTTTTTAAAAAATATATGCTTCTTATCAAATATTTTTAAAGCTGTTAGAAACATTATTTTCTTAATTTTAATTGTTCACATTAGACTAATTCGCTTAATGATAAAGCATTTATATATTAATAGTATTAGTATAGACAGAAACCGATTGTGTGAAAATTCGAAATTACTATGTTACAAACTAATCTACGATTGATTTCTAAACGTGTAACTTAAAGTTGATGTCTAAATTTTGTACAAACAAAAAGTTTATTTTCTTTACTGCAATCGAAATTTGAGGCTGTCTTACACATATATATTTGAAATAAGTAGCTGTCGCTTACCTAAACACTGAATGGAGGCATGAAGCAACCCAAACAAAATTCCCCAAGCTCAGCCTCCGCTAGGCTTTTGTCAGAGTTCTAAGGTTCCGAGAAGCGTCACTCTTTTTTTCATTTCAGCCTGTGTTGTTATTACACATTATACATTTTTTTCGCATCCTCGCAACTCCGTTGTCGATAGTCGAACATGTTTTGGTTCTTTTCCTCTCCGATGCCTATTTTCTGCACGTGCGCCGACTGCACCCTCGAGTGTCGCTTTGTTTTATGAACTGTTATATATTTTTTTAGAACACTAATGATATATCGCTGCTTGGGACATGTGATATGCAGATTCTTGTGTTAACTAAATTTAAGTGCACTGAGAGCTTTGAGACTTGTAAAAAACTTATTGATAATTTTAGATTAAGCAATCGGCAACATTTTATATCCGAATTTAATTAAATTTATGACAATTAGTGAAATGTGAGCTTCCAAATTCAAAGCTCACCAATCATGATAATGAGACAATATCAAGTCAGTGAAAAGTGAGCTTTTGAATTCAAAGCTCACCAATCATGACATAGAGGTGATGTCAAGTCAGTGAAATGCGAGCTTCTGAAATCAAATTTAATAATCTCTGGCATAAACGCCAGATTTTAATACCTATTTTATCATAAGTTCTGCATTATGTAATCTCAAAATTGAATTGTATGCTTTTCACAATCACAGTGTAAAATAATAATAAAAAACAAACGAGATATTTAATTTCCAAGAAAATTTTAATTATAGCATAAAGAAGTTCCCATCTCTGTTTTCATTAATCACTTAAAAAAAAACATTATTTTCAAAATAATATTTCTGTCTTTTATAGGAGTTATTTTTAATATATAACTCTTTTTTGCAGCGGGGTTTTTAAGAATGATATCTGCGATTCTGATGAGCATCTGCTCCTCTTTTTTGTCCTTAATATTGATATGAAACTCTGTAAGGAAAATGCTTATTTCAGAATTATATCCTCAATCTATCTATGCGATTGGTGAAGTTTTAAGTAAATTAAATATTTTTGGCTTAGGAGCTTATTTTTTTTCTTCTTTTATTTCAGGTCCTAGATGAACGCAAATGCTCTTCACCGGATAGCGACTGGTAGTGAGAAGTTTGGCAACCCTCTCGCCTCCCCATCCCCGAGAGCGCCGCGGCCCTGCAGCAGCATAGCGTGGAGACAAGGAATGCTGCTATACCGATGATCATAACGAACTGAAAGTCTAGTCTAAATATTGTGTAAATTGAAGGTTCATGTTCTTCTGAAGGCATTAGACTAAACGTACGCACATATTTATTCAATAAAATTATTTATTTTAGAAAGCTGCTACATTTAAATAATAGTTTTTGAAATACTAAAAAAAAATTTTTGGGTGTAACTATTTATAGGAAAATTTTCTTGTAAATATGTTGTATGCAGGTTGATATTTTTAGATCTTAATCGATATAAACCTCTTGTTTTTTTCTATAAAAAACCTAGGTTGTCAACCTGTCATAAGTGTGTAGTGAAACGATATGCTTTAATTTGAATTAGTATTATTTTTTTAATTATTTATTTTGATGTGTAGTCGATACTTTTGTATTGTAATGTAGTAACATAAATTTTTCTATTTAACAAATATTTTACATGAAATATTTGAACTCACCAAAAAACAGTGCTTTTACACTGTGCATACAATTATTTTTTGATAATTGTATTGTATTTTAAAGCTTTGTAAATTTGAATGGATTTTATTTATATGACAAATTTAATGTAATTAGTAACAGAAAGTGATAAATTTAATGCACGCTCTCTTAAGCAAGTGGAAAAATAGTGAGAAAAAACAATCCGCACATAAATCAACGTGTCAACCATTTTGCTTGGAATTAAAAACCACATTTAGGTGAAGTACACAGAATACATAAATGTGGCGACAAAAAAGTTCAACCAAAAACTTCAGGCGTTTGTAAACAATTCTCAGAGCCTACATATCGCACCCCCACTGTAAGTGTCGCTCCCCTATAATCATCGTGTATGATTTATGCGTATAATATACAAACACCTAATAAGTTTAGACTTAAACCCGGTACGAAATTAAGCCTAACGCCTATGATTATGTACCAAAAACACCTGAGCTTAATTAATATTTAATACATTTTTATACTGAGAATTATGTTAAAAATTGAACGCCGAGGGGTGAACTTTAACGTAGTTTGATTAGCTGTATTATAAGGGCTTATAAGTATCGATATTTATACGAAGTAAACTCCGTTTAGTTTTAGTATTAGTTTAGTCATGAAATGTCTAATGTCGATGCAAAATACAACACATGCCTGTGCGCATATTTTGTATTCATTTTGAAACATTTATAACATACAATATATATAAAATTATATATAAAATCAAATAAATTTAAGCATCTATAAATATTTATATTGGTAGATGCACTTTTATCTTTACCTTTGCATTTACATGTTTTGCATCTAATAAAAATATGAAATTGTTTAAAACAATGCAAAATACAGTATTTTCATGTCAGTGGCTTGATGGCTCAGCGGTTAGACGGGTGATTTTTTATTGAGAGTTCCATGGTTCGATATTCGCCCAGACAGAGGAATTCTAAACTGATATTATTCATTACACTTCCGTTTATGTTTGATTAAAGGTAATCTGTGTTGGAATTGCATGTGTCGATAACAATTGTTCAAATAATATTAAGGTTACTTCAGTATTGTAGATCGTGTGAATAAAACAAGTATTCAAATATGTACAATAGTTTTATTTATTATTTTATAGAATATCCTTACACTTTAAATAAAAAATATTTATTTTGGAAAACTATTCTGTTATGTGTACTTATGTACAGTAAAGAGTGCATGCGCTGCCCCACTGCGTGCCGTGCATGTTATCTGCAATCTGTGCAGTAGATTAGTACGGGCGGTAATCTGTGGATAAGTGCATCTCTTGAGGCGCCGAAAGCTCACAAAGGAACGCATTTTTGGATTTGTTTTGAAAAAAATTGAGGCTGGTTGGCATATGATTATGCTGATAGTGTAAGACTTATTCGTGTAGGCATCGAAAAGAAGCGTGCAGTCTATCAAGCATCGTTATACTTAAAAAGACGAAAAAAATTCAGAACAGAATCTATTAATAAAACGGTGCATTTAATCAGTTTATGCAATTTGGTGAATTAAGAACACCAAAACGTTTTTAAAAAGCAACTTCTTACATTTTTAAATAGTAATAGGTATAAAAAAAGTTATTAGTGAGAAACGGTTTTGGTTTATAAAAGGTTAGCTGCCATTCTCCAAATATACACCTCATTAATAACAAGTAAACTGAAAAATTAAGCACGTCAACACAATCCTGAAAATATAATCCTCTATTTACAAGTAATTTATATGAGGCTTTAACCCTCGTAAGCCGACCGTTGTTATTCCATACAAAATTCAATATTCCATCGCTTCCGTTCCGAACAAAAACAAAAAAAAAAAAACGCGAGCACCGGGGCTAGCAAAGATCTGAACAAATTGCAGGGTCATTATTCGTCGTGTTTGGTTAATGTATTACTTGTCAACCTCCACGCCGAGCAATAAAACAACGATGTGCCTTTATTAAACGGTACATTACGTTATTCTCGATCCCATTCAGGATTTTTTTGCCCTGGCCGAAAATAAATGCGAAATCCCTTCTTCAAATTGCCGATCCAGTTTGGTCTTGTGCGAAAGAACGGCGGATTCTTTTGTGGGGCGAGCCATTATGCCGCGCGAGGTACTAGCGCCCTACCTGGAGAAAGGTGCGCCGATTTTGAGGCGAATCTGTTCAAAATTACAGAGGAATGCCGCCCTAAGTGTTATCTTGCATTTATGAACACTGTTTATTCCAAATCTTCGGAAATTACTTATTTTTTTAACATTATTTTTGTAAACAAAATACAGATATGAGCGACGGCGCGCTGTGCTTTCAGCGACAAGGCAATATTTTGAACAATTTAGTATATATTTTAAGTTTTAATGTTCTTCAGTTATAAAAGATTGCAAATTACGTTTTTTTTAATTTGATAAATACATACGATTGATTGATTTGGATTGATGTAGCCAATATTCATCACAATCGTTATCTACGCACCATAATCATTGTAGGATTATTATTTAATAGGATAATAACAGCTGATATATTTTCCAATTATTTTCATTCAGATAATGTTAAGATATGTATGCAATAATAATAATGTATGATATGCAAGATAAATGCATCAATAAATAAGTCACAATGATCTAATAGCTAGTGATTAGCTAGTAGTACGATCCTGTTTATTCTATCCACAAAACTATAATTTTAAGACATTATTGAAACATCCAAAATAAAATCTTTTCTGTAGTTTTTTAGCAGGTACGCGCTTATATTCAACTTATAATTCATTCAGAGTAAATAGAATAAAGCCTTACATTCGTCTGATATTTATTCACTGGAGAAGAATCCATGTACTTATTTAGTGGGCAGTTTTAAAGGCAAATTCAGGTTTTGCATATAAAGTTGCAACCATTATGGATTCAAACACAAAAGTTCGAGTACTTCAGACTGTTTTTTTATTTGCGTTACTTGCTATTTTTTTAAGTTCGTACTTAGACATTAAAGTTTTATGTCTCCTTCGTATGTATGTTTAAAAAGTCTTATTTATTCTGATGCCATAAGTAATGGTAGATTTTAAGAAAACGTAACCACGTAAAAATAATAGTATTTTTTAAAATAATTTCAAAGTTTTATAAAGCAATAATCAATTTTTTTAAATTAATTGGCATGTCTAAAAAAACCACCCACACAGGTTTATTTTAACAATAATATAAATTAAATAAAAAATCTATTGAATTTTGAAATCTTTGTTGGTATGTATTTTAAATTGAATAATATTGTAAAGCTCGATTTAATTTGAAAGTACAACAAAGTACTTAACATTACCTGGAGCGGTTTAATATAGTGAATGCAGAGAACGGCAAGTTTACGAAAACAAACATAGAAGAAGCACTTTACGGGGCTCTTGTTCGGGCGAGCACCCACAACGGCGTTCCTGGAAGATGCATCCGAATGAATATGAAATATGGATTTTAAGGTTTACAATATAGTTACTTTCTGGGAATACTTGCATTTTACGACCGCTTTAACGGTTCTCTGTACAAGGCCAGCTTTTT
Organism: Atopsyche davidsoni; assembly: GCA_022113835.1. Classification (NCBI taxonomy): domain Eukaryota; kingdom Metazoa; phylum Arthropoda; class Insecta; order Trichoptera; family Hydrobiosidae; genus Atopsyche; species Atopsyche davidsoni. The sequence continues at coordinate 13,263,191 of JAILWY010000023.1, forward strand.
CTAGCATTATTTGTAAAAGTTTTTGTTTTGGGTTTTACAGAATCACTTTGAGAATATTATTTTAGTCATGAAATTTTGCATAGAGACATTGAAATAAGGCTCATAAAACTACGCGCTGGCTTCAAACGCAAATACCATTTTTGGATATTTGACTTTTTGGATGCGGGCTAAATAATATGTTTGATATTTTTGAATATATGAGGTGTCAGGCCTGTGTTTCAGATGAGATTCAGTATATATATATATAAATACCTGTTATTGTTTTAAACTTTTATCCTTGTTATTTAGTTCGTAGATATTTATTACACATGCAAATAAAGGGTTTTTCCTGCTCATTTTCCCTGCCTAACACATTACTGAATCTATAGTAAATCATGAAAGCTACCATATAAGCCACACATTTCAAGCCCCGAAACCTGCGCGCAGGACGGGGATAGTCACGCACCACACCTCAACCAACTGTAATACAACTTAATGAAAAATAAAGAATTTTGAAATTTTTTTTTTATATTGTATATAAAAAGGATGTTCACAAGACAGACAGCAGATGAGTCAATCGTTACACCGCGTGCGGCCATCGTAATCTCTCGGTTGTTAGCTCTCTTCACATGTGTCGCCATAAATCTGGCTGCAGCCTGCTTCTCCTATTATGATCCCGTCGGACGTCCATTCCCGGACATCGAGCAATAAAACCTCAGACCCTGAATGCTGCTGACGCCCAGGGGACTCCCGGCAGCTGCGCCGGAGAGGTCTTCCCCATTGTTGGCTTTGTCTGATGTACGCGTGATCTTAAGTTTAATTGTCGATAAATTTAAAGGTAATAAGACAGCGGTTTGAGTGTGTTTAAGATGTCGTAAATGTTTGGCTTTTGTTGCGTTTGAAGATAGACGATAGCGTTTTTTATGAGGTTGTGATAGAATGTCAATAAAATGGAATTGCCTATTTTATTGTGTTGGTTTTGTTTTGAAGTTTAAACGAGAATTCAATTCATTCTTCGGAAGTTTTATTATTCTTTAACAGAAGCTGGGTTGATTTTTATAATAATCTAGGTGATGCTAAACTGCAACACATTATCATGGATATTAAGAAATAAATAAATTCATTAGATAAACGAATGATTTATTATAATATATTTTATTGAGAAAGAGAATATTTATTCTGCAATCACGGCTATATTAAGGTCATCATAATTGAAAATGACAGTTTTTGATCTATCACTTTAAAATATTTTTACAACAGACTTACCTGAACTTGTAGTTGGTTTAATATGGATAGTGTTAAACAATGACTGATTAATAAAATTAATGTATTTATATCTTAAGCCTTGAAATTCAAACATTTTTCTTCAAAAAGTTTATTTTATAAATACATAAAAAAATTTATTCGAAAAAATGAAGAAAATTTTCGGGATTTAATTTAACTTGAAAACTGAAAAATCTATATATTTATACATAGACAATATTTGAACAAATTTAAAAACTAATGTTTCCTCATCATGTACACATGGCGATGGCATTTTAATATTTGTCAACTAAAAGTATAACTTTCAGCTTAAAAAATTATGTATAAAAGTTGGGATCTTATAAAAAAACCTCTGTAAAAGTAATACTTTCTGAAGACACTTTGTTATGCAACATTTAGTATTTTACGTAAACTATTGTGTTTTGCCTTGTACTTACTTGTATCCCAAGTATGTGTTGTAATTTCAGTGCTGGTTTTACTTTTAGTACCAATGGTATATGTTTATTCGCTACTATATTATAATATTAGTTCGGTTTTAAAGCAACATTTCGTCGAGCGAGTACACCGAACCCTTATAAATGGTATTATGTATTTATTTTTATAATTACATATAGTATGTAGGTCATATCTGTAGGTAGTAATAAAAAATTCTGAAAAAAATGATTATGCGAAGAATTTGTGAGGTTTCTGTTCTTTGAAATTTAGTAGTAGTATTTACTTAATCCATATTGAACATGATATTCATATGTATAACCTTATTCTAAGTAATCCGATTTGAACATATTTATACAGAAAAAATACAGTAGCACTAAAAATACTGTTTACGTAAAAAAAACCAAGGAAACCGACTTATAAGGCATATCAAACATATTAATAAAATACTACAATTAAATATGGTTTTTTTATGTGTGAATTACGGTGGTTGCTATGTGGCACGAACATAAATATATATATATATATATATACTCTCAGTCATTTCATGTCTTTTAGAATTTTGTTTACACCTCTCTTCGTTTGCAATATTTAGGCATTAAAGTCTTTGAAAGGGACGTACAAAGGCATCGCTAGTCATTGTCCGGGCTCGGGGCTGCTTCCCCGCGCGGGGTGCTCCACCAAGAGCCTTGCATTTGTGGCTTGAATTTATGTGACGGCTCTTGATTTTATTGCACTCATGATTTTATAATAACCCAGTGCGCTTTGTGGCTGACCCAGGCTAACCCGGCGCCGCAGAAGCTATGGGAAAAGTATATCTACGATTGAATGTGCTTCATTGACTGTGAATCTCATACGTGCCAAAAATCTTATAGATTATACTAACAATTTGAAAAGTAAAGATCTCGGAGAAAGGCAGCTAGTTGCTCTGTAATGGTAGCTAGCAATTTGTGCGACTTAAATAAAAAAAAGTTTTTAATGAACAGGTGGATTAGAAGTCTGTTGATTTGTTGCGAAAGATTTGTGTTTCGCTAAAACGAAAATGTGTAATTGTCGCTGACCAAGATTGAGTATTTAATTAATTTTATTGGATGGTTCCGAAAATGGAGAGAACAAGTGACTCAATCGCCAGTCTAGAAGATCGGGCGATAAATCGTGAAATTGAATAAACTTATCTTCACATCACGTGGCAAATGCATTGATTATTTATTTCACCTTCATTAATCGCTCATTTCTATTTTCATACATAATTTTAATTGCAACACTGCAGTCTTTCAAGTCACTTATTTCAAAAGTGTAACATTGTCACGGTTGTCTGTGAGATATTGATTAATCTATTACAAGTATGAATAATTTATTTCAAATACTAGGTGCGCGTATTTACATAACCATTTAATTTTATTGAAATTATATCTCTGAGGTGTTTATACTGCGTTCGTCAATTCAGTCATAGTCATCTAATATTTTCGACATGCAAGTCCATATATAATATGTTATAACACTTCCGGTTGAAGCAAGGCTAAAAAACCCAGAAATAATCAAGATATAAAATTATATTTTATTTCTTAATGTGATTTTTCAAATTACTTATATCTTAACAAATTACTATATTTCATTAAGATTTAAAAAAATGGATTTTTTTAAAAATCTTTAACATATTATACTAAAAGTAAATAATTTTTCAATCTAAATTAGCTTTCAATGCGCTACGGCAAATATATTTTAAATTAAAAGTACTTATTGTATGTTTATTTTTACTGAAACAAGCAAAAAACCCCCTAAAATCTTGAATCGAGCCCTCGTATTTTTTGCACAATTTTTAATAATTTACAGTGATTTTTTTTATTTAATATTTTTTAAACAAATACAAGCTATTTTTATAGTCATTACAAAATATTATAGTCACATTTACAAAATAAATTAACTACTTTCTTATGCAAATTTATCATTTTTTTTTTAGTTTTGAATATTTTTAATCACTCTCAGTCGCCTCCCTCGCAACTCTCTGCAAAACTAGTTATTCCTTGTATTAAACCAGCCCCAACATATTGTTCGGGTATCGAACAATCATCAAACTGATCTGGGCTAATCCACAAAATAATCTCATCTGGCAACCCCGAGCTCAACAAAGGACACACGAACAAAGCTGCCAATGACCGAAGCTCCCAAGCAACAAGCGAACGAATCTCTTGCCTTACTTTCCCACGTTCCCTTACAATGTGCCATATTATTTTTGGCATTGAACATTTGCTCTGATTTCAATGCGCGTCTGCAGAAGTCCCGCTGTACTAACCGCATTCAGATTTAACAAGCAATTTTGAACCCAATCCTCATAGAGCATAAGGTAGCTCTGATGCTGTGCCGGCGTTGGAGGTGAGCGCTTTTGAATGATGCATTTGCAGTCGAAGCGATCGCATAGCAGCGCAAATTTTAGAATTGATAAAGATTGACATTGCCGGTAAACGTAATCATGGACAATGCACAATGGAAGAAATGCACGTCAAACATTCACAATAATGTTTGCGAGAGATTGTCAGCTCAATGGCGAGCATCGTTTTCATTTTGATGGATCTGTATTGTGGATTCACCTGCTTAGCATGCAACAGGGTTTCATACTTTATATCTAGACGGGCACCTACCGAAGATGTAACAATACACCAGAAGTGTATAATATATACCTGCGTATATATATTATGTTATTTTAGAATTGACAATCTACTAACTAATGAAAAATTAATTTGCATACCAATTAGACAATTCATTATACAACGAAGCAGTATATATTTAAAAATCTATAGATTAGATTATTTTCATATTTTTATTATTTAATAAAATACGTAATGTACAAAAACTCTTTCAATAGTTGGGATTCTCCAAATTTTTACGAACAATTTTAAAATCCTAATTCTGACGATTTAAATAGAATGACTATTGGTGTTTATTGTAACTTCACATCTTTAGACAAGATTTTTCAATACATTGAATGGTTATTGATTATCCGATAATTGATTATTAAAAACACTTTTTTACTTAGTTATATCTCAGAACGAAAACCTGTAACTGTCTAAGTTATAATCATTACATCTTAGTTATATCGTACTTAACCATTATCCATATTTTGGGTATTTTTTATGCTTTTGCAATACAATGTTGGACGTTATTGGTTCGCTGCATGTCGGTTGCATGCTTTGCCTCGACGTGTGTATATTATATATTTTGATTCAACGTATATTTATTATTATCCTTTTGAAAACGTTGTGAATTAAATTATTAATTATAACAAATTCATATTTATTTTTATCATATGAAAGGAAACACAATAAAATCCCGGAATACAAAAATGGTTTTAGCTTATTTTAGCTTTGTGTAGTCTACAAGCCCACGAGACAGCGTCCCTCTGCGATGTCCCCCAGATAGCGGGGCAGGCCTCGGCGCGGGGAGATGATGAATGGAGGCAGGAGCGGACTCGTCCTCAGGTTTCACGGTCACGGCCCACTTCGTATGCAGACGGCAGCCGAGACATGCGCTGGTCAGGGACGGGCTCGGACCTCCAACGCACCGTGCCACTCGCAAGAAACACCACTAAAATTACATTTTGCAACAAACCATTAAGATTTTTGGTGTACTTGAAAGTCAAAAAAACACGTGGTCTATGTGTGGATTTACTTAAAAGAATTTTCTGAATTGTGTACCACGGAATGCATTTTTTATAGACTCAGTTTACTGAAAAACCTGAGATCACGAGTGTATTTTGCTCTTTACTCCAATCAAATACAATCCCCATTACAAACGACATGCTTATTAACGTATGAAAAATTTCATATACATCCATTGATGTAAGTTCTAAATTATAGCAAATTTTGCTACAAGGAAATTTATATTATACATTTAATTATTGAGGATATATTATTTGATTTTCTATTATTGTAATCATTACGATATAGATTTTATGAAAGATATTTTACGTATATTAAATAAAACGTATTTATTCCCATTTTTTTGAATCTCGCTAATCTGACATTACTTGCGTCAATATTTTACGTAATACGTTTGTAGAAACTTCCAAACAGATTTGAGGACATAAATAAATAAATACAAAAAGAATCGTAGGACCGGATATTTATTGGCAGACTCAAAGCTCCTGCGACCGGAAACTGAGACAACGACCCGCAAGGAGCACATCTTTCAATTGCGATTACATGGTTAATAAATTTTCTATCCATTCATTCAATTCAATGGAGTCTGCGCTGCATTCGATTTCAGAAAATAAGGGCGTGGATAATTCGTTTTTCAGTCACCAGACGGCCATTCTGGCTAAACCGGAAAATTTAGCCGTTGTTTGACTTTCTTTCCGACGGGGCGGCACATGTTGTGACTCGCGCATGATCTATGGCTGAGAATATTTTTATAACTCTTATAATGTACTGCAAAAACTTTTGGTTCGAGAGATGTTTAAAAAAACTTTGAGGTTGATGAGAAACACCTGCAATTTAATTTACTGTAGTGGAAATATTTCGAATTACAAATGGTGGCGTAGTGATAAGTATATTTACAAATACAAAATATCTTGGGTGTTTTAAGTTTCGCATACTGGATTTTACTTTAATATTTTTTTGATAAATATCACAAAGCAATATATTTCTTGTAAAATGATCTTTTAACACAAGAACGAAATTGTAATTATACTTTCTGCATAATAGCTCTCTTGTATTCTTATATTATTTTGGTTTTGAAGTAAAAGATGAACATAAATATAAAAAATATATATATTTCATTAATAATTAAGATTTGTAGAAATATACATACGTAGCGCTTTAATATTATGCCAATTTAAACCTGTCAAAATAAACTGTGATATTTTTAAAGTCGTTCACAAAATGCACGTAGTCGCAATGCTACACAAGTTTCTACAATTACTCATTACAATTGGCATTTGACAACGTAAGTGCGTTATTATTGCAAAAATATTGCACATAATGTGAGAAACCGTGCTAAAATATGTGCTGATTATTCCCCGGCGTTTTATTAAAAATTTGTGTCAAGATTCCCGACATAATTTTATAATGACGCATAATCACAATTACCCATTGTATTGGTTATTTTCTTTTTGTTTAATAATAATTCATAATTTGAATTTAAAAACACTAGTTGATAACAAATAATTGTGATTTATCCCATTCAAGGTAAACCATTTTTCAATAAAACTGACTATTGTCCAAGAAATATTTGCAGCTTATTTGTTATCGAACCTCAGCTGCTTTTTGTGCAATGCGTTTTGAAGATCCCTCAGACTTGTCGTGACTTGTTCGTTAGTGTAGGCGTGCAGGGGATGTTTCGTCCCTAAAGTTAACAAAAAAATGTTATGCACCTTGAACACTAGCGGAATTTATTTTGATTTTTTTCTTTGGGTGTAATTATAATTTACAGATAAAATCATATTGATAGTATAACTATAAATAATGTATAAGAGTAATAATGTGTGCAAACACTCAACACACACACACACATATATATATATATATATATATATATATATATATATATATATATATATATATATATATATATATATATATATATATATATATGTATATATTATGTACATATATATGTAATTCATTTTTAGATTGTTTTATTTTGCATATGGCTGTGGAATGATTTCTTTAGGAAGTGCTCGCTCTTATTTAATAGTTTCTGTGCTTGTACTCATTCTTCATCGAAATCCAAAGATGTGTTCTTTAAAAGGTTTTATCCAATTTCATAGACCATTATATGCTTTAGATGTCAACATCCTCACTATCTAACTCATTTACCATTTCCATCAACCAGTTTTTTGGATATTTCTAAGAAAGCAGGTTCTGTAAAAACTCTAAGCCGCTCCAAATAGATTAAGCGACCCTTCCGAAAAAACCAGTTAGATTTGCTTTAAAGGATATTTCTCGTATGTATCCAGTTGCAAGTTCCGCACATAATTGGGGCCGAGAATTTTATTCGGTCTAACATCTCTGAGGAATGAATGGTGTCTCGGGTTATAAAAAGAGTTTGAACAGGATCCTTCGTGGGGCTTTATCATTATTATTATTTCTGTCGCGGTCTTTTTTTCCCGTCTTATTGTTTGTTTTTGTGATAGGAAATGGGAGGGGGCGCAAAAAACCGTACGTGCCCTGGGCATGTAAACTGGAGATTTCCTATGGGGATGAAAGGCCTTGCGAGGGTGGGGTCCGTCGTATCACAAAACATTTCACAGATTATAAAATGCCACTTACTTTATTTTGTAATTTTGGAACCTTTTGTAAGGATCTGAGCAGTTATTGCAATCCTTTTCCTCCCTCTCAATATCCGGCTTTTATAGCAGGTAAGGATGACCTATTATTATTCGACAAAAATGTTTATGCAACCTCTATTGAGAAGTTCGCCATTCTTCTTCAATACGCACTTATACCTTTTCAAAGAAACTTGGTTTCTCCATGCTAGGGTATAGTATTTATGTTTTCCGTTTGTTAGCAGAATATCATACTATACACTGTAAAAATTTTGGAATCGAGCTGGTCTCTCAATTCATTTAAAATTATAAGTTGAAATTGGTGCTATTTACTTATTCAAGACACAAGATGTTAACGGATTTGCCGTAAATTCCGTTGATACGGAAACAGCCGTATCAACTTCTTACTAATCAGCTTAGTTAATCAAATATTTGAATAATTACAATTTAATTATACATTTTTTAAAACCTATGTAAGCAATGGCTAAAAATCTGTCTATTATTCACACGACATAAAAATAAACATGAATAATTTATTATTTTAAGTCGCAGATTGGTTTATATATATTTACATAATATAATATGTATCATATATCATACATCCCATAAGTCAAAACGCCAAAAGGGCGTGTCTGTCTGTCGCTTCACGGATAACCGCCTGCATTGCGATAAGAGGGTAGTATTTTGACCAAAATATTGAAGAGGAAAATCGGAGTTATGTTTTTAAAGTTAACTTTATCACTTAGCTATCAGAGTTCAACTTCTGAGAATCGATAATGTATTTTTGACAGCGTCAACCTTTCAGAAACTGATAGGATACGAAAAGTGAATAAATAGGCTCTGTGGTGGGAACAGCAGGGTGGTCCGAGTACCGGAGGCACATAAAATGATTAAAACTTCCATTCATTGACAAATCTTGATTAACGATCATACCATCTTCGCATATTCAATATTAAGAATGGTTAAACGGTTATGCTTTTATTTTTTCCAAAATTGATGATTCCAAAATATTTGGTTACAATTGGTTTATCAACGATTTGCATTCAATTGTAAAGCTTCAGATGAATAACATTTCGACAAAGTATAATGTAATACTGTAAGCATCGCTTCCTCTCGTACTTAAACAATGAATTGCAAAGTTTGGGATGTGAAATTATTTTTAAATTCGCTTGGTTGCCAAAAAGAGAAAAAAATCCAACATACACAAACTATTGATGGATAAAGTTCGGCCATTTTGTGAGATTGCTTTGGCTCTAAATCAGCAAAGTTCTATTTAAAGAAGTGCAAATAAAAAAACGAGTTTTATAAAAGTCATGTGAGATTTGGATCGCTTAGCGGACATTTGTGAATTTCGTGCCAATTTTTTAGCGTATTACTGCAATAAGTCAGTTTTTTGTTATAAGATATATAATCACAATGTGTTCAATATGTATATTTATGAGAACTACTCTAAGCGCACTTTATGTTTCTATCTGTGAAATATAAGTATTTCTCTGAATTTAGTTTATTTGACTCTGTTAGTGTAAAATAGAATCAGTAAATATATATATATATATATATATATATATATATGTATATATATATATATATATATATATATATATATATATATATATATATATATATATATATATATATATATATATATATATATATATATATATACACGGCAGGTTATTGAATTTGTCAATTATGTTTAAAATCTAGGGAAAAAATATTTTAGAATAACCCTGCAAGCATATTATGTGGTGGCCTTCGCAGAACGTCTTTTACCACTTTTCTTTGGGTCTTAAATCTCCATAGAAAATGCGTCGTCAATGGTCGCCGTCCTTTATCATGATTTATTATGTCGAGTGGGGGTGCACTTGAAAGGTGCGGTGCCGACTTCGGGCACAGCTGATTTTACTTTCTTTTATATTGTTCTATTTACTTTTATTGCTTCCAGAGAAAACATCTGTAAAAATCTATTCTGATTATAAAATACATACTTTTGGGGTCTGGGCCATATTTATGGCTACCATGAAATCTAACTTTAAGCTTTATGTTAATTCGGGCATGTGATCTAGCTTTAGGTTAAACGCCCAAAATATACCATTTTCAATTCAATATATATATACTTTTTTTGATGTTATATTGTGATAATGTTTTTTTTACAATCTGATCTACGTAATACGTTTTTCATCCGTATTTATATTTTATATCATATAGTAGATTTAATAATAATATTTTTATGCGTTTTTTCTTATATAAATGAAAACAGGTACCAAAATCTTTCTAATCCCAACAGGACACAATGCTCGCATGATATTATATATAATGTTCTATACAAAGACATCACACCATGAATTAAGTTACATTTAGGGATAATGGAGAGCTTTCAGAGCTTTCTCCTGAAGAAAGATATTCTATTTTTTGCCCGCTGCTATTTGGGGATGACTGGCACTTTCATCAGCTGGGTTGAGAATGTTGCCCGTCTCATATTCTGTAATACTTACCCTCCACGATGCAGCTAGCAATGAATTCAATTGTAATTTTTAAAAGGTGGTTGCAAAATAACTTGCAAAATTATTATATTTAGTCCATCATATATACCACAAATTATGCATTTGAATGATATCGATCGGGGTGGGGTGACTTAAAATAAGAAATAAACAATTTTTTTTATTCGGAGCGAAATATTTTTAAAACTATGGTAAAAATTATTAAATATTGTATATTGATAACTGCTTGCAAATTATCAGATAAACATTTTAACAAGAGGAAATATTTAACTTAATAAAATATATCATAAATACGCATCAGAACACAAATAATTATTTATTGAAAATTATGGATATTATTTCTGTATAAATGTACGCTTACTACTGTTTATAAACCCTTTACATAATTTGTATTTTGTTTTTGCTTTTAGTTTATCCATCTGTTCAATGTTTAATATAATTTAATAGTGAACAAGCTCTCGTACCATTTGGTATACATTTAAATAATTAATTTTAATACATGTAAGCAATAATAAAAATATTACTCCGTAATACACGTACGAGTTTTGTAACCTCGTTTGGAAAGTATGTAAAGTTTAAATCCCAGATTCCTATTCCCAGATGTTCACTTTAATATTGTTCACCTTGCAGCTTTCAAAATAATCATCATTCTTTTGTGTATTTTCAAAGCAAGACCTAATTTCACGCTTCAATTGTGAAAAAAAGTCTCCTTTGATAGTCAGCACCGAGCTCTATACACGTCCCGAGGGATTTTCTCCACTTCTCAAGGCCACCCACTTACATAATAATAACTTCTATGTTTTTTACCAAGTAATATGAAAACAGCGTAAATGATATTATTCTTTGGGTTTACCTTTATCAAATATATTTCAAGCTATACGTAGGCTGTAAAATAATACTACAAAATCTGTCGAGATGTGTTCGTTGTACCTCCAGTAAAAGTACTGAATCTATAAATAATTTTTGTAATCAGATATTGTATACTAATATAATTTACTTATTATACATGGACCCAACTCAAGCTTGGTAAAATCAAAATAACTAGAAAATGATTTAAAGTTTTAAGTTAAAATAAAGCAAATTCCTTGCTCAAAGTATCAATTCCCTTATTTCCGGTGACAGTTCCCGTTTAACCCCAGCGTGCGAATGAAAAATGGCTTTTATAAGGCAGACGTGCCGGGCTCGGCGGCAAGTTCGGTGAAAAATGAATTCAATTTTAGTGTCATCACTCCATTGTCGGTTCCGGCAAGTCATCGTTTAAAAACAGATGTCTCGGGCGGAGACGCAAGTCGCGGCTGAGGCGCTCCCATGTGCAGACTGCTCCGTAATCATCGGTATTGTAGTCTGCCGGGATAGGAATTGCCTCGAGCTTTGTGAGGCAGACTGGGAGAAAATTATTACGCTCATGGATGATTTATTTTTACTTTGATGCTATTAAGACAGGATTCTGTGAAATGAATAAATATATAAAATAGTTTTGTAGAGTGTTTTATTTATTGTTCTGGATCCATTTTTATCGATACTCACAAAATTTCTAATATTTTTTCTTGTGGATAATTTTAATAGTAATAACTGTTAGTTAAATTAATTTTAATAAAGTAGTGTTACGAGCAAAAAATTTACAATTCAGCAATAAAAATTAACAGTTAAAATGTAAATTTTTCGTGTACTCAGTGAATAATTAATAACATATTGTTGAAAAATTAATTAAAAGCATATTTATTAAAATGTAACAGCTGAATTCGACTGGAGCCTCCAGTTATTTTAATATTAAATATTTAAAAAAAAATCCTTAGCTTTATTTTACCACCTGATGATATATATAATTAAATGACTTAAAAGTTGTGCATCAAACTTATTATTTAAACATAACGAACTTTATTATTCCAGATCGTTAATGAATTTTTATTTAGGAGTAAGTATACTGTCTTTAATACCGTTTGAGTATTGAATTTACATAAAATATGGGGTATTTTTAAAAAAATAATTGGCTATAAATTCGTTAAATGACAAATTACCCGAAAAACTGCTCGATTTTCAGGATACTGAAATATCTCTCCATAAATTTCTGACCTCACCATAGCAAACTGCTCTGTATAAGAAACCAACTGAAATAAACATCGGAAATGATTAAAAACCAACCGGTAAAACAAGTCAAAGAAAGTACAATGCTGTAATTTTATTTAAAAAATCCAGTTTTAAAACATTGATCAAAACTACCCTTAAGATATATAACGACTACAATAAATAACAGCAATACGTAGCGTTATAAATAATTGATTATATTTCCGTGCAGCTGAAGAGCAGTCGGCCTGGTGCTCCGGGGGGGGGGGGGAGGAGAGCACGGGGGGAGCCCCCCCCCCCCATTCCCCCCAGCGGTGCTGCAAATTGCAGGCTCGGGGACGCCGAGCCTTTATGGGGCACTGCTACAGCGCTTCTTCAACTGTAACACAGATTTCAATTTCCAATAAATTACTGCACTTGTATCTCCAGAGGGAAGTTTTTATCTCAAATTGTTTTTAACTGGTTTTTTCTAATCGATATTACTTGTGATCATGACCTTCAAAAAAATATTAAATAATTTTGGTCCATCTCAAATAAACAACCTGTATTCGTGGTTACCCAGGCACACGAAATTAAGGCTCTTTGTCTATAGTTCGCGCATCATAGATGCCGTCTTTGTTTTACTAGAATTATTACACATTTTATGTTTTTACAAGTTGAAACACCTGAATAATGTTATTATGTTTTATTAGCATGAAAGTAAAAAAAAAACAATTTATTTATCAAATGAACGATTGAATAAAAATGCCTTTCCTGCAACTGTCTGCGACGGCTCTCGAGGCGGACAGTAGCTCTCCCGTCGGCCGCGTATCTAATTAAGCTCCTCGAGGAGGAAGCCTTCATTTAGTTTGCCTAATTAATCTGAAGTAATTGCTGAAAATGCAAGTAAAAAGCTCCGATGCCCCTCGCGCCCGAGTTGCAGGTGCGGCGGTCTCACCTGCGCTCGGCCTGCAACAAAGTTGCCGTGAGTTACCTGAGAGGGCGGGTCCTAATTGGCGCGCGAGACCGGCTCGAGACTCCATATTGTTCGCGGTATCTCCATATCGAATTGATCGAATTGTATGATAAATGTTCGGCGTGTGAGGCTTGCTCTTGATTTGGTTGTAGAGTTTATGTGGCGATTATCAATTCAGTCGGATGTTTTGTTTTGATGATTTTCATTAAATCAATTAAATTTTGATCGATTTGCTCATTTCACAACTAAATTTAATATGTTAAATTTCTATTTTAAATGCACAGTAAAATTGCATTGAAATTTTATTCACTTTAATTTCAAAATTAACTTTTTTCCTGCTACTTGCTCGGCTATACATCACTTTTTAAAACTCTTAGAATATATATATTTTAAATGTTTATCTTACTTTGTAAAATAGGCCGCGGTCAGAAGTTATGGATCTTTTTTAAAGACCTTAGACTAGAAATACGCACACTTAAAAGCGATGTCTATGCACAGTGATTACATTATTATATAATTATTCCTAGATCAGTTAATTGTAATACCAATTTTCTCTAAGGACATGTTTTCACGTGTATAGAATCATTTTGGGAAGCCATTTACCTTTTTGTTTGTGACTTGCACGTGTACATGCACTTCCATTGCCAATATGCTACGAGTTTAGTTCGGTGGACTTTGCCATTTAACAACCCTCTCGTTGTTTGAAATTTCCAAGAAATCGTTTTTAGCAGTTGCGTTGGCAGGTAAATGCTTTTAGTGTATGATTGCCATGTACGGCAAACATGATTTATAGAAATAAATTATTTAAAACAATAGTAAAATTTACCGTTTTTAGAAATTAACTAATAAAATTTTATTTAAGAACAAAAAAGAATACTTTAGGTGTTTATACAGTAATATAAGTGTATTCGAAAATATCGATTTTAGTAGATAAAGTTTGAAAATTTTTGTTAGGTTTTCAATTGGAACTTTTCGTTTTAGAAGCAAACACTAATGAAGCTGAAAGTAATTAACAAAATATTAAAATGATTACAAAAAGGCGAGACTTTCTCCCGTCAGATATATAATAGATTCGCAACCCAATTTCCAATCCAGAGCCCGCATCGACCGACAGCGGCCGGCGCGCTGACCTCGTGACGAAAGCAAAAAGTCCGGGAGGCGCCCAGTCGTGGCGCGAGTGACACGACACGCGACAGAGAACTCCCATCGGATACTTTAATACCTCCGGTCGCGGATATCGACCGATGCTATCTGCGCCGGTCAGTTGATGTGTAATTAAACCCCGTATTTTCGTACGTTTTTTGCGGCGGGACTGCGATTGGGGGGCAGGTGCGGAGCTCGCGCAGCGTGTCCGCGCCGGCACGCGAGACTACGAGGGGCTCGTTCTTTTATATAAATTAAAGAGTCTACCTTTGAAGATGTAATGTTTATTTATTGATATCACTCCACGTCCTGGCTTGTGACTCCACGCTGGTAGATTTACGCTTGAACCCACTGACAGCCCCTTTCAAGTATCAAATTTATACAGAAACTAGATGACGATAACGTCCGCTTGTATATAATGATATGTTGCGGATCTGACTGTGTTTAAAGCTTGCAATAATGTGCAAAACTTCTTATGTACTTCATGCATTATTATGATTTGCAGTTGTATTTCTTTGTATACTATTTTTTTTGCATATTTGGGCAATTATTGACACATTGCATGTTTACCGGTCATTGGACTTGTAAAATAAAAAGCATATGTATGCTTGAACTCGGCCTGAACTTTACATTGACGTCAGTAGAAACATTCACAAAACTTTAAAAAAAAAAAAAAAATGTGCATTGTTATATTTCCTTTTTTCTGATATTTTTTACTATCTTCCTTCTGTTTTTCTTTATTCTTTTTCAATTGTTAAAAAACATTTAAGCAATGCTTATTGAGGATTGACAATTCTTTGCATTTGCGCTAAGTCATTTAATAGGTACATAGAAGTGCTAAAAAAACTTTGAATAATTGATTAGTTTTAATTAAAAAAGAAAACGTGCACCACCAACTTTTTATATTAAATACTTAATAAGGTCATCAGACGAAAACCATTAGTTTTACCTCTGTCAACTCAGGTACGGCAGATGGGGTCATTCAATAAAATAAGAAGTATACGTTGAATAAAATGCGACGACTATAATGTCGATAAGATAAATAATAAAATATTTAATTGTTTATTATTTTATTTTCTCTAGCATAATGAAACATGTATACATTGAAAATAATATTAATATATAAATATTTAAAGGTATTGTTGTTTAGTGAATACAGCATTTAAGTTACTAGGATAAATGAATATTTTTGTAAAATCGCGCAATGTGTACATTTACCAAATCTATGCACTTTAATTGCACTAGTGTGGTATTCTTTCGTTTTCTTATCATTCGTCTATCATCTCTGCACATCCCGTCAAATATCGCTAACCCGTGAATCCTGCTGCAGTTTAATAAGAACAGTGGCGTGCGACCAATACATAATAAATATGTTTTAAAGTAAAATAATAGAAAAATAAATTAAGTGTCATTTTACAGGCCAATACAAAGACTCAAAATAAAAAATAGATATTTAAAACAGACCAAAAAATAAATTAAACCAGATTAAATTCATTGAACCTTTTTTGCTAATGAATGCTTGACGCAAATTTTAAGATTTAAATTTGCCATATTTTAATGCTTATACTGTATTTTTAAATAAACAGGTATATAAAAATATACATACTTTTTAATGTTTTTAAACTAATTTAAATTTTTGTTAACAACATGCCAAAACTAACAGCACGCCTCTGTAGTCGTACGTTTCCGGTTTATCTTATGAAATGAATGGTTTCTATTGCTGTTGTGGTAAGACTGCCATATGGTTAGTAAAGTTATCATCATATTAAATGGTACATACAAAGGGTCAAATAGGATAATGTGCTTTAAGTTATGTGTAAGTTTTAGAATGACATATATTTTACATAAACATTTCCCTCGTTAAACTATTGCAAGTTGTATTGGTTAAAAAACAAAAATCATGTATTTTTAACGGTCAATAAATACTGAAGCTTCGAAGAATATATGTCAGTTCATCTGTAGTACTTGTATCACTTTTTACCATATTATATTTATGATATATTACTAAATATTTTTAATAAATCGGCATATTTTAACCTAGATAGGTTTAATTTTAAATCGCTTTATGTATAAATCGATGACCTAAATACTGAATTATTATAAATATATATTTACGAATTTAAATATACAAACTATAGATTACTTATGGTTTATCATAATTACTGCAGTAAATTTTGAATGCGTACTCTGTCAACTTGCAGTTTGACATTTAACATTTTTATATTTTATAGTTACACAATCTGTGCAAAAAGTCTACAAAAAATAACAAAAAACCGTACTATTAGCATTCGGAAATATTTGAGATAATTGCAGCTGTGTTCAGAATGATGTGTCCCGCATGATGTAAATTACAGAAAAACGGACACCAAAAATGTTTTATTCAGAACCGATAGTTTATAATTTTAATGTAATTAAAAAAAAATGAGGCTATACTCATATTCGTCATGTGGTTACTGAGGTATCGTGTTAATCGCTAAAAGGCAGGCGCGAGGAAATGGAATATTTTGCAAGCCTAGTGCGCGTGGCACGTCACATCCGACTAGGAGTTCGCGCACGAGGCTCTGTCTCCCTTCATGAGAACTATACACCGTGAAAATAAATTGCCTATTAGTTACATAGCCCACACAATAAATTAGCACTATTGAAAAGCTATATATAAATAAACTTCCAGCTTATCTTTTATTTTTTTAGTTTCGCTCTAGTGTAGATACTAGGTTTTCATCTTAATTTATTTTTTATCAAATTTTTAATTTGACTACTTCGTTCATTATAAACAATAAACCGCTGATTTATTATTATTTTTTATTAAAGGATACTCACAAATAATAATTACCGTTTACGGATTCCATGATAATAAGTACAATATTATTTAAATACACAGTAGATCAATTGAAAGTTACTTTCTTGTTTCTGATTAAAGCAATTGCAAAATGGTGCGATATGCATAATATATTCACCTGACTAGATGCTTAATAAAAAACTTTAACATTTTAAAATTATAATTTTATATAATTTATTTGCAAAGTACACCACTTTTAAGTAATTTTATTTAACAATGCCGTAGGTTTTTTACCTACGGCATTGTTTATGTACAATTTGCATTCAGTTAATTAATTTGTAAGCTTGCTATTAAAATTACGTCACGCCACTGCCATACGTGATAGTAAAAGCAAACGAAGAGTTCCAATATTTAACGTAACTAAAGCCCATTCAGTGAAACTAAACTTGTTTTACAAAATTTATATTTTAACTCAAACATCAGAAGCTCGGACTAGTAGCCGAGCAGTGGCTCGTCGCGGGGACGCTAAGTGACCAATATTTATCTCTGAAATACCTGCGACGACCAGTGCCGGCTCGTAAACCTCCGGAATGCGAATTGAAACTTGAACTTTTATGAAATATATAGTACCGTGAAATTTGTTATTTCAATAAATATTATCAAAAAATATTTTTTTCGTTAATTTTACTGTATGCCCTACATGAGTATTTACATATTCTTTAAAATATGAATATATAATGCATCACAACACACACTATAAGCAATATCACAACTGGACCCAAAAGGACAATCATCTACATTTCAAACCTTAGTGCTTTGAATGAGATCAAAGAGAAATCGAGACAATTTAGGAATAACGAAGAAGTGAAGAAGTGAAGGAATAACGTAAGAGGCGAGTTATGTAAGCACCAAGCAATCCGTGGTGATTGCGGCTGTGTCCAGCTTCGTAGGTTTTAGAGTTTGCATTATTTCTTGGGAAATCCGCCAAAAATCAGAGACGCTACTTTCTTGGACGATTTTTCTAGCATTTGAACTCAAGTCAACTCAACTCAATTTATGATTATCAAAATATAGAAAGGTAGTTTACACACCTAGATTTGAACGCGGAACCTCACTATCGTCTAGTAAACATGCCACTGGACCTCGGGGTTGTGGGGTGTGTAAACTATGAATTACAAAACATCGCTTCCGACGGTTTTACTTGTAGAAACATATGATTCAGTTTTAAATTTAATACAAAATTATAAAATTAAAATCAGCATGAAAAGCTTCAGGGACATCAAGAGATAACGAGCAAAAGCTCGAGTATCAAACAACTCCAT
Organism: Atopsyche davidsoni; assembly: GCA_022113835.1. Taxonomy (NCBI): domain Eukaryota; kingdom Metazoa; phylum Arthropoda; class Insecta; order Trichoptera; family Hydrobiosidae; genus Atopsyche; species Atopsyche davidsoni. The sequence goes on from JAILWY010000023.1 coordinate 13,281,891, forward strand.
TAGTGGACCGGAAGGGGCACAAATGCCCGCAGGCCCCGGCCCGGGGTCAGTGTTTGCCTAGCGCGGGCTCGCTAAAGGGGCAGTCGAGGGCCCGCGACCGGACCCTGGGTCAAGAGCCACTTCATGCCGGTACTTTTATATGATTTTGATTTACATCATACAAAAATATCTGTATTACCCATTTACCTCCAAAATTCATAAAAAAAATCTTCTATCGGTACACCGACAAGTGTTCCTACAATCGATTAGAAACTAGTTATGACATTTGAATTTCAATGAACACACCATCTAAAGTTCATTCTCGAGTATATATAATTAATTTGCACATATAATAACTCTAGAGTAAAAGTCACTGTCGTCTTTATCAAGGCAGTGATAAAATAAATTCGTAATTAATAGTTTTGGAGTTTACAGCTACATATAGAAAATTGACTTGATTCTGTTTAAAACTATTAGAATTAAATACAAACATAAATCCCAAAGAGACTAGTCGAATAAATGAAATATAACTAGTATTAATTTTGTTAGTGCTTAAAAGTAAGAAACGAAACTTTATGTTATAAAGAATGCGGGGTCGTGCTTAAATCTATTGACATAATGCTTGTATGTGAGTGTTTTAAAAATAATTAAAATATTCAATCAGTTATGCAGAATTTATTTGTTACTTTTATTGTGGCTACGCTATGTTAGTTATATTTTATCTCGTGCTTTTGATTTTAATATCGCAGACATAGAAATTTGATATCCTTGTGGTTACGCCGACAGGTTTTCAACGACCTTGACTTTCACATGGTGATTTAAATAAAATTGTCGTAAAACCTAAGAATGTTCGAAAATCTCATAAAAATTAGATACTATGGAAACCGAAACATAATATGCGAATTTAAATACAAACGAGGAAAGTCCACTTGTAAAACTAGCCATGTCTTTCTTAAAAGTTCTCATAATCCTTAATGTATGTAAAAGATTATGAGATATTTAAATCTCAATGAATGTTTTAAAACACGCTCTTTAATATAATGGATCTTAGACATCGTTATTTAGTAGAATCCAATATTCTAGCAGTTTTCGGATTATTAAGCACGATTAAAATAAATTTAACGCATATTAACTGAAGACAAAGTGAGAAAACTAAAGATTTATTAAATATTTAAAAATTCTATTTATTTTATCATCTTCCATAATGGTGTGATGAGGTTGTTGATTTCTGGCTTCACAGTCACCAGTTTTGTCCAGATAAGCAGTATCAGTGGTCATTGTACGGGGACCTTGAACCTGACGCTTATGTAATGTTTTATTTTAATTTAGCTATCGGTTTTAACGATATTTAAATGTTTTATCTATCAATTAAAAAACATATATTTAAATTATGGTTTTATAACGAAAAATTTTTTTTCTTACATAAAGTCGTTTTTTCTTAGGTTTCGAAATCAGGTTTAGGGTAATTAGGTTTAAAAATCGACTTTTCATAGGTCTGTTATCACATGGCATTATTGTTATTGATACATGCAGGAAGTTTTATAGTTTCCACAAATTATGCAAGTCTGATTTATGTTGACCATGTCTCACAACGGAAGTGATAAGCTCAAGGGATTTTGACACATTTTAGAGGATTGAATCAGTGGCGGTGTCGCATTTACATTATGTCAAATCTGGTCATTAAAAATGAGATGTGCTTTTTGTTTTCGTAATTACATAATGCATAAATGATTTACTTGATGTTTTTTTTTAGTATATAGATGTATAATGTTTATTTATTTATGTTTTTTGATTACCTAAAAGGTGTAAAGATTTTCAGAAAATAAGGTTCTACTCAAGATAATGGTTGTTGCTCGTGTTTTGAACATTAATCTTCTGAAAATTCAGTTTTACCATAGTACCTTGGTAGCTCGGATCAAAAATTTGCAAGTTTTGGACAAGTATATTTAGGTGTACAGAAATAATGCTAACAAAGAGCAAATTTTCATTTAGAAGAGAACTGTAAGCATTCGTTGCTCTTTGTAGATCCCGTGTGTATAATTACATAAGAAAGTTTGACCGCTCTTACGACGCTCGTGTGTAAGTCAAAGATTTTTAAGGCGCAATTTAAATTGATTGCGCGTAAACGGACCGAGGAATGTGTTAATGCGCAAGGTCAAGTGGCTGCCGATGTCGATAATTTACGTGGAAATCCGAGACCGTCCGTTCTAGATTTATGGCATCCCGAAGATACGGCTGGACTCCGGCATAATCGCGAACAGCGGATTGTGAGCCATTTTTATGCATTGCAACAATTTAATATATTTTTAAATGTAATTGAAAGTTCAAAAAAAAAAGAAATCTGTTTTTAAAGTGATAAATGATTTAACCTTTCGCTGACAACATGGGTCTCCAATTAAATCAAGAAAACTCAATCTATTGAAATCAAATTCAGAAAAATTCGAGGAAATCTATTATACTCGTACAACATCGCACTTGTAGAAAAAATCTCATTTGTTAAGTATATATATGTTTTAAATATGAAATGTATTGTTACCTCATATTACCTTATTTAAGACTAAAATATAAATTGATGAATACTTTTATTGATTAAAATAAAATAAAAATACAACAAAAAAATGTTCCCGGGATTAATCATTTTCCTGACAGGTGAATTCCAAACTGCTTACAGTTTCTAGATATGCAAGTACTATAAACAATACAAGTTGTTATAATGAATTTGAAGTGATGTTACTATTACTCAGTAAGTTCAGTGAACAGTCGTGCCACCCAGACAGCCTGGGTCCGAGATGTCCACGTCATTGTAATTGGTAAGATCCCATTTTTCAACACAGGAACTCGCGTCGGCAGTGTTAGGTTGGATGTCCGCCATGTTACAGTCGGAGAAGATGAAATCGCTCATAAAGAAATAAATAAAGAGACATTCAATTGGCCCTCTCGACTTTTTGACGAGAATTGCTTGAAAACCAGTTTCCAGGCACAATGGCACATTTATTGAAGAACCGCTCATAAAGTGGATTTCATAGAATCGACCTTTGTGTATTTGTTATATAGCCGATAATCGCCCGGATAAAAACAATTTTCGTGATCTAGTAAGAAGTCGAGCGAATCAAACATGACTGTAATATTTTGTAGCAGAGACTCTAGAGATAGCTTCCAATTTGATAAACGGATTAATTCGCATTGTGTACTAATATATACTTTAGTATAATTCTTTCAGTGTCAGTACATTTATAAACTATAACTTCACATCTCACAAGGTCTACAATTACTCTTTGTTGTTTCACACCCATTGAGCTACTTCTTTTTTAGACATTATTGTGGTGCTAAAAGATTTTTGTTAATCGTTGTTTTGATAGTGCTGCGTTATAAAGTAAGCTTATTTAAATGTAATCGATAGTAATGTATAATACATATAACAATAACCTATCATAAAATGTAAACACATATTAATTTTTAAGATCAGAGTTTGAACATTGAAAGAATAATGACAAACATAAACACATTTTACATAATATTACTTTCGTTCGAGAGAAGGGATAAGAAAAAAAAGAAGAGGAAATGTCATTGAAGGTATCCTATGACAGTTGGTTAAAAATAAACAGTCAATAAGTAGTTACTCAATATTTTCAATCATGTCCATCCGTAGAGGTGTTCCCACGGAGCAGGAGTCTCATCTCCACCTTTCGTCAGTCTTCATTAGACATCGATTAATCTACCTGTGTATTTCTTTATGCTCGAGTAATTAAAAAAATCTCTTAGGATAGTATCAAAACGCTGTTTAATAACAGGAATAAAATTTTATTTTATTAGTTCTACAGATGATCCGGCGTGTAAGCTATATCTTAATTAGAGAATGAAAAGCCATAAATCTCTGACCTTTGAAATTGTGTAAATTAATTATATGTGTAATTACGGTAATGATCATTAATAAAAATAAGCTGATCGCGTTGCGGAACACCCACTGGAAAAATATATCAAAGACTAAGCTTAGATAATAATATAATTATAAAAAAGTCCATTAATTAAAATTTGTTTGCAGAGTCTTTATGGGACACACGATACTTTTGGATGATCTTTTGACCAGGGAGTTAAGGTCATGTGAGGTTGATTGTATTTTTTTTGTTAAAGTTTCGTGTTCATTACGGTTATTAGGGTTGATTAACCCTAACAAACAACAGAAAAAATCGAGAATAAAAAATGACTGCATTAATAAAAATATTTCTTATCCTCTATATTTTCCGCTCGCATCGTTTGATTGGTATGAGTTAGGCTTCTATTATATTTTAATGTGCATCGCTTACAATCACAATGTTCGCAAGAGACCTTGATTTGTATTGGTTTAAGATAACTGTGCTTGAGTCCGCCGATGAAATGTTGCCTTCTACCGGAAGGTCAAGATCAGTAACCGCTATGCAAGCCCGCTGTCCCTCCATATGTAAAAACTATGTGCATACTACTGAGTGAGGCAGCAATATTTTGTTGCTTAAAAGAGATAAATTAAATCAGAATGTTGTACCTGGCCAGATGAGCTCAGTGCTGCGATAGACAAGTGCTAAACGAAGCATGCATATAACGAATATTTCTAATAATTAATTTCAATTTCATTAAAAATTTTGTCAATATGGTTTTTAATATAAATATTTTTATCAATTTGAATTATAATATACTTTTAACATTGAAGCCTCTTAGTTATACATGAATTAAATTATAAAATATTCACCAATAAATTTGAAAAAAATAATACCTACATAGAATCATTACCATTGAAATTCAATCTCTATCACATTTATCTAATTACAAAACATCTTCATAATAAAAGTAAATGTTCGATCCTTTTACCAAACAATCTATTAAGGCATTAAAGTTGTATTTTAATATCCAATATCCATTAATATTGATAGCATTATAACAATATTTTTTTATTTGTACGCATACGAACACACGCAGGGTCAATGCACCCGATACGAATTCTACTGGTCGCTACAATCACCTCAGGTGAACCAGGTATATAAACATTGTATCAAGCCAAAACTATCACATAATTCTATCAAAACCAAGTGAAGTCATCCTTGTTCTTGGTACAGCTCATGACTCACGCGAATTCATCGAATCAGTTGTGAAATTTTTGTCCCAGTTACGACCGAGTATCGAAGCGAACAAGTCCCGACTAACTATTCTTCGAATAATACGTAATTGAGCATTTGTCGATCAATCGCAGCTGGCCAACATCTGCATTCCTAATGTTTTTTTGTGTAAATAATTTTAGCAGTTGAGAGTTTTTCTAAGTTTTTTTTCGTTTCGTAGTTATTGTATTTCATAGTATTTCTGAATAAAGTTATGTAATAAGGAAGAATTAAAGATGAGTTGGAATTTGAATGGGCATTGAGACGCGCCCTTGTAGTTCCGATGAACTTGCGGCTGACTGAGATCGTGGTTGAATTGCTTAAGTAAATTAAAGTTTAATTTAAATATGTTCGTAGCAGCCACGTATGCAGATCACGCATTCCTACGTCAAATACTAGGAACCTGCAGGTAATCAACGTCTTCAGGTGTATAAAAACCAGCTTGCGATGGTTTCAAGTTCATGATTCAATATTTTAATTAAATTTAAATAATAGATTTGAATATTACTCATACTCATTACATACATATATTATGAATAAGCTATCTGAATCACTGATGTGTTATTTTAATTATATAATTATTACTAGAAGTGAGACACTTGAGCTTATGAGACATAAAAATAAAATATGTTATTATGAAGAAGATTGAAGATATTTAATGTTATAATGTCAGCGAAAAAAAAAAACATTGTGTAGTCAGACAAAAATACTTTTATGTGTGCATTTTACAATAAACAATTAAAAGTATTTTCACACTGTTTTTAATATTAGATATACAATATTTATCAGCAAAGCTTTTAAGTCTCTGATCGATTTTTTTAATGAAGATATAGTGACGTGCCACGTATTTTTGTCATTAATATTCTTATGGTATAGGGTTTATTGGTAAGTAGTGTCTTAATGATGTAAATATGATCTATTGTCTACAGCGGGGTGGTAATATCAACATCCTGAAGAGTTATCACGCACTTGCCCAATCATTCAATACTGGAAGTTAATTATAATAGACCCGGATGTAAATAGTCAAACATACACATGTCGCACTGACAATAGGAGGTAAATAGATAATATATCACCCACTGTTAGATTATTGTGTAATAGAATTAATTTTAATTTCAACTTAAGTACGTTTGAAATAATTTTGATTCATGATTTGGAAATTCAGGAAAACATAAACTATTTTTTTTTCCAATTAATGGTTCTTTCTCTTTCCCTGCTGCTGTGTCGCATTAGGATACAGTGTTGCTCGAGCACCTTACATGGTTATACTCCACGTTATCGAAAATATAAATTTTATTGGTTTTATTGCTATTAGTTAGTTTACATTTAACAAGTATTAAAAAAGTAATCAAGTTTTATTCCGGATTACATGGCGATATTTCTATTTTGCCACAACAGCTGTCTTCGAAATATTAAATGTATTGTTCCCAACATACTTTTAAGGTTAAAATTTAACAGATTAAATATCTCAAATAAAACTAGAAAGTTTGACAGCTCGAAAGCGGTTAATGACGTCACATTTTTAAAGTAAGATCGCGATCTAAAGTGAGCACGAGTGAAGAGATAACTGAAGTTAATATGCCGGACAAAAGTAAAGGCAGAGGTGACATTTTCACTTATGAAACCACCGCCCGAGAGAACAACGAGTGGACTTTCAATAGACAGGGAGTTATGAGGTAAGTGGGTGAGATGGTGAGGTGGTGAGGTGGTGAGGTGGAGAGGTGGTGAGGTGGTGAGGTGGTGAGGTGGTCGAGAGGCCGTCCGGCTCGCGGGGCGTGTGACCGGCGCGGTCCGCGTCTGCATCGTGTCTCTGGCCAAATACGGATACGATCAGACATGCTGGACCGGTACTCGGACCGGGCCATAGCGATTGTCATGCGCTGAAAATCAATACTCACTCATGATTGATTACAATGTGGAGCGGCCTGGGCGAGCGCTCGCCAAATGATAATATTATGAATTGCGTCTCGCGCGAATGCGACATTCCTGCTGACGGATAACCCCCACGACGCTACACCGTTAGATTTCTATAAAAAAATGTCTAGTATTTATCTCTGCTTATGAGTATACGTTTATGTTTATAGTATAGAAAATCACCGCTACTTTTTAAAGTGTAACTTTAAAATTCAACCGTTACGTCATTTGCTCAACGAGATCAACGTAAACGTAAAACTAGATAAAAAGCAGACATTAAAATCTTTGAACTACTCAAAAGTTACTAGTACTATTTTAATAAAAATAAAAACAATGATTGAATTGTTAAATACATACATAGCATATCTTAATGAGTTATTGGGTGAGTAGGTAAGTATTACGTCAATTAATTAATTTATCTGATTCGACCGTAATACGTCCGCGCTGGAGAGACAAACAAGCCACGCGACATGGCGATAAAGTGACCTTTCAGCGAGTGAAAGCGAATTCGGATAAAAATTAAATTACGACGCAAATTCGGGCGGTTCAAGGTCACGCGGGCTCCCTATCGCCGGGGAGGGCGGGGTCTGATGAAACATTCCTGCTGTGAGCGCGGAAGTTGGGAATTTATATAAAAAGTTACAGCCGCTGGACGGTTGTTGATTTTTGATCAATCCACGGAGTCGTATCGCTTCGCAAAAAAACTATTGATTTTTTTATAATTGAACTTCACGCATAGCAATCTTTTTGAATAAAAAGCAAGATATTCATTTTAAAGTTTTTTTTTATGCAGTCCATATGTTTTATAGAAGGACTTGAGTGTTTTTTAAATGTAATTAAATAGTATATAAAAATATTAATGTAACAAAATATGCATGGATATTGCATCAGACACATGAATCAGGGAGTAAGGAATGTGACGTATATCGTTTTTGAAAGGTTATAAATCTACAATAAATAAATGAATACATCTAAATACTTGAAGCTAAAATATATTTAGCGGTCAAACATAAAATGATTTAATAGTTATGTTAATCTTATTTATTATTTAATAACAAATTTATAAAATGTATGTTGGAATTTTTTTTAGTGTGTCATAAAGATAAAATAAATTGCATTGTAAATGCAAGTTTTTCAGTATCGAGTTACAAACCAGCTTATTTACGCATATACACTTTTTGATCATTTTATTTGTTGCCAAATATCTGTTCGTAGAGCCTGATTCTAAGAGTTGAAAGGTAGGACGACGGTCGCCCAAGGTTGTCATAATATTGTTAAATTTACAGTCACATTATCGTTATCCTAGTAATATTCTGATATTTTTAGATCCGCTTTCAAATGTACCATTTTGTGGATATCTATTCAGCGGTTTAGGATTTGATTGGGTTTTTTGCAGATACAGGGGTGTAAAGTACACTAAGGCTCACATTGCAATCTCCTGATATCACGAGGGGTGGATTCCACCAGTACGTTTTGCGAGGGAGAGTTGCGCCCTTCTCGGGGACTTGTCCTGCCAAATGAATATTTATTGCAACTGCGATAGGGGTTATATCTACAGGATTATCGGCTGTCTGGTAAATAATCAAATATTATTATATAAGGCGATTTTATTGTGGTTTAATAATAAAATATTCTGATTTGGGGTTCATGGCCAGTGTAAGTCATAAGCCAATAAACTTTTATATTTTTGTTGTTTTAAATTTACTCTGACGATGATAATTACTAAGCGTAAACCATAATTACATAATACAGTAACACATGATTGACATTTAAAATTAACATTAGACGACATGAACTCCTTCATATCTTCGTTTCGGTTCAAAAAGACGTTTTGGATTATTTTTATATTTATGTTTATTGAAATTGACACTTCAATTATAAAATTTTTTTAAATTATTTTTGTGTGATAACGTCTTTTACTAGATTATAAAATACGAGTGTTATTATTTGATACTGTGAGGTCTTAAATATTATCTATCTACTGTTAATTTTGTTAAACAAAAAACAAATACCTTTGAATTATATATATATATATGTGTGTTATATATATATATATATATGTGTGTGTGTGTGTGTGTGTGTGTGTGTGTGGTGTTAAATCAGACACCCGTGTATGAAAAAAAAAACATTTAATATTTAATTCGGCGTATTAAAATGCTAATAAAAAAATCATGATGTTGGTTATAATATGTGGGAATACACTGTTTCAGCCGTTTTGTTTGAGGTTCATCTAAATGCTAATCAAATTTCTTCAAACCTTAAATTAGTGAGGTACTTGATCCCTAGCTGTTACGGAATAATTCAAAATAAAGGACTACTTTTAATTGATACCCTGCGCAGTAGCCTTCGCTTCAAACATATCAGATGTGCCCGTAATTGTGGCTTCAAATTAACTATTCTAGCAACAAATTTACGAGAAATTGAATAACACAACACGTAACACAATTTATTATTATCATATTATTGCGTTCAAATTGAAATCAAATATTATTCTATATAAGTATAAAAAATATATAACTTAATATTTAAGGAGTATCTTTATGCAATACTGTTTGTGCATTACCGTAGGATTTAAATATAAAATACCTATACAATTATTTTGTTTCAAATATGAGAATTATAAATCCCGCACAAATCACGATGATATTTTTCTAAGAGTTTCTTCAATCAATTTTCAATATTTTAAAAAATGTACTTAATCATTATTTATAAATCCATGTTTGAAAATCATACATTTCTGTAAATTTTAAGAGTATTTATGCTGTTTGATAGATATTTATAGCGATTTTAGAGACAAGTTTCTCCAACAGCTTGGCATCGACGCACAACGGGCAGAAGAAATATTCAGCCAAAGGCAAACACAACTGATGGTAAAACCGGTCGCTTCATTCAATAAATACTGTAAAATTATCACTATAATTTATACTATTTTAAAATATAATACAGTTTTTTTCCAAAATTTTTGCGAAAAAACCGCATAATAACAATAAACAGGAAATGTTGCTGAATATATTTGGAAATAAGATCCTTAGGCATTGCATCATCATAATTATATTAAATTCAAATTTATTTTTAGTTCAAAGCATTGTTATTGTTTTTGGTGTCTCTATTAGTTCCAAATAAATATTCATGTTGTAGAACACACGCAAAGTTAGTGAGTATCTATCAAATTAGTATGTAGTATCTACGCGACAAGCCCTTATATCCTTTGTGTCCAGCAACCCCACACAGCTATTTGGATAATGCCAATTTACAGTAAATCTGCTTTCGCAACCCCCTGAGTATAAGGGATGGTGTTTGTAGTGTATATTACCGCTTCCATACAATAAATAATACAACAGGTAATCTATTTTATTCGGATCTGTTGCTTAGCGTATTTAAATCGAAAATTGAATTTTCAAATTCGACAATAAAAAAGCTGGCTCATTGTAAATATGAAATAACTCAAGTGTTTTTTTATTTAAACGATGGTTTTTATTTTAACTTCAGGTGAGCAATCAAATATGTTTTAATAAATTTATGTTTAAAGAAGTCGTGATGGAGATAAAGTATTCAAAATAGGCACCCTCAAACATTTAAAGCTTTGTAGAGCTACTTCATGTATATACCAGCAAATGATATTTAGGGTAATCGAAATACCGATCTGAATACTTAGTAGAGCATTGCACAATATTTATTAGTAATATAGTCATGACATAATCTGCCATTTTCTTCATTTAACACACCGAGAGGTATAACTGAGCGATGTGAATGTAATAGAGCTTAAAATGGCGTGATTCTTTCGTTATATTTTTTTAGACTTTCGGAATTGATAAATTAGTCTAAACACGTAACATTCAATCTACAATTATCACTGTGGTGATATTTTGGGGTGTTTTCAATTTGAAACTTTCCTTGTGTAATTTGCCAAAACACCTGCGTACACAGGAAATCTTATCTCTCTTACTTAAACAAAAACAAAAAAAACGAAAACTCACTCAAAGTATCTATAGATAATTGATGACTAATACTTTTAATTGTATTAATGAGTTTGTGATCATGCTCTTTTTTTCGTATTATTTTGGTTGTACCTGCCGTTAAAATTATGGCACGCCACTGCTTATTACGCTGATTACAGTTAACCTTTTATTTCGTATTGAAATGTCTTTTTATACGTCTAGACATTCAATAAAAAAATAATAAATTGACGATGCGGCTATCCTGCTGTCACTATCTAAATATATTTTATATATTTTATTACCAGCAATAAGATTTCAGTTAAAACATAAATAATTAATTGATTTAATACATTCCTAGTAGGTGGAGAATGTTTCTAGAATAAAAACTAGTCGCTCGGTTAAATGATTTGCATTGACCTTAGAGCTGAGTGTCAGTAAACCACCATGGAAAGTCGCCTCACATGTTATTAGGTCACTTAAAAAATGACATTTCGCCGAACGCAGAATCCAGTTTCCTTGCCGGCCGCGGTGAAATATTTCTACTCTGCCACGGTGCTTAATTTTGTTTCTAGAAGGTCACGACTGCAAAGTAACACCGGAAATAATAATATATACAGTGTGTTCTTACACAGGTATGCTGAAAATTATAACCAAAAATAAAATCATATATTCAATTCATCAATTAATTGCCAAGCATGGGTTCTTGGTTGGAGCCAGCTGCTCTAGCTAATATACAATTGATGTACTTAATTTCATTTAAGTTCACATGGAAGTGAAAAGAAAATACTGAAAAATCAATGAACTGAAAGTAAAAACCAATTATGTGTGATGGCTTGTATCAATCGATCCTCGTCACTCCTCAAAATCTGTGTTTTATAGTCTCCACATTTATACTGTGAAAGTTTGAATGTTTCTCTTATCTGATCGGTTGCATCTTCATTATAGACGTCAATGGACCACAACTCAGTAGTGGCCAGTCGTAAAAAGTAAACAGGTAATTACGATAAAAAATAGAAAAAAAAACCTCACTAATGAAATTTGTATGAAAGACCTTGAATTGAAATTATCAATATATATTCCAAGTATTTGCATTGTATACATTAATCTATTATAGAATGCCACAAGGTGAGAGCACCGTTATTTCCACTGTCTGCTGCGTAGATTTCCTATTACGCCTGAAGTACTTATTTATTAGGTATTTGTTTCTTTTTTTACTTCAATTTATTATTATTAATTATGAAACTGCGTCAAACTTTACTTAGAACTCGCAAGTGTGTTTCTGTCTGCAGACAGTGTTTCTCTGGTAGTTTTCTGTTCCTTGCTTTAAAAAAAATCTTTTTTTCAGATTTCAGGTAAAAAAGGAAGTGAATCGAAAGTTTAGCAATACATCTTAGTGAGCAATATGAATAAAATTCGGCAGCTAATTAGTAGAGGAGTATAAGAGGAGTAGATAGTTTTTAAATACAGTGCAATTTTTGATAATGGAAGAATTTTGATGAATACTGAATAAAATTATATTTATAAAAAAGAGATTTTATTTTCTTTAAATTGAAGAAAAATAAATTGTGCTAATGCATGTATAATGGTGTCACCTAAGCTCCAAAAATTATACAGAGGTTTCCAAGGCTAGCGTTTAATGTTGAAATAATTATTTAATTACAAGAAGTTACCAAATTAAATTTAACTTCAATTAGCATAATCAGAAACAGCCGCACACGCTTCGTGTAAATTACAACAATTATAAGGAAAAAGATATTGTCTTTATTATTTGTCTGTATTTTACAAATATCACAAGGGATATATGTATCTTGTTCGTGGGACAACTTTTCCTTTTAAATATAATTTTCTTCACCAAATTATAAATTGCCTTATTGAGATCTACGGAGCTGGAATAAATTAAGTCGATAGCGTAAGCCGAGAGGAATTCAGCCTTCGGATTTCGTGTATACAGATTATTATAAAGAGTGGTTCATTAGAAATGAATCGATTACGTCGCTGCGACCAAAGAAGTTAGATAATGTGGTTTTCCTTGGTGACATATAGATTTGAACCCAAATAACCAGTTTGGAGCGGTGAACCTGGTTTTTATTTGTATTTAAGTCCACAGACCACAAATAATCAATATTAGAATAAGTCGTGATTGGTTTTGAAACGTACTAAAATTGTATTAATATGTCTCTACTCAGTATTTATTGAACTATTTTACATATTTATCATTATACAAAGTACGGGAGTATTCCGTGGACTTACGATTATTTAGTCCTTTATCTGAACGACGTATAGCATCTGTATATGTTGTGTAATCATAGGATGCTAGGTAGTATTTCCCTAAAGTCTATCATTAATTTGACTTAAGGTGAAGCCTTATCTTTGGTGTACTTACTTTATAATAATGCACGTAGTAACTTTAATCTTTTGTAATGTCATAATTGATTGTTTTTATGTCTTGAAATTCACTTATTTATTTAAATAATTGCTATTTATTAAATTTCTCCGAACTTCATGATTTGCAAACATAATTCGAAGGATCACATACAAAAAACAGATCCATCAACAAATACATTTTCTAGAAGTTGTGTTTTAAACCGCCAATCTTTTTTTTTATTTAAAAAATTTGGTTGCTAAAAACATGTCTATCTTTTAAATAAAATTTGATACGATCCAAATTTTTTCTTACTAAATTATAGATTCCTTTAACTGGTTATACTTTAAAACGATTTTTAGATTGTGTAAAGTTTATTCTCAACTATTTTTTAATAAGCATTTATATTAAATGTGGTTTAATCCGCCAATTAAAATTTTTATTACTCATTTATGTTTATACGCAAGTCTTTAATGTCAAATCAATATTAAAAATACATTTTGATGTTTCAGCAATGTTCCAAACTCACATTATTCATCTATAAATTACCCCTCTGATATTTATTACAATTATAGTATTACCATATCTATATCTAATCAACTTTCCACTTCATTTTTTTATGAACCAAAGTCTAAATGTTTATCGATTTAGTTGCTTTACTAATGGAAGGCATGTCAAAAGTGTCAAGCAGTTGCCCCTCTAAATAATTATTTCAAATCTCGCTTTGCGCATGTATCGATGGACAATTCCACCAAGAAGATCCCATCTAGATATAAATAACTTGGCGGTATCACTATGTGTTGTTTTTTTATATATCTAATGAACAAAGTCGTGGCGATTGGATCAAATATTTTTTAATTGCTGTAATTTATGCTGTCGTCAGGTTGGTCGCTTGTCCGGGAGAAATTTCAGGAAGTGAGCCTCGCCTTTCTGCAGCGGCCGAGAGAATTCGCCGAACACCCCCCGCGGCGAGTGAAATACAATTAAAGTAAAATCTGAGATATTATTCCATAAAAAAGGCGCAGTGCGTGTAGGTAAGTGGCCACTTGGCGGTGAAGACGGATAATGAAATAAATAAATAAATTAAAATCATGTTTTGGCTTACCGTTTTCTTTTTTTGTTTATATGTACTACTTAATCATTATTTATCCCACGTCTAAATATGTATTTAAAATTTGTATTGATCTCACAGAATGACTGATATAAAAGATATTGAATTGATTTAATTTGTATTAAAAGTAAAAATGGGATATAAATCCAATCTGAGTAAAAAATAATACTTACAAATACATTGTTGAATTTCACAACTGATAAAAATACTAAACGAACAAAATATATAATAACTATTTAAGTGGCTCTACTGAACAATTCCAGTTTCAGGACTTTTATTGTTACATTTCAAACTGCCTATAAAAATAAAACAAATATTTTATCATCAAGATATAGGAAGTCCTGCAGCAGCAGCGGTGGTCCCAGGCCTCTTCGTCGTCACGTGAATTTTTCAAGCTACCTTCACACACTACAATACAACGGACAGCAGAACGGCGAAGTAGCATATATCGTCCTTTTCTGCGTTGTTTTTTCAGGAACAATTTAAAAACATACTGAAAATAAAATCACACATTGGTTAATTGCAGTTTGGTTGTTTGGGAATGCGTTCTTTTTTGCGTTGTTTACTACGGCTAAACCATAAAAAAAACACAAAATACAGAGAAGCTAATGGCTGATTGCAAATCATGCATGTTGTGTCGCTGCGTGTATAGCCGGCTTTACTTGCGATTTATCAAAATGTCAACTCCGTGGCGGGGGCGCCCTCCACGGCGAGGCACTCCGTGGCGGGGCGCCGAGGTGGACGCGAAGCCTCCGCCCCGCGCCTCCGCCCCGCGCCCCCATCCCTAGCCTCCAAACCGCGCCTCCGCCCCAGGCCTCCGCCCCAGGCCTCCGCCACAGTCCTCCGCCCCAGGCCTCCGCCCCAGGCCTCCGCCCCAGGCCTCCGCCCCAGGCCCCCACCCCAGGCCCCCGCTCCAGACTCCCACCCCTTGCCCCATCCCTAGCCTCCACCCCGCGCCTCCGCCCCAGGCCCCCACCCCTAACCTCCGCCCCGCGCCTCCGCCCCGAGCTTTCGCCCATTAGCCGATTGCGCTCTCCGCGAGTGCAGCCCGAGATTTATAGGCGTTTCGGCGATTCGTCCCGCGCGGCTAGACGCCGGGGATATTTTTTACCACTGTTAAATAAAAACGGAGATAAATTGTCGCAAATTACACACAGTCGCGTTTGAATAACTTGTTTATTCTATTTCTGCATTTTTTTTCTGTCGCTTAAATCATCATCAAATTCAAAAACTGCAAGTGTAGTAATTTATTACCGAATAAATGACATGTTTGATGTGTCTAATGGTTTTTATTGGATTTTTTTACATTTGTTTGCTAATGCATGAAGTTATATATGTAACGGCAGCTGATAATTCAGTCAAAGAAAAAAATGTAATAATTTCAACTTATAAACGATTTTATTATTGCATTAAGATATGTGCTGATTTTTTTGAACGTATTGAATTCATTGTTAGTTGGATAGAATTCCTCAATAAATCATGAGTTCTTACATAGGTCAGCTGTTAATGTACAAAAAATAATCAAAAACTTTTGACTCGGAAAAATTATTCAAGTTTGTCCACAATAACAGAATAATCTTTATTTAACCGTTCGTGTCATAATAATGGCTCGAATGCAAATGGTGGCATCGTTGTAAAGCTTAAAATTATTTCAGAAACCATACTATTTTTTTTTCATAAAAAAAATTGTTATAAAATATCTTAGTGTCAAAGTAATTGTTAATGTTTAGTGTTAAAGTACCTTTACATGAAAATTACTACATTATTAAAAAAATATAAGTGGATGTTAAAATTTACTTGGGTGTCCACAAATACCTTTTTTGATGTAATTAATAAATATTAGCAATTAAAATATACTACAGTCCTCGGTGTGTTTCAAAAGCTGAATTTGTTTAATTTTTTCCGCGCTCGGAATTCCGGTAAACCGTTTTTTGTGCGCACCGTGTTTGGACAGGTAAAACATCGGCTGATCATATCAAACACTGCCAGGCCTACCTGTGCCAAGTCAGCCATTACAGAGGACGCATGACACAAGGGATATATTTTTTACGTCAATTAAATTAAATTAAACCTTTAAGTGATCTGATAACCGTTTTGTGGTGTTCAAAGCAATTAAATCCAACTTGAATTGATGTCATGGTGGCTCTTCATAGATGCTCTCAGATAAAAGTATTACAAGACACATTTCATTTGATGGACTTCACATTATTTGAAAACTTTTCGACAATGAAGCTTACCTCTTTAATTGAGACTGTCGACACGATTACCGGAGTTCATAAAAGCCTAAAAAACTTGTGATGATGCAGTTAAAAATATGTAGAAATTTATTAAGAATAATAATAATAAATTTGTTTAGATTTTTAATCCTACACTAAGCTAGAGTAGCCTTTATCCCTATAACATCATCACTGTATATAATCTTTTATATGCTTTTAAGATAATCTTTAGTAATTGGGATTCCCATTTATATCAATGAGTCATGTAATGTATAAACTGCAGGATCAGTCAGTGTGTCTTGTTCACTGCCACCTCCATTGTTTCTCTTTTGAATGACGTCAGTAATTTTCATTTAGAAACAAAAGCACGGGTTTCACCTTCCGTCTATTCGTATAATAAATACTTAACATGCAGCTCTCTAAATAATTTATCTCTTAGTCTATGGTTTCCTCAGTAGTGGGTCGTAATCCAATGCCTGTGATATGCGGTGATGTCGCACATATTTACATACAGTCGTCTTGACAGCGACCTAATTATATGTACATAGCCCATATTGAGAGTCGCCGTAGTGAGTCATTATTTTAGTTTCATAAAATCAAATAAAACCCAAAATAATAATTGGGCAATAGCGTCAAGATTTTAATGATCCTAAGATGCTTAAGTAAACGATGTTGCATAGAATGATGAGTTTCGCTACGATATATTAAAGTCATAAACATAGTGAACGCAATATTAACCATGTACTACTGTAAAAAAATAATTATCAATTCGACTCGAATTGCTCTGAACTGATTGATCAAATTTTGTGCGCCGAATGATCTGTTCTATCTAGGGCTATTATTAAAGATAAAGCATTGCTGCAGTAAAAGCAAGGTTTTAAACGAGTTTTGTTAACCACATTTTTTATGGTAAATTAAAATGTTCTTTCGCTTAAAAAATAAATAAATTTTTAACAGTATTTTTCAGATTCGCATAAAAATCTTAGCTAACTAGATTAATTTTTTGTTAGGTTTTGTGTTTATACATATTATTTATGTGGATGGATTATTTATTATGTTAAAGAATTTAAATGTACATTTTTGAATAAAAACAATGAAAAAGGTTGGGCAAGTACTTAAGGCGCTATGAAGTATTAACCGATCATTGACACCACAACATACCAATTTTTCATCGCCTCCAAGCCCGTTTTCACTCGGTACATTTTTATCATCAAAAAAAAACCGTCTATTTTTACTGTGCGATCCATGTTCGTCGTGCGAGAGAGCCAATAGCCGTCAATGGTATTCGATGACGTAACGGAGCCGCGCTGTTGCTAGGCGGGCCCCTCCGGCGCAGCACAACAAACAGAACAGGTGAACAAAAAACGTGCCGGCCGGCGCGACCAGGTCCACCTGTGAAATGGGACACATCTCGGCGGTTGCCGCGAAGCCAGGCGCTGCTGTGTTTTTATTTTTAATCATGTTTGGATAGCCCGTTTTTTGCTTGTTCATCTCGATACTTCTCTGAGCAGGTAATAAGCGAAAAAAAGGTGTTATGACTGGAGAATGAAATTCTTGATGTAAAGTAATTCGCTGGCAATTACTTTTTGTAGTTTTCATATTCTGATTCTTGTGCCATCTCCTTTTAAAGGTTGGCGACCAATTTTTTGTGCACTTGCGAACCTTAGTTACTGCTAAAAGGAAAGTAGTATCATGAACGTTGAACCGCTTTCTTTTTAATTTTAGCATTCATGTCATCTTCTTTTTGCCAAGACATTGTCAACTTTAGATTATCCATGTACTATGTATTTCAGTTTTTTTTTAAATTATGAAGAAATACGCAGTTTTTAATCATTTTGATGGATTCTTCAGACTGATTGAGCTGTCACCTAATCACTATATTTTGAAGAACGCTAAAAAACTTATTTTTGATTAATATTTTAAGGTGAACAATATTTCATATTTAAAGTAGCGCAAATTCAACCTCATGCACACATACAATAGGAAAAAAGTATTAATTTAAGTCAGATCATTTCAAATCATTATATTTGATTTAAAGGTCTGCACAATGAAAACTTAACAGAATATTTAGCGAGAATTCCTGGAATTTTTTTAATCGCTCGCATTTTAAAATTCGAGAAATAAAGACCGTTGTTCTTGAATATAAAGACCATTGTACGAACCGACTCGCGTGTAAAGGATACCTTTGTAAAACATTTTGCTACCTTTGGACGTCTGGTCTTTATTTGCCGGGGCCGGTAAATAAATTTTGAGATAACCTTTCAGCAAAGTTACTTTATTTATGGAACAGAATCTTAGACCAAAACCTAACTTTGGACATAAAACGTCCGACCCCGATTTTCCCATTTAGCCCTGAAATTACGGATTAAAGGCCAGGGATCTAGATCCTTTCAATTTAATAATGTTGATCGTGGTCGATATTACAAGAATCTTATTGAGTAATTGAAAATTATGGATCAGATACTTCAAGAAAAACTCCATGAAATAAATATATTTATGCATGATAAATAATAAAATATAACATATAAGGTCCCTAAGCTAATTGTTTCTAGACTTATCGCCTGAGTGGCATATTAAATTTTCTTCGAAACTTCATCCCTTTCAATTCTATAAATTAGCAATAGCAGCGGTGTTTAGTAGAAATAAAGCAATGCATTTAAAATATATACTTATTTTATTTTAACACAAAAAAATGGAATAATACATGTTAAAATTTATACATATATTCATGATTAAATGAGTGGGTATTGTCTCCAAGTGTAGGCAGAGTAGATGATTCCAAAAATAGAATAATAAGATGTGAAACCCACGTCACATGGATGTATTTTTTTTTACAGGACGAGTTTGTCTATACTTAAAAAGAAAGTTAGTTGAGAATTTATTGATAAAAAAGTATGAAAAACTCATGTCGCTTTTTAAAACTAATAGACTGGACGATGATGATGAAAATTGCACAAAATCAAGATACGAACGGTAGTACTTAATAACCTTTTCTATATGGTGTCAGTGAAGTCAAAAAGCAAGGTGATTCAGGATAATTCATTCGTATAAAATGCCACAAAGCACATGACTTTACACGCGTGGAAGGGATAAGGCATTCCGGACTGAAAAAATGATCTTCTTACAATATTATTTTTTTTAATAAATAGATTAAATAACGAGATACGAAACATCAAAATCAGAACTGAAATGATTTAAGATCTATAGGTATTATACATGTATACTTCTAAGAAATTCAATATTTTTGACAGAGAGTACTTGGTGGAATTCCATTTTTATATTTTTGAATAAAATACTTAAGTGATTTTCCACATTTTTGTTTTTATTAGTGACCGGTTTCGCCAACCTTTCACGTTGGCATTATCAAACAGAGTGTTTCTCTGTTTGACAATGCCAACGTGAAAGGTTGGCGAAACCGGTCACTAATAAAAACATAAATGTGGAAAATCACTCAAGTATTTTATTCAAAAATATGTATACTTCTGTCTAAAGAGTGAAAATATTTTTATATTTTGTCGAAATACTCGGTGACCGTTAAAGCATTCAATAAAAACTGTCAATTTGAATTTTCGTTATCAGTTTACAAAAGTTTTGTTTTTTTCTACAGCAATATGACAATAATAATTTCACGTGAGATAATAAACAAAAACTGTTATAGCGTCGATCTCGGGGGGCCATAATCCTCTGGCCAGGTGGCTGGGGCCTCGGACCTCCTAAGGCAGGACGTTCACCTGCCCGACCCCGCGCCCCGCCGGCCCCCTCGCCCCGCGCACCTTACGCAATGAATGGCGACTAATATGTTTTATCCTCGCCCGTATTAATTGCATTCCACCGGCGATAAGCCAGACTCCGGCCGTAGGTGCTTTTTTGTGAATCGGACCGAATCAGTGCAGATCCCACTCTGAACTGGATGTTGTTGGAGACTCGTGTTGTGTCATTCACTCCTTGGCGAGATAAGCCTCTGTTATGAATGTGCGACTTTGTGTTATTTTAATATTACATCATAGTGCCTGCCAAATATTACGGATTTTTTTTTCAAATTAACAGTGCATTGAACTTTATCAAGGTTGAAACTGTAAATAATTTGTATGATTTATCAGAAAGGAATTATTGCTGATGGATTTGTATTTATCGGTTAAAATAGGCTAATTGTATTGTAGGTGTTAGCACATTAATCGAAGGCATATTTAATATAGGGGTAAGCGACAAGGTGCTTTGGGCTTCAAATTGGAATCAACATAACGTCATGTTAATAAATATTGAAACATTTTTTATTTGTATAATGTGTGCCTTTATTGCGTAGTTCTAATAACTATATATATAAATCGAGTTTTTCCAAATAACTTCCGTTCTTTACTACGTGCGAACATAAATTAAAAATACGCGATTGAATTTTAAAAAAAAGCTAAGTACATTTTTTAATTAGAATAGTATTTATTTAAATACTATTTAAGTCATTATATTCTGAATATCAATTTATTTTTATTCGCTGGAATATACGCAAATGTCTCCGATAACATGATCTCACACAATTGCAGGCAGAGCGTATCTAGACTGCCAAGGCGTTACTTCGTAGTATACCTGGTATTTAAATTGTGCAATCGATGATCTAATGTGAATTAATTCCGAATCAATATTCTTTGTCTACAACCTACATCTTAATAACATGCTTTCATATCCGGTACGGCCATAAAGAGCGATCCATTTAACCCCGGACAATAACCCCTGATAATTATTAGTTTATTTATTTCTCACATTTTTCCTAGTATTTTTACCGATGCCATAGATTCTTTGAGCAAAAAGGTTTAAAAATTATATATTTTAATTTTATGGTGCATTGGAAAAAAAATATCATAATACAAAATTAAAATATAAGGTTTTAAATTTCATTTGACCTATTTAGGCGCACGTGTCATTTTGACTGTCATAATATCATGTTATATATTGTAAAATTTATACGTAATAAACAGGTATTTCATAAGTCTTTTTGTCAACGATGCTGAAGTACTTTGTATATTTCCTCCCTCCGGGAAAATTCCACCTCTTTTGAAACGCAATTTAATTTATTTTTTTTAATATTTTCCGAGAATCGTCGCGACGTTTCATGTGTAAATCGATAACCTAAATTATTTATAAATCTTTATAGGAGAAGAAGGGTATATATACATTAAATAATAATCATTGGCGAAGAGGATGTTACCAGTATATTTGTTTATTGAAATATATATACAAAAAGTACGAATTCTATGTTGTTTTTTCAAATGTTTTTTTGTGATTTTTTCCACCTTTTAATTTTTTTTTATTGTGATTAGTTCCGTCAACTTATCTCGTTGGCGAGATAATAATTTATTAAAATTCTTATATAGTGTACAAGTCCCTGATATCAATCATAAATTTAAAAAAATATTCTGAAGCATTGTCGTCTTACCACATAGCATAACAGGTGTCGATGTTATTTTACCATGCTCTGTATTTAATAAAGCATATTATTATGTACCTTTCGTTTTGTCGTTGAATGACATTTAAGAATATGTAGACTGCAGACAGACGCCGTCCGATGACGTCACGCCGGGCACAGAGCACTCCCGAGAGGTGAGAAAGTAAATCCATAATCGGTATATTGCATAATGTGCGAATTATTATAATAGCTCATGCGCTTTTATACAATGGAATATCATGATTCATTTTAATTTATTATTTTTTGCATGATTTACTGCCTTCGTCCGCTGAAAACTTGAATTGCGACTGTGATTGTGTGGATTGTTTTTACTCGCCATATTTTACTTTAGCTTAGCGTAAAACCAAAAAAAGTAGTAGCAATTAATCATACATTTTTTGATTTCGTAGTGCTCTATATTTAATTTATACTGGCTGAAAAGGTCAACGAGATTTAGTGAGTTTGCTCACTTTTAAAAAAAACATAGTAGTTTTGAGCCAATTTATTTCTAGTCAACCTTATTTACTTTTTATGAAAGTACAAAAAAATGTTTCATTTCATTACTAATATTTTTATATTAAAAAATATAAATACGCTTTTTTCTTAAAGTAAAATCAAAGCAGAAAATTTCACTGCCTAGTATCGACCTCTTTACAATTATTTTACTAATTATTAATCGTATAAGTTACGTTTTATGGCTGTCATCTGAATAGGTATAACATTAAAAAACTAGATCAGTATAAAAGAGATTAAAAATACCATCATAATATATTTTTATTCTCTTTTTTATTAGACACCAAGCATTTACAATAAATCGTCGTTTACGATGTTTTGATTTAAATTTTAACGTTCATCTATTTTCACGAACAAAAGTACAATACATTCAGTAACTGTATTTGAATGCCAATATCACGTGATACCATTAGTTTCTATATCACACATATCACTCCTGCGCTGATAAGTCAAGATTGTAAGGCAGGGGTGCCCAACCTGTACTGTAAATGCTTTAGAAGTATATTAAAAGATGACTTTTTTTTATTGTGTTCACAGTTTGTCACAAACTTGGCCTTTTGAACCAGATGACAAAATTTACAATGTGATTAATAACCTTTTTTAAACAGTAGTTATCACTCACGAATGCTTGGTAAACTATATGGTATCAGTTTGAATTCGGGAAGAGTATTGCAATTGTATTTTATTGAGTATTATTTTAAATTCTGTTATAATATGAAATATCATAAAGTTCAAATGAGCATAAAGATTCTTAGATGGTGCAGGTTTTCATGTTTTGTATACAAATAGTAGGTCCGCTGCGGCCCCCACTTGGGGAGTGAGCGAACACCTGGCCGGTGGCGTGGCTCGCAGTGGTCTGTAATCGGGTCTTTGACTTTTGGGCGCGGTAGAATGTGCCCCTCTTATCAAAGCTCGTGATTATTGCAAGCGGCCAGCCCGCTAAGTGCATGTCTAGCACTGTTATTTTTTTAAAATCGTTTTTTGTATATCTTTAATTACTATAATAACAAAACCACATGATTTCATATACTCCGCATATTATACAAACATTCATCGCTTACTTAATACTTGTCAGTGCATAGTCTAGAAAAAATACCAGAGCATACGCATATGGAGTCACAGCTGTAAAAATTTAAAAATAACAGATTGTCGCCTTTTAAAACAGGGTGGTGTTTAGTTTATAGTAAGAAAACAGTAGTTTGATTTTTTAAATTTGATCATCGCTGATAATCGTGAGAATTTTCGCGTGATATCTGGAATGGCGTAGATAACTTGGTGGGTTGTTGTGGCGTCGCGAGGGAGGACGCGGGAGGCGCACCCACTGCGCATTACGCGGCCCATCAATTACACGGAATACGTGTTTGAATTAGTGCTAACTGCCTCTCTTAATTCTTTTTTATCTCACCGGAAGCGTTTGCAGCCGCGCGGTGCGACCCGCCCCCGTCTGCGGGCCGAGGCTCCGCACCGTGCGGTCCGGAACCCACCGGACTTGCCCAACTCATTTATATCGCACAATCATTCTTTTTAACACCAATATATAATGTGAATTCACTATTCAATTTTTTTCATACATGTTTTTCTAAGAATTTAGAAACAAACGCACTCGAAAAGTCGTTATGATTAAGCCTGAAAACCTTATTTTCATTATTTTTCTACTATGTATAAAGTCGATTTAATATTTTTAATATCGATCGCCTGTTTCATCAGGCACTATTAAACACCAGCTTCCAAAAAGTAACCACCAAGCAGCCAAGTACAAAATACAACTGCCTGTGATCTTATACATGACAATTGAATTTATCAACGTTTTCCTTTCATTTACATTCTTTTATTCCATGTATAAAAGAAGTCGTAGATATTTTGTGACGAAATTTTAGACTGTGTCAAATTAAACCCCGATAGCATATATTCATTTGTAGGAAAAATGTATTATTTGTATCATATATTATGTAAATTTTTTCTTCATACTTATAATAATTTTATTGCATTTTACCTGTTGAAATTTTTCACTAGTAAGTTCTCTGATCTAACGAAATGTATAAAATCCCTGATTTGTTGAGAATATTAAACTTATTGGATATTTAAATGACTTATGATTAACATCGCATCTATTTCTAATACTCTATCATTTGCTCATTTGTAAATAATTTACGATATCTCTTTCTGCTTGAAGGCGCCAACCTAGCAAGTCGCCTCAAAAATAAAAAAAATAGGACTTTTTAATAGTACTAACATAACAGACCAATTGAAAATATTTTCTACTTATTAAACAATTTTTTTAATGCATTATAATGGTATCAATCTGTATAAAGTTGAATGTTGTCTTTCTTCTGAGCACCGTGTAGAGGTAATAAAGATGTAAGCGTTACACTTGTGTAGGTTTATTTATTGACTTATAAATAACGATACCTAAGGAATCTCTCTTGATTAAAGCTCCACTGGCCGAATAGCGACGGGGCCTTCGGTTGGCTCGACACGAGTGGAATACTGCCTCTAAAAAATATGTTTTTACGTGTAATGTTTCAATTTACAAATTGGAGTTGCCACTGATTTCCCTCAATTATGGAAGAGTTATCGTTTAGTTAGAGTCAAGTACAGAAAAGATTTATTAAATTTGAAATTTCAACAATGGTTATAAAATAAGAACAAGTGAAAAAAAGAAGTGATTCGTTTCAGTACGAAAATGCTTAATACAGATGCACGGGATATCAATTATCAATATCATTCACAGAAGCTGAATATTTTATCACAGCTTCTTTATATGGGTCATCAAAAGTGGTGCCGATATATTACGAAGAACTCATTTTTCAGCGTTAGTCGATTTATTTTTTTTAAATATAACCTTACAAATATCGATAGCCTAATATTCGTGCATACAAAAATATAGCTGAATGGAAGGCAATTTTACGACAAAAATAGCTTGATGCTTCTAAAAAATTCATTTTCAAGATATTTTAAATAATTTCTCCATTTTATTAAAGCACTTGAGTGCGGAAGTGAAAGCACAAAGAAATGCTATCCTTGTTTAAACTCGAATTTGTCCTTGAGAGTTGTTTTGGTGGCCGAGAGTCGACGGGAATAGAGGGAGGGCGGCAGGAGCGGACTTGGATGGCGAGGCTCCGATGCCATCCGTAGTATTTCATAAAATAATTTTTGATCCAGCCCAAAACTTTTCCAAATGATATATAAAATATTGTCTTTTTTGAAGCCCTAAACTCTAAACACACTTGAAACTACACAATGCTTTAATAAAATATAAAAAAATGTATATTTCTTAGAAACAACAAGTACTATCATTTTCTATGTCTTATTTTCTCTATTATGAATAATACTGTAAAAGAGGAAATCAATAAGTTAAATAATTTTTTTTATTAGAGTGGAATTCAAACTTTCGGTTTGGGGACTCAGTCCTTGAACATCCAATTATAGAGTGTTTTAGAGTTAGGGTCATTACTCTACTGAAAAACCTACCCGATGATTTTGATCACCAATGAGTAAACTCTTTTTACAAGGGAGATAAATTCCAGCACCCATAGATATTGCGTCATCTAATAGCTAATCTTTTACTCAAGCACAATAATATCGTACACAATATGCTTTGTATCAGTTTTATTCAAATATCATCATTAGTATATTTTAAATATTGAAAATGCCTTATCTTTACTTACGTGTGGTTAGTAAATTTTATTTCGGTGGATATCTTTGCTGACGCAAGGAATTTTAAAAATATTGTGTCAGGAAAGGGGTGTGTTTTTGGCTCAGCCCAGGTTCAGAAATATCCGGCTCCACCTCTGAGTTGGTGATTGTTGGTAGAACTGCTGAATTATCCAAATCGCCCCATTTCCCGGCTTGCTGGATATGCTCGAGGAGCGGCCTGGACATGGCCTAATCGCAGCCGGCTGATGGAGCATCAACTAGAGATGGGAGCCAAGCAGACTAGATATCCTCGCTTAATGCCTTGACCTCGACTGTTGGTTTTTGTGTTTTATTGATTTCAGTTTTCTATTCAGAAAAAACGCATTTTTTGTACTTGTACTTGTTTTCTTTGGATTTCTAAATAGTACGATCAGTTTTAATAGGCTTGCGAAAATATTTTATTTCGTATAACTATGAGTTTTAACAGTTGTGATATAATTTATAATGTACAAAGAATATTTACCAAGTATAACATACTTAATATATATAATAATACTTATACACATAAAACTTTTTATTTTAAAAACGATGACATAAGAAAATATATTCTGTTAGAACACCTTTGCAAGAAGTATCAGTAATCAAAAGTATTTCAAACTATATATCATGTATTGTTATAGAAAGAAAAAATAAACAACACTGTGAAGTGACGGTTCTCGTAATTCCTATAACTCATTAGGGCCCAAATTTCAAAACAGATTAAAAACCCTCGACTGCATTTAACAGATTTAGAATTAACTTTTTTGTATTTATATTTTGGTTAAAATTTATACAAATTTCCAAATACGTAAATCTACCTTTTTTGATGTATAAAAGGGCTAAAAATGCGAATATGCACTCCGGTTTTCTGATTACGCAGATCTGATGATAGTGACAGTTTTCCCATACGCACTTATTTTGAACACGTTTATTACTTAATGCACAATAATAATTTTTCGAAGCAATATTAAATTTTTTATTAAAATTATTTTCTGTACTGTTCATTGTATAAGTAATTATTTTAAATAACAAAATAGGCCTTTAAATTGTCAATTATTTTAATACGAAGGAAAAAGTTCTCACCGTGGAAACATATGTATTTATGGTTCGTCACCATTGTTGAAAATTGTATCATGGTGCTATGATTAAACTAATAAGGGGTACGCAGCTTGTGCACGTTTGTATATAAATCGATTCACGGTGTTTGATTCGAAAAATTGACGGCTGTAATTATATTTTGTATGTAAGTATGTACCTAGAAAATGAGTTACTCATCATAATAATAATTGTTCAATCGTGTAATAATATTATTAAAATATTAATAAAAAAAATAATTTAATCAATAATGTTCAATATGTAATATATTCCTAAATCAACAGGGAAATTTCCATACTAAGCACATTATTATTTTCAAATAGCGTCAAAAATATATTTGAATCCCAGAGAGACATACAAGGTATTCATATTTACTATTTATCTGTTTGTTTTCAATTTAAATATATTACTGGGAAAATGTTGCTTTCCCAAGGCCGTTCCTTAGAAGTTCACATTTTATACAGGTGATTCCAGTCAGACGACAAAGGTTGTATAATAGTAAAATATTGACATATTATATTTTTTTATACTAACAATGGTTTGAATGACTACATAATAAATATGCTTTCTATCGTCGCTTTATGCTACGTTGCTGCTTTTGTAACCAGAGCTACGGTTTTCAATTTTTTCCAAGTCAACCATCTTAGTTCATATGTAATAAAAACAAACTCTTAAATGCACACTAAATACAAACCAAAAAATTATTTTATATTTGAAAAGTTACAAATACAGTTTTTTTTTCATTTAATAATAATACATTTATATCATAGTACTGCTAAGAATTGTGTCATGTGAAAAAAGCAAAAAATATATTAGACCATTAAAAATGTACATGCAAATGGTAAACGTTTATCACACTGTATAGGCGGAACAGTAAGCCATGGAATTGACCATGAAATATAAGAAATAACACAAATTTTGTCTTATCGTTCACAGTACATAATTTAGGCTTGTCAAAGTTGAAGCTGTAGGCATTTCGTTATGCTACAAAAAACCTTCGGCCCGGATTTAGGTTTGATTTCAAACAAATTTATTTTGATAATTAATATGCGATAATAACAGTACTGAAGTGAATGAATTCTTTTTTTTCATCAGCGATGTTTCAATAACCTGAAATTATGTAAGGATATTTTATGCAGGTTTAAATGCTTGTAGTGACTTTCCAATTATAGGCATGTGTTTTTCTTGGGTACGGTAAAAATATCTTTACCAAGAATTAATAAATAAGAAATGCCAACCGTGTCCAGCAAAATACAATGAAGTGAATTGAACTGTGTATTCATTATTTACGTAATATTAGTTTAAGTTATAAGATACTTCAAATTTTTAAGATTAAAAATATACGTTTGGTTATAAATCCAAGTTTGCTTAAATATGGAGATCCGTTCTTTAAATTCAACATAACTTTTTTATATTTCCTAAATAGCGGCAATTAGAAGTAAGACAATTATATGAATGAAATGCGTATGTGAAAGAGGAAACATCTACTTGAGTCATTACATTAAATCTGTGTTTAAAGCTGTCTCTTTAATCAAGATGACATTTATGAGTCATTCTTAATACATTAAGATACGCAAATTGAGTGCAAGTAAGGCCAATTGGTCTTGACCTTTGCAAGAGCATTGCATTTATTTGTCATGTCAATAATCAGCTGAGAGAACAAAGGCCTTTCAAGACAAAGCATCCAGAAACAAGCCGGTATCAAAAATTAAACATTTGATAACAATTAAAACACATTAAATCAAATATCTTCACTTCAGAAGATTTCAGGTGACATGATAGTAATGTGGTATTTTACAGTTGCGGTTATTTACGTAAAGCAGCGTTGGGAGTTCGGGTTGGTGGTGTAGGCCACGAGAAGTGATGCAAGGAGCCCCAAGAAGAACGATGCAGATGTTATTGAGCGATTGAAACATTTCGCATTTAGATAGAAGCGTATGTGCAGTATTTGTTGGTTAGTCTGATTATAATATTTTAGAGTGCATGGTCACAATGAAAAGAAGATGTTTTCTGTGAAGCTGTATCATTTGAATTTCACTTAATTCTTGTGTAAATGCTGCGTTTTGTTTATTTTTTGTTGATGTAAGTCGACCCCGAACAGGTCGTTGTTTATTTCATTAAGTCAATCACCCAAGTGCTTCTGAAATCAATAGGAATCCTAAAATTAATATATTCATTGCAGGCGTTATTTTAAAAATATATTACTTTAAAAGAAAGTATGGTATTTGCACTTTATAAATATAACTATTAATATTCGAAATGTATATAGTACACAATAAATTCAATTTTAGATATAATAAACAACACGTATTGATAGTATGGTCATTGTTCCTGGCGCATCTAGGTCAAACAGAATACAGACAGTGCTGGACTGGAGTAAGGGTCACGATCAAGGTCAGATCTTTTAATGAGCAATTATCCAATCCGTCTGACTTCCAGTCTGTCCTGGCCCCGGGCAAGCGACTCATCCACCGGCGTCATCATCATCGTGAGACCGAGTCTCGATTGACCCACACGCTGTACTGCGAAGACGGCAGATGGCAGATGAAGATGACATATTCTGAATGAACAGTGATGCTATTGTCGGCATCAATATTTTAAGAGTAGCGACGCTTCTGATTAACTATAAAATATCTTTCGTCTACCCTATAAAAACTAAAAAAAAGAGCTCTCTCGCCCTATCCAGACATCGCTAAC
Source organism: Atopsyche davidsoni (assembly GCA_022113835.1). NCBI lineage: Eukaryota > Metazoa > Arthropoda > Insecta > Trichoptera > Hydrobiosidae > Atopsyche > Atopsyche davidsoni. The sequence goes on from JAILWY010000023.1 coordinate 13,311,954, forward strand.
CTCACATGACACTTGACGATACCACGAGCAAAAAATATTTGCATGATCAAATCTGCATCGGGATTAAACTGTTTCTCGTTTTTTTGAAAACTTACTTTTGTTTTATTTTTATTGAAATAATATATTATTTTATAATGTTGTCTAAATCACCATCTTGAAATTCTACGGTACAATTTTACGGGGTGTATCTGTTTCAGAGCAGAAAAGTAAACCTGTCAATAAAAATCCTTGCAGATGAAATTATTTCAATATCAACTTACGAAGCAATTATGAAACAACGCTCGAGGATGGCGACAGCTTTTAATATAAATCAAGACCTACATCGGGTTGTAGCCTCACAAATATATGTGCATATATGTACGTATCACGCAGATACAGGTTACGATTCAAAAAAATTGGTAGCTCATTGTTCTTCAGCGCGGGCGGTCGCAGGAATCCTGTCCAGCTTTTCCCCGCACTGCCCGAAGGCTCTTCTGCTACAGTTAGCAGCCGTGTTATGATTGTTACTGATTTCTCACAGTTGGCCGGATGTGCTCCGGCCCGAACTCCGGTGGTGAAATTGTGTTTTAATTATTTGCAAGTCGACTTTTTGCCGGTGAGGCCGGCATGAATTTTTTTCTTGTCGTGCGTTACGTCACAGCTCCTTCCTACGGCCTTTCACTCGTTCGGTTACTCTTACTTTCGTTTATATCTACATTGCCTCTCGTTAGCTTTTTGATATATTGGGGACACATCTATGAGGTCACTCTGAGAACCAGGGCTGCCGACAAACGAAATCAATAATAATTAATGTATGATTTCTAATCAAGGAAAGTATCAAAATAGCAAAATTTAATTCAGTTCACTAGAAAAAAACATTCATTCTATACGTATATAAAATAAGCTTTTAACGTATTTTTTTAAAAATAATTTCAAGATAATTTTTAATATCTTAGTAGTTTTAAAATTGATTATTATTTAACGATATTTTTAATATCGTCAAACCTATAAATGTGTTGTAGTAAAATGATTTTTGTTTTCTTACATGTTTTGTATAATAAAATGAAAAAAAACAATTCTAAATTATAAATACTTGACAAATTTAAATTAAATGTAAAATCGTAAAAAATATAAGACAAAGTTGAAAATAAATGCTTTTTAAAAAATATTTTGAAAAACATTTTTTGTAATATTTAATTCTCAATAAATGTATTCAATAAAAGAGATTAAATTTATTTAACATTTATTATCCACCAGCTTCCCTCATATTAAAAAGAAATCACTATTTATTTAACAAAAAGACAATTCGATTTATTCATTGAAATCACATAAATATTTTTATAATAATTTTTTAAAAGGGGGATAACTCTAATGTCGAGAAAGCTTTAACCGAAGTCGATCGAGTGCTAATACCGTGAAAGTTCAAGTTTCTAATCTGACCGATAAAAAAATGATTACTAGATTTCGTATTTTTTTTCATCACATTTGGATACACAGATATTAACAACAATATTTGTGTGATAATTATTCTAAAACTTTACAACAATTTATTGATCCCACGCGTCCATTGTCGCTCGAAATAATAATATTTTTGCAACATATAAATTAAACCGTAATTTGCATTTATTTACTACCGTAATTATTTTAATAAAAAATACAGTCGTCGAATTGATAAGATTACATTTGTAATCAACGACTACGCTTGTTTATTTTTAATTTATTCAGGGCTGTCGGGCAAAGAGACGGTGGAGCTTTCTCTCGCAGATGTGATTCCTCGTATCCCCATAAAAATAAACGCGATTGTAATATTCTGCACCCATAACGCCTTACTAATTTAATTGTCCAGCGGCCATTCGGGTCGAGAGGCGCGACTCCAGGGATCTCACACACTTTACATACATTTCCACACTGGAATGTCGAACTGACCTAACCGCATTTTTAGTATTTTTTACATTATCATTTAAACTCGTTTATATTAGAGGCTTCTAACTGCAATGCTAATACTCCTTGAAATACGATTACAAGTTTTTATGACATGTTTTTTTTTTTTCAATTTGTAACCTCACGAACAACCTTAACACATGCGACTCAACCGAAGCTCGTATGTATATTCATATTTAGATTTATCTTGTCAAAATGGGAACTGGAACTCAATCTTATTGTTAATAAATAAACTAAATTAAAACAAGCCCGTAGATGTTTGATTAAAAATAAAATTATCATCAATTTAATGATTTTTTCAACACATTTTATATTACTCTATTTTTTCTTTGTACTATCGTAAATCTTATGTATTTAAATCTTGCTTACGGGTAAAGAAGATGACATCTTTGTTAATTACGTATAGGCTTATTTAATACAATCAGTAAACTATAGTTGCAAGTTCTTTAATAAGTCGAAAATCAATGTAACGTCAATGTAAATGCAAATGTTGATGCAATGTAAAATTAAATAGCAGTAACTTTAATGCAAATACATGGTGATAACAGCGTTTAAAATATAGACTACTCCAGATTATCTGTTTTCCCAAATCTAATTTTTTTCCACAAGTTTTTGTATACGTGTGAGTGAGTGATCAAAAGTACGTAACATACGAGGCTTGTCCGTAAAATAAGTTCCACGAATTTTTTTCTCATCAAAAAACTGGTTTATTTGCAAAGAAAAGTACATTTTTGGAAAGTTCAATTGATTCCATAAAATCCCTCACCATACGTGTGAGTGAGTGATCAAAAGTACGTAACATACTCGTATATTCTACTGGCAATATGTATGGAATGTCGTATACAGAAAAAAATACTCGGTGATTTTATTTCACTATATCGATATGTAGGTTTTATTCGAGTCTTGTACTTAGCACATATGCAAGGAAATAATATGAGAATTTATATGATCGTTTGATCCATAAGTTTTCAATGTTTGCGTTGCAAAATTTAGCGGTTGTAGAGCCGTCCTCGTAGTGAGTGTCCTTCTCGGAAGACGCGATAATCGCCCCTCCGGCGTTGGCGGTCCGTTACTCGAATGGTACGAATTCCTATGCGGGAGATTTATGTCCCCAGCGTGGCCGCCAGGACGCGGGGCGGGCGAATAAAATGAAAATTACTCTCAGAACCGACATTTTTTTATAAAACTAATTTCAAAACGGCGCTAACGGAGCTTTCAGCTGTGATTTATTAATGGTTCTACTACAGGATCAATTTTATATATATTTTTTTGATTTTATTAAAATACTACATTGAGTGTTTTTTTAAAACCAGCCTGATGTTCTTATGATGTTTATTGTTATATCAGATCTATTATATATCAGGCAGTCTCAAATCCAAGAATATCACCTAAAGGGAAATATTAAGTATTGATAATTTTTTTTCAATTTTCGAAAATATTTATTTTATGTGCTCGAGAAGAATAAATAAAAAAAATTAATAAAGATAATCCATCAGGATATTAAAAATGTATCAACAGATATAGCTAAAGATGCTCTGGGTAAGCAAATAAACCTTAATCTCTCTGGCTAGGCGCACTTAACAGAGTTAACAAGACATGGGTTCTGTTTCGTAGCTTCTGTTTCGTAGGTGGACATTTACTTATTATACCCTAATTTAAATTTAAATATATATTTGTTTTACTTTCAAGTAATATTTTCTGTGTGGATGTGGTAGTGATTAATTAAATATCTCAATCATAATTCCCAAAATCCGGATCGAATTAGGATACACACGCTTTAGATAAATTAAACGACTGTGGCTCAGTTCTCAGTTGGTCTCAGCACGGATGAGTCGTGAGCACTTCTAATGATTCCTAGAAGTTGAAAACTACTTTTTACAAGATGAAACTAACCGTGATGACTTTCTTAATGTAAATTTACCGAAAAAAATCACACATACAAACTTATGGAAGGATTAATATCCAAAAGATAGAACGAAGATATTACAATACGTGTGAGATGCATATTTGAAGAAATCAAAAAAATTATTATTTTATACTATGAGGTTTATTTTAATGTATACATTATTTTAAGTTTTGGGTAAAAAAAAAGCGAGTGCCAATTAACTAATATAGAATGCTTAAACTATTTCCAAGAACAACTCGTGAATAAAATAAGTCCATTATTGTAAAGTATTCCTCTCAAACCTGGAGACTCATCTTGCGTATTGGCAATCACCTAAAATGTTAATGACGAAGCTTTAATGATTCCTGCAATTAAATTTTTATTGCCACCGATTTGAATAATCTAAGTATATACAAACGATTTGTTAAATTGTCTTTTAAAATACACATTTACGTAGCGCTTTATTTTGTAAAAGTAATAGACTCTTCTCCTGTAACCTTAAAAATTTAATTAATATAAAGGCGATTAATATAACTATAATGTAAATCTAGAAAAGACCAAACCACAAACAATCTTAGAAAATAATGAATCAAAAAAGATAACCAAGGTTTTTTAGCTTTTGAAATAAGTTTTGCTTCATCATTGGAGGCTACTTTTGAAGAATATGAAACCAAATTTTGTATGTCGTGATTTAATGACACAAAATAATGGCATTTAATGGGCACATTTATATTACTGAATAGTAATATTTCAGTCTCAATAGTGTGTTTCGTTTGATTGTACCGAATTTGATGAATTAAAACTACCTTTTATTACAAAATTTGCTATGGAACTGTGATTAGCTTCTGAAATATAGAGACTTACTAAAAACTTAAAGGGTAGTGAATTTTATTTAATTTATTTTAAAATAATTTTCAAAACTATGCCACACCATTTGTGCATAATTTCATTCATACGGAGAAACGCACAAGTCATTAAGGTCAATTTAGCGTAATTAGGGTTAAAAAGGAAGCTAAGAGGAGCATGCGAGCCGGAGCCGCTCGGCGACATTCCCACAGCCGCGAGAGGACCAGCAGATCTTCTAAGGTCGCAGGAGCACCGCCGGGCCGCTCCAAGAGGAAACTGCCGATTCGGGCGCCTCCTTTATGCGCCAATCAAACCATGTCCTGATTCAGTTAAGATATTAATGAATGTTGGCCATCCTGCGTGCACCAGGATGTTGCCTTCACACAGGACATGTACTAGATCCTATTGATCCTTGTGTGTTGGATTTGCTACTAAATTATTGTTAATATAATTTTTTTTTTGAAAACATGGCGTTACGCTCTACTTTCGAAATAATGCAATGTAAAACATAAGCTTACAAATTTTATTAAAAATACACCCTGTGGTTTCTGCAAGAGACATTACGCGCGCACACCAGAGACCTACGTGATTGTTTTCTGTCGAAACACATAAATCTATATCTGCCAAGGCTGCAGAAACAATTTTTTTTTTCAATTTTGGTTGAAAAAAAATATTATAGCTATTTGAGTGTTTTTTTTATTTTTTTCCAAAATACCGATTGACATGACAAAAGCCTTTTAATTATTACTTTTGTTTATACAATATTTAGATAATCGATTTATGGGTTGTATATTTAAGTAATCCATTATTTCAATATTGAATAAACAATAAAATTATACAGATTACAAGTTCGAGATTATTGAATCTATTATTTTGTTTTTGTATCTCAATGATGAGACCTGATACAGGTATTATGTGCATGACGTTTTGATTAAATTTAATACAATCAAACGGGTACGTTCAACTTATGTTTTGATTTAATTTTCGATGAAGTTTTTAAATTAAAGCGTATGTATATTTATTCTAAGTCAATTTTAATAAAGATGACATGTTATGGTGCCATTAATTATTTTGTTAGTGATATAAAAAGTGGAAACTAATTAACAAGAGAGCATTATCGGTAACTTCGTATCACAAGCCAGAGCCGTGCCTTCTACTGTAAATTGATTGCCTATAATGTAACAGAGAAGCTATTATTTTATTACTTAATGGAAAAGAGAGTAATCATGTAAAAATTAATATATTATTTACGACCAATCGTGAACACTTCAAACAGATTAAGCGCGTGAAAGCAATTAAAACGAGAAAATAAATCAATACACGGCTAACTGCTAGTTATCTTGTTTAATAATAATTAAGCAATTAAAAGAAAACTTGTGAAACTAAATTTATTAACAAATACACGATAAATAATATAAGAGGAAAAATTTACTTGATTAAGGATAAAAGGTATTTCTTGATATCTGATATGAAACAGATATTAAAAAAATACTTTAGACCAAACACAGTAAAGGTGATTTGTTAATAATGAAAATTTAAAATTGTTATTTTCAATTTTCAATGTCGTTCAGATTCTTAAATATTTTTAAGAATCCGATCAACATTGAAATTTAGTGCTTTAAAAAAATCAAATATTATTTAACTTCTCCTAATGGAGTTTTATTTTAATTAATTAAACAATATTCAATTACAAGATACCCATCCCATTATTAGAAAAAATATAGATATTTTAAATATATTACAACTATGTTCGACAAGTGCCAACATATATTTTATTCCAGTTATCAAAATATTATTTGAATAATACAAGTTATACTAAATTAGATTTATCTGTTAAAATAGTCAACGTTTACTCAAATTATTTCAGTGCAAAAACCGTTAGCTTCTGATTATTTACTTTAACACATTTTTTAAAAACGAATATTCTTGAAATAAAGAAGCGATATTTTATATTCACTTAATTTGTCTATCTTCTTGAAGCAATAATACATAGATGATATTGATTCTCTAAATAACAACTTAAGGCGCTTTCTTTAAAGAAACTGCTAAAAGTTACTTCCCCTTGAGAGACTTAAAGCAATAAGATGGTATCTATTTATATACCTTGTAATTTTAATAAACACGTGGCACATTTTTTTAAATTCAAAATTGGTAATTACTATTATATAAAATCGTGAAAAGTAAAAAAATAAAATACAACAAAAAAAATCACCCTTTCAAAACCACCACATCCTTTAGCAAACTTAATTACAAAACCAGCTCCACGACCCCGAATCCTATAATTCAATGCTGTAACAAAAAATCAGCAATGCCAAATAAAGCGGCAAAATATTTATCAAATGGAAAAAATCTTATTTCCAATACAAAATAATCCCTAGTAGAGACGCAAAACCCCGCCCTACCGCACGCCGCCCTTCACGAGCGACGACCTCTCAAGATCAAACCGTCTGGGCGGTGACATTGTCAGGCGGCGGCGGGCGCAGGGCGAGGGCGAGGGCGAGGGCGAGGGCGAGGGCGAGGGCGAGGGCGAGGGCGAGGGCGTGGGCGAGGGCCCCGCGCCCTGCCCGGCCCGCCCGACGTCCGGACTTTTTGCCAACGGATGATTGGTGTCCGGCCTAATTTGTATTGACTCCTTCTTTGCTCTTTTATTCATCTGTAATAACCTGTTAACCGGGGAGTTCCCTTTTTAATTACGCAACATACAACGGGCGCGTACTCTTTCACTAGGACGTGTCAGTACGTCACGCCCGGAGGACGTAATTTTATATATGCAGTGTGTCCAATGGGAGCTTCGGGTATTTGTTAGTTCAGTAAAACATAAACCACTAGTAATCAAGAATACTTTTTTTACTGTTGATTATAAGAATACAAAATGGAAAATTATTTCAAACGAATTATTATGTTACGCTGCTGGCACTCTTCTAATCTGGAACGAAGATTACTGATAACACCCTGACACATAGCCCTCGATATTTCTGACCTGATGTTTTGTTTCAATTCCGTTAGGTTTGTCGGATTATTCTCATAAACCCTACTTTATCCCCATACGAAATAGTCAAGAGGGCTAAGGTCGGGGCTTCTGGGAGGCCAGTTGATGTTACCTCTACGTGTAATGACCTTATTAGGGAATAATTCGTTAACAGCTTCAATTCATTGATTGGATGAATGGCAAGTGGCCTCGTCTTGTTGGAACCACGTTCTTGAGTTGAAACCTTGTAACTCCTGCAACTATGGGTCCAAAAATTTTCTCAGCATATCGCATATCGGTTATATTCACATTCATCCGATGCTCTTTTTGGACACTATACATAAATATTATTTATGCTTAAAATAAATGGAAAGACCGTTTTTAATTACTATTTTTTTCGTTTATTAATATATAAAGCAAACTTCTTTACCATCTTCATTCTGAGTATCGCTCAATTCCGTGTCGTAGTCAAAATTACTGTCAGATGACTCCGATGACGAACTCATAATACGTCTCCATTTTCTACCTTCCGGTGGATTGCTTTTGTCATCGCTGATATCGCTTTCATTAATTTCAATGGATACTCATAAATTTAATATAATATGAAAATAGGTAGGTAAGTGTAAGTACATACCCGTCACTGCTCACCCAGAACACCTCCACCACTCTCAATAGCGAAATGATACTGATTCCCCCCGTGTCTTAAATTCATGTCGAGACATGGATGGATGACTAAATACCTTTGTTGTTCGGAAGCATACCTCCGCTTGTTTCAGGGCTCAACATACATTTCAAGGACGTATTCATATGTCCTACCCGTACCCGATATTGTTTACGTTTGACGTATTTATACGTCCCGCTCGGAAACAGGTTAATTTGAAGAAATAATAAAATTGATAATTTAATAATTAAAATCTATCGCAAGTGCTCTCGTGAAAGTGAAAGATAAACCCCGGTCGTATTCTTCATCTGGACGCACCATTTTATTGGGTTTCGCACTGACTAATAAATTTTTGTTTTAAGTCTTTGCTATCTAGTTCTTAATTATTTATTTAAAATATTTATAAATTCAGGCTGAAAAAGGTTTTTTTTTCACATATTTTCCCTACATAACACAATAATGAAAATGAAGAAATACATATACGCTACCACCTAAGTCACACGTTGTAAGCCCCAAAACCTGCGCGCGGGATCAGGGGATATCCACACACCATGTTACAACCTTAGGCATAAAAACTATTGTAAATTTACCTAATGAAAAAATAAAGAATCTTGAAATTTATTTTTTATAGAATTAGTTGTCCACCAACATCGTCATGTGTAAACAAATACTTAATTTATAAGAATATATTTACGTATAAACGTAAACGAAGCATACATATCAATAGATTTTAAGTGTGTGTGTGTATAGTGTACGTTGTGGAATTGGACGTACTGAGAAAGGTCACCGAATCGTTTAAACTGAATAATTTTACTTTTGAGGAATGATGATAATGACGTAATTCTCTGAGTATATATCGAGCATTTTATACATCAGGTATTGTTAATGGTTTTCGAGAAGTGTAAAAGCCATATACTTCGCGGCACGGTGCACTGAAACACAGCACGGCCGAGCGATGTGGGTGAATGAAGTTTCAGGAATTTATAGCTACCGCTGATTTATGTACGAACGGTTGTTTCGGCATTTCTGAATGAGCGCCTTACCTTATTATTGGCTTTGCGTCCGCGAGGTATCCGCGTGTGCTTCGGCAAAGATTTACGTCTTTGCTGAAAACACATCTTACAATGGTGCTTACTCATAAATTAGTTCCTTAATACAGCACTGGCGCCAAACAATGATTTGCTGAGACTGTTTTATTATTTTGTTTGATTTCTTCAACACACCGAAAACTATAATTATATAGCCGCCAAAACAATTGATCTCACACTTGACAGTTTGGCATTTTGTAAAATAACCCAAAACCTGCTATTGTATTATTTTTTAGTATAATAGTTTTAATTTTGTTAAGGCTAGAAATAAAATTTTTCTAGTAGTTCCTTTGGGGATTTGTCAATGTATTTTTCGGTTTTAATACTTTGCATAATCTGTGCTCTAGAAAGATATCTCTGCTTTATTTTTCGTATTTAGACGATATTTGGTTTTTTTATTGATACCGTCTCTTTAGCGACGTGTTTAAAATAATAATATCTCGTTTAAGAAACATCGCAAAGAATTCAAATTACTGCGAAATTCGTGAAATTTGTGTAGCAAAATTCATTCTCAATGTCGTGTCTCTGTTAAGCAAATTTCTGATGATTCTTTTTTTTATACAGATAAAACCCAAGACATATAAAATGTTTCAATCGTACTCGTGCGTGCACGTAAACAAGCGAAGTGAACGTACACTTTTTGTTGAATTTTAGATACTGTTGAGTTTAATATACTAGTTTTTTGTATAATCTTTTTTTTAAGTATACTTATAGTATAATATTGAGATAAGTATAATAAACTTTTCTCGGCACGCTTTAATATTCTTTACAACTACCTCCACTGGGGTTTGTGGCTGAGTATTTGTGGTGCCGTAGAAGGGGTGGAAGACTAACGTTTGTCATACATAATATATAAGTATATAAATAAATGTCTGTGTACAAGGACTGACCCCTACCGGAGTAAAGGGCTCGTCCTGTGTCTGGCTGGGGTTTCTCTTTCAATGCTGATTGAATCTAAAAGAAGGGGGAATTTCAACTCTGTAATGTACATTGCTTTTTAGTACATACCCTTTCAAATTGACTTGTATTAAATACAGTATTCTGAAAAGGTTAGATTTTTAAAAACTGTTTATATAAATATATGGATAAATATAGTGTTAATATTTAAAATAATGTTGATTTAAAAAAATATATATATTACTTAATAGGATTTAAATTTAGTTTTAATAATATTATATAAAAAATCTAAAGTGAAAGACTCGACTTAAATAATAAATAAATAAAATATGTTGCAATATTTCGTAGAAAAGCTCTATTCAATTTTTCGGAACATAGAATGCTTTTTTTTTTTCAGAAAGATTATTTCTCCGAATTGGTTCTCTTCGGAACTGATTGCATGACTGTAAGTATTATTTTAATAAAAACTACAGCACATACTATTTACTCTGCGCTTACTTCAATGATACACCTTCATTAATATTAAGTGTTACATTATTATCGTAATTGTATTGAAATTTATGCAGTCATAACATAGTTCAAAAAAAATAAACAATGCATGTCCTCAAAGTAAATTTCTTGAACTTTAATCTGTTTTATCAAACTTGATCGAGTCATTTTAAATGCAGAAGAAGTAACTATTGTATTATTGCAAATATAAATATGTTTTATAAACAGAAACGTTTGGTACTGCCTTGTTCCATTGTTCTTTTTTATTTTGAAGGCCCATGTGGGAGACACGACGACGGGACAGCCCAATAGAAAATAGTGATTAATTGTAAAAATGATTGATAAATATTCAGCAAGTAATTGAGTAATTATATGACAAAAGAATTATAATGATGTACACGACTCTTTCAGCTGAAGAAAATAACGTATTGTTTGTGCTTAATCTATTTGCAAAATCTATTTAAGAGCGAGGAGATAATTGCCATTTTATAAAAATTACTGCATGGAAAGAAGTGATAGTAATCAGTGGGAAAAATTCGGTGGCTGTTGCGGCTGTGTCGGGCTTAATTATTTAATTTATTTTGTTGTATACAGGGAATCAAAAATTTAAACTCTCACCAAAAAGGCATTTTTCTCTTAAAAATTTTCCACCCTTGAAAAATGGAGACAATTAAGATAGTATTCATATTATATTACCTAAATTTTAAATCGAAAAGACTTCATTCTTCCAGTTTTCATGCTTGGTACTGAAACATTGGGCGATAAGAGATAACTTACATAAAATGTACTGAACGAGGTATTAAAAATCTCACTTAACAAGAACTGGAAATTTCGAGCAGACGAGGCAAATAAATGTTAAATATTTTTCTACGTTCTGAAAAAATACAGTTCATACGCCGGAGAAAACATGCTCAGCGAAAGCCTATTATAAAATATAATCGCGATATTCAAAACGGAGTCACAATTTTTTTCCGCCTGAAAAAACATGGGATTGATAATTGGTTTGCTCCATAAGCGTGAAGCGAATGTTTGTGTAAAAAGTGGAACGAGGTGGGATAGGAAATAAATGTTTTTCGAGATATACATGAATGTAAAATAAAGATTATAAAAAATCTCAGGACTTCATTTAAGGCTGTTGAAGAATATAGTGTAAATATTTTCGTCAGTGAAAATAAAATCACTTAATTTTTAGTTAAATTTTATTATATTCAATAAATAATTTGACTAAAATATTTGTAGTAATGAAACCTATTATATTTGTTATATGAATTTTATTTATTAAAAAGAGTCTCAGAGATTTTAATGTGTGACGATGATGATTCTGCTTCAAGATTTCACAATCCAGTAAATCTGATTCTTTTCAAAGTTGCCACTTACCAAGTCCTAAATAATTTACCATCAAAACAATACGAATTTTCTAGAAATTGCCCAAAAGATTTCTCTTGTTGTTGTCGAACGAGAAAGCCGAGAATTCTTTACATCTTCAATTCTGAGATAAACGAATCACCCTCCCCCTCCTTACCCAGCCGGGGTGACTTCCACGAATATTATTTAGGGGGTGGAAATCTCCCCTTGAAACTAAATAACTTTAAGGGAAATTACGCTGTTAGCAGCGGCTGTACCAGTGAAGGGTAACTGGCGGTCATTGATAATTGGACTTTCACGTGATTTTTAATAATCTGTTATGAATTTATTCACCTTCTTCCCCCACCAAACGGATTATAAATTATTTTATTATACTAAATGGTTTTGAAATAGCAGTGATGTTCGTGAGTTTATACATTTTTACAAATAAATTATGATTAGTCTTATTACAGTTTGATAAATGTTTAATTGTGTAACCATTTGAGGTTATTTTTGACCTATTCCATTAAAAAAAACGTAAGAGCTACACAAAATATTTCTTTTCAACATTGTTTTTTTTTAGCTCTTATAATTGCAAATATGATCGGAAAGTGAACTGATAGACTCTAACAATATTATCAAAATATATTTACAAAAAATATCACATAAATAGACATGATTTAATCTTTGAATACCGTGCTGAAACAACGAAATAGTTGTAAAAGTACAGAATATATTGTAGAAGTATTTTTTTTCAGGTCTCCAATAGCTTGCATTTCAGTTTTAAAAAAATAACATACTGAGCTAAATTATTATATCGTACGTTTTTAAGCGAAAGAGACTAATATTTTTGAGTAAAATACTTGAGTGATTTTCCACATGTTCGTTTTTATTTTTGACCGGTTTCGCAGAGTGTTACTCTGTGTGTATTCTGTTTGATAATGCCAACGTGAAAGGTTGGCGAAACCGGTCACAAATAAAAACGAACATGTGGAAAATCACTCAAGTATTTTACTCAAAAATATTAGTCTCTTTCGCTTAAAAACGTATTTTACTCAAAAATATTAAAATGGAATTTCACCAAGTACTCTGTCAAAAATATTGAATTTTTTGAAAGAGACTAAATTATCAGTAAAATCTAAAAATTGTTCTTCGAATATCCGGGTGGGCGTTGTTCTAATAATTGAGTTTCTAAATTTGAGGAGTAATATTTGCTCTTACTTTTCACCTCACGGGCTCTTCACAGCTCTGATTGTTGGGAAAGTCTGTGCCCCACCCTCAGTGGACTAGGACTAGGGGGTAGTAGCTGAACACTCCAAATGGAAATAGATGGATTGCGGAGTTGTTACTTATTGTAATCGGCGAAAACTTTTCAAAAACAGCTACAATTTAACGCTGTGCTCCGAACCTTCTGGTGAATCGCTTTTTTAATTTATTTCATGAAAATGCTTAGTTCTGTTTTTGTTAGAGTGGAATTCAAATTTATCTTCTCTATATAAACGTATCGTACAAAGTCTCAAACTCTTTACAAAGTAACATAAATTTTTGATCAATGCCTTTTTGATATTCTTTACAAAATTGTATTTTATTTTAAGCACAACGGATAAAATTATAATCGACAGCTGCTCCATGCAGAATAAAAAAACTGTGCGGACCTTTGTATGTGTTTGAAAAGAAACTTTGCTCGGCAAGTGGTGTTTTTCTTAAGAAACAATTAGATGAAAAAAAAAATCTTCCGAACCCAAAGCTTTGTGTTACACCTAAAGTGATTTTATAAAGCAAATTGGTAACATGGAGTTTCAATTAACTTAAAAATAATGCATATATCTGAGTATTTATGATATAATAGAGTCAAAACAAACACATATTGGACCACCTCCGTCAAGCAGTGATGTCACGATATTCAGCAGCGCGCTTTCACTTATATTGTTATAGAACTCGTATCCGACAGCTTATGCGGAGTCTCAAAACGTCGGAGCGATTATCTCGGCTGCAGGAGTCTCTCTGGCTTCCAGCGACACGAGTCCTCGCCACTTCCATGCGATTCACGACCCCATCCATCAATGTAGCTCTGAGCCTTCTCTTGGGGTCGGATCACGATGCTGTATTCCAACACTCGTATCAGAATTTCAAAAACTTGCTGTCTGTTACAAATCAGTCAGTATACATTATTATTTACTCTTTACTTTTAGTCGTATTGCTCGATGTTGCCACCCTATTCAGTCATCTCCACGTTTTCGATTATGGACAATGTTTCAGTTTCATGAAACATTGTTCATTTTCTTTTCTTCGTTTTTCATTTTATTGTGTTATATTATTATGCTTAAAAAAATATACTTGCCCTCATTCTTATACATAACTGGTTTTATAAAAATAAGTAGGCGTTGATGTATAGATAAGACTAACAAGAGAGAAAATTATTTTTGCAAAAAAGTTTATTCTAAATCACTTCGTAATGAAATAATAAAATTTCAGATAAACAGTTGCACAATTTAAACTGCATTCCGAATTGTTTTTTTTTTAGAATTAAAACTGTAAGGTCATATAAATATGTATCATTAATCATTTGATCTTAGTATAAAAATACTTTTACTTATATATTATGCACTCACTGACATACTTTTACTTGATATAATCGCCACTGTACTCTATACTTATTGAAGTTAATAAATCGTCTCCAAGTTCGTCATTGTTTTAAGCCCGAAGCTTTGTCTGCCGCTTATCTCAGCACTCAAAATTACAACATCATCAAGTTATTAGTGCACCAGCGATTTAAATATGATTAAATCTTTTCTTCGTAACTTGCATTTACTGGTAAACCGCAATTTTCAGAAGACTGCCGACAAAATATAGAACAGTGTATTTGGTTTAAATTAATTCAAAACCTTCTCTAGCAACAAGCAATATTATACTGAAAGTAATCAAATATAAATAAAATTTATTTTCATTAGTTTCAATTTAGATTTTATGAAAAAATCACATCTTTCAAACCAGGTGCTTACCTGGTTTAAAAAATAGCAAGAATCATGCGTAAGAATTTCATGAATTATATGCAACGGATTAAGTGTTTGGAGAATAAATTCGACTTATTATTTTAGCCTCGGAATCCAATGTTTTACTTATGCAACACCTATATATTTTATATTTACAAGATTTTCATTTACCTATGGTTGATTGAAACTTTCAAAAAATTCAAAAACTAAGGATACGTTCAGAACAAAAAACATTGATTGTGAAAATATTTTTTTAAAACCCCACAGAATTGTATAGTTCAATTAAGGGTGGTCTAGATCATAATAATCCGTTTTTATAGTGAGAGTTTCGCCGGTAAATTGGTTCGGTCACGAGTCAAAAGTGGCTCTGTGGGACATTTTGAGGGCAAGACGTCTCGGCACAGCAGAAGCTCGTGGCTTTTACCGGACACTATAAAGGAGAAAGCAGCGTCCGAAGTGTAGTGCAAAGAATGGACATTGAATATGTTATGCTATCTCGATATTTGCATCTGTGGCGATCGATAATCCTGTATCGGACATGACAGGCGGGCCGGTGATAGGATCGCTACACTGACATGTGTATTAAAATTTACGGTTATAATTTATGAGGCTCTTTCGACAAAGCAGAAAGCTCCGCGGATTGCTCGGGTGAACGTTGAACTTCATCATACCGAATCATGTCTCCCTTGGGAGTCCATTTGATTAAAGTTGTACGGTATATTTATAATAACTTAATTAATTTTCACTATTATTTAGCATTCACGGTTTCAAACAATTGAATCTTAGAATATTGAATATTCATTAGTGGATCCAATTGAAATTAATGTCCACATAAATATTTATAACTTAAGATGTTTTAAAGTACGCAGTAAGTAGATACAAATATGAAGGTGTGACAATTTTTTTCCACAGATAAGCAAAATTTTAAATGCTGTATTTTAAAAACAGGCTTTAAAATTAATTTCAGTAAAATCTAGAAAGATTTAAACTTTTTTTGTGTTAATTTCTTTTTTTTGTAATTTTTTTAAGTCCTAGTCTTAAGCTTTATTCAGCGAGATGTAAAATATAAATTTCATAGAAAATTAGACAAAAGTAATTGTCCGCCTTAAAATATTTCATTAAAGCAATATATACAATATATATTTTTAAAAAATCAAACATATTTTGTTTCACTTTATTTCTTAATTGTTCAATCTATTCTTTTTATTTTGATACATTCAAATGATTTCAGTGATTAAAGATGTATAAAATTTCCTTAACAGAAGCTAGTTTTTTTTGCGAGTGGAGTTTTTGCTATCACAAATGCTAATTTGCAATTCATAAGAAAACAAGCTATAAAAATATCCTATTATGTAGGATTTATTGATTGCTCGGTGTGCGGACGTCCTCACATTGGCGCCTCGTAAATTAATAAATTAGCAGGGCGTTATCGGGTCGCGAGCGCGGCGGGCCCGGGGCTGTCAACTTCACCGTTTTAACGAGCCGCCTCTGGTCACTGCCGGGACCCCGGAAACGTTTTTTGTGCACCCCTGGTCTGCAGCTTCTCACGCCCAGTGGCTCCTGAACAAACCCGAGCATTTTTTATAATAATTTTACGTGACACACGAAATGTCAGTGTAAACCGCCTCCGACAAAACGATAACCGGATGAACCTAAAATAAAGTTGATTGTTAAACTGGTAATCCTATTGTCAATAATCAATGGATAAAACAGCCAACATCTCATTCGATTATATGTTTTATTACTCGAGATCGTGTGATTGTTTTTTTTAGGTTATACTCGTATTTATATTTAAAAAAAATAGTTTTTCTTGTTCACTTAATGTTGAGGCACCTTGTACGGAACAAGAAAGTGCTAAAAATGCTTTTTTTTATTATTAAAATATATTTGGAGCCACTGCTTCTGGCATGTGCGATTCGCAAATCCAAGCAGATAACATCAGAGGCGGACTCAAAAAAGCGGTCGATTTGGGCCGCTGTCAATTAAACAATCAGTGGGACGTGAAAGTATATGAGCGCTCCGTATTGTTTCGTGTGGCGAAATCTGTATCAACATAACATTATTTATGATTAGAGAGAGAAGTGTGATGCCATCGCCAGACCCGAACTGGCCATCCTGACCGACACCAAATGCATCAGACAATTTTAATTTTAGTATAAAGTATGAAGTTCATACCTTTTAAAATATGAGGTACAAATATTTAACATTCAAACTAGAGAAAGAATAAAATTGAACTTTGGTTTTCATAATATCTTGAACTAGGTCACGCTTTGGTGAATTTCTTTGTAAAATCTCTGCTGAATAAAAATGCATGTACTTTCCTTCATTATATAAGAAATATGTATCATATAAGCAATGAACATCACTGTGGTTGAACATTAGAGCAAGAAATTTACTAGAAAATCAAACACAAAGTTCCAATAGTTTTTATTTAGATGATATTGAATGTGACAAAAAAGTTGGTTTCAAGTAATAGTTTTTTATAGTGTGCGTCAGTGTATTTTGTCAAAATAAAAAAAACAAGGATTTATTGGTTCGTTTGTATAAAAAGTACAAGAAGTACAAAAAGTTTTTTGCAATATCTAAAATTAATGGTAATTATATCTGATTAGGATTCAAAATAAATTTTAGACTTAGTTTATAATTAAATCAAAAACCTATAGCAAATCTAAAATAATAAAAATATCACCAAATATCGCATTTGTCTAGCTATTTTCTATTTAATGTTAAAATAAAGATTTATTAATGCTGTCTCCCTTTATTAGTTAGATAATAAAAATACCTACATAAATATTAACATTTTATGTTATATTATTTAGAACTCTAAAGTTTTTAACAAGCTGTGTTTTTCCAAATTAGAATTAACTTCCCTTACTGTTATAAGTTAGTGGTTTAAATTCCACTCGCCCTAAGAATTTTGGCAGTTTATTAAACAGTTATAACATATTTTGGATTAGTTACATTTAAATTATTATTTGCAACAATACCGGCTCTTTTTGTGACGTCACGTCATCAAAATCTATATATGCTAGTGTGGCGTAATTTATAGCTTAGCTCGGGAACAGACTGCAGGGGTCGGCTGTGGTGCCTCCGTTTGTCCAGTTCTCTGCCCGATGCCTGGTCTGATTGCGTGAGGATTTATATCTCCCCCGCTTCGGCTGTCACCTTGCTAAAATTCCTTGTAAATTACTGAATAAAACGAATCCGGATAGGCCAGACGTTATAACCTGTTTTAATGTTTATTGAAAGAATGTCGACCGAAGAGATGGCCTAAAAAAGATAGGCGATATCATAATAACGTCATACTTTGTTTTATTACTAGAAATCTTCACGGCTGTAGATGATTATATTTGATTTATTTAAAAGATGCCGGATACCGATACTACTATTTTAATATGTATTTTTACAGCAACTGAAACTTTCAACCACCTAGAAACGATGCATTAACTGAAAAAATGTATCAATTGCAGACTTTTTTGAGATGATAGATATTTTTTAATATAATAAAAGCCACAAGGAGTATATTTCACATTTAATAACATATTTTTTTTTAAATTAAAACTATCCTATCGGCATTTAAGGAAAAATTGATGTCTCTACCAAATATTAACCGAGAAAATTTGTATTTAAAAGTCAAATTCTGATAGTACAATAGATTTTCAAAACTCATGTACTAATATAGCGAATTTATTTTGTATATAAATTATTTCGATTGAAGGAGAATAAGGCTGGAAAGAGCGTAAGCTTTATTTTTTGCAGATTGTGCCCCTGAAAGGCGGAAGTGCTCTCTACAAAAATAGTTTAATTTAAATAATATTTATGATCATTTATTGTAAAGTGTGCCGCTATTTTATTTTCACGTTTTCTGGATTTTGAGTAGATTAAAAATAATAATATTTTTACTGATACGTTGAATTGTCATCTCTTTGTTATATCGCGCGGGTAATGGTTTTTGTATTAATTTTAAACAGGTTTGTTTGTAAGCTTGTTCATTATCCAGCGATATGCAGATTTTTAAATAGCCATTCGTAATTACTACGTACATCAATCTTTATTATATAAAAGCTTAATTGGTGACCCGTTAGTTAAAAAAATATCATTTATCATGACTAGATATTTTTTTCCACTATATTTATATTCGAATGTTAATAAATTAATAACAATGTAATTTAATAAAGATAGTAAAAACTTATTTCCAAGTACGTAAGATGTAAGCCATATGTTTTATCAGGTTTTTTTTTTGTGGAAAAATAGATAATGTATTTGTATTATATGTAAGGTTTAATGTCAGAAATCATCAATGGAGCGTTTTCAAGGTTGCGCTATCCATCTGGACACATCGGGTGAACTCTGTGACCCCTGGCGCTAAAATAGTATTATAAAATATAATTACATTTTAAATAAACCCCGAATATTCACATTTTATCACTTAATGGAGCAGTGACGTTCAACAGTAATGATTTATTTTTATTAACATGACTATTAATTTGAAAAATTACATACGTAATAGGTATGACAAAAAGGTAATATATATAAGTAATTCTGTTATTCTAGCAGCGAACTTAGTGAGCTTTCGCTTTGTGGTCCAGATATTTACTCCCTTACCCAACAGCTGAAAATAATTATCAAAAAAGAAAGAAAATTATTTTTGCTTTAATTTAATCGAGTTTTTGTTGATTTGAAAAATAATAAATATTTTTTAATTAAAATATCGATAAAAAAATGATTGAATCAAATGATCGTTTATTTTAATACAGCAATATGGTTATTTTCAATACTTAAAACTTATGTTTAAATATTAGTAATCTTTGCGTCGAAATCAAGTAAAATGTGAGCATTTTCTCTATTTCAGGAGCATACGCTTTCGCCGCCACCTGTTTACTAAAAATGTTTGAGATGTAACCAAATATAAACAAAACAATGAAAAATTAGCACCAGAGCACTAACACGAAACCAAAACAATAAACCGTTGTACGCCGCTGGCCCGCGCACGGACACATGCTAATGCGAGGAACCTTGGGCGATTAACTCTAATAATGTAATTAATTAATGATTCACGAATACGAAGCGCCTCTGGCCAAGTTATACTGAAAATATACAACATCTTACTAAAATGCACGATGATTTTCGTGGTATTTGTGGCGGTTAAATGAACCTGTTGATCGAAGTATTTTTGTACTTGTCATAATCACTGGCATGCAGTTAACTATAAGTCTGAGCTAGCAGTTTTGTGAATTTGATGTAAAATAAGCCATATTAAAATTTTCTTGCCATAGAAATATAGATGACCCAAAAAACACCGATAAAGCACACCACATTTAATATAATTCAGACCAGATAAAATACAAAGCATCACGTGGTGGGATCGTGTCGCATGTGTTAGACCTTGTGCCTATCACGAGCCATTATATATATTCAATTTTTAGTGATAAAGAAATCACTGACTGATAGTTATAATTTTAAAACTAAATAAGCATGAATTCCGATATCTTCTTCTCTCTTTTCTCATAACGCCTCATACATATCTCAATACAACAGGGTTAGCCAAGCGGTCGTATGATTGATTACTCCTAACTCATCAATTTTGTCAGTTAACCCTTTGCACTCGAGAGGTGCGGATTCCGCACCACACGATGTAATGCCGCAACTCGAGAGGTGCGGATTCCGCACCAATTTGCTTGGTGCGGAAATTCGATGTGCGGTGATAACTATTTATGGTTTTTTATCTGGTGATTTCTTGTTTATGTTTATGTGATCTTGTTCTTTAAAGTTCGTTACTAAGCACTGCCCATATAATTTTACAAAGATCATGTTATCCCCCTTTCAAACTACGCTAGAATTTCTTATCCAAGATTAGTGCGGCACCATAAAGCGAACTGCATTTTTGGTCTCAGTTTGACCTTAACAGCCATGGCAAAATGACTAGACGTGTACCTAATCAACCCATATATTTTTTGCTTGTACTTCTTATCGTAATCATTCATTTGAGGGTCCTTATTTGCTTAAACTTATATTGCACTGAAGAATAGACTTTTTTCTCCCTCACAATATCAATAACCTTTCCATTCACTTATCGTACCATTATTTTGTTTGCTTTATAATATATAATAATATTATGATAATGTGTATCTCACTAAACAGCTGAGAGGAGAACAGCCGCTTAATCACTTGCGGTATATGAAAACCTTAGTTCGGCAATTGACTGGAGATTTTCGTCAGACACGTGCTAGAGCTTCACTTCAACCTGCGATTCCGAAAATCCGCCTAAGTGGAAGGCTGCATAACATTATAACAGGAGTTAGGAAGGATTACAAAGTCTGTTCTCAAAAAAATAAACCCGGCAAAAGACATCAAACGACATACTTTTGTGATACTTGTCCCGAAAAGCCGGGCATGCATCTCGGCAATTGTTACATGAAATATCATACAAAGCAAAATTACAAAGACTTATGTTTACGAACCTATCTTCGTAAAGATGTAAATATACATTAAATATTAAAATTAAAAAAATTATGTGTCAATTTGTGTGTGTGAACATTTTAAGTTAGAGGTAAAAAATTCACCGAAAGTGATACGAAACGCTTCGAGTTGCTGATTAGTCCGCGCGGAAACGGTCTCGAGCGCAAAGGGTTAACTATGATAGGCTAAATATGTTATTTGCTTAAACCTCTGACCACTAAGTTCAGCAGTATCATTTATTTAAAATTAAACTGTTAATATTACACGTTTCGTTTTTTTTTATTTTGTTCTTATCATAGCTGGTTTTGATAATATTTGGTCGAAGCTTTAATCGGAAAAAAATATTATAGTATTTGAAAGTTATTATGAAAATAGATGTTAAAAATTAACATCCTTATTAAATAAGAATTTAAAATTGTCAACAAAACATTCCTATCGCGTCTATACAATAACAGTAAAATATTTCATGCTGAAGTATTTTTCTTCGATCTTTAATAATTCGACCGCGGCTGTCGAAGCGCATCCTTGCTTGACGCAACCGTGTTAGTATATTCGTTATAATGTCGTTATCGTTCATTTGACTGATGGATTTTGCGTGCTTGGGATGAGTCTGGTGTATCGCTTTGGTGAGAACTGAACCCGGATCAATGTAGTTACAATTTACAAGGTAATTGTTCAGATCGTGAGAGAATTATAAGTATTAAAGGCACTCATGAACAATTTAACGTCTTAGGAAACTTAACACTGAGTTCGGGAATAAAGCTGTTGGACCAGCTGATTTACGTTTAATGAACGAATTATGGCTTCAGATCATTTATTTTTTTGAATCTCTATAGATAATGGTGGCAGGCTTTTTATTGCATAATCACCTCTTAATCTACGAATAGCCTTTTTTGTGCACAAAAGACACAAGGGGTTATACGAAAAAAAGATTAAATAGTTTTTTTATGGTTTCATGTGTGAATTAATAACTTAAAAATTATTACAGTTGGTTTTATTACTATGAATAGTTTATTTTTCACTATGAATACATTTATATAAAAATATTCCAATAATTCTTAATGTTAAATATTAATCTCTATAAGTGGATATTTATCACAAGGAATTATTGAACACCTGTTTAAATAAAATAATGTTTTTTTTTATCAATTTATGCAAAAATATATATATTATATGACAAATATTTTTACTAAATAAACTTGTACACAATGAATATTTTAACAAAATTACGCATGCTAACTTTTGAACACTTTGTATAATATTTTCTTCGAAGTCTTTAAACACGAATTAGTACTTTAAAAACTAAGCCAATAGGATCTTTTATTGTAATATTTTTAAGAATATTACAAAAGAAGGCCCAATTAACGGAAGAGGCGTTATCAAATAACAAATGGGTTTTGTTAATTTATTTTATTTTAAAAGTGAAGAGTTTCCACTAAAAAGCGGGTGATAACATGATGATTCCATTGAACAATCGTTACTTTACAAGCACAGCTATAAACGTTAAAATGATTTATTGCCGTAATCGAACTCTCAATATCTTTGACATTCCGTTGAAAGCTCTTTAGTTGATATTAAATATTTATTAAATATTCTAAGTCACCAAAAAATCTTAAATAGGTTTTGAATACATATATTTATTTAACAGAAATACAAACTCAAAACTTACTATGCGATAATACATATAATAATAACTCCATCGCTACTTATCACAAGGAAAATTCAAAGGAAAAGATGTTTAACGAAATCTAAAATTGAAAGTACACACAAAAATTAAATGACACCGGCGCGATAAGCTTGATAAGAGCTGATGGATATCTAAAATGGGTCAGCAGTTTCCGTCTCGCTTCTCAGTAGCTTTGACTGATAAGAGTGACGGGCTGAGAACTCTAAACTGTGAGACTGAGCTTCTCCGCTGTTCACCTGAATTTGCTTAGCGATTGTACCATACTTTGCGAAACTATCCAAATATGTTATACGATGAATGGGACAACTCCGTTACTTCTAAAATACCAACGTGCTCTATATGTTATCGTTTACCGATGATAATGATAAAAATAATAACGGAATACTTTTTTACGAGGATTTAAACTAAATTTCCATATTAATTACTGCCAGTTTTTGAAATTGAGCTTCGATTTTATTTCAATTATACTATATTTTTTTTTACTCTATTCGGTTATTTTTTGGTAAAGACTTAGAGAACCTTAAAAAATATTTTAATGGAGTTATTTCAATATATGTTACTTCATAATGAAATAAAAATGAAATACTGATAAATTTTACAAATAACGGTAACAATCAATCATAGAGATAAGAATTAAACATTTAAAAAAAAATGTATCAAAGCATTTCGTCAAGAAAAAAAAACATAAAAATAATAATTAACTGTAGATCTACAGCCACACTGGGCAAATAGAGCCTGTAAGATCATGATGGATCATATAGAAAAAAATAAAACTAAATTTTATGAATTTTGAAATACCGAAAAGTGTACGAGGCGTAATTAGCTGTAACAAACATTACTTATCCGTGCAATCCTCGGGCGCGGGCGTCCCTCGGCGGAGCGGCCCGGCCTGGCTCTTTTCTCTTCACGTGGGAGAATCGAACAGCTGGATCGCCTTTAAAGCTCCGTGTGTCGAAAGTCACTCGGCCTGTCGATGCCGCATGCGGCGTGCGGCGTGCGGCGTGCGGCGTGCGGCGTGCAGCGTGCCGCATGCGGCGTGACGCACGCCCGCGCGACGCGGACCACTCGCCGGGAGACGACTGCGCTCGGAGGAACTTCCTACAAACTTGTTGTTAGAGACGCTGAATGAATTCAAGCCAACAAATTTAATTTGACGTCAATCAATTTAATTTTCAAGCTTAATTATTATCAAATAAATTAATCTCTAATTATATTTTAGTTTTTAAAAAATAACGTATTTTTTTATAATTGTTGATTTGTCTATACTGCGTTAGCGGAAATCATGTTTATAAAGGATTATTTAATTTTTATTATAATTATTATATTTTGATATATTATATACATATATTTGTAAGGCCCTTTTTCTGAATGACCGATTCGAAATAGATCACACGACCCTCGGTCTAATTGATTATTGTGTAAATTAAATGTAAATAATTGTATATATTATAATTGCAAGTATTCCTCAAACACGCTATTAAGTATTGCAGACTGATTTAAATATACATAGCATAAATTAATCATCATGAAAGGTTTTAAATAATGCTAACCAGGCAAACATAATGCAAAGAATGCTAATATCAAGAAATATAATAATGCTCGCCTGCCGCCGGAGATTCACGAGTTTCCGAAACATGTACAATTAAAAAGTAAAACACACGGACAGATTAAACCGCACCTTTATTTGCATACGGCTCGGTTCAGTCGGCAGGATCCGCCTATCTGCGGCTCGCATCTCGCTCATCATCAGCGCCGGCTGCGAAGTCACAGGCCCTGGACATCCGAAATGATGTCAAAAGCATCAAAATCATCGATTTTAAAATAAACTATTCGTATCAAAATTAACATTGTTTTTCAATCTTAAAGATCAAAAAAACATGCAATGCGTAATCAATTTATTTATTTGAATTAATTTTTTATTGAATACCACGATAGTAACTATGTAATTTAAACACAATATAATTCTGTATTAACTGATTTCTGTTGTATATTTCCAAACTTAAAAAAAGTTCATTAAATATTTAAAACATGAATTAAAAAAATAACACCGTAGATTCTTATAAAAAATAAAATTCATCTATTGTTAATAAATCTTAAAAACAAATTCAGGGGTGTGCAACTTTGCCTAAAAGCTCTGGAAGGCAAGTCCAACAACAAAGTATTTAAAGGTATTTGAGTTGGCGGCGGCGGGTCGGTGGGGGTGGGCGGGGCCGAGGGGGCGGCGGCGGAGGGAGATTGTTTCAGAACATTCCGGGGGCTAATCTCTTGGAGCTTTTCTATAATGTTTTTCCCGACAAATTTGAACATCAATAATCCCCTGCATTTACCGCGAAGTCTCGCAACAAACTACTGAAACTTCACAAGTGGGATTTCAAATGTAATTTGGAAACTTCGAAAGTTTAGAAAGCGTGATATAAAAGCAATTCATATATTAACTCAAACACGCTCTAAAAGTTACACTTAAATCAACTAATATTTCGTATATCTTGTTATGTGATATCAGTTTTTTCCCCTGGTAGTTAGTAGTTATGTTCTAACAGAATATGTATCATTTTTTTTAAATAACAAATCAAAAGTCAAATTAATTTTTATTCAAAGTTAATATTTTTTTTGTATACAATAACATACGCTGACAAAGATAAAGCTTTTATAGTCACACTGGAAAAAAAAGTACAATAAAATCATTAGGAGATTTGTAATCTATTTTCAGAAAACTTAATAATAAAGCTTTTACATATTTTATATCATAGATACAATACAACAATCTGCCTTGCTGTTCTCCGTGAAAACGGTACCAGTTAACTTACAGTGCACCCTTATATTCGAAGATAAATAATAACATCGAATAAATAATCGATTTTACAAATAAAGCACGATTGTTTGTGAATGTAGGTCAAAACGCGACGTGTGAAGTTTGCCGACCCGTGACGTCGATGACGTCATCCGTGACGTAACATCACGCTCCCGTGGCCGGGAGATGCGCAATCGACAATGACAACCCTTCCCTGCCGATCGATTGTAATAAAGGTCAAAGTCGCCCGCCACTTAGTGGGCGAAGTGCTACCGGAAGGCGTGAGCGTGGGCGGAAACCATTCGCCCGATGGACCGCTTTATCGAATGCGAACCGGGACAAACGCAAATCGAAACAAAATAAAATATCCGATGGATGTAAGCATTTACTGGCGTAACGTCTTTATATTTCCAACTCTTTCCCGTATCATAGATATGCCGGATAACACAGCACGCCTCCATTTTAAAATGTTTTTTTTTTTAGGATAAAATTTATCTTATAGCTTTTTTGTCGCATTACAGCTTGATACACGTGCCACAAAATTAATTATGCTTCAAAACTATTCATTTTATTTACTTAAATTAAAAAAAAAATGTTTTTATTAACTTTTTAAAAAAGTGTTTGTATTTATTTTTTTAATAATCTGAAACAACCCCTTGTTAAATCAAAAGCTTTTAAACTTTCAAAAATATATTTTTGAATAACCTGATCTTTATCTTGTCTAGTCTATAATCTAGAAAAGACCTGGATTGCATGAATTTAATGGGCAGCAAATTCGTAGGATCCAGGTCAGGCTCGGTGAACCTATCAACATACACCAGAAGCCTGTGATTTCAGAGAACAGCAAGATGGCAAACATAATACCAGATATAGACTGGGATTAGACAATTATTTCAGGAATAATTAAGCATAAGTAGAGTGTCGTGACCTAAACACAGGAAACATCTTTTTATTTAAGGTACAACTGATATTTTCATCTTCAAAAAGAGCTGATTAGTAAAAAATATAATATTGTGTTTTTCGTTATACGTTATACGTTTGAGTTTTTACGGGTGCTTAGTGCGTTGATAACGGTTTCATTGATATAAGTTTTTTTCTACCCAAAACCTTGGAAATAATAATCAAAATATTATTTTAGTTTCCTGATACGGTATCGCTCGAGCTGCGGTTGCTTCATACAGATACGCGTGTAGGAAACTAGATAACAACAATACACTGTAACTTTGACAAAAAATTTCATTCATATTTTTTCAAAATAATACTATTATTCTTTACTGATAATAATTTGTTATGAAATATCGACCAACATTGAAGAAATCACATATGTAGTAATCATAAATCATATTTTTATGATTT
This sequence comes from Atopsyche davidsoni, assembly GCA_022113835.1. Taxonomy (NCBI): domain Eukaryota; kingdom Metazoa; phylum Arthropoda; class Insecta; order Trichoptera; family Hydrobiosidae; genus Atopsyche; species Atopsyche davidsoni. Next base: position 13,339,338 of record JAILWY010000023.1, read on the forward strand.
TAACATTAACTGCGTTGTGGTAAAGGGCTTAACGCGTTTTTTTTGCTTTGATATTGATTTATATTGGTCGTATCAAGTTTGTTGGTATGTTAATATAAAATATGTTACCTGCACATCAAACACCCTTCTAAAAATGCACCTCTCAGAACACTTCATTTTTATATATTATTATACTATAAATGCAACCACAGATAATTGATTCTTCGGGTAACAATAATTAATTTTTTTTTCGAGATTCCTTGGAGTATTATCGGTCACTTAACTGTCATTTTAATTTTTTCTTAAACATAAACACCTGAATAGTAAATATATAACATTTCAAATGAGTATTTTGTGCTTTTGTTTATTGTTTTAATACGATTATCATCATCATTTCATATGCTTTTAAATACTCAAAGAAATGGTTTTATAGATTTCATTAACTTCTCTTTAATGTCGTGCTGATTATTTTGTTGGTTCTTACATTAGAAAATTCTTAAGGTTTTTAAAAAAATAACTGTTCATTAAAGAGCGGTAAAATTAAAAAAGCTGTTGTATAAAAAATAACGTGATTTAAGCTGTGATTAAATCTGCTCTAAAATTTAGCACCTCGTGCACACAGCAAATAGGATACATATATTTCATTCCGACGCCAAGATTAATGTTGCAAACGATCGTAAAACCGCAGGAATCTGCGATACACAATAATAAAACAAAAAATAAAAACAAATAATGCAACGCCAACAGCCAAACAACCGTTAATCGGCGAGGGCGACACAGCGTGTTTCTAATACGAAGTTAATTGATTCTGATGGCACCTGACTATATAAAGGCAAGACCAGAAACACACAGCGACTCTAAAATGTATCTTATCTACTAAAATAATTATTAATTTAAATTCAATTATGAGCTATCACGTAGAAATGCAATATTCAATCAAAGAGTCTTACCTGCAAAATTTCATTTTATATTATTTACAAAGTATATTTAAAATATTTTTTTAATTTAAAATTTTAGGTATGTGATATATTTGTGTATAAAATTCCTTAGACTATACTTATATGCGATATGTTTATTACGTTTTTGTGTAACAGCAGAAGTACACTACCTAAACAAAATCTTCTGTATACAATACAGCAATAAAATTTATTGAATACAACTTTTATGTATATAATTAACAGTACTGGCTTGATTTTTTTTATTTTTTATATTTTAGGTGGAATTTAATTTATCCGGTACATGCTGAATTCTGCCAGGCCTGTCTAGCGCGCGGCCGACGTCTAAGGATGGCACAGATACAAGCTCGACTCTCGCCGGGTTAATTTGGCGTCCAACGACCTCGGCTATCATTATAATATGCAGTTGATACTTAATCACATTGACAGGTCGCCATTTGCTGCTCAGGCCGTACCAGATGTACCAGATCCGCGGGACCCCGTCCCTGCCGGCTCCGCGCGGAGGAGAGGCGTGGGACGAGCACGCGCATAGCTATGCAAGTTTTTTTTTATTTGTCACCAGAGCGAGAAAAAATCAATCTGGTATTCAAGTTGGAAGACATTAATTATATATGTCAATCGAAACGCAGAAAAAAACCAATTTTAATATGTAATATTTGCCTACTGTATAAAAATGTACGATTTTTTTTTTTATTTGTTAGTATTGTACTTCTTTTTTTATAAGTTATCTAGAAGTTCGTTTGTCGGTGGATTTTTAGTTTGGTTCACTCTATCTTTAAAATAAAGAGTTTAGAGGGTTTGGGTAGTAGTGGAGTGATTTCAGTAATTTTTTCTAATTTCCCCTAAGTTCAAGAGTAATGATATTACTAAAAAAAATCTTTTTGGGTTGAGGGTTGATGTGCTTTTCCGTTTTTATCAACGAAAATTCAAGGGATGTAAGGAAGTCAAATGCAGTCGCAGTTGCCTCTAACCGCTTTTAATTGCATGCTTTCATGACATCATCCATTTACGGCTGATATGCCAAGTAATTGATACAATCCTTATGTAGACTTTCTCCTGTACAAAAATAAATTTGTTTTATTAAACAGAAATATCGGGAAATTTGAAAAAGCAAATTTGTGCGGTAATATTTTAAAACTCATTTGGCAGGGCATGCAATGCTTTTCTGATTTTATGGACTGCACGGCACTTATATGGACGGCATACACCTGTTGTCTACCAGACTACTGAAAGACAATCGATTTCTGCAAAGGTCTTAGGTGTGTCGCGATAGGCAAATAGTCGGTAATTGCTGAATGCGCGAGAAGCATCGGAATTGATAGCTTTGGCTCGCACTCGGAATAAATTGGAGGTTTTTTTTCTGATGGACTTTTGGCAGGATTTATAGTAGAATGACGTGAGCCTCATACTGTAGAAAGAGCCTGAACCTGTCAAAAGATTCTGTGCACGGCGGTTTCAGTTCGTCGACATTTGAACACAATTTTAATAAATTTTTCGTTTGATGAATTGATATACAAGTATATATTTCCTGGAGTAAAATAATAGGTAAAAATAAATAATTGGTTTTGGTTTTTAGCCAAGTTGTGTGTAACGGACTTTTTTCATGATTTATAGTGGTATAATCGTATAATTAGTTGAAAGACGACGTTTTGTTAATTTTTTAACTTTTAATAGTTTGTTAAATTTTAACTCAATTATTTATTTGTAAATTGAACCGCAAACATGTTTTCAGTTCAAATAATGCAAAAAGTAAAAATGATAAAACAATTAAATTGAAATAAATATTTAAAATAACCTTGGTGTAATTCATAATATGATAAACTGAGTTCTTCACCCTTTCTGGTAATGTTTTAGGTTTAATAATGTAGGTTGTATAAAATAATAATAAAGTCAGCTGACAATGACTAAATCAAAAATCTTAAATGAGGACTAAAAATATTTTTTTTATACTTCTACAAAGTTGAAGATGCAACAGAAAACTATTGTGTTCAATTTTGAGGTGTTTTTTTTAAATTTATTATTTCCTTATTTTTTGTTGCGTATCTGTTTATTATTTCATCCATGCTGCTGCATTTTTAAGTGTACGCCAAACGTTTATAAGGATGAGAGAAATTTCTATTGCAAATTATATGAGGGGTCATGGACGGGCAAGGTCGCCAGAATGAGTTAGAACTTACCGGTCATTTTATACAAAAAATATTAATACATGTTCAAAATGCATAAGTAGTCTAAATTTGTTTGTCGAGATACAAAAAAATAATGTTGCAGAAATACGCAGTCCACTTTGTAAAGAATAAGTGCTTCTTACTTATTACATTGTAAAGCGTAATATTTGTTTAAATTGAACGTTATTTCATTTGGTGAAATTAAACAATAAACATCTCGAGTTTATAAAATCATTCCTATGTAAATGTATCAAAAATATAAGATTTATTAAAAACACATTTCTGCATTTAAAAGGGCCTTTTATGTGTGTTTTAAAAAAAGTCACATGTAATTATATAAATAATATATTACGTTTAATGATAATGCCTAAAGCGCTTGTTTAAATTTTATCACGTCTGCTGTTGAGAATGTAATTCAACCATGTACAGTGAGCCATCTACAGTACTGTAATGGCTTTATAAAATATTTTTATATCATACTTATAAGAAGAATTTCATTTATACGCTGTAAACACAATGATAAAATTTCACATTTTCTTCTCATCATCAAAACCAGGGATGATTTCAATTAAATTTACCGAGGGTATTTATTTAATAATTGAAGTGTATTTTTGATTATATACAATTATATTAACTCTTTCAATAAGCAGTTAAATTGAATTATAAATTAGATTGTGGGTGATTTGTGAATTTTTAATAAATATATCGCTTACGCCCATGTATACGACAGAGTTGTGAGATATCGAATAAATGCTATAAAAAGTCACGACGTAGAAATCTTTTCCGTTCACGACGATAGGTTATTTTAAATAATACGACAAATCACAATCTCTTTCGTCAGACAGAAGTCGTGATAAATGGAACCGAGTAATTCAGCTCACTTTTATGATTGAATAAAAAGGGCGTGAAAGATGGCGTGTCGCCACGCCGAGCGTTATTGTCCGCGCGCGTCTGCTGGCCTACTGTGCAGCGGCCCACTGTGCCCACTGTGCGGCGGCGGCTGACGTCACCGGATGTCTGGGCGTGGGCGGGACCACTGTGCTGCAACTACCAGGCCCTAGATTATCTGCAGCAAAAAGCATTCCATGGCATTTGGTGGAGAGGAATATACTCGTATATATTTTTTTCATATTAAAAAAACTGATTTATCTGGACGTGGGTCGGTGCACTGTGCTGCAACAACCAAAGCTCCTTTGAGTGCATCGAAAATTATTTTTGATATAAGCACGAGAGGAATATCTCTATTCATCTGGACGTGGGCAGAAACCACCGTGCTGCGACAACCTTAGCCCTAGAACTCTTAAATAAAATTGAGAGGGAAATATTTTTTACAAGAATTGCAAAGGTGTTTTAACTTCTGAAAAAGCCACTGTTAGCTTAGTAATAAGATCGTTAACTCCTGACTAAACGTAACCTCGTTCAGTTCTCGTCCTAACTGATGAATCCAAATCTATAATAAGAAGATTAAGCTCATGCTTATTTTGGACTGACTTGGGGCAATTTGTTGTTTTATTGCACACAAGTTTGTTAATAATGAGTTAATATTAAGAATAACACCTTTTATTATTAATGATTTTGAGAGTAATATAAATAATTTATTGTGACTGGAGTGATTTATCTATGATAAATAAGTCATTGACATTTTAATTTCATAAGATGTTATCTTCTACTGGGGTTATAAAATTTTCCCCTCTAGAAAAATTACGCACCACTCTAGAACAAATTGTACTCACCGCTTTTGTGGACCGCGATCTCGTTTAATTAATAAACTTTGTTTAAAAAAAACTTTATATATTTATAATTAATTAATTCTATTTTTTTTTATTTTTTTTATTAGTTCCTATTTCTTGTTTTTTGTTTGATATTTGTTGAATGGATAATAAATATGCTAGCTATTTAGGTCAGCATTCTCAACGGCGACGTCATCACCTTTATAATAAAAAAAATGGTCACCTCGAATTGATTTCTTTAGCTAGGAGCTTTTGGTCCATTGATGCTAAAAATGGCGTCTTTATAGTTAAAAGTATACTCAAGAGGCTATAAAAAAAGAACCACCCAGGCAGTAAACAGTCACGAAAAATAAATTTATTGTCATACTTTAAATGTCTCATTTTGCACAGAAAAGAATACAATGTTATAATTGCTGGTTTATCTTATAATCATTGTTCTTACAATAAAATATAAATTGGGTTTATAAAACATTATTTTTAACGGAATTTCTTTGATAATGATTAAGAACATTTTTTTTAAATATTGAAAATTGATTAAAGAAACTCTTAGAAAAATATATCAACGTGATTTGTGCGGGATTCGAACCCACATCCCCTCGCTTACATGGCAGGTGCATTACCAACTATGCTAACCAATCACTAGTACTAGACAAGAATTTTTAATAATCATATCCTATAAATGAAACAATGTTCTTATTATGCCTAATTAAATATTGTGTGACTTGCAATACTAGACTTTTAACACAAAGTACTGAGTGAAGCATTTTAAATCCAATCTGGATATTAGTCTATTTAATTATGTCAATACACGTACTTGTTAAATTTAATTATTGGTTTTTGTGAAGACCATCTCACAGGAAGTACGATTTTACCTATACAGGTTTAATTGATTGATAATGATTAAGAACATTTTTTTAAATATTGAAAATTGATATATTTTTCTAAGAGTTTCTTTAATCAATTGATTAAAGAAACTCTTAGAAAAATATATCAATTTTCAATATTTAAAAAAATGTTCTTAATCATTATCAATCAATTAAACCTGTATAGGTAAAATCGTACTTCCTGTGAGATGGTCTTCACAAAAACCAATAATTAAATTTAACAAGTACGTGTATTGACATAATTAAATAGACTAATATCCAGATTGGATTTAAAATGCTTCACTCAGTACTTTGTGTTAAAAGTCTAGTATTGCAAGTCACACAATATTTAATTAGGCATAATAAGAACATTGTTTCATTTATAGGATATGATTATTAAAAATTCTTGTCTAGTACTAGTGATTGGTTAGCATAGTTGGTAATGCACCTGCCATGTAAGCGAGGGGATGTGGGTTCGAATCCCGCACAAATCACGTTGATATATTTTTCTAAGAGTTTCTTTAATCAATTTTCAATATTTAAAAAAATGTTCTTAATCATTATCAATCAATTAAACCTGTATAGGTAAAATCGTACTTCCTGTGAGATGGAATTTCTTTGTTCTCTGTTCTTCCAGGACATACCAATATTGATGAAAAAAAAATACTTTTTGCCTTTATTAATGAAAACAAACTGCCGTTCGATAAATAGATTATTAAACTTTTATGGGGCTTTTGAAAACAGGAAATCGTTGTAGTAAAAAGTTTAAAAAAATAACTGGGTTACGTTATAAAGTTATTTCGCCGACTTGCAAACCTAATTTATTGTTAGTTGTGTTTTTTATACGATGAGTTTTTGCAGGTAAGAATTTTACGATATCCTGGTTTAAAATATAGTTTATTATTATGAAGTATTTTTACAATTTACTGTTAGCGTACGGTTAACCAAAAAACATTATATATTGTGCACTTTGTTTATCAGTGTGAGACTAAGTGGTTTTGGTTGGAATTTCCAAAACCACCTTATTAAAATTTAATGTACTTGAGTGTTAAATTAATCTTAAAATATATTACTGATAAGAATTTGTATGCAATTGTTACTGATATATAGCATATTAAACAATTGGGTGCATAGAAACTACTTATGTTTATAATATATTTGTAATCCAGATTTTTATTTATTTTTAGCGTATATTTTCCAGGCACAGAAGCTTAAAAAAAAGTATTATAAAAGCAACGTAAATCTACGAAAAATTGATACGAATTTCCATATAAAAATGAAAGCTATAATAAAAACACGAAAAGTATCAATAAAAGTTCGACCCTGGAATGAGTTAAGAATACTAACAAGTGAAAACGCTATTCACAAAAAAATAGCGCGTACGTCTAGTCAATGGGATATATTGAATACTTGGAGACGCGTAGGTTTGCGCCAGTGTGCGTCACCCGTGCGAAATGCGTGTATCCTTGAGTTTTATGGCGGCGCGTGAGCCAGCGTGACCCAGCGTGAGCCAGCGTGAGCCGGCGTGAACTCACGCCTGCGTGCGTGAACGCCGCATAGCAACAAGGGCCCAAGGTCCCCGCCCGAGCCACCCACGCGCGGGCCTCACGCACACCAGCGAGAAGGACCGCTTGTGGGAAATTTTTGGATAATAGAACAGCAGCTTGTACTCACTCTGTTTCTCAACACTTTAAGCGACGAGATTTTTCCAAAAAAAAAAAAAAATTGTATTATTTATCAATATATTCATAATACAATACTGTGGCGTTCCCCCCTCTGCAGACTATCAAAGGTGCGAAGGCAACGCTTTAGTATTTGTCAATTTCTTAGCAAAATTACCAAGAAATTGACAAGGACTGATAGGATTGATAGTCTGCAGAGGGGGGAACGCCACAATACGTAAAAAGATACAATCAATTTTTAAATTTAAATTTAAAAACCATCATTAAAAATATCGATGTCGCTATGAAGCGATTTATCAATTATACTGTTTTGCCACCAGTAATGAATTTAATAATAATTTTATTAAAATTATAGATAAGTCAATCGCTGTGTACTTTACAAAAACCAAAAAACTAAATATTTATTCACAAAGGCAAATCTATTGAAAAATAAATTCAACAGGCCACTGAGCGTCGGTTCGTGAGAGAACGGTGACTTGTCAAACTTGACAGATTGTGGGCGTTGTTGCCGGGGTTGGCATTCTATTGACGCATATAAGAAAGTGAGTTAACTTCCTATTGATTTCCGTATTGAATAGTTTGTTAAATTTTGTTATAAATATGCTGAATAATTAGTGCAGAAAAAACTGATACAAGAGGGATGATTCAATAATGTTTTTAATGTAAATATAAAAAGGGTACAATCAACTATTTGACAGTATCTACTTTATATTTTAAATATTATTTATTTAATAACTCAAATAGTACTATAATCCATGTAATATTTTTGATTTTATTAGAATCTATAGAGAAGTGAGATGTACGAGTATGTGAGAAGAACTTTTCCGCCTTGCATGAATTTTTGTCGTCAATCTGGATTGGTCCTAAAAAGGGTTAAACTAGAAATAATATTTCCGGTATGGCTTGCGCATATGCTTAAAGCAATTTCGGATCTTGATGGAAGGACTGGCAGTTGGTATCGTCATCGTGGGAATCGCTAATGACCACCGAATTTTAGCCGAACTACGAAGGATATCCAAGTGCTATAATTTTTACATATTTCTGAAAGAAAAATTATTAAATATATATATATAGTAGAAAAGGTCGTAATCATTAGTAAAGCTGCTTATCAATATCATCACAGTGACACACCTGAAAATGAATCGACTAAATATTTACATTTTTATTTACACATATAATATATAAATCAAAATTATTTCATCTTAATCCGTCTGACAAAGCCCTCGAAAGGCGAAAGCGCTTACAAAGAAATGAATTAATAATTAAAAGATAGTTTACTATTCATATTGGTTGAGTTAATATTATAATTTTAGTACTATTTGATTTTTATTCTTTGTTAAAAAAACAAATATTTACTAAAGATAAGCCAACTAACTAAAATAGTATTAGCCAACAGCTAGTACGATTATTTTCAAAAAGGTACAATTTTATATAATTATTAACAAAAGCGTGTTAAAGACATCGGAATACTCAATGGTTATAAATTTTATCGCAAATATTAATTGAAAACGTTCATAAGAGAGCTTTGGTTATGCTTTGGTCTAAAATAGCTTTGCAATAATTGTGATGTGATTTTCAAATTAAAATATTACTCTATTACAATGAGTTTTTACTTTTACCACTCGTCGATACTGCAACATATTAGTACTGCAGTGTAAGATTCATTTTTTTGGCTGGTCTGTCAGTAGGCATTTTTGATGATTTCAGAATCATCTGACAAAAAATTATAACATCAATATAGTACTCACCTCCTCTCCGGCAGTGTGTAGAAAGAGGTTCGCCAAAATTAGTCAATGAGATTCGTCCATTTAGGAAATCGGTCACACGCCATAAAATTCGCATAATATTCAAATTATATAGAATTTATAATTCGGTTATGAAATTTCATATTTATCTTGAAATCACCACGGATAATTTCGGGTAATTAGAGTAATAAATGAATATATTATGAATTAAGCATTCGATTATATACAGGATGTTTCAAAACTCAAAACATTATCCCCCTAATAGGGATACCGATGATTCTCATACAAGTCATACTAATAGTTCATAATTTTGATTACAGTATGTATTTATAGCATCAAAGTTACATTTAATATTTGAAAAGATTATTTACCTCTAGGTTGTCAGTATATACAGATAAATTGTATCCAACGCATATTTTGTCTGTACGTTAGTTAATTGTCGTAGATATTCAAGTAATCGAATCTACTCGTGGGAAATCGGAAATTTATAGTAATCACATAGTATTTAGTTTTCTCCCTGCAAAGAATAATTACTATCATCACTAATAAGGTAGTTCAAATTTCTATGGAATATTTCTTGGAAAAATACTATGTAAGAGTATATGAAACCACAGTTCTCAAAAAACATTAGTTAATTGTATGGCTTGGGTACTTTTGGCTTATTAAGAAACCCTAATAAAAAGACAAAATTTATAATCTTAAACTATTTTAAGTGAAAATACTGTGGATAAATAATAAACCCAAAAATTTGTGATTAAATATTTCTTAAAGAAATACAATAAGTAACGAAGCACCGTATATTTACTTGAATCGAATTTACTAATGATTTATTGTCGACGTTACGGTTTTAATTGATGCTTTCTGTTTCAAATTAAAGTGAATACATTACGCCGGGCATGATATGATAATTATTTCTGGAGTTGATCCGTACTTCATTATGATTTATTCAAAACATATTCTTTTTAATTAAGCGTTCCTGTTTGAAAATATTTTGATTGTAGAAAATGTAAACCAAGTCCAGTTTAATAAAATATTAATTAGTGACGCTACAGATACACAACAACAGAGTGGATATGGCCTCCTACGAGCAATTGAATCTGTTTGTATATTTTGAGGTCACAAAATATTCCTGTGATAATATTTAAACAAAAATGATGTTATTGATACTTAAAATAATCATATTAAAGGCGTATAATCAATTAAAGTTAAATATTCTATAAAATAATACAATGCTGAGCAGTTCATTGGATATAGTTCTTCGTCTCAAATAATTAATACTTGAAAGTTTTGGAAGAAAGTATAATTTATCATTTAATTATTATGTACATAATAATAATTATAAAGAAACATGTGATCATTCGATTATATCTACAGTATTAGAATTATATAAGATGTGAGACATACAAAAATATTATTTAAAAAAACAGTCAGAATGTACAGTTTATCAAGATAAGAGACGGTTTATCCAAATTAATTGTTTTTATGCAGCTGCATAAGTAGATTAACGTTTAGATGTAAGCATTTAACATGCATACAACGAATTTGTTTGTACCACCGATGTATCCGAATTCAGTAGATAAGTAAATTAATAAAAAAACGCATAATAATACTTTTATTTCTATATTAATTTTAGATTAATGTTAATCAGGATGCGTATTTATTTACCCATGCAGGTATTAGTATGTTTATGTGATTAAGCATATTTTTTCACACATTGAAAATGATTAAAGAAAACTCTCAGAAAATATCATCGTGACTTGTGAGGGATTCGAACCCACATCCCCAAGCTTTCATGGCCGGTGCATTTATCCTTTTCTTTAATCATTTTCAATGTGTGAAAAAATATGCTTAATCACATAAACTTTTATTTCTGTTAAATTTCCTTATAAAATTGCTGAAATCGAAATTTATTTTAAATGTAGTTTTAATTAATTCATCTTAAGTCTACACGATTAGCTCGACGTAAACCGCAATTATAAAGGACCTTATTTTTATATGGAAATATTTATAATATTTAAGGTTTAAGTATAAAAAAAAATTTAAAGAGCAGATTCATGTATATATAAATATATATTGAACAAACTAAGTGAGCTGTTGCAATGAATAAAAAAACCAATATCTCCTCACGAAAACAGCTTCAATGTTCAATTTATTTATTAGTCTAAATTCTAAATCAATTTTCATACAGCATGCATAAAAATATTTATTATAAAAATTAATAACTATTATTATTGACGGTCATAAAAGTTGCCATATCTATTTATTTTAAAATCTATTAAAAACATATGGAAATTTTAAGAGCGGAATATATTCATTCAGTGGGTTTGCTGCCGGAAATGCGCCTCAGTCGTAGTATTTAAACATATTCTTTTATTTTGATTATTATTGCACAAAAATTCCCACTCTGTCCCATTCAAGTCTTCAATAGCGAAGCCAAGTATTAAAATTCATCATTTACTTGCATTTTTCGACATTTTGATGGTGTGACATTTTCAATAATTCGAAGGTCTCGCAACCTACAATTGATCGTTCGACATTAAAAACTGAAAAGTGCATCAGACATGGGCGTTGCCGAATCCGTAATTATTGGGATTAATAAAATATAGACGTGGGAAAGCAATTTATCTAAATTTTAAATAAGCCGTTAGACTCGATATCCTTGTTCTTATTTAGTTTTTTCCCCACGACAAATCTGTCCGGTCCAACATTTTTTTTCTTTCACAGTTTATATACGCAACACTGCATTGCATTCAAAATAAAAAAAAACTTAATAATACTTTTCAACATGCATTTGCTATTAATATTGAAGTTTAATTTCAGACTTCGTCCTTCTGAAAAAGGTGCCGAGGTCTAGGCCCCTCCATATATTTAACTTAATTATGCTAATGAGACAACCACGAGCATTGCAGTTTTATAGTTGATGACAGAAGCCTATTTCTATGTTTGCTTCACGAACGGCATACATCTATGTTTAAATAATCAGAATGAAGAATAATCTTACAAAGTAGGTTGGATATCCACAATCGGAAGTATAATCTTCTACAACTTGAGGCCGCAAGCAATATTCGGTTACTTGGGATTGTGAATAGGAAAATTACAGGAAAGGTTTTACAATTATAACGGAATTCAATCAAACTAAAAAAAATAGCCCGGATCTGAGCTCTGGGCCGTGGTCGTGTGACCTTGAATACCTGCCGGAGGCTGCGAATCTACTACTGTGTCTTCTTTTTTCTGGTGATACGGTGAGCTTTGGTACAACGAACGTACAAAAAAAGCTATAGTCCAGTTTGTAAGCTTGTTAGTTAGTGGTAATGAAGCTATAATTAAAGGCAGGAATACTCTCAATATTGATTCGATAGCAACGAGAGCTGCCTGCCGCCGCCGGTTGCTGTCTGCTGTCATATCTCCGAATCTCTAATCAGACGGCTAATGTGCATTTCAGACGCGGAATAAAAGTCGTGACGGGCCCGCACCACCGCAGACCCGCGAGCCGCCAGTGTTACTGAAAAATACTTCAATTGATTACACCACCGACGCGAATCTGAAATAACTGATATTATTTTATTTGAGACACTGAGAAAACGTTCACGTGTATGTTGATTTTATTTGAGTCGTTTACAAATATTTTACAGCACACCCGTTAGTATTTTAATAAAACTAACAAATAAAATCAAAGTCATTCATTTTCTCTATTGTGATGCCTAAAATTCTATATAAATAAATTATATGTTATATTATACAGTATACGTGATAGTTTAATTTTTATTTCAAACTAGTTTGGATTTAACTGCTCTTAATATCCACTAGACACCGAATCATATCATGTAAAACCAATAAAAAATATGTACTTACTGAAATAGCTGCAGCGCTGCTTTATCGGCACATTAGACGCGTTACCAAAGCCTAAATTGGTTTTTTTTTTGTAAGGAATATTTTTTTTCTTTTCAGCCAGCATTATAATGGACCAAATGCTGAAAAATGCAGTTTTAGAAGTTTGATCTTTGGTTTCTATTATCAGCCTTATTAATCATGATTGCTATTGCGTGGTGTTTAAAGTATATTTTAATATTTCCATTTACAACAACTAAATGTTCGCATATGTATATATATATATATACATATGCGAACATATATATATATATATATATCTATATATATATATGAGATATTTATATATATAAACACACTGTTTGAATAGTTTCACTGTATGGTCCAGTCTGCAGCCAGAGGATTGGTAACGCGGAGCGAAATGACGTGGTAATATTTACTCTCACAATGAGTATTGTATTTTGAACTGACTCACAGTATCTCACCTGGACGTTGACCTTTCAGAATTCTAGGAATCTGCGCCATTGATAATTTACATCTTATTTCTCCCAACGTGAGAAAGTCACCACCCATCGCATTAATAACGGTCGGGTGGGTGGGTTAGGTACAGCCGAGTAACGGCTATTTAGCTAATTGTTTATCAAGTGTATGCTAATCAGGAACACTTCTCATTTTCATATAAGGCTGGTAGCTTTTTTTATTTTGCATACTGCCGACTTTAAATTAGATCGAGTACAAGAGCTCCATTCATTTTTTTAGATGCAAATGCAGTTTATTCATAGATTAGCGCCGATGGAAGAGATTTAAAATTATAATGAACATTACTAAAGATTGAATAAATTGTTTATGACTATAAGAAAATCTAAATAAAATATATATAGCACATTAATAACGTTTTTTATTTTTTTATTTAAATAAAATAAACTGAAACATAATTTAAATTAACTTTTAAATGTTTTGCATGTCTTATTACGACAAGAATAATACTTTTATTACTAAAGTCATCAACTATTTAATTAGCGTTTGATTAAAATTAATCAAAGTACTATTTCCTCAATAATGCAAATCGACGATGGATGTTAGTTGTGGCGTGTGTTGTAGTGTTGTTACAAGTGATCGAATTGTTTTCTCGTCTTTTTTATATACTATATTTACTATGTGTCTATAATACAGCGTAAACAATTATTTTTAAAGTTTCTTAGAACATGTTTGAAGGAACGCGGCGCTTTATTTTCGTAGGTGCGCCACTCGCGTGTCGGCTGCCTCATCTCTGTTCTTATTTGGCGCAAGATCTGCCCCGGCAGTGTTGCAGGGCCGACCGAATTAACTCCGGCAATGCGTAATGTTTAAATTTCATTTTGATATTCCTGCCTGCATGCTTTTTGCCCGCCAGCCGACATGTGCGCGACATTTTTTTACGCCGACAAGACGATGGGAAAATTTAATTATAAAATAAACGAATTGTCGGCTGTTCGGCGGTGTTTACGCGCCAGGAAACTCCCTCGCCCCGCGGTACAGTCACGTAGCGGGTTATATTTGAATTTTTGAAATTATACATGAATTTATTCACCCCTAAATGCGACTGCCTACACTTGGCTCCGGGACGCAGAGACTTGCGCAGGGCTCCGTGCGGAAACTAAGAGAAAAGGAATTACAGGCGGCCCGGCGGAAAGCGTTGACGATGTTTCCTGAAAATATTTTTATCACTCTGAAGCTAATTCGATAGCCGTTACAAACTGACAAATATAATTATTTTAGCAGGTGTTAACTAGTCTCGAATATGTTGTCGCGGCTATGGAACACGCGGGTCTATGAAACAGATATGCGCAGACTACGAATATTAAATGTTTTTTTTCAAACCATCGTTAAGGATAATTATTATATCAATAATTTTATGTTTTTTTAAGACTTTTTTTTAAATTTTATTAAGACTCATTAACCTCCTCAGACCCTGTGCACATTGTAATGTACATCAACTTCAGACCTTCTGTTAAAGGACTTATTTCGACTTATTTACATTAGGAACTTTTGTACATCGTTATGCGCATTATATTAATTCGTTTTGTTTTGCAAATGTCCTCATCTATCGAGTAATATTTGTATTATATGTCATTCTTGCAAGATGTCACAGGTCGGGCGCGTTTCAGTACAAATTCGTCACTTTCGTTGTTTTGTTATTAAAAAGTAAATTACAATGAATTATCGTTGTATGATATTATAAGGATGTTGTTGTTGTTGTTGGTTTGAATCAAAATTTCATTGTAAACTGTAGTGTATCATACCATAACTTGACATCGAATTTAAAAAAAAAATAATATATATTTTTTGTTATACCTTTTCTATGTTAGCAGATAATAATAAAAAAAAAATTTTTCAACCAAAAATAAAAAGTCAGGTCTGAGGAGGTTAAGAAGTCTGTGTAACCCTATCATTACATGATTATAATGATGCTAAAGAGGACACTGCATTTTTCGTGTAGATTTTAAATTTTTAAAATGCATTTTCACCTTAGTGACTTAAAATATTAATTTATAACATTAAAATGCAGTGATATTTGATAAAAGAGATTTGTTCACATTCCGGTCGAATTAATATTTTTTTAAAGTTTATTGGGCGTTAATCTTAAATGGACTTTCTCAATACCAGTTTCGGTTCCATATAGCGGCCGACGCGTTACGGTCTTTGCAATATTTGATGACGGCTTAGCTTCAACAATTTTAAATATCAAATCTCATTTTATCGTCTGCACAGAATAATTACGTTTTGATTTAATATTTCTATTTGATTTCGCATTAAAATACCAGAAAGATGAACCATAAATTCACACTGGATATCACGGGATTCAACCAAATCGAGTTATTCAAATATACTGTATTTAATAAAATTTAAATATGATAGTAAAATGATCCATGGTCACGCCTAATACTGGACGCTAAATTTCTTCTATTTATGTGCTACCAAAAAGATTATTTAAACATTTTTTACTGTTTCGTAAAGTTGAAATAATTTCCCTCAACTGTTAAAGCTTTAAAATTGAATTTAGTTGTTAAGCCAAATATTTATTAAATTTTGTTTTTAAAAATATATCACCGAGCCTAGATAAATTTACTTTGCTGAAACTGTAAAGTCAGCAGGAGTTAAATTGCTCGCCTTCTTAGAAATTGATATGAGTTGCGAAAGTTTCCGTAAACTTCTATCCTGCAGTGGATTAGAGCTGGCTAGGATAGTATTAATTTGTCTACTAACCAAGCCTGCAGAAGGATTCTCGCTCGATACTTCACACGAAACTCGCCCAGGAGGTCGTGCGGCCCGCGCGGCAAGGAGTCAGGTCCGATTCGTTATTGAATTTCTAATCGCCGGTTGATTGACACGCTGTTAATTTAAATAAACATTTTCGTATTAATTTTAATCAGCCTCGCATATGGGTGATGACAAATCAAAGCCGATCATTAAAAAGTAACAAAAAAGACGCCCAGGTTAGAAAGCTGTATTAGAAAGCGATTTGGCGTAATTGCGCGATATGGAGGCACCGCCTGGAGTTCCTTGCCGAGCCAAACGGTAAACCGGGGACCTTATACAGTAACCTAGAGGGGAATGTACCGTCGATAAATTGCATAACACAATGGGTGTTCCTAATACGGTCTGGGTTCATTCATAACTTTTTTTAATTTCTGAATAAAAAATCATCCCACTTGTGTGACGTGTCACCGCCTACAATCCCCATTTTCTCGGCGGCTTAAGACTCGTCCACATATTGTCTATATTTTGTGTCATGAATAGTGATTTTTTTGGAAAATAACTTATACATTAATAAACATTTTAAATGCCTCTAAGTGGTTTTTAGAATTAATTTATTCATAATGATTTATTGTAAAGGAAATTTTTGGCTATTTTTATCGGCATGACATCATAACAAGATCGGCGAAAGAACGTTTGAGGGCCCAAAATACTTAGAATCGATCCTTACATATACTTATATAATTATTAATCTATGCTTCTCAATTCGCACGTGATTTAAAATTTAAAAGGTTTTCAAAATGGTTAGGATAAATCAGCATGCCTTAAATGAAAACCAATTTGTCATTTATCAAAACATTATTCAATTTATGTATGTGTTTCTTATATAAAATAGTTCTACTAATGTTTTTGTTAGATTTCCATATATAGAAAAAATTTAAATAGACAATATTTCTATTAGCCACTACCAAACCGTTTTAATATTGCAACACTAAAATTATATATTTGATTAGATATTTCGTACATATAATAATATGTACGAAAACGAATACAGCGTGATTTGTATGGTTAGTTAGGGATACTTTAGTGTTATAAATATGTACACTAGCTCGAAATTTCAGCCTGTTGTTTATTAGCCATGCGTAAAATAAGTAGCGAAAAAATGTATACACTCAAAAGAAATAATTGATTGGTCGTTAAATTTCTTGACTACGTTGATTGTCAATAAAAAATCCAGTCATGTCAATATAAATTATTCTCTCCTCAGATGAGGTTGGCGACCATCTCTTATGCTGAATTAGTGTTCATGGTTTTCTAAGGGGAAAATAGTGTAGTCCCCGTGTCCTTCTACACTTCCAATATAAATTCTATCCGTATTATTGCACCCTCTTACACGAGTAACAACGGGTATTCTGTTTATTTATTCTGTTTATCTAATCAGATTGTGTGGACGACCACCAAGCTGGTGGGCAAGCGCGGAGTGGCGCGGGCCGGGCGGACGTGGGCGCCGGGGAAGAAGGTGAAAGTGTGTCGCGTCGTCACGGCCCTGCCTTCCTGCGAACTGCCATATCATCCGCGACTTATCGCCATTAAATTATCATCGAATATGACTAGCCAAATGACTACACAGATTGTTTTGAAGTGAGCGCTTTCGCACTTCAAAAGCTTCGTCTAACCTCAAAATGCGAACGCGTTGATAACAAAAATATATTTATGTAATATTCTAGCTATTAGATTCTATATGTATAATACCATATAAATTATTACTAAATAAATCAGTCCATTGTTTTACATTTGTTGAAAAGATGTCTCACTGTTGAGTGAAGACCCCTGTTACAATTTAAAAAAAAACTTTTATACTATATCTAGATAAACCTGTTGCAATAAGCTCAATAAACAAAGCACATTTAATGTTGTATTTTAAAACAAGGCTTATCATCTATTTTTATTTAGATTACTACCAGTCGTTGATTTAAATAAAATAAAATAAATTACAAACGATTTAAATTTAAACTGAAAAAAAATTATTGATATAGTATCCGATCTGTATTTTTTTCATTTGTGATAACTATTTACGGCAACTAAGCTAAACGAGTAAAACCTCAGCATCAGTGTATTTGCATAAATTATCATCTTTACAAATTAACCAACCACTTTTTTCTCAGAAGGTAAAACAAATTCGAATAATTTTTTTTTATTTGCACCTTAAACACCTAATAAAATTTCCGCGAATGGGCAATAAAATATTATGTTATTTATAAAAAGCATTCATTTAACGTATCATTTGTTGCAACTTCCAAGAAAAGCTCCCGAGGTCAGAGCTTAGATATTAGCCGAATAGCCAACGAGCGGGAGCTTTGACCTCTTGAGTACCATTCGACCTCCAACTCTAAAATAACCGAGAGCGCAAAAAATCATAAATGATAAATCACCAATCTAAAATCCTGCACCCAAAACCCAAATCATAATGTTTACAAACCGCGAAGGGCGCTCGCTCGAGCCGCGTTCCCCGAACTCGTTTGCGAGCCGGTCTGGAGGCTGGGGTTATGTCAACCAACCCGGCCGATATATTTTGTATTTTTTTTATTCCATCTCAATAAGTGTGTGAACCGAGTAAGATTGCTCCGCAAGCATGAATGGCGGCCATTTGGCGGGAAACAAGTGTAGTTTGTTCGAATACAAGCGACGAAATAATTAATACTCTCTCAGAACGAGCGTCACATTTTTGGGTTGAAGCAACCGATTTTTTTTCCGATGTAGTTACAGTCACTCAGTAAAAATAAATATTAAGCGCGTTCGTATTTTTCGTTTTATATAACATATCGCATTTGAAAATACATTTGAACTGATATTTATAAATCTAATTTAAATAAAAAAAATATATATATTTTTCAATATTTGGTTTAATGAAATATATTTTATGCGTTGATAAACAAATGCTAAAAATGTTTTTTAAAGTAACTTATATTAATATTATTTTTAACATAAAACAAATTATCTTCAATCAGTTCTTCAACAGTCATAATTAAAAAAAATATGACACTAGGATAAAATTAACCTGTAAGGTGAAAAATACGGATTCATTAAATATTTAATAATTATCATTACTTAAAAAGCCGTTTCAACAAGATGCTGAATAGATTAATTGCGGGTATATATATTAAAAGCAATAGTTCATATTTTTATCTATATTTTGAAGTGTTTTAAATAGAAATGTTAATAAGTACGACATTATTTGATATGTAATATAAAAAGTCAGATAATAAAATGAAACAGACTGAAATTCAATTAACGCTCTGTCATAATAACAGCTTTTCCAGGTCGTTTCTCCGGCGATATACTTACGTCACTTATATGAAAATTTCAATGCGGTAGAACCTTGGAGGGGAAAAGCCAAGGCAGTCAATTCTCCTTAGTATTTTCTTTACAGTAAAGAAAAATATAAAAGCCGTATAGAGTGGGCCGTTTTCCGCAGTGTCCCCATCTAAATTCCGGCCGCAGAACTTATCTGCGCGCCGCCGCCATCTCTAAGAGGATTTTATGTTTTTCCTTTTCAAATTACGTCCTCTATGTAAATACTTCAATCGTACATAATAGATCGGCAGGAGCACCGGACACGAGGGCCAGTCGCCCTCGGCAGTTGCCGGATGTCAAAATTGACTTGTCCAAATTAACATCATCAGCTGTTTCGTCCGCCCTGGATATTTTTATGGAAGGGTTGGGGACATGCGATGGCTTATAGCATGCTCAAACCGTAAGATTCATTGGGGGATTTTCTATTGGAGTTATCTATTCCGCAGTAAAGGGATATCAGGTTATATAGCGACCATCTCGGTATATCTGGTATTTTCCGAATATTTTATAATAGTAGTAGAATATCCAGTTTTCTTTGAGAGCTTAGAAACTCAATTTGGTTTTTTTGTTAAACAACATCAAATGAAGTCATAAATTATTTTTACAATTTTAATTATCGCGTATTCGTCACCTTATATATATACTTAATATTATTTAAATTTACTTTCATATAGATTTTTTTGATAACTGCTACTTTTGTAGACATAAGATGGTGAATTGCAAATAAGACGAGATAAAATGATTTTTGAATGATCACACACACATACACTCACACACAAAATCATATTTTTTTTACCGATAGTCAAAATGACAGAATGCGATTTCTTTACTAAATATAAGTTTTAATACTACATTCACCAATCACAAGGTAGTCAAGTTCATAAATATTTTATTTATATATTTAAATGTTTTTTTTTGTTTTATCATGGTAATAAATTAACAATTAAAAAAACTTAAATATTTCCACTCTGATAAAAAATAATACTTTCACTTTTGCGAGTGTTTTACGATTTTAAATGTCATTCAAAGCTGTGGAACGGCAAAACCTCCGGATAACCAGTTCTGCTTGGCGACAGAAATTTTCCTTGATGAGCTGTATTTGCCGAGGGTGTTTCTTGCGTTTGGGCCACTTCAGTTCCGATGGGCTATAGGCCCTTCAGAATCAACACAAAGGCCAGACAGATGACGTGTTGCGTACACCGACTCGCGAGGCTCGGCCACTCACACGACCGCACGGCGGCGTCTCTTTCGCGAATTGCTGCGGACTCTTCTCACGGGCGATCTCCTGTACCGGCTGTTGATGTAATAATCAATTTTTTTTTTAAGCGAGTATCTTGTTATATATTAAATTCCACGCACAGTTACGTTGTCAATAATAATAATCGCACGACACGGACCGTCAAGTCAACTCGGGCGATCAATAAGGGAGCGTAAATATTTAAGAATTAGAGTTAGTATCGCTCGATGTGCTGAATAATAAATGTGCTGAATGCTAAAATAACAGATCGGAAGGCCTTCAATAAAGAGTAGGTCTCAAGTCAAGATTTATAGGCTTTCTTTTTCAAAAAAGTTATATAAGACGATAAACAAAAGTCTAATTTATCCAGTTAAACCACTAATACTACTATATAATATAATACTTTTGACAATATTTATTTTTTGAAAAAAAAACTCATAAAATTTAAATAAGAATATTAATTTATTAGTCTTAGTATGAAACTTTGCATTTTTTTTTAAATATCTACAAAATTAGTACATATTTTGCCGTTTTATTATAGTGTTTAGTCATCGCCACTTAAATTCTTCATATTCAATAATGACTCAAGAAATAAGAAGTTCTTATTTAAAAAAACACTGTGCATTAATAGCACTGTCCTCTACCCGGATAAGGGATGATAATAGATATGAATATAAAGGCTTCACCTAGAATTACATCTTCTTAATATATTTTTAATATCATATAAGTTCGTTAATTACCTCATAGACGAATAGACGTATAGACGAAGCAGCGGACAGAGAGGGCCGCGGTATTGAAGATTTAACTAACGAAATTCTCCGAACACGCGCGAGCGGGCCCGGCCTGGCCACACTCACAACAAACCAGATTCTCCGGGCACATTCGCGAGAAAACTTTCAGGTTTATTGCTCTATGTGCGTGGAATGTTCATTCATACACTCCGTGTTTCAGACTTGGCCACGTTTGACGTGCTTATTAATTACAGCACTCGCAGAATCACTACACTTGTAAATTTGAGCACTTATGAAGTAATGGCTTATTTATTCATTTATCTTACACTTCTGTTTCTGAAATTTATCTATAAGTGTCATATTTTTTCTCAATACATAATATTATATAATACATGTCACTATCAACATTCTTTTGAATTATAGTGGATTTATCAAAATGTTATAGTTATTTAAAATAAAAGGTAAGTAATTCTTATAGTTAAAATATTTGAATAAAACTATCATTTAATTGTTAGTGTTGTCTACGAAACAAGTGATATTACATACAATAAAATAATAATAACAATTATAAGAAATATTTTTGTATACATAAACAAAAATGAATGTTTTGATATTGTTTAAAATATTTTAAAAATAAAATTCATACTAAAAATTTCACATGCAGTTGAGAACATTCTGCTAAAATATTTATAAGCTTAATATTTAATATAAAATTTGAAACCCTTACCCTCTACTATAAAATACTTCTATTATAAAGTATAGTGTGATTAAAACGATTTAATTTGTATTTACGTCTAACCCAACTGTATGTTAATTTACAGCCCAAGTAGGCAGTTATTAAAAAGCGCATCATTTACTGAATTTGTAATATACTTCGGGAGAATAAAGTCGTTGAAATCTATAAAAATTGACGACTTAATCTTTGAAATTTAAAAGTCTAAAGCTGAGTGTTTGAATTTTGAAATAGGTTATAAAAGCGCGGCAGGACCGATCGCCATCTTAATTCCCTTTTTTGCGAGTATAAAATATAATAAGGTCATAAAGGTATCTCCATGCCGCTCACTCCGGAGATTAGGCCAAATGCCTCAGCCAATTAGGGCAGCTCGCTCAGAATTCATAGTGATATGCGCTACATCTGCAGAATCATCATCAACGTCACATCAGCTATGCAGTATTTTTTTGTAATTATTTCTGATTAAAAGCTTATGTAATCAATTGCAGACATGTATTCTTATCATAAAAAAATATTTTTAAAAACATCGAAACAGTAAAATAGTATTTAGTCAAAACAAAGGAGACAAAAAAAGTAAAATTAAGATCTGGCTCATCCTCAAAAAAATGTCACAAATGAAAATGGTCCCAAGTATATTTATAAATAAATAAAAACATAAGTTTCCCCTTGTGTTAAACAAATAGTATATTGTAATATTAAGAAAAACACCATATAACGAATTCAAATAATATTTCTAATTTCGGCATTTCTTTCTAAAAGCTGCACTTTTTCTACAATAAGATAAAATTGAAAATATATGAGTACAAATTATTTTGGAAAAAGGCTCCTCCGCGATGTGAACCTCCAGCCAGCGGCCATTTTCAGCGGGAACCGGTCCGCATGCAGATGAGTCATTAGCCGGGCGATGCCGGGAGAGCCTATGATTTATGACACGCCGTGAAATTATTTGCAATGATGAAGACTAAATTGGCCCACCTTCGGTTTTTTGGGAGTGCTGCACTTAGGAATGCAAGAAGATATAATGGTGTGGCATTAAATTAAAATGAGAATTACCGCTGACAACCTGTGGCATCTTCGGGCCTACCGACGGCCACAAATAAGTTACACTGGTTCTTGCTGCGCTTCGTGTGATCCCATGCACCTGCATTCATTGTTCAATAACCAACCACTAATTATAATATATATTTCACTGATCCATTGTATATTCAAAGAAACTTGCTTTCCCTTATCTATGTTAGTCACAAATGTATATATGCCAAAGTAAAGTTCTAATGCTAGAAATGAGTTAATAGCTCATCCCGTATTTGTAAAATTATATTTCAAGTAACATGTCCCTAAAAAATGAATTCAAACAAATTTCCTTTCTTTGTTTCCAAAACTACTCGATTGGAATCTTTTAAAGAATATACAAAATATAACAATTATTGTATGTTTGCCCTGAATACATATTTTTCATTAAATTGATTTTTCTTCACATACTTGTAAAACATTGAGACTCAAATTCTAATCCAAACGATTGTAAAAAAAATAAAAGTCGTCCAACTTATCTCATTGAGGATCATATTTTAAAATGTACAATTCATAACAAACAGCATTGGATACCACAACTATCAAACCACAAAGGACACGCAAGGATCTAATCGATCAAATATTCCCAAGCGAGCTATGAAATTCAAGCTTTTACAAAATGAAGCCTACAGACATCGCCAGCCAAACGATATTTATTACAACAACGCGTGCCAACTTGACATAACATAACAAAGCTTGGATGTTTAAATCCTACAATGTCGTGTCTTGTCATTACGGCTCGTTCTGAATCGCTCACTGACCCATTTCAAGAGACGATCTATTTTTAATGATACATCTGGAGACCCGCTTTTTAATGACATACGGCCAGTGGATGCAGAAAATTGGAAAGAAGATGAATGAACAAGGGTACCCCTAAATACAATAATGAAAAAATCGACCAATCGTCCTGGTTTCTTTTTTTACTATTGTGAATCAGTCAGAAGGTAGATTTTTTGTGCATATTAAAACGTATAAATAATTTAAGGAACACCTGATAGATTATAATGTGATTAGTAAAAATTTAAGCTAGTATTAATTATAATTTATTGAACAATTCATTTTTGGGAAATCATATTTTTTTATATATCTTATTTTTTCGGGGTAGAATATTGAAATTTAACGAAACATGATTTTTGTTGAGTTACAAAATAGTATTTTTCGATTACTGCAAAAACTTATCTTAGTCTTAAGAATTCAGGTATTTGATTTAAAAAACGCATTCCTTTAACATAAATGGATAAAAACTGAATTGCATTAGTCAAAAGTAACTTAATTAAATGATTTATATAATATTATATGTACAAACTCCAAAAATAGTGAAATGCTTGTATACTTTGATTATTATTTTCAACTATTAAAAAACCATAACACATCAAAAACATTGTTTTGTAACTCGTTTCCGGCACACCTAGTATAAACTTATATCATTAAAATGCTTAAATATACTTTGATTAACTGATAAAGTAATTTAAAAAATATATGTGTTGGTATCAGTCATCGCAATTTAGTCACCAAAATAAACCAGACATAAAATATATACAACAAAATACCTCATATAACAGGTGTGAATCATAAAGTTCAGAATTCGATTGTAAATCTATTTTAAGATCGAATCAGACATGATTTAGTGGAACTGTATGACTAAAGCGGTTCTTTTATTCTACGTTACTTTTACTGTGAATCATCATTGATTAATTTTGGAAACCCTAAAACTTGAATCACCTGAATCTTAATTTTAAATAAGCTTTAAATATTTCATATATAATATTATTTCAATATTTGATTAAAACTTCGGTCGATAAATTTTTTTTCAATATTTTTACATTCAGTTAGTTACAGTATTATAATACTCACAGTATTATAAATTGCGCAGCATTTGATATAAATATTATGAATTTTAAAAAATATTTTTCAGTCAAATTTTATTGTTTTATTCACTCTATCAAAACCAAAACGCACGTAAAGAGTTGTAATAAAAAAGCACATAAGCTTATTTGCTCTTCTGAAGATTGATAATGTTGAGCAACTGTGTCGAATTTATAATATACACTACACTGATTCGGTACATCGGTTAGTGTAGCGACCAAGATAAAAATAGAAAATAATTTACTCATTTATTTTACTATAAAATGCTAAGATATATTTTTAGAGCATTTTTTAATTTCTCAATAAAAAGATTGTCATAGGTAAATAACTTTTTTTAAAAATAAATTTGGGATTTCATGTTTCAAGTTAGGGATGTTGGTTTTTTGTAAAATAAACCTGAAAATGTAAACATCCGCCTTAAGAGCTACCGACGTATTATTCTTTCCTTGTTAAATTACCAAAAACAAAAACTTCCGACATTATTTTCGCACAAGCAGCACAACATTAAGTATTTTCCTTAAGTCAGGGATCTGGCTGGTCGTTGGAAGGATTCCAAGAGACCTCTGCTCTTGAGCATCCGGTCCACTCATCTGCGCAAAGCCTATTTCTGGTCCGACGCGCACGTCGGTGAGTGATTAAACAGCTTTAGACAGGAAAAGATTTGAACCCAAATATTTATATCCTTCTTAATCCCATGATATTAGGTTTCAGTTTGAAGCGATTCAAAATATAACTTAATATCTCAGTTTAAAAACTAAAGATTTGATAATTTGAAAGAGAATAAAACGTACTTGCTATATTATAATTTTTATGATATTTAGCTTATTATCGGATTTAAAGTTTAATTTGAACCATATTATTTTCATTTAACTAAAATAAGCATCGAACGTTGTGCTTTTCAAAGAGTTCAGCACATATTTAATCAATATTTAATGTACGCATTAATCACCTTTACTTTTTATACACGCATTTATCACCAGCAATAATACTACTTGACAATAAAATTATACACTGTAGCGGCTTTATACCGAGTTAACCAATGGTTACATTAACTAAATCAAATGTAATAATCTACTTACTTACCGAGACAACCTGCATTACCGTTGTGTTTTTCTACCTGCATAATATAAATATATTGATCAATATATTAAATTGAGAAAAAATAACTATACAAAACTAAATCCCAATTCAATTTATTCACTTGAAATATTTTAAAGACTTAACAAAAAAAATTGCACTTAATTCATTTTACAAGATCAATCTGTTTATGGTCG
This sequence comes from Atopsyche davidsoni, assembly GCA_022113835.1. Taxonomy (NCBI): domain Eukaryota; kingdom Metazoa; phylum Arthropoda; class Insecta; order Trichoptera; family Hydrobiosidae; genus Atopsyche; species Atopsyche davidsoni. The sequence continues at coordinate 13,365,786 of JAILWY010000023.1, forward strand.
AACCATTTCTCCACTGTGCCGCGTAAAAGCAAATTTTTTGTCAAGTCCAATAATAAAGATATAAACATCGACCATTAAAAATAGCTCAAAAGAACTTTATAGGTATACAGACGTTTTATCTTAATCGATAAGAGTATATCATTAACAATCTAATGTTAGATCTGACCCGCCAAAAAATTGGCGATGGTCCGCGGCCTTTCGCTGGGGAAAGTTGCCTCGGAGTGTGTTGTTACGCCATTCGCTTACTAAAATCCGTCTAGCCATTTCTAATGTATAGAAATAAAGCCCGTCTGCCTTAAGTGGATCACCTGTCAAATAAAAAAACCACCGAGTCACCTGTAATTAATTGTCCCTCACGGCGTACACGGCAGTTTAGCAGAGGTGAATCTACCTGGCCTCTGTTTGTACAGCGAGCGCAGGGTCGTTAATTCGACAGGATTTTTATTAACCAGATCGCTCTAGCGTGTAGTGTTTTATGTTTTAATAAGCGATAAACTCAAATTCATTACAGAAAAAAACTAATGATATATTTATGCTGTGTACTAAAGAGTTTTGTAGGTCCATACGAAATTTCAAGTGTTATCAGTAGGAATAATAAGGCACCATAATTAAGTGTTACTCTCTTATTCCTCTTCTTAAGGTGCATCATCGTAGATTAGGTACCATCTCACTGGACATATCTCTTTTATATTGAGCTATTTATTTATTTTTTCAATATATTTTATTAGTTTCATTAGATTCTCCAACGATCACCTAGAATATGCAAGGTTTGTTTCGGTTAGAAACGTATATTTTCTAAACGTATTAGAAAATATAAATTACTACAATATAAAGCTAAATTTCAGCAGCTTTGTAACAACAAATATTTTAAAATTTCAACGCAAAAGCTGAATTTCAGCTCTGGTTATAAAGTTCTTCTTAATTGGATCACAAAAGCCAAAGACATTTTTAAACCATTTTTTCATTGAGTGTTTTCTTACAAAGGATTGTAAGTATATTTCTTTGTTGGAGACAAAGGAAAAGATTTAATGAATGTACAGGTAACCTACATACTCGTACGTACAGTGCGAGGTGTTCTCTATTTATCATGCGCTATAGACGACCCACATCGAGAAATCTGCAGTTTAAATTTATATTTCAACTTTATCGAGTGGTCACGAGGGCAATTAAAAATGCTACGTGCTTAGACGGGGAGCCTCTCTTAAAGGAGCGAAACATTGCGGATAATCTTTCCATCAAAAAACTCCATATTTTTTGTCTATTTCAACGAATAATTCTAACAAAAAATGTTTTGTATTTAAGTGTACAGCCATACACCTTTAAGAATTTTTTGACTTATTATCGCATATTAAATTAATGTTACGGTTTTCTTAATGCAGAGAGATAGAAATGACGCTTTCTTTAATATTTATTGAAACAACCTTTTCGCTAACGTTGTGAGGTAAATTCAAAATGTGGTGGAGACTTTTATTATGGCGAAGGACCGTGAACCGTAAAGATTGTACAATGGATGTAACTGATTATTTTAATGAGCACAATAAGATATAGCATTAATATCAATACGAGTACATTGCTTGACGGAATTATTTACTTACTTGATTGATCTCTTAGACAGTATATTTTCAACTCAGCTAGTCACTTATACATTACACTAATAAAAAAACATTGGTTTTATTAAAAAAAAACTTTTCTGAATCATTCTCTCAACACAATTCAGGAAAAAATGATGTGAACGAGGATGGTCACCATAAAAATCGTTAAAATAATATCCTTATTCGGCTGATCCGCGCAAATCTTTCATTTTTGGCGTTTGTATAATAAAAATCAAGGTGGACCATTGCGATGGCGTCTGTAATACTCAGTGACTACACTCTTGCTTCCATAATATAAAAAAAACACTGTTGAAAGTGTATTAAAAATACCAATTTTGGAACCTTAAATTGTTATTAAAAATTATTTATTAATTATTCTAAAAAAAACTTAGATTAAAAATTAAATTGTCTTTTTTATTAGCAGGCACGTGTCTTATTTTCAAATCTTAAAAATAAATTTATGACTGCCTATTTCCTAATTAAAAAAACATGGTTGTTATGGGCTTGATAATTTAAGTAACCATCATCATCAACGGCTAGTATTAGCATAATTGAATAGCCCTAAATCTTTTTTATTTTTAATTACAAAACTGACCTTTTGAAAGGGACATCTTTGATGCCGCCTCAAAACTATTAGCGATCATTTATGTTCAGAGTTACTTTTTATGAGTAATATATATAAATTTATGTTACAGGCTTGAAAAATCTTACGAAAACGTAGAAAATAAAAACAAACTAGAAAACTCCAGAAAAAATCAAATAATTATTATGCAAATATATTAATGAATATTATACAAAGCGAGGTGTACTAAATATAATACTGAGGTTATGTGTTATTAATTTACAATTTAATAATACAAAACCTTTATGTTTTTCTTTTTCATAATCCTATGCAAAATATATCTGATTCACAATCTTTAGATAAATCGTTTTTTTTTTCTTCCTATGCGAGTTACTAAGAAGATTTCCTAAAATAAAATACAGAACCTCTTCAACAATAATACGAGTAGAATTTCAGTGGTACAATATATTTTTTTAGAATATGCAGTGCTGTATTGTTTGAATGACCACATGTCGTTCGTTTTAAGAATATTGTAATATTGTAAATCATTTTGTTTTTTTTTAATACGTTTCAAATCATTTAGTATGAGTTTCAAGTACTTCAAGCCGTCGTGGTTTAAACAATATTGACTTTATAAGTTGATAGCTACGCCAAATGCTTCTAATTGACGCCACAATTAACATCAGCTGTTTTGAGTTAAATAGTGATTGGTTTCTCTAATAAAACCCACAGAACGTGAGTGGAAGTGGATAACTGAATGAAAGCACACGACAGATTTTAGCAAATTGTATTGTACTTATTAATTTTTATAAAATTAAAACAGTAAAAAGTACGAGAAAAAATCACAAAAAAGCAGATTTTTGAACATGTTCAGAATTTCTTACAAAATTATTACTTTAGTTAAATATTTTTGACTGAACATACTTGGTGGAACTCCATTTTGATATATTTTTAATGATTTTTTTTAGGTATTTGTTTTTATTTGTGACCGGTTTTGCCAACTTATCTAATTGGTATTCAAACATAATCGAATGTTCTTCTTTGAATGTACCTACGAGATAGGTTGGCGAAACTGGTCACAATTTATTTTAACTATATTTAATATTATACCTTAATTAAGGTCTTGCTTATAATGAACTGGATATTATTTGGCACGCCAACTTAACATACAGCTTCGGCCGCGCGGAAAATTTTAAAAGCTTCGAATATTCATGCAGGATATTGCGAAGGTCTGCGCGCGTGCAGATATTGTACTTACGCGACCACACTCGAATAATAATAGACCACACGAGTGCCGAGGGGTCGCCATTGTCTGCGCGGAAATGATTTCGTCTTACACAACCCAATTAAATTTAAAGCCCATGGTATTGAACGAATGCTCGCGCCGTGCTACTGCCCTAGGTCTCACGTCCCAGACACGCTGTGCTGTGAATTTATTATCGATTTGATTAATGTCCTATAAAATGCAATAACTCGATATGAACAATAACGCGAAGGCTACTCGGACACATGAAAGGGATATGTGGCGACATGTGACGCTTGTAATGTCTTACTTTATGGTTGTACAATCCATTCACATGAATATTTAAATAGATGCTTTAAAACTCCCGGTTATCAACTGGCGAATGGGCATCAATAATAAATCGTGGCATTGTAATTTGTTGAAGTATTGATGAGATACAAACCTTAAAACAAACACATCAATGAATGAAATCTATCAAATTATTCACGTATACATTTTGTAATCCTTTGCCTGTCATTGCTAACAAGTACATATTTCGCACGTACGAGTGTATTGGCAATTTTTTCAGGTATTAGAAATATATTGTTTAAATGATTAATGCTAAAAAATGGTGGTTTAAATTTTTATAACCTTGTTTACTTTATAAGATAAAACTTTTTAAGATATGTTTATTATTTTAAATTATTAAATATTTTAGAAATATATTTAATGATGTTTTAGTTTATAAATTTTTCCCGATTTTGTACCGAATGAAATATCAATTCAATTATTCCAAAGAAAAAAATTACCCGATGAATCTTTTTTTTTTAATAAAAAATCTTTTTTCACAGCTTTTAAAGAACGGTGTATGATTCTAGTTCACGATTGACATAAAATAAAACTTGAATATGGTGCCGTCGATATAGGTGCAGATAAATGTAATTAAGTTCACCATGTCAGTGGGTATGTGTGTACTATTCTCTTTGTGTAATCTTACAAACTTGCCAAATAAAAAAATTATAAAACTACCAAACAAACGCGTTTCCGTCTCTAAATGTCTAATAATCTAATAACATGTGTTTTGTTTACAACCTATCATTAACCACTGCTCTCGTGTAATGCTTTGTACATTTAAGAAAAGTATTTTTTTACACAGATAATTGATTTTTAAATTAAACTTCTGATTAAAGCAATTAGTTTTTTTTCTGTGCTTCTTCAAGATCACATAGATTATACAAATTGTTGAATCAAAAGTGTTAAGATTAATATAATAATTTGTACCTCGTGCCGCAGTACCTGTGCCTCAATTAAGCAGCTGAAAACTGGGTTCGACATTCTCTAGGTCAGTATTATTTTTTTACAATTACTATGGCAGAAATATAATATATTCATCCATTACCATACCGTGGCTTTCAAAATTATAATAATTAAGTCTGGTAGAGACTGCCCGGAGAAAACTTCTGGATCTATTTGAAGATAGTTGCCAATCTTGAGATAATGTAACACGTTCGAATTCTATAGATTTGTAAATGAATAAAAAATATACATTATTCCAAGGCGGATAATAGTTTTAATGACAAATAAATTAAATTATATATATATACATTTATGACTCTTTAAAACGCATAGCTTAAGATTCGCATGGTATTTGAACCCTCTCCACTTTTGCGGCATGTCGCAGTAATCTGTTCGACCACAGTGGCACAGTACACATGCTTCAGGATTTAAATTCATTTCGGTTTTTTTAAAACAGTATATCTTCACGTAGTAATTTTTAATCGATAAACGTACAGTTACACATTTAATTGAATGAAACTACATGATCGTTCTCAAATTGCTGAAGCACGTATTGCTAATTTGATTTTTACGATATCCGAATATAATTTGTCTTAATAAAAATAAACAATGAGTATGATTGCGGGCAGGAAGTGAAGGCGGTACCCCCAGCGCGATAGTGGAACAGGTACCATATCACTATGGGATATGGCAAACATAACCCCGAGCCATGGCGTGGCCGCCCGCTTTCTTACCGCACAAGGCAGAGATTGAAATCTGCGAGTGAAAGTTAAATAGGTAATTAGCAGTAATATGAGATCTGCGGGGCAACGCGAAGCTCGCGCCCAAGGGGCTCTCAGTTTTAATGGCCTTAACAAATAAGCCATTGTTACACTATGGGACAATTCTCTTCGACGTAATATAACAAATCGTAGAATGACTTAAATTAAACGGATTCTTAAAAACAAAAACTGGATTTTTTTTTTTATGAATTCAAGGCAACCAATGATTAGTTTTAAAAGATAACTTTGTAGCTTATATATAAAATATATAACTATTAGTTCAATATAATATGCATATTAGGAAATTACGACCTATTTTGTATTTGTAAGTTCCTTCGCCTTTCAAAAGTTACTTCCGAATTCAGTAAAGTCTTCTTTTAACCTATCTTTTGAGTTAATCATAAGGTGTTCAATCAATTAAAATGTTTTTTTTTTAATTTTTACGTTTTGTTAGTAATTAGCTACCCTAAAGTTAAGAAAACTCTGCTGTTCGTATTGTCGATTGATCCAGTTTATCATGAGTAATGGGAAGAGCCCTCTGGGGCGAAGGGTTCTTGTTGAACGCTCAGTTACCGATGGTTAATGATGATTATAATGTTGGGAGCCACTGCCCGTAGCTGCGGGGTTCTAATATGGACGCGGGCAGCACCGAGAGGTGTGAGAGACGAACAAATGGATGGAAACCATTTAAGATGCTTCAGTAATTATTCCATAATTGATAACAACTACATATTCGGATGGTGTTGGTTTTTTTTTGGGTATTAATCTACTTGGACTAAACACTGTACTTAGAGCGTTGGATGTTATAGAGACTTTGTTGCGGTGCGGTGGTACACCTGCTACAATTGTGTTTGGGCAATAAATAGATCTATAGCAAAAAAAAATTATATATATATAAATTTATTTTATAGTGAAATTTTATAAATATCACAGCAATTTAAAAATGATTCTTGAAGCTCATCACAGTAAATGGAAATCATTATGTAGTAAGTAAGTTCCATTAGTCTTGTAAGTTTTTAATGGTGTATTTTATTTAAAAACAGTATTTTTTTATTATAATAATATAAATCATTATATAAAGTCCTCATTTAAAAAAAATTGTTATGTAAAAAATTACTATTGACAAAGCTGCAATTAATCGGAACATTTCTTGCTTCCCTCTTACTCTAGCAGGGTGGTGAGATTAAAGACTCGTCATTTAGATTATTCGATATGAGATTTCTCTCATTCATGAAACAAAAACTAAAGAATGAAACTAAAAATGAGCAAGTGGTTCACCCGGGTTAGGAGCTACTGAGAAAGTGCCCGAAGCCCCGCATGGTCTTCATCTCCCTACGATTAGACCAGTCTCCTTACTCCGGAGCAAGTACCGCACCTGGTGCGCACTTCTCACCTGGGCCGCGCGTGATTCCCACGCGCTCACCGTGTGATTTATTGGAGATCGAATGATCATGTTTGATGAATGACTCAGCGAGACGCGGGCCTCTGATCGAGCCGAACTCCGGGGACATGACAGCTCCATGCATGTTGGCTCTTCCCGCCAATCCTTGTCTTATCCGCTGCTAAACGATCGCCGATGATTAACATGAGAATTGCGTTACATTGATAAGACGATCGTGTGCCTGACTTAACTGTTATTTTAATTAATCGTATAACTTTAATATCTTACTCAGAGTTATCACTAAAGCATGCCTAAGTATAGTTTGATGATGCTACAATTATTTATTTATTGTATATCAAATAGTTTTAATCGTCCTTTACAATCATTACAAAATCTAATGCTATTAACAACAATGTACATTGTGATGTCATCAAGCTATACATTAAAATATTATATAAATTATTTATAGCTTTAATTTTATAGAAATCTCTTAGGTGGTATATCCCTGAAGTATTTATATTTTTTAAATTATTTTTCTTGCTAAGTTATTTTTTATTAAAAAAAAAAACTATGTGCTCGCATATAAGTTATTAAAAATGGAACGAGTAAAGTGCGAATCTATACTCATGATTTTTTTATTTATATGATTTCGGCAATAAAATAGCAATATATTAATTATATAACGCATACCGACTCAACACACATAGTGTTTTGCAAATCATCATCTGTCATACAGTATGAGATTAACCTGTCAGCATGGAGATCGGACCTCCAACATATGTATCAAGAGAGAGTAGTCCCAACGATTGAGCCAATAAACCAAAAATGATGATGCATGATGTCTTGATGGCTAATCGAGAATCGTTAAAAGTCAGATGAAACCTTTTTCTGCGGTGTCCTCTGTCTCATTTTCTTTTTTGGCAACATGGGAAGCGGCCATGCGTAGTGTCGTATATAGTTTTATATAAAAATAAAAACATTAGCGTGGTATTAAAAGATCGGGCATACTACGAAGCCGTCTGGCTGCCTCACGTAACTGGCTCCCTCCTCGGATATTTTATTCACGAGCTATACTGCCGCCGACTTTTCAAGTTTAATTCCCAGCGACTCATAAAGAACTCCCCGCCCACCTGTCCGATAAAACGCACCGACAAAAATGCGGACATTTGGCAGCAAGTCAAGGTCAACTTTCTGCGTTTTTCCTATTTCCGACCTCCGCGACGATTGCTGATCCTCCGGATGCTGCGACCAGGAGACCAGCAAAATTCTGGGACAGTGGTCCATTGAAGTACGTCGATAATCAAATAATCAACTTTACAGACATCTATCAAAAATTATCACTTCATTTAGGTTATGTAGCTTTAAGAGTTATGAAAACTATACAAAAGACTGAAATTTTATATTTGTTTCATTTAAAAAAAAAAAATTATATGCAAACCTTACCATATTCAAATCACAGTGATTAGCTTTGGATTTTATTTACTACATTCATATGTTTTAAAATTATAGTATTTAGGTCGATCATGATATTCAAATATCTAAACCGTAATGTTCAAAAAACTAATATGAAATATTTATGTGTTTTTAAGTCATAAATAAAATAACCGGAATAATTGTGGTAAGCATAAATTGTACGTTAATCGTGGTTGAAAGTTCATAACTTTGCCTATGAGTTTAATTTCAGATTAGGAGGTTTGGGGATTATGTTAATGTCATACATTTTGTGTTCGGGCTGGTTTTAACTAAACATATTAATACTCAATAAGAAGAAGAAAAAAAAACACATTCTTTTTGTCGCAGTAATTCGTGGTAAGTAAAAAAGTTGAGCGCTTATGTTCATGACTCATGAATAATTCTAAAATATGTCGCGTAATATAATAACATTTCATCTTCTGGGAAAAGTGATTCGACACCTTGTACATTTCCGAGTTATGCTTCTCGTGAATACAAAAAAATGCATGAAATTGGATGCTGGTTAACTATAGTGTAGGCGGGCAGTGCTTGTCCCTGCTTAAATCTAAAGACTTATGACGTCACCGAGTGGCAAAAGTTCCGCTCGTCCCGCGAATTCTGGTCTTCTCATACCCTCCCACAGAATGGCCTTCTCAAAAAAGTTTAGCAATTACGCCCAAGATTAATATCCTTTGCGGTTCTCCTGAAAATATATCCAGGGGTTTGATACAAATGGTACACAATAATATTTACACTCGGACTGGGTCACTAGACTCCTGCTATGAATCTGTTTATTTAATAATTTGCGTTTTCTTATCTTTCACTTTCATTTTTCGCTGTTGATTTCCATTCATTATTTAAAGGTGACTCAACTAATCTTATATTTACTTTTTTTGTTGGTTATGTGTCAATTGCTTTATACCAAAGTAAAGGTGATTTTTTTAAACTCATATTTGATCTGTTTTACAAAAAAAAAAACTTTTGGTCCAATTTACCAAATACTTTATATAATTTTTTTTTTATTTTTGAAGGTAAGAAGTATATATCACAATAGTAGATCAACAAACTACTGACAGTTTACCTAAATCAATATTCATTAGTGATGGAGAAACAAATTAATATTAAAACTATGTTGAAAATTTTTAATTTTTAATTTGTCTGTATTACTTTTCTATTTTTATCAGTTCATATTTATTATTTTACATTATACTTAAAATAAAATATAATCCATTAGATTAAAATCAAGAAAACTTACATGTTTCTATTTTTACAGTAGAAGTTCAAAAACAACAAGGTCAAATTTGGACAAAGACCTTCATGTGACCCTTGGATGTCTCAATTTTCGGGTAGCTTCTCGCCACATGTCGCGCGTCATCCTTCACTGAGGTTTTCCCACACTTCCACATCCTGCCCTCGACTCCAGTTAATGACCCTTCTGATTCTCCGATAAAACCTGCAATTGATTATTTCAATGAGAGCCCAAATGAATCCCGAGGTTTCCGAAAACAATGAAAATTGTTTCGAGTACTTAGAGTTGTCTGCGCCTATTTAACAGCTGCGGAATTCAGATTCTAAGTACTCATCATATTCTAGAATTTTCTTCGTTATATGATTTTTTTATCTAGAAGTAAAATGATAATCACCATTTCAAAACTTACATATAACAAGGAGCGAATTAGAGATTCTGCGTCCGCTGTTTCTCGTTCCATTGGCTATTTCCCCCTGCTTGATAGCCCCATAATAGATTTTTCTTCAAATAAACACATGGGTCAGTGATTCACCTAACGCCGCCGGTCACGTGTCCTGCCGCCGTACAGCTCCGCGAATAGAAAACGGCATCAATTTTCGATCAAATAAAAATATTGTGCTTCCAATCTAGTCGGGTTGCTCGCCTATAACAATACCCTGGTCCAGACTGTGGCTTATAATATAATTATATACCGCCGGGGTGTGCCTCTGGCCACTCGGTTTTGATTCGGTCATTTGTCTCACAGCTGCTAGGATTTCACGAAAGCCACTTGAACCTTGAATGATAATCCAATCTTGACATAAACATGAACGCTACATATTTTTTTAAATTCCCTTGTTCAGTATTGTGAATCCATAACAAAACAAGAAAGCGAACATGTATTAAGAGACAGGCAATTTCTTGCTTCTAGTCGACGTATTTAGAACAATACGGGCTAATATAATTTAATTTTGAGCTTATTTGTACTAACTTAAATATTCTTTAAGATTTTTATACATTTGCTGTGTTAAATAAATGCTTATAGAGACTAAAATATTATTTAATTCTTAAAAAGTATGTATGTAATTTTTACTATTTATTATATTTAACTAAATTCCGAATAATAATACTTACAGTTTATTTAGATAAATCTTTAAAATATCTGCTAATAAAGAAAAAATAGTTTTAGTAGAAAATATAAAATTTATTTAAGTGCAAACAATTTCAGGAACTTAACATTCCCAAAATCTCGACGGCATTTTGTAAAGAGCCTGTTGTTTATAAATTCCACTAGAAATGAAAAAAAAGTGTTGAATTTATCATCTCAGCGACAGATTCTTGAATGCCCAGAGTAAAAATCAATAGAAGATGGACCGGGCCGTTCGTTCGTCACTTTCGTTGCCGTCGTAGGCAAACAAAGCTAAAACAATTAGTGTACTTGACAAATGACTTCTCTGTACAGACTCGGTGAAATGTAAATCAGTCGTAATTAGTTGCTTAAACCAATTTGCACTGATCGTTTATTAACTTTATAAAACGTGGATTACCTTCTTCTGCTTGTTCATGGAATTCATTGAACCTACTTTCTCCGTAGTATTGGTGTTAAATGCCTTGGAAAACTCTGGAATATTTCATATAACCAACTTAAATATTGTAGAATATGCATTTTTTTTATTATTATTCATGTATTTAATTAATGCCATATATGCTTTCATGGCAATAGTATTTTAGAAATACATTTGTTTAACATTATGTCAATGTCAAATTAGCATAGTACTTCGTATCGAATACTACGACCTATGTTTATTTATAAGAAGTTGGTATTAAAAAAACAACGAAATGTCAAGTATAAGTTTAAATATAAAATTTTTTAAGTCTCTAAAGAATTATACAGTGATTAGATCTACACGGCGTGTAAAAATACTTAGATTTAAGATGATGAATGAAAACATTCGCTTATATATTTCCATCAAAGGCATGCCTTACTTGCTTACGAGTAGAGATCGTGAAACGAGGCTGGATTTTGAGATTGGATTGGTTAGAAAGATAATGACCCTATGAGTCTTAATTAGATTTAGATACTGTTCTACTGCGAACTTAAAGATTTTCTTTGAATTCATTTGTAGAAGCTTGACTTTACCCCTGTGGATATTTGGCCTGCCATGAAAGAAGGCTTCTCAGCAACGTCGATTCTCAATATCAAGGAAACCGACGAATATAATTTGTTTATACATAAAAATGAGTATGATAAACAACGTTAATATCATTGTTTACTTCGTGTTCTCCGATGAAAGCCAATTTCCCTGTTTATCGCGAGTCTGCCGAGTACTAACAATAACTCTATAATTGTCAGTCTTGCAGACGCGCACAGCTGTTGCGTGTAAATAGACCCCGACACAAGCAGTGATCGGTGTAAAGTCACACTCGACACGTGATCACAGTTACAGTTACAAAATATTGGCGCAGTTGCCACGACGTGTCACAACAAAGAAGCTCCCGTGTCTGTGGAAGACGGCGTCGAGCCCGACGTCTACGATATCCCAGCAATAGTGAGTTTCGCTGCTTTTATTTTCATAATCTCTTCGAGGCTTTCTCCTTCTTGATCCCGCGGGCGCTGTCTCCCAGCTGGTCTGCGCTGCGCAATTAAAGAACCTTGGACGCCGCGCTGCCAAAAAAAAGTTAGAACAGCTTTCAGCGACCTTGAAAGAGCGCCCGCTGAAAGTATATTATTATGTGTAATTATCTTAAAATTATTGATGTGTTTTTTTAAATCTATTTAAATTTATGACAACAAGTTTTATTAATGAAATTTCTCTGGTTGTGGTAGAGTTAAACTCTTTTGCTTTAGAAAATATGGTATTGTACCAGGACTATTTATAAATATCACCATTCGAAATAAATCTCAATAATTATTGTATTTTCACGGCTGATAATAGAGATATAAATGAAGTTCAGTTTCAACAATAATTCAGTTATCAGCTTAGTTTCATGAAGCAGCAATTCGGCACGGATTTGTTAGATACATAAAAATATTACTTAAAAGGAAACATATTCAATATTTAAAAAAATTCCATCGAGGTAAGTTGGCGAAACCAGTCATAATAAAAATAATAAAAATGTCACGAAGAGAATTTTTATTTAAAATATTAAAAGGAAACCTTCTTCAGTCTCCTGAAATGTAATGTGTGGGAATAATATCTATTCAACCTTCAGGTTTCGTCTACAGACATGCATTGTCTGCCTCCTCAATAGATACTATCAATATTCCCAGTTCGTATACACGATTATTATATTAGAATATTAAAGATGTCCTTTTCGAATGTAAGTAAATACGCAAAGCCAGGGGTTTTTAACACTGAAGAGACGTCCAAATAAATATATATATACACACACCTTTTTTGGTTATCATCGGAAAAAAAATTCACTCTTCCATCGAAACCAGCAATGTTTCGGTCTAAGCTTATAATGAGTTGGAATTTTTTTTAACTAAAGAAGCTAAAAATTTTACTGCTCCTATTTGTTTTTTTAAATGTCCATAATAGCTCATTGATCTAATATACAGACTCGTTTTTAAAAATACTTTGGATTAATGTCAAAATGCTGCAAAAATAAACAGTTAATTGCGTAATGTATATTTGCAGCATGTTTCCAGGCATGGAGAGACTATACTGTATAGATGAGTGTTTTTTACCAAGGTTTATTTAGTTTTAGACATTTACTGTATATCTAACTCATAGTTGGGATGCGACCCAGAGGCTTGGAGTATATGCGCTAGACGTCTATTTCGAAATGGCATTGATGCCTCAAGGATTCTCACGTACTGAGCTGATGTCCCTCGTCGTATTTGTGGCTATTTCAATATATATGTTTCAGCACGCGACTTTCTACAAAACAAGGTTTGTTTTATATACATTTTATTAGAGTAATTAAAAAGGCAAAATAACGAACAAGATAAGACGCCTTCAGTAAATGAAAGGAAAACCAACTCGCAGAGATGCACCCTTGAATATTCTTAGTGGTTTTTTTTAACAAGTTTTCACAATAAGAGGAGGGATTGCTTTAATTTAAAATATACAAAGAGTTTGAAGAATATACATAAATAAGAAATACAGTATTTTTCACCTGGACAGTAAATAAAAAGTCAAAAATTTGCAAAATTCTGCTGAAATCTGAAAACTATTTTATATATCAGCTAACTATGAATTGGCACATCTTAAATATATTTATTTATAAAGTCAAAGATATTGTACAACTTTTATATATAATTAAATCAATGTATATCTTTTTTATTTATACGGTTTTACATTGACAACTTTTAACCAATATTTTTAGTAATTATTAAAAAAAAATTAAGGTTATTAAAGTTGATTTGATTTAATTTTAATTAAACACTTAACAACGTTTTATCACCTTTGCGCTAAAATAGCGTGATTCATCTTATTTAATTCCTATATTAAAAAAAATACAATATTGTGTTAATGTTCATGTTTCCCCCCATGCGTGAATGCATTTCAATTATCGTGTCAAACGCGAAACTGCATGCATAGATTTTAATTCTCTGCATGACGCTGACAGGTGTCCTTCAGGTGTCCAGCAAATTCTTCAGGCCTTCTGCTCTCACGACCTCGACTAAGGAGCTGGTCTCATCCGCGCTTTGCGACACGCTGAGCTTTGAGTGTGAGACTTCATCGGTTAGCTTAACTCCAAGGCGGTCGAACGAGGTGGCGTGACGAGACGGACATTTCATATGTTACTTCTTGACAGGAATACAAACGCTGACAGACATTTTAAATATTCAATAGCAATGGTGTTCGTAATTATACAATACATATACAACTCTTCGTATTGATTTCCACTTAGAGCTGCCGCCATCCGAAGTGTCAGAGGCTCTAAGGATGCAGTCTTTTTCAGCACACCTCTGCCACCTCACTAAAACCTATTCTATTCAGCCCCTTTGTCGGGGTCTTCTTTGGAGGAAAATGCTCTTCACTGGTCACAACCGACTTGTAATATATATTGTAATATCACTTCGACAATAAATTACTGCAGAAATATCACGCGCGTAAAGAATTAAATGACATAAATAAATTTTGCTCGTAATATATTAATATAATACTACAGCATATTTTTTATTCATCTAATTTATTGCAAATCATATACACGAGAAGCAATACTGCGTAACGAAATATTACTATTACTTCGCACCGACTCAACGTCCTCCGTGCTCGATTGGCAGACCTTCGCAGGCCAACAAAAAAAAATCAAATTGTCACTTCGCAACACCAAAATAAAAGAATTTCGTGATCGATCAGCTGATACGGAGACGGCAAATCAAAAAACGCGTTAAACGCAGAGATCAACGCTCAATGACGGCCGCGCGCAGAGAAGACTCGGCCCAAGGCGGCGGCAAAAAAGCGTCTGAGCCAACGTACTTGAGGCTTTTTTCTGCATTCGGTTGCTAGGCTGGACGATATGAAGGTAACGCTGACCCAGTTCTGCTCCCAGCTGACCGATTAGGCGACCCGCTCGGGCACCGGCAGTGATCCGGGTTTGAAGGACACACTGCCATAGCATGAAACATTACCGCTGCCTCCACCAGGTGAAACCGAACTCTGTGGAGATCAGATTTTTGGTATCTGCAGATATATGTGTATATATATATTATCATTTGATTATATGTGAATGTATATAAAAATATTAATATGATTGGGCACATTTTTCACACATCGAAAATAATTAAAGAAACGCTCAGAAAAATATCATCGTGACTTGTGTGAGATTCGAACTCACATCTCCAAGCTTACATGACCGGTGCATTATCCATAAGGCTATCGAGCCACTGCAATATGTGCCTTATCATATTAATATATACCTGTATAAGTAAATAAATACGCACTTGATTGACGTTCAATCCACAAAATAGACATATATATATTTTTATATAAATGGTTTTTTATCCATTTATACAATATTAAGGTGATAAATAGTGTCGAAAAAATATCCAGGATTTTTCCTGCCGTTTTATTGTATGTGTTGATCGATTACATTTATCGCAAACGCAGTCAATGTTGCTTGATATGGGTCTACTAAAAGAAAATCAGTCAAATTATATTCATTTTAGTCGTAATTTACAACGTTACAGTACAAAAAATATTTAAATGCAGGTTTCATGACCAACAGCTTAACATTTGAATTCCAAACAGAAACGATCTAGTTCATGTCTGTTTCAGTTTAGTATTTTTTTCTAACGCATAAAAAATGTAATAAATTTTGTTTGTAATATATACAATTTACACTTTTATATTAATGAATTTAAAAAAAATAACACCGGTAGTAAGGCGTAGAAATGCACTTTGAAAGGCAAGTCTTTGCATAAAATTAATAAAACACATCTGTCATTTTAATATCTTGAACTATAACTGTAATGCGGACCGGAGAGAATTCATTTATACACGTCAAATAATTTAGATATATAAAAAAACCGCTAAATAATATTTATAATTAAAAAAATATCGTCAATGTGAACTTTGGCATGATCAAAAATGGTTTTTTAAACTATGATTTATTTGTATTTTATTATTTTTTCTATTAAGGTTTATTTTGTAATTTCTAATCAATGCATGCAGGGTTTGAAATGAGTTATAGATTTCATGAAGGCTATTCGTTTTTTTACTGAAGTGAAATATTGATTTTTCTGATAGCAAATCTGATCTTAATTTACTACCTTTAGATTTATAAAATTGTTTTTGAGTCATATTATCTTAAACAAGAATTGGAAATAAACTTATTATTCATCCAAGAAAACAATAAATTAGATTGAATTAAGATTTGCAGAAAGAGTAGTACAGTGAAAAGTTCATTTTTTATTTAAATAATTTTATAAACTTCATCTAATTATATTACTAAACATGTGGGTTGTGGATTTTTTATCTCCAGTGGTAATTAGCCAGCGATATCGCCGCATGGTCTGATGAAGGTCTCTTGTGAGAAGCGCTCAGGGGACCGCGGCGTGGCAACTTCCTACATCCTTGGAAACCATGCTTTTTATACTTGATTTAATCATTAATAGTTTTGTATCCTTATCTACACGGTGACCGCTGGATACCATCTAAAAAGCACGACATTACATAAAAAATACACCACCAGATTTCGTAAAAGAGATATTGTCGTCAATACAAAGCAAGCACACTTACACTTTTTAACATGGCATATAAATTTTATAGTGGTTTAAGAATAGTAAAATATTCCGTTGAGCAAATGTTTTAAAGAATAAATTGTAAATATAACAGGACAAATTGTTAGCATAACGAAACATATTTGACTAGGCGGTAATTAAAATATTTACAAGTTTTAATAATACGAAAATTTACATGTAAAGCCATTTTTTAGGGATACGGGATATACGTATCTAATCAATTAACTAAAATCATATTGTGGACCCAATAGACTGGTATATTAAATTACAAGCATTGGTACGTATCTTCGCTGTATTAAAAATGCTTTTAATATATTTAAATGTATTTAGAAGTCTACGAGCTGTATTAATTATAAAAAAGTCAATAATACTTGCAACTCGCAAATATATATCTACCAAAAAAATGTACATCAGTTCCACACTCGTATATAATGATTCAAATTCAACCGCGGAGGTAAGGGTAACCCCACCTGCCTCACCATGTGTGTGAATCGATTACCTAAAAACATACAGTATAAAAAAGTGTTAATATATTCGTATATCATGTTTCCATGGAGGTACCGTAATATTGCTTCTTATTCTAAATCAGTTTCGTTAGTCGATTAAATTGTGTGAGGGCCTGCTAGAATTCGTTGAATACAAATGAGTCGATAATTACTCGACGGAATGGCTCACGGAGGGAATCAGATAAGCAACAGGTATTTACCCGGGCCGGGGAGGAGCCGGGGAGGGCCGGAGCCCGCCGCCTGGCAACAGCCTCTCTTCCAGGGACCTCCAGACCTGCCGGGACTCCTTCATTTGTCTTTCAAAACTTACTTAAGGAACTCTAACAAGTGCGAAATTCAACGTAAAGATACTTCACAATTCAATTAAAATACTTTCATAAAATGAACACTTTGTTCTACTTTTTAGCAATTGTGTTTAAAATCTTGAAAAAGCAGATTTATACAATAAAAAGTCATAGATTCAGCAAAATGTCAATGATTGACATCAGTCAACTACTATTTATATTACCAACTTATATCAATGACAATCTAATAAACATGTATTATTAGAAATTCATAATACATATTGTACATGAGATAGCCAGAAAAAATCTATCCCAAATACAGGAAGTACTCATAAATATATAATTAGTGATCTTTTAATCATTTGGCAAATATTTTTTTATATTTATGCTTCATATGCTTCTTCTAATATAACATACCGTTTCCACTCTTCATTAATTTTGGGCATTCTCTGAATCTTCATGTAATAAATCATTTTATTGACAATATAAAAATTACATTGTTATGACTATTTATAAATACAAATATTTATATTTTAGAATTTATGTAGAATGAAACTAAAAGGGATGTGGAGAGTAGCGAACTGCTAACTGAGAGTACTTCTCCTTTTACTTACAATTATTGTTACTTGTAAATCTAGCGGTTTTTATTTACTCTACTTTACCATTTTAGAATATGTATAGATAAATATAGATATATATTGAAAAAAATTGATGACAAGTATTTAAGAGATTAAGAGTGTTCTAGATTTACATCATTTTCAATAGTCTGTTGATTCGCCTCTATTAACGGAGTGCGTGCATGTGAGTACAAAAATTAATATTAAAATAGGTCGGCACACAAATAGAGTCCTGTGTCATTGTCACGTCTTTTTATAGAATAATTAGTATTATTGCTGACCCACTAACACTGTCGTGAATCAGGCATTGATGGTTGGGAGCCAAACTCCAGCTAGCTGAATAGAGTGAAATATATTATGATTTTGCGATTATTAAATATGATATGATAGTGAATAACTCAATAAACAATAATTTTAAAAAAATTAAATATATTTTGAGTAACATGGACAACGGGACGCTTCCGACTGAAATTGGAATCGAGATAGTTTCAAGGGAGTCATGTGTCAGCCATGACGTCATAATAAATTGTGGCGCCTTACAACTAAATTTATCACACGTATATATTTTTTTATTATTTACGTAAAATTCCAGTGGGGAGGCAAGTGCTGATCTCAACTATCTTGGCGAGCTCCGCAGAAGACGGTTGGCTCTGGTAAATCTTATCTTAGCAAGTTTGGAAGATATCTTCAAATCCAGCATCAGTCCAATAACTGATATTTCCATTAAGCCATTGCAGATTCTTCTTGCCAAGTTTTCACTTGCCGTTTATCATATTCTGAATGAATAAAAAAAATGCGATTGCTTAAGTTTGTAAAACAAACTTCTGACAATTCATTATTATATATTTGCGTGTGTGTGTAACTAAATTTAGGTTGAAAATTATTTATAAAGATTATAATAATTATTATCGTTTTTATTTTGAGTGATAAGAGAAAAGTTGATTTTCAGTTGTTGTTATTTCTAACCATCTTATCATCGTCGCTGCTTCCTGCCATTCACAATCTTTGAGGTCTTCGCAAGAGGAGCACCACAAAGCGCCGGAAGAAGATCCAAGGTCAGGCGCTATGTCCTATTCACGAGTGTCCTGCGGTCGGGCTCGGCACACGTGCCACTGAATGGAGCGGAACGTCTTGCACAGTGTCAGATAATTAAAAGGTTTTGGATTGACAAACAACTTCCAACCACAAAATTACCAGCTGTCCTCCTGGATAGGCCCGATAAGCAACATACCACATCGGATAAGATAAACCACATTTGAGTAAACAAGAAACCAACGAAAGGCTCGTCGCTTACATAATAAAATTTAATATGTAAGGTTAACTTCCTTGTTGAAATCACTGATTAATATTTAAATTTCAATTAAAGCATTAATGTAAATAATTATATTGATGCAGAAATCAACCCAAAATTAGTCTAAACAGGGTTTTTTTTAATTATCGAGATGGTTGAATCTGCTCACACCTAAAAAAATCAGATCAAGAATGAAAACTTCATTATACTATTTTAAAAATTTGCTGAAACTGGAGTTTTAGTTATAAGTATAATGTATTTAGTTGAAAATTTGCTAAAACTAGAGCTTAGTTTTAGTGTAGATAGAGTTAGCCACTAACGGGTGACTGTAACGATGCTATACGCACCGAACGGAAACTAATCGATGGCGTTTATTGGTGTTACTTCATTACTTAATGATAATTTACATTTAATTCTAAATCACATTCATGATAATAAAAAATAAGGTCACCGTAGCGGTCATTGCACCCGAAAATCACAAGAATGGCAATGGTAAAGATAATGTAAATTTATTGAAATGACAAAAAAGTTAATCTATTTAAATAAGCTCTTTCTTAAGAATATTTCACATATAAATTACGCCCAAATAAAATTAAAAGCAGATACATTTTTTGAATGTGTTCCAAGAAGAGTTGGTGCGTGTGGCACTCTTAGCAACTCTACAATGTTACAAGTTATTCCAGTGACTCTAGCAAAAGGCGAGTACGGCTTCGTTCTCTTCTGAACGCGAGAAAAAACTGTCAGTAAATTTCACAGCAAGCAGTTGTTTATAAATGTTATAATAATATCGTATGTCCTGGAAAACCTCGGATTCAGGTATGCTATAATTTATCTGTGTACAATTAGTTATGTTTTGAAAAATCTATATACCATAGAAACCCCCATTACTCTGTACGACTTATTCTTGTATACTTATGTATACAAGGTTACTGGTTATAATTTACTTGTATAAATTATCTGCGTCTTTTGCTCAGACTAATGTAATAAATACAATATATTTTTCTTTTAATTATTTATATACAGCACAGTTCAGGGTTGGTCGTGGTTGGACCTAAAAATCTAATATTTATATCGTTTAATTTAGTTTGCTATAAACAATATATAAGGCGTACAAGGTTGTCCTGCTTTACTCCTGAAAATTGAAAAATTCAATTCAGACTCCAGATTTGCTTCGTATTGTCATCGATTTCTAAGCCAAGGACTCGATTCTCAATAGTATAATAAAAGGAACTTCGACGCGGTGAAACACGTGACTATTTAAGCATTTAAATCGCCTTTGTTTTATTGCGCTGGCTGGCAATTATCGCATCCGATCGGTCATTAGACCGGGCGCCGGCGGATCGATTGTGCCTCAGTCCATTATGCAAGTCCGTGTCATACGACCGACTTCTGGGCGGGAGGCGCAGACGGCCGTCACGCCTGGCCGTGATCTTTCTGAAAGGTTAAGCAAATTCACAGTTTCTATTTAAATTTAATCATAATTCGACGTTTCTTTGTTGAATAGACATTTGTTCAAACATAAATAATTCCTACTTGCAAAACTGCAATCTCTAGCGTTCTTTTTTACTTGCAAGATTTTCGAATTTTTTAAAAATAAGTACAAAATAAACAATCTGTCACATTCAACACTGTATTTTAAACACACGTTAAAATAAAAGTTAAAGAAAAAAAAATGATTAACTTCCTAGTAGTGTTTAAATTGTTAGCAATTTACGATAAAATACAATGTCTTAAATTATAGAGGCATGAAATACGTAAGAAATCAGTCATTGGTTCAGAGGTTTAGCTTAATATGTGACCTAAATTTAAATATCAACCTTTTCTAGGGTGTTTGGGAAACTACTAGTTTTTAATATAGCCACGCACATTAGTGGTTTTTATTATAAAAATTAAATTTTATTATTTAATTCAACGTGAATTATTAGTTTTAGCTAAATTTATTTAATATTGAATACATAATAGTTGTCTTTTAAAGCCCTCTAGACACGTAGCAACAAACCAAGCCACCAAACATGCAGCTAGCCAATAGCGTCCCTTTATTTTGACTGTTTTTTTATGGTTTTGCCTAAAATGTAGGACGCAATTGGCTAGCTGTGATTTGTGTATTTGATACTACGTATTTAGAAGTCTTTAGGAGTAAATCGTCATTTTACATATTTCACTGTTCCTTGGTGAGTGGGTAGTCTTTTTCGGGGAGAGAAATCCAGTTTTCTTCTTGATATTGTAGTTCCATCTTTTTGGCAATCTTCCACGGATCTCTTATTCGGGTTCTCGTCTTTTATTTGGAAACTAAATTGAAGGCTGTATACAGAATACAAAAATGGTAAACGCTTTGAAATATATCTTCTGGTCAAATTAATATAAAAAATCCAACGAATACCAAAGTAATGAATTTAATTATAATAAAAATTATATTTTTCGTTTTTTATTTGTTAACTTCAAAACTGATGTTAGGTAATTCCAAGCAGTGATTCAAAAGTAGTATTATAGTTTGTGGGTAAAAAAAAAAAATCTACACCCAAAAATAAACATGAAACACATAAAAAGTGATTTGATTTCGGTTTTCTGATTTGAATAACTGCTGGCAGTCCACACGTTGTCTACGGTCTGATTCCGTGTGAGAAATAAACATTCCGGTCTCTAATGTGTTCTGATATCCTCTTTATGGATTATTTAAATGCTCCGAGCATGTGGACTGAACACCCTTGCGGTTTCTTTACCTGGCGGGAGAGCATCGTCAGGTGCGCGGCTGTAGACTAGAACCGAGTGATCAACCAAATTATTAAATAAAAACCAGTTTTTACGCGCCTCGACCGCCACCGTTAGCTGCATGTGCCGCTTGCACAGGATGCACTCACACTTTCATGTTTGGATAGCTTGCTTTTTTAACGTGTACTTAATTAAATTACACAACTCTTATACATTTTTTTTATAATCGTTGGAATCAACGTATCGCACACTGGCAACTCCTAAAAAATCCGACAAGGAGATCTTTTTCCTATAGTTTATTCATGTTTATATAATAACAATTTCAAGTATTACTGGTTCGTTAAAAGCTTATGTGTGTTTCAAAACAGAATCTATAAAGCTAAGCATGATTTGTTTCTGAAATATATACAATGTCCAAATAATTAATAAGTTCTACTTTCCAATTCATCGTTTTGTCAAATACGAGATTGTAATCATTATTAATAAATCTAAAATATAATATTTTGCTATAAATATTACATGAACCGTTATAATAATATAAATACCAGTATTATCATTATAACGCTATACATATAAGTTTGTATTTATCACTATGTAGTAGCGAGTACAATAATATAGATCAACGGAAGAAAAAATATTATTGATAAAAAATATCCTTGAGGCATTTTTTACTAAACTTTATTAAGTACAATCATCAATGACCGATGACAAGGATCTATATTTACAAACATTAGAAATTTGCTGTCATCATTTCGTAAATAGTCCATATGCCTAAAGCTTGTTTTAAAGGCTTCGGCGCCCAAGGAGTTTTAAATATCTAACGTTTTGATTTTAGATTCACACTAGAATTTTGTATTTAGATTATAGATCTTTATTATTATTGATAATGCTATATTTTAAAAGGCATTTAGAATTTACAGTAAAACGTTTTGGGTGGTTCACAGACGGGTATATTAAATACTAAGCACCGATGATCTAGTTATTTTTAATGTGTGTAGTTTAAAGTAAATATTTACTCTCTAAATAAGTTATTATATTTTACTGTTATAAATAACGGGTTATGTTGCTAATAAATAAAAATAATAATTGTAGGCTGTAGTGTCGATTAATGTTTACTGTCTTCAAAAAAACGAACGGCTGCTGTGGAGTACTCGGGAGTCGTAAATCCTGAACGCTTCGTGACATTGTGTAAGTAGATTTATTTATGATATAATATGTCGTATTTTATATGCGATTAATTAAGAACCCGTTTTGAAGTCAGTGACGTTTTTTTACAATTATAAAACGGTACATGCGCCTCTTGCACGAATCGCAGGTAGAAGGTCGACTTTATTACCACTTGAATTCAAAATGTCAGCGAATTTATTTGACTTAAAGAGAATATGAAATATTATTTTTTTTACAAATATATTTTGGCAATTGGCAGTTGCATGTAAAAACATACTACGTGTTGCTCACTAGCGCGAGCTGGCCGCAGAGAACTAAGCTATAAAATTATCCATTTAATGTCATTGAATAAGTCCTTAGGAAGGATATTGAAGTTTTAAGTCATTTATCTATACCGTTAAAAAACATAAGTGATTCTGATTCAAAACACACAGATGTATTATTTATTATTGTTCAAATAAAATCAAAATAAATAAATAGACTGCTGAATTACCGGAGATAAACATAAAAATGTCACAAAATAGATTTTTCTTATTTATCGTCGTTTTATGTATGTATTTATTATCTCTCTATTGTATATTTTATGAAAGTAACAATTATCTAAAAAAAAAAAAACAATTACTTATCTAGTTCATTTGTGAGAGAAAGTATTTTTTTTATAAAAAACACTATCACAACCTGTACATCTGAAAAATGGTTGTCGGTATAAATAATGTTTACAAAATTGCTTTATTAGAAAAGATGTTAAACTCAGGAAAATATCCAAAAAGTTTTTTGACACCTAAATTGTTTATAAGATTTATTTTTAAAAAATGTTGTCGAATTTTCCAGGTCATGACTTTTATGGTAGCCCTTATGAATATTCTTTAAACATTACGATTTACTTAAATCACGTAAGAAATACTCTGCCATAAAAGGAATCTGCGGTAAGTTTACTATCATACATTTACGTTGCAATTGCTTTAATTTAAAATCCGCTCACAGCCACAGCTGTAAATAAACCACCACAGCCGCTGCGTTTATGTCTGAGGGAAAAGAAAAACCGGGTTATTACATGACTTTTATGTAATCTCCGTCTGAAGCCGGACCGAGGTTGACCTTGAGCTTGCGTAAGGACGCGTGCCGTATAAAGCCTCCGTAGATTTTTTCCCAGAGCTTTGCGGCCGCCGTGATTTACACGGCGGGCTTGAGTAATTTACCGCCGAATCGATTGTTGAAAAAGCACGGCAATTAAAGGAGATAAATCATGAGCGACTCCCTCGCGGAACTGAATCGGCCTAGCCTGACTTGTCGCACAGATAATTCATCACCCAAATCGTTTACATCACCGTGTCATAGAGTCCTAAAATTTAGGTGTTCCCAACTGGAGTTAATATTATACGGTATTTCAAAGTAAACCTGTTAATATATTTTTATTAAAATAAAACTGAAAATTAGTGTTAATGTTTATCTATGGAAAATAGTAGAGACAGTAAAAAATATTTCGCTCCATAGTGCTGAAATTGAATAAAAAATATTTTTGTTTGGCAAATGCAAGAAAAAAATAAACATATTTAAACAATCATTATTTTTAAATATAAATAGCTGACTCTCACTTTTATTAGCTCAATTCTGATTTAATAGCTCTATTTGTCAAACTGCAATACAAACACTTGAAAATTCATAATAAGTTATTTTATATTCTATGTTTTTTTTTAATATTCAGACATTAATGAATAACAAAGATTCCACTAGATTGATTTAAACTATTAAAATTCGCTTGGTTCTGGTTCCCCACATTGTTATGTCGTGTTCGATCGTTAATCTTCGGCCCTAACCGTGCGAGGCGAACATAGTTGTCGCACCCAGACACCGCGAGAAATCCAAAAATATAAAAATATCCACATTATAATTAAATAAATTATATTCATATATTACATATGTCCGGCGGTAGCCTTCAAGTTTGCTGGTTTGTTCGAGATATTCATATAACCACGTGCTGGCAGCGCGGCCAGTCGAACCAATAAACACTTCTACAAATTTTTTTATTCTTATAGAAATAACACAAAACATACACATTAAAAATACGATAATGTTTGTACCCCGTTTCCGGTACTGAAATTTAAATATTTCATTAGAATTTATACATAGTTTACAATTCATAATTTGTCTGTTGAGCTGTAAACGTATTTTAGCTTTACATAAGCTCCATAATTTACCGCAGGGTGACAGAACTTTATCTTTAACAACAAATATGAATGGATATATAACTAGGAGATTACGACAATACTCTTATAGCTGTATGGACCTGATGCCTGAACCCATAAAAAGTCAACTATTAAAAAGTTTGAATCCTTCAATATGTGGCAATACAAGAACATTCTAAAGGACAGAGTTATCATAATATAATACATATTTCCAAGAGCAAATTAAAGAGCCTATAGGTAAACTTTTAAGGAAAAATATCGCAATAAAAAAGATGCAAATTAGATTAAAAAAATTACATGAGAATATTAGCCAACTCTCAAAAGGGTATGTAATATAAAGAAAATAAATTATTTTTTTAGTTGGGATTCTTCTCGTGCGAATCGACTTGCATTCAATACCAAAAAAGTCTCTCGGGTGCTCTTGGATTCAATTAACAAGAATCGATGATGTAACTTTTTGTATCCTAGGATTTTCATAGGTATCAAATCTAGACACATTCACCACCAGCCACAGACACGGTTTTAATATTCAGAATATATCAAATTAATTGGCACCGTCTGCTTCACACATTATGCTCCGCCAACATTATATTTCGTTCCCTATAGAATTTATTATGACGCAAAGATAGAATTCAGTGAAATATTTACGACATTTGATAAAATCGAAAATAACTCCATTAAGAACTAAAGAACGCAAAAAAATCTCTGAGTTCTTCTTTTGTTCTATAAATAAACCAATAATTTTTTTTTCGTAAATTACAAGGAAAAGTAGCCTGCTTCGAATTAGACCCTTTATTCACCACTACTGAATTATTTTTTTTTGATACTGTCTGTTCAACAATGGTTTAAGAAACCATCGTCCTCTTTTGATAATACTGCTTTTATGTAATCAACAAATTCACGGTTTTCCGTGCTCTTTTTCAAAAACACATGTGAGTAAATTTTTATATAAGTGAAAATTACTTCAGCTCAAGAAACTCCCCATTCTTGGTATGATATAGTGTGGCAATCTTACATAATAATATTTTATTTATACTAAATGTAAACAAAAATATTATAGCCTTAGACACTTAAACGAGAGCTATTTTATTAGATTTAGTTCACAACGGAACATTAATGAATTACTGTTTTTAATTTTGTTGAATGAAAGAACACATAAAAGTGTTTTATTTTATAGTTTATGATTAATTAACTGTTTTTAATTAACATGTTGCAGATACCGTGAGGAATTCATGACCAAGCATTTGGTACATTGAGCATCAAGAAGAACATAGAGCTGCAAGCGCTAGAGAAACCTGGCCATCCGAAGTCACAGAATGGCATAGAAAACATAATGTGACAAATTTAAGACATAAGTAGTCGAAAACAATACTTCTTTGGTGATTAAAAATCACAGTGATCAGATGTAATTTTAAAAAATAAATTTTAAGTGGGAGTGTTATTGAGTTTTTCATTATGCTGTAAATAACAAAAATAAACACCATCTCACCTGGATCTCTACACCTGCATCAATTCTCACGGTTAGCAATGAACCAACCGTGGGATTTATGAAGCTATCCTGAGACTAGACTAATAAACATAATGTTCAGTTGCTTTTTACTACCTAATACGGTAAAATTAAATTATACTAAAAACAATTGACGCTTTAATTTTTTTTTGCATTCTGTCAACATTATTGGGTCTTAGCTAAATCACCATAAAGCAATGATTTGATTCCAACCATCTAAAGTATGATAATGAAATTGTGACACTCAAAACCATACAATGAAAACGCTATATGTTAAATATAAATAAACAATTCTGATTGGAGAAAAACACTTTCCATCCGGAAATTGAGATTTACACCCTGCAATAAGAAAGCTTCGACCTCACGAGAGTCGGAGCTGACAGCTCCTCTCCCGGGAAGAAAAAAACCCCAACCGAAAATACGCGCACCAAGTCAAGGGGGGCACTTTCCGCTGTAAATCATCACATTAACCCGGAATCTATTGTGATCCGACTAACTGAGAGAAGCCACTTTGGGTGCAAGCCAAAAATCAGCTGATCGTTGGGAGAATTCGATACTTTTTAACATTTGCTGCCTACTAAATCAGACTTTCAGGCTAATGCGAGAGTTGTATGAAAATCAGCACTGAAGTTATAATGTATGGTACTGCCTTGTCCAATATAGGAAATTAGGGAAAGCTCCGAATTATAACACTAATACTGAAATAGAGACAGTCAGTTTTTGTCGTACAAATTATCTGTTTTGTCTGTTACTAGGCAAAAATTGCATGAGGATTCTGTAAAAAAATATTTTGTTGTAATATACATGAACGGATACTAGCGTTACAAAGCCAAAACTCAGCATTGTTTTATATTCAATGCAATATTTAAAAAAAACAATGTTACAATAATATTTTAGAAAAAAATAACAAAACAATGTATGATTCAAAATATTTTTGAATCTGCATTTTTTTAATTTGATAGTTCCACATTTTGAGGGTAGATACAATTATTAAATCAAAGCACTTACATACTTCGCTCTGATTGAAAACAAACACAGAGACTTGCACGGGGGAGCTCGCTAGGAAATGGAAAATAGAGAGCATAATGTCGGATAATGCATTGCAGTCCGTGTGTTCGCGCCCGCGGGGGCGCTCGGCTGCGGAGATAGTCGGGGATTTATAGACGCTGCTCCCGAAGAAACAGCTGATAAGCTTCTTTTAAAAAATCAACCAAATGTTTGCGAGACTGAACTTTTACTGCACTCTTTATCGGGGTGTCTTCAGACGGCGAGGTCTTTGGGGTGAAATTTGACTGTAAAAAAAAAAACACTGAAGTATTCGGATCTCACTGTAGAGTTCGTTTATACACCAGTGAAAGCTCTTATATATAACGTCATTCTGAAAAGTAGTCATTGAGAATGAATATGTTAAATTTTAATTTAAACCTTCTGTCTGTCAACACAAACATTGAAATGTCTATTCCTACCATATTATATCGTGAATAAGCTGCAATTTTCTTTTTAATAATTTAATATAACACACATTAAGATTCAAATTTTTCTCTAAATAACTCATTCAATCATCGACTACGATTTGAACTTCTAAATTCTATGTTTAAGGTGCATCCGAGAAAACTAGATAAAATGAAACACATATATGAATAAAAATAAACCTATTCATAATCTATTTGAAAATGTTTACTGAAGATAAAATAGTGTATCTCCACAACAAAACTACCACAACTCTAAACTCAAGAGAAAATAAAAACAATAATGTAATGTTTAATGAAAAATTAAGCTTATTCACGTGATGTAAATAATAAATTATATCGTAATAATATTCGCATTTTTCATTTACTAATGTTGTTCAAGGGTTCAAAATGTATTTTTTTATTTTGAAAAGTGCGATATGCTATTCACGAATAAAATATGTCACTCGTCGTTATGTTCTCCTCATAAACGTTTGACTCACAAATATACATTCTTGTATGCTGTGAGACACGTCTACTTTCATGAATAACATTTTTACTACACCCTAGTACCGGGTTTATGAATATAACATATTCTCTGGAAGGCCACAACTACACTTCAACGAAGGCGCGTATCAAATAAAACAGTAAAATACTTTATTAAACATTTCCTTTGTTTAATTTAACAACACGCTATAATATTCACGAACACTGTTAAAGTACTTTGCTATATCATATTACATGATTATATTACAAATAGTATTTAGAAATTATGGTAGAGAATCATACGCATAACATCTAGATTTTTGTAGAGAATTTGAGAAGACGTTTAAAACAGAGTCCATGCTGTAAAAATATACATAAAATACAAATAATTAAGTAACTCTTACATTTGGAGACACTGAAACGAAGAATAAAACATAAAGTAACTTTAAAATTTGGCGACATTGAATTTCTAAATATTGGCAACAAACATGAATAACCAAGTGTTTACTTTTTAATTGAATATTTATAATATTAATTTATTCGTAAAAAAAAATTATTCGATTGTTCCTTTATATATTTACTTGCTATTCAAAAGTATTCCTGAAACTAAAATAATAAAAATGCATGTACGCCTGCGAGACTGATTTGAAATAGTAAGCAGAGCTTTTCCCTGATCTTTGCTTGTACTAAAAAAAAAAGCTGCGGAATGTAGGCCGGCAGTCGTGCGCTTTTACAGCCTCACTCCGCGCCCGTAAAGCCTCGGGCGAGTCCCTAGACTGGAGACACTTTTCGCAGAGAAGTAAAAGGGTGGTAAATTTAAACACTAAAAACACTATTTACCCTTTGCACCTTATTTGGTACTATACCTTATATTTTCGTTTTATTACATTTACATTGTTTTAAAGGCTGTGGTTTATTACTTAATCATTAAAAAATATATGATATTTTAAGAATTTATTCAACACACGAATAACACTGCACGAAGTATTTATAAATCATAAGATTCATGGGTAGATTGTCTCCATCTCCGCGTCTTTATATCTGCTTGTTAACCTACGAAACCAAAATATGTTTTTCAATTACGTCTCTGAACATTTAAAATGTTATTAAATGGAAGAAAACATTTTATATTGCTGCTATAAATAATTACTTCAAGAGTTTATTTTTTCTGTTAGAGGCGGTTAAGAGGCAATACATATCTTCGAATTTCGTAACAATATTAATAGAACCACCTGACAATCATTCTCTCTCTTTCCAACAACCTCTCCCTCTAACAATTGTTTACCTAATTGCTTAGTATTACCATATATAAAATCTCACTCTGTTTGATAATGCCAACGTGAAAGGTTGGCGAAACTGGTCACTAATAAAAAACAAAAATGTGGAAAATCACTCAAGTATTTTATTCAAAAATATTAAAATGGATTTCCACCAAGTACTCTCTGCCAAAAAGATTGAATTTCTTAATATTAATAGACCCACTACATTCAAGTTGATTTTGTGATATTTCATTTTAAGCAAACATACTATGTATGGATAGATAATGAAGGTATTATGACAAATTTTTAAAAGTATCCGTGACTTTCAGAAGCTTTGAATCCTTATGAAATAAATGCGCTTATTGTTGTAAGCCGTCGTAATCTTCTAGTCATTTGACTGATCATATTTGCTTGTTCAATATTAATTAAGACGAATTGGGATTTTAAAAAAATCGGATAGTCACAAAATCGTATTGGATCATAGATACCTTTAAAAGTGCAACTAAGCGTAAAAAGTGTAAATAAAAATTCATGAAAAAAAAATATTATCTTGAACATAACTGAAGTAATCAGTGTGCAGCTTAATACCCAACACTAATATTCCTTTAAAATATGAATTTCAAAGCGGATTTTCTGGAAAATTATTAAAAAAAACATAAGTAAATTTTATCTCGCGGACCACGATTTTTGAGTTAGAGACTTAATGTGTCCCTCGAGCTACGAGTTTGCCAGCTGCGCTACGGTGAGCTCACTGAGCCAGGCATGTAGGATGGTCAAAATTCCGTTACAAAGAAACCTACAAGGCTGATCTCAGGGATCCCATTATAACTGAATACTTGTGGGAACCTTTCACCGGGAAGGTCATCATTGTGCAGGGAAGCACTTCCGCTATCGTGGATAGCAACACCAATATAATCGATGGCGATAAATAAATCGACTCGGTCAATAGCGGTCGATCATATTAATGCACCATATATTTGACAGATAATCTGAATGCTCTTTGTTAAAATATTTGTTCAAAAGGAGCAAATAATATTTAAAAACAAAAAAATGTACATAAATCATGAACGATACAAATTGTATTCGTCAATTTTGATACGCTCTGAAATTTACCGTTGAAATTAATTCGGCCTTTTAATAGCCATAAACAATCGTAATGTGTTTTAAACAATTTACATTCCGCGATTCAGATCTGCGATGTTTCAATCACTCACAATTATTTTCACTCCAATGCTTGTACAGTTACATCCGACTTGTTCCGCTAAAAAGGCATTCCATTCACACGACATTTACAGTACCAGAGAATACGATAGCATACCGATATTGTCAAATTCCCTGACCAATAAATCTTACCCGCAAGGTCTTAAAACAATACGACGTTGCGCTATTACGTGGGCGCCATCCTGCTGTTTGAAATAAAACACGACATCGTACAGCGATTATCATATCACGTAATAAATATCATTTACAAAATTCTGCAATATTACTTATATGTTATCATTTTACATGTGCGCTTTTCAGGACTTCGTCAAACTGAGTTTCTGAAAATGTAAATGTATGATTATCAATTTGATGGATCAATTTTGTTTTTAATTTGGAATATTAAAAATTGAATCATCCTGTCAGGTGTGAACAATAATTTCAGAAATATATTTTTACAATATGATAAAAGTCGCTGTATATTCAATAATAAAATCGGGGATTTTTGTAATGTCTTAAAAAAATATTAAAACAAATTGAAAATACAATGTCCTGTTAAGCTGCCGTTTACAAAAGCAAAAATGTTCATCCAAGAGATAAAAAGACTTTATACAGCCCCTATCTATAGGGATTTTCATAATAATAAATTACAAATTACCGAGGACACTTCAAAGTCGTAAGTCGTAGGACCAAACTCCCTTAGGTGGTGTTATGGGAAAGTTTAAATAAAATATGAATTCGCGGGAGTCTCCGTACTCTGATTCTAAGCTGTTCATATTATTAATTCGGCAATTTGGCGACGTTAATGCCGACGTCTTGGGGAGAATGACACATTAAAAACTTAAAGCAACGGCAATTAATTACTCCTAAAAGGGAAAATTTTGCTAATATGCTCTCACAAGTTTACCAAAACACTGCCGTATTAATAATGTCACTTGCAAAGTAAAAGTTACGCATTAATAAAAATATTTGAATTTTTCTCCACGAATGATCGCTCTAGCCATCATTTAAAAAATAAGTTTTTACATTGTGTATTTAATGTGGAAATAATGATTATTTGTACACAATATTAAGATATCGAACTATACGCTCGTGTGTCTTTTACATTAAATTATAATGATTTATATTATGTATATTTTTTTAAAAGTATTTTTTTGGTGGATTTTATTACATTCAATGAATAGATATAGTGAATGTGTAATTGTGTAAATCACCTATTTGAGATTAAATATTTTATGATAAATATGATTTAATCGTTACAATGTGCGCTTTTATAAAAATTATGAATTATTTCAGGTAAATGAATGCTTGCATGGACCGCACGCCACTTTGAAGCATCCACGGAGAGGGGCGGTCCGGGAGGTTTTTGTGTTCCGGCCTGACGGCACCCAATATAACTTTTGCAATGGTTTTTCTATTGTCACGGTAGCCCAGCGCTCAGATGAAAGCGGTTTTGTTTGGAGTCTTCTATCGGCGCAGTGTTCCATTGATACAATTTTTTTGAACATTTCAGATTGCTTGAAATGAAGCAATGCTACTTGACATTCCTATTTAAAATATAACAAGTGTTACAAAAAATAGTGAACAGGTGTTCACTGCCCGTTATCACGGATTGTCAAATGATTTTATCGCGTGATTAATGCATAAATAAATAAAGAAAAAAAAATTAATCGTGTAATTTTTTTACTTAATACTGAATAGCCAAAGTGCTCTAAATATGTAATTTATGAATTAACTTTAAAATCAAGTTTATTGGAAAAACAGCATTGAATTAAACCAATTCAGAGTTATTGAATATACTTTACATTATAACTCTTTAAACTTCGTAAATTCTTATTTATTTCTTTGGAGTCTTTTTATCATGCTTCGTTAATATTTGAACAAAAGTTTTATAAAAATATATAAAATTTATGGTTTTTAAGAGCTTTTAGCAAATATTTTGGTGATGGAAGTATGCTTTTTAATATACTTTCTTACAGTTGATTTTTACTATGCAACATTTTTTTATTTTTTATATTCGGGTATGCATTAAATCAAATTACAACTCACCTTTATTTTTCGGTACTTTTCTGAATAATTTATGAAACATCAGCGACATATTTATGTTCGTACTGTTTATTTACAAATGCGTGGACATCTGATTAGACGCGTTAATGCGTCAATTATTTCGATACATTAGAGTGATTGTCTTGGCACGCTTGTGTATTTAAGTTACATTTTTAATGTAAAACAATGGAATATTTGACTCCTGTCAACGAAAAGGGCAAGGTCTCTTAATTACGCGATAATCATTCTCACCTGCAGTAATCGCATGTTAAGTGCCCAGTATGTTATTTATTTACAAGCAAGCGATTGAGTATGTTTTGTTTTTTTTACATTTGCTATCTGTCGATTGTAAACAAAACCCAACCACCTCGTGATTTACTGACATTTACTTGTCCAGGGCTCAAGTTCGTGCAGATTATTTTTTTAAATTTTATTTTATAGCTAGGTAATAAATGAATGGAAATATTGTATTTATAATGTTTTAGGCGATTCTAAGACGTCCCAAAAAAGCTGTTTTTATTTTCTTTTTAGTTAAAAAAAACATTAACAATACTTTGCCCAGACTCGAATTCGGAACTCCACTGTTGAAAAACAAGCTTGATAGCCACCGGCCAAGAAATGATATCTAACGCTATTCTCCAAACAAGTGGCTGCCGCTTTACTAAATAAAAGTAAAGTAATCAAGGTTATGATCTTCTGAATTACACGCAACAGATTTCTAATTTATCACTTCTTGAGTTTTAAAACAAAACAAAACCAAATACTACAGTTGTACTTATGTTTGAATCACAATTCGGCAAGCCTATCTCGAGATGACTAAATCAGTCTGCGTAATATTAGATATTATCAAAGAGTACGATTCTAAATTAGATGACCTCCGCCCACTCGAGTAAGTTTTTTGAATTAAAAAAACCTGCTATCATTACCTTTTCAACCACCTTACATACATTGCAATTAATCATCGGTCTTCTTTCGTGATTGATCAAAATTGAAATGATCCGAAGACTTAATGATGATGTATTGATTTAGTAGATGGTTACAAAATTCATTTGTAAACGGATTTACATATAACGACCCCACAGGAGTAGTTACTGCTTGGGTCATTTGTAATTATACTGAGAGGTATTCTAACCATCATAAAAACACGCACTTACGTCATTATGGGGAACTAGTCCACCTGCGTATATAAATCTGTAATATATTAAGTAATCATCAATAACTGAAGTCAGATTCCAGTTCAAGTTTGAGATTATACTAATTTGATAGTTTGAAAAGTTCACATTCCGTAACTGATGCAATGTTGATTTTTCCCTGAAACAATTTTTTTATGGGTGGGTTATTCTTATAAACAATAAAAAGAATGCTCCTAAATCCTTTCCATGAATGAAATAGCTAATTAGTAAATAATAATTTAAATATACAATCAAGTATTTCGATGTTACATACAATGTGTGTAAACGACTTTATTTTCGAATCGATTACTCATAAAAATATTATTAATAAAATATGCATTAACAATTTACTTAAATATTTTGAAGTTCTGTTTTATACTATACTCGTATGATTATTAAAATTGTATACCACGCAGCTTGAACATACTAGCGCAACCATAATAAAGTTATTTGTTAAATGGTCTAATCAGAGCTTAGCACTATAAAAAACCCCTATGTTAAAGATTTTAACACCGCAGCGACAAGTACTAAATCAGATGTTGATTAACCTTAAATATAAAATTTCTTGCAAAACAAACAAACATAGGGATAAAAAATGAGGGCAGAAAAAGGAAATTATGAGACAGTCAAAATATTAAATTTTGTTAATACTTTCTTTTAAATATTTGAATTATTTCAAATCTTGAAATAAAAAAATAGTTGTTTTGACGATTCAACTTTTTTGACTTTAGTTAAAAAAAAAATGTATTTTACAATAGTGTTATTATTTACATTTCACAATAGTATTTCAAAAAGCGTTATTTTTAGAATATATTTATAGCATGGATTAAATTTAATGACATGTTATTAGAGAGAGTATTTCAGCCTTATTTATGTTTAAAGTCCCTCATGTAGGGACATAGCGGTATTGTTCGGTGACAGAATAAATTAAAAATTGCTGTTCCGTTAACAAATTACGTATATTTACTACCTGTAATTGCGTTTTTTTTTCTTGTTTCAACATACGTACTAGTAATCATTCAACTTTACTAGGTTGTTATTGAAAGACTACTGTCAAAGAGATACATTATCATGGCATATAAAAGACTGGCTTAGAGTTAAATTCTTCAGTGCACATACCTCAATCGAACACAATAAGATGAAATTACCAGGTGCAGAGTTCATGAAAGAAAGCAGTGGCCGGCTACAAAGGATGAAAGAATCTCGTCTCTGCGCTGTGAGTTTATGAATATGCATCTCAAATTTTAATAAACACTCCACGGCGGGAGTTGACGCGGGTCCACAGCTCACAACAGTAAGCCTCGAGTCAGAACTATGAAATTAGAATTCTACCTGTAAATGGAGATTTCCCTTTTCTTTGTTGACTACCTGCAGATATGTACATTACCTGCGCTGTGCATGCGCTTGTAGAGATCTTTGACCATTTAAATAATGCATTTTTAAAATATTGTCAACCAATATATCAGAAAAGGTCTTTTTGTTGCGAAATTGAATATTTGAAAACGAACAAATACGAATATTAAAAATACACCCGTACGTCTGCTTTGTTATATATCCACTTTATAAGGTTACACTATTTTTTTTAATAAACTAAAAGTGCTCTTCTAGATTAATTAAAAGAATACTATCGGATAAAAACTTCAGAGTCTCAACTATGTGAACCTGATTTACTCATTTTTTTAACAGCAGGCATCCTCGGGATGAGATGATGCAGAAGATCACATTGCGACCGCCGTGAATGGTGCCAAAGAGACTCACGCAAATAAACGACAAGTCCTGCAGCTCGCAGAGTCCTCGAATTCTATCTATAATCTGCTCGTGGTAGATTTCTACCAAAACGAACAGATTATTTTATAAAGTTATCAGATTTTAAGTGCTTTCCCTGGAAGTTGAAAAAAATTTTCATAATAAAATAATGTATGTCATGTAACTAATAAATGAGAAACTAAAGTCTTTTAAATACGTTAGCGAAAATATAGTAGATATTCGATTTAGTTTACTGAGAAAGAAGAGACTTTAACACTTCAGAATCGTACAGTTTGGATATTGGTTATATATATATATATATATATAGTTTGATTTATTAGAAAGCTAATTGTATGTAGAGTATTTGGACATACTTCAAAACAAAAACTTTTTATTTGTCTTCTGCGAAACTACATAAGTGCTTAGGATAGAGTATTTTTTTCAAGTAGAGAGGCAATAAAAATCTATTTCTTGACCATTAAACCTGTCTAAAGACAGTTCGTATTACAAGTATAAAGCCAAAGTGCGCCATAAAGACAATTGCAGTTCTATTACCCTAAAGTTTATTTTTATATAAACCACCCTAAAGACAAGACCAATTAACATTAAAATCCCTTGCTTTTATTTTACGGGAAACCTACACTACCTGCTAAGGATTATGCAGCTCTATAGGGTAGCGGATTATAAATCTCAGGTACGACCGGGCCCAGTTTATTAACAATAGAATACATTTCTATAAAATTTCAAAACAAAAATGCATCTGTACAAGCAACGACTGATATAAATTATAGTTTCACAGTGAAAAAGATATATTTTTAAAAAGTCACAAAAAATCCATAAAATTTATGCCACCTTTATAATATATTTTCGGTATGTAAAAGAAAGCTAGGGTTGTTGCAATCTGAAACCTTTTGATATGTAAAAATATTATTATGAATGTTAAACAATAACTTATAAAGAGATAAATTACCGGATTAATAAAATAAATGCCAAAAATATAGCTAAAAGTATGTAATAACGTGAATAATTCTTTGATTCATAAATTCTTATATTTTTTATCAACAGCGCAGATGAATAGGAATCGAGAAATATGTAGTGAGTAAACGTCTTGGAATTCTGGATCTTGTATTTAAAGCTTTACTTGAAATATGATTCGAAGCAACAACATATGCTAACAATTATACAAAGTTGAATCACAAAGCAATATAAAGGACAAAAACACTGTCGATCGAGCGCGCGGGCGCCTACTAATCAACCTTTCCTGGAATATTCCCGGAAGTCGGCGAAGTTTCCAAAAAGGTTGGAGGTCCATCGGCAAGGTCGCCATCATCTGGAGCCGCCCCTCTCCGGCGCCGCAGGAGGCGATGACTCAGAGGAGGTTCGCGGAACGGTGCGTCAGCCGGGAAGTATAAACACTCTGCTCTTTGACATTTGGAGCGGCCCGAGCCACTGGAGAGTACCGCGAAACCGAATGAATGAACCGAGCCGTGAATGTTCCATTCATAACATGACGATATTTTTTATTGGTTTATTTCATGTTACTCGTTATGATTTGTTTGTTTGTATTATTGGAAATATAAAGGCTGTCCATTTAGAATGGCATGGCTTAGAAAATTATCGAAAACGAAATGTTTAAAATATTTATTACAACAGCTAAATCAACTTTTACACCGCTAGTGCAAGGTGAGGAACTTATTGTTTTGACGAAATATTCTAGTTGAAGACGGCAAATATGTTAAAATATATATTTTTTACTAGAACTGTTTAACAATTTTTAATAATATTTATGAACGAGAATTTTTTTTTTTTTATTGAGAAAATCAATAACTGAATTCACAAAAGTAGCTCAAACGTTAGTCATTTTTACACATGTCACCCCCAATGCTGTATTTAAAAAAAATGTTTTTTTTACTCCTGTAAAAGACATGGTTTTATCATCATTTATGTTACTTAATTAAATCGTTCTTGTTTGTAACTTTTTCAGAAAGAAAATAACACGGCAACAGCATCACACTTAAAATGATTAAATACGTGATATTTTAGAGTTATAAACATATATTAAATTATGTCCTCCGAATTTGAGCGAACAATTACTACTCCGTCAATCATTTTATATAAAACATTCTAAGTGTTATTGTTGTGTGTTGACACAAGAAACCCAAACACAAATCATTCCACGGAGTCCCCTGGAGTGCTCTCAGTTTTTTCCCCTTTTTTACTGTACACGTTAGTATTATATTCTTAGCTTGACGTGAGTTAATCTAAATCCATCAGCTCGTATGAGTCCAACAGAATAATGCTCTTATTGTGTGTGACGGGAAGGCCAAAATTTCTCACGGAGATATTATTAGTACTCGGCCAAGCAACTCGCCATTGATTGCTGCCATTTAGCCAGTTTGTTATGTGATCCGTGGCACTGTGGCAAGTGCTTGTCGTTTACAGGAATGGGACTTGGCGATTTGTAAAAGTAATATGATCGGATCGCTTTTAGACTCTATTTTTTAATATTTTTATCCTCCAGCTGAATACAACTGAAAACAAATTTAGCCAGTCTGTAAAAAACATACCATGTTACAAGGTGACCACAAGCTATTTACTTTTTGTACCACATAGTGAGAATCGCTAATCTGAAATATAAATGCGAAATTAGAACCCTAATCAAAACCGAAATCTAAATTCTTCGAAAATGACTTAAATTTATTTTCGACTTTACTTAAAAAGTACTAAGAACTTTAATATGGATTTTATATAGGTGATAGATATTTATAATAAGTATGTTATTATTTTATAAGTTTAATATAAGAACTATCTTCAGTTATAGTATTATTTAATTAAAGTATACATTAGTCTAAAATATACAAATTGTTATGAAGTGCTGTATTTGCTTAAAATTAAACTCTGTTTCTAAACTATTAAATAAGCTTATTATGTCTAAACGGGTGTATTGAAAAACTTTTGTCAAGTGACAGTTGAAATAAGACCACTTATAAATAAAAGTTGATTTATCTAAATACGACTTCATTATTTCTCAAAAGCTTCTTAAAGTTTCACAAATAAACTCAATAAAAGCAATTTCTAAATTTCTATATTGGACACAAACTATACAAATAGACCCTCAGTTTATTTGAAACGAGTATTAAAATTGCAAAGCCAATTTATAAATATTTTTGCTTTCGCCTATTCTTTATTATCCTTTGTAATGAAATATGGTTATTTTACTCGAAAACTTCAGGCTAGCAAAAAGTCTGAAAAGCTCTAAGTGACTATTTATTACAATTATGATTTACGGTATACGTGAGGTCCCGTTACGTAACTCGCCCTAGACGAGGTGTCCTGGGCGAGAACAAACACAACGTAGACGTGGCGTCGCCCTCGGAGTAACCTTTGCAAAAGATTTGCTTTACTCGACCTGAGCGGATCTTAAAAAACTTAAATGATAAATCTATTCAAAAATGAACCGACGGCGCACGTTTCTTTACGGAGCTACGTGACTGTGATTTCCAGAGCAATTTCTTTGTTACCAGAGCCCTTATTTATATCAAAACAAAGCAGATGTCCAGTACAAAAGGTGAACAGTGGAGTGCGTGCTGAACTTTGGAGTTTCACGAATACTTGCCAATTTATCGCAATATTATTCACGTCTCCAGCGTTGAGTACTGCTAATTTTCATTCAAGTTATTTTGTGTAGATGATATTTTTGAAATAATATTTTAAAATGTTACAATTTTTTTTATTTTTTCTTACTTTCACTCAGTTCCGTCAATAGAGACATTTAACTCTGCCTTGAAATACGCGGGGTATCGAGTGTTTAAAGAATACGACATATGTGATATTTAGCACATATTTATATATATACACACACATATATATACGGTTCATTACTCAAACACGCAACATATCGGTTCTCGAATTGATACATCAAATTGATTTTGTTTATTCACATTAAAATATAAATCACAATGCGTACTCTCGTGATATGAAATACATGTTTACGTTCTCCCATAAATCTCTACCGATTCAAGCGTCAATACGTAGCAGCTACCACATACACATACAAAGACAAATCTCGCAGATTATCACCTCAGCTGTATTCCACCCCTGCGCAGCCTGGGGCGGAAGGGGGCGGGGAGGGCGGGGAGGGCGGCGCCGCAGACGGAGGGGAAGGGCGGAACAGCCGAGCCGTCTGGCTGCCGTCTGACCCCCGCGGGATGTAGGTCGGCGGTTCAACAGCCGGGGGTCAGCGGGACGCAGACTCTCTATTAACGATCACGTGAATATCTATGCTGATGCCCCGGCTTCACGTGTGTGGTTTGATCTTTCCACTTTCCGTCTATATTTAATATAAAATCTATTAATATTCAAGCGAACTTTTTTTTACTTCGAACCCCCGATCAGACGCGAAGCGATGTCGAGAATATTTACGCTGATATGAAAATTCACGCGTGTTTCCCTGTCAATATTATGGTCTACTCTTCTTCGGTCTATATTTAATATTAAATCGGTTGATATTTACAAAACGTTGAATCATTCAAACAGACATTTATTTATTGAATGCCGACTTTTAGAAAATTAGAAATTAATATTTCCACCTACGAACAATATGCTTTTTTCCCTTTCTTGTTACCTTTCGGTGGATATAAAATAATGTATTAGTTGATATGAAAGAAAACCCTTTAGTGTGCACCTTTTTGTTTGCTTTGATCAAACATTAAGTGATGGGAGAGAAGCCGCGCTGATATTTTAGCTTACAAACGTTACATCTTGTTGTTTTAGTTGATTCCATCTCGGTTTTTATTTTATATTAAATCGATCAATTTTGATATTAAATTGAAATTGAATTTATTTTATTTTTGTCTAAACGTTTGTATTACTTACAATTTTTTTTCAAACGTAAAACAATATTATAAATAACTGTTGGTTTCCCGACTACAGTAAAACTCCATATTTGGGTATGAATTGATAACCTCTCGGTCTATAATAAATATCAAATTGATTGATAATCAAGCAAGTTATTCCATTTTTCAAATCTTTTTAAATTGAATAAATGAATTTTGAAAAATATCATCAAATATACACAGAAAACAAATTAGAATATACTTATTTAATTTTCCGAAATGATCCAGTCCTAAAGTGCAATTATAAAAGTACTCACACAAATCAATTGATTAATAACTGAGCATTGTCTCGTTTCGAATAAATCAAAATAAGCACATGCATTACACACGTATTACAGCTCGTCTAAGACGCAATTCATTCATCCCCTACGCTGCGGGGAGCGGGCTTGTACCTACCCTTAGCGTAAATACACCTGCATATGGCGATACACACGTACTCAAATGTTTATATGCAAAACACTTCGCTAACTACAATGTAGACGGCGCGGCGGCCAGACAACCCCCTTGGCAATATTATTACTCCCCTCTCCCTGCGCAAACCCAACCCCCAAACAAATTATATGGGGGCACACGAAAATCCACTGCGCAGTATTGCGTTGTGCTTAAGGCTACATAGGTACCTATTCATCTTTTACAAAATAAGAGCTACGCCAAAACTTCTATGTTTTCATTATTTAATTAAAATTTTTACTTTTTCATTCTTGCAAAAACGTTTATGAATTTTAATATATGTAGACATTTTTTTTCATGAAAACTTAACCGCAGCCCTATTTATATAATCATTTTGAATACTCAAAATAATTAATTATGGGTGAAACAGATTGCTTAATTAAAAATTAAATTATATGAATGCTGAATATATTTAGTTCTATTGGATATTTTTGTATATGGTGTACACTAACAATTATAAAATAATTCAAAACCTGTATATTTCCGTCTTTAATATGTATAAATTTTATTATTAAAGTAAAAATATCATCACAACAAATATGACAGTGGGCTCGAATTCTGCGCTAAAAAATATTTTATAGTTAACTATTTTCAATAGCATATTTAATTTTTGTTAGCTTGGTTGTTAAATAAATATAATAAAATAATAGTTAATAGATAAATTCCCAAAAAGTATATACACATATATATATATATATATATAATACTTTCACACGTATTTTAATAAATTCTTATCAACGCATTAATTATTCAGTTCCCATATTTGGACACCAGTAATCTGAGTGCAATGAGTTCGTAAGGACTTGAGTATTCTTTTATCGTAGCGGGTGATCGCAGTGGATAGAATTAATTGACGGTTCGTGACTCAGCTGTCAAAATGCTCAAAATTTGTGATATAAAATTATCTAGAACGAAATTCCGATAGTAAAATTGTACGACTGACAAAACTCTATTTACAAATGACGCATTGCTCGAGGCCCGCGCGCTCTTTTACATAAGCACAGCAATGTTTGTGTACAGAAATTTCTCCTGAATCACACTGAAAATAATACTCTGAATCACTTCTGGTGAAAAGCTGTTACAATGTTTGTTTATTTTTTGAGCGTGCTTCTGAAATGTCCTTGGGAATATTTATATATATTTTTTATATGTGTGTGTGTACACTGTCGTTTTTCACGGAGGCACTTTTAAATTATAGTTCTGAAAGTTTTCTCCGCCTATGCAGTTAGTGCGGGTCGGCCAGATTTGGTATCGATCAGCCCCGCCGAGAGCAGTCACCCCCGAGAGGCGCAAGCTGGGCGCGGGGCGCGGGGCGAGGAGCACCGCGAGCTGGTGGGACTGCACCAGCATGAGGCGTATTGAGGCAGCGCAAGAGTGATTCACGGGGGAGGTACATCACTGCCACCTCAGGCCTGACATCACTCGACGTTTAGGGCTCGAAATGAGTCACGAGCCTTATTTTAGCCTGGGGTAATGTACGCGAAGGCTTTGGGCACAGTCTGCCTACTAAATTGGGTACTAATATTATATATGCTAGATGAGATGAACGGCGTACAAACATGTATTAAGTAAAATGATATCCTTATTTTGAAATTAAGCTGAGCTTCAAGAATATCATTTCAGGAAATATTAGTAAATGAATTGATACTTGGAATACAAGTATGTTTATGTGATTAAGCACATTTTTTCACACATTGAAAACGATTAAAGAAAACTCTCAGAAAATATCATCGTGACTTGTGTGGGATTCGAACCCACATCCCCAAGCTTTCATGGCCGGTGCATTTATCATTTATTTAGGTGCTTAATCACATAAACATACTAATACCTGCATGGGTAAATAAAAACGCATTCTGATTGACATTAATCTAACTTAATATAATGGAATACAAGTAACATATAAATTTATCTCGCAATGGTTGTAAAAAGCTGCAAGTAAGATCTTATAAAAGAATATTATAATCTATTTGAAACATATATTTTGGTTATTCAGTTCCACATCTGCCTTCAACGATAATGTTTATATTCAGAATTTATAGCCTCGAGTCAAAGTACTTTCAGAACATTTAGATAATTGAAACTTTTTTTTTCAATTTCAGTTTGAAGTTTTTTGGTTTCCTGGTAAAATATAAGTCAAATTGAGAATATAGGGTTAGGCAATAAAGAATTTATATATATTCAAATAATTTATAAATGAAATGTGTCATTTTTTCTCTTACAGACGAAAATATTGTAAAATTAAAAAAAAAACCATCTTAATAGAAAGTCTTTTTCCAAGAGATACATATTAAATTGAGTTTAAAACTTACTTATTCTTTTTTTTTCTGTATTCAAATATAATTTTTTCGTCGAGGAATTAAAACATTTCATTTTTTTTAAAGTTCATTTGAAAAAATTTTAACTAACCGTATTAAGGTTACTTGTAAATGCAAAGGCAGTAGGCGTGGTTTACAAATTCATTTGTTGAATTAGGTGGGTTCACGTAAACCACTGCTTATTGACATCTAAGTTTTATTGTTTCCTTTATATGGTTTAGAAATTCAATATTTTTGACAGAGAGTACTCTCTGTCAAAAATAATGAATGGTGGAATTCCGTTTTAATATTTTTGAGTAAAATACTTGAGTGATTTTCCACATGTTCATTTTTATTTGTGACCGGTTTCGCCAACCTTTCACGTTGGCATTATCAAACAGAGAGAAACAAACTCTGTTTGATAATGCCAACGTGAAAGGTTGGCGAAACCGGTCACAAATAAAAACGAACATGTGGAAAATCACTTAAGTATTTTACTCAAAAATATTTATATGTTTTCTCAGTCAATCTTCAAAGCTTCACGAATA
This sequence comes from Atopsyche davidsoni, assembly GCA_022113835.1. Lineage (NCBI taxonomy): Eukaryota > Metazoa > Arthropoda > Insecta > Trichoptera > Hydrobiosidae > Atopsyche > Atopsyche davidsoni. Next base: position 13,410,286 of record JAILWY010000023.1, read on the forward strand.
TGGCGGAAAAACTTCATCATGTGCTTATATGGAGAGATCTATGGACTATCACCGGTATTTCGATATTCTGAAAATGACGTGAAAGCTTTCTTAAACATAATATTTTTGTAGTTATTTAAAAAAAATATTGTGTATATCATTAAAACTGCAAAATTTTAGCCAACAAGGATATTATATTTCTTGTTACTCACTTCATAGTATTCTCCTAAAAAAAAAACCCCCCCGTTGCCAAACCCCACTCTAATTAAAATATACAAAGGTTACCTTTGTAAAAAGATGACTATCTTCAACTTGTTTTAAAAAAATATGTTAAATCGATATTTAGATGTAAATAAAAGCTCTGGGCACAGAGGGGGCGGGTCGGCGTTCCCGCCAAATTCTCCCTCCGTAAGATTCGGCGTAGACTGAAGCATCGACCCGGGTGGGGCGCTAGACGGGGCGGGGCGGGGGCGGGGGCGGGGGCGCGAGACAATAACTCGGAATGAAGTACCCGAAAAGATAATTTAATCCGTCTCGGGCGTCGGCAGCTTCAAGCGACGTCGTTTGATTTAAAATGACAGATTACTTTTGGCTTACAGCGGAGATGTAGAATCGTCACTTTGGCGACAAAATAAACAGAAGAAATCCTTTACGTCTTTCATAAGCGTATAATGTTTATACAAGTCAATTAACCATCTGTACTATAGTTTCCCAAACTATTTTGTCTCGTCAAACCCTTGTCGAGTTTTCCTGTTTTTCGTCGACCCCCTGCCTTGCTAATGTTGAATTTTTACAAATTCATCGACTTCAAACATATTTTTGACATCTTATATAGAACAACTCACTTTCATAGGGTTTACTGTACAGTGGGTTAAGTTAATTATACCTTTATTAATTAAAAACACACAAAATGAAAATATAGTAACATTCAGAAAATCAATATTTTTGAAAGAGAATACTTGGTGGAATTCCATTGTAATATCTTAAATACATTAATTAAAAACATACAAAATAATTCTACGCTTCAGGGCTTCGATTCGTCACAAAGTACATAGGTACAATCTGTGTTCGGTGCATTATGACATTTACGAAATGTCTAAATTTTGGTGATGACCTGCTTAAATGAGATCCTCTCTCGTAGACCCCCATTTATAGTTCATGGACCCTCAATTATATTTTTCGCTGTCATCGACCCCTTGCAGGGCGAAACCGACCCCTGGGGGTCGATATTGACCACTTTGGGAACCTCTGATCTATACTTTCAAGACAGTTATTTAAGACATTCATATATAAGAATGAATCCTAGTTTATACTTGTGGAATCGTGTGTGTGTGTGTGTGTGTGTGTGGTGTAAAGAGTTTCTAAGGGCTACAGAAATATTATTCAAACAGTTCAATCATCATATCGAAAACTGTAAACACAGACGTTCTAGTCTAAGTCTAAAGACGCACACTAAAGCAAGTGGAGTGTTTCAGCCACCACTAGTCGCTACTATGAGTCGCACGCTCGAGGAGCTGGGTAGGTAGCCGGGGTCTTCGTTAGCGGTTGGAGGGTTGCGGACTTCCCCTCTCCCGCCGGACACTGCCTTCCGCAGCACTGCGCCTGCGCCTGCGCCAAGCAACCCGCCGGAAGTGCACTCGGCACAGCGGCATTCTGAAACACTACTGCACTTAGCGATTTGTTTTATTGCAGCTTAACAACTTAAGTGGTGTGTACTTGGCTTATTTATTTCAACAGATAGTTGAGAAATTTATTATATTTACACTTTTAAGCCTGCGTTGAAATTAAACACACAACTTATTTTTAATACTTAGCTATTTAAAACAGAACCCTTCGTGGATGCTTTTCTAATTGATTTCACCTAGCAGGAAGTTTATAATGTGCCAAATGTTATAGATTGTTTGTGCATTCGGGAAGGTAAAAAGCAAAAAATGGTCTGTGCATACATAGCTAATCATTGCTTTTATCTCAAACTACAGAATGTACAAAACTCTATACTTGACCAAAACGGGTGCTTGAATGAATCGTATTAAATTTATTCACCTGCATTTTTTTTTTTACATTAACACCAACAGTATTTTATTACTGCAAAAGGCTAAAAACGCCACACGATAAAAGCGTTCACTTAAAAATACAATCAGTATGAGTATTTATTACGCACGAAATAAAATTGCACAAATGATGTGATTTTTCATTAATAAGCACAAAAGCTTAGTATATTTTCCGTTTCAGTGGGATAATTTGTTGCAATCGCATTAAGCCTCCCCACTGGAGGCGCGCCCGCCAGGCCGACAGCCTGTCCGCTGAACTTTACTATTTCCACAGTCGAGCGTCCCGTATTATCGAATAGTGGAATTGTACTTGATACGCCAACCGCAGCGCACCAACACGTGTAGTAAAAATACGGCTGCCTAAGTAAACAATCAAACGCGTAGCAAGTAGATTTACATAGCTGTATTGTGTTTACTACGATCGCACTATGAGATTGTAAATATTATTGTACTACGGTAAGTATTACTGTGCAGTGAAGCCCATTTGCTAATAATGACATGAATGAATTATTGCAACTTATCCTACGGTTGAGATTAAAAATTTATCTGTTTTTTTTTTAAATCCCTTGATTGTATTTTGTAGTAATATTCGGATATCGTTTTATTTTCGAAAACATTTAAAAATTGAGCTTGTTTCTCACTGGTGAAAAATACATGTGTCGTTTTTTTAATGCTCGAGTTTCTGAGTCGAGCCGCGTCGCCACTCCCCAGCGCCGCAGTGTAGCGCCGGGCGCTAATTTTGTCGCAAGAGACGCGTCCACTGAACTGTCGCAACAAAGTTGCCGTGTTTGCCGCGGCGGCTGCCACTGCACAAATAGCATACTGGGCCTTCGTGCGCAACTTGATTTGAAACTAGAATGTCATCGAAAAATGTTGCCACGTGAAATAATTTATTTATCGTAGGCTACTTGTACTGAAATACTAAATAAAAATGAAATTGTTGTTTTAGCTGATTGTGTTACTATTTTTTTTAAATAAAAAGTCGTCTGGTTTCTTCCTAAAGGGTTTCAAGTTCCTAGCAGTGAGCAGTGGCGTGCAATCAATTTAATCAAGCTTTGCGGGTACTTGAATAAATTGAGCGATTTCACATTCACATGCAAAGCGAATGCTCTCAAATATAAAATGACGATAGTCTGGCAAAGTTTCGATAGTCTAGTGTCTAGTGGCATGCGCTACCATGTCGCGATAGCCGGAGGTGTCCATTCGACCCCCATTTCTTCTTCTTCAAGTGCCTCTCTTCACAGGAAGTTGGTGACCATCTCACTGAACATATATTTATTCTGGGCCAGTATTACTAAATTCGCTGTACTTCCGACTTCCTACCACTGGCGCAAAATCCACATGAACGATATTTTTCTTCTTCAAATGCCTCATTTTCCTATTATTTATTTTCCTGAAATATGACCAAAATTAGACACTTAACGCTTCTTCGCCACCGTCAAGAGTTCTCTTTCAAGGCGCACTTGTGACCCGCTCAACCCACGGTATTTTATCTATCTCATGAAACACTTTTCTTATAGATTTATGTGTGAATCGATAACCTAAAAACAAATAGTTCAAAAATATGTTGTTGTTTTAATTTTTGTAATTAGTGCTTTACAATTTAGGCCAATTTTATTAATAAGCTACTTTAATTTTTGTCGACAGTAATCTTGAAGAGCCTATTAGAGAAATTTGGGGGGCGATCATCGCTTGTTTAACAGTGGAAAATTACCAGCACGAGGAGGGGAGGGGTAGTTATCTCGTCTGGTGTTAAGTCAAATTACTGGAGTTAATCACTCGCGCGCCGGCGGCGGCCGCGCCTGCCTCGGCGCCATCTTGCCCATAGACAAACTCCTCCAAATAAACTTTCCCGCGCAATTATACAAATGACTTGAAAGGGAAAATACAGATTGTTAAATTAATTGTAGCACAGTTGGGGCAAACATAAACGCCATGTACCGCCAAGAGGACTCGTTGGTGCTTGAAGCCGTTTTTTTGTATTATAATTAAAAAATATTCAAATGGTTTTCCACACACTTATAAAAATAAAAGTTCGTTGGCTTCGTAAGGACATTGTTATTTTTTTACGTTAACGGTAAATAGTTTTTCGGGTTTTGAAAAAGCTCTTATTAGTGATACATATTGGCTATTGTTTACGATTGATAGAATTTGGAATGGCAATATATTTATATTTTGAAATTAAATAAACATACAGGAACATTTAAAAAAATCATCTTATTATGTATAGTTGAGGATCTCTGAGAGTATCATCAATATTCAATATGAAAATCAAGATGGCACTTGTCGTAATCTTTTCATTGTTCACTTAAACTACGTTTCGGGAATTCCCATGTTTACTGCAATAACAAAACAAATTAATATAGCAAAATAAATCCATTATAACCCAGTTGTCAATAGTTTTAAATTAGTAATAGATACTTCAATAGGAATCGCAACAACAATGTTATACTTATTATAAACTAAATCAGATGAAAATATTTTATCGTATTATTGAAAGTTAAAAATACCAATCAAATGAAAATGTATAAGTGTGTATTTACGTAATCTCTTTTACACGTTTTGATATGAGATTTGATGAGACTTAATACTATCAGATTTGCTCCCTCTCTGATATCGTGGGAAATGCATAATAGTCAACTGTTCAAAAGTTTTATTAGCAGAAAATTTTATTGTAACTTTAAAAAACGTTAGCTTATTAACAAAATTAAAAACATAAGGTTGCGTGGACTTTTTTATCCTATGTTTCAACTTCTTTAAATTTGAGAGTAAAAAAAACACGAATGTTCTCTGTTGCGAAATTGATTAAGAGGCGGTAGAGTCATTTCCTTTTTCTAATGTCGATACGATCGGCATAGATAACGCAATATTTAATTAATACTCAAAAATATAATTCGGATTAAAAAAAATATTGGCTACACAAAACAAAGTGAGATTTATATTATTGCTGTGAAGGCAATAAATTTAAAAAAAAATCAACACACGCTTTTATTTAATTCAGACATTCCAGACAACGCCTTACATACATACCTTTATAAATTATGAACCAGGCGCCACCTGTAAAGTATCCTTGCTTTCTTAATTGCATTATCACGCCCCAGTGTTAACAAAAAACTTTAAATGAAAAATAAAAAATATACCGAAAAGAGGAGTGGAACCACTTTATTTTACACCAACCATTAACGCTGTGATAGCCACTGTAATGCAGTCAATTAATAACGGGGTGGATCGAAAACTCCTGCATCCTGTACTACGAGGCATTGAAAACATTTTGCTTCGAAACAATCGGGATTAAAATTGTCCATTGACATTTTAACTTACGTCTAGTAAACTGTTTTTAAGTAAAGTCATAGAATGCTAATTTTACGATTTTACAAGTTTTAAAACTGTAAAACTATAAACCGACAAGGCTATGGTGCCAATATACTTTAGGTGCTTCTTATATTCGTTTTAGTGAGCATAAAACATTGACTTTTTATGCTGAGATTAATGCTATTTTCAAATAAAGTTTTTAGTAGAGCGAATTTAACATTTTATGTGTAATTATGTCAGTTCATGTAAGTTATAAAAGTTGCCAGGTGTTAGTCAAAGGTTTTGAGGTCGATATTCTGTGCTCTATTTTTAGTTGTCTATCAATATGCTGCGGTGTCTATTATAAGTTAGTAAATTTGCTAAGCAAATATTATAATTAGCTTTAAAGTTGAATTTCACTTAAAATAAGTATGTATATTTTATTTATTCTACTTACGTTTGAAATTTATTATTGCTAATAAACACAAATCCTTTAATCGTATTCATCAGAGTTCTATCTTTATATATTTTTTAATTTCCAAATATAAATCTTAACTTTTATCTATATTTGCTAAGATTAAATATACATTTTAAATATTTAAGCATAGTGTATGGTTAATTATATATATTATGTAGACATTGAAATGCTTAAGGAATTTTAAGTATTTTTAGAACAAAGGCTATGTGCTAATAAGGTTGATTAGAGTCACTCAAGGTTCAACGATTTGGTCGATGATTCTCGGCAAACCTCTGGACTCACACAACATTCACGGAGAATTAAATAGTGGAATGTATATTTCATCGTCATTAACCAAAATCACATCTTGATAATGATCATACTGACATCCCATTTTATCAATGTCAATGACACAAGGAGTGAAAGGAAACGGCCTTATTTTTATTTAGGGAACCCTAGCCCATATTCCACAATAGGACGAAAAGATAACTTTGAGGTCATTAACTTCATTCGTTTGCTTGAGGTGGAGTATTGTAAATATCTTACAAAGCAAACAATTTAATCTTGTTAAAAATATTTGTAAGGAAACATTAATTTGCTATTGATCTTTTGGATTATTTAAAAATTTACTATGTAGTGAGGTAATCAAGAATTGATTTGAATTATGTACTAAATAGTTTATATATTTTTAATAATATTTTTATCGATAAGAACAATTTTTTGAATATGTAGAAGGCAAAAAAAAAGTATTTAGCTCAGCTCAAATATTTCATAATTTATAACTGTCTAATATACATTTTTAAATTGCATCTTTGTACTGTAGTTTTAAACGTTTTTACTATCAGCTATTAATGCAAAAAGTTTTCAAGTACCTGAAATAAAAATGCAATTATGGCCGCGGTCTCGGTGCATTAACTGCAGAAGCGCTCCACCCCCTGCCGGGTGGGGTGGCGGTAGATCGATATTTATCTGTGGGGACGGCGGGGGTGGGGGTGGGTGTCAGTCAGGCCAGCCGCCTCATCCATTATGCACCGCCCAGTGCAGCCTGCAGCCTGCAGCCTGCACTCTGCACTCTGCACCAGCAGCCGCCGGGGTCACCGACCTTCGGGTTCAAGTATTTTCGGACAGATCACTCCCGATTATTGACCTCGCCTAATAATAAATCTGCTTTGCCGATAGTTCTGAACAGCTATTTTCAGTTTGAAAGTGGATTAAAAATTGAACGTGCAAAGAAACAAAGAACGACACAAAATCGACTCCGAAAAAAACATCTCCGTCGAAATATCGGGTTCAATCGTTTCTTTTTTATGTTCGAAGCTTTTTAATAGCGTTATCATATTTTATTAATGGTTTTATTGTGAACAAAAACTGGAATATCAACTTTAAAAAGTTTCGTCCAAAATATCATTTCTATATATGATGTAATTATTACATAAATTCGTTTTAATTACTTCAAACGTTTTGCACTCTCACTATACAAAATTATATATTTTATTTCGGATACAGTTTTTTTTATTAAAAAATATCTTGTCATAAATTATAATACTCAAGAGAGCCTCTGGTTAGACAGATCTTCTACGATGTTTTATTATTTACAAAGTGTAACAATGTTTTAATTTATATAACTTTTAAATAAAAATCGCTAAACACCCGATAACTTCGAAGACGGTTATATAAATATACTCTCTAACAAGCTTCGTAGGAATAAATTATTTAACTTTATACATACGAAATTAAATATGTCTAAAAACATTACCACAAAGGCCCGAATGGTAAAATATTATGGATTATATCCAATTAAAAGGGAGAAAAGGATAATCCGCGTATTCAATATTTATGTATGCACAAAGGATATTAATTGTTTGCGATTTCTCGGTGGTCGTAAAATAAGGCTGCTTAAGCCGACTCAGGGTCCGTGCCGTCTGCCAGCCCCTAAAATAACACAGGGACAAAAAAATAACGCACAATCGCAGTCTCTTATGATTTGTGATTTTACTTATAACTTACAACCGCCGCCCTTCTGAAAAGGGATAAATTTAAATTTTCAATTTTATTGCATATTCGCAAGCCGTTTCGCACTTGTTTTGGACAGTGGTGGCGGCAAAATAGGGTTCATTTTAGTTAAGTATCCTATACATATATTTAATGTCTAATAGTTCAGATAATACGCATCTTCAAATGTTATGAATGATCTCAATTTTAAACGAACCTGGTGATATTTCAAGGATCAATATGCTATCCTAATATTTCATCTGACAGTTAAAACCAAGGTAAAATTTATTTATTTTTAAACAAAACCAATTAATTTCAGAAATATAGTTTAGCTCTTCATATATTCCTCGAGCTACTCTTTATGTTCAAAAAATATTTTATTTCATTTATCGCAAAACTATTGCGGTTTTGAATCCTAAAACTGTCAGGAATTCTGATGTTGTTTTTTAACATTTTCAGCCCCTTTACATGTACGTTAGAGCCGCCAATGGTTTAAAATATGTACTGCATGAACGGTTTTAAGAAAGGATTTTTTTTAATTTAAATAAGGGTCGGCGGCTCGGCGGCGTCTTATACAGGGGTGCGTTTGGGTAAAAAGGTTTCTGGAATCGTACGGGGCTTTATGGGTCCCAAACTTATGTCGGGGGCTAATGACGGGTATCACCGCCAGACAAATTGAAGCCCTGCTACTAGCGCAGCGCAGACGCAGGTAGGGCCCGCCCAGCTGTACGCCAGTGACATTTATTATAATTTAAATGTCAGACATCTCGGAAAACCTCCTTGTTATGTCTCCTTAGACGCCATAAAACATAACAATGCCCCCCCTTTTGGTGTCTTTTTTCTTCTCATACGTGTACATCAAAATTAATATGGGTGCGTTATTATTGAGTTATTTTATAAATTGGAAAATTGGTGTTTTGAGAAACAACTTTTTTTTAAATAATCTTAACAATAACATACATAACTAAAGAGAACTTTTAAAAGTATGCTAAATATTTATTATGTATTTGTATCTCAATACCGTGAATTATTGTCTCAATTAAAATTTATACTTATTTCTATATTTTATATATTATTTATATATGAATATGTGCGTGTAAGGGAACTACAAGATATTAATTAACCTATCAAAGCCAATTCCATTAAATTTAAAAATGGAGGTATTAAAAGTTATGATAACCCAAAAATTTTAGATAAATTTTAAGACACACTGTTTAATCTACTAAAATTTAAATTTTGTCTCTAGGGATGTATGTAAATATTATAATATCGGCTTAAGTCACCCGACAGGCTGGGGACTAATCAACTGAATAAACGCCCCGAATAATGCTCACAGCGCGTACATAAATACGCTATAAATAATAATAAAAAGTACATTATATCAGGTACATCTCAACATTATAAAAAATGTCGCATAAATAAATACAAAAAACTTGTCAAATCGGTAGGGGAGCATTGACGATTGACGCCTGACGCCTGACGCCTCGTGACGCTTGATGACGCTCGACGCGTTGATCAGAAGTGACGTTAAACCTCCTTAGCTCCCGCGGGACCCGCACAGGTTGGGTTAGGTTAGGTTAGGTAAGACACTTCCTGTGCCCCCGAGGGGGCTCGCGCGTGGCCGCCCCCCAACAAGCCCAGGAAACCCCCCGTTGATCTGGACTGTAATAACTCGGAATAAGTCGTAAATGTAACGACCGCCTTTGAGGTGTGATCGTATATTATACATTTTTAGGTAGACCGATTTCGTATGGTGTTTTTTTTCTTATGCCTATATTTTAGACTTTTCTTTGAAGTAATACCAAGTTATAAAATAAATAAAATTTCAGGATACGCAATAATCAATAAAATCGGTGACGAAGGGTAGAGTTGAGGGTATTTAAAAAAAAAAAAGTACTTGTATTAGATTTTTAAGCATTCATCGTATCAGTGTATTATATATTCTACCCTAATGATAATAATTGATATGTTAACGAATGTATGTTTTAATGTATATAAATATATACCGTCTTATTTATGTCCATACGTGAGGCTGAGTGATGATGAGACTACTCAAACATTTAAGACTACTAAGAGTCAAAATTAGATCTTTAAATATTAGAAATTTATCATAATCATGCCATACATTGTATAGTACGTTATCCTTTCGTTAATGATTTGATAAAGAATCAAAATATTTTAATGGCAATTATTATTAAAAATAATATTAAAAATGGTGGCATTGATTTACTAAAGGCGATATAAGTCCCACAAAGGCGTAAAATATTTCACTTAAGCCACAGCTGACATTAGTAAGACAACGAGAAGCCTTATTGATTCATGGAATGTTTTTATTTTAAATCCGGCATCTAAATTTATAGTCAGCTTCTTACTCGTAGTAATTTGCAAAAGTAAGTAGATGTATAGTAAATCATTATTTAATCAAAGTCTGCATTTTATTTACAATATGAACTTTTTCAGGCTTGAAGACGCGTAATATTGCTTTTGTCATGAAACATGGTTTTTGCAAGTCTTCTCAACTAACTGTGAGACGACGATAACTATTTAATACTAGCGGATACCCGGCGCGTTCTACTGCGCTAAATAAAGAAATAAAATACTTTTTTTATTTGTTCGAAAAAAAAAAGAAAGGAAATTTTGTTTATTTATTGACTTTTTATCTTAATGCTAGCGGACATATTGAGTTTTTTCGGTAGGTGTGTAAACATAAAATTTTTTTTTTGGCGTTCCAACTCTAAACGCAACATAACAGGAATTTTGCGAAAAACAGGAATTTTCTATGTTCAAACCAGCAATACTTAGCGATTGGCCATGAGCCTTGTTGATAGTTATCACAACAGCACAATTTAGGTGGATCTAAGTTGCGAATGAGCATCTATGGTGAACCAACTTTTAAAGTTAAGATGTGTGGTGGCATTCCAGATGGTTCCAAAGAGTTTAAAATCTCTATTGGATAGTTGACTCTATTTTGGAACTTCATTATGCAGCAATGTTTTCGCAAAATTATTGTAGATGTGCTCCTCGTTCTTCGACATTTTTTTTCAGTAAAATAAACACGTTGACCGTTTTCTAAATGAACAGCAAGATTGGATTGAACAGTTGGATATCGTTCGTGAATACTGAAACCAAGAATTCGCCAGACAGCTTCATTACTGCGACCCATCTGAAATTGAGTGATTTCATAGTTTCGATTTGAAAGCTCAAACACTGCCATATCACTGCCTTTGTTAACATATTTGCATATGTCCTTGCATATGAATTTCACGGAGTTGCAGTGTTCCACATTGATATATGATTGAAATGTTTTTTACAGTATTGGACTGTATGGAACAATCCATATGTTGTCAATGTCAATATCGACGTTTCTTAATTTAATGGTGGTGGTGTATCCTCCATCTTCTGGCTTTCGTAGACCAGTTTGAGTTTCATCGATCAAATCGCGTGGATATCTTTTCGTGCATTTGCCGTCTTTTATGCAAGGCGAATTCATATGCAACACTCCGCATGGGCCGTGATGTTCTTACAAACAACGTCAAAAAGTATCAGATCTTCACGTTGATGCGGGTGTTCATCAGATATAAGATCGATGTCGATTTGAGTTGGAATAATTTTTTCAATAGACGAAACTTGTAATACGAATATTTTCGTATAATAATTTTTTTCCCATATATAAACAGACAAACTCATTATGATAAAACACGTTGTGAATGACAGATAGTGATTTTGTTTTGAAAGTCCGTACGATCTGTCCGCGCGATCTTCACAATGTTCTTTTTTCAATTTTTTGCGAGGAACGATGTCCACTTTATAGATGTTGAAAATTTTTGTATGGAAAATATCAAAAATCGACCTAATTCTGTTCCGTAAGTTCGGCAGCCTGTAACGGCAAGTTCATTCTAATATTTACAAACATCAATATCAGTATTTCTCGATTGGTAGCCATGCAGGCAGCCAGCTTCAAGGCATTTTCGCGTATATGCAATACGCGAAAATGGCAGTTCCTTTTATGAATTGGAAACTTTTGTATGGGATTTTTCTTAATTGAATAAACCAAATTTGATAATCAATTTTTATAATTTTAGTGGTCTTGATTACTTTCGGTATTTTTGGCTTTCAAATAAACACGGTGTGGGGCTCGTCGGTCGTACGGTTTCAAAGCCTATAGCGGACTAACAAACATTTTTAGTGTTTTATATATATAGATTATATATATAGATTAATTAATTTCGTTTCATGTACATAAACACTAAATAAAATAAAAGTTCTTCATGTGAAAACATAAAAATTTCTGATGGATGTTAAAATGAATGTCATTTATTTTCATAGGGACTACTTTTTTCTCGCGTCTTTGCATACCCTTTTGTGATGTTTAACAATACATTAATCCTAGTATGAAATCAGTATAATTTGGAACTTCAGATAATACCATTGTTGCTTAAGGGTAAAATTACACTAGATGGTAATTTTTAAAAAACAGGTTCTGAAAGACACAGGATAACAGTGCTTTTTTAGCTTATTAACGTGGCTTAGAATACATTAAGCTCCTGTTAAAATAAAAGTGACTATTTTAACCGTTAATGTTTTTATAAAATTTTAACTACACTAAAGACTGTTTGTTTAGACAAGAAAAGAAGATTATTTAACTGTATTTTTAATAAGATGATGATAATTGTATTGGTATATTTTTAGCGGAATTCATAAATATTTATAATAATAATATATAAACACATTAAAAATGAAAATGAAACACTTTTCTATAATTTAAGAAGTTTATTAGTATTATAAATAAAGTTTAATATCTCAAAACATTTGTTTTATTCAGATCATTGCCACGTCACAAATCGGTAGAAAACAGTGCCTTAAGGATTTCTATACATATCATTTTTTTCCATTTATCTTAAATAATATATATAACCCTCTGTTGAAAATCGGCTTTTTGCATGCCAATTTCGGTTATAAATATTAAACTAACCACAACCGTTAATTTTTGTCAATCGAATATAAAGTACCTAAATATTTTATTATAAATCACGCATTTCTTTGTTACTCAATGGAGGCGCCTTTCGGGTGAATTTCAAAATCTCAGTCCCTCCCCCTTGAGTAGGGCTGTGCGCATATTTCAATAAAATTAACTTCGGTCTGGGAGGGGGTGCAAAAAAATCCCACAAAGCAAATAGGAAGCAGTGAACCCAATTTTTTGCCACTTATACATAACACCCTTCCGGCTTGCAAGAAACACAAAATAAATTTTATCCTCGAGAAATATAAAAAAAACCTCTCCGCGTAGTAAAGGAGATGGACGAATTCGTTGGGAGTTTCCTATTTTTTATTGAATCCTTTTGTTGCTTACCATGAATCGAGTATTTTAAGCAATCTCTTCAAGCTGACTTTTATTGACTCCGCGGTATGATCATCCCGTATTATATTTCAGATTGTTGTTTTTTTTATGAAATGATATCACTCAAATTTAGTAGACTTTGGATGGATGTCCTTATAAATTTATGGAGATTTCTTCATTGATCTTTTATGAAGCGCAAGCGTTTTTTTTTTTTACATAAAAAAATATTATCGTGCTAACTGTACATGCAAACAAAATAATATCAAGAACGAATCACGATTTCAATAGTGTTTATACCCACTTTTCGTTTTTTACCGACAAAAATTATTACGTCATATTTAGTAAAACGTAACTTTTATGTACATGTTTACTTTATTTTATTTGGACATTACTTTTTTATAGATTTTCGCTATGAACACACAAAATAGATGTTTAATTATATCAGATGTGTATAGATACTGTATTGTCTATAGAGTCTGTATAAGTTATAGGCTAAAGAGCCAGATAATATTTCATTATTCTATCGACACCAATAATTTCATTACTTCATGTTTACCAAATATTGTACTATTCAAAACCCGGAAAATTCTAACTTTCACTAAGTTGTGAATTGACTTTTGAATACAAATTAATTGTTTCCGACTACAATAAATAACGACTATCGTTATTAGTTCTTTTTTAAATCGTATTTTCCAAATATTAGATTTCTACCCTAGAAGTCATGTCGTTAATTGCTGGTTATTAATGTATTTTTAATATCGTAAATCTCAATTCTTCGGATTGATATAAAAAACGTGGTAGAATCTACTTTTGCAAAAATTCATCGTCTTTTCCATAAATAGTCTTATGAATGAATGGACTGCAAAAACAAAAATGACGTCTTTTGGTTGATTCGTCTGTATTCTCTGTAACAGTAATACACGGAAACTCAAACATAAATAATATCATTTGGACATATCTTCCGTAAAAACGCAAAGCATCTGGGAAATATTAAGTCATCCTGAGAATTTAGAGTAGAGTAAAGCAATGCATACCACATGAGCAGATGAAACAGTAAATATAAATTAATTGTTCGTATTTATAATTATGACCGGACGAAGATGCCTAGAGTTGGCGTATTATATAGTTTTTTTTTTTTCAGAGTTATACTAGGTTATCAGCTATAAGTACTGATATAATCGATAAGGTGTACAATGTTGCACTCACAGTTGATATATGTTGTGTAATATCTCGACTACACAAGACATTGTAAATCTGAAGTATACCGCATCTACCAGTTTGAAAACCGATTGAAATATATTTAATTATTGCCGTCCGTGATAATCAGATTAAAGCGTGAAATATATAATAAAACAGATCGAAGGCATTTGCTTGATTAAGGGTGCGTGGAGATGCGGCCTACCCTCGTCACGGGTCAGCCGGCTTAGTCCTCACGGGGAGTCGCTGCTCGCTAACGAGTGAAGATTTGCGGTTCGCGGTAACGGGGTACGGTTTTCTACCTGCCGTGACGTCACCGCTTAGCCGAATTTGAAAGGGTGCCCAGGTATAAGATTCCGATGTATGAAATTTTATATGTTGTATTTAATATCAACGGGTTTGAATGAAATGTTGCGGTCGGGGTAATTGGCTGGTTTTACGAGCTGAGCGACACCGGTGTTGGAGGTGATATCCTTTGATACACACCTCCCCCCCCCGTACTTTGAATTAAATTTGTGTACTTTACAACACTTGATACAGCCCCACCAGTTAACATAACGGAAATTTATTAGTGATTGTTAACCAAGTACTGCTAGGATGACATCAGTGCTCGAGATGTATAATTATTTTCTTGTATTTATAGCTTAGTGATACATTTCAATCAAACAAAGTTATTTCTATTTTATCAAATGAATGTACTGTAAATGGTGCATTTGCATTGTATTTGATATAACGTATGAAAAGTAACACTGAGAATAAGATATACTCTGTTTATGTCACTGTTGCTAAGCAACAAAATAATGCCACTCTACTGAAGAAACCAATGCACTTTTATCTATAAAGAAAACTGTGATTTCTCTTTAATGTTAACTGGACAACATGTTCATTTGCACGATTGAAAACAACGATTTAACATAATAAATGACATATCCATTTTAAATGTACTTAATATCCAAAAGAAAAAGTTCATTCGTACCCACAACAATTAATATTCTTTGCACTTAAAGCAACATATTAAAAAGTAAAAATAGATAAAACAATGAACAAACAAAAATTATTTTAAAAAATAATTAACCATCAAATGTTGCTTCTAACATTATAGAGATTTAAACATAGTTTTTAACGAAACGAAACATTAAATTTGTAAGTTTGTACCTAAATTTCCAATAATATTTAAATATTATCTTAATCTATATATGGATTCGCTCAAAGCAATTGCAGATATAATGCTTTTAGTATTAAACACAGACGGACGGTCAATTCATCAAATATCGATTACTTTTATTATTGTCCATTTAAGAACCATATTTGGCAACATGACTCACTGACTGTGAATTTTCTAATGATAAAGATAATGTTCAGACGTTGTAAGAATTATAACCACTTTCAATCGTGCATCGTACAAAAATGTCAATATGTTAAATCAAACATGACCTTGTTTTAATGTATGTCTAAAAGATTATTTATATAATAATATAATACAAAGTATGTTTATACAGTGTGAATCAAGCATAAGAACACACATTATATTTGTTTAATCCATTAACACTTCTTACAAGCGAGCGCACATAACATTACCATATTAAGACAAAACGATTGGATAGTAAAATTGATTGAATAGAAACATATTATATCAGTTTAGGTTTTCATGGATTTCAGACGTCATTTTAGTTGAAAAAACTCATTTGGATAATATATATAGCAAATATTAATATTGTTTCTCAACAATCATTAAAATAGAAAAAACCATTGAGTTTTTCTGTTTATATCTTTACCTAACCATACGTTTACTTGTTAAATATGGGTGAACTCTTAAAAATTAGGCTTTTAAATACTCTGTTCTGGATTAGATTTAAAATATACACAAATGTTAGTATGTTTCGTTTTCGTCTCTTGCACCATCAAATCTCCTCTAACAAAATAAATAATAAAGTATCACCAGACCAAGAATTTTCAAGAATAAAGGAATAACCACATGATTTTCTGTATAATATTGAAGCGGAATAGAGGAAATAATAGTTTAATTTAAGATGAAAAATTTAATAAATGTACAATAATTTAAAACAATCAACTTCAGTACGATGAAGTTTTGTCTATGACGTTGGTTTAAAATTAAAATTAGTATATTTTTTATCAGAATACAAGTAAACATATAAACAAATAATTAAATGTGTTAAAATTAAAACCTTTATAAAATTTTCATATAAAACCTAATAACTTATATGTAACTAAAATATTTTGTTGTGTTTTGACTCACCTGTATGTATTAGATAAGGACCTCGAATGTTTATTCTAACATTTTCGATATATTTAGCTATTGAATCACGCCAGAATGATAATTAACTGGTACAACAGTAATCTAATGTGTGCTCATTAATTCCACCTTAAGAAATGTTTATGAATGACTCCGAACTAAATGCTTGCTTCCGTTGTACGTTTACTAACTAATTAATCGATATTAAGTAGAAACTATAGGGAATTAGATATATTAGGGGGACAGCTTATTCAACATCTAATAACGGAATGTATTATCTAACTGTACAGAACGGAAATCTGTTTGTTTTATTTTTTTCAATAAGTATTTCTTGATTCTGTTCTAAGTTCTTATTATTAAAATAAAATAAATGCATAAGTATTTCAAAACGTATAATTACAATCGCACATTGATTAAGCACGTGATTTTTGATTTTGTCAAAAAACAACAGCTGGCCAAAAATTTAATCATAAATTTGTGAAATAATTTTTCACCCGTGCAGCGTTTTGTTGGAAACGGGAAAATAAAATGTTAATAAACAAACCCTGTCATCAATAATTGTTATTCAAATTAAAGATTAATAAAAAAAATACATTTGTCAACTAGAATTATATACCCATGGTGTACCGTTAATATTGTCGTGAATTTCTTTATTTTGATTACGGTATTTTTTTTTCTTTCAAAAGAGTTTATTTGTACTGTCAGCACAGAGCGCCGGAGTATAAATCGGTCGTCATGGCGTCACAAATCCGATAGCCTCTTCAAATACTCACAAAATTACTTTCGATTGCGTAAGTATATACACAACATCGTCTTCTGTGATAAATGATAAGAGACGTTCTAGCGCGCGGGTTACTGGTTGCCACCACGCGGGAGTGAGTCTATTGAGATGCCAGCTGGAGAGACTTAGTGTTTACAACTTTCAAGATAGTCTCTACGCTCCGATCTAACCGCCACACGGGAGTGTTGGATCGTGGAATTTCCAATACTTGGAATTCCACCCAATAGCTTTCTGGGTTATTTCAATGAACAATACTTCTTGGGATTCCACTGAGCACTTAGCAGACATCCATTCTTAAATAGCAGCTTAGGCACAAATCTCTGTAATACTTAGCAATCTAGTAATTTAAGCTCCAGAAAATCCAGAATGGGTTTTTCTTGTGTCATGTGGAAGGTGTACAGCTTTTGATGACTGCACTTGGGGCGTTCTATTCAAATACAAATGAAAGATTCAAAGCCATCTTTCATTTATAGTATTATTACAAATTTAATCACAATTATAACTGAACCAAGCAGTGCTTTTCAGCACATTCTTTTTTTACCAGTTAAACTTTATTTCAATAAAAGCAAACAAATAAGTATATTATTCTTCATGTAACTGTTTTTTTGGAGTGTAAATCTAGTGGAAAGCCACAAAAGAGGCATTCCAATAACTGCATAGTTGAATTTAAAAAATGGTTCTATTGCATAATTTCTATTAAAATGTAAAGTGTGAATGTATTTCGCCTAATGAAGCCTATCTATTAGTTTAATTTTTTTCTATTGGATAACAAATGTATATTATATATGCTTTCATTTGGGATTATTTTTATCATTAAATTATTATAATGTATGCATAAGAGAATCCATTCTCAATGATGACTTGACAGGCCGCAGCTCAGATGGTTGATCGAAATATTAAATATTAATAGAAATCGTGAAGACTACATCTCCATATAAGCCGACCATGAATATTCAAATTACATCAGATCTGTTATTGAAGCACTAATACAAGTAATTACCTACACTTAATAGGGATAGCCCACTACGTACTAACTATTACTTTATGCAACTAGCTCTATTATTATTGAAATATTCGCAAAATCGTTTAAATACAGTATTGTTGTACAAAGCCTCTAAATATCAAAATCGATATTGCTTTTGCTCGATGTTTATACCGTCGGACTCTGATCGATGTACCTTGGGTCCGTTCCCCGACCTGACGAACGAATGAGGTTCTAAGCGACATTTGCCTCCATAGCAACAGCTCCGGAGGCTGTTATAAGGCAAACGGATGTTTTAGTTTGGTCTAAGATGATTCGTATTGACATTTTATGCATCAATACAATTGTAAAATATATCAGTATTATTACATTATTTCACTGTCAAATTTATACATATATGGTATCAGGACTTTGTAATAGAGCAACAAATTATAAAAAAATGATACACGGCTTTTTTTTTACAAAATATAGAATTATAAAATAACAGTGACAAAAAATGACACAAAAGCTCAAAACCTAGAAATGTTAATCGAAGCACTCATCTGAACACTTTCCATACATATTTACCCTTATGCTTTTGAAATCCTGGTACATCTTAGAATCAACCCTTGACACTACCATCAGACGAGTCAGTGCTCGACAGGGTAGAATGATGTTAATTTTAAGTGCTGGTCAAAGTCCACTGTAGATTTGTATATACATAATATACAAAGTAATCAACTGTCAGAAAATGGAGTTTCGACTGAGATTGTACTTTCAAAGAACATGTGCAGTAACTGTCACCTCTCGGTTAGCCTTAAATATTACATATTTAATTTCACAATCTAAAACGTATATACACATTGTATGCAAATATACAGTACTATCTTATCATTTTTTTGGCATGACATGATAATGCGTGCGTTTTGCATGTGAAACTGGATGGAGACTAATCGAATTAAAATCTTGCTTGTTTAAGTATCATGCGGAGTTATTTCCAGCGTGTGCTCCGATAAGGAACTGGGTCAAACTGTGTACCCGTAGTGGGTTCCTTACAATAATGCAGTTTACCACGTGATAACGATAAAATTTGGAGCACAAATATCTTTTTTCGTTTTCAAGATAATATTCCAGAGGAGATAATTTAATCCTAGCCAAAAAGTGACACGTACGTAGCATTTCTTTCTACTTACAAATTTAAACAGCTGTCTGCGTTTTTTTTTACTAATTCTATGACAAACAAACTGAAAACAAATTCCGTTTATCAATTAATTTAATAACTAGGCTCTCTGAGGTTATTTAGAAAAAATATTTTTTTTAGACGATGAAATGAGAACAGTATAAAATAAAATTTATCAAGTACTCACCTAAGTCATGCGTAGTTAGTATATTTTTTCAGATACAAATCAATCCTACATTTGCCCTATCCTAAGTTATACTCGTGTTGATATAAAACGTCTTCATAACTATATAAACTAACTAACTATGCAAAATAAAATAAAGATGCTTTTATAAGATGGTAAAGCTCTTCACACGCAATAAAACTCCGAACTTATTATTAACATTTAAATGTTTACATTTTATAAAAATCTTTAATCTTTTGCTTGATAATAAGATTATAGTTATTCATTTGTATACCAAAAAAAGCTGCAATGAGTAAAAAACTTTTATCAAATTATATTGTAACGCGCCGGGTCTCCAATAATTAAAACATGATTTATTTGCACTATTTATATTTAACTTATATTATACAGAGTCTTCACAACTATTTATATTAACACATATTTATATCAACGACACCCGAGGACTGTCTCGCGCTCACGGCTCCCGAGAACTGTCTATCGAGCACTACTCCCGAGTACTCTCTACCGAGCACTCCTTCCGAGGACTCTCTGTCAAGCACTGGCGCCGGTCGTCTTGTCGCTCGTTCTCCAAGACCACGTATTGTCGCCCCTAAACGACGGTCGCTTGATCATTACAGATGTTTCTGGACTATGGACTAGAAGTAGACTCTAGAGTAGAATCGCTTCGGTCGATTCTACCGCTAACCCGTTACACTACCCCCTTCTCAGGCATTGTTTCGTCCCGGAACACTCGTTGCCTTATCTGCTGATCCTCCTTGCGCCCGTCATCGTTCTCACTGCAGCCACGCCGCGGGTCCTCACGCCGTTCTTTCCGGCGCCCGATGTCGCTTCCATCGCGGCCACGCTGCCGATTCCCGCGCCGATCCATCCGACGCTCAATCTCGCTCCTGCACCGGCCATGCCATCGATTTACGCACCGATCCTCCAGGCTCCAAGGAAACCACAATTCTTCTATCCCGTTCCTTTGGTGTTTACATCTGCCACAGGATCGCTCGTTGCTAGCCGCGGCCGTCGGCGAGCGTAATTATCACGAAATTTAAAACTTTCTTTAAAACTTAATTTAAAACTGTGGTGTAAAGTGTCGAGACGAATACATCTGTTCTGTACAGTGGTTATTAATAAACTGACTAAGTGCGAGAATGCAACATAGATTCCGTATTATTGTATCCTACCTACGTTACATCCTCGCACTTATCTTTAACCCTTTCATGCCCTAAGTACTTTACAAAAAAGATATTTTACTCAAAAATATAACTTTACAAAAATACAAAAATTACAACTATTTTAAAGAAAAAAACACAACATCATACAATGTTTTACAGTCCTGTCTCCTCCTCACACACTTCTCGCTCGCAGAGTGCCACGCTCCGCGACGACAGTCCTGTTGACTGACTCCTTGGCACTTTGTACAGCGCCTCTCGTCCGCGAAGCTCCATGCTTCGCAATGATGGACCTGCTGGCCTCCTCCGCGCTCGGCCCAGCGCAATCTGCCCGCGAAGTGCCATGCTCCGCGATGATGGACCTGTCGCACCTCCCTCGCGTTCTGTCTTACGCCACTCACTCGTGAAGCACCATGCTCCACGGCAACGGTCCCGATGCACTTCTCTCGCGATCTGCCCAGTGCCACTCGTCCGGGAAGCACCATGCTCCGCGACGATGGTCCTGTCGCACCTCCTCGCGCTCTGCTCAGCGCCACTCGCCTCCGAAGAACCATGCTCCGCGACGATGGTCCTGGTGCACTTCCTCGCGCTCTGCTCAGCGCTACTCGCCTCCGAAGTACTATGCTCCACGATGACGGTCCTGGTGCACCTCTTCGCGCTCTTTTTCCTGCGCCTGATCCCGCTCCGACCGAGGACCCGCCGTCGGTCTTCGCGCTAATCCTTCCGGCGCCTGACATCGCTCCGACCGCGGCCACGCCGACGGTCTTCGTGCCGATCTCACTGTTGCCGCCACGTCCCAGCCCGCTGGTGTCTATCATTGGCACGGGGGCGACGCTGACAGCGTCCTCGACGGGTTCCATCGCGGTGGATACCATTCCCGTCCGATAAGAGTCGCTACTCATCGAGTAGGTCTGCACGCTGTCCAGAGAAGGTGCCGCGTAGTTCTGCGCAGCGTCCTGCCAGGGGTTCATACTGCGGTTTAGAATGGAAGAGAAGGAACTAAAGTGAGGCAAGACCTGAGGCAATTGAGATAGATTTTGAGCAAGGTCTGCTGTCAGGCCTCGTCCAGAAATACTGTCGTCATCTTCGTGCAAGTCAGATGAAAGATTAGTATCTAGGTCCACATCTGAGAATGTCGCTTCCTCCGCTGGATTGGAGTTCTTGTCCAACTTCTCGGATAAGTCAGGAAGAGCGTGTAGCCTTACATAATAGCTCTCGAAGTCGAACTCGTCGTCCTGGGATGAGAGGTCCACGTCTGAGAATGTCGCTTCCTCCGCTGGATTGGAGTTCTTGTCCAACTTCTCGGATAAGTCAGGTCTCAGTCTTCCGATCTCAACAGTGCCCGAGATGGCCCCCACCGCGGCCACGCCGACGGTCTTCATGCCGATCTCACCAGTGCTCGAGATGGCCCCCACCGCGGCCACGCCGACGGTCTTCATGCCGATCTCACCGGTGTCCGATCCCGCTCCGACCACGGACTGCTTGGCCCACTTTTCGTCCAGCATTCTGATTATTTCATTAATGGTGAGCGGCACTTCAAAGAGGAACTCTTCTGGGTTGTGGCCCTCTTGCACCAGGAATTCCTTCAATCTTTGCACAAGGGCTGACTTTAACCCTGTGGTTGACAGATCTCGTTCTTCGAGTTCGTTCTTCAGATCCACTACTTTGAGGTCACTCAACTTTACGAGCTTTACCATTTTTATTTTAGCTTTATTTATTTATTTTTTTATTTATTAATTTTAGGTCTATTAAAGAGTTAACATTTTAATTTTAATTATTTATTTCTACCCCACACCTGACACCAATTGTAACGCGCCGGGTCTCCAATAATTAAAACATGATTTATTTGCACTATTTATATTTAACTTATATTATACAGAGTCTTCACAACTATTTATATTAACACATATTTATATCAACGACACCCGAGGACTGTCTCGCGCTCACGGCTCCCGAGAACTGTCTATCGAGCACTACTCCCGAGTACTCTCTACCGAGCACTCCTTCCGAGGACTCTCTGTCAAGCACTGGCGCCGGTCGTCTTGTCGCTCGTTCTCCAAGACCACGTATTGTCGCCCCTAAACGACGGTCGCTTGATCATTACAGATGTTTCTGGACTATGGACTAGAAGTAGACTCTAGAGTAGAATCGCTTCGGTCGATTCTACCGCTAACCCGTTACAATATATAGTAATCAAAAAAAGACCATCACCAAAGAATGTGTAAAATTGCATAAACCAAACACACCTTGACAGCTCGATCGTACGCTACAATTAATATTTTACATGCACATTAAAATGCTTCGATGCATTTCCGAGTGCCATTTAGTGCAGGCATCTCATGTAGGTCACTATAGCTGTAATCTCGGTCGATAAGGATTTCGATTTCATTATTTATGTGTAAAAACGTTAAAACAATGAAAGCCGATCCTAGGCCGGAGCGAATCCTGACTTCGATCCAATATGTTTTCTCCAATTCACAGCTGAGTTAATGATTTTTTTATAGCATATGGCTACAAAACGAGTCGTTTTAAAACAATCCAATTATATTTAAATCTTTAGCTCCTTATTTCTTATTTTAAAATTGAAAATAGAGTATTTGCTCTCCTTACCTGTAACATAATAATAACTTTTAGGTTGTAAAGCAAAGCCCGGTGTCTGATTAAATGAAAATTACTACGGAGTAGTGACGTGCGGTGAGTCTAAAATCAAAGGAAGTAGTTTTACTCACTGAATGTAAATGAGCCGATAAAATCACTCAAATTAATTATTATTCAATAAATATTACTACGTATTACTCTTTCCGAAAAGTAAGTAAGAAAACGCTTAAATTTGTATGCTCAAATATATTTATGGGGGAACAATGCTTTATTGCTTGTATAGACCGTACGGCACTGCATAGCAGTGGCATGCCATGTGCTTCCAATCAAAAATTATGTGCTTCTAAGTAGGTATATTATATATGCTTACAAATTTATATAGAGATATTCAAAGATGGAAACTCCATAATAATCTACTATATCTTACAGATTTAAGAATTCATATATTTTATAATACTTTATTAAGTTCGTTTGGGTAAGATAAATTGAAAAATACTCGTGAAATAATGGTTTTTGGCAGTGCCGGTATATAAATAAATGCCTCAGTATAAAAAGTACAAATCATTTTTTCATTAAATATACCTGTTTTAAATTTGCTGTTGTTATTTTAAATATTTTTTTTTTGTTAAGAATATTATATTTATCCCATTTGATTGACATTTGTAAGTACTTTAAACAAAATCCAGATATTTTCGGTTCATCCAACATATCTAGTTGACATATATCTGCTTGCGTATCTTACGCGCGCATTTTATAATTTGCTAATAAGCTGCTATAAGTCCACGGTTAAATGCTTAACTTTATAATATAATTGGTTTCCCAAACTATTATAACTATTTAATTCTAAAATAATAATAAATTTCCAACGTTTGTATTGGTAGCGAATATTTTATATTCGATGTTAAAATTTCAATTCCTGCCTGGCTGCACTTTGGCACATAAACTAAGTCCAATAAATACACCTGGTTTCTATAAATATTGCTTGTAGTCCAGTTAACAGATTGAAGGTCAAAATTATACATTTTTGCATCAAGCCAATGCATTTAGTGTGGGACATATGCAGACACAAAAATATGCTTGCGCATGAGACATTGAACCAACAAAGAGGTGTCAAAATTGTCTAGAATAATAATTAATGTATCCAGAATCGGTATTTTTTTGTTAATATTGACTCGGCATGAGCACGCTGGAGCAGAGCGAAACAAAAGGGGCTGCGGTTTGTATCCAAACACTGTAATAAGTACATAAAAACTAGATTCGATTAATATGCGGCCTAATACTAAATATAAGGTATGTCAATATAAAACGCATAAATTATAGAGTATCAATTCTCTATGGATTGGACTGAGCATCTTTGATTGTGTTTGTTTAGTTTATTTTTGTAACACAAGTAAGTGGGTACGTGCATCTGTATATATTTGTTAATTAAAATTTCATGCTCAATACCGACTACCGAGCAATAAAGTTCAAGTTTTAAAAGGAAGATTTATATATTTATGATAATTTTCTTAGCTGTATATCTTAGTTGATACAAAAATAAAAAATGAATGCTGAAAATATAAAATTGGATAAATAACACCCAAAATTAAAATTCGGTTTAAAAAATACAAGAAATTTTTTTTTTTAACTAATTATAATGTGAATAATAAAGGGTCAAAATTGACACAAAAGAATATTTACGTATCTACGATATATTGGTTTAATTTTTAATATTCCATATGTATAGCATACGAGATTACGCTAAATGGTCAGTTAGTTCTGGATGACTATAAAAAAATGGTTTTTACCAAATTATTTATGTAGTCTCCAAGCTATTTTACAAATCATATTTTTATGACATTAAAGAATATGTGGTTTTATTTGGGTAAATAAAAAGAGCTATTACTTTTTATCGCAGATCTGCATGGTAACAAGGCTTATTAATCGCACTAAATCATATGTAACGCGCAAGTGTGTCTCAGAGCACACACCAAACGATATTAAATTTTCTAGCACAATCCATTGAATAGCTTTTGCACACTTCTTCCTTTTTGTTTGAGCAAATAGGCTCAAAAATCGCCTCTAAAATACAAACAAGCCGTGAATGCCGGCTCGTCTCCACCCAGACGCTGAGTAAATGCACATGAATTGGCGGTCTCCGCAGGGAGTCAGCTCAGGTGATATTTATTGCGACGATCGGATTCTATTTCCACCTGCGGCGCCTCAGCAAACAGAGACGCACTTGTCCAAAGAATTATATCATCGCGTGGGACACGATCCTGAAGTCCAAATTATCCGACGGTTCCAAAGTGAGTGTCATTATTTTTTTTAATGAATTTTAGCAAAGTTTGGCAGCCTCGAGGCTTAGTGGTCATTCGCCAACACATTCGAGCGCTTGAGGCGGTCGAATCTGGGAAGAGCGAGCCTTTATTTCATGTACGAAATATAAATTGTCTCTCGACATCCTGATCGACATTTGGGGCCTTAAAAGTTTTTTTTGTTGTATAACATTACATATTCACTAATGAAAATAGCCTCTTTAAATAGCCTTTTATTTCGGCAACATTTTTGGATTTCATCAAATAATCCTTCCCTCCTCTTCTTTTTTCGTAGTTTTTTCATCCAATTGAAGAGTCCTTTAAGTCCAGTTGTCATCTATTATCTGATCTCAACTAAGATATCATAACTGCTTTCAGTGTGTTCACCACATATTCATTATTCTGTTTCATCTTATTTGAGCATGCAAGCCATCAACTAGGAGGCTTACGACAAATATGTGCAAGTTCCAAGTTACACAGCGAGTTACGGTTAAATACGCGTGTATTCAATATGTAACAACCAGATGGGATGATATGATTAACTTTGGAGAAGTCCGAAGGTAAAGTTTGGTGTTTGCAGAACGGTGGATGTTCCCCGAGTGTTTGCCCGCCGTGCACCAGTTATGCAAGCTCGGCGGCACACACGCCAGCGCGGGGAGGCGGCCGCCTTCTGCTCGGGCTGCTCTCTCTCGGGGAACTCTGTATGATTTATTGTAGAGCGTTGCATAACAGACGCATTCCTTAAATATTATTAGAATTCCGTCACCAGACTAGGAATGCACTGCTCACACCAAAAATTTACCGTTAAAAAATAATTTAATATCGCTCTTTTTACATTGATTGCACGAATACAGTTTGAATATTTTCTGCCAAGACTGCAATTACTTATAATAACGTTAACGTTTTTGTTGATACAAGAAAACCATTGGTATTAATTTAACTATACTGATACTTCATATATTATATTAATGTTCGGATCAAGTTGAAGCCATTATTATTATTTTCCGTAAAAATAGGGTTTAGCAAATATATTTAATTTAAAAACGTAATTTCGTTAACTAAATATTATAAACAAACACTTTTTCCACGCTTCTCCCTCTTCTTCGAATTGCGACCCCACAAAGAATTTTCTATCCTAAGATTTATCAGAAAATTCTGTTGTGTTTTTTAGAGGAAAATACGCGAGTAAATAATAAAGTTAATTAATAAAATAAAATATTGTAAATACTCGAGTATGACCCAACAGGAAAATATCTCTGTAAATAGCCATTCCATAATTTATTTACAGAGGCAAGTAAAGGAAAATAATCAGAATTTATCTGTACGAATCTGCTTTACTGTCAATATTTGTTTACTACATACATATTTAATTATCGTATTTAGGGAAATAAACAAATATACTTACACGATGCCGGCACACGACTCTAACTATATTGTATATTAATACATTTTTAATAAATTTTTACATTGCCTGATTATGGTCTACGTATCTATTAAGGCACGCTAATTGATTTTATTTATATAACAGAAGTACGTACTTAAAATAAATCAACAGACATTTGAAACAACACATTTTTATAAAATCAATGAAATTTGTTATTAGTTAATCAAATAACTTTTTATATATCTGTAGATTAGTATAAGTACTTTTTTGTGTTAATTTTAAATTGCCTATTCTATTTTCTTTGCGTTTTTAAAATTAAAATTGATTGTTTTTTTACTATTTATACACAAAAAATTATTGATTCAAAGGAAATAAAAATAAACAATAGACCGGCTAAATTTCTTAAGCTCTAGATTTAAAATACATTACAAAAACAATGTTGATTGTGAATGTTTTCTCCTTACGATGATTAAGAGTACCAAATATATCAATACCAAAATAATACCGTAATCTCTTAGCCATTAGGCTTATAATACTTGTCACAGCGTTTAAATACAGCTCGTGCTTTCCGCAACCAATGTTGTTCCCAAAATAAGCCAATAACTCCAAATACACCAGCCAGGACTCGAGCTCGTGACAGCCGTGATGCATGTACTCGTATGTACTTTCACTTTCCATCCAATTTCGGTACAACTCTGTCAGATCTCATTTCATTGTGCTCGGCCCGGGCCTGTGTTACATCGCCTGCGATTAGTTCCTACTTGACCAATATACACTAAGTACAGGTTATGAACACCATTGCCCCACCGAGACTGGTGGTCAGAACAAAACCTGTTAAAAGCTTATTTATATTAATAAAAAAAACAATACACGGTGCTCGAATTGAAAAAGAGAAACCGAGAGTATCGATCCTGGATCTCGAATTAAAACGTTAACATTAAAGAATTTTTCAACATATAAGTATATTTTTGTTGTAGCAAATAATTATAATATTTATTTTAAATTTATTTATAAAATTTCAAATGATAATTGTCATGTTGTTGAGCTCGTTTTATCTTTCGATATTAAATATCACACTCGCTTGGGATTCGTCTGCCAGGACGGGAAGACCTCTCGATCGAGAGTCAACAGGCCTAACAGTGAGCCAACAAGGCAACTATATTTGATATTTATCAGCTTATATAGCTTGATAATAATTCAGAAAGAATTCTACGTTGATTTTTATTACTAGATTCATTGACAGATCGTTACGTCATTTTATTGATACTATTATTTACAGCTAGTAGACTTGTGTGCACAAGAATAAACAAACCTAAAAAATCACTCAGTCAATTACACGCGGCTGAAAAAAAATCGATCGCTCGGATCAATTTCGGCGCGATCGCTCAGCGGCGCGGCCTCTCCTGCGCGTCCCCCGCGCCCGGCCGAGTAAAAACAACACTGCGCTTATTATTTATTGCATTCGCGGGCTCGTGTTCCCGCGCTGAGCCGCCGGTGTAGAGTTTCATTCATGGTCCGTTAGCGGGCGGACGCGGGGGCGGCGGGGGCGGCGGGGGCGGCGGGGGCGGCGGGGGCGGCGGGGGCAAGGCGGGGGCGGCCGCAGGGGCAGGGCGGGGGCAAGGCGGGGGCAAGGCGGGGACATGGCGGGAGCGGGGTGGCGCGGCAGATTTCGTGTGAAGATTTTTTCCCGCCTGACGAAGCGCCGAAAAGAGACAAAACGACTGCTTCGGCGGGAAGGTGCGCTGCGAGCTGCAAACGCGAGACGCTACGCTCGCGACAGCGGCCTACGCACGCTGCAACACACCCGACAACCGGCAACCGACCGGCGAGCTTGCTAGTAGCATTGCCCTTAAAGATGATCTACGAAATACTGCTTAAATATGTAACATTCCATATTTAAACAACAAATATCAATAGTCATAAATGTTCGTAATCTCCTAGTCAAATGTCTATTCACATTTGTTGCAGAATAGGTATCGCTTTTCGTTAATGACCGGTCGGTTGAATTGCTACTGAAGAAAGTTCGATTTGAACGTTATTAAAATCAAATATTCTGGAAATCTACAGAACTTCGTTATTTGCGACCTACCTACACAGCCTATGTGACATTTCTCGTAAAAAAAGTGATCAATTCGTGTTCCTGCTGCGGTCTGCGTAGCGTGGACGCGTCTACGGCGGTCTTCGGGGACCTTTACATTTTGAATGCTCTTTCCTGACCTTCACAGAACGGCTTTAGTATTCTTTGTTGTAAGTTTGGGATCCCGTGAACTCAGGGACGACTAGCCGTGGAACGCGTGAGATAACTTCTAAAATAAGATGCACAATCCCATACAGCAGAGTCGGACATCATCGGCGTCTCGCCGAAATCCCGAGGTGGAGTTTTACAATGCACCGCGCTGAATGCAAAGTTCATGGCACATAAATCTGATACAGTTAACAACTGCATGCTTCGAAACGAGTTCTTTCGCGAGGTT
Organism: Atopsyche davidsoni; assembly: GCA_022113835.1. NCBI lineage: Eukaryota > Metazoa > Arthropoda > Insecta > Trichoptera > Hydrobiosidae > Atopsyche > Atopsyche davidsoni. The sequence goes on from JAILWY010000023.1 coordinate 13,439,864, forward strand.
CTTTCCAGGAATTGAAGCTGACTTACTGTTGTATTTTAAAATGTTTCACAAACGTTTAATTTTATACTGCTGGTAGTTTTTTTTATAATATAAATTATAACAAACAATTGTTCTTTGGCCAAAAAAAATAACTGTTAATTATTTAGGTATGAATTACGAGTACAAACGTGAAAGAGTGTGGTTCTATTTAATATTAAAGATCCACGTGCAATGGTTTATTGTGAGGTCAAATGTTCAATAAAAAATCATTTGCATACTTATCGAGTTTCAAAATATATTAAATTCACAAAACGTTAATCATTCAATAATTATACATCGACATATACAGTATAACTCAAATATTTAGACCCAGTAACACAAATTAACACTGCATGTATTTTTATTTTAAACAGTTATACAACGAATTCTTTATATGGTGGAAAATTTTTTTTTTTAAACGCGTAAGTATGTTAAGACAATATTATTATATTTAAATAATAAATAATGTTTTAAAATTTATAAGAAAATATGTAAACATGTGAGCTTACTTTGGAGGGGTCAAGAACACCTAGAGAGTGAGACTCTCCGCGAATACCACTTCTTAGAATCAAATAACCCCAACAGCATCGCAAATTGGTCCATCACCAGTTCACACACATTAAAATGCTCAGCGGACAATTAATCAATGATTACGCGCATCCAACGCAAAGGTTACGTCCAGCGGGCCCGGCCTTAATCACCGCGCGGAGCTATTATCACGCGAAATAGTCCAACACCGCCAAAAACAAACAACTCCCAGGAATGCCGGCCAAAAAAGGGTAAACGCCCAAAAACTAACTGGGCACGAGTCTGTTATTAGGACCTGCAGCCCGCGGCTCGGCGACCTGTAATGATGCAGTTGGCAAGTAGGTCGCTTCAGAATCGATCTTCCCACAATACGCCATGAGATCACCGTGCTTCACGAGAATAGACATTGCGATGTATGCCCAAAATCTTCCTCGTCATGTGGTCGGTGCCGCAATGGAGGCAGTACTTTTGGACTTTCGTGATTCTTGGGAATTAGGTCTGAGTATGACAATTGTGTCGATCTTTAGTCAATGAACCTTGCGTCGATACTATCGTGACCTTTGATAACAAAACAAACCAGCATCGGCGAATCGAGCGTACTTCCTCATTCATTCACGGGTGATAACATTAATGTTTTAAGCTATTTTTTTAAATATTAAAATAAAAAATATAATAAGCATTTTATTACATAGTAAATATAAAAAAAAAACTAAAAGATAACGTCGAATCTCGAATAGCTCAGCTCTAATGATCAAGTCCGCATACAAGTACATATATTGAAGAACATTTAAATAAATTGAATTCACATTGTAGATAATTCACTGATGTGCATTTTTTTCACCCTTATATTACAGTACTAACGATTATTTTTAGATTTGCCTGGTAATCGCGATGCAGCTTGAAAAAACTATCCCTGGAGTCACGTCTCCCATACCAATTGCACAGAAAAAGAAAAAACAAAAACTTCCAACAGCTTTGTGAAAAAAATCTCACATCGAATAGATACTATAAATTTCATTAATTAGATTATTTAGGAACAAATATTCACTAACATGTTAATTATCAACAGAATAATATATATTATTTGTACATAAGATGTACACTTTTGTAATAATAACAAAAATATGATAAAAGTGTACACTTCCAAATCTCACATTCTAAATCGATGGTGATACACTCATAATTTAACATTTTATTACAATGTAAATTTATACGTAATTTAAGCCATTAAAATATTTAGGGATATTTCATAACAATATATTATTTACATGCTAACCGAATTTTCCAGGATCTTTGTAGGCAATTGACATAAAATATTAAACCTCTGCCGCAAGGCTGACATCACGCTGAGCTGCCCTTACCAAATTTGCAAAAGACTGAGTAGTTTTTTGGATGAAGTAATAGAATGGTGTTTATAAAAGAGAAAAAATACTTAAGGATTGACAATAAAACCTCGTGAAAAAGTGAATATTATTGTTGACAGATCTATAGAATATGTTCAATTTATTATGAAGAAAACTTAAAGGAACGTGACATAATAATTTATTTGCAAGGTGATACGTATTCGTTGATTCGGTTTCTCGGGCGTTGCTTTTGATTTTCATTCCTCCTTCATTTCGGTTTCCGTGCTGGGACTGCCTTTAAGGATATTTATTTATTTAATAATGTATTATCCGTGAGACCCGCCCCGTGTCTAACCTTATGCCAGCCGGAGGAGATTAATAATATATCCGACGCGTCACTTTCGGTGCGGGAGGAAGTCGAGTTTCCGCGGCAGTGTGGCGTCGTCAGGTTGCTGACTCGCACGGACCGAGTGCGGCCGAAATGAAAGCGACTTGCGGCTGTTTTGGCCCGCGTGTGATGGCACTGACGGCAGAAGATGCACACTTACGGCATGCCCGCCAAATGCCTTTATAATCTTTCTCTTTAAATTGCAGAGAACATAAGCAAATAATACATCACCAATTTGGCAGGTAGCAAAAAAAAACTCTCGTTTCTTGTTATTTGTAATTATCATCTGGAAATATCACCGGACGGAGATCGCGAGACAACTTTACACACTCTCTCTCTTTCTTAGTATTAGAAGTTATATTTTTGTATTTATACACATCTTTAAAAGTGGCGTGAAGTTAATCAATTTTTATTAAGCAATTCCATACACAAAAATATAACGTCAGTAAAAAACTTAAGAGAAAAAAAACAAATCAAAAATAAAATTTCATTAACTAAAAATTATTCAATATTTGAAAATTAGCTTGTCATTAATACAATTTCAATGGTATTTTTTAAGATTGTGAAAATATATTTTATTAATCTGTCAACTATAGCAATCGATGTAATCCAATATGGCGGGTCTAAAGGTGTTCAACTCGCCCAAGGGAGACCAAGGTGGTAGCGAGTTATTTATAATTTTCGAGTATTTATTGTATTGTCACGTAATATAATAAATAAATAGTCACTTTTTTGCCATTGACTTTGACGTATTCGGTTATTTTTTAACCTTTCTGCATATAATCGGACCTTAGTAAAACAGACTAAGTTCCGAGAATGCAATTAGTTACTAGACCAATCTCCTAAAACAGCTGTGAGAAAAAAATACACCGTGTTATTAAATTGGACTGTAATCATTATACTTGTATAACAAGGTACTTTACGAATTCTCAGACACTATACCTGCCTACAGATTTTATTATTAATTTATGTAAAAAGGTCGAATTACCCGTCAAAGATGTCCTGCATTATATACTTTAATATTTTCTTTGTGATTTATTCTTATACATACATATATATATATATATATATATATATATATATATATATATATATATATATAAATTGTTAATATTTTATGTGTTTGATTATCCGACATAAAATAAAGTTCTGTTATGTTTTTTCGTAAATGTCATATACGAGTACCATATATCCATACGGATCTAATATCTAGGTTTTTATCGTGGATGTTTGATTTGACCTAAAATATTTTCAATAAATGTATTTGCATTTATGGTTTGCACTTTCATTTTGGGTGACAATTTTTGTCGAAGTGTTTATTGGAAACCGATTTAGAACAACAATGCAGCTTTCTAGAAAAGATATTTCTTCAAAATTTTTAATTAACCCGACTTCCAGGTAGGCTCCGCACACTACAACTAAATAATTTTAATAAGCATGACTATTATACTATTTATACCTACATCTGGTTGTACATACATGAGTATGACACTTATATCCTTTAATTCTACAAATAAATTTTGTGTAACGAAATTTATCGGGAATATATATCATTATAATTTAACCATAAAAAAATCAACATTGAGTGATAAATAAAAAAAACCAAAAAAGATTCATTCATAAAAATGTAAATATTGAGATACATCAACAATGAGAGACCAGGTACGTTTATAATAACTTAAAATTAAATTATTTAACGATATTGTATGCAGGTTGTATTCGTGGTCTTCGGCTATTCGGTTCTGTTGGTAAAACAGTAATAACAAAGTTATTGCTACAAAAAAGGTGCAAGCATTGGATGCTATTACTGAGTAACAACAATACGCCGGACGAGTCGGCATATTTGAATACCCAACCAAACGTCAAATCTCAAAATGGAGTACTGCGAAGTTGTTTATTTACAATTGTCGGTAATCGAGTGCTCGCGCCCGCAGCTGACCGCGCTGTACCTGGAATCTCAGCGCAAGGAATTTGACGAACAAAAAGAGAAGAATTTTCAACATCAGTATTCTGCGAGGAGGCAGTGCCTCCGATAACTCTAATAAATAAATCCCCGGCGACTTGTTGAATTCTTTCGTCCGGTCGGCCGCCATGACAGCACCGAATTCGATTGATCATCAAATACTTTTGGGGTACTCGTTATTCTTGTTGCCGGGTATTATTTAATTTTTTTTTTTTTATATATATATAAATAAATACTTTTTAAATCTATAATTCAGAAAGAAGAATTAACTAATAGAAAATTATTTTATTTTCTATACAAGCATAACGAAAGTTCTAGATATAATCTGTATCGCTTTTTGGACAAGTATAGTATTATATAATGATTTTGCTAAGTAAGTCTCCAAATCGGGCGATGACGGAGCGGGGAGTGAGGAGCGAGGAGCGTGGAGCTGGAGTGTGCGTCCGGGCGGGAGCGCGCCGGGCCGAGAGTGGCAAGTATTTCTGGCGGCGTGTGCTTGGCGCGTAAAGCCGGCGTCGCGCCCTTCCACCGCGCCTACATATTCCTCCGCCAATAGCGCCCTCGTGGCTTTGCACTCGCTCGCGAAATCCTCAAAAACGCACGACAACCGAAATAAATTATACCAATCTTCTTGGAAAATATTAAGCTTCGATAATATCGCATTGTCAAGGGTCGCACGTGTGTATTTCCGGCTGGAGAAGAGTCTCCGTGGCGGCCGGCCGCCGCGCGCCGCCATGTCGGCGAGAGCCGGAGCGCCCGCCGCTCGCTCGCGTCGTACGGCAGTCGCGTTGAAACCGTAGACCGGGCCGGACGTCGAAGCTGTTGACTCAGGACCGACAGGGTCTGAAGAATGATTATTCAGTGTTCGACACAATATTTCGGCGGTTTCAGTAGAGGACGTATAAACTATCGAGCGTTTATAAACAGTCTGATATCAGTGGGTTACGTTCAGTGCGTGCGAAGAAAACTTTCCCGAAGAGTTTAACCGGTCGGTGGTTTTGTGCCCGTTTGGATTACATACATAATCAGCTTTAAAGGTGAGTAAATATCAATCTGACGTCGTCGCCGGCGCTCTCGAGTCCCGTCTTCCCGTCGCGCATCGCAGTATTGCGGCGGGGACGCGCGCCGAATTCGAACACTCGCCGAATTGTCATCGCGATTGTTTTGAACGCGTACCCACTTCGGGTTTGTCAGTTGATTTTGTCAACTTCAAAATATTGCTCCCGTTTGGCCGATCGCGATCCCGAATAATTTCACCGCGTCTCGGATCATCGGCACGGTCTCGCGGGCGGCGGAATGCGCATTGACACCGCAACAAATGCGAGTCGTACCTTCTGACAGTGACGGGAGGCCGAGGCGCGCGTCTCGGCCCGAACTTCCGATCGCCGGCTCGCGTGATTTCCGCGTGATCGGGAGCCTCCGGGCCGGCGGGTCTCCGGGTCTCCGGGCCTCCGGGCCGGCGGGTCTCCGGGCCGGCGAGGCGCCCGGTCGCGAATTTGTGGTAAATGTGCGGTCCCATTCCCGACTCCGCTTCCGACGGGCCGAGCGCACCATCACTTCTGCCAGCGATTTATGTGATATTTGAGCATTTTGTATTCAAGGTCAACAGGCCGAATTTGAATTGTATGCGTTTGCCGCTTGAAAAATCGCGCACGAAAATTTATACGAGCGCCAAAATATTAGAAATTTTAATATGCGAACTTGCAATTCAATACTTTGAATATTGTTATGTTTCGTCTTAGTCGGACGACTGTCTGGAAATTAAGACATATATTTGTCCAAAATAAAAGAGTAGGTAGGTAGATTCATTCTAGGTTTACATAAGTATTTTTAAATAATCACAAGGCAATAAATATAATATATATATATTTTTTTTTAATTTCAAATTATCATGTATTATTGACGGTAATATTAGTAAATGTCGTTGTAGTAATAGTAAACGTTAACTTAATATTAAATTTTTGAAAAAACTCTTTATAAATTTATTGTTAATTTATATTTGACTTTTTCGGCAAATTCACAGTGGGATATACTTATTTTTAATAAAAAAAAATATTTTTTTCATGTTCAATTTTTTGAAATTTATATTACATTTTAACGAATTCAATTTGAGTATTGTTTATTTTGTAGAATGTAAATAAAATTTAAAAATCAATAAAAATGCTAATTTCAAAACGAAAGTAAAGTAATAATACGTAAACACATTGTTTATCTTTAATCTTACCAATAATTATACGCACACAATATTAGCAACGAGCGCTAGGATTGTCTCAATTTTGGTAAAAGTTTTTATTTTAATGCAACCGGCCAAACGATTTTTTTCTACACAAAAAATTAAATCACAAACGTACAATTTTAACATACATAACATTTACGAAGAACCTCATCGCCACCGTAACAATATACTTAAAAATGTTAAATCGTTAGTAGCGAGACCCGAACCGATGAGATTTGGCGCTCCACGCCTCATCGACTGCGAGTAGCCGCGGAGTGTCCGCGCCGGGCTTGTTTACATCTCCGGCGGCGCCTGCACACGCCGCGCCTCGCCAGACGAAGCGGACGCGTCGCCGGCCGGCCGACCGATGACAATTACTAATTTCTGCGATCGTTTCGGAAGCGCCCCCGGGACCTTTAGATTTCGCTCTCCGGTCATTTCCATTCTGAGACGGTATTTTTTGTTGCAGAGGAGGACGCTGCGGAGACCTGCTCGGTTGTTCGAACAGCCGGAAACTTGTGATATGAACGTTCTGTCGTCCGCGCAGAACGGTGAAGACTCTTGTGATATATAATTTATTTAAGTAAGATAGATAAGGAAACCTCCCTCTACCGCTCAGGGGAGATGAAGATGTTCGCGGCAGACGCGAGAGGAGAAACTTGGGGAACTGGACTAGGTTTGAGCGAGTACGGAGCCGCCCTATCAGACATGGACGACATCTGGACCAGCCTAGACGCCAACACGGAGCGATTCGAGCTCCTCGACCTGCCTCTCGGCGAGTTCGCGCTGGACGACGAGCTCGGTAACTTCCTCGACTGGAGCATCGACGTGACCGAGAGCGCCAAAATTGTGCACCACGATTGCATGTGGGCCGGCACGTGCAGCGACAAGTACCACCCTGGAAACGTTCCCGACGAGCTGCTCGCGCCCGTCCCGGCCGCCCCGCCCGCGCCCCTCGCCCCGGCGCCGCCCGCCGCGGCCCCCGTGACGCTGCAGTCCACCCTGCCCGGCCGCAGTCTGCTGCTCAGCACGGCGCGCGCCCCGCCGCGCCCCCCGCCCTCGCCGCGCCGCCCCGACACGCCGCAGAGCCTGGACGAGGAGGAGCCCCCCCAGTTCAAGCACTCCATCGACCTGGCGGCCTGCGCGTCCATCCGGCCGGCCGGCTTCGAGTACGCGTTCGAGGAGGAGGACGCCTCCGACCCCGAAGACGAGAACGAAGATGACGAGGAGGAGGAGGAGGAAGACGAGGACGACGACTATTCGCGACGGTACACGGCCCCCCCTCAACACCGCGACTCCAGGACCTACCGCGAGAACACCATCGCCTCCGACCACAGCTACACCCTGTGCAAGACATCCAAGCAGACGAGAATCGACAGCTTGGGCGTGCAGACTCCTTCAGACTCCGGTGAGTTCCGTACTTTTTAATTATCCGATTTACCTAATCGAATGTCGCCGAACTTCGTCCCGCAAGTCGTGACCGTGGGATCCGATCGGAATAACCGCTATCCTTCGAACGAGAATTCCGCCAGGCGAGTCGTTCGGGTCGCGCCCGCGTCATCGATCCCTCGATCTCGCTCGATCGCCGGGAAAATGACGCAGCGGCTACTGCATCGCGCCGGCACTGGCCGGAGTGGAGCGCTGCAGGTAGGCGGGAAGGGCGGCCACGGGGAGGGGCGCGTGCGCGCTATCGACCCGCCGCTGCCGGGCTTCCCGCCCCCGCCCTGCCCCGCCCCGCCTCGCCCCGCCTCGCCCCGCCTCGCCCGCCCGCCCCGCCGACCTAGGGCAATCGTCCGCCGCCTCGCGGGGGCGGGGAATCGGAGCGCTGTTCTGTCTGCGATCGGAATCTTCGCTCGTCGGAGTCTTCTGAGAGAGAAAAATGCCGCAGTCACGATATCGACGGTGTCGCGGCCTCCCGGCCTCCAGCACTGGCGCGATGAGCGGATCCTCCGAGGTACGGCGGTCCGGCACGGCTCGCGGAGCCCTCCGTCGCGGTCGGGCTGCCCCCGCCGGCATCTCCCGGACTGTCCTAGCCTTGCCGGCGTCGAACCTGTTCCGTTTCGGTCTGCGAACGAAGGAAACCCGTTCTCGTCGCCGGCGCATGCTTCATTTCCTCAAAACTGCCGACCGGTCCGGACTCTCGCTCCGCCGTCCTTTCGCACAGGGGATCGAGTTACGACGCTCGCGAGACGCCTTCCGTCTCCCGCGGCGGGCAGCGCGGGCCGGACATCCCGAGCGGCTCCCTTGCAGAAAACAACCCCTCGGCTGTATTCGCGGGATGCCCGTCCAGAAGTCGCGGTCGCCTCCGCACCCTGACTCCTCTGACTCTTCCGTGTCCAATCTAGCGCAGGTTTCGATGGATTTATTCCTATCAATTTGTATATTTCCCGTCCAAAATTGCACATTGCCTGTGATTATTTATATTGAAATGCTTATGTAGATATTCAGATTTAGCGGTTTATTCTAATTAAACGAAATGTATATAATTATATATATTCCAATTGGATATTTTATACGTTCCTTTTGGGGTTTGTTCGGCTCTCACAGTGGCGTTATTAGTTTCGGGCGCGGAGTTCAACAGCCGCGCCCCGCGCCGCGCCCCGCCCGCCTGCCGCTTGCCCGCCCGCCCCGCCCCGCTCCTGCAGGCGGCCCCGCCGTCGGGGCTCAGCAATGTTCTCCGCGCGACGTGTGTGCGGCGACTTACCGAAACTTTATCCATCATGCCACTTTTACTTTATCTGAGAATTTTGCACCCGCCGTCGCGATTGGATAAATTTCGAGAATCGCCTCTTGCTCTCTTATTTTTAGCGTTTTCTGTTTATATAGATATCAATTAAGGTAAGTTTTCTTCAATGCGCTTCAAAAATCGATGCACTTGATTGTCGCGAACCGATGTATCTCTCGTTCTACTTGGCGCCGCAGAATGTTTTACCATGCGAGTGTGCCGTTTTTGTATTCGGTAGGTCTTATTGGAATGGGTCACATTCGAGTAGGATGTCGCGCCCGCGTCATAATCTGATTACATCGCCGGACAGCTCCGATAGCGGCGCATTCCTCCCGGTAGCGGCGAATCAGGCCGCGGTGGTCCCCGCCGGCCCCGAGGCGACCACCGCGGGGGTAGGCCGGACCGGTTTGCGAATTGTTTCACATATCGGAATGCCGGCGTTTCTCCGCCGACCGAATCGCCCTCGTCGCGCACCCCGCGCCGCGCTGCTTCGGGCCCTCGCCGGAACGGGAGCTCACAATCAGATCGATAAACTAGTACGGACTATATTTAATTATCTGCTTGTCCAAAAATCACACTGTTCATGTATTCCGTTATACATCATATGTACTTTCTCTAAAATTTTTCTTGATTGAAAAATTGTATCATCGACAGCGTGCCCCCCGCACGAACGGTGGTACCGATATACATCGGTGGTGGTGGTATCGATATTTTTTCATATTGGAAACCGCGATCTCGTATAGTAGATAATTAAAGAAATCATAGATTCTGTGGGCCTTCGTCTAGTTTAATCACATCGAAAGAGTTTCTCTCGTTGCACCGATTGCAGTATTTGGTATTCAGTGTCGTTTTTCCAATTGGACTGTTAGTAAACAAACGCGGAGAGTCATGCAAGTCCCGGCATGCCGATCACTCATGCCTTATCGGCAAGTACTCGACATATCGACATCTCCCTGTCGGATGCGCATTTTGCACTGCGGAAGGCAAATTTGAGGATTAGCAGTGTAATGGAGATAAAACTTTAATCGGCGTAAATCGGCGATCATATCATGCGACAGATTCGCTATAAATAACAAGCTTAACTAATACCCTGTTGCGTTATAGAATTTATATATTTTGTGCGCGATGGCAGCTCCTCAGAAGAGAGTAATTTATGTTAATAAATCGTTGTGGTATTAATGAAATTGTAGATTGAACAACTGATGTCAGGTTGTAATATATAATAGATTATGACAACGTAATCTCCTTTACCTACGCACGTAACTTTTACCAGTACCTTCAAATTACTCCAATTCGACAACTACTCCGGATTGAATCGGTCTCTCTTATCGTTAGATCGATTAATATGAGCATTCCGATGGCTAATTAACTCGCACCGAGCCTGCCCGGCTGCACCGGCTTGCTCCCCCGCGGACCCTGGCTCTCGCCCGGGGCGAATCAAAACCCTCATAAATACGTCATCGCGAGTCTACTTTTGCGTCTCATTCTACCTGTACTGCACGCGCTTTATACGAATTCCACGTATAATGTGTCCATTAAAGCGACCGCTCGTTAGCAAGCCGGGTCGGGTTATTTTTAAAATACTAGAATCTGAACATATCCAGTTTTTGAGCATCTCTAGTTAACCTTCGCGGGTTTTTTCAACCGTGAATTCGTTGACATAACTCACGGTAACCTGGCCGACGCTTCATCCTGCCGGGTAATCTTATCTTAATACGAAAACGCGTTCACAATATATCGCGAAAGAATTGAGATACATCCAGGAAATTATTCACGAAACCATCGGCGGCGATCACTATTATTCTGATACGCCGCTATCCGCTGCGCATATGAATATCCCCTAACAGATTCCTTCGTGTTCTCTTCCATTAGCGGCCTCTCCCGCTCGACAAAAAAAAGTAGTGGCGCGTGCTAACCTAGGCGCGAGCCGTACTGGTTTTTTCATTCAGTGGATAGGTATGCTGTGCAGTTCGCGAGTCAATTACCAGGGAAGGCTTTCAAAGAAAATTCCACGCCCGTGCGAGTAACGAAGACGGGAATTCCTCTCCACTCAATAAACGTGCATTTATCGCATTAACTATATTGTTCCCGGTATTCTTTCGATTTAACATATATTTGCGTATGTTAAATTTGTCGAAGATAATGAGTCGATTCGATAATATTTATGTATTCATACACACAATACTGACGTACGGCCGTGTGAGGGAACTGGCTCCCGGTAATCTGCATTCCGATGTGACTGGCGGTCAGATTCTGAGAATCGATAAACACTTCGCGGCACGCTACAACTTACTACCGGGACTAGAGTCTCATTGAGTGCAGTCGTCACGTGTCCGTGCAGCGGCGGCGGCGGGCGCATGCGTCCCGCGCCCATTGACGCCCTCCGCCGCCCGCGCCTGCGCCGCCCGCCTGCACCGGCCGATGCACCGGCCCATGCACCGGCCCGCCCCGCCAAGTTCAAGGCGCTGCAGCCGGCCGGCTCCGAGCGCGGTGCCGGATCAGTTTCCTCTTCCGAGGCGCTGATTGAATTTTAAAAAATTGCCAATTTCACAGTCGGGCCGCCGCCATTAGCTCTGTGGCGGCCATCTTGGTCGGTTTTTTCGCGCTCGTTTGTTGTGTCTTGGGAGCTAGATTTTAGGCTGGCCGTCGACCTCTCGTTGTCGGAGCGAGATACTTTTTTGTTTACGTTTTTTGCGCCTCCACCTGCGGCCGAAAGATTGCGTCTCGCCGGTCGCGGCTTCCGGGGCCGTCCGACGGGAAAGACCCCCCGACTGTAGGGGGACCGCCGCCCCTGCGTCTCCCGAGACGGCCGGACGCCTCCCGGGGGCGCCCCGTTCCCCCGATCGCCCCCCGGCCGGCCCGCGATGTAGCGCGCGGCCGGGGGGACCCTTCTGCAATTCGATGCTCATCATGTGACCTAACTCGTATCGTGATACTTTACAATCGTCATCCCGCGAGCTATTCGGGAGCGAATTGCGACGCTTCGCTGGGCGCATTTTCCCGACCGCGCTGCGGAGGCGTCGGAGATTCGTCAGCGTATTGGCAATTCAGCGACTCTTCGTTGCGGTCGGCGCCCCCTTTTTGCTTCTCGCATTCCTCTCTCGAGGCGCGGGCGCCGCCCTCGCGGTCCGCCCGGGCCGCACGCGACGCCGGCGCGGGTCCGCGTCCGGCGCGGCATTCCTGTGACGCCCGAAATTTCTGGGTTATCAATTTACACGCTGATAGTTTTTTGCCGGCGGGCAGCGAGGACGGCCGCGGAATATCGAGTAGTCATTAATACGTGATTCTCAAAGCAGATTTATCCACATGTGATGTTACCTCACGTTTGCGATTAGATCGATCGATAAATCGCAGACGGGCAAAAAAAAAAAAACACGCGAAGCGAGTCGACTTTCAAATCACTAGCGGCGATGCCCGAATACATTCCTCGGTCCGTGCCGTCGCGATCTCGCGGCGGAGACGGCGTCCGAGCCGAATTCGGACCACGACTCCGCGACCGCACCGGGACGTCTCGCGGGTCGGTCTCGAGGACCCGCCGGCAGTCTGCGGTGCCGCCCGCTCGGCCGTCTGTCGGGCCGCGCGGTCGAGCCGGCGTCAGAAGTCAGAGCGGAGCGTCACGCGCCCCCCCCCCTCCTACCGCCGAGGAAGCCCTGAACCCGACGAACTCGCCAAGGCCGGGGCCCCCGCCTAGGGCCGCCCGCGCCTTCAGTGCCGCCCAAACTTTACTCGCGCGGTATTCGCGCAAAATTAGTAGGGGTAAAAAGACACAATAGAAGTAAGAAAATTAAAGTTTAAGATCTTAATTGCATATTTTTATTTTACTGTGATCGACTCAATTCCAGAAATTTTCTTTTGAACGTTTTGTGCTGTTGACCCAAACGATAAACAATAGTGTCGCGATGGCCGAGCGAGGTGCGCCGTGCGCTATGCCCCTAGACGTGTTCCGTACGATATGATAATGCAGTGTTACGTTTAATCGGAACACATTTTTTTCCAGCATCAAAGATCGAAGCGCGCGGCGTCGCGGATCGCCAGTTCGGCCTCCGTGCCGGATCGCTGTTTCCATTTGCATACTTATATTCCTCGTGACGGACGCGTTTATTATGATTTATTTAAAACTAAATTAATTTAAGATGCGGCATTTCGTACTTGTCACAACCGGGTGGCCGAGTCCGCGCAGAAAGCCGGAAGCGCTTCGCAATGAGTACGCATCGGTTCTTACCGTGAAATAGTAAAGTCCCTGATTTTCAGCCTGCCCATTAGCATTTTCGGAATCAATTAATTACGGGCGGAGGTCATTCAACCGGTAAAGCGTTATCGAGCATTCAATCTAAGAACAAACTATTCTCGGTCAAGCACCATCGCCTCCCCATTGTTGTTCGCTCGGTTGTTTAGATCTGTGACAATATCGATGCTTCGACTTCCATCAGCGGAAGACATCTCTACGAATCGTAAAAGTATTACTCCCCTGATGTGATTACCAAAATTTCAACGTCACTTTTTCGGATACAATATCGATTTTGACCCTATCGGACTGCCGAGGTCCGATATCGAAAACTAAACAGGCGAATCTCGATTGAGACAGACTTTATTTACAAATTTTGGCTGAGTAATTATTGTTTAATAAATATAGACTCGTAGATTTTCGTTAGAATATAATTTATCATTTTCAAAATCTTTAATCAATTTGTATGGTTGCAAATTTTCTTTGAGTTATAACGTTTTGATAAATGGTCAGCAATTTGCGAGACGCAATGATGAATTACGCACAGACTCATCTCCGACTCGCTCAGAGTATAATCGAATCGAATTGTACCATCACTTTTAACTTTCACTACATTTTTACCGCTATGCGGCCGCAGACGGTGTGGGAAGCGGACGTCGCCGAGGGCGGAGGGTGTCTACAGCCGGCGAGAACAATTGGGACGAATGGCAAAAAAGAAAACGGGAATCGTCAGATAACAATGTTAATTTGTAATTGCGTTCGACGTAACAATAGCGCCATATCACTCCGCCGGCCGTTACTGTGGCGGCGCACCACTGGGAAGAGCTCAGAAGCGAGTTGATTTAAGCCGATGACAGACTGATGCACCGGCGCTAGACATCATCAGCGCGGTCTAGGGTTAAGGGTGCGCCGTGAGCAGGTAGGTCGCGCGGTCTCGCTTTAATAATCGCAGTTAATTAAGGTGCGCCATTCCCGGCGGTCAGGCGGCGGAACCCGCGCCTTGCCGCTCGGCCGGGCTGCGGCGCACGCCATCGTCCGCTGCGGCGCTTTTTCTGCAGCCTCCAGTGCACCGCGGCCCTCCCGCTGCAGTATTGCACGCGAGAGCATCCATCATGCCCACTGTCGGGTTTATCTTTTGATTGTCTGTATTTTAATTAGAATTATTCAGAATGGCCGCCTCTAGTGCGAAATGCTTTGCCCCGTCGAGTTAACTTGGTAATAAATAAGTAATAATTTAAAAATTAATTTTCTTACAAAATTTACTTTAACAAGTCTGTCGATGCCTCTGTTGGCCCCAAACTTACGCTTATTGTCTCATTCATAATTTTGTCAATGAAACATATTTTATTATTTTCACTAAAATATTTCACGTTAATTTTACAAATCGTGAAAAATAATTTTTAAATAAGAACTCAAGTCAATGGTTTACATAGTAGTTTTGCTGGATGCACATAAATAGTAGTTACATTATAATGTATTGTCTGCGTACCCGGCCATTGTGCCGCACATTCCTCGCGGCGGGTGATGACTTGATGACGGTGACTCCCGGTCGGATGATCTCAGGCCTGCAGCGCTGATGAATGAGTGACTCAGCCGTCCCGCCCGCCGCTGTGACCTCTCCAGGTCCATAAACACGTCCCATGTGCTCCGCGCGCTCTGACTCCAGCACTCTAGTAATAGATGACCAGGCTAATTTTTCGTCTTCCTCCTTGCGGCCTTCGCCGCCAATCTATTTAGGAATTCTACCCAGTTGACCGTTCTCTGACAAGGTGCCGATAGAAGGCGCTCATAACTGAGAAGGTGTTAATCAACACGAGTAATAAACCGATTCAAACAATTATTTATCAATTTATGAAACAGCGCATTGCTCTGCTGAACCATAAGTACTCCCATAAAAGACCGTATAGTTCTAGGACGCTTTCTATCAATTTTAAGCACACCATAATTTCAAACATTTTAGTAGTAAATGCAAGCTTTTACTTCTAAAAAACGGCAATATTAGTAATGAAATCCATGCAAATTTCATCATTAATCATATTACATACTTGCTAACCTTTCTTCCCCCCTTCTCTTTTTAATCTCGTATCTACTTTCATTTACAGTGTGCCATCACTCATATAATAAAAAAAAATGATAGCTTATTATTTTATTTTGAATATATCTTCAACGTATTGAATAATTTATCGAAAATTAAATCCAGAAAAAATGTTAATTGAACCTGATATACCTTAATTTTTTTAAACTATTAATAGATTTAGAAGATCTCAGGAGGCCCCTCTCGTTAGCGATTCTACGCATTATGTAACACCGGTCAGTGACTTGTACGTATTCGGCGTTGGTATTATCGCGGAGCGCGTGCGTGTGAGTGCGGCCGAATGTGTCGCAGATACGGTGGGCGTCAAGGCCGCCGCGAGTGCCTGGCGGACCACGTGGCGGCACGTGCGCCGCGCCACACCTGCGCCGGCACTGGGCCACGAGGGTGACGGGCTGCACCGGGGATCACCTGTCTGCTCGGGCGCCGCCCCGCGCTGACGATTATCAAGCATTCAAATCAACATGTTATTGCTGTTGTTTCTCTTAAATATATCTTAAGATAGTTGTAGCACAAGTTCGAGCGTGGATTTATGACTTTCGGATTCAATTTTACACAAATGCATCTTTTTTTTAGCCATAAAAATTATGTAGAAATTTAATTTATTATAATGAATAAAATTTATTTACTTAGATTAAATTCACAATCAATGTAAAAATTATCAGCAAAGCATTCACATATGTTGTGTTGTGAAAACAGGCTCTTACTTTGCGATTCGGCATTTTTTTGAAATAGTAATTTTGTTTTTTGCGGCAACACAACGAAAGGTTAGGTTAGGTTATGTTAGAGTTGAACGCCCGCGGGGTACAGTTACGTTATTTATGTTATTATTATCGAGGATGTTAGCGTTGAAAAAATTGGAAGTGAAAAATTTTAGAGTTAAGTGCAAATATTATAAAAGTCGGAAAACGAGTTTAGATCGGGAAATCCCCCGTAGTCACAAATGCGGTTTGTTTTTATCACGAGCTAATTCAATTGATTCTTTCCAAACCTCTATGTTCTCCCCGCGCGTTCCTCACTCCCCGCGGTTCGGAATTTGCAAGCTTTCGCATATCGTATTGTGTTCTCTTCCGCATTGCTCACGCCGTGTTGCCATCCAGCATTCCGCTCGTCATTTGATATGAAGAATCCGGTTCGAGACGCGCAGAGCCAGCGCCGATATGGGGCAAGTCGTGAGGAGCCGCGCCGCGCGAGTCGAGCCGCGTCCTCCGGAGCGCCCGTCGATCATCGGAGATGTCGCGTGCTAGACTCTGTTTCTCCGGATCAGGTTTTCACCGTGACACTTAAGTCATTCATAAATCTCGCGATATCTCAGTTGTGTATAATAATAACGCCTTCGGCTTGCTTCTAGACTGCTAGTATAAGCAATTGTCAGATTTTCGCCTGCATCGCAAGGACTAAGGTGCCGAAAGATCCGAAGCATTGAACCGTGCAATTTGAACGGTTCTCTCCGCGCTCTCACTCGAGGTTCGGACAGTCGATGGTCTCGATTGATAAGTCGAGACTGCATACCTGGCCTCTCATAGGTTACGCCGCAATAATGGTGTAATGATGTTTTTTGTTTGCCGACGGATCGTCTCCCGCGCGTCTGCACCGTCCGAGCGCGCCCACTCCTCATTGACACCGTTAATTACGATGCGAGATTTTGCACCATCATCATCATTCATGCAATTTCGAAACACCTCTGCGGTTCACGCTTCTCGCTTTTCGAAATGACGAACTTTTCACTCTGCCAATTTTAAACTGCCGTGAAATGGGCAGCCGAAATCGCTCCGTGTCGCAACGAGCTCGGTCAGCGCGGATTAAATTGAAAAAATGCGTAGCTCTTGACGGCCCATTTCGAATATCGTCCCGTCATCATTGTAATGTGGTGCGTGGGAAATTATCGCTCAGATGTCAGATTTTCCAAATTATCCTCGCCGCCGTCCTCTGTGACATTTCCGTATCGGGGAAGCGATAGTTCCTGCCCACCGGCTCAAGCCTGTAGGCCTACGCGCTCCTCTCGCGGTCCGATCGTCGGCGCCGTCCCCGTCGCCTTCACCTTCGCATTGAAACGTGAATTTTGGAGTAAAATTTCGACCGTCGCCTCGCTCTCGAAAGTCAAGGCTGCAGCGGCACCGAGGCCTCGGAATGACCGAAATCGATGCTCGACGATGTCACGCCACGGCGGGCAGTTCAACTCGAATTCGCGAAACTCTGATGCGATAATATTTCGCTCTGGATTCCTGCCGGGACAAAAAAGTACTTTACGACCGTTTTTGTCGCAGCCGGGCGGTATTGCGGCGGCGCTCCTCGCGCTAGATTTTCCTAAACGGCCGTTCCGGAATCGGTGAACAGTCAGAGCCTTTTTAATTAAACGATCGCCGACCAGAAGCGCTCGCCGAGGCCGCGCATGCGCCGCGGACCGGCACGGAACCCGAGGCCCGCCAGACGGCATCGGAGCGCACCGGCCTCCCCGTAGGGATGGCGGCGCCTGAGAGGACCTCGCGCATACGATACCATCATGACGATCGATCCATTCTGATGACCCTCCGAGTTGGACCGCTCTGCTTCGATTGCCTGTCGGGTAGTGTGTCGGATCCGCCGACCGCTTCGGGCGCTGAGACAGCGGGAGCCGCGGCTCGCGCAGACGAATCCTGGAAGTGTGCTGATGTAGTAACTCATTCGTGCGAACGAGTAGAAAGGCTCCGACCGCTACATCTAACAGCAGACGTGTTTGCCTTTTGAAAGACATAATTTCCTTTTCTAACCGGTTTTTATCCCCGTCTAGAATGTCCGTTCTTGAGACATAACGATATTCATCGAGGCGGCTGATAGGCCGTGACGATACGTTTTATCTGGGGAGAAACGGCCGCGGAGCACTCGGTCGCATGTCGGGCGGTACAATTCGACGGGCGCTCGAGCGGCAGAACCTGCGGTCCGGCCTCCCGCCTGGAGACTTGCGCAATCCCCGGCGCGTTCCTGAGCCTGCATGTGGGCCAATGTTAGCGCCAATGCCTCCGCCGACAATCTGTAGCAGCGGACCTGGAAACACCGCGAGCTTACCTTATACCCCCTGCGCTCGTTACGCGGGCTTTTGCATTCACAGAATAGAAGAGTGTCAGTTTCAATTATCAGGTGTTGTATTTAGTGCAAAAAATGGCATAGTCCCGCATAAGTGGGTCATTGCCTCTCACCCACGCGGCCGCCGGCAGAATGTCCTTCCGCTCATTTATTTTGATGGTTTCCACTCGCCACTCGGAGGGCGGCTTGCTCCGGCATCGATCGGCCGCGTTCTGCGCTACGTGGTCGCCGCGATGCCGCGCGTGTGAGAACATTTTTGGCAAGCACGTCTGAAATTAGTTGCAATATTTTTTGTATTATCTGATTAATAAGCGTGATACGACAGTTTCGCAACTGGACGCGTTTATTACAGCGTTTGGTTTGTTTTTTTTTTTTTTTACTTACCTAAATGCATGCATGTCCTGTGTATTTTGAGAAACTAACGAGACAATGGTTAGCGTCTTGATGCCCACAGGAAAAGAAATTTGGAAACGAATAACCGTGTTGGTGTTGCTAATAATCGATGGCTTCATATCAACCCCGTACGCTTCCTACATTCTAACATTTCGTCTAATTTGAGAATTCAGTTTATTAACAGCTTGTTAATTGTAATTAATTCGGCGGTCGACACCTGCGTCGATCGGCCCGCGTGAAGGCCGAATGTGACATTATTTTAGTAGATCTTCCGATAGCTCCGCAGGCCTCTCGCTCTCCTTATCACGGAAGATAACAATCGACGACCTTCCCGCACTCGCGATGCGGGCCGACTGAAGTATCTTACACAATAAATAGCTTCATGCGAGGCAGCTGTGTAAAGGCTCCGCGATATTGTTCGTCGCTGCAGGAACGGCGATGTATTTATAAGTATTGCGGTCGGTTCGTTTCAGACACTCGTTGTTCTGTACATGACAGTAAAAAGTGTGTCAATTCAATTACGTAAAAATATAATAAATACCGTTGTAGATTTTAAAGTTGCGTAATGATACGCGCATAGTTTCTCTACCACCGCGTCGAGCGTAAATCCATACTGTCTCGAGATAAAAGTCGCCAGCTCGGATGGAGTTTAAACTGTCGTCCAGTGGCCGGTGGGACAATGGGAGAGTTTCATTGTTGTCTGCGGGCGCGGGTATCCGGTTCTCTCCCATGCGCGGTACCGCTGTGTGAACCTCGGGCAGAATGCAGCGCAGCCCCGTCCCCGGCCACCAGACGCCGCCTGATTTATACCGCTCGACAGTCGTTAGTCAAAAGCCCCGTAGGAAAAGCGCGGAGATCATCCACAGGTGGCCGGTCGCCCGCTGACGAGAGCTTAATATTCTCTTCACCGCAGGTCGTACGGGCAGCTCGAACGAGTGTACTGAATAAGCATATCTCAGTGGGAACTTAATAGGTATCATGTTTTATCAATTGATCGTAACCGAATTCGATTATTTTTAATCGATGTTTCATCTTTATTGGCCTATTAACAAAATTGATACTCATCTAATAATTTTCTTGTTTACTTTATGGTTAATTATCCACAAAAATCGATCAGAAATCCTGAGTCAGAGATTTCGAACCCCGTATAATTGTACAAGTCCCAGGTGCGCAAAATAATGTAACCACCTCATTTAGTTCGTGTATAACTCCAGGCGGAAGCAGTCGGTCGCCTTGCGGATGCTCGCTCGATGAGTGTTTCGTACGAGATTTAGAATGTAGTAGAATTTGAGGTTATCGAGATATTCGCGGCGATGGTACTGTAATTTATGTCATAATTTTTCTATGACGAAACGAGTCCAAACGGATCGAAACACATTACGCGTTGGCCAACGCGGCCAGTAGTAAAAGGTCCATTATATTTTTATAATTGGCGCTTCTAAGCCCTGTCGAACCGGCGGTTACTTGCAAAAACTCAAACTTGAGACTCGTCTGGCCCGTTTCATTGTGTACGTTATCAAACAGCCGCGGTGGACAATCTCGTTCCGCGACCCGCGGCCGGCGTCCACCTGCCGGATGCCGAGAAATCAAAGGGATGCGACACCTGGAGCTCGGACAAAAAACCACCCCGAAATCATCACTGCCTTATTATTGTATCAATCAAACCAGTAACGGCCGCACCGTTTATTTTCACCCGCTAAAATAATAAAAAATAACTCAAAGTAGTGATGCGCTCTGTAGAAACAGCCCCCTGATCGACATGCGTCAGAAAGCCCAGCCATCGAGGTAGTTAACTTCAGTATTTGCCCATACTAATTACAATAATATTTTTGGAAAGCATTTAATGTTCTGCCTGATGACTGCTAGTCGCAGATGCATGTACATATAAACTTGAAAATATTGTTTGCGGATCTGTCTGAAGCAGAATTTCAACTCACGATCACGATCATGACGTCACATGATCTGCGCTTCACATAGCAACGATTTCTCAGCATCTTCATAACTTCTAAAAGCAATCGTTACTTTCAACTCGGGCATTTCACACAACACGTCTACATTGTATGCATACAATGAATATGGAGCGCATTTTGCTGCATATTGCCCAGTGATATCGTTCAGACGCGGGCGTGGTCAGCCGCTTTCCTCGTGCGACCGCGCCCACAGCGAACGACAACTGTAGAAAGCGACAAACTACTTTCTATATTTTTTTTGTTCTGTGGCGCTGGTCCAGATCGTTCAATACAAACCCTTAAAATTCAAAACCGATAAGATAAATACGATCTGATCTGACATTCACAATCTGAATTATCTTCTGAATGTGAACACACTTGTTTTAATTAGCACCGCGTGTTTCTTAAATACTATATTAATTTATTATAATCACGTGGAAGCCTACACCTCGCTAAAACACCTTGTAGAAGTGACAGGTTATAAATATTGCTGATGTAAATTTTAGATTTATATTTTCTCAGGCTCAGTGTCACGAATCCGTTCAGTTTATTATTGAAGGCAATTATTACAACTCGATTCCTTATCTGTAATCCTAATTGATTAATATGTCGATAGTGAAGCGATAATATTATGCGGTTCAGGTTCGGCACTGCCTAGGTTCGGTAACAGATACTCCAGATATGGCATACCACTTTATATTTTACTTTCAAATACACGTTACATAAATAAATATTAGCATTATGACCGCAAATTATCATATGATTTATTGGACTAATTACGGACGATGCCAATCGATAGAGGTAAATTAATATCAGCTTCTATTTTGACGGCTGACTGCAGAGTTAACGAACATCCACCCTTAAAAAATAATATAATAATGTTTCACCTTGACATATTGAGTTATTTGTAATTTTATAACTGTGCAGGCTTTATATAAAAAAATCTCAATACATATTCAGTTAAACGATCACCAGTTGCATTGTTACGCGGCTTTGTAAAATACGAGAGCCGGTCCTGGGTGGTCACGTGTCCTTTTTAAAGCTCAGAATTAACATTCGCCGGCTGTAATTGGCCCTTCCGAGAAGCTCTGCAGGGCCGCACTCGTTCATTGCAGCGCGCTCGTAAAACTTTTTAATACTTGTGCATAATAATTTTCTTTATTGCAAAGTTTTGCTTATCGCCGCAGTATAAGGTTTATTACGCTCTCTGCGTGCATATCATACGGCGCCGCTTCCTAGTTTATAGGTATTTTAATGGTCCCTTCAGATGCGCTGCAAAGTTTCATCATAAAAGTTAATGCACAAACCCACATAAGCGAAATTCAATACATTTTTTTAATACAATATTTATTGAATCTTCATGTAGTATTTTACATTTGTTATAATTTATTAACGCCGTCGTTTCGTTAGGTTCGACTGGATTAAAAAGTGCGTTGAAAAAGTTTTCATGCCGTAACCTCAAATTCCGTCCCCGCCCTTCTGGAGAGTTTTCCCTCGGAAAGATCTCCCGGCAAATAATGACAGGTCCCGCCAAAACCTACCCTACGGACATTCCCCTAGGCGTCGCCTTGCCGCGGGGCGCAAGCGTCCCTTTTCCCGCGCGGCAGATCGACCGC
This sequence comes from Atopsyche davidsoni, assembly GCA_022113835.1. Classification (NCBI taxonomy): domain Eukaryota; kingdom Metazoa; phylum Arthropoda; class Insecta; order Trichoptera; family Hydrobiosidae; genus Atopsyche; species Atopsyche davidsoni. The sequence continues at coordinate 13,462,382 of JAILWY010000023.1, forward strand.
CATTGCGTAAGCCGCTCCGCGCCGGCGCGCCTCCGTGACGTCACGCGGTCGATGGCGGCAGACGCTCCGCTCCGTACGAGTCGTTATCCTGAACGACGCCGCGACGCTCTACAGGGCGGCTCGCACAAACGCTGCATGAAATATCGCACATTATAAAAATATACTTTTTTACTGACGTATCGCTGGCGTCAATGTAACTTGGCGATATTCACAATGACTTTTAAAAAAAAAAGGTAATTTATTAATTTTTTTGGATTCGATTTTAATATGCTTAATTCGTTATACATAAGATCGATTTTAGTTACTTATTTAAATTATTATTTTGCACGAGTCTTAATTAAGAAATAAATATAAATATTTGTGCGAAAAACCCCAAATTTTTTTTTCCTTAAAAATATCAGTGAATCACCCTGTATACGGCGTTAGTATAAAGGGTATAACCCCGCCGTCTATTCCCACACCACCCGCCCGCTATATGTAGTGTGGCGTGACGTGGCGTGGCGTGGCTTGGCGTGGAGTATAGCCCGCGCCTGTGTCGGCCGCCGTCGGACGGTCGCCTAATGCCGCCGTAGCCGTGGGTGGTTGTACTGCAGGAGTAGTGCTTCAGTGTGCGGCTGTATTAGCGCCGTACTATACTATTTATGCCGGGTACAGTGCCCTCCACTCGGACGCTCGGTACTGTCTACATTCGCGAGTATATCGGAATTTATTAACGGTGATTTTTAGTAATAAAAATATATTTCAACTGGATACAGAAATTTATATTATTATTCTTCTAATATTGAAGACCTAATGGAAGGAAAATTTCTAATTAATCGATTGTAATGTTACAAATAAAAAGCGAATTTAAAAGTGTTCGCTACCCGAACGCGCGTATCAAATGGTAAAAAGTGCGGATCTAATATTCCGGACCCTCCGATCGGCATCCGAGCGGGCTCGCCGCATTCCGTTCCCAGAGCCGGCTCCCAAAAACTGGTCGCGCCCTGCATACTGAGTGGAGCTCGGGCGCGGGGGTTTCGTGCGAATTCGGTCGTTTGAGTATTCGCACTCCGAATCCGTCCAGGGATCCACTTTCGTGTCGAATCGCATCGGACGGGAGCCGCCGGAGAGCCGGGCGGGGGCGTTCCCGCCGCGACGGCCGCTCATCGTGCTTCTCGTTTTCTCCACTCGCGATGCACCGGAACGTCTCAAACTCGACTGTCTACTGATGAGTGTCTTTTCTTTTGTCCGCAGAGGAGGAGGAGATCGATGTCGAGTCCCTCGGCGAGAAGCTCGGCCCGGGGGCGCGCGGCGCGGTGGCCCTCCCCACCAACCCGTCGGCGATGGACCGCCACCAGCTGCAGCGCACGGTCGCCACGGCCATGGGCGGCCGGCCCCGCAAGCGTCCCAGAGACCGCGAGCCCCCCAGCCCGCCCAAGCATCGCAAGCGCCAGAAGCACGCCAAGATCCAGCGCCAGTCCCCTCCCAAACGGCGAGCGCCCTCGTCGCCCAACTCCGACTCCGAGGCCGACAACGTGGAGAAGCGCTCCCTGCACAACGACATGGAGCGCCAGCGAAGAATCGGCCTGAAGAACCTTTTCGACGAGCTGAAGCGCGAGGTGCCCTCCATCAGCGAGAAGGAGCGCGCGCCCAAAGTGGTGGTGCTGCGCGAGGCGGCCGCCCTGTGCGCGCGCCTGCAGAGGGAGGAGCGCGAGCGCGAGCAGCTGCGGCTGCGGCAGACGAGGCTGCTGGCCCGCGTGCGGCACCTGCGCGTGGACCTGGCCGCGCGCCGCCCCACGCAGGCCTAGGGGTCCCCGGCCGGCCCGCCCCGCCCGCCCCGCCCCGCCCCGCCCCCGGCCCGCGCCTCCCGCCGCGAGGCCCGCGGTGATTTCGATCGCGTCTCTCGAAAGTCGCATATCGTTAGTCTCTAAGATAGTTCCTTAAGGAATCGGGCGCGCGCCCCTGCCCCGCGCGGGGCGCCGCGCCGGCGCTGACGATTTCGTTTCGCGATCGTGTTTAGTTTAGCGGATAAGAGACCGCAGTGATGAGGCCATCGTATATGTTTTTCGGCCGCGGATGATCGTTTCCTCTGTGTGCGTCCCGGCCGTCCTCGTGTAAATAGGAGAGAGGAGGCGGGACCTGCGGAAGCGCGGGCGCCCCGGCGGCCCTCTCGCCGGTTCCCAGTCGGACGCGCCCCCGGGCCGGGACTCGCCGGACGCCCCCGGCGAGCTGTTCGCATATGATATATTTTTACACTTTTGATACCCTCAGCGTGCGCGCCGACCGAGGAACCCGCCGCGCCGCCCGGCGCTCCCGTCCTCCGACCCTTTCATTTTTAGTTTTGTATCGTTTTTACTTGAACATTTTATCTCGTCCGTTTGTCCGTTATCGCGCGACGGGCGCCGACCGGGATCGCGGAGGCGCCCGTCTCGAATGTTCTATTCGAGTGGAGAATCGTCATGTAAATATTTAGAGTACTCCGTTCGGAGTGACGCGGAGAGGTCCGACAGCTCGCGACGGACGCTCCGTCGGATTTTCGTCACTCGCCGTTTTTAACGATAACGATAGAGTGCGGAATGTGCCTTGTGTCGATAGAATATGAGAAATATTATTTTATATACTCGAATTCGTAAAGAATATACCATATATATATTTTTTAATAATATAAAATAAAAAAAAGAAAGCAACTCAGAATGTAAAAAAAAGATCGCTATAACTTGACGGTTATTAAAAACGCTTTAACTTCCATTAAAGATAAAATTGTACAGAAAGTAAACACGAAGATATATCGTAGCCGTAGTGGGACTTTGAGTTGAGTAGCTTTTTATATAAACTTTTGTAGTTACGGTTAGTTTTACTGTCGAGAGGACCGACTCTCGAGCATTGTACCTGCATTGAGCTGCCTCGCTCGGAGCCGCGCGGGCACAGCAGCAGCGGGCGCCGCCCACAAGGCACATCCCCCACGCCGGCCGCTCAGCGCCCGCTCACCCTACTTTTGTACTTACATAATTCTTACATGTTATGTTATCTTTAATTGATATTGAGAGGTTTTTTGGTTTTGTTCCTTAATTACGTGTATAATGATTTAAGTTTATTGATTAAAAACACCCAATTTTAATCATGTTTTTTGTTTTTCCTCATCCCGTTTTCCCATTTCATGTTTTTCTTTCGTATGACTTAAAACTTGTATTGTATGTTAAAATACATAGCATAGAATATTTCCTCGTTTTATTTGGTACTTCACCGACACCTCGGAAGAGCGTGTGACATCGCAAGACTGCCCAATATAAATCGATACCTTGACATTTGCGAGACTTCGGTGATAAACACATTAAGAAGCCTAGAAAGTGGCCGCACCGCGCTGGCGGTGTCGATCATTATCTGCACCCGCCCGACTGAAAATGTATCTAAACACAGTGTATAACATTCTCTTATCGCGAGTTAAATAAATCAAAAGTTTTCATTATTTAGACATCAACATCCTGTAGCCTTGCCCACTGAGAAGCGCGGGCAGAGATAAAATGGACATAATTACAACAATTTTAATTTTACATAAATTAACGCGGGTTCAACTATCCACGGTGAGTACTCGAGGCGCCGCACCCGCTCGGGTGTGGTGATGCTCTTCAATCTGTGGGCGCCCGAAGTGTATTTCCTGTTGAAAAATATTTAATTCTGAAACATTAAAAAGGACAACAGAAATAATTCAGACGAGAATGACTGCGAAGTTACGTCGATTTTAGCAATAAAAAGAATCTGTTCATGGTAAGGTTCACCACCGTGGCTTGTAGCCGATGCCAGCACCTCCACTACCAGTTAAATACTGAAATGTTATAATTATCATATTTAAAAAAATATTTTGAATAAAATACATGTTCGTTTTCCACGTGTTCGTTTTTATTTGTGACTGGTTTATATACCGGCAAAATATTAAAATGGAATTCCACCAAGTACTCTGAACATAAATAAATATAGCTTTTCAGTTTTTTAAAGATTCTAAAATCTCGTATTTTTTTCCAGTTTTGACGTATTTACGAGGTTAACTTACTTTTTATTGCATATTTTATATTGTAAAACGACAATGATTTTGCATTTAACAGTGAACCCATTAGATTGTTTATGCTGTAATATTGACGCTAAAGGGGTTGATAATTTTTCACGTCAGTCATTATTAAAAGTAATGTGGTATTTCAAAGTCATTCACCATTTAAAAAGATAATAGGTTGGTTCTATATTTTTTCTTCATTAAAATGCACTAAAGTTTATCTAAATAATTTGTTAATTTATCTGTTAAGAAATTCAATATTTTTGACAGAGAGTACTTGGTGGAATTCCATGTTAATATTTTTGAATAAAATACTTGGAAAATGTGGAAAATCACTCAAGTTCGAAAATGTTAATTTATCATTAAATATTTTGGTTACTTTCAATTGAGGTTCTCTTCGCAGAGCTTATTTGATATTAGTATTGGTTTTATGAAATAAGTGTAGTATCGTCATGAAGCCACACAGCCTCATCCCTCTCGCATGGATACTCCACTTCAACGGTTCCATTACAGATAATCTACGTTATTGGCATTGCTCCACACTGCCACGGACTCCCGGTTCAATTTATTCAGCTAAATAAAAACTCAAATGAGTGTTATTAAATTTCTTTAAATTTAAATTATTCAAACCATTATTTATTTTATACCAGTAAATAATTTGGTTAGGGGGGGGAAAACCATTCGATGCCACCAATTTATTGGATGCAAGTTCGTTGTCTCAGGTGGCCGCCACGCCCCTTATTAAAAGTTTTTTTAGATGAGAGGCGAAAACCAGTAAAATCTACGTAAGTATCACAAGGGGGAGGATAATCTAATGAACGGTAAGAATACGTGAGTAAATATGGTAGGTATTCAAGTATCCAATTATTTTAAGGGAAAAAAAACTTTTACCGATTTCCAAAAACACCGAAAAAAATTACAACGCCATCTGCAATAAATAATTGCACATCAATATTTAATATATTGTAAGTCAATTTTGTTACTAAAAATAATAACCATTAAGAAATTGTGTTGTGATTTAACTTCATTCGGATCTGTTTATATGAAAATCGAAATAAAAGATATCCAAAAATGATAAAACATTGAAATAACATTTGTAGTTGTTCAATAAAATCGTACATGATTGAGAAATTAAATAATTTTTAGTAATCGTTTTGGAAATTGGGCGTTAATTTATAGCAATTAGAAAATAAAATGTGCCGTCTTCTACGAAATAGAAAACATAACATGCATGTTATAAATTGATTTATGTCCAATCAGTAGCATGTAAATAAATGACCATGTCGAAGCATCAATTTTAATATTTGATTAATAAAAAATAAATAAAACAGCACCATATAGTACCCAATACCAATAACATTACCCTTGCGAGAAGTTACAAGCCATTACAAGGAAATATAATACACGGACGTTGGCAAGCCTGACTAAAACAGACGTGAAGCTAGCGACGTGCCGCGATGGCTCTGACACGAGCGTGCTCCATCTCCCCGCGATTGCCTTTAATAGTGATTCTTGGTGCCACGGGCACTGGAAAGACTAAATTATCGATCGAGTTGGCACAGAAATACAAGACAGAAGTGATAAGTGCTGATTCCATGCAAGTAAGTCCACGAATATCCCGTGAAACGACCGCACGACGACCCGGTCACATGTAAACATAACCTGCAAATGTATGTGATATAACCGATCACCGCTTGTTTTTCAATCAAAACTGTGTATAAATGCAGCTGGAATGCGTATTTTTTCAGTGAAAATCGTTAAAGCAAACAGTTTTACATATCATTTTTGTCGGTGTACTTTTGTTTTAATTATTGTCATTTGTTTTATTATGATACCTATTTTGACAGTTCGTGCTGAGTAACGTAAAATCGATTGACATTTTTTAGAAATATTAATCAATGTGACTTAAGTTTTATTTAATCATATCTTAATATTATAATGTTTCATATTAAAGTAAAATAATTTTGCAATCTGAAAAATATGTTTTACGTTGGGCTAGGTTATGAATCCGTGTGATGTCATCACAACATCGAGTTACACATAATTATTTTTGTAAAATGTATATTTTTAAAAATAAAAAAATGCGTAAGCGTTGTGTAGTTAATAATTTTAATTTGATTTGATAGTAAAATAACGTATTTGTGTGAAAAGATAGTTTTTTTTTTGTCTAACAAAATATTTGTTATAAATTGTACATGATTTCTTATTACTGCTTGAAGATTCTAGGTTTCGTTTTGTCTGTAGTTTGCTGTAACAGATGTAACAATACGTGCCTGATAAAAGATCTAATTGTATTCAGTAAAAATACAACAATTAACCAAATACGCTAATGCTATGATATTCATTAGTAGGGTAATTTTATAAAATTATTTCTAATGACGATGGTTATAAAAAGGAAATATTATAGACGATAGAAATATTATAGACGTCAGCAGTATTGGTTCAATTAGTTAATTTAGTATATCTTGATATTTATCTTGTTTTATAATATACTCGCTTAACACATATTTACTATGTTTACATAATACGTTATTAATTCACCTAAAGATATCAATGTGTTTATTAATTTGCGCATAGCATATCCGTGGCCATGACTATGCATCACGAATACTTGTTGATTCTTCTAACTTAATGCACGGCATGCTTTGAAATTGCTCTCAAACTCCTGCTGGAATTCCCTCAAAGTTGACTAACTTTTATATCGGAAGATGTGACCGAAATAAGATACCTTTCTCTGTTTAAGAATTGGCAGATGCTCTCGTTTCGAAACTATCCGGCGTAAGATATCTTCATTAGTGCCGATTCGTTTAGGGAATTTTCTACACTTTCCGTATCACCCTTATCACGAATGGTTCCCGTCTAGTCAATTTACAGTTTTTTAATGTTCCTCTTATCATTACAAATAATTTAGCTGTGGATTATGCAAATGTCTGTGCTTTGGTTTTTTATATTTAGCTGTGGTAAATTTGCTGTAGTGCTATTAATTCTACATGTTTTGAAACTTTTCAAGTAATAAGAGAACATAGACGATGGGACTTAATCATTCAGTTTCAAGTCTTGCCATTCTTAACAGTCGATTTTCAAATTATATCTAGCCTCGATATCTGAGTTTTGAAATTGTGGAAATATGTATCACCACTATCCTTATGTCTCAACCAAGAATGATGATGACGTCCATGTTAATTTCGCCTTAGGGAATAAAGAGGTTTTTCACTACTATAATTCTCCTGTGATTTGCAATCCTTCTCTTGACAATGCTGAAAGCATTTAAAAACAACATCTACTGGTTACGTAATCACTCTATATATTCCTTTATATCGATTGATGTTTCAATGCCAATGCACATGTCTCTCTGCGACAGACGCGGAACTATGGAATTAGGCATTATTTCTGTATCAAGAAGTATACGCTTGAAAGCTTGAATACGTAAATGGATCATTGTTGTAATTTTGCGGTGCCGGTTGTTTGTTTACCTATATTTTATTTGGACGCTTTTTGTCAATCACTGTTAATCCGTCGGCTAATCGATTGCTCGCCGTCTCGGTCGTGGCTGAGCATCAGCCGGTGCGTGACATTCTGGGAAGTCGCCTTAATTCAGTATCCGGTTATGGCGGCATCTTTTTATGCTCTTACGCTGGACACAACAAAAATTCAAATGTGACTGTAGAGCGATAGACAGATGTGAGACGCGGTCTCCGAATTGATAAGCGCTGTTAATAGCTCGCTTTTTGCGAGGAATCTGGGAATCGGTGCCGTGTGAACGCTGTTAATTGATTGAGAAGTTTGAGCATTCGGTATTATTGAAAGGAAGAAGTCAAGATGGACATACATTTATAATGGAGAGATCTCTCCGGAGCGATAAAAAATTGATAAAATGAATACTTTTTGCAAAAGATATTTAATTTAACTCACAGCGGGATTCTATCATAAATTGTGGCCAGTTTGTTTTTTTTATTGTTTGTTATAATCATTCTTTTTGATTACCGATCTACTGCTGATATTCAGTGTTATCTGACGAAGCATTCGGTAAACTTACAGCCATTTCCAATAACTTCTACCGAATGGTTTTTTTATATCATAAAGACCTTACTTATCCATTTTAATTTATTATGTTACCTTATTTTATTCAAATATCTTTAACTAGACGAGATAATTATTGTTTATATTTTTCATCGTAAGCCATACGTTATTTGCCTTTCAAACGTCATGTGTTATAATTTGCAGTAACCTATAATCATTATTTATTATATTCTCTGACGATAAAAAAGCTTTAAAAAACGTTGGATTCACTGAATGTATCATACTAATTTATTGTTTACTTGTAAATGTTGTTTTTTAAAGTGCATGTAAGCTGTAATTTTCTGAAGGCGTTTATGCATTTTTATTGGTTGAAGAGTGTAATTTTTTTTATCTGTTACTGGTGAATTCTGTCGCTCGCCACAGGTGCATCGAGCCATAGTCCTCCCTGGACTCCGCTCTCTTCTAACCCGAGTCCGGTAAGATAATTAAATAATTTGGCTGTTCAGAATCACGCGCCCGTAGTTTCTAACAGTCTTGTCAATTTGCCAAGATTATTATTTTTTTCTTTTGACAGCCGCGTTTCATTCGAGACTGGAAACTTTCTCCGTTTTTTTCCGCGTCACTAATTTATCTTCAGCTCGAACGTTCTTTTTCATTGAACCTTATTCGTACAAGTTTTTTTTTTTTAAAGTTTGTGCAAATTATGAATGCCGTTTTTTTCTGTCTGATTTTTTAACAATTTTTAAATGAAAATTAAAATGTCGAGTGATTCTTTTGCTCAATAAGAACCACGAATTTGCGTCACGATTTTATGTTTTTTTCTTCAAAATACACATCGAAATAATGCAGCGATGACATACAGGAGGCTATAGGTTTTTTTGCCATATGAATATTTCTATTAATATTTGAAAAAAATGCTCTCACAGAATTAAAAAAAATATTATTATCAAACATTTTGAAAAGAAAATGATTTGGCGTTGGAGCTATGAATAGTGAAACATAAATATTATATTTATTACTTCGAAAAAAAATGTGCAAAGGTTTATCAAATATTTGTAAAGAAATTGTGGAATGGCAAAGTGTGTCAATAATAAAAAGCCAATGTATGCATGTTTGGTGATAACTCCTGTTGACAATACAACGCTACTTGGTAGAGAATATTTAATATATATTTAAAAAATATATTTATATTTATAAAATTAATATATTGTTTATTATCTATTTATATATATATATTATAGATGATGGACCCTCCGGTAAATACTTTATCTTTATGTAACGTAATTGTAGTCGTGAATAGGTGGCAAAATTGGGTTAATCAGTTAATTACGAGTGGAAACAAACATAAGAACCTTCTATAGCATTACTTTTGTGTGTTGGATTGGTTGACAAATCTATTTGCAAACGTGAAATCTACACTCCGCAAAGATGCCCCTATTAGAGCAACACGAAGAAAACTAGATACATCTTTTTGAGTTGAGTAAATTAATAGATTTATTTGAGCGAAAAAGCAGTTTCTATGCAATGGTCTTTCGTCATAGATTCGTTACAAAGGAAGATATAGCCCATTAAAAAAGTGACGAATTTATTATGCTAATTAAATTATACGTTTTTGGGTATTTTTATTGTATTGGTGTTAATCTATATTTCAAAAATGCTTTTATTGGTTTTTAAAAGCTCATTGCAGAAACTATCCATCTGCCATCAAAATAAATTTTTCAATCAATTTCAATCAAATGATATCGCACGCTTAAATACTTTCAACAAATTTTACGACCACGCCCACTCAATCAAATATCTTGTTTTACAAGATTTCGTAGTAAAAGTACATTATGTTTTTGATATTATATAAGTGTTCATTTCATTATTGGAAAAATTTAATCATTACGTATTTTCAATGTGTGGTTTTAAAAAGGTATTGATAATTTATTTTTAATTTGCACTTTAATCTGATTCACGATGTTTATAAATAATGTGTTTGTAATATAAAAGTACGCTAACAGGTTTAATGAATTCTCACATGAGTTATTATACACACCAGTGCATTATGTAGTACGCTGCTGTTATTAATAAAACAACCGGCGTATTACACTCGTTATTCATTATTGTAAACAAACCCACTTGCTTACCTGTGATAATGAATCGGCGCCATTTGCACGTGTCGACTTGCGCTCCATTATCGTTTTAATATTTGATTGTTTTCAACAAGAAACTCACATTGTAGCGTCGCGGGCTTTGGAGTTGATTTAATTGGTTCGAGTCTTCGGGAATTGTACCTAGTCGATGAGAAAATCCCTAAAAAAGACAACTTAATCATTCCAGTCATATAATTCTCACGTGTTATGTACGTTTTAATTTTTTTTCCCCATTTTCGGATTTAGAAATATTTTTGCAAATACCAGAACAAGCGTTCTCGTATTGCTAATGTTTGGAGTTTAATATTTCATAAATGTTAAGAGGTTGTTATTAGAATTTTCTGATATGCTTTTATTGTCCCGAATTTTTCGACTTTTCTTCAAAAGCCTGGTATCGTCAATGCCAATGAAATCTCGGAAGCTAAACAACAAATGTGTATAGCCAAATGGCTAAGAGATTACGAACATCAAGATATTACAGTCATCAGGGTAGTAAACTCTAAATCTCATTTATATTTGTTGTTTAAATATGGAGTATTCTAAATTAAACCAGTCTCGTGGCTCATAAGCTGTGTCACAGCGTGTATTGTTAGTCATCGCAGAGCGTATGCCGTCATATTTGAATTTTCAATCAATGAAGATAGTTTCTTATCATCTCGTGCGAATAACTCGGTCGACTTACAGCCTATGCCAATAATGTTTGTAAAATATGGATTTTCAAATGGTTGAAATTAGTAGAAACACATATTCCTTATCAGGTTACGCTAGTGTGTAGTATATGATTACATTTTGCTTCGTGTATTTGCGAGCACTATTGAGTATGGTCGTGAGATGTTATGCAGTATTATGATAATCTCGTAATTTTCTTGGTTCTTCAGTCATTATCTAGGAAATAAACGTGTACTCCGTTCACGATAGCCGATACTTTTCGTGACAAGACGGAAATTCCTTTGTATTTATTATTGAGCTAAAATACACTAGAGACGACATCGCATATACTTCATTTTGCCAAAACGTGTTCTAATTAATTTCCAAGACTGTAGTCACGTGGATATATCGTTTTTCGCTCACTTGTGTCTAAATACTTGTTAGTGCGAAGAAGATAGGAGATAACATAAAAGTCAATTGGCTTACCTGATCTGGTTTATTTTTCATACGCATATGATCTTTTTTTAAACAATTTGTATCGGCAAACGCAATTATACAATGCATACCGTATTCGACTAAATTGAAATAATTGTGAGTTCAATTACGTAAGTTTGGAATTCACCTGTCAGTCGGGGATCAAAGGATTAATAAAACCTCATTAAATTGTTTTTCTTAACTCATTTTGTTCTTAATTATTCTTAGTTGTAAATATTAAGCATTGCATTTTTAAAAGTATGATAAACAAACACTAGGTTAAATATTTTTAAAAATGCCAGAAAACCATTTTTATGTGTAAAAAGAAAACCTCACCTCAGTCCCCTCCCTAACCTGACAGCACCCTGTATAATTTAAATATGTACATCAATTGGGTTATGATATACGATTTTGCAAGGTTAGAAGAACTCAAATACAGTGTGTTAGTAATTACATTGGAATTATTTTGTAATACTCGTTCGAGGTTCCCACAGAATCTTGCGCTATCAGCGGAATTTTCTTGTAGTAGTCTTAGCGTGCAGTATTAATAAAATTATTAAAATATTTAATTTGACACTGCACGAGATCGCAAGTGCACTGCTGCGTTTGAAGGAGATTACACATTATTGGTCACACGAGAACGCTGACGCCTACTGTGATTCACCGGTGCTACGAAAAGGTGGTGTTGTGTTTGTTTACCTCTCTGTCATTTACTTTAACTATGAAAATAGTATCATTTTTGTGTCAATAGATTTCGTCGTGAACATTTTGGTCTTCCCCAGTTATATCATATAAATTAAGGGTTATGACCCTTTCGATCTCTTTGAATATCTTACTATCATTTTCAGCTCGAGAAAAACTATCTTGAAATATTAATATCGACCATACAAACATTTTAGTGCGATCTCCCAAATACTGTGTATGAGTCATTAACTCCGTGATATTTAAAAATGGTTCATTCAATACAATTCGTTTTTTTTGTATATAGAGCCGCGTCATTTCTGACTGCTTCTGTTTCCTACATTTAAATTTTGCAATTTTCATTTATAAAAGTAATTAAAGTATTATATTGTAAAATATACTTGAAAGGCTCTAGTAATTGGGTACGCTCATATGTTCCAGTCTGCTTGCTACTGCGCCTCTGAGCGCCGCAGACAGACCAGACGTCCAGCGCTGTCCCTAATGCATGCTGCTTGCAAATTCAAAAGAATACATTGTTTCTTGATAGGCCATGTATTCTCGGCTTTGATGTGCGCGGATCAATTTGAATAATAACACTCAGAGGTCAGATCGCCGCGACAAAAAGCTGCAAACAATGAATTTTGTCCGCCATTATGCAACTAAACTGTCCCAGACGCATCTCGTAAGAATTCTTTTCAGTGTGTTTTCCGTCATCATGCATGTATTACTGTTGAATGTATTTTAAAACTAATGGAACAGCTCATTAAACATCTTATACTTCTGTTTGGCTTTAGGCTAAGATTAAGGCATAATTTAACCGCTAAGGCTTTATCTTAGGCCTTCCAAGATACTGTACATGAGTACATTCGCAGTAGGGAGCCAGTCAAGATTCCATGTACCGGCAAGGCCATGAAAATATGAGAGTACATACACTCAATTAAAATTATTTGTCAATCATAAAAAAAAAATTTGATTCCAATCCACTTTATTAATATTGTTTAAATTTTTAAGTTATTTTTTTAGCAAACTTTTAATTTTGACCATTTTCCGGATCATCTATAAGCGTTCCACGATTACTTATTACACGAGAAAAATTATTATATTGCATGAAATTAAAGTTCGCTCTAGAATTGTGAAAGAAGGACCTAAACGTACAATTCACCCAACGGATTAAATGCTGCTTTCATAGCAATAGACTCCTTAACTGAATGATAAGCTAAATTATTTTCTTGTCTCTAGTCTTATTATTTATTTATTGATTCAAAATGAAATATTACAAGTTATCCATGACACAAGCATTTAAAGTTGTAATATATTGTATAATTATATTTATGAAATAGCTTGCTTGCCCGTGAATCGTAAAATTGCATTGCGTTTAATTATTATCTAATATGCTCACCTTGATAGATAATTTGTCTCGCTGCGATTCGCCCCTGAGCGCCGGCTCCCCGCGCTGGTGCAACGACCAATGCCAAGGATGCGTTTTTTGGCCGAACATTCTTTATTTGTAGCACTTTTTGCAACGAAAAGTTCGAGCGGCGCTCGCAAGGCCCGAGAGACCCGTCGGTTGATTGTACTCGGATCGATAGAAAATTGTCTCAATACATCTCGTTGCCTTGAATCTAAAGTTTTTTTTTTGTTACTGTGGTTTTATAATAATGCATTACGATGGTAATTTGTAGTTTGCATTGTTGTGTTTGTATTCCGCAATAATGCAAATCATATCAAATATTTCCAATCAAACGGATGTTTTTATATTATAATATAAACATTCTGCAGAATCTCAAGCACGGCTGCGTAATTTTCTGCACAAATAAGTTGCATAATAGCTGATTTACCGAGTTTACTCTGTACATGCTCATTAAAATAATAAAGCAATTTAAACTCGACGAAAACGTTTGTATATTTGTCACATACTTGATTCGGGTAAAAAAAACTCTGCGAATCATTCAGCAAGCCGCAAAAACTGGCCCCGACTTGATGAAGAATCGAGCTTCACCGCTCCCTTGTGACCGACTGACAACTTTCAAATACAAATGCATTGCTAAATGTGCAATCTTGACATCTTTCGTTTTCTTGAATATTCATGACAACCTCCTGGTCCCATTAATCTAAGCAAACATGAAGTATGCTTCAAATATTTTTGTAGCTTTAGTTAAAAACCAGATGCTATACAATTGAATTAAACATGAAATAATTGTTTTTTTTGTTTAAATTCAAAGTGTTTCTCTCGTTATATATGACACGCACACTGAACAGTCGAAGAGAAACAGAAATCTGATTCGCCGCAGGGTGCTTTAAATCTACTTAATATATTATTCCAATAGCATTCTGTTTCACACGTATTGAGTTTGTTACCGTTTTGAGATTAGGATATGATAATCTAGGTCTAGATATTAATTTATAACAGAAAAATCACTTGCTGCCTTGATCAAGTCAAGCAATGGACTTATCTACACCCACCTCAGAAGCTCTACTGGAAACCGGAACTGGACTTCTCATGGAATCACGACAGCCGAGAGGAACGATTGAAAATAATAAATAAAATAAAATGTTGCCAGTCATGTATGCCACGCGAGACACGATAATCGGGAGTTTAAACTAATTTAATACGAACAAAAAACTATTACATTTATGAGAATCTACCTCTTTATGTCATTATGGCATTCCGGTGAATTTACTACGAAGACGAATGTCCGTGATACTTCGATCAATTAATTTTTATATCGATAATTAAGCATATTAAATGAGTTATAACTATTTAAGTACATTGGTTTTCTAGAGTCGTGCCGCGGAGAAATACTCGAGATGTGATTTGATGGAGGTTACGAAATATGATGGCACTCGGGAGGGTGTTTTTTTGCTTCGTTCGTGAGATTTTTGGAGTACGTGAGTTGCATTTAATGATCGTTGCAAGAAGATCAAAGCATACCCAATTTGTTAGGAGTCAAATATACTTTTACAAAAAATACCAGCCGATAAATATATTGATAGAGCATTCAATATATATATATATGCTCTAATTCTAATTGATGTGGTAATGGTATTCATACCTTCTTGATTTGATTTTACGAATTTTACTGGCTTTGCACCGTCGTACTTTTTGTCGATCTGATAAATATTTTATGGTTTGTATCTATCTTCTGGGCATGCGTTTTTAAACCAAACATATATTTGTCTCGTATATCTGAAAGTTTGTTATATTCGGGATTTTCTAGCGATTTCGAGTTAATTTTATTTCTGAAATTAAAATTTTGTTTGTATTTTTTTTATTAAAGAATATTTTTGTTATTATTCTATTAACGAAATAAAAATAAATTATTTATTAACTGCTATGATGTTTATCTGATGCATTCTAAAGATCTTCAAAAATTTTCTGTTAGTTTTTTTTTATGTATTACTAAAATTAATGTATATAAATTTTATATCATTTTATATTTATGACTCCAGCATTCTACCTAATAAATAATCTGTTCTTTTAATTAAATCACCGAACATCTTTGATGTATATTACAAAGAGCAACAGATCATCGTATGAAAGCTTAATCTCACATTGAATTTAATAATGCGGCGTTTATTTATAAATCACTATAGAGTTGAATGATATTCGTTACTCAGTTAAAAGCCTGTATTTCGATTAATTTCGTTTTAAGTTTATAGCCTAATATTATTTTAAAACCCTAGCATGGTTGTGTATTATCAATACGATATTAAGCATTTATATCATTTAACATAACATATACTCGTAAGTATGTATTCTAACCCTTTTCAGGCAGGATTAAAAAAAAAAGTTATTATTTTATTACATTAGGATTTGTTGTTTTTAGTGTACTCGTACATAAAAATTAATATTTAATTTCAATATTATGGTTTTGACTGGTATGTTGTCAATAAAATTACTCTAAAATCTATTAATAAATTATAACACTGTTAAAAAAAGCTACCCACAAATAAATTAAAATTATATATTTATCTTATTTCGTACACTTCTTAAATTCTTTGTGAATACTAAATTTTAATATACACATTCATACATAAAATCGAAAAATTCATGTGAAAAAATCACTAAATAATTTTATTTAAAATATTAAATGCAATAGCACCAAGTTCTTTCTGTCAAAAATATTGAATATATTTACTATATAATTAATTAAATCTATGTATTCAGGTATGATTTTTTACTTAAAACTTTATTAACAACATGAACATGATTAAAAAAATATATTACGCCCGGTAAAAGGTTAACTAATGCGCGCTTATTGTGGTATTTACCTACACAAAATATTACAGCATAAACATTGAATGTCTATCAAAGATATCATTAATTGAGAATTGTTTTTTATGTTTTTTTTTTACTTCTGTGTTAAATTGTACTTAGTAATTCCAAACTTAGCTCTCAATTATTTGTACACTCGGTGAGTATTTTTTGCGTGCTACGTCACCTTTGACGGAGCATTGACATGATCGTCGTTAGAGGCTATTTATTTTGTATCTTTTACTATTAAACCTTGCTACATTTATTTTTTGTCGTAATTCCACTCTGGGATTTAAATTTAATATACTGCCGGGAAAATCAGTAAATCTCTAGATTTAATTATTTGGTGCTTAAATATATAGTTTATTGATCATTCGAAACAAGTCGTGGGTAAATAAATATCTCTTAATGTTAGTGGCTCTACTAATATGTAGTATCATTCTGATAAGTTTGCACAAAGTGAAGGTATTATTTGTCGGTAAGCATATATTTAACAATGCGCGGTGTTTTAACAAATTTATTATGATACTCAAAAATGGAAGGCCAAGTACACTCGAGTATCTATCTATTTTCTCAATGATTTTTTAGACACCTTAAGTCAAACAACGCTGAAAAATATTATCTTATATTAAGTTTACGTAATACTGCTGTCGTCAGTTTTATTGATATTTTTTTTACTTACTTCGTTTGAAAATGCCAACGAAACAGGTTGGTGAAACTGGTTGGTGAAACTGGTCACCAATTAATATCAAAACGTGGAAAAAGTATTTTTATTTAAAATATCAAAATGGAATTCCTCCGAGCATTTTCTGTCAAAAATATTGAATTGCTTACTTTACTGGCAAAAGGGGCCACTCGTGTGTTTTTGGCATCTCGTCCAACTGTCGATTAGTTAATCAGAAATAATAATTCGGGCTATTGAGATTTCTGAATTGATTAACACTAGTTTAACTGTAAAAGTACACACGCTTGGAATACACTGTAAAAAACTGATATTCGGTACTGGCGGAGGGTATGCTTCACTTTGTAGTAGATTTCTAAAATCTAATGATGCAGCACCTTACATAATGGAAGTTCATGTTTAATAATTACCAGAATACCACCTGTCACGACCTTAGCTGCGTTTTTTGCATCCATCTTTAATCAATCGAGCTCCGCGGTAATCTGGAGTCAGACAAAAGGCGATGGCGATCTCCCAGTCCTCGAGCCCGCGGCTCTTCTCATTGGCCGCAATGGCGGACGAGACTATGGCCGCGAGCGCCATCTGCTAGCCGGCGCCCCAATCAAGGCGTTGTTATGTAAACACGGCACCACTCACCGAGTAAATAAGGGTGTACCAAGTTCTTTGGCCGTAGTTTGATAATTCATATTTCGAGTATAGATACAGAGTATCAAATTTTTTTAGTTGGTACCTAGATGTCGGTTCTATGTGATTATCTAATTTTTTTAAGGAAGTGTTTTAGATATACAATATGTATTCTTAATCAATTAAATAAAACCGTTAAATTAGCTATCAGGGGTAAGCTAAAAGTATAATATATAAACGCAATAAAAATGTAATTTTTATATTTGTTGATATTTATTGTAAGACCGGTGTTGCCCAACCCAGGCAGGCAGGGAGTTTACAAAATAAGACAAAAAACAGGGAGCCACTGGTACCAACGGTATGTCACCGGTATAAATGTGTTTATTTAATATATTTTTTGAATTCGTAATAATATATAAGAAGCCCCAGAAGTTCGACTCGATTGTTTACCGCAAGTTGTTGATGTCGATTTCCGGCGTTAATGTTGCCGTAGTGCAAGCAAACCCATAATTGCAACCCGTGATGAGTAAATACTCTAGCAGCCCCAATATCTTTGACTCTGACTCTAGAGAGTCAAAATCAAATTGTTTCTGACCCTACCTGCAGTCTCACTCGTTACCGGGCGTTTGTGAATATGTTCAGTTTTTTCGCTTGTACATCAATTTTGTCTGTCATGTATTGAAATGATATACATATTATTATTTTGTTTTTAAGTTTTATAATATGCCTCAATTACAACTCATTTATATCAAACTAGTTTTTGTCATCAATTTTGTGGGGAGATATCATTTTTTGCACGTCGAAAGTGAAAATCATCAGCTTAATGAGATGCACGCATATTGTAAATAGAAATTGTGTAGTTACCGTAGATAAAAATGGTCATTAAACAGCGTTTGCCTGTACGAATTCTACAGATCTCATTAACGCTCTGATCTGTGAATTTTTCAAAATTACCTAATGAAACGGAACGAAGCTATATACAGGTAGTATCTCACATATAGGTAATTCAAAAGTCACGACATTTTATATTGTATGATTGTATTCGTGTCTACAATACATTAAATAATAGTACAAATAAATTGTATAAAAATCGTCACAGTCAAAAAATCCATGCTGTAGATCTATAAAATTTGGTCTTATAGAAAAGTGTACATATTGTAACGCGCCGGGTCTCCAATAATTAAAACATGATTTATTTGCACTATTTATATTTAACTTATATTATACAGAGTCTTCACAACTATTTATATTAACACATATTTATATCAACGACACCCGAGGACTGTCTCGCGCTCACGGCTCCCGAGAACTGTCTGTCGAGCACTACTCCCGAGCACTCTCTACCGAGCACTCCTTCCGAGGACTCTCTGTCAAGCACTGGCCCGGTCGTCTTGTCGCTCATTCTCCAAGACCACGTATTGTTGCCCCTAAACGACGGTCGCTTGATCATTACAGATGTTTCTGGACTATGGACTAGAAGTAGACTCTGGAGTAGAATCGCTTCGATCGATTCTACCGCTAACCCGTTACAATATTATGATGCAAAAAATGCACTCGAAACATATACAGTGGATTTAATCATTATGGCACAAAAATCAATTCCCATGTTCAACATTTTCTGATATTCGTAAATATACTATGATATTTTATTTAATGTTCTAACTTTTTACTAATTGTTATGTAGATTAGTATTCTTAAAACGTATTTATTTTTTAAGTACCAAGCGTTACGCACATTTTTTACGCAAACTATTATACTCTCTTAAAAAAAGTGATTATCTGATAAATGCAGTCAATTTTGGAGGAAATTAATATTTTAAAAGAAGGTAACAAACTACCAGTATTTGATGAAATTAAACAAAATCAATTCAAACAAAAAAATATTTTTTCGGCAGATACGATGAGGTACGAAACACCATGTGCGTTATTCAGTGCTTCCTAATTAGGCCGCATTCTCGGACGTTTTTTCTGGTATATTCCAGTACTTATTCCGCCTGAGCGAAAAGTTCACTCGATAGACAATAATTGTTGTGCTCAAATAGAAATTGATAGTGAAAGTATTGCAATTATTTTTTTTTGCATGTGGGCGGCTGCAAAAACGCCCGCGTCATGTGTGATCACATCTTATGTTAATGTGCTCGCAAATTACACACCGTGGCATAGACGCTAGCCGCGAATAACGCCGTAACTCACGGTTTGCTTTCATCTTGACCGAGTCCATATTAATTGAAATTGAACTCAGTGGTCAAAACGAATAAAAATTACAAATCACATTTCCCCAAAATGATATGCACTTAACTGACATTTTTTCAATGATTTTTATTTTTTTAAATACCTGATTATATATTTTTATATACAGAAAATTAACAAAATTTGTAATATATATATATATATTAATATATGTATAATATATCTACCAAGGACGTGCTGGAACCATGAAATTGGTTAGTTCTGGAAAATGATAGCTTAATATGATAGTAATGTAATAATTTGTAATTACGACAGTGACAGTTCGAATCTTTGGATGTTAATTTCAACGCGTGTAATGAAGCCTTATTTTCAAAACGCTTAATGGACCGTTTATTCAGTGACTTATCTTGTGTTGAATTATGATTAGGTTTTTTGTTATAGAAGTAAATCTTTTTTATTTTTTTACTTGAAAGCTTATTTATTTGTTTTTTTTTGTTCAATGAAATTTTTTTTGACCATTTTCATACATTTTCTGTTCAGTGCTAATTCCGTCGCATGTTAAATTGATTTTGATTAAAAATCATTTTCGTAAAATAAATGAGAAACAAACCGTTTTCAATGTAAACCTGACCGCATGCGGGCAGGCGCACAAAATTCCAAATCTTCACCAACAAAGCGCCAGCAATGCTTTTTGCATCATTATTATTGTTGTGATTTGGCTCTAAATTAACCCGGACCTGATTGAGCGCGAGCGTTATCTCGGGGCGCGTGTTGCATGACACTCGAGGAATCCTGGCCGCAGAGGAGCCCGCACAAAAAGATGCACCGCCGAAGGTCGCCGGGCTAAAGACCCTCTCTTTGTTGTCTATGCTCCGCTTCTGTCTCGTTTTCGGCGCTTTTGTGTTGCAATAGAGACGCCCAGTGGCGTGCGCCGCCCGCTACGTCGTAGGCAGCATAAATACTTGATTGATTGAAAGTGATTCTTGACATGCAACACTGAATGCGTGTTTGATTGCTGGATTTAATAACGTATCGGTCTTATTTTTATATTTCACCTTCTTTAATAGGAACATCTTGACCTTTTGAACTCAATCTTACTTTCTTGTGTCTAACTGATTTGCTAGAATAATATTATTTCTTTGTAAGTGGTTGTTATGTGGATCTCCTGCTCTCAGCTGTAATCGATCATCTTGCTTTCTCGCACAAAGTACAGAAGATTTTTTTGTCCTGACATTGGTCGATATTTGTTTTCAATAGATTGGATTTTTTTTGTTTATTTTACTAACCAAAACCAAATTATTTTAAAGATACTAACAATTTACAACCTTAATTATTTTACATTTAAAAATTATCCCTATAATATGTTATTGATAAATAAATTAATAGTTTAAGGCATGAAATAATTGTTTTTTTTCCCTCTATTTGGTCGCACGCCCCTGAGGTCAATCTAGCCTATCATCACACAAATCTTGCAGCCATATTACATGGAATCGATTTTGGAGAATTACGTTTTAAGTGATTCCTTTTTTTGTCCCTGCTAAAATTAATGAGATTGCAACTAAAATCGATTATTTTTTATTGACTTGGCTGCACTGTTTATATTCGGGTGCTTGCTTATTTATTATTTGACGTAATTTAACGCCGGTGTGTTATTTTTATAGTTGCATCTCTGGTGGGATTTGATCTTATCGACTCGCTTCGACCACACGCTCGGTTTATATATCGATTTTCAATTATTATGCCGGTTTTTATCCATACTTGATTTTACCTCAGCTGCCTCTAATAATATATTTCATCTTGCACTACGATATTCGTGTTATTAAATGTATTTCGGTTTTAAATAAATTGTTCTCCTCCGGTTCCGATGCCGTAAAGTGTAATAGTTTTGAGTAAATTTATCAATAAACTCGCACAAAGAAACAGCTTATATGTGAAGCTTATTATTAACCAATTTTATATATTTATGTAAAATTTAGGACAGCTTTTGCACTCTTCAGGGACTGTAAGTTGTCTAATACTCGTATGAACAAAGGTGGACTGGCAGCTTTCATCCCGTTGCCGTCTAGAAGTACTTTCTAATTAATTTCATTAAAATAAATCAACTTGAATTTACAATTAACTTATCCGTTCGTTGTTTCACTACATTTCAACAAAAGGCCCAAAAATCTTAAAAATACAACACTACCATATAACCAAATTAACGATTGCAATGATTTTGAATTCATCATATATCCGATTCTTTGCCTGAATGTCTTGTAATAAAAAATATATATATTGAAATCGTACATGCAAAGTTAAATCCTGTGGGTATTTATTCACAGATATATGTTAGCAATTTTTTTTTCTCTTGCTAAGTTTTATCATTTACGGTGGCACATTTGAATTTTTTTTATTTTGTCTCCCATCCTTGTGCATGCATGCATTTGAATTGCCATGATTAAAATTAGTATACATTCCATTTTGTCTATTCCAGTGAATTTATTTGTGACCCACGAGTGGAAAAAATGCATTGTTTTTGTCCCACTTTCACGACAGCATCGCAGATAGTGCATCGGTCGCTGCGCATACTTTATCTGATTATTTCGTCTCGATTCTTGATCGAGTTTCGCTGCTCGCCATTGTAGCTAATCATGGACGGTCATAAAATTGCAATTATCCGTTCTTTATGAATTGCCACGCTTTACAACCTTGGCCGTCTACGTTATGGAATTGAGTTTTTTTTTCATTCCGTTGTCTATGACAAGACGCTGTTATGTTTTGCTCTCGAGCTACTTATTATTTACGCATCTCCATTGCGGTTGCGCCACAGAGCAAAAAAGAAGGCGTTATATTTACGTACGCACTGTATTGGGCCGGAACGTGTCACGCTGAAGAAACGTTTTTCTTTTTTAAACGGGTCTTTAAAAAAGGGTACCTTATATTCAAAAGAGCGCGGAAAAAAATATATACAACAATGTTTATGTCCTTATTTATTCTCTTGTAGTACGCTTAGTGTTGTCTCTCGGGGCCGCAAAGATTCACATATATCTATCTATCTTCCTTCCCTAGACTGCGTACACTGGTGGTGTGTTGTTAAGGTCTGAGTGCAGTTATATTCATTGAATAAAAATCATTTACATTACAATTTTCATGTTTATTTGACAACAGCAGAAAATAAGTACAAACTCAGACAAAATCGACAGTTTTGGATGAATGATGGCCTCAGAAAACACCTTTCGCCGTGACGTCTTACATTACCCGGTCGAACGACGAAGATTTCCCATTCGGAGTCGAGGATTTCAAACCCGTGAGATCAGTAAGATTTAGGATAGATATTAATCACACCTGCAATTCTAGTTTTACCATTATAATATTTTTGAATAAAATACTTGAGTGATTTTCCACATGTTCGTTTTTATTTGTGACCGGTTTTGCCAACCTTTCACGTTGGCATTATCAAACAGAGTCACACTGTCAAAAATATGAAATTTCTTTTACCATTATATCGCCAAATAAGTAATGTTTATTGCTTTGTGGTTTTGTTATCTATGAATTATTATCTATAACATTATTAGTTACTATATTAATTTAAATTGTATATTTTTGCAAGGCCAATGTATTGCAGTATTTCTCAATTATATGATAAAATCATAGTTATATTACACGCTGCCGTATTCTTATGCACAAGTAGTCTGAAGTTGCTAATATTATTTTTTTCTTCTATTCCATCGAAACAATGTTTTTAATAAAGTTAATTCGAAATATTTATGATAATTTGTGTACAGATGCCTACTTCGTCATATTCACAGCTGAGCAAAGATCTTTTCGTCTAATGAGTTAAAGTTATATATTAGAATATATACAATTACAACCGTTTGGGCCATATTATGAGTAACACGATCGACATAAAATTGTTTCCCGTCGTTGACTGTGTGTAATATTACATAATATCTGTTATGAATGAGCGTAGTTGCTATATACGCAAAATCTTAAGTTAATCATCACGACAAAGTACTTAGTTCTTAAGATATGCAATATTGATACAATTTAAATTTTATAGCACGTTTTTTTTTTACTAAGCTTGGACAAATATTATCCTTTTATGTGGTTACCAGAACTTACCCTATATACATACACATTTGTAAGTGTGTGTGTGTGTGTGTGTGTGTTTATTGAAATTATACAAAATATATGCAATCTTAAACCCGATCTTTGATTAATAAATCGTGTGCTAACATCAGCTAGCTCTGTTTCGTTTATTTGCACTGATTTAGCGCTCTGCCGGCCAGAAGTCTGATCGCGCACTAAGCTGCATGAAAATAAAGGATCCCCGCTGACCTTGGCGGGGTCGCCCGGCCCGCGCGCCGACCCCGCTGAGGTCGCCGCTCAATTCGGAGCGCGGCGGTGACTTAACGGAGTTGATAAGCGGCTAGACTGCAGCCGACTGCAGCCGACTGCAGCGGACTGCAGCGGACTGCAGATACGTGAGGCGATAGTCATAGTCGAGGCTTGAAATAGAATTCTTAAGGTGCTCACGTAAGGGCGAATTTACCGCACAACTTCAAATGTATTCCCGCGTAATATACAGCACCCGATTATGCATTGCCCGCAAAATCAGTAAATTGACTGATAAACAAACTTCATGTCTCACATTGTCTTCAAATCAGTCATTGCACTTTCACATACAGTCGTACATTCTTTTGTGTAGACTCACTTTTAATTGTTCTTTTAACTAGTTTCTTGATTAATAATTTTAATGTGTTGAAAAAAATATCAATTATATAAACACTACTACAAATTGATGATATATATTTTGTATTTTCATGAAAATTTGTAACGCTCAAAAATATATTTAACTCTTTTTTTTTTTTTATATAACTTATATCATCAGAATAGTTTTTAAATCTGTAAAAGTAAATAATTCTAATAGCACAAGTATGATTATAATTATGCCTAATTCTAGTAATTACATTTAAATCTTCTTTAAATTTGTAAAAGTAAATAACGTAACCATCTTAAGCAGGGCGATAATTATTTTTTTGAATCTAGTTATTACTTTTAAACGCAAGTGAATAGATTCGGTAAGCGATCCATTACCATTAAGGTGTGCACTCACATATGAAATTAACATCGGCCTGGCGGGGACGGCTCATGCTCAAGGAGCGCGTAGCCGTCTGCAAGTGCGCGGCCTCGGCAACCTCAGGGCTGCCAGCACACGCTGCGACACAACCGGCAAACGAACGGTTATGCGCCAACAGCGTAAAATTCACGGTTTTTAAAAATAGTTTTGCTCAAAAAAACAACACAAAGGTAACCGCCATAGTGCAAGGTGTAGTTCTAACCCACACCTCCACTGCTATCGCACCCAGGTGCTATAGTCAATTAAGCTTAATCAAATTTATTAGTAATAGATTATAATAATTATCAAACGTTTGGCTTATCTTCGGTTGTCGGTTGTATTGCAGCGTGTGTAGGCAGATTAACAGAAGACGCCGCGTTCCAGGCGCCGCGGCGCGTGTGCGAAAACTCAGCGGCAGGGACAACCGGGCTTTAGTGTTTTTATTTATTGTTTTCTAAATCTCAAAACTAATAAGAGAATTAATGCGTGATTTTTAAAAATTGTTTTTAGGATTGTTACTGGTATCTAATGATGATTGTATATAAATAATATTTACATATTCCTAGTCCTAAAAAGTGCAAGTGCCTGCACTCCTTATCAATAATCAGGGGACATAAAACAGCTCACAGTAGAAATCAGTTGTAACGAGAGGCGCAGAAACGTATTTCTGTAATTTGTGAAGTATCTATAATCTCGAATCGAGGGAATTTATGATGTTTGATGTATGATTATAGTATAAAAGATGACTCTATTGATATCGAGTAGTTATTAGCTTTCGCAAAAGTTACATAAATTTTATTACTTCAGTAAATGTTGACAAATCTCTGATATTTTTTATTCATGCGCAGCATTCTCCAAAACGAAAAATTCATGTTGCAACTATTTTTCCCTTAAGGTATTGAGTAGTTTTGAAATCAAAAGCTAAGCATAATTTATGATGCCTACAAGATTTGCTAACATTAAATATTTTTGAAAATAATAATATTTCAGATATGACAAATGCAAATCCTCAATCTTTTATCCTTTCACATCGGGGTCGAGATGAATGCGCAGGCATAACAAAAGTTCAAGTTTGAAATGCTTGTAACCTGATAATGGGCAATTTCCGGACATTTACATGAAGAAGTTCTCAAAACGACTATCACTATCGCCCTCTGAATTATATTGCCTCGGTCACGAACTCACTGTGCGAGTATATCCCTCCTCATAAATATGTATCCCTTATACGCGCACAATAGATTGTATAAGAATAATAGTCACGATGCTCTAAGAAGGCAGGTAGTCCATCAATATATACAATTGATTTTGTTCGTATTGAATTTGTGATGCTTACTGAGGCTAGATTGGTGAATTGGGGCTTCTTTACCGTCATGACACACTGGGTGTCAAACTTTATCAATTACGTGGAAAAATATAATTAATTGCTTTGCGTTTGGTGCAGCCTCCTTTTCTTGTTTGTGGATCTATAAACAAAGAGTTGTAGCAGTTTGAACAAGTAGGGTGCAGCTAATACATTGAAATACATTTAAACATATAAATTTAAGGGTTTATCTTGTATTTTATTTATTAAAATTAACTGTATAATGATATCTTATACACTCGTGGTTATGTTTATGTATTTTTCATGATTATTAGGATTATTTATATTCAGTAAATAAATCTGCTTGCGTTGATTTTTGACTCGCCGCATATAAACATAACGTGGAAGTACGTTTTTTTAAAACTTAATATTATTTATAATAAACACTAACAACATTGTTGTAATAGTATTCTAATTTTGTTAACATTGAAATTGTAATTTGACCAACTCAATATTTGTGTTTTTGGAGTGGGGATGCTGCCATTCCAGAGCGTGCAGACTGTGGTCGGTGATTTGTGTATTTAGTTCGTTTGCCGGGAAAGGCTCGGCTTTTGTCCACGTGGCCATCGAGCTTCTTTATCGGGACTGTTATCAGCGTAGTTATTTTTGTATGAAGATAACGGATTTCGTATTTATTACGGTAGGTTCGTTATGGCTTATTTACAACGAGGAAAAGTCAAACAGGAAAATGTAGATAATTCAAAATACGTTAATCTTTTAATTAGAAAATTGCTTCCTTGATGATAAGAATTTTTAATGTAAGGAAGTTTCATTATTTAACCTACGATATCGCTTTATAGAGTTAACGTTATAACCAGAGTTCACTGAAAACTACTTTTTTAATTTCACAAAATAATAATAAAATTCACGCATCCAATTAGATTTTTTTAAATAGTAATTGTTTTGTTTATATTTACTAACATTACATGATTATAAATATTTTAAAAGTGTATAATGTTCGTAAGATTTCATTTTGAGTTTCATTTTTAAGATTGAAATGAGTTGTTCAATAATTTATTAACTATTATTTCATGACTTATCATATATTCAAACCTTGAAAATGACTTAGTTTATGTCGAATCAAGTCATTTCCATGATTATATAATATCAACATATAAAATAAAATAAAAAACCTTATTACTCGGTAATTAATTATTCGGTATTTTTTATAATCTATATTAATCTTATGGATTTTGATGTGAAAAAGATCACTCTACGTATTGTGCGAAAGTTGCGTTAGATATTTATTAAACGTTGAATTGTCGCAATAAAATCAATTATTTTTTTGTGTAAAGTAACCATATTGTCCTGTACAATAGATGAACTAAATATTTTTATATATTTATAAAAAAATCAAATTTATAATATATATTTTTGTTTGTATGTTCAAAACGAAATGAGAAAACTAACCAGTAGTTAGCAGGATATTCGAGGTAAGGCTTCCTGTACACACTGACCGCACTAAGTAAAGCTGTGTCTATGTTCTTTGTCCTTATTATCATTACCCTGATTCACGACAGAAAATTCTTTAAAATGATGGTAATATTGTGTACAACAAACCAAATTAATATTGTGAAAAATATTACCAAAATAATCATATTGAAATTTTGTCTTTCTCTGAATATTTTAAATTTTATTTGGGGTAGAAAATATGACTATGCCATTATTAATTACACAACCGAAACTGATTTATCTGCCTGTGACGCACTTTTATTTTTATTTATGACAGTTATCTGCATTTAGGATCAATAGATCCTTAGAAGTCATCATTCTATGGTTCAATATATTTTTCTCAAGCAGAAAAATATTTTCGTCATGCCTATTTCACATATTAGATACATAATTAACGAATGTTATCATAATTATATCTATAACAGGTCGTTTAACCCGTTCATATCCGAGCGTATTAAAATAAAATCCATATTTATACAGTGCTCGTTTTGTGTCAATGAACCAAGTTTTTACTCAGTTCCCCGTACCGCCTCAAGTAGGCCCCTGAAAGTAGTTACTAGTATTCGAAAAGGCTTCTCGAGAAGTCTACTGCACCTCCAAATACGTGAGGAAAATTTAAAGGCATGGTGTATTTTAAAAGCATGATTACTTTCACGGACTCACCCAAAAAAACTAATTCACATTGCAGAAATTAAACCAAACTCATGCATTAAACCAAACTCATTCAAGATGTTCTGTCTTATTATAAGTATATTATAAAGTAGACTGTCTTTGATAGAATTTTAGCACCCATCTTAAAACATTAAAAGATTTTATTTATAAGGTTTATAAATTGAAAACATTTAAGTGGTGGATTTTGAATCCATTACTGTTATTGCTGTTTTTTAATTACGTGTAATAACTTATAATATATATTACTCAATATTTAGGCAATCGACTTACATATGAAACGATGTTAGAAATATTTGAATTTTATGATCCCATATACGATAACCTGTCTATGTGAAATGTGCGGATTTATTAAAAATATTCATGCTGATATTTTAATATATTTATAATAAGCTAATATATTTTACTTATTATTATATTCAACTGTTCCACTGCGGGAATATAGTAATGCTTCCTTTTTCAATACAAATCTCCTGCGCCAAAAGCTGACAAGTAACTCTTTCCGTATTGCTGAGGTCATCTCTTCAACGAGACTCGACGTCCAAAAACTAATATTTTTTAGTTTTATTTTAAACTTATAAATTTGTATTTTAAAATATATATTTATAATACAATATGACAATACGATTCTTGAACCATGTGGCCTTATCACTGTTAAGAAAGTCTATTATCCTATAAGGATTGACGATATCTATTAAGAAAGTTTTTGTTTAACTAATAAAATAGTCGTTTAAACATAACATGATTCTATTTGTAATTGACTGAAGTAAAAACATTGAAAGCAAA
Source organism: Atopsyche davidsoni (assembly GCA_022113835.1). Lineage (NCBI taxonomy): Eukaryota > Metazoa > Arthropoda > Insecta > Trichoptera > Hydrobiosidae > Atopsyche > Atopsyche davidsoni. The sequence goes on from JAILWY010000023.1 coordinate 13,491,479, forward strand.
CAAAAACAAACCGATTGTACGGGTTTTTCAAATAAATAACTCAAAATATGTGGTCCCTGACCGCCTCTCTATTGCCGACTGGCGACCAGACTAGAGGTTATTTTTATCATTAATATTTGACGACATCTTTTACTATATGCCATAATGCAATACTATGGGAGACAGCGGCTCGCCGTCCCATATAACAATGTTTTTCGCAGAAGTTACCGTTCTCATCAGAACACAATTCGGCCCACTCTCCGGCCCGCGCCAGCCCGGCGAGTCACGAGATATGGGCGAATCGTCATCGCGCTACTTGTTGCTTTTTCTGTGTGAAATCTACTAATAAAAAATACCGCGAGGAAGATTCTCCATCTCGCATTGTTACCATGGCGACAGGCCCGCTCGTGCATTCGTGTTATTTTTTTAAAACTCGTCAGTTTTTTCCGGAGGTAAAAAGCCGTCCTTTATGCAAGCAAGCCGTGTCACTGCGCGGCTGTCGCTTGGTGAAAAGGTAGCCTTCCGATTTTGCTTTGATCGATTGCGAAAAAAATTATATGGGTCACACAATGAAATAATTACATATATTTTGTGCGTTTTTTTTGTCAAGCGACCAATCCGGGAGTCATTTAAAAAATTAGGCGGGTCTTAATATTAGTCGTGTTTAAATGACACTTTATTTGCATATCTCCCACTTCTCATGTCAAAATAAATTATTTGAATATTGCTTAGTATTTAAACACACTTTTTAATACTAACCCAAACATAGCACAAATAATTTTTTTTTTGTTTTTTTTTTTGCTAACTTGTCGATGCATGAAATTCTAAAACATTTAACTAAACCCTTTCCGGGGTTCTCTGTAAACCTTGAAAAAAAAAAAAAACACTATATTTTGTGTACCTTCTCTCAGATTCGACCTGTAAAAACGCAAGTTGTGGGATTCTCCCCACGTATTGTCCAGTCAGCTTGTCTCACGGTTTTCCAGTGGATGCACCCGATTATGTGGGCGTTCGGTGTAGTCCGTTCACTACCATAAGATGAAGCAGAAAGGCACAGTTTCCGTGCGCGTTTTTTTGTTTGAATATATGATTTATTTTACCAAACATTATGTACTTGTAAAGTTAATATTTATAATTAAAATAATAATACTCAACTTCATATATTCTGCTAGTTGGTGTGTAATCATACCTTCGTGAATTCACTCTACGGACTGCCGACACATTCATCACAGGTGGGCCCTCCGCCTCGCGCTGCAGCCGCCGCGGCCGAACACTTATGAACTTTTGATTTTTATTTATTTACAAATCAGTGTCATTCACCTTCGTCGTTAAGTGCCGCACTTCTTTAACCATTTTGTGTTTTGTACCTTCCGCGTATGTTTGTCTGAGTAATATGAATGTTGGTAAAGGATGTCCACATATTATATATATTGTCAGTGGCCTTCGCTTAACGCCATACATTCTGCATTCAATCATTGAATTGAAATATATATAATCAAATAATACATTTTTGTTCAAACGATTTGGCTATTATATATTTATTTAAGACTATATTTAATTATATACCAACATTTCAAATATAATAGGTACATTACTCACGTACGTCATAAAAATTGTTTTGTTAGTGAATCACGACTGTGAACAAGCTCTGAAGAATGGGATCTGCAATGCACCGGCAATATGCTTATAAGATTATTATCATCTAATTCTATACTGCCAGTATTGAAGTGCTTTTGCTGTGAAATAAGTTCTTACTTTTGGTGGTCGTTGTTAATATACTTATTTTCTTGAGTGTCAGCAGCGTCATGTTTTGATTAATAGAGGCGGCTACCTGAGGTTGAAGACCGCTCGGTTGCCAACTTCTAGCTCTCCGGGAGGTGCGCTTACCTGAAAATACCCAAAAACAGTGAGCCAAGGTCAATATAAACACCTAGTTTGACTGATTCGTTTAATTTCTTAAAAATGGTTACGGTTCATCAACCAAAACTTACTGCGGCTGAACACTCATGAAAATAAGTCTATTGATGCAATCTTTCTGCGAGAGCAAACTCCTTTAATTATTAATCAATACATGTCAAACGTGAGTCAAAAGTGAGTCAACGTTTGACTCACGTTTTTGTTGATTTAATTGATGATACTCAACCTATAAAAACAATTACATGACTTTCAATGTAATTTATCATTGAAAACTACTTTCTATGCGTTTCTATATCATCGTTTTATGTGTCGAGTTTTAGAGAATTGCGAAAATCCAACTTTGTGTAGAAACGAAAACATGTCGGCAATAAATACGAAGTCCCATTAAAGATGAGCGAGGACTTGGCGTATAAATAGTATTGTAACAATAAATTTGCTCAAAAATTCTTTTCGGGAACCTCCGCTGTCATAAAGCTGTGCGATCATAGTAATTACTTACATTGCCCTGTGCTGTATTTTGTGAATGAAAAATTAAACTGCTATGAGTTTAATACACTTATTCATTCGAACTACTTTTTGAAGCATCCAAAAAAAAAATATCTTTTCTCTTTTTTATATTCTAGTTTAAAAAGAGACGATAAAGTAAAAAGTATTCTGTATTTATTTTAAACACTACGAACACTTTTTTACATAATCGGTAGATTTTAATGTAACCATGTTTTTCGAGGAAATATTTTTCTCTTGTATAGAAATGCTACCGTTTTGAGTTATTTCAGAGTTTACATGGGAATAAAAAAATTGCTTATCAAATGTATTTGTTATTTTTTGTAATGTTTTCTCTTTCTCTTTTTCGTAAATTAAAATGAATTAAGAAAATCATGATACAATAAGTAATCGCGAATAAAAAATAATTAGAGTAAATTTAAAAAAATTAAAGTTCTCTACAGTAAATTGTTTCATTGATGTTTATTGGTGCTTTAAAGTTTTTCACACTATGGACAACTACGATATTTAATCTTAATTACTTATGATCTTGTGGTTTGCAAAATTGCTTATTTTAGATTGCTTTCGAATATTTTTTCAAACCTAGGTTCTAGATGAGGGAAAGCTTTACAAATTCCGTATTTTGAGATTTTTTGTGATCATGATCTACTTTTATTATCTGTTTAGTCAATAGATTTGAAATATTATTGCAAATGGTATTAACAAAAATAATATTGCTTAAATTTGTTAATTTAAATCTGCTCTCCTGTGTTAATGATCTGAAACCGTTTCGAATACCCAATCTGGAGCCTCTTCATCCCTAGGCCGGGCACACACTACACTGCTCTCGTGGAATTTAAAAAGCCGAAACTATTTTTAGTTATCAGATTTCGCAAGTTGTCGCTTTGCCCCCAAAGCTATTGAATTTCTTTATTATTAACAGTTTACCGAAGAGTTAATAAAAAAAAATATCGTTGCTTAAAACATTATAAAAACTATATGAATTATAAAAACGATGACAAATAATTTAAAATTTTCCCATTCTTTTATATAAAAAAATATTTTTGATGCAATCAAACTGCTGTTATTCTTCTTAAAAAAATTTCATGGAATATTCAAACTTTATTGTTAAATTTTGAAAAAAAAAAAAATGGGAAATTAGCTCGGTATTCGACGCGATTTGTTCTTTGTCTTGGCAGGAGAATATCAATATGACAAAACGAGGCGTATTCTAAATATTAAGAAACAAGATGTTTTAACGGGTATTGCTTTTGTGAATATATTTTTGAATTCATTATTTGAAGTATTAGAAAATACATTCACGTTTTAGCCATAAATTTATAATAATTATAATAAAATGTTTATACCATGATTAATATAACTTCTTATTCTATATGACAAATAGTTTGATGGTTTTCCATGATTTATTTATGTTAAATATCTTATTAACAAAATATTAATCAAATAGTGAAATGAGTTTATGTTATCTATTTATAGAACCGAGATATCCGTTTATCTTTTAAAGTGTGTCATTTTTTTCTTATATTCAAAGATGTTCACAGAAATCCTCAGTGTGTGCATTTCGAACGCCTTCGAATGATGTTTTTAATTGATTTTCTCAATCGTTACATAAAACAAACAATCATCTCTAAATTGGTCTTGTGACATTAAATTACATAAATTCATCGATAAACTCCTTAATTAACAACGAAACGCTTAATGGATTACAAATTGCCGTACAAGCGCCGGCGCCGTTCTCCGACTGACGCTGAACGAGAAAAAAGGCGGTAGTCTCTTAGATTTTTCTCTAATCGGCTTTGCCCGGGCCTCCCGTAGGCGGCGCTGAGAAAATGGCATTAATATTCCGACCATTTAATTGGTGTCACGTTAAAAGTCGCCATTCTCAGCGGGCCGGCGTAACGAGAGACAGATTAAAAAGTTTTCCTCGCTTTAATATCATTTAATTTTTTTCTTAATTCAGATTCTTATAAAGAAAAGTGTTTGCTTTGGGTAGCGTCTGTGCAAAATGCATGTTTACTTAAATAAACATATAATACTGCTCTTGGTTGTGGAGTTATTTATTTATGCCGGGGGTGGTTGCTATCCTGTAAAGCTTACGCTGGTTCTAGCTTCGAATGTTGACATACAATACTTATGTTAACCTTTTTTAATTGGATCTAATTGGCAAATTTTGAAAACCTTGATAATTGGCCATCAAGCCTACAGATACTTGGTGAATCCAGTTATTTATCAACTGAGTTATTTAACTGTGTATTTTCTATATTTCGCGTAGTTGTAGTTTGTATCACGCACATTGTATTTTATAAAAAACTGAGATCTTCAACATAATATTTTAAATAAAATATTTGAGTGATTTTTCCACTTGTAATTTTTATTGGTGACCGCTTTCGCCAACCTTTCATGTTGTCATTATCAAATTAGTTTGATTAGTATTTTACTTGAAATATTATAATGGAATTCCATCAAGTATTCTCTGTCAAAACTATTGATTACTATATTCAACTTAGTGTCAAGGTGTTGGGCAAGCATGTCGGCCTGTGAGCCAGCGTGTCAGTGGTGGGCGCGGCGGTCCTCCCGTCGCGGTGCTCGGCTCCGCGGGCTTTGCTCCCCGCCCGCCGGCCGGAGTTCTCCGGGGCATTAACTTTTAAAAAATTACGCTGTTGTTACTCTCGCTTTTGATTTAGCACCTAATTATTATTGCTTAGTACATTCGTCGGATGAAATTCGTATTCCTCAGGTTGGTATTATGCTCCAGATATAATTGGACTTAATTGTTAACTTCCACAGTGCTCAGATCTCGACCGTTCATTCTGAAGATCGTATCTGCGGGGAGATATCCATCTTTATATTATTTTTAAGGTTTGGTCCGACGCCTAATTGGTAATAATTGGATAATTCTTAATAAACTTTGGATTTTATACGTTTTGTCACCTCGTAATTGTTAATTGAAAACTGAAAATTCTCATTTCCGCCGCTCCTTCACTCGTAACCATAAGTCCACTACCAGCAGAGGCACCTGGCTGTATTCGAAGTGTTTTGACCTCGCTTGTGATATTTATAACTTCATCGTAAGCCGTTATAAACCTACTACTGGATAAGGCCTCTGTGTTTCACTATTTCCTATTTTTGGCGGTTGTTCGCTCCGCTATACTGGGGAACCCCCGGGTTTCATTGATTTTAAATCTTCTTTTTAGCCATCTTCTTGGTCTTGAGAGAATCCAGCACGAAATCGATTGATTCTTGATAAACTAAGCATTGTTTAATTCCAGTTTTCACTTTTTTTAGTCGAGACTTCTGTCTCCCCTACATTTTTTTATATTATGAACTTTTTATCCATTGCCATTTTAAATAATCATTCTCATCGCAAAATATTTTTATTCTTAATGAGTCTTGCAATCCAGACATGAGCTTGATCTGTTTAGTCCAGTAAGTGGGTGATATTCCTAAGGTTTTTGTCTTCATGTTTGCGGATAGAAGATCAAAGACTTATCGACACTAAAATAAACAAGCGCCGATTGTGGGACAGAATTTTTGTTTGTTGATTCGTTTATTTTTCTCTTTTATTCTACCGTGTGAGTTTAAACCTGATATAGAAGAACGGCTTTTGTTGCCTTTGTTTTTAGTTTGGGCAGCAAAAAAGCGAGAATGGATCGAATCGAGTATTTTTTTAGCGGTGCAATATCAGAGCGTTTCAAAATCTTCGCACTTATATCTTCGCTTTTTTGCATCGTAATGCACTTCGGTGGTCCAATGATGAAACGTCTTATTTCTTAACCCACCGGCCAAAGATCGATCCGCTTCGCAGTATTAACCTTTTATGGGGCCATTTTTATCATAGCATTTCAGGTTATTTGCCATTATTTTAAAAATTACAAAAGGAAATCACCCCTGAAACTTTTTCCATCGGTCTTGAAATGAGAACTCGTAAAAATTACCAATGAGATGAGCCGACGAAATCGAAAGGATGACAGGATTTTCTTTTACGAATGAACTAATATTTTCAACGAGAGAACGTGATTCACTATGAAATTTAAAAAAATATATATTTGATAAAGAGTCATTTCTACATTAACAACAATGAAAAATAGGAAAATTTAATTAATAAAAAGTCTTAAATTATTATGGAGGATATAGGCTTATATTATTGAAATACAAAATGAAAAAACCTGCATTCCATTCTAAAAATTGTAAATATATATTAGTTTTAAAAATATTATTTAATTATTTAAGAATGCATTAAAAACACTATTTAAAGCATAATAATGTCAGATAATTCAAATAATCAAAAAAAGGGGTCTACCCAACGACTAGTAGTTGTTTCCATATTAATGTTATGCTTATTATACAATTGGTAAATAATATGACCTTTGCATATAAATAAAACACGCTACAATAACAATACGAACTTCATTCAAATTAATTAAATTTTTGCTAATTATGTTTTAGAATAATATGATTTGAAATAATATATTGAATCAATTATATTAGGCTTTTGTCTTACACACCCTGCAACACAATCGAAAACCGAATGGTGAACTTTACAGTATTATTCCTTTTTGCGTTGCTTATTTTAGAAAAAAATATTAATCACTCCAAAATTAATAAGATGCTATAAGAGTGTGTTGGCAGCTCAAACAATCATGTCGGCTATCACGAATGTGTTGGTGCGTTGTTAGTACGCGACCGTGCGCGATCGCGAGATCTAACTCTTTAGACATATCTATGTCGTGAACTGCTGTTAAGTAAGAGTATATATCACGGTCTTTGTCAAAGACAAAATGTTATTTTACATTATCTTGCATGTCACTTGAAGCACCAATAAAAATCAACGGTATCATGTAAAGAGTTAAATGAGCTCAGGAATGAAATGACTTGCTGGAAATATGTAATTTTTAATAAGATGGTTTAAAGTAATTTATTTACAATGAGTTTATTATGTAATACTAATTTAATAGCATTATTGAATATTTTTGAGTTTTTTTGCAATAAGTGCACAACGAGACCTTTGTAAAGCATCTACTATGGTGATTTTTAATTTTAATTAATATTTTATTTAAATGTGAAATATATCCATATAATTAAATCTAAAAGCCTAATTTTTTATTTTAGATTTTTTTAAAAATATCATTTAAAGTAAAATAATTTATCAATTTATTAAAATTTTTGAACTGAAGCCATTAGCTTCAGTTCGAAATATTTTTTAATTGATTTATTTTTTATTTAATAACGTAATTTACGTTTCATTAATCGTAAAAAAAATTGTAAAAGAGAACGGTCTTATCTTTCCGCTAAATTCCCGTCACGGCACTGCTAACTCATGTGCTATTAAATCGACACATGTAGTTATGATAACATCTTTTGCATTGGGCTAGGTCATATTAAAAATATTTACAATTATTATTTTTTCAATTTTAGTATGAATTAACTTTATCATTGATAATTTACATTATAAGTGAATACATAAAATATAATATTATGATCTATAGCTCTAAGCTGTGTCGTTAACAAGTAATCCCAATTAATGTTCTATATAACAATTTGTCAGCATTGACTTAAAATAGAAAAATGAAGTAAGCAAATAAAAATCTATCATAGACAAAAAAATAGTATAGTGATTCGTATTCATTAAATATTTTTTTCACGTTTCACTGATACTACATCATCTATTGCGCAATTTATTTAATCGTATTTAAAAAAACGCAATATTAAAATTATGAATTTTCATAAGCAATATATTAAAGTGCTTTGATTAATTATGCATTATATTTTAACTAATCTTAAAATGATTGAATGTATTCTTATCGATATTTTAAGATTTTTCTTCGCGTGTATTTAAGTGGACGCTGTTCAGCAGTGCAATTGCGCCACTCGCGGCACCCGGTGACCCCAGATCCAGGCAGGGCTGTGAACCCGTGACTTTGGTCAGGTCAGGGCGTCAGCGCGACCGCTGGGGCGCCTGCAGGACGGATGCTCGTCGTTTTGCGTGTGATAGGATGGTCGCCGGCAACCATTTCACGCATAGTCATCATTTAAAGTACATACGTTAAATTGATCACAAGAATTCATTGTTCATTTATATTTTTTGTTAAATACTCCTAAACAAAGAAATAAATACCCACCAAGCTATGTTACTGTGGGTCTAATTTAAATTTTTATTGTATCGTTTATTTTCAATATACATCAAACGTGTGTATAAAACTATTGAAAACACAATATGTTTGTATGGAGATTTAATTTAGATCAATTGAATATTCTATTCTATGTACACACTAAGAAGTAAGTAATCGTTTACTTTTTATCACATATTTTGCATCGGTTGAGTTGTTGGTGATGATGAGGCTTTCAAAGAGTTTGCCGTTACACTTCCATTAATTCATTTAAAAAAGTAATATATTTTATTACAATATTATCACATTGTTGCACCTTGAGATATATTTACTGCAGTTTTGTGGAATGCGTTTGTAAGCTACTAAAGTTTATTTTTAACTTCCTTATTTCAAAACGATGTACTTAAAATGCAATAAAACAACTAGTATTTTTTATATTTAATAATATGTTCTAAGCGATAACTTATATTGTGTAGTTTTTTATTTATTTAATGCGTTTTTAATCATGTTATTTCATGCATTTTGGAAATAATTTATTATTAATTAATTTATGTAAGTTTGTAAAAACACCAATAATCTTTATTATTAAAATGTAAACAAATGAAAGTTTTTTTTTACATATGGGTAGACCCAGTAAATTTTTTACTACAAATACAATTATTTGGATTATTTATTTATTATTTTTATATAGTAAGAGAACACGGTTGTGTACCCCTGCTCGCACGGCAGGCGGCTAGACTGGGCCAGATTCACGTAGGCTGATTGTATCGCTGTTGTTCTACACACCATTGTCGGCACAATTATCTGCGCTAAACATTGTCCGCCGAATTACCTTCAGTACATAATGGGACATGTGCGCAACACACCCAATTCAAAGTGATTACAGATAGGGAACACTTGTTTATTTATGCGCGATTCATGAAAACATATTTATTTACGATATTTTTTTTTAGCTTGTAACAAGAAACTTGGTTTACACTAGGCTAAGATGATTTATGTTTCAATATTAGTGTATTGTGTTCTCCAATATGACAGTAAATGGATTAAACATATAAAATTATTTAGATTAGATTTTTTATAGAAATAACAAAATCCAGGTTAAAGCGTGCTGTAACACAGAAAAAGCGAAATCATTTCAATGCAAGTCTTAGTAGTTATTATCGATAATAAGAAAATCTTTTAAGTTTGAATTTTTTTTCAAGATTCTTTATTCGATAATAATGTATAATATGTCTTAGGACTACTTGACAATACGATGTGTGTTTATCCCCTGATCCTGCGCGCAGGCAGTGGGACTTCCAAATAGGTGACATTAGGTAGCAGCGTACAAGGGATTTTATATTTTCGATAAGGATTGGTAATGGAAAAATATTTTTAAAAAAAATCGTTTGCATCATGAAATAATCAGAATTTAATGTAATATTTATTTTTATAAAAACAGCTAATGCAATATACCTATCTGATTTCTATTAAAATAATTTTATGAACTTTTAGACAGGTTTCTGTCTTCTATAGTATTACTGCGACTTTTGCGTCGAAGTCATAAATTTCGGAAACAAAAAAGAAAAAAAAGGTTAAAGATTTTTTAATGCTTTTACTAATTTTATAGTCTTTTCAAAGCGCTTGCAATCTTAAACTTTCAAAATATTCCATTTTTTATCTGCGCTCTCTCAGATTGGTGATAAAATTTAAAATGACGATAAAATATTGCTGCTAATTTGGGTTGGAAATTAAATGACAATCTCAATTAAGATTTCCGGGATCAGTTTAAACACTATAAAGATAATCGGCGCCCGGCGAGGCGATAACTTCAGCCGCAACTTCGAACTTCGGACTTCCACCGCCTCGAGAACAATCCAACCCTGAGTGGTCGTTTTGCTCGAATCTAGTCCGCTGCTACAGATGGAGCCCTCTAGAACAGTGATTTCCAACATAGGCAATATTCCAGAAGGCGACCGGGGGTGGCGACAACTTCAGGGGAAATAAAAGTCAAGGACAAAAAAAACTTTATTCTCAAAATAATAGATTGTAGAGAAAAATAAAATAATCGATCAGTATAATAAAAATATTGCGAATTAAAATTAATAATAGTTTTTAGATTATATTTAGCATTCTTTAAAATTATTCATTCAGAAAAAGTTATTTTTTCTCTTAAAAATTTATCGCCAAAAAAAGTGAGTTTAATGTATATTTTTTTACATTTATCACTCATTTATTGTTATCAATGAAGTGTTTATACAATTAAATTAAAAGTTTATAATTTTTTAAAGTATTATTTACTAGGCATATATTTAATTGTGTTTTTATTAATTATGTTAGTTTATTCTATTCTTACGTTTGGTATTTATTTAATCAACATTCAGAAGAAGTAAATATTCAGTCACTAAGTACCTGCGAAAGATGCTTACCCAGAGCTTTATGTTGTACATCTTTTTGGGTTTATTTTGCATGCGGTGTGCGTGTGCGAGGTTCACCAGCTTCCATTTACTGCAGCAGGTCTGAACGTCCTTATCAGAATCTGGAAAGGAAATCCATGGGAAGTCTTCAACTCCCAGGATTTGGATAATTAAGGAGACCGTTTCAACCCGGAGCCTTATCGCTCTGTCACCACTTTTAGCACAAAAGATCAGATAGCTCGGGTAAAAGCTCTCAGATTGCAATCTAATATTTTTGAAATATATTTTCAGCGTGTGAATTCTATAACCTTTTGTTTATTCATTTTAGTTTGAGTTTATATGCAACTGGACAGTTTAATGATAAAATTTGTTTGTATTTTGTATTGATAAAATTTTGCCGTCTCAATATAATCCAAATATAATTTTATGACATTTAGTTTTTCTCACTAAATTGTGGTTTTAGAAACTATTAACAAAAACTTGAGAAAATCCTTTGAATTCTTAAAAATTCAAGCATAAAAAGTAATAAATATTTATTCGAAATTAAAATTAATTAATAGCGTTAAAAAAATAAAGAATGATGTGAACTTCAGTAGGTTCTTGTAAAAATAAATTTTAAATAAAGGTCATTGTTTTTTTAATCATATAGTTTGCCCGCATTTTTTTATTTTTTATGTTTTCGCGTATCGCGTGTTCGCTATGGAGCTTTGGTAATAGAACATGAAAAAATCGAGAGTGATTTGGAATTCTGACAGTGGCCGCCGCGCGTGACATTCTAATAACTCGGATCCCGGCCGCCGGGGACCCGCGCCGGAAGTCTGGCCGGATGTGAGATATTGCATTTCTCGCATCAATATTCGCGACGTTGGTCCACCTGTAAATTTCGGCTGCCGGAGACGTCAGGTTGTCGGCCCGTCGCCGCCAGATTGATATCGCGAGTGCTTTAAGATGCGCACCGTATGCGACCCAACAATGCAGATTGACTTGGTAGTTTTGCCTCGTACGGCGACAGCTGAGGGAGGGGTTTTTGCGGGTTTCGGTCGTGAGGCTTGATCTTGTATCTTTTTTTATGTTGTTTGCTTGTACTTTAAAGATTGCGTGATAATATATATACTTATGTAAAACAATTGGTTTTAACAAATCCAAGTGACCGCCTGTATACGGTGAAGTAGTTAAATTGATTTCGTTATTACATTACATATTTAATAGAGCTTAATAAGTATAAAAACATCAAAAAATATTCTTCAATTTATATTTAAAGTACTCTAATATCCTTTTGTATTTTTCAGATTAAAATCCAAATATGATATTTAATTAATTGCCTATCTTGCGATTTAACTGAGTTTGAAAGTTTGCATAACGTTGTATCGTTAAGATATATTGTTTTAGATATATTCAATATTACAGAATTATGCAATTGATTTATGATTTATCACGATTATTTTTTAATTCGATCCTTTCGATTTTTCGAAATTGCAATTTCATCTTCTAAAGTGTGTCTCTGCAAACGATGTCAAGGTGTTCGGACACTGCAAGCCACAGATGGGAGGTTAAACAACTGACTTATTTGCTATTTGAACAATCGAAATGTCATCACGAGTTTTTAACATTTACAACTAACCAGGTTCACGTGTTTCTGACTATGTAAAAAATCTGAGTTGATCTTATAGTAAGATTCAAATGAAAAGCTTTTCATCGTTTGTCTGTAGAATAATATTTTAAATGAACGATATACCGGACACAGGTTAGAAAGTTAGGTTGTGAATTCAATTTGGGAATAAGAAATACTATTAGTTTTGTAATATTTCGCCAAGAGGAAGAACTTGCTACTTCTGCCGCTCGCAAAGTACATTTACTTATGTATAGAGTTTGAGTGACATTATTTATTGTCTGATATTCTAGAACTGCTTACTCTATTTTTTCTTAATCTCTACCTGTTATTTGACCTAAATTAGCATAAATTTGCGTTAGTTACATGGTTATGTTTTTACATACTTTTTTTTATAATAAATATAAATTTTAGAGCATACATGAAAATAAAAATAAAATGTAGTAGTAGAAAGGCCGACATTCTGAACGTATTCTTATTTTCCATATAGTTTTAGAATGCATATCTAATGACCGCTTATTATTTTTTTAAGTAAGTAAACTGAACCAATGTATCTGTTTTAATTGGTAGTTCTGTTATATTATATATACTTGTATTATAATACAAGATCACCTAAGGGGTGAGGGTTGTTGTAGGCGTTTGGTTTATCTATTAGACTATTTTTAGCGGTTTGGAAGATATCTTACAATATATAACAAGTATCACAATTTCATCAAAGCCCACGTCTTATGGAAATACCGGTTAAATGCGTAATACTTTAAATTTGTTAATGTATGTAATCCAATATCAATAATGTATTTTTATAATATATATATATCTAATCATTTATTAAATCTGAAAACCGTGAGCTTATATTGGCATACGTAGGATTCAGTAAAGCAGCTCTTATTTTAATATTATATTTATAAATTTAATTTTACTTATTTTTCAAACGCTTTGTACAAGAAAGACGACCTGTTACAAATTGAGAAACATTTTCAACGCACTTCCTTGTTGAAACATCGTTTCTGTTATACTGATACAATCAACATTCAAACCGATATATTGTGAGGAGGTGTCATAAGCGAAGTTAGAAGAGATGATTTGTATGCAAATCGACTGCCGTTTTCAGAAAATGACTAAAACAGTCCTTGACAACATACACACTCGTAGAAATAAGCGACGTTTTCTCCAAATCAGTAACCGTTTTAAATAAACTTCCAAACCAAAAAATAATTTTCTTACTCCCACGTGTAAAAATCTAAAAGGCAAACGTGAAAAATATTTTCTGGGCGCAGGTGTTTATTTATTTTGCAATGGTATCGGGTGCTCGCAATCTCCTGTGAACATCTCTCATTCATGCCCGTGTATCTTAAAATAAAAACACGAATTAAGGTATTTAACATACAAAGTTGGTTTTTACGACTCGCGCTGTTCAATGCCCCTGTCATATCCGGTAGTCTCACCGGCTTGATACAATATTTATAACTCGCTTAATTGCCCGTCATAAATGACGAATAGAGGATTTTATTTGCAATTAATAAAAAGGCAACGAGCCCGCCTTCCCCGGCTCACTCATCGCCGCGTGAGATATCATTACACGGAAGCCGCGCGGGGGCATTGTTCTAGCGGCCGCGCGAGACCCGCCGCTTGCCCACTCGGGCCGCTCTATCGGTGTTGTGTTCGTCCGATATTCACACGACAGCCGAGTACAGTCAACCCCCCCATAACGCGATTAATTTGTACCGCGTTATGTGGAAATTGCGCTACAAGAAACTCAGAAGTTAGAGAGTTCATAAAAATCAAGTTTATCTATTTTATTGCAAAATAAACTTAAAATCTGTTTTTGAGTGGCCTAGGCCAAATATCTGTCTTGGTCTCTCTTTGCAAAAATAAATGGTTTTGACATAAATTTCAACCTAAAATATTTAATACAACAAAATAATCATTCTGTAGATTATTTTAAGTCAGTGAAATCGGTGGAGTGTTGAACGGAATCTGAGTAATAGGAGTACTGCGTTATTGGAGGATTAACTTTGTTCCCATGTATGATCCGAGAATGTAAGACTTTTTGAATTCAACGTGCCTAATATACAGCGTAATTTTATAAAAATCCCGTCATTTACATCAACAACAGCGTTGTATATAAGCGTGCTAAAATATCATTGAGACGACAAATCTATAATACTATTTAAAACAAAAAAAATATTTGTTGAAAAAATAAATGTTTTACATTAATTTCCATACAAGAATCGGACTTGTATTACTTAGGAATACAGAAGTGCATCTGAATATTGCTCTCATCACACTACGGATACCTTATTGCCCCTTCAGGTTCTTTAATTCAAATATAATACTTAGAATTCGCTTTTACGTTAGTAGTCCAATTTCAGGACTAGTCCATATCCTTTTTTAACTTTTTTTTTTTTAATTTTTAGTATTTAAAATACTTAACTCATCCAATAAACAATAATTTTTAATTATTCAAGGAAAGAAATTCAATATTTTTGACAGAGAGTACTTGGTGGAATTCCATTTTAATATTTTTGAATAAAATACTTGAGTGATTTTCCACATTTTCGTTTTTATTAGTTCTGTTTGATAATGCCAACGTGAAAGGTTGACAAAACCGGTCACTAATAAAAACGAAAATGTGGAAAATCACTCAAGTATTTTATTCAAAAATGTTATTCAAGGAAAGGCAACCCATTTATAAAACACCCTTTCAAATTATTGAAATTTTACCAAAACACAAAAGATGAAAGAAAATATCATGAATATATTATTTTACCTGTTTTGAATCTGATTGAAACATTTATGTGATTTTATACTGCAAAAAATACATTTGTACTATCGTCAGGTGTTTTATTCGGTTCTTACATTTCTTAGCGTTTAGAAAAATCTCAATGTTGCTATCCGCTAATATTTTTTTCAATTTACTGTTATGAAATTTTCCTTTATGCGCTTATATACTTAATGTATTCAATTCGTGAGTATTCCTTTTATGTATATTTTTATATTTATTACTATAAGAAGTCTTGTATGAAAACATCTACATTTGAAATAAAATATTGTATGGAAGGTTCCTACTTGTACCTCCCATTTTTTATTGATAATATCTCGCAAGAGAGCAGTCGTTTTGTGCCTTTGGCGTCACTTGGGGCTGTCTGATGGTATTTTATATTCTTTTGTCAGGTTCAGGTACGACACATGTGTCCATACAAAAGGATGCATGCGACACCTCAGATGCACTGTACTGTCGCTTCCTCTCCGAGGTTCGTGCACTGGGTTTCAATCATTTACGAATATTTTAAAAAGAATATATATTAAATATTAACAAATTGATTATCATTATGCTTACGATAACTATATCCGCATATAATAAGTCCATTAAAAATCTATGAATATCCTGATTATTTTATGCACTTCACACCAATATTTAATAGATAGATTTAAATAGCCTACAAATGTTTATATACCTCAACTGGTTTGCTAAGCGGGAACAAATATTATTTTGATGACAATAAACCTGAAATTTAAATTTTTGAATGCATTGAAATAAGAATTCACAAAACTTGAATTAATGAATACAAATGTTTGTTACCTTGCGTAGTAGCATCCCCAAAAAAAATCTCACATTGTTAACTTGGTATTTGAAATCATAATTATTGACGTGTGCAACATAATAAATTAGTGATATTTATCACTTATTCAGTTTGTTTTCCAAATGTAAGCGTATGCTGCAGGATATGGGACTTGCAGGCCTCACCTGAATCCTAAAGTTGGTGATGTCTCAGGTGCGCGGCGGTTTCCTGTGCCCTCGGAGATTGACAAGTGCCGGGAACTGTGGGACCCTATGGGCCTACCCTCGGGTCGCAGGCCCTTCTCTCATTATGCAGTATATTGTGAAATGCGATACAATTTCTTACCTCTAAAGTGACTATGTATGATACTCCATTATCAATTTTTTAAAGGTAAGTGTCAGGTTATATCCGTTTTTTAAGTAAATTATATATCTATAGAAATGTGCACAATAGGTATTCTATGTCCCGTTATATCACCGGAAAAAGGTGCTTCAGTATATTTAATAATTATGATATTAATGTATTTAATATAATCATCTACATTTTTTATTTTAAATATATATAGTAACGCATAAAATATAATAAAATTACACTCCAAATTAATTAATCTAAAAAATGAAAGCACATTAGATAAAATATAAAGAATAATATTTTAAATTATAATTTATACTTTATTTTTCAATGCGATATGAAGTCTCCCCTTTTTGGTTAAAAGCATCAAATTAAAATGATCGTTTCTGCATCTATATCGAATTTTATTAACCTGTGGACTCGATATAAAAACACCAAAATGACGAAAAACGTCGAAAGGATCGTGCATTGGCGTAAGCATTATATCATAATTAGGTGTAAAAATCAAGATTTAAAACATCAATTTTACCTTTAAATCAATTTTTAGATTAACCAAATGGCGATTACTTTCGGATTAAATAAATATCCTGCGGGTGTGAGTAGTCATCTGCTGTGCGCGATGCAGCCGGGTCGTGGAGACTCCTGTGAGGTTCTCGTGGCCTGTGGGAGATCCAAGCACGGCCGAGGGTCGATCTCTGCCCGCCGCACGTATAATTATTCACACATAAAACGTTTTATCATCCTTTGTCATTGACAATAGAATTGTTTATGCTGTCTAACACGCCACTTACCGTCGTCGTTATGCATCTTTTTTGACTTGTTTTGAGCTATTACACCTTTTTTGAACTTACCTTATATACCTGACGCTGGCAGGATCAGTTGTACTTATTTTGTACTTACCATAAATATGCATATCAGCTGTACCTTAAAAGTCATAGATCATCTGAAAAATGAGTCTCGTAGACCACATTTGTATGAAACTGAACTCTCTCATTTTATGTTTCCAACGATAGAATATATATATATATATATATATATATACATATATTTTTATATATATATATATATATATATATATATATATATATATATATATATATATATATATATGTATATATATATATATATGTATATATATATATTTATACACATATCGGCATTGCTTATTCGGAAATAATCTTTAAAATCTGTTATCTCGCACGTGCGTTTATCTAGTGTTGAATTATAACTAAAGATAAAAAATACGTTTCAAGATCCTATACCAATATTTATTTTTTATCTTTTAGATAAATATTCTGGATCTAATACATTTTTTAATAATTTAAATGCATCATATTTTATATAATTTCATGTACAAGACGTTTTTAATTTAATAATAATTTTATTAAATTGTAAAACAATATAATCATTTAAAACCACTCGAGTGACTACTATATATATTGTTAAGTATTGAAAAAACTACTTCAATAAACCCTTCTAATTAAGTATAAAAGCATTGGTATGAAAAATATTAATGCGCTTGTATAAAATGTACTCTTACGAGTATATTTTATTTCTTTTTAGAAATAAATAGAAAGAGTTGATTGATGCTGTATCTTCTCATATTATATTTTTCGGTTTTTAGTGCTATATTTATTTCATGATCGTTGACTTTTATAAACCTTTGTTTTACTAATCAATAACTAATAATCATCTACAGAAGCAAAAAGTAATATTAAAAAGCGCATCCTTCCCTCTCTTATATTTTTCCTTCGCACTTACCGAGAAGATGATTAGTTGAGCGAGTGCGTGCGATTTTTGACAATAAGCAAGAATGTATTATCATATTACACAGTACACGAATAATCAAACTTCGATCAGCTACGCTTGCAATATTGCCGGTCCCAAAACGATTAATGATTGGTGTGGGATAATACGTAATTATATTAATAATTTTTCGTCAAGATTTTATATAATTTTAAATCAAAATAAAAAATGCCTGTAGATAAATTTAATAAAAATGCAGTATTATTTATATATGACAGACTGGTTCAATTTGTAGTACTGATTGACACATACTAAATCTGAAAATTGTGTGAAAATTAATCGTTCTTTATATATAATTTGCATTCCTAAAAATATTCAATAACTCACTGTACATTCTTAGTATTCGTTGAAATTCTGAAAAATTACACTAGCTAAATCATGAATCAATTCAATGACAGAGATGGATGCATTTCAATATATTGCCGGGCAGAATACTCATTTATCACTTATTCGTGTTTACCAATGAAACTAACAATTAAACAATAATTTTCATTTGATTATAGCCCAAAGACGCCACACTTGGGTAACTTCGATTTATCTACAACAGGCTTGTTTAAATTGTAATACTTCATAATTAAACAACCAACATAATTTTTTAAAATAATTTTTTTAAAAAACCTTTGAAAGACAAAAGCGCTCACAATTAAAAATGTCGTTATCTTCTACCCATTTCGCTATTTTGCTATAATATACTATATAATGCTATATTTGTTATTTATTTAGTTTTATTCTAGCGGTTAGTACTCGATGGTTTAACCTTTTTTTGATAAAATCTTCAATTAGCAGAATTTATATTTTACTAGTATTTATATTACGAATTTCAATTATTAATTAAAAAGTGGTGTACCGTTAATATATTAATGAAAATAATTTGTAGTTTTAAGATTATGTATTTTTCATGTTAACAAAGGAATAAAATAATTATAATAATTTAAAAAAAAGTCATTGTGATTTTTTTAATTAATTAATTTTTGGCGCAGAGTTAATTTATATTATTATACTTAGAAATTTATATATATATTTTATCAATTACCTTTATTATGCTGTATGTTATATATTTTACCACTTGCAAAAATATATATTTAATTAGCATTTATGCAACCTGTAATTTTAAATTTCATATCATGTGTCTAAAAAAAGCTTTTTTTCTTACATTTATATTTTATAATATATTGTAAGATATGTATTGTGGTGTGCAATGTCACGCTTTATTAATATTTTGCATATTTTTTATATCAAATGCGTTTTTGTTTAAATTGAATTTATTCTTTTTTGGCTGCACGAAACTGTTAATTATATTTAGTGTGTCGCTGAGCATGTCGCAAGCGTTCATAATTAAATGTTTTTTTTTTAGATAAAATAAAAAATATATATATATATTGAGATTCGTGGGATCTGGCTCACCGCTGTGGAAAAAGTAATCTTGTCATTTTTTTAATCATAATTATTAGGAGGTATCAACTTTCGTTTTGATAACACGCTTCAAGTGACAAATATGTAAATAATCTGAAGAAATACGAGTTACGTAATTGATTTAAACATTTTTATTTGGGTGCAGCAAAAAGCAAGGACTGAAATAATTTGAGTATTGGAGTGAGTTCGCCATTTCTACACCAGGCAGCGGTATACAGGCGACCCAAAAATAGTAGCGCATACTAAAAATGTTTCAAGTTTGATGAACCTGTTATATTTGTTATAAGCATGGGTAAATCGCTTACACAAATATATATATATATATATATATATATATATATATATATATATATATATATATATATATATATATATATATATATATATATATATATATAACGATTAAATTTCAGGGCAACGGTGATCTAATGAATAAAAATATCAGATCGCGATAGCCAGAAGTTGTAGGTTAGAATCTAAAGCTGAGGATCTTTTATATATATATTTTAATTTCTAGCAATTTACTAAAATATTTATGCACGCACAGTATCGTCCTGCTCTGTGACGTTACGATAACCGAAATCTCGGTGTACCGTAATCATTCAAGGTTTTTACGATAGCGTATAATGCGTAAAGCCCTGCTTCGACCAGCAAATAACTTGGAGCGTAGTGTGCCGCTAGAGATGGGATCCGTAGATGTATATAAGGCTACGCCGCTCCCAACCTCCCCCTGGTCTATGCCGAGCTTTATAAACTTGACTACTTGCCGCGTGGAATTAGAGTTAATTAAATACCTATAATTATTTTCTACTTATTAATATCGCAAAAAATATTCTTTAGGTAATTATGAGTTTTTCAAAATGTGAAGAGCTTTCAGTCGTAATACGTGTTTTTAAAACATATTTTTTTTATAAATACATATGTATATATGCCCACATATAATGTGTTTATAAAATTATTTTCTCAGTAGTAAATTGTTTTATTCTGGCTTTATAAATTTACTAGAAATGTAGCCCGTCACAGAATGACGCGCATTCGATGAACAATGCTTACAATAATAAGATGAATAATGCTTTAATTTTGTACCATCAGTTGGATGAAGGTGCGAAGTTCTGTGATATACCTTGGCCTTGAACTTTGAAGCAGAGTGGCCCACTGTTAATTTAGCTCCCATTGATGCAAAATATATACTGTTATTGTATGATCTTATTTTTCTCTTGAAATTTACATTATAAATATCCTTTAAATATACTGGGGAAATAGGCCTTGCTGGTAGTTTCACTTTACCTTTGTGATAATAATCGTTGAACTTTCCATCTGATGGGTTTTCTGCTTGATAATGTAAAGCATTGCAGAATCGACAGGTCACATTAATTAATCCGAAGACAAACGCAGCGTTCGCTGTGCATCAGTTTCTTTTTGTCTTGAGGTCGATGCGCGTACTCGAATTTTAAGAAGACGCTGCTCACGTTTTCCTTCCAACTCATTGCTTGACATTTATGTCACATTTCGTGTCACAAACAACGCATCACTTTTCACTGCACTGTTATTTATTTGATGCAGTCTTTATCACGTTCAATAGTGCAATTCTTTTTTAATTACGTTTTCTGTGCGTAGAAGGTGTTATTTTGAGTTATTAATGATGTGATTAATAATTTCTAATGCAATTTCGATAAAAAAATAGAGATGGCATTTGTGTCAAACTGACATAAGCTGGAAATTCCTTAGAAGCATCCAAAATTTGTTTTTTTTGTAAAAGTTCTAAATTTGAAAATCTCGCGGTGAACAACATCTCGCGGCGAAAAACAGAATTATATAATTCGTACATATTGAAATTCGCTAAAGCATATTTTATAGTTTATGAATGAAAATATTATCCTATCGTCTTGAAATTCGGCACATAGCTGCGGAAAAATTTACTTAACTTATGTGCAAAAAATCAGCGTTGTATCTTTTAAGATATTCTATAGAAAACCAAAAATCGAAACATACACACATACACACATACACACAATGGCTATTATATATATTAGATTATTTATTTATATTATTATTTATTATAAGCTTCTAAATAAACATATGTCGATATTTTTGACAAGAGTAATTGGTGGCATTCCATTTTAATATTATAAATAAATTACTTTCATTTAATATTTTAAATAAAATAAGTATTTTATTTAAAATATTTCGCATTAGAAATATTCAATTAATGAATCATACATCTTCAATTTTAAACTCTGTAATAATTTTCAATGTCGTTAGCAAATATAACCATTGTAATTATGAATTTCTAAATATTTTATAGGTAAGGCTTCGATGCAATCTGGTGTCGTAATGAGCTTTGAGGCATTTGCTATATAACGCACGTAGAGAATCCGATTCGCAATCATAGAGAGGACTCTCATCTGATTCCAAAGTGCAGTACACGTGAAGAGTACGACGAACTTAAAGCATCGTTTCTTGGGATATTTAATGCGTGTGTCTTAATAGAAAATATTGAAAGAGGAAGCTACATATAAATAACAAGAACTCCATCATTTCTCAGCTTACTTTATCTAGTGTATTTTTATTGTCACATCTTGTTTATCCCGTTCGCAGTCTGTCTTGTATATGCACCAGGTTATTGACCTGCAAGGATTTTGATCATCCTAAAATGGATGGCAGGGGAGTTGTTAAGCATAGATCCTGATAAAAAAGCGTCGCAGTTCGGGTCAGCGTCTTGGCAGATTTAATAAAGATTGAAGTTTTATAAACATGTGCAAATCATCATTTTTCGTTATTATTTCATATAGAAAATTTGCCCGTCACAGAATGACGTTTTCGGAGGCATTTTGAGTTATTAATACTGTGATTAATAATTTCTAACGCAATTTCGATAAAAAAATAAAATTGGTACTTGTGTCAAGCTGATTAAATTAGTTTGTGAATAAAAATATTATCCTATCGTCTTGAAATTCGGCACAGAGCGGAAAAATTTACTAAACTTACATGCAAAAAATCAGCGTTGTATCTTTTAAGATATTCTATAGAAAACCAAAAAATGAAACATACACACACACAATGGATATTATTATAGTAGATTATAATCTATCGTTTATTATTATATTTCCAAAATAACCATGTTTCGTCTATTTTTGCATTTAATAATATAAAATACATGTGTTTTTGTTCTATCTATCTTTCATGAGCTTTTTTAATTTATAGCGAAATAAAGAGAGAATTTAGTTATTTCCAATAAGCAAACATCGCTAATTTAGTAAAAAAAACCATATAATTATTTTTAACGTTTTCTATTGAATCTCATTACAGCTTTCTCTAATTTACCATTTCGCTGACTTATTTTTCAAATGCACTTTTGTAATTATATTTTACATCCGCCACGAAAAAGAAAAAAAACTAGTGATGGAGTACTCTTCTAATTTAATGACATGAATATTTAAATTGCAATAAATGAGAATGTATGCTTACTTAAGAATTCAAATCAAATATAAAAATTAGTATTTTGGACCGACGCTAGAAATAATTGCGTTCTAAAAGCTCGGATGAAGCCCTTAAATGTCAGAACTATAAAATATTGATAGCAATCTTCTCGTCATTTTCAATGAGGTTTATTGCATATTAAACTAGTCATTCACAGATTTCAAAGTGTATAAAGTATGTATTTTACGTTTTTATTATGAAGTAAAATATGAGGATATTTGAATCATAAAGTTCTTAACTAGTATAAACATATTTTATTATCACTTAAAAAACCACTGCCAGTCCAACACGACTCAGTATCCTTTCACGTAACCCAAGTAGGCGAATTTCTTACGCTCTCCGTCTCATTTGGAATTCAGCCCGGCGAGAGTGACACGGCGCTGGGTTTTTTTGCCGGCCAGGTCGCCGGCAATAATTATCTAGCAGGTCTAGGCGGGCGTTGCAGGTCGGTGCACTTTCCAATGCGCCCGCGGCAGTCATTTGGTGCATTTGCATTACTGTACATATTCATAAGTAGATTGGAGTTGCCGTCCGTAACCTACTTTCAAGAGAATTCGCTTTTATTTATATATATTTTTAATTTCTAATGAAAGTAAAAAATCACTTTTGATCATGTTGGGTAAAGCTGTTGTTTCCAAGGAATGGCAGTGCTTAAATCTAATGTCCGTTATATGCAACTTCTAGCAAAAGTTTGTTAATTTAGATTTGGACAAACGGCGTATTTTCCTATTTTGATTTTGACGCCACTACATCAGAAAGCGGTGGCGTCGTTTGCATTACAATGTTTTCTTATATCTTTAATTCAGATTTGGATCCAAATGGTAATCCAGTATTCCACCACCCTTCACTTCGTTTAGTAAAGATTACGCTGCAACAGACAAATGTGTTTTATTAATTAATTTGTTATAATTTTAAGTTAACACAAGCAAACGAGTCAAAACTTGCTCATGCCCGGAGATCATAATTACCGCTGCATGACCGTTGACATGGCTTTTAAATTACTTGCAGCACACCTGAAATAATTAAACATCTGTTCATCACTTTCCATTAAATTTATTTAATTAATAAATTTTTTAAATAGATAATTGAAAATTGAAAATTTGCCTGAACACCTAATGGTGAATTTATTGAATCAAAAATAATATTGTGTCATATAAGTGCCATGGTTAATTAATAATATTGTAGATTTTTAGATGTATATTCATATGTGATGATGGTGATGTTACGAGGTATTGTCAGAACAATCACATTCTTAAGAATGTGAAATATATTTTGAGAATGATTTTTAAAAAATCAACCTTTAATAAAATTAAGCAAATTTCATATATTTTTTAATTTCTTTTATTTCTAGTGATTGTCAGTCAGTATAAACTCATACGTTACTATTTTATACATTAATATTTGATAAATTTTACTTTTAGACTCGTAAGTTTGTGTAATTTTATACTAGAGTGGAGAACATAAAAATTGTCCTCGGTTTTTGTAGAGTAAGAGTTGTTATCGCATGTGAGGGCATTAAGTAGAGATACATTACTGAAAAGTTAGTAATATATGATCCTATATACAGTATTACTATCATTAGTTTCTGCGCACGTGTGACCGAATAAATATGGCGAGCCCAAAATTTATTTAAGTTAGGTGTTTTTATTGTACTTGGTAATCTCTATATTCTATAATAAAATTCTACGTAGCCTCAACTAGATTAGCAAAAAATCTAATAAGAAGGAAAACTTCTTAGTCCAAACTTTCCCTATAATTGGATTTTCCAGTATAAATATCAGTTGATAATTTCATTAGACATTTTATTCTGAAAAGTTTTTTTTATAACTGTAAAAAGTTTATATTTGGATAAATTTGTTATATACAAACCAACGCCGGAAAGGTAAACAGCTAAATTGCATTTCGATCTTGACAATTATTATTTCAAATATGTCAAATTAACCATAGTCTCAAAATCAAAATTAAGCATATATTGCATATAATTACAAAAGTCTTATTAAAGTATATATTTTTGTTTTCTTATAAAAAAAACAATCCCCAAATTACTCATGATTTGCTTGAAACATTGCTTCTTTTCAACGTATAGATAACGTGTGTTAATCCTTCAATGGATATTCATAATTAAACAGTGCGGTTGGTCTCATGAAAAAGGCTTCTATTCATTCCTTTGCTTTTGTTAATAATTCTATTCACTATTTTCATTGTAATAGTACCTTTCAAACGAAAATGTTTGTATAGGGTGCTAGAACGTTTGAAACTTAAAGATAAATAGAGGTTTTATTTATATTTTTAGATATTTTTGTCAGGTGTACGTTGTGAGGTTTTGAAGGTGACGAAGGTACTTATATATTCTTAATTTATTTGATATTTATTTTTTAAAAATAGCTAATTAAACGAGGTTTTATCATTAGTTATGATAAGTAAAAAAATGTTAATAATATGTTCAACGTTCATATTTTTTCACGGCGAGCTTTCACGACATTGTTTTGGTGGCGTAAAAAAGTGAAATAATAACGTCATTATCATAACTCACCGGCCGCTCTGCCCCAGTGATAACAAACCCGGTTATACAAGAAGTTTGTATGAAGCGGTCATTAGAGTACAGCCGATTACACTGGGAGCTTTTAATTTACAATATCGTATCATACGATATGAATGATAAATGAGATTTGCGTTTTATTATTATTAATAACTTGTTTAAATGATTGATGGTCTGACTGAGGGTAATAAAAAAGTCCTGTTGATGTTTTTATTAACCGATAGCCGCAATCTCGCTGACCGGCCGCCCGTACCTGCAGACTAACTGTTATACCGGTGATTTATGTCAGGCCGCTTTTTCACAATTATCGTCAAGTTAGTAACTTGTAACTTTAAGGTTAGAGAATGACTGATTTTCGAAACAAGTAAACTATTCGAAGTTCAATAATCATAAGATTTGAATTAATGAGGTGTACACTCTTAGTATTTTTATATTCATAGGATAATCTAAACTGATATACTGCCATGAATCACCTCCCTTTTAAACCATATCCCTGTATTTTTCGCAACTTTATGAATTTACGGTACAATAGCATATTCATATTAAAAGAAGTTAAAATATTACAATTGACTAGTGCAATGTATGAAAATGCCTCAAATCAAATTCTATAAAATATTCGTATTTTCCACAATCATTCATATTTTTTTGTTTATTTTGGACGTAATAGTAAAATTCTTAAAATGAAGTTGCCAAGAGTATTGAAATAAATCCTTTTTTTTTATTTTAATGATTGAAATGAAGCTAAATGATTCGTAGGTCTCAATTGTATTTTTAAATGTATTATTTTTTAGTTTAATTTTCGCGCAGTACCAACGTGTTTAATTTTTTTAAAGAACTAATGTATTTTTTTAAACTTTTTTATGGTGAGCACTTTTTAATAGTACTTTATATCCATTTGTGTATTGTATTAAATTGTAATTAAGTGCATTAATCAAACAAATTACTAGAAAGGCTTTATCAGTTCCAGTGAAAAAAAAAAATTAAGTTATCAATGGTTATGTACAATATTATAAGCAATCATGAAGTACACTGTATATTTGGAATACCAATTTTCTTTACGTTTAATCATCAAAAGTTAGTAGTAAATATTTATTCATATTCTATTTCCATATCACACACGTCATACTATAGGACTGTGCCTTGCACAACGCTGCATGTTTACTAATATGTGCAAACCGCATTTTTGCTTTGCAGGAGTATTCCGTTCGCCGGCCAACTACAGACTACAATGTTGCTGTTACTATGCTAAAATTATTCTAGATATGAACACCAAGAGACCGCTACAACAAACTAGAAATTTCATATAATATTTTTGCCTTATCGTAATAAAAAAAACGGGTACTTGAATACTACGTCCGGTTAAGATGTTAGTGTGAATTTTATATTGTGGTTTAAACTGTTAAAGTTTTATATCAGAGACATTTTAAATATTAGTGTTTCTCATTAAGTGCATTTTTTTTTGGTTTTTGATCTGGTTTCGAGTGATATATTTTATTTACTTCTGTCAATATTTCATGCACCTCACAGGTACACCCACCTTCGAAAAAGAATGCTTATTGAAAAATGTTCATAATGTATATAAATCTCTCATAAAAATATTTGCTTTTTATTTTATATTTATTAAAATAATAAAGTAAAGATAGTCTAATATATTGTTATCAGTGAACTAACTTTGAATTTTAATGATAATTGGTTCTTATATGAATAATACATAAAATGTAGTACATGGGAAGGGTAGAGAACTATACTTCTGGACAAAAAAATAAACCAATAGTGCACGTATCTATAAATTAAATATAATATCTTTTTTATTTTCAATGCAAACTCTTAGGTACTATACTTCCATTGGATCTTTAAATATTGATTCAAATTCAAGAGCGTATATTTTTTTAAAGATATCAATTAATACAAATTGATGTATTTCGAGATTCAAACCACCTGTAAGAGAGTAATTCCGTGCATTTTTTACGATTTCATTTAGCAGCCGCAATATCTATCCAATTATCACATTTGGTTACGCACTTCGCTCGATTTGTTTCATTTACGACATGTGACAAATCTTCGCAGACCTTTCCGCTGATCGATACGGACTTTATCATAACGCAGAGCTATTATATACGCTCCCGAGAGTGAAAGAAGCCGATAAGCACGCGCACTACAGTGCAAGTCAGGGACTACAATCGTTTCACAATATCGCCTACTACTTTTGAACTTATCAAGTGATTTGAAATAAATTACTAGTTTCGCAAGGTACCTCCCCGGCAATACAACTACTCAACATATATTCAACAATCTTGTATCATTTAACCTTGTGCTCCACGGCGTTTCAAAACCTCTGAGTGGCGTTAGGTGAGGGCAATGTGATACATGAAATGCTTGATATCAACATGATTTGCTTCTGATATTGTCAAGGTGCTTTGCCTTAAACTAGAATTAAATACTGCCATGCTTTTAAATAATTTGAGCTTCAGAAGGAGCAAGCAATAAATGAAAAATTATTAAAATATTAACCATATATTATATTTTAAGGCGGATAATACGATGTTGGTTATATTTCAGTATGATATAAATAATTTATGTTATTATTGCCAATAAAAGGCATCTAATATCTACCCTAAAATTTGCTTAAAAATTTACTGTCCATTACGTAAATCTCTATGAATTAGGTTGTTATTATCGTTAATTAAAAAAACATTTTTTTTTCAGGTTTACAAAAGTCTTGATGTCGTGACAGCCAAGGCAACTCCAGAGGAGCGGTCACTAGTCCCTCACCATCTTCTCGACATCCTGCAGCCTCATCAGACTTATACAGTCTTGGACTACAGGAACGCTGCCCTGAAGATTGTATCCTTTCCGTCCTGATGCCCCGCACGTCCTGCCTATACGGTGGGCGTACACCGGAGTCGCGGCCGGGCCCTGCGAGTGCCGGCCATGTGGTCCGCAGACTATTCTGATAACCAGAAATAGGCGAAATATTAAATGTCATTCTCTCGACCGGCTGAAGTTTAATTGCGTTGTTACTATTCACTATTTTGATTCCCATGAACGTTTTTTTAGCAATTTAAGGTTTGCGATCACTTTGACATTTTCTGATATTGTTTTATTACATTGCATATGTTTTTTTCTAGTTTTCTTTTTGTCTGTATTGTGTAATAAAGTATTCATTACATAAGCAAAATAAATAAAAAAGCCTCGTTGGAATATTCTTTGCTTAAAACAGTTGTCTGCCTCGCGGAATGGATCTTGCTGCGCAATATTGTGTAGCATTTTTTTCGTATAAATATTATATTTAATAGTATCACACACAGATAAAAAACATTTTAAACAGCATTAAAATTATGAAGACAAAACGCGGTTGTTAAATATGTATAATTTATATTGTTGACAATCCTTGACTTAAAAATTATAGATCGATAATTTGAAATCCCGTGAAAAACTCCCAATAATAGTTGGCGGTACAAATTATTACATTGAAGCAGTATTATGGAAGATTCTCGTCGAAGATCTCTCTGCATCGGAAGCCGAAAAACTTGTGTCCGAACGAAATGAAAAGTTCCATAAAGCTAAACGACTCAAGACCGAAGTCAATTATGGTGAAGGAAACCAAGTTCAAGGCGAATTGGCAAGAGCGGTGGAAGTGGAGGACGCATGTGAAGTGGTTTTGGGCGCGGGTGGTGTGAATGAAGATCTGAAAAGTGCTGGCGAGAGTGAAGACGACTATAGCGATGCCACCAAACTTAGCAATGAGTATCTTCACCAGAAACTAAAAGAGATCGATCCTGACGCTGCTGAACGTCTGCATCCAAATAATAGAAGAAGAATATTAAGGTCAGTTATCTTTTGTGTAATATACTCTCAATTTCTTCTTATTTCGGTGCCTCTCCTCAAAGTAGGTTGGTGACCATTTATGTTTATGGTTTTCTTAGGGCAAATAGTGTAGTGGCTCCCCGGGTACTTCTATATCGCAGTTTCATATAATAAGGAAAGGTCTACGTATTGCTGCTGCACAATTGTATTATTATGCCACCCTTATTTAGATAGCTGATATAACAACAGCGGACTTGTGCTTTATTTGTTTTTAAATAATTTAATTTTTATCTGTTTGATTGAATATTCATACTCATCAAGGAATGTGGAAGATATTACACCTATTAACACACCAAAGGCGGGGCGGGTATTAATACCCGCTTCGCTGACTGCCGTCTAAAAGCGGGGAAGGTACTTTAGTACCCGTTTAAATGTGTTTACACTAAAAGCGGCAGAAGGTCAATTTACTCTTTAGGTTTACAGCTCGTAGTGTTTGTTTAGACTCGTCAACGTTATTTCTTGAATATTTGTTTATAAAATAAAGATAAGGAACAATTGTTGTTTTCATGCCGATCACTCATAATTTAAATGTATACGCAGGGGGTGACCAACCCAAATGATCTCGCGGCAATGATTTTTTTTCCGTTTACAAACTCCGAGTTAATTAGTCAATCAATAATTTATTTTGCATACAATTTAAATTTTAAAATTTATTTTTAAACAGGGGTGGCCAACCCAAATGATCTCGCGGGCCACTTTGGAAATGCAGCATAACTCCGCATGCCGCATATAAAATTATATATCCCCATATAAGATTTATATACACTACAGTAAAACCTCGCTATTACGGACCCCTGTTTAACGGACTTCGGATATAACGGACAAAAATCCGGTCAAAATTATAAAAATTAAAAACGTTTTAAATGCGAAAAATGTAATAAAAAAAATTATTTTTTCGTAATTTTCAAAACATCGTCATTCAAAGCGTCGATATCAAACAACAACGGCACTTCACGACTAGTGTCCGAAGACAATTCAATAGAATTTTGTTTGTGTTTTGTATTTTTTATTTATATCTAAATACATACGTTGTATAAAAAAAAATATTGTTACCATTACTCTGTTAGTCGTATTTAAATGTTTGTTGTTTGTATATTTTGTTAGTTTAATTTTGCATCTGATGATGACCAGGTGAATATGGTCGAAACTAGTCATACGATAAATCAAATAAAACTTACGTGAAGCATTTAAAAAGTTATCTAAAGTTAAAAAAAAGTAAGTTAAAATGGATCTTCACCAAACTAATGCCTTGTCCCTCAACAATAAAAAAAACACAGTGTATTTAAAAAAAAGTTTTTTGATTTATTTTAAACATATTTTTATAAAACGGATTTTCGGTTTTAACGGACAACCCCTCCCCTTCATTCCCCTGCATTCAAAACCAGCTGTAAGTTTTCTTATTTCCTTTGCATATTTGATGTAATTGTTACATTTTGATTTGGTACATGATTTATTTGTGTAAAAATTTCTTCTGAAATACTTCGATGTGCTTAAATGTATCGATTATAATGTTTTTTTTTCAAGTTGTTTTCGCATAAACAGTTACAGGTAATAAATTTTAAAATTTAAATTGTATGCAAAATAAATTATTGATTGACTAATTAACTCGGAGTTGTTAAACGGAAAAAAATCAAAGATTGCAAAGGGTTAATGTATAGACTAGATTTCGCACGCGCAATTTTACGCGAATTTTGCCCGCTACGCACATCAGTTTAGTCAATTTGGTTACCCGCCTATAGTGTGTTAAGATATTATGCCTATTTTGCGATATAATATGTAGAAAGTAGTAAATTTTATAGGTTAAGAAAGTAGTGCAGTATTATATGGTTTATGGATAAGAATTAAGGAATGTTAATTCGAAATATTATATAAGGAGTAAATTCTACTTGGCGTGAGCAGCTTTCAACAATCGAACATCGATACCCTGAGATCGGGTAAATTATCACTAGCGTGTCAAAATAACACGGTACGTTATTTCTCACTATTATGTAATGCGTCTATTTACATTTTCAAGCATTTTTTGCTTCAGTATGCTTAAATAACTCTGGCATCTTCCGTACAGATGGTAATGAAACGCCATATCGTATTTTATTATCCGGTTTTACTTAAATTCATTGCAGATGTCACTACGCCGAACTGGTTTTTTTCATTTATTATAAAATGGCAAGTGACGAGTGTAGTTTTTGTACGTGTAAAGATATGTCATTGAAATGTCATCTTTACGACCAATAAAAGCTAATTAAATTATTTTTCGTTATTGTAACTAGAGAAATGTCTCAATAAAACGTAATATACTTTTTTTTGTAAATTACCACTTTTATAGCTAGTTTTTGTTTGATAAGATTATGCAAACACTTCAGATAAATTTTATACTTAGTACTTAACATTCGATGAAATAAATGTTTTATCTATATATCTTATATCAACGCAAATCGTATTTCACCAAACTATAGAAGTCTGAGCCTAATTACATCAGTTTAGAATACACATAGCAAAATGTAGACTAAAACGAGAAGTTGTTTGTCAAAAGTCAACAACCCTGCCACTGAGCCAATAATCTAACCTATATAAATATTGAATAATTTTCTTTCTTGTCTAATCTTACCAAAATAGTCTAACCCGATGCCTTGTGTAACTGTTTAAACATTGTAAATATTTTGTACACGTCAAAGCTTGGGTTTGTATTGAAAATCACAAGCCATTTCTCCGGTTAAAAAATAATTTTATTTTAGATAAAAGAAAAGGTCACGACGCAGCGATGTATGCATGAATTTAAATTATGAACCATAAAAGTGCTAGATTTTAAATATTTAAATGTTATTAGATTTGTTATAATACTTGCATAAGTAAAATGCTTGTTATCAAGTGAATAAAAACTTTTATTAAAATACACGGAAAAATAATCTGCCTATTCAATAAGATAATGATGTCAAGTTTACGAATAAGAATTTACAAAAAAAAAAACAACTTTACCTGGGTTCTCTATATATTCAAAGCTTTTTTTTTTTCTTCTTTTTTTCTTGATTTGGTGTCTACTTTAGTGAATGTTCCCATCAACTTTGTATTTTTGTTATCATTTTTGCTCAGAAGCCAATAATTTCCGGGAAAAACTGGTTCAACTCTCTTATCACATTTTGCCATTCAACAATGCGATCTATGCATCGCTACACTGTGTTGTCATTTATACAGTGTGTGTATGAGTAACGGTATATATAACAAATTTTAAAAATATCTGATGAACAAAATGTATCGCTACATATATACAATTATTAAGTGTAGTATATTATCAGAACCGACTGTATGTATGTATAATGTCACATAAATGCAAAATATTTTTATTAAAAAAATATTTACTAAGTGATGATCCCACTTTTTATATTTTGACTCCACTAGTTTCGCCAACAATCTTCATCTCAATCGTTATCTTCAAACAGAGTAAGGTTTCGTCTACTTTTTACGAAAGAGCGAATGATAAAGTATTATAAGAATAGCAATGATTGTCAGAAATAATTTGAATGATCATTTAAACCTCAAAAATATTTTTTTTAATAAAAAAAAATTATATAATGGGAATTTTACTCAGTACTTTTCTGTCAGAAATAATAATTATATGGATAACTATGTGATGTTAGATCTTGGTAAAATCTGCAGCGTCTACTTAGGATGGATCTAAATTACCGTTTATTGATATATTTTAGGTTTATATTATTACCGTTTGTAATTTTTATCGCTTATTCTGTTTTCCTCCGCACTCCAAGCGCTGGTCTGAGCCGAGATAGGAAAGGCGCCATTTAATTTAAGAATTTGATAAAACGCGATAAGGCTGGAAATTCAGTACTCTTTAATAAAATTCTTTAATTTTATTTGATTTAATAATTATCTGACCTTGGATTCTTTATCAGTAGATAAAAAAAACATATGAATTATAATAATCATTATCGTAATATTAAATTATTCGAGTGTATTTTATACATGAGATAAAATTTTAAATTCATTTTTTGATAATAATTATATAAAGAGTAAAATAAAATATTATATATTTCGTTTCTTATTGCATAGAATTTAACGTAAATGAAAGAGAAGATTTATTTTCGTTGCATAATATTTTTGTTATTTAAAAATCAAATTGATTTTTCTATCCGTTCTTGTTTCTTCTAATTTAACATGAAATACCAAAACAAACGTGCAAGAAAACTAATTAAAAAATCGACAGTATTCAATATTATTACGAGATTCTTAAATGATTTACACACTCACTTCTTTACATTATATGTATATATATATATATATATATATATATATATATATATATATATATATATATATATATATATATATTTATTTTAACTCACACATTATTGAGCCTCAGTGGCATTATTGATTATAAATTTTTATGCTCTGTAAGTATCATCAAAGGTTGCATTATTTTTAAAAATATTTATTTTTATCGTCTCGTTTGTGCGTGTATGCTGTTTATACAATCAAGTATTTTGGTTCACAGTATAAATAACAAAAAGTATTTAAATTATCAAATTATAATTTTGTATGATTAACCGATAATATCGTGAATTTCTTCAATGCGCGCCCGTAGTGGCCGTAGAGTACTACGCGCCCGGCGATGGCGCATATCGACTACGCGGGCTCATTACAGCACACAGTTTGATTTTGTGTGTTGATATTAATAAATGTTCGAATATTTATAAGTATGAAAATAAGTACACAACAAAGAATTTGAAACTAAACTACTGGACTTCTAAGAATATCTAACATTCATCTAAGATTTTATTTTAAAACATTAATTTTGGAATTATTGTCAAATCGACTATTTTCAATTTTACCGAATGAAAGTATATTCGTTATTTTTTTTCATTCATTGCCCCTAGAAGCTTGCATTTAATGTCTTATGGAGATATGCTCCTTTATTTTATTTGTTTAATAAAGTTGGGTTTCTTTATTTAAGCAGTTTTTTAAAATAAAAAATGATACTATCTAATTTTAATATTTAAAATATGAATTAAGTTCACGTCACGTAAATGGATGATTTGCGAATTAGTGTGCAATAATTTACACGTATTTAGAAATTATCTATAAACTTCGAAATGCGATTTGATGTGCATTCGTTAAGATTTACCGTATTTATATTTTCCTGTACAAAATTTTTTTAGAATTTGTATAAATAAACAGATAAAACAATGTAAGCAGAAATAAAATTTATTTAGTTTTGTGGCCGTGAGAAATAGGGAAAAATTATGTTTTTTCATGAATAGCAATATTTAACTCTAATTTTTGTTACGTTTTTTTATCTTCACTAAAAGTACGAAAATAAACTTGTTTAACGGTCCCAAGATTTCCTAGGTGCACGTTTTCGTATACCTCTCATCCCTTCAGCGCAGATCCAAGGCCGTTTCTGTTATCTCACGTATTTTTCTTAGCTTTTATGCTTTCATATTTTTTTCAGCATTGAAACGACCCTGTTAATCCGATTCGCTAAACCCCTGGGTTAAACGATTTATTTTAAATCTCACGATATAAATAAAAAGGGGGCCCTCTATGACCTTTAACATGTTTTTGTCTCTATTATTATTATTGTTATTATTATTGAGATGATAACATGACTTTGTATAAAAAAGCACCACGAATACAAAATACGTAGCCAAAAGTTATTTTGGGACATCATATTTTTTGTGCGAGTTTACTAATTGGGCACGTGACTGTAGTTTCAAAGTCTCGCGCTTTCAATTCAGATACTGCACCATGTGTACTTTCGCACTAAAGTCGTTAAAATGGCGGTTTATTGTTCCGTGTCGCCATGTTGATTATTGCAAGTCGTTTGAGGTTTTTTATTTTTCGCACTCGTATCTGGAACGTTTGACATACATAACAATAACAATAATGTTTATTGCCAAAATAACACTGCTTTTATCTTTTTGTCTGCTTGACAAGAGACTAGCATTTCACGGTGTGATAAAAAATACTATACGCGGATACGAGAAGAATATTGAAAAGAATAATCCCACTCTGTCTCCAGCACTCAAGTCATATTAAAGGATAAATAACCTTGAAAATAATTTTATGTCAACTCCGCTGGTTTCCGAAAAAGTTTTAAAAAATTTCATAAAAATAATAAACCAATTTATTTAGTTTTTTGTCGAAATATACACAATTTTATTTTAATGGCTGTTATCATCACGTATCTGTTAACAAGTATGTAATTTACCATAGGCACAAATAAGTTGAATCGATTATAATTGATTTTTTATTACATACTTCTCAGGTGCCTTATTTTGGTGTTGGTGTCTTACACCACGAAACGAGAGACTTACTTTGGAATGTTAACAACAACCAAGATGTTTACACGATTGATACTCTGCAAATTAATTTCAAGCCACCTTGCTTAAATTATGTTTTGTGATTGAGTACAGCATTAATAAACAATTTAATTTTGACATAAATGTGATTTTATTTCACATTGTAACTTTATTGTGTGTGCGTATGTCAAAGCGAGCAACTGTTGCCTCAACTCACATTGCGCAGGCTCAATATTTATTAAAGCTTAATTAAGCTTTTAACGAATTGAGCATTAATTAAGATTTTGACACACATACATTACGATATGCTTTATTGAGGTGATTATATACATTAATAGTATTAAGTGTTTAACATAGAATTGCAATAATTACTGTTAAAATATTAGTCAAAAAGAATCATTGCAATGCCATCTTGTATTAAAAAAAAATATTACTTTATCTCTTCAGGAATTAAAATTTAAAACTAGGGTAAATTTTTTCACCAGCAATTAATTTTAAAGAGAGCGGTTTTTGTTTCTCGCTGGGTCGTATACCTTGTGTCTCCGCGTTCCCAAATCTACGGCACTGGGCCGCGAAGCACCGCCTCTGCACCCCTGCCCTCCCCCCACGCTTTAGTTTCACTGAATTGAAGTCGCTATCTGTGTCGCGGTTGACCTTGTAATATAATTATTTTATCGCATGTGCTGGTCGTGTCGCCTCTTCAAGCGGCGCGCATTTTCATCGCAATCCGGGCCGGGCTCGCGCAAGAAAAATCCAATCGGAAACTGTTTAACCCTTACACTGCGTATTATACCCAAAAAACGCAGATTTTGAATATTATATATATGTCCTTACATTTTGGAAGCAATTTGATATTTATTTGTTATTTTCAACTTGTACTTCTTTGCACCAATCCCATAATGAAAATATCTCTTTGCATGTATTAAAATACTTACTCCACCGGAAGGCTGAGAGCGAACAGTAATAGTATTCTTTGTTGTATTAAGTCTGTTTCTTGTATGCTCGTGCACCGTATACACATAAAACAATAATCCATACGCACGAATGCTAAATACTACGTGAGTGCTCATACACGCTGTCATATCTTATCAGGTGAAGTTGAAAGGGTTTTACGAGTCATTAAACTGCGTATTTATCTGATGTCTATACAAAGTACAACAAACGTTTTCTCACTGATACGCGTATGCTCTAATTTGAAAAAGCGATCAATTATTTTTTTCTTACTACAGTTCACTCTCAGAATTCCTGGTACAAAACACTACCTTTGAAATCCCGAGTGCCACATTGATCGCAGTTGTGTGATTGTGAGTAGTAATATGTCTGTGCAGCGTAAGTCGACGAATAATTTGTGTATTCTATTCAAACAATAAAATTAAATGACAGTATTTTTTACCTAAAACACTGACTTATTATCAAAATCTAATTCATTGCACATGATTAAACGTATCACAAAAAATCCGATTTGTGGAATTCTGTTGCTTTTTGTAGTCCGTGACAAGAAGAATTAATAAATTTTATTGCTAGCGCACATCTGTTTATAACCACATTTTTGTTTATATTTTAAAATGGTTAATGGCAAAAATGTATTTGAAATTTATAATTTTTTTTTTTAATAATTGGACCAGTTTAAGCATTTTTAAAGTCACATCTTTTCCTCCATTGCGAAGACTAGCTTAACGAAATTTTATTTGTAGTAAAAAAAAAAACAACAGACTGTCACATCAGTATGGCGTAATATTATGTTTGCGTTTAATGCATTATGCCAATTGCATTTTGTTAAGTTTGCTTTTATTACTCTAATAAACACATTTCTTGGGAATTTCCCGCCGGTGCATTATGTATGCGTCCGCACTGGCGTCAATTTAATGTTATGCAGAATTGCAATATACTTTCGCTGGTAGGTTACTTGCTTTATAAAATCACACATGTGTATACGCGTTGATGCGTAACTCGTGTTTTTACCTTAACTAATAACACGTACTGTAAACAATAGAAAATATAAAATGGAAAATTTAAACCGACGGTCCGATGACTAGCACGCCTGCTTGTGGACTGTGCGGTGTATAAACTCCCGCTTTTATAATATTCATACTTATTGAAATTTAAATTAGTCTTCTCTTATGCATTTTTGGTATTATCTGCAATAAATACGCTATTTATTCAGATATTTCTTTAATTTAAAAAAAATTGCTTTCCGACTCAAACGGTGCAAAATTTCGCTTTGCATTTTCACTAATGATAAAGATGGGTCTCCATCTTAAGAACAATTGTGGTTAGCACCCAATAAAAGTATTGAGTTCGAATAATACAAAAATATTGAATAATTAATGTTAATTAAAAAAAACTTTTATTTATCATCACACATGGGTGTAAAATGTACCAATCCTGAAAACAGCATGTAATTATTTGTATATTTTATTTTATAAACTTTAACTGCAATACCATGTATATTACAGCAAGAATTCAGAATAATGGGTGATAATACATCACGATGCATGAAACCGCATGCTTTTTAACTACAGATCCTTGGAGCCCCACTACTTCTACATGGTGTTCCAAGAGTGGTTATAAATATTTAAACGACACACATCTAGTGTTTTTGTAGGCTTTGAAAGCCGTTCATATTAAAAATGCTGTGTTTTTAGTGTTGTGCTACGTCCCAGTACCGGAACCAAAATCTTGATAAATCATTGTCATATATATACATTTAAATAATTTAATAATTTACTCTTATGTTTAGAATCGCAGAAACCCTTTTGCCACGAATAAAATAAATTAACATCATTCGCAGGAACACTAATAAATACCACATTATTTTATCTATAAACCTAATAAGGGTGTAGTTATTTTTTTTAACATATCATCACTATATAATATTAGATAAAAAAATAAGTTAAAAAGTATTGACGTAGATCCAATGTTCCTTAAGATACATCATTACGCAATATTTGTTTAATAATATATTAAAATTAACCTAACTAAGAAAATTACATCACACAAGTGTAACGCTCTCGTTTACGAAAGGATATTGACGATCACACGGATGTAACTTCAAAGATTCGAAGTGAACCGTTAATGTTAACACAGCCATCCTGCAAGGGTAGAATATTCAGATTTATTTAATATTCAGTAATCGATGTTAGGTTAAAAGGTCTGTGTGCGAGGCGAGTCACACTGTATATATGAGATAACATATGTTCCCATGTGTGAGCTTCCTGCAGATACCGAATATGCAACAACGGTATAAATAATTTGTAATACATTCTGGCGTCCCGTTATCAGCTGAACCGTGGAAGGTCAGAGGTCGCGCCGCGGATTCAATTATAAATTATCTATATTTATAAGCGTACATCAGGTTAACATGGCAGATAGCTGCGTAATACATGATAGCGATTGTAATGTTAACACTTGGTATTATCTTTTTTTGTAAATTGGGTTATGTAACATTTTACCTATTTATTTATTTTTATTTGCACTGATAACGCCTTTATTAAAATTTAAAATTGAGGCCGTGGTTTAATTTTTTTCCGTATCAACAGTTATCGCATTGCCAAATGTTTTATTTGAAACAAAGTAGGCGTGTACACCGTGGCTCCGTTGGATATTATGTTATTTAATTTTTTATTTGAAATACATTACAAAACAGAAGTATTCGCTTGTTGGAAAGTTTTCTTCATCATTTGATACTTTCGCTGTTATGTGTAAATGCAAAAAAGCTATAAATCTTTTACTAAAAATATTTCTTTATATTGGGGCACACTACACCCTGTAGGGTAGTATTTCATTATAATAAACACAATAATGTCACGGCGTAATATATATTTCTGTTATTAAACATAGATAAATAGTTTTAAAAAACTCTGTGAATATTTTATGTAAATTTACCGAAATTAATTCGTTATTTCAATACAATATCTAATAGTTTAACGGTTCTTTGATTTTGAATCCATGGTTTGTCGTTTCTAGTTTAGGAAGTTTAGATTAATTAATATTTTATCAAAATTCGTAGCACGTTGCATTGCTTTTCCTGACCTTTGTCCTGGTGAAATGTTATTTTAACTTGCTAAAAAACTAACAGGACACTTTCCTCATCGTCAAAGTTGCGAATCCAAAATGCAGACCAATCGAAATTATGTCATTTATACTATGAAATGTGGTAAGTTTGGTATTTCTTTGAATATAAGTTACCTAACTAAATATTGAAGATTAATTATATTCAGAATATTATATGCTTAGTTAATCTCGCAGAGTAGGGCATTTACAAAACACAAATACACTCTAATA
Organism: Atopsyche davidsoni; assembly: GCA_022113835.1. Taxonomy (NCBI): domain Eukaryota; kingdom Metazoa; phylum Arthropoda; class Insecta; order Trichoptera; family Hydrobiosidae; genus Atopsyche; species Atopsyche davidsoni. The sequence goes on from JAILWY010000023.1 coordinate 13,531,602, forward strand.
AAATAAATAGCAAATCCCATCAAGTATTGTAGGCGAGAATTTTTATCGATATGCTAGACAGTAATGTATTATCATATAGTTGAATGATGTTGACCTCTGACCCAGCCTCCGATCACTAGATGACAGGAGGCGTATCGTGAGTAGAGTCTCTATTATCGTGGTTTCTATTTTTAATGACTTTCCTTCGTGATTTCTCCGCCCCCACATTGTAACGCTTAGCATATATATCAGTTATCTATTAAATGAATCGTACCTAAAAATTTTCAACTTTTTTTTTTTTAAATGCTTTTATTTAGAGGAGTCCATATTGCAACACGTCACAGAGATTTTTCCTCTTGGGTAATAGATGATACTTGCAAATGGAATTACTAAGAAATCACTTCATCAATTTGCAGCAATAAATATTTTATTAAAAAGTAAACTCGACTAACACCGCCACAGTGTTCAGCCTTTTGATTTCCGATCTCGAGAACCTCGGTTCAAATGTGGGTGGAACAATTAGTTTACAAAATCCTGTAAATATATAAGTTTTCTACAGATTCGAATAAAATTTATTTTTTCGAAGAAATTTTTTTTTGCATTTCCTTATTCAACAAAGAAAATGCCAGAGACATGGTGTTTTCAGGTTAGTAGGCGTTTTTTTTGTTTAAAATAATATTACTGAAAGTGTATCAAGCTGAACGATTTAAATAGCTTGCGGCTACCTGGTCGCGCAGAAAAGTGTGTTTTGGGCAGTTTTCGGCAAATGCCGCTATTAGTCACACGTCCAACTGAAGGCCATTGTCCTAATGTAATTGGGCCGCTAATTGAGAGCTTATGGCATCTGCCGGCCGTGACCGCGCGGCGACCCGCCGCTGTTCCCGCTTGGAATCCGAGTAAGGCGGCCACCACGCCGTGCCTTATTAATTAGATTAATACATCCATGGTTGTGGTCCGCGTCTCGGTGACCATTCTGGACCGAAAAAATTGCTGTCTCCCAAAATAACCAACTTTCAACTGAGGGAGAAATATTGGTGCTTACTTGAAGTAAATACTATGATTTTCATTTTTATTTTCGATTGTCTGTTGTATTTTATTCAATGAACATAAATAAAACTAAATATAACTACATTGATTTTGCACCCTTACCCTTTACCCTGCTTTTTCCCTCGCGGCTTTTTATTTTCATAGAATAGGGTGATTTCTTGACTCTCACCGCAATAAATAATTATTCTGACCTATGATCCGGCTTCCTGCTGGCATTAAAATAAAACGGTAGTAAAGCTCTATTTGCCGATGACGCTCTCAGCTCTTCTTATCTGATAAGAGGACTTCAGATATTTCGCATTGCGTAGGCCCGTTCGCGAGAACCATCTGATATGGGACAATATACTTGCACTATAACCATTAGAATTAATTTATTGTACGATTTACTTCAGTACCATTTTTATTTATACCTAATATGTTTTTACCTCGTGAATAACTGTGGGCTCCAACGGTGGTAGCAAATATTCCAAAGGTGAGATCCGATCATATCGATGGCCGAAAAAACCAATATCTAAACAGTAAAAGTTTGCGAGAGACATGTAAACTCGTATTTTGGAACCAAGTCAATCAGATTTGGTTTTATGGATTAACGGTGGGCTGGGGGGAAACGCGAGAAGACAGGCATTCGGCGCAGTAAAAACACATGCACAATCTATTGTACAGCTATGTTCTTTGCAGACACCAGCCAATCTATGGAATTAGGGATGAAAAAAAAAGTACAGTTGTAAAAACTAGTGGCAAATTCAGATCAAAAATTGTCTGTCTTTTGGCGTAGGTAAATGCCGAGCCACCCTCCAAAGAATTGCTGAAGGATGCCTGAATAAATGGAATAAAATTGTATGTTTATCTCTCTTAAAAGTTTATTCCAGCATATTTTTTTAGTGCTAAACGTTTTATTTGATGTCATTGAGTAAGATAGAATTAGAGTTTGATATTAGTAAAGTTTGCACCATTATCAAAGAAAAGGTTTCAATCAAATATATTTAAAAAATGCTTTGCATGTTCCAAACATCATCGGTTTCAAAAGTAATACGAAGCTTTTATTACAAGTTTTTTTTATTTACAAGACCTAAAAATTTGCTAAAAATCGCATCCGCTTATAAGTCTGATCTTGTGAATTAAATAACTTATCCCTCACCTCATGCAATATAGGTTTTTTTTACACATATTTTCCTTACCCAAACTCCATAACAAAAGTAGTGAAACCCTAAGCCACAATTGGCAAGCCCCACAACCTGCGCGCAAGACTGCGTACTGTGAACATAGCCCAAGAACATTTGTAAATTTTATGTTTAAAAATAAAAAATCTTGTTTTTTTTTTTAATATGCACAAATAGATAGTTCGTACCTTGCCAACACCACTCCTGCGCGAGCCCGTGTTAGGTTAGGTTAGGTTAGATGAGATTAGTCATCAGCTGGTGGAAATTTGACCTTTCACGCACCCGGGGAGTCCGTTTGTCCTCTGATTGGTCCGCCAGCACGATCGTGATCGCCGCAGATACATGTCACTATCTAAACGTTCTTGTACGGTACATTTAAGCTTGCATTATGATAAAATTATGTTGAAATTTTTTTTATATACGCTTATTTAGGAAACATTGACGTCAACATTTATTTTATCTACCTAATAAAATTAAATTAAATATCTTGTCAAGGAATACATTACTAGATAAGATTTTTTGTTAAGTATTTTTTCGGGTTATTTGGTGGTGTTTTTATCATTAGGAGTGACACTATTTATTATAAAGTGTTGAATTTTGCTTGTGAAATTAATTATTTTTATTTAAATAATTTATCTTCTTTATATCAATTTAAATTTAAAAAAACTTATTCTCCATTAATAACGGACAAATACTATTTTAAAAAAATAGCAAATACATTTATATAAAATACTTTTGTGATTTTTCCACATGTTTTATTTTATTGGTGACCGGTTTCGCCATCCTGCTACGTTAGCATTATCGTCTGATTATTCCAAGTATTTTATTTGAAATATTAAAATAGAATTCCGTCGGTAACATTATCTTAAAAACATTGATAAGTATCTTTTTGATTTTCAGTTTTAAAAGCTAAATCATATGAGCTTTTCTTTCGATAAATTTAATCCGTTATTAAAAGCGCGTTGGGTTCTGAATGTAAAATCGGGACGGGACGGTGGCTCACTCACTTCCGGCGGGGCGCTCGGGGGACGCGGCCGGCGCAGATACCGCGCCGCTGGACCGTGACTAGAGGAAGATTGTGAATGGCCTGCGGGCGACCTCGCCCTTTGACTGGGCGTCCTCCGGGCGGGGCTCACAACTGCCGAACCCCGAGCCGAACTGCCTATGGACTTCATTCACCCAAAAAATCTATTAAACCTCAAATATTATTTCATTCAAAGTCAGGTATAATATTTTTCACGTTATCAATTAAAAACAAATAGATCAAAAACGTTATATACATTATTTTTTCACAGTAAAACCACTCGTTAAGGCTAAAAAACAATACCTCTTTGAAATTCTAAAAGGTATTAATTTTTGAAAAAACCGCACCAATGAAAAAAAATTACTTAATCGTTTTATAAATATTATATTTTATTCGTTATTTATTTATTAGAATTTTTTTTGTGAATTTAATATCCAAATGAAAATTTGTATTTTTTATTTTTTTTCATACAATAATATCATACTATAATTCTTTCTAAGCTATTTGCTTCATGATCTCTCTCTCTCTTTTTTTTTTTCTTCTTTCTTTCTAATCTTTGACCTAATAAAATTACTAGCTATTAAAAAAAATACAGTCAGTATTCAAATATTTTGAAAGAATGAATGAATATTCAATAAAATTTTATTTTACACCTTTATTTGTGGATGCAATGTGCTTTTAGGTAATCGATTCATTCATGAAATGACTAGAAGAATTATTCTAAAAAAGGATTCTTTAGTTTGGAAAAATTAGTTTGAACACTGCTCAAGTTCCAAATGTTTACTCTCAAAGCCAACAGATAACTATTTCAAAACTGTCGCAATTTGTCACATACGAAGTATTCATAATTCCGCTTCAATTTGCATGGCTTTACAATAAGGGGGTCAAATTCTAAACGCTAAACCGAACAAACAGTTTAGAAAGCGAAGCACTTTGCATACAAAAAAAAAACCACGTAGTTCGCAGCGTAATGCATTTTTAAAAGTACGCATTGGACGCAATCATGATTTATTCGGTGCGATCTGACCCGCCGCACTTGTGGCCCCAATCCGGGAGGTGACATAAGCTCTCGTCCTTCGTAATGTCAAACAGACTCCGGCCTCTGCATTCGCGGCCAGGCTGCGCAAATATTGGGAGAGTTGCTCTCGCCGAGTGGCGCTTCTGAGGCATTCCTCCGGTTCAGCTGTTCGAGCACTCGGAGGCGTCGCGAGACTGTTGCCATGCGCGGTTACGATACTTATTATATTATCTCAATATTGAAACAGTTTTCTAGAAAACGTCTCATTTTATTTTATTTTTAGACACACGATAGCTTTGCCATCATTGTATTTGTTTGTGACTGAAATTATTTTTAATCTCAATAGTATTCATTTTTACTCTCTGGTCTATATAATCTTAGCGGTTACTTTTATGTTTTTACTTCTTCAAAAGCAAGAAGTTTACTGTACACACCCATTTTACGAATCTATACTTAACAAACAGAAGTTGGCTATGTTATATTCATTCGTAATTAAATGTAAAAAAACTTACCCTGGTGCAAATCCAATTGCAATTTATTTTCAATCTTCACAACACAAATCAGACGAATAATTTTAAAACTAAGCATTGGTTATTTTTTATACCAGAGGAACCCGGATCCATAACACTTTTTTCACGAAATGATTTGAATAAATTAGAAATTATTAAAAACATTGTTTGTTTCATATTAGTAATAATTTAATTATTCTTTGGTAAAGTTCAGTACGATATTAAGCACAAAAATGAGTTTGTTTATGGAAGTTATATGATGTATATAATATCAACATTCGGTTGATTACATATATATTTGTAAGCAATTCATTAACTGACATAGAAGGTTCTCTCTCAGAATATCAAATGTGTTACCAAGTATAAGAGTGTAATCTTATATAGTGCACGAAACGTACAACGGACGTTTCTTCCTGAAATATTCAAACTCAGGCAATCTTCTAATACAGTTTATAACCATACTACTCTTAAAAGTAGGAAGGTGAAATGGAATAGGTAGATAAACTGACAATAAGATGCATTCAGATGCAATTATAAATGTATCCGACTTGGTTCGTCTCCGGAATTTGCCTTGTTGCATACAGAAAAATCACAGAAAGCCTATGGTAGGAGTTTTTCGACTCACGAAACACTTTGATTTCAACACTATTGAAAAAATGTGAACACTTACTGATCATAATGACCACATGGTCGACATGTAAGCGTGCTAACCGTTGAGCTACGAGGCGGTATTTGTTATCATCACTTGGCTTAGTAAACGCAATGTAGAGCAGACATGATATTAATAGGAGCCACTGTATTTTCGTTTTATGAATTCTTCGTCGAATTGAAAATACTGATTTCTTTGTTGGCAATGTCAATGTTATGCACCTTTAAACATATATTTACTTCAAATTTACCTGGTGTCTCTATCAGTACAGATACTGACTCTATCTGTATTTATAAAATATATTTCTTACTTGGAAGTAAACGAATTCATTGAATATGTTGAATAAATATTACTAAGAAACTACCTGGAACTAAGTGGAAGTGATGGAAAAAAGGATTTGTTTTTTTTAGGTATTTTATACAAACATTTAAAATGTTTGTTTTATCATAACGTCGAGCAAAGCGTTATCTTTCGCTATTAACTTGAACATGATTCTTATTGGTATTTTTTTCTGAATATTTCAACAACGGTGCAACTTTTAGAAAAAAGAAAATTCGTAAGGTTTTGCAGCGGTATTGAATCTTCTTCAACAAGTGCCTCTCCTCAGAGGATTTTGGCGACCATTTCACTGAGCATATACTCATGCTGAACCAATGTTCATGGTTTTCTAAGGGGAAAATAGTGTAGTGGGTCCCCGGGTCCTTCTATTGAATGCAGTCTGTATTTCATTCGCTCTCTGTTGGAGGATTGCGAAAGTGTTTTAATGAGGTTTTCATCTTCTTAAGTGGTCTAAATTGTTACTCCATTACAATTAAAAAAGGTATGACAAATAAATCTTACAATTCATTGTGACTATGGTGTATTTAAATTAAAAAAATCAAAAAATAAATGAGAAGATTCTTTAATTTTTTTTAGTAAACTTACAATAGTTCTTAGGACTATGTGAACATCGAGGTAGTATAGTCTACTCTCCTTGTTACACTTCCTTCGTAATATGCTTTCTGGGTAATGAAAAATATACAGCGTGACCATCAAATACATCACACGATAAAACCTAGTGATAAATAATCTGGAGTTCCAGGGATCGTATTAAGATTACGCTTGATAAAATGTGAAGGAAAATTGTTTACAAGCTTTTTTCCTGCGAAGGCTTTCGTATACAGACAGTTGATATCATTCTCTACGGATGTGCGGGCACTTATAAGTGTTAAAATAAGTAATAAAATTCCGTTGAATGGCAGTCAGAAACATTTATTATCTGCTTAATTTATAACCAACGCTCATTGACGCGGATTGTGCAGGCTTTTTTTATTTATTAAGATTACTTCTTGTCGCCATGCTAGTCGCAAGTTTTTGAGATACTAAGCGCCATCTGAAGCGCGATCTGATCTGAACTTTTGGACTATTTTAGAATTCTTATTTTCTCGTCGACCGGAGCCATAGCAAGTCGTGTATTCCTAGGTCTCCAAGAAAAAACAAATTTAAAACGAATGTGGTAATTTGCTACAGAAATTATTTAAAATGTATTTAATTATAGTCGTATTGTATGTTGTTCTTGATTTTATATATACTTTTTTTTGTTTTTAAATTTGATATATCCCCATTGCAGGTTTTAACGCCCCGATTTCTAGTACTTGTTTGTTTATAATAGTTATTGTTTTAAAACCCATATTTAAGTTATGTTGTTATAATTAATAAAGTTGTCTAAAAATATAGACTATTTCTATATATATTAATAAAGTTATTTTATCCAATAATTTAAATAAATTATATTAATATATTATAGAATATTGTTTAGTAGTTGTGCGAGTCGGAGGAAGCAATTTCTCATGGGTTGTTATTTTTGCCATAAATATCTGAAATTGTTTTCTACTCGTTCGACGACAAACTCCAACAATAATCGATTAGCGTGCGAGCCGGCCTACAAATTTATTATTTATTGGACGGAAACGCATTTAATCCCTACACTGCTAACACAAACAGGATCGGCAAGACTCCTTGAACAGAAATGCATACGTCGACATGAAGGAGAAAATTTAATTATTTTTGTAATTCAACTATGCAACCTGCATTTCAATTTTAATTTTAGAATCTAGTATGTTAAAACCTTTTTTTTTTTTTCAAGTGACGATAAATAGTTAATTCTTGTTTCTTCATGATTTAAGGCACACCTCTCCGAGCTTACCGTCTGTAAATATCGTCAAAAATCAGCGCAAAATAAATTACGTATTGAATTCGAGTTGATTTGGATACTTGGGTGTTGAGGCGCTTGAAGTTTTCGGTACTCCGACAATCGAACGAATCGACTGAATTGAAATTTCAAGCAGCGCAACACCCAAGAAACCAAAACCTACGAATTTATGCAAAGACCGCGCAATAAACATCAACCGAATCCGACAAATCCACAAAGACGCATCTTTAAACTTAGAAACAAAACAACGCTAGTTATTTTTGCAATGCACTGCCGCGGCGACCTCACGGCACCGATAAACGCCGAGCTCTCGGCGGGGGGCCACTAAACGGGCACTCAATGCGTCGGCTTACGGCACAGATCAGAGCGGGGCTGCGCCTCGCGACATGCAGCGCATGGCTTATCGGCGCCTGCACTCTGCCGGCCTTGGACTATATCGCGGGCGACTATCGGAAGCCGGCGGTCGCCTGCACTTTTAGCGGTGCACGTCTTGTGCAATTCGCTCCGCCTTTCGCTGTAAACCAGTAAAACGATTAATCTCGGAAATTGGCTATGTTGAAATGCGAGCGTGCGCCTTACATACGCGACACCACTACCGGGGTGTCTTGAAGCGCACTTATATATTTTTAATCTTGATTCCTATCAATATTTTATTTACGATATTTTCATAAATCTTATTTATTATTTTTTATTAAAACAATACTCATGTCTTTACGCTATTTTTTTTGTGACAAATGTCAATTTGGATTTCAAATCAGACGTTTCCGAACGTGTCCAAGCGCGCACTCGGGTCGGAGCTTTTGCGTAATAAGTTTGCCGGTAAGTACAACAAACCCTCATAACAACGCGGCCGTTTATTGCCCGGACCGCGGAGAGCTGCAGACTCGTGCATTGTGAAACATCCGAGCGAGACCACTTCGTTGTCGAAGGTCAAGGGGCTCTCTCGCTCCCGCGGGAGCTCTGAAATTAAATTACGTAAATTTGATGTTTACGCAGGAGGACTTTTTTGTTTACGTCAAAAACATTGTTTTGACGTTTGCTTATTTTAAGTGCTAAAAATATTTTACATCAAACTTTTTAGGCTTGCATTTATATTTTGTATTGTTTGGTATATTTTTATTTACTTTTAAAGGATTTTTAATTTTTTCAAAGAAAAAATATAGTATATTCTTAAATATAATATATTTTTTAAATGCTCTGCTGCTAGTCGAAGCATGGCAAACCACTCGAATTAATTATATTATCTTGAAGATACGCTTTCGCAGTGTTTTTTTTATTAGTGTGCCTTCTTTTTAGATGCTTCATTCGTATTGCTAGTTACTCATATTATATATAGTCTGATAGAGCAAAAGACTTTTGCTAGAATTTAAGCTTGATAATGATTTGCAGAAGCGAAACGTGCGGACTCGATCGGGGGGAATCAAACTGAAGTGCAGACGTTTTACAACTAGTCGTAAAAACAAAATTCAGGTGAACACAAGACACCGACGGGATGCCTTATCAGGATTCCGCTGATCTTCATTGCGAGCTATTCAATTATTTTTTTGTAATAAAAAAAATCCCTGCCTATTTTATTTTCATTCACTTTAATATTTCAGTATTATTGGATTCTTTAGAAGAAATTGGGTCTTGTTTTCCACATTTAAAAAAAATTCTTCACAATTCTTTTGCCTTCTACCTGGTTATACTTAAATACTTCTGATGCAGGTTTCCTCTGATTTACCAAGCGCATATTGGAGACGTTCCAAGACTGCACGGCACAGCCGTAAATGTCTTGAATGTATGGTTCGCACTTACCTACCTCTTACTTTGCGGCTTTATAAAGTAGTATAGTTATAATATTTTGAATAAAAATACTTGAGTGATTTTCCACATTTTTGTTTTTATTAGTGACCGGTTTCGCCAACCTTTCACGTTGGCATTATCAAACTCTGTTTGATAATGCCAACGTGAAAGGTTGGCGAAACCGGTCACTAATAAAAACAAAAATGTGGAAAATCACTCAAGTATTTTTATTCAAAATATTAAAATGGAATTCCACCAAGTACTCTCTGTCAAAAATATTGAATTTCTTAGTATAGTTATGACACCATGTTTTAAAGATTATCTTTATTTTGATTTTTTTACTCCCACTTGTAGAATAATAATAAAAAAGTACTTTATCAAAGCAATCTTAGCCTTCTATGCCTTTTCTATTCATTTAATCTCAAACTTAAGCCCTCTTCATAAGTTGCGATACAACTTGCAACCGATTTGTAATTGGCTAATAACATCTTGTTAACTCAGGTTAAGTCTTAAAAAACACTCAAAATAATGAGACACTATTGACTGATTGCAAATGTCGCTGCGTGTATAGCCTGCCTGAGGTTCCTCTTTGTCAAAAAGTTGATTTTTTTGTCATTGAAATAGACAGTACGCCTTTTTATTCACAAGATAACAACAAAAATGTTAATCTCAAGAATACGACTTAAATTCTTACGAAATTTTGCGTAGTGTAATCGTATCGATCTAAAGCTGCGGTGACAATTTAATGTTGTTTTTTTTTTGGCTAGAATCGAATGAATGAATTCTTGCACAGCATCGCAGCCAAACGGCGAGGATTTTCTCTAACTCACTCCAACTAGACCGCAGTTTATAGGCCCCGTTGCCTCGATACTATTTCCGATCTTCAAGATCTCACCGGGAATACCTAGCACCGGAATAATGCCGAGTACACCCGATTGTTTTGAAGGCCTACATACCGGCTATTAATAATGGCGTATAAACAAACCGGTAATTAACACTGTTTCCAATATAGTTTCAGTATTGAGGCGTTACGTGATGAGGCACGATTGAATGTTCTACTATAACTATCATTCTTTTCCTCAATCCCAAAGCCTTGAATAAATCGATAAAAATATTATTGATTCTTCCACGTATTGAATAACTGATATTTTATATCTAAATCACCTTTGAGATTTATAACAAATAAATTATTTATTTGACTTAAAGAGAATTGATTTTGTGAATTAAAAAATCGCAAAAGGTTGTTTACAATATATTTTATGTTATTTGATGCTGTTTACAGGAGTGAATTTATTTGACTATGTATAATTTTTTGCTTTTTCATATTATTATTTAAAGCCATTGCGAGACTTATAAGTTATATGTAAAAGTTTTGTAATTCAACTTGAAGCACCTGTATATATCAGCGACATCACAATATTCGTCATTCGCCGTTGGTACATCACTACAAACATTTCATTATAACTATAAAAAACTATATTGTGAAGTTGTACGTGACATCATATGAAAACCCTCTCGATTCCAGATATAACACAAGTCGAAAAAGCTGCCGTAAACCTTTTTTCGACTAGAAATTCAAATACATTCCGATGAAGAAAAAAAACATTGTTCCGTTTTTAGGAATACTAATTTATTTCTTCTGGTCATCATTATTTTCATCGTTTCCTGTAAAATGATTGTATTCGATTCAATGTCACACAGATTTTTTACGTTTTCGTATTTTAAATTATCCATAGCTGTAGGTGGTACGTAATAGATATTTTATTACATTGGGTGAGTTTACTGAGGTTTCAAACATTGCACGCATATGCAACTGCAGTAAATTTAGAAATAGTATCTACATTTTTATTTGAAATGTTTTTTATCTAAAGCTTTTATATATTTAGTATTTAAGATTCACATTTATATGTAAAATATGCTTTGTTCATTTATGTTATTATATATCAATTGTAAGATCTTAGGGCAAGAACTGATGACCTTTTCCTCATATCCAATCAAACCTAAATTAAGTAAATACTACAAAAGATTTATATTATTTACCATACTCTCTATCATCATCGTGTCATATACCAAGTATAAAAACCTTTTCCAGATTTCAAGTGTTCCGGGAAATAAAAAGAGAGGCTCTTTCCTGGCGAGATGGAGATTATAACAGACATCGTCTTTGCTGCGTTCGTTAGATGTGCTGGAGATACTATTAAATATTGTCACTTTGATTATATTTATATATATATATGTAAAGCAATTATAATTGCTTCAGGATTATGCGCCAGCAGCATCTGTTGGCGACACTGAACGTCCTTACGTGGACTGTCAGTCAGAGCTGTCAATTCATTGTAGGTAGATCAATATATCAAGATCTCCATTAATTAAAGTGTAGTGAAGTGGACGACAAACATAATTTGTCGTTTCTCTACGATTGCAGGTAAATTGATGAACTTGTATTAAAACTGAGAAACTATTATTATGTATGTATATGTTAAAATAAAAATCTCTACGATTGCAGAACAACGCTATTGTTTTTGTCGGATCCACGGTTCATAGTATTATATATATATAAAACATAGAAGCATGTGTATCGGGTATCTGTATCGCCGTTGCATAACCTGCACAGCATCTGGTCGGGCGTATAGGCGACCCCATTCGGGCCGGTGTCGCTCCTTATCGCTAAAGGGGTCTCCACCGCCGGGAGTAAATCAACACAGAGGTTAAAGTATTTCCGACTGAATACGTTTTTGCACTATTATCTTCAGAAGGACTTTGGTTCCGTAACAATCAGCTCTTCTTACAATGTAGTTCTCTCAGCATCATTATGCAATAGGCTTTGTTTACACTTTTTAAAATTGATTTATCGCGTATGGCTTTTTGCAATCGCAATGTTATCGATAATGGTTTGCGAGAACGTGCGTTTGCTTTTGATATTTGATGAAGAAGTTTCATAGATTTAGGGAATCCGGCTTGTGATAGATGACAAAGATGATCTTCTGTCTAATCTCACAAGCATTACAATTTGAAGAAATCTAAAAATATACTGCGATGAAAACTAAAATAACAATTTTTTTTTTTAAATAACCTATATTTATAATACGTTAAATATGAAAAATTATAATTGATGGTTATATAAAAGGTAGAAGTCAATTTATCGGTCATGGAAGTCAATCTAGGATTTCTACTCTGCTATCCAAGCAAGTAGTCCAAGTAAGGATTCGGATCAAAATCTTTGTGATGATAATTGTCATCATACCTCCACCATCAAATGTATTTAATATTTTAATACTCTTTTTTAAATTCAATTTCCTCCCGCCGCAATTAGCGCAGTAATTAAATTGTCTGTCAATGCGCGCGGATGTTTCGCTTAACGGTGGATTCGATTATAATAACTTCGATTCTCCGTGGTGAAGCTATTTTTGTTTATTTTCAAGGTGACAGGAAATCATTTCCTTGTTATTGCCGCGCTATCCTGCCGGAGGATCCTGCTATCTCCCCGCAATCGTTGCGGTTCTCCGGCGATTCTCCTCGTGCTTCTGGTTGTCTGCCATTCGATCAATTTGATTTTGGCGAAAATTCCACCGACAATTCCGGCCTGTGGTTTACGTTGATATGAATGGAATTTTGTTGTTCTGGATAGGATCATAATAAACAATTTTTTCATCACGACTGTTATCTACTCTATGTGAAGAAAATTGAAAATTCCCTGTTTTCTTCCCTGATAATTGTACTTTGAGATCGCATCATCAAAACCTCGTATCATTCAGAAGGCATGTTGTAATTTTTTACATACATATTATATGATATATATTGCACTGACTGCTAGCATAAAATAAACTACTTATTCTCTTACTTTGATTTTGCAATAACTCATTTATTTATCTATAGACTCTATTGTGTATTTTTTTTGGAATTAAGATACTTCTTTGGCGGTCAGAAGTCATGCACTACATATTTAGTTCATTTCAGTTTTTTTTGAAGGTCAAATGAAGTCTTGAAAATGTTAAATAATTTGATAAAATGACGAATTTTTAAAATCAAAGTTTTTTAAAGTTCTTTCCTTTTTTAATTTTCAATTACCGTAGGTTTATATGCTATATTTTAATTTCAATTTAATAAAAGACACTAAAATGCTTAGGGTTCTAGATCCGTCGGTCATAGTGATCTCCAAATTCCTAAACTGCAATCGGGAAAACACATATTTATCATATTAAAAGTAAATTTATAAGAAATAAAAAAATCTGTAGAAGAAAAAATGTATCTATTTTTTTGGCATTTTGGAATTCCTTTCTATTGGTAGATTTTTCTCAAAATATTTTCTTAAGTATCTAAAAACTCGAAAATGGACCCATCAGACGGATCAAACCCCTTGAGAAAATATAACATAGCTAAAAACAATAAGTACAAACGGTTCTAATTTTTTATATAAAGGTAGACAGTCTGTAGTTGCTTCATCGGGATGTGAAACAGTAACTGCAGAGTCTCTTGACCACATCCCGGGGTTGCCGGAGCTACACCAGCTGTCGCATTGCGCCAATTTCCCCATTTCGATACTCCAGGAAGTACCTCTCCATATTTTTGAGATCCCAAATATAATATTTAAACTAATAATATTCTTAATCATGTAGAAATAAAAATGACACTATCTAAAGTTTTTATTGCTTGTTTAATATTTAACAAAAATTGCATCATTTTTTATTTATTTAATTTATTCTGCTATCATTTTAGTTTTATATAATCTTGCCAATAAAACAAATTGAATTTGTAAAATAACGTTTAATTTGCTGATTACCGTTATAAAATTAGTATATGTATATTATATATTGGAGATTAATGGAGCATAGTACTTCTTAATTTCAAATGATTATATACCCCTGATGATCTTTGCAGAGTCACGTATTATCTGCCGCTTACTAAATGCTCATTACAGCTGTCTTATTTAAAAGCACTAAAATAATCTTGGAAAAAAAAAAATTCCCATTTTAATATTTCCTTTGTTTTGTGGTGAATTTTTAAATGTTCATAAACAAGAAAATCATCATCACCTTCAAATCTACTTTTACGACGAGTGAAGTCATTTTATACTTATTTAAATTATATTTCAATATTTCTTCAAGCTCTTGATTTTCTCTCCGTTGTTTTCAAATCCAATGATTGAGCTAGTTTTATATATATATATTTCAAAAAGAACGGTCAAGTCCAATTCATCATATTGAGATAAAGCCAGAGCTATGTACTCTTACGTATAAATCATATTCTGCAGACAGTATTCAAACGGTATCTTAAATATAATATTTTCGTAACCTTCCTTCCTAGAAGAAACAGAACAAAAATTTACATAAGTACACCAAATAATTATTCCTTTTTATACTAAAGCGATATTGGTTTAGTTGTATATCTTGTAGCAGTGGACACATTTTATTTATTTAAACATTTGCAGCTGAATACATCAGCAAAGAAGAAAGATTTTTTTCTTAATTTTTTTTTCTTAATTCTTAACACTTTTTTAGTATTGGCAGAATTCTTTCTCTTGTTTTCTGAACATCGAAGATGATCGCGATCTACAGAAAAAATTACCCGACGGATAAAAAATAGTGAAACTTTAATTAGATCGCTCGTTTGTAGAAAGCTTCCGAATTTTACAGTAAGTCTCTGAGAGTTTAAAAGCTCGAATTTTCACCCTTATCTAGAAAATCCCGAACCAATACTGCAAGACTCGAGCGTCTGTCTATTTATTTTGTGATGATTTGTATTGACATAGCATTTATTATACAAATGGTTTTGATAACGTCCACAGATATATGTCTGGAATATAAATTACCGACTTAATTACATGCAACTGAATATACTGTTTATTTCTTAGTAACACTCTCATAATGTTTGCAAACAATATATCAAAAGATTATGCAACATGCACTTGAACAAATATTTTTTCACTTCATTTGAATTAAATTGTATATCATAATGCATTTGTAGGTTTTTATAAAATACATACACACATTATTTTATTGTTAAAATTAATTACAAAAAATGGCAAGGTCAAGTTAGTGTTTTTCTAGTTTTAAAGGCTGAAGAGATGGTAAACTATCAAAGAGAAGCACGAAATGGTGTCATGTGAAATGTGGAAATAAATAAACGACACATTCCAATTAATGTTGGTTAATTCATTTTCATAGTTTGAATATGAAATATAATTATTTTATCTTTACATACGAATAAAGCAGTGTTGTTTGGAAATGTGGCCTGGTTTGAGGTTATATGTCCAATGAAGCATGTTTGTTGTTGTTTTGTAAAACAAGTATTTTTTTATGTTGCCGCTGGGTCGCAAACCGAACTCACGACCACTCGCAAAGAAAGCTGGCTCTTTAACTACTCAATTGTGCTGTCGACTTGCGTAACGTCATTAGATTGATAGTGTATCTGCTAAAAAATGCTCTCGATTTTGGCTTATTTGAACGCTGCTTTAATGGGGGCATTTAATAACATCTTATCATATTGATTAATTCGACCTCGGAACCTGAATTTTTAAAGCGTGGTGATTAAGATTACACAAAATTATAATTATTTAATAAATTGCGTTTTTATATTTTAATAAAAATATTTGTAATTATAGGTTTTTTTTGACTCACTACAACCACCAGTGATACGTTATATATGAAATTCGACTGTATATTATAATATTGGTTTAATAAGTTTAATTTAACTAATATTCTAGAGTTAATGTGGATATGATATATGATTAGTAAAATCACATGCTAAGTACAATTGTAATAAGATTCTGGAAATACTATATATTTTTCGAAAGTGTATTAGTGTGAAGAGTTTTAACGTGGATCTTAACTAAAACTTTAATAACAGTGACAAGAAAAAATCATGTATAAGAATTCAAAATATAAATTCAGAGTTAAACTGCAAAATTAAAATAAGAGATGTAACATTAAAAGATCGGTATTTTAATCGAACGCTTAGAAATAGAGATACAGCGCTCTACGATGGTGCTACGAATCTAAAAGTTTTGTGTGTAACGTCAACAAAAGCTTTTAGTTTATTAAAATTGTATAGTTTACTAGTAAAAATATGTAACTGTAAGATAAAATTACAAAGAAAAATTCATTAATTTGTAGACTTGTAATGATGAATTCTTTGTAATATTTATGCACTTATTGAGATACACGGAGTGATATTGTGTATAAATACTCCAATATATTTATAGAGATTTCACATGCAATAAACATACTGTGACCTTTAACTCTATTGATAACGTTAATTTCCGGATGCAAAATAGTTAACAAATTTCAACACATCTACAAATCGCATAAAATAATCATTATACCAACACCGCGGGCGCATACAAAACATATCATACATTGAGCAAATACTTGTATCGCAGACCGAATCATTCATTATATCGAATGAATTTACGATCAGAATTCATATGCAAATATTTTAAATTTTCGCATAAATGTTTATTATTATTAGATAAACGTATGCCAATGTGTATTTACATATTGGATAGTTCTTAAATCGCTATTTGTACAAGATTATCTCCGGAGACCTGTGGACCTGACGCGCGTGACCGGTACGTCGCGCGCCCGGGGGCCATCTTAGGATGGGCTGGACATCTGTATCTCCTATATCTCATGATATCACTCCGAATTGGGTCATGCAATTTTTTTTCAGAATTAATTAAGGTGAAGCAGTTTGAACTAGAATTAAAGTAAAACTAATGCAGTAGCAGAATTCAAGAGCCGCGCGTAGGTTTTTTTTTATTGCAAATATGAGCTAGTGATAGTTTTAATTTCTTGAACTATAAAAAATAGAATGAATGTATAAAATTACATATAGATAATTTATACAAGTGTAAAAGTTATGAAGACTTGTGAATGGCTTTAGTTCAGTAACACCATATAAGTACTCGAATAAGTAAGAATAAGTGATAATATAATAATTTTCACATTTAAAAGAAATCAAATTGTAATGAACGTAAAACTTATAAGTTGTCAATAAGTACTTCCTATGCTCTATTAAGGCAGTTTCAACCTCAATTTACCCTCTAACGAGAAGACTGGCCTCTTTTATTATATACGAACACAGCTTCATTCCTTGAAAGCTATGTTATTACTTAGTAAAATGAAGCATGCATTTTTTACTATAGTTTTTTTATCTATGTATCCATTTTTTTAATAGATATACGCTGAATTCTTTTCAATACGAACATACCTCAAATATTCAGACATTATTTTTATTGTTAGTGTTCACATAAATATGTATATTTCAATATTTTTAAAATTCTGTAGACTTAGATTAAATTATTTTTTTTAAAAATTGCTATAATTTTTAACTATTGACCCACACACATTAGACGATTGTAATACTGTGCAGTTGAAACACCGTATTTACATCAGTCATGTGTTAGTGTGCGATGGTATATATTCCGTGGGTAGTTTAGGTCACAGTTTTATATTCTTTAGGTACAAGGCGATACTACACGCGTCATCCAAAATCCGCGAGTCAACAGTTCACGTTCTGATAAATAGTCGCTATTGGGGTGAGCCTTATCGCGGGAGGTCATGTATCAATTATAAAACTAATAATTAACGACAAAGTTGCTTGCAACAGTTGCATGTGAACCAAGGGCGTCTGGATGTTTCCAGTGTGATTTCTCAAATGCAAGCCGTGTGCATTCCGATTATTATTACTGTATGCACCCAAGATTAGCATAAACACAAAAACATACTCACATACAGAGCAGATTAATAATAAATATTGTTCGATGATTTTGCGGTTTCTAAACTGTTATGTTGCTTCATGCTTTCGGTTCTCAGAAAGATCAAGCTGCTTCACATACAAGAAACAACAAATCGTCGAATAACTGCGGCTATTGAAACTTTTCAAGTATGCTGTAAGGTATTTTGACTAGTTTGAACTGTCATCACAATTCATAGTATATTTTGTGCTTTGGTAAAGATTGGAGATTTAAGTTGAAATTCAACATCAACTAAATTTAATAAATAAAAAAATTGAGAGTGCAAGTTTGATAATAAAATCGGATTCTTCGAAACTGTTTTTCATTATGAAATAGCATTATTTAAATAGTGTGTCTTGTTGTTTGGATATTGTGTTAAATACCTTCTTTTTGGGTACCGCTTGTTCATCACATCGATAACAGTACGCCATATATTTACTTTAAATATAATGAAACCATTAGCAGTAGGCCAGAAGTTACGACATAATCAAGACCAGCTGATCGGCCGAGGCGCTGGCGTTGCCGTGACGCGCGAATGCGGAACTCAGGTTCGCCCGCCGAGTGGTCGGCGACATGAGAAGGCCGCGCCATTAGCTGGCAATTAGTATTCACCAGACGCGGCTGCGGCCACTGGCCGAGGAGAGGAGTCGACACACGTGGCCCGCCCGAAACCAGCGCCACCAAAAATACGCAGAGTCCTAAATATTCTAAACATTCTAAATCAACCTGAAATCCAGCTTCATGAAGCGCATATATATATTTTTTTAAATTTAAAAAAAAAAATTATTTATGAATTTTTGTCAAATTTTTATTTATTATATTTAATCATGTTGTTTGTTAAAAACATTCACGTGAAAAACTGTGTCCATTTTTTTTTACATTTCTATTTATATGTCACATTACTTTATCGCATAATTCGTCGATTTATTTAAATATCTGAAAATATCGACAACTATCTTATCTTCAGGTGCCTGATCATAATTCGGAGTTATTTTTTAAAATTTATTTTAGAACTATATATATATAAATCAAAACTGATTTATTTGACATAAATTAATCGTATTTTAATTTTTAGTAATAAATATTGTAAGTATTAACCGAAAATATTTAATAACTACGTGATATATTTTTATTAAAAAGCTTCGATATGACACTATTATGAAACAAACTTTTAATGTATTATATCTAAGTATAAAAACGAAGGAAAATTAAGCTAGGTGTGATATTTGACATTCTTTAGGGTTATAGAAATGTGTCCTCTGGAGGTCGAGATACTCGTCGTATAAAATGCACGGACATACGTCAAGAAATCTGTTAAAAAAACATAGTTAAGAAGAAATGACTGTCGCTTGGTGTAATAAAAAGCTCCATTTAGAGGCAAGAGGGTAACATTAAAAAAAAAACAGTGGCGCTAGGCTCAACATTGTTGATGATATAACTTAACCTATAAAGTTTAATGAAAAACAAACATTTAATTTAAAACAATTGTAAATACAACATTTGGCTTCGTAGAAAGAGACGCAAGCACTTTTATTATTATACAAAATTAAATATTGCTTTAACTATCGCAATATTAATACTCATCTGAATTAACGTGTATTCTTGAATCTTCAATTCAATTTTTAGAAGTTGACTTTACGCTTTAATAGTTGCAGCTAATAAGGCTTTCTTATGGGTCGGTCTGCTAAACCCTCCTCCCCCCGTCTTTCGAAAATCTTCACATCAGACAAGAAGAAAGAAGTACAAAATATTTTTAAAAATGTGTTCGACAACACAGAGATTTTGGTTCACAATATTTTTAACCACTGCGAAGAAAGGAAAAATAGTTTACTCTGGCCAAACTATTTGTGATTTTTTTCGAGTTCAAAGATGTGATAAAAATAGAAAAAAACGCGTTATCGACTTAGGGTAGTGTCGTGACTGAAAAACTCGACACATAGGAACGGTATAAATGATGGTGAAAGCTTCATCTGGCCAATACAAAACTAGAAGAGGTTTAAAAATACATTCGCCAACTTATAAGCGTAAAATGAACGATTCTTGCAAATTTTTCTAGTATAATGATGATGTTTAAATTCATTAAGTGTCATCATTCCGATGTAATATTTATCTCAAGACAATCAATTTATATAACAATTAAATATTGTGTATAATGTGATTACGTTTATATATTTATATATTTTTTACTTCCTCGTGATGGATGAGTCGTTTACAATAGCAGATTTAGTTGATCTTCCACAATGGCCTTGCCATAATCCGCCTTTCATTACACTGTTTAAGCAACTAGGCAGCCATAAAACCAGTAAAATCATAAATTAAAATGAGTTGTATAATTTTTAATCCAACATAGATCTGCATTAGAAAACGGCTTTGCATAATATGAGTTTAGAGATATGGTATTTACTTTATCAATTTACAGTAATCAGCATTTCTTATACTATATTTTTTTAAAGCGTTTGAAGGCGTGCAAATATTTTCTGATCGAATGTTTGAATTAATAGTTCTCGGCATAAGCCCTTCCACTATGGGGGAAACATGAGCATTCCACTATGAATAAGCCCTTCCACTATAAGACGGGCTCACACAGCGAGGCGAGTTAGCACGGAGGGTGGTACATCAGCTACTAACGCTTTTCCTTAATGTTCCCCACACTAAATTGTATCGGGTTAAGAATATTACCGATTCATATCAAACGAGTAATTAATGAAACATGAAAGTCTCGGTTCCTGTTAGAGCTTTCCACATTTTTTTTATCGATTGCGTAATTGGAAAAGTTTCAACAGAAATATGATATTTTCAAAGTGCCATTACTTTTAGTTTGAACTTTGGATATATTTTTTTCTCTCTTTTTTTGGTTTTAAGTTGTGATTAAGATCTTTTATTCTTTGGAATTATTATGATAGACCTCTCAACTTAAAGATAGTTACTTTAAAAGAGAAAGTCAAATATTTAAATGATATAATTTTATGACGTATATAAATCGTTATTTTTAGTAAGTTCTCTGCATATATTAAAAATATATACGTATTAAATAAACAAGAAAATAGTAACTCTCATAAATACAGACACATTAGTTAATTCTTAGTGTCGTACAATTTCGTTCATCCAAAAATTTGTTTTTATTTATATTTAAAACGTATATTTTATATTCATCTTTTGTCTTATCCAACATCAGACTGCAATTTGTTTGTCAGTATAATCAGTATCAACAACCTCACTACTACAATATCAATACGCCGATGACTAAAGTTTATTGATAATATTTATTAATTTATTGTAATTAAATAAAATAATACAAATACACCACAATTCTTCTTTTAAATTGAAATGTAATAAGGCGCTGTTTGGGCTTTTTTGAAATATTTTTATTTATTCGTTTTTTTATCTAATTACTATTTGAATTATTATTACATGTAAATGTCTCAATGATAATATTCGAATGTATTTGTGTCTAATTAATTGAATTGCCTTTAATGTATTTTATTCCCTAATAAAAGTGATTCAAGCGCAAACACACGAAGCTTCCGCTTGATTTATGAAGTCCTGAAGTTGTCGGGGGTAACAATATATTATACTAACACGAAAGCAACTAAAAGTTTTCCGTCTTTTCACGCTAATCAATATCTTAAATATGAGCCTTTCGCTCTAATTTAGTTTTAGAAATAATTCCCGAATCGTACGAAACTAATCGATTCAGTAACGAACTTTCGTGGTTCACTTCCACTATGACATACTTACGGGATTTACTGCTAAGTAATTTTGTTACCGAGAAATGCGGCGCTCGTGGGTTCGCCGGCGGAATAAGTCATTTGAATTTTCATGTGAAAATATTATTTCTAAACGTATGGCATATAAAGTGTACAGTAAATTTATCTTCAGTTTTCAGTAAGTTAATTTATTTTGTAATTAATATTTTAAACAAAAAAAATGAGGGTGGAATCATTATCTTAAATGGTAATAATTTTCTAATTGGATTAATATTTGTATTTTACCATAAATCAGAAAATGAATAAAATAAAAAGTTAATTTATACAAACAAATGGGAAGACAAACGATATAAACAAAAATTTTCTTAAAAATATAAGTTTAGAATTGATTTGAAGTATATACTAAATGATGGCCTTAATTGTCATAATATCAATTGCGGATAGTTCTTTAACTATGTATTCCATTGATTCGGCCAATCGTGAAATAATCGAGCTACTTGACATTTTAGTGGGGCCTCGGTTGTTAGCTGTACCTCCCTAAAAGCGCGGGCAATCAATCGGCCCGATGATGATGACGAAGGGAGACGAGCCGCCAAGTGGCGATGACTGATGACGGCCGGAGTGGGCCAGCGGGCGGGGTGGGTCGATGACGCGGCCTTGGGGGCGGAGGACGCGCGGCCCCGCGGCGGCGCGCGCCGGGCCTGCAGCGACTGCCTCCCAAAATGGCCGGAACGACGTGAACAGCAACCCGAGAATATTCCACGATCCTCGTTTAGTTCGGATTTGCCACGTTCATATTCTGGATTAATGTGATCTTTGTTCAAAAAAATTGTATGTCAGTGCGTTTTAATTGTCTTCATACAAATTAAAAAAAAATAAAAAAAAACACTTATGGCGCATACGTCCAACATTTGTATCGCCAATAATAATTTAATATTGTTAAACTGTTTGTTCGCGAAAAACTAATATATCATTTTTAATAAATTGTGTTTTACAATGTTGAAATTAAACTTGTTGAAAGTTATATTGTTTTTTATTCGTGGTAGAAAATAATCTGTAACATGATAAATAATACTGAAAAAATTGCATAAGCCGCTCAGTCGGGTACAATGTCCTCTCATCTAGCTCTCCTCAAGGCCTCGCCGTGGGGGTGCCGGGGGAGGGAGGACGGGGTATCGATTCCCCGGCCTTGAACCCTCCGGAGCGTTGCACCTCCCCCGCCCTGCGACAGCATCCCTCGCCGCGGGCTCCACGTGCCCCGGTAGTGGCCGCCTGGCGCACGCCCAACCGATGCCCCCTCACCCGCGACGGCTCCTTCGCCTGACGTCACCTCCTCGGTTTATCCACTTTTTCTGGATGATTTATTAATGCTGTCCAGAGATTGCCTGGCGCCGCATGTTTTTACAGGTCAATGATCTTTAAGTATGTTTCTTTGTGTTGCGAATTTCACTTTGCTTCTACAATTGTAATGTAACTTTATTCTAACTGTTAAGTAGTTATTATGTAATGTAAATAATACTATCTATATTTTAAAATACCACAGAGGAAATCCTTGTATCTGAACTTGGAGACGGCTAAAATTTTACTGATATGAAAATACTGAATACATATTTCTACACTCGGATTCGAATCTTGGAATTCACCACGCCATTACCAGACAGTTTCACCTCGTAGCATTATATATATATATATATATATATTTTTAACACGACCATAAATTTGAAATAAGATAAGTATACAATCTTTGGTTATAAAAAATTATATTTTTATTGAAAATTGATGATTCGATTTTTGTATTTAATTCAAAAAGACATTTTTTTTAATGGCTGAAAAATACTTGCCACTCGAAAAGATGAAAATGATTATCTGAATTAAAAAATCCCGTTCCTTTTTTCGGGTGATACTAGAATCTTAAAACATCTGTATAAAAAATATATTATCAAAAAAAACCCTTCCCCGTCTAGAGTCAAATCGATTTTAAAAGGCTGACTCATCGAATATGCAGGTATTCCGACTGTAATGACGTTTACCCTGTCAACGTTGGAAGGAAACAAATGACATTCTGTCCTCCCTTTTCCCGGCCGCAGAAGGGGTCGAGGGTATGTTACAAATGCTTCTTGATGCGTATTTGAACTGTACTTTAAAAATTGTATTTCCAACATGACTCTTTCGAGGGCTCGTGGCGAACCCAATAGAAAAAGTGCACGGCAAATGACAGATATTACTGCCATCTGTCCGAGAGCGAGGCTTATTTTTTTTTTGTTGGAATATAATACGAAGGGTTTGTAGGCATTTTTGCTTTTCAAATACAGCTCAAAGTCATCCAAAACGATTTGATTTTTCATTACGAATTTGCAACCCGTGGTTTCATTCCGCGTTTTTTTATTTACTTATGTATTATTTTCACCGGGGCAATGTTTTTAATATATAGCGATACTTGGTTACAATTATAACACATCTAAAAACTTACCTTGTACCAAAATAAACTTTGTAAAAAAGTGTTCAGCCTGACAAGAAAGAAGAGGGAAGAGAAGAGATCAATAACTGATCACAACAACAAAGTATACTATAGTCGATGTTATGGGCAATCTTCTAAAGCTTAGGTTTTCCATACTTTAGCTTCGGTAGAATAATCAAACAACTCCTACGACAATGTACTTGCTAATTTTTTAGAAAATATACATTATATTTAAGAAGTCTACAAAATTTAAAATGTTTGCATCTTTTTAACATTAAATATGTTGACATTTCAAATTATTAATGTATTTAAAAAAATAATAAAACGGCATTAAATTATAGAAAAACTTGTAAAACTAATTATATTAAATTATTTGAAATTAATTATACTGATATTCACCGAGCTTTATGATACCTAAAAAATATCAAGCATCGAGCTGATAAATGCCAACATAATGAATTATTTTTTTAAGAAAATATATAATTAAACATTAATATTTATAATAGCTGAGCAAATGCTTATTTTCGTTTTAAAATATTGTAAGTTTATTCTTATAATATTCCTGTTGCAGTAAAAAGGCGAGGTACGTCTTGTCACTACTTAATTATTTTGTAGAATTAATATGTTTTATGATATAAAGTGATTATTAAAATACCATTTATCTTATTTAAAGACGGTAGCAATGGTCAAGATTTTTATATCACAACTTGGTCGTATTCTTTTGCAATTTTTTTTTTTACTGTTATTGATAAAATAGGCCAGAGAATCACACATAAAGAAGATCAGATGATAATGAGAAAACTATGCTCGCAAATCAGGGCGATAAGTTTATAAAAGTCGTATTTTAAAAATTATCTATGAAATATTTTTCTTCTTGTATTTTTTGATAGATGTCTTATGTTTATCGTAATAAAATAAAAAAATCTAAACTTATACCAATTTACAGTGTACTCGTATAAGAAGGTTTTTCAACAAGTCACGTAAATTTTAATATTAATAACATTTTTATGTTTATTTTGTATTATCATTATTGAGACGGACGGAGAAAAAATCACAAATAATCTTAAACTAAAAAATGAACGCGTTAAAGGTGAAACAAATACAATTAATTTAAACAAGGTTATATTGGATATCTGAATCTCGCTTCTCGAGTGTGTATTATTCTTGTGAATGTATTTACTAAATATTGCTTAGACATTCGTATGGATTTTATAACATAAAATTTTAAGTTGATTCGAAATAAATTCACTCGCATAATTGATACTTTTGATTTTCGCGAGTAAAATTATTACTTTCTTCCTTGTTTTAATTTGAGAGGTAACCCTCAACCACCACCCGAAATTAAATATTTACAAAAACACAGACCTGGCTGAATGTTATTCAACTCGGGGGTTGGTTGTTAAGCTGCGGTGGAGTGCCGCTAGCGAGGAGTGCGGGCGAGCCTCCCCGCCTGAAGGCGGAAAGCTCTGCACTTAGAGGGTTACAACTTCCCTGAGTTTCGACACACTTTTGTAATTAATTTGGCTCGTTTTCAAACTTTGATTGTGCTCAATTCTGTTTATTGGTCAATTGAATATTGTTTTCTAATACTCAATGTTAATAAAACGGTTATACAACGATCGATACACGTACGCTAACAAAATCGTATGTTTTTTTTCTAGTTTACGTGAAAACATGCATGTTAAATTGTATCTAACGATTGCAAAATACCCTTGTATTTTTTTAAAATTCGTGGATAACTCCATTATTTTTTATTATGTCGTATATATTTCATCTTGAAATTTTATCATAACTATCGTATGTATTATATTATATATATATATATATATATATATATATATATATATATATATATATATATATATATATATATATATATATATATATATTATATGTATTTGTTTTTAATATCGCTTTGCTTTTATGCTTACATTTAGCATTTTAAATTTTACAATATTTATAATATCAGACAATATTGCGTTTTAAAAATAAAGCATTTAATTTAGTAAAAGACATAAAAATAAATTGTAGCGGTATGTATTTTTTGGACTCTATCATACTCATATTATTACACAGCGAACGCTGCGTTTGTCTTCGATGAGAGTGCGTGCATCGATAACGAGACAAAAAGAAACAGATACACAGCGAGCGCAGCGTATGTCCTCAAAGCGAGTGTGTGTATCCACATCGAGACTAACAGAAACAGAAGAAACAATAAGACAACTCACTCAGGAGTGTTTGATAGCGCTCGCTATCCCAGAAAATATTACTGCACACAATTGTGGATTAATGAATGTGACCTGTCGATTCTGCAATGCTTTATATTTTCAAGCAGAAAAACCATCAGATGGAAAGTTCAACGATTGCTGTCACAAAGGTAAAGTGAAACTACCAGCAAGGCCTATTTTCTCAGTATATTTAAAGGATATTATGTCAAATCCAGAAAATATTTATAATGAAAATTTCAAAAGAAAAATAAGATCATACAATAACATTATATCTTTTGCATCAATAGGAGCTAAATTAACAGGTCCAGTGGTAGAATCAGGGCCACTCTGCGTCAAAGTTCAAGGCCAAATATATCACAGAACTTCACACCTTCACCCAACTGATGGTACAAAATGAAAGCTTACGAAAGATTCATCTTATTGTCAGCCAAACATATGTTCAATCACTATTGCATCGTTCATCGAATTCGTCATTTTATGACGGGCTACATTTCTAGTTATATAATAATATTTTATCAAGGCTTTCGTATAGGTAGATGCAATAGACCGTGACGCACACTGTCTGCGCAGCTTAATGTCTCAAAGGGGTAGGTTACGGTTCAGGAACGACTCAAGGGCGCAGGCAGAGATGGGCAGGGGGGTAGCAGGAGGGAGCCTCCGTTTGCCCTTGAGCAGGGGAGGAGGTGGGGGTGGATTCCTAGCGAGACAGAGATGGAAGAGCAACTCCTCCAGCAAGGTCCTTTTCATGTAGGGGTTATTGTTGCATTTTAGTCCTGTTTTTGTGTTATCCGGGAATTAATTTCATTACGCTTATTTATTTCAAAGGGTTTGAAGTATTAAACATGGCAAGTTCAAATGATTCATACTAAAATTTTAATGATGCCAAAAGTATTACCCAACCTATTCATCGAGGTAATCTTATCCTTGTCGTAATGTCTTTTGGTGTGAGAGTGTCGCAAATTACATACAACCCAGCATTGCCACTGTTATAAAACGTCTAAAAGACGTTGATATAATGTTGATTCCATAGCAATTTTTTCTTATCAATACTTAATGTTGCAAAAATGTAATATTATTTCTATATCAGTGAAAAGTTTTTTTGTCCTTTGAATGTTTACATTTATTAATCTTAATAAAATTATATAACATCGATAACCGCATTTGATAAAAATCTGTGTTTCCCCAAAATTGATAAACTTGTGAAGTTATTAATGAGGCCAATATTGGCATTGCGCTTATCTCCGCTTCGCGTATATTTTATTTATCTTCTTCCTTTTGTGGTCAAACATTCCGAACGTCGATAGCAGATTGTCGGCAGCGGTCCACCCCTCGCCAGGCTCACCCGCCGGCCCGGCAGGATGCGATAGCGGTCGCGGCTCTCTACTATCATTTTCCTCGCGCTACACACGTGCTTGAATTTACAGATCAATGAACTACTTATGTTTCTCGTGCTGTGTAATTTAACTCCGCGTCAGTTTTTATTATTATAATCCTGCACACTGTTGATGTTGAATTATTATAATTTGATGAATAATTCCTGAGTATTATTAGGTACGAAGTCGTACTTCTTGATTCACTGTCATTCTGTAGTATGTTGTACTTCGTACAATGCGTGCAATATTGTTTAAAAAAATATTTTGTTTATGATGTTAATAAATCGTACCTAAAAATTTTGCCCGTAGCTTAGTTACTCTCGATAAATTTGCACGTACAAATCAGCTCACATTTTAGTGGTATCCTAACTTTGTAAACTATTTCATACCTAATTTTTTAAATTTTTGTAGTCGTTATTTATCAGCTTATTTCTATGATGCAATTTTGTAAAGTAATATCTTTCAAAGAAAAGTTTTTAAAATATATAATCGATGGTATTCAATTACTTGCCATTTTTTATTACTTTAAACTGAGATTTTTAAAACATTGAGTGTCAACCTTTTGTAAACAATTTGTATATTTTTATAAATCTAATAAAAACTGTCTTTATACAAGGCTATTTGACGTCATTGGTCTAACAAATCACCTGTTAAGTTAATTTCCAATTATCCCTCGTTATTGCTAAAATTGTTCTAAAATTTTATTTTTTATTTTTCGTAATAAACTATTTTTAGATTCTATATTTGAAATAGACAAGATAAAAAGTTTTTTATTTAAAAAGATTCTTATAAAATCTACATAAAAATTGCATGTTGAAAATCTAACATGCTCTAATATTAATATTAAAGCATGTTAGTTATAAATTTGTACTTGACTGAGATTTTATTATCTAAGTGCGCGATCGGTCCACTGTATTTTATTAGACGCAAAAAGCAACTTCCGCAACTCCATTCTAAATCTCGCAGGATGTGGTAGGAATTTCTAGAAATTCATAGTGAGGGCTTCCGTCCTGAGATTTGATATAACTGTACACTTATCTTAACTGTTACACAAACGCGATTAAATATGCCGGTGACGTCACAACGGCAGTTCAAAGCGTAGGCGCTAAATGCTAACATAGCGGGGCAGGCCATGAAAAAGTTAGCATTTTAAAGTTCATCTGAGATATATAATAATACCGTATGCATCATCGTTATAGGTTCTAAGACTAAATAAATTCTTATCGAGGATTATTTTATTATTCTGAAATTCTTTTAAATATCTTCTCAACGAACGCTTTCTCTCCGTCCTAGACCTGAAATTTTCAGATGAAATATAACAGATATTTTTTTACAGACACGCTGTCTCCCGTTGTGGCTCTCGATTCTTCTGCCGTAGCATAGTTAAAATCCTAACTTGTTTATCATTCATGGCTTTTAAACAAGAAAAAAAATAATACGATGATGACGTATCGTAATATGTATATGTAAGACAAAGAATAATGCAAAAAGTTTTTTATATTAAAAATATTTCACTGTAACTTATTCCGTAGGTAATATGCTTGTAGATATATGGTGTGTGGCTCGGGAGAGGAGGGTCGGTGCTAGAGTGGACACCTGGTAACACTTACCGCAGCACAGGTACTCTACTTGAAGAACCTTTAGCGTTTAATCATTGTGATAGCGGTAGGTCGCAAGAAACGGAAGTGTCTTAGGAAAGTGCGTTTTTTAAAGGGCTCGTGTCGTGAGCGTGAGGCGAGGCGTGAGTCGTGAGCCGTGATGCGCGAGGCGCCCGCTGGAGCGGTCCATTCAGCGATGGGCAGTAGTAGGAGTTTATCGTCCGACCAGACGTCGTTCTGCTGTTCTCGTCCAAGGTCGAGTGGTCCGTAAGGAGGCCGCGATACACTCAGCAGAACTAACCAAAAATTTATTCAATAAAAATATTGTGTTAATTAAAGCTTCACATATTTGTAAACAATGTAATGTTATATACTGTCGTTGCCATACCTAGACAGTATTTTCTAATGATAAAGAGTATGTTATGAAGAGTATGTTATGAAGAGTTAATCAATTTTGTGAATTACTTTGTTTTTTAGTTAGCTTTGTATAGATATATTGACAATTGTATGTAATTGTTGATTGTTGTGATTAATACTCTGAATACTCGCTTTTAATCAACCAAATGTGCCATCGGTCTTCGTTATATCGTTTATTAATATTAGATAGAAGAGAATAAGAATGTAGGAAATTTAATCTCAGAAAGCTGATGTTTGGTAGGCGTAGATAGGGCACAGCTTTTTATTTATATGATCTTAAACGTAGATTTGAAGCATATTTATTTTAGAAATCTATTTACTGAGACTAACACAGTATTTTTAACAAGGTTTATCGCAACATAGCATACAATGACTTTAATATTATTAAAAATCGTTTCACAAGTTTTGGGCTCTAATTTTGGGAAATAAATCAATTCATACATACGGCCAAAATTCTATTTTCCTAACTAGCCAACCTTACACCGACAAACATAAAATGGTGTAAAATGACAATATCAAATATGTTGATATATAAATATGTGTCAGAAGCAATCAGCTTTCAGAGTTTAATGCGAGTTTAATGCTAAAAGTTAATGCATAAAAATTATCTTAAAATATGACGTATACGAATATTTTAGAGTTGCCGCGTGTAACACTGGTTTTTGCGAATACGCACAACTCTATGCGCTTTATTTAAATTTCCAATGATCGCTGGCCTTATATAACTCTAAGGTCAAGTCTGCAACATTATAAACTGTACAGGATGAAATATTACGCACATAACTCGTTCAGAAAATCGTGTCATACGTAATGATATTATTGGATGTTCATAATTATCAATGGAACTTGTCGCAATGAAATTTGATCTGATGATATCCATTTCAGATTCGATAATAACTGTTGTTTTTCTAGAACGCAAAAGAACTCACCGTGTTCGATTTTTTTCTTCTTGATAGTTCGTGGTATATGATAAAATATATAAATATTTTTTGTCATCTTATCATAGAAATCTCAACATTATGTCACGAATAAAAAAATACCATTCAACGGAAGGTCAATGTCGAATACGCAAAGAAGTATACTTCTAAAATTAACATCTTTTGGTGTTCTTTGAAGTTGTGTTTATTTTGAAAAATAGATTTATTTTTTAAAAATATTTTTTCATGGAATGTAATGAAACATTGTAAATACAAATAAAACAAAACGAAAAGGTGATTTCCGCACAGACAATCTCGAGAAATAAAACAGCTGCGAATCCAAAACAACGCAATCAAAATAATTTAAACAAAACAGCGGGCACCGCGCGCTCAACATAACGAATTGTGAATATCCAGAAATGTAGATCAGGTGAAAGTGGCGATCGGAGTGTGCCTCCCTGGGAACGGCGCGCGTGGCCGGCGGCGCATTCCAACCGCCGGGGGCTCTAGCAGGCTACTGTTTGACCTTATTTCGAAATAGACCGATTCGACGGCCTGACGACGGGAGCCGCCGCTATTGCCAATCGTTACGAATACAGCACGATTAGTAACTGAGATTCCTAACCATTTCATGATAATTAAGTCAAACACCTTAAATAATTATAATTAAAATATTTATTAAAATTAAGATAATCTGATTTATTTTCGCTGGCATTTAAATTTTTTCAAATTGGAAATGCTCTCAAAATCAATAATTCTGCTTTGAATTGAAAAAAAAATTACTAGGCTCTGATTGGTTGGTTTTATTCTTATCCAAAATAGAGTACTACAAAATAATGCTACAGATTATTTATTGTTAAATCGGCGTATAATAGTTGTTACATTAATTATATTTCCGCTTATATTCCTGATCAATTGTTAAAACTTTGAATTATAATTTTATTTGATCACTATAAAATTATTATTTTCAAAAATTTTCCCTGTAAATTAAAAATTTTAACATTATTTTATATACTTACAAATAATATTCAATTGGTAATAATTTTCAAATTTATTTATAAATTAATCTATAATTTGACTTTTTTTAAAAGATATGATCTAGACTACATGGTCAATTTTGAAAAATATTATATGAATCAAAAGTAAACAGCAACGCAAATAGGTTTTACTTGCATAAATCAAAATATTTTTTTGGTGTGATCAATTGTTTCAGGCTCTACGTAAATAAAAGTGTTATGTACTAACTAATTCTAACCGAAAATCGTATCTCAATTTAAATTGACAACGATAGGCCAAGTGAAGTGACTATGCATTACTACATTATAACTTGTCATACAATTCTTAAATTGTATTGCTGATTTTTCCTGGTATCCATAAAATTTTTGCTCGTAGACATCAAATAGGAGATGGTTGTGCATTGTCAGGTTTGAATCACGTTTTTATGAAGTAAGTCTCTGAATCACCCAATTGTGTTCGTCGTACAAATATGTAAAGACAACCTTTTTGTATTGACGGTTTTGTGTCTGGTCTAAAAAGTTTTGAAGACGTTGCCTCTGAATATTGACAAATAGTGAAATATGGTAAATTCCTAAAACACGGCTTTGATTGTGTATCAATGGCGTCCTAGTAACTCATAATCACCCCAAACTTCAATATATATATATATATATATATATATATATATATATATATATATATATATATATTTAATTTAATTAAATCATAATTTTTTAAATTTATATGCCATCCGTCAATTTTGCTACTCGCATTTTATGCGTTATGCATGTTTAATAGTTTTACTTGCTAAACAGAAACCGTTATCATAAATTTGAAAAGCACCGCATGCTTTTATTATACTTATATAAAAATTAAAAAAATCAGTGTATTATTTATTATTATATAAGTATTGTTTGAGTGGTCGTTATATTAAAATTAGCACCCCTTAGTGAAGGTTCGTTGTGAAAAAAAGAATACAGTCTTAAAAAGGGGAAACGTAACGATAATTGGTCCAAAAAGTGGGATGAAAGCTCTTTGGAGGCTTTTTTAAAATTAAACTCACTTTTTCTTGTTTACGTTTTAAAATTTGTTTAATGTTTATGTAAAACATTATATTTCAGCGTGCAGTTTAAAAACCTTTTAACTGATGTCAAAGTAGTGCAACACTATATAACGTCAATTCTGACAGCCCCTGGAATTAATAGGCTTGTGCCACCGAATGAGAACGAACCCCGCCAGAGTGTCGGGGCTCTGGTCTCGCTCGGGTTCGAAGACTGGCCCTCGGCGTGACGCTGATAGGGTCAGACGGAACCACGCAACACTATATAACATTTATTCTAACAGCCCTTAGAGCTAAGGCTTGTGCAACCGATTGAGAACAACGCATCCGTCAGGAGTGTCGGGGCTCTGGTCGCGCTCGGGCCCGCAGGCCTGGCCGCGCCGCTG
Source organism: Atopsyche davidsoni (assembly GCA_022113835.1). Lineage (NCBI taxonomy): Eukaryota > Metazoa > Arthropoda > Insecta > Trichoptera > Hydrobiosidae > Atopsyche > Atopsyche davidsoni. The sequence goes on from JAILWY010000023.1 coordinate 13,564,838, forward strand.
ATAGGGTCAGACGGGACCACGCAGCACAGAGCCCAGAGTCCCTGATTGAGATATATTGCCTTTGGTGAGATTAGTCGAATTGTAGTACTTACCGCTGTATCCTGTGAACAAATATGTGGCGCGTATGGAGAACAATTTGGACTCGATTAATGGCCGGGGACTCTATTGTGTGTGACGCATGCACAAAAATAACCACGTCTTGGTATTATTTATTTATTACCATTTGATAACCAATTTAGAATAATAAAAATTTATTGTACGTTAATCGCACAGGCAATCGCTTTGGTGAAATAAAATATCAGTCAAACATCATCATTTCTTGTGTTAAATGTGGATTCTGAAACGAGGAATATTTTATAAATTTATTAAACAAATAATTTTTATAATTAATACGAGAGATGTTTTTAATTTTTCTGCGTAAGTTAAACTTTGAATATCATATAATTTCAGTATTGCACTCTCAAAAAGTAGCATCAAAGCAGAAAAGAAATGCATATTATAACGAGGCGATCGCTCATTTGGCTTCGAGCTTCAGGAGCGCACGTGAACGCCGAGAGTGCATTCCGCTGCAATGAATGCGTTGCCATGGTGACCTCGCGCTCTGGGTCCATAGCAACGGTTCCCATGGAGACTGTTGCCATGGCGACGCGCCTCCACGTGTTTGCCTCTCGCCACGCCCAGTCGGAGCGACACCGCGGCGAGCAATTGTGTCGTTCAAAAAAGGGAAAGCATTACGAGTCAGTGGACATTGTTATACTTTAACCTGCGGAAATTTTATTGAAGACATATTTATCATATGGATTTTTTTAAGAAACATTGTACAGTTATAACTCCTTGTTTGAACAAGGTGGACAGGTAGGCAGTATAGCGGCCTGCTATTAATCAAGGTAAATTAAAGAAACAGATAAATATAACGCATAATTTTATTTAATATGTCGCGTCTTTTCTTGCATATAATTTCCCGGCACGAGTGTGATAATACATTATTGAATATTTTAATATTATCAAAATTAATTTTAACGTCAACCATTAGCGCGGCTTTTTCTGACCTTTATTTACTCACAATGCACCGTAAATTATAGTGCTGGCATATCAAAAAAATATGGTAATTCTTATTCATATCCCGTACCGCATACTGGCAACATATTGAATTCAAACTTTTCAGATAATTATAGTACCGATGAAAGAACACCACAAGGAAAGCAATGAAAATAAAAAAAAACTTTATTTATACAAATAGAAAGTTAGAATTCCTAAAAGGTCATTTTTTACCTAAGATATGAGATAGAAGTAAAAAATTTAAATGGCTTTTTTGAGGTCATTTTCAGAAATATGTCAGGAATATCAGTGATATTTTAGTACATTGGTGCTAATTATAATCAAATTTATTATTTTGCTTTGTCAACAACTTTATTATTAACATTTTAAACAATTGTCATAAAAGTATTTCAATTTTATTTGTACGAACTTAAATTTAGTAGTTCTGAAAACTGAAAGTTATCTAAATTATAGAATACCCAAAAAGAATTTTGAACGTGTAAAAATTATACATTACTTTAGTAATAATGTTAACATTATATTAATTATATATATATAAATCATTCAAATTTTGTTTGAAAAAAAAACATGTTATATTATACATCCTATAATATAAATTAATAATAATATAAAAATAAAGTTTTATTTCTTTACCTGGAATTTTCTAAAGCGTAGTACCCGTTATCACTTTATTATGCGGATTGTCCGCGATTTGAAACATAACAGGTGTTCAGAATTTCAGACGATGTGCATGTCACATTTTTCTAGAATATTTGTTGAACTTTACATATAACAATCAGTAATATATTCGTATGCGAAAGGTCATTTAATATTCAGAATGCACTCACGGATCAACGCAGAATCCCGGAAATCTAACAATCCACACCAAATTGACCTTGTCACATAAAAGGAACTACAATATGATTAAAAAGTAAATTTTATAATCACAATGTGTGTAAAAGCTACTTCAAAGTATTTTGCGAGTCAGTATATAAATTTTGTTAATTAAATATAAATTATCGGGAAGATATTTTGATCCCTGTTCTTTTCAAGCCATTCAAAGGTGCACAAAAGAGTGCTTGAATATTTTAAATAATTATTAATACGATTTTTACTACACTTACATCTGGGTCTTAATATCAATTATCTTTATCGCTTTAATTTGACTTCAGATAAATTTTCGAATATAATAATTTCCTTGGCTTTTAAATCTTTAAATATTTTTCTTAAGATATGTTAGGTAATTTTTTTTCACTTTCATTTGTTTCGGGTATGCTTTAAAAAATGCTGTGTGCAATAATAATTTAAAATTTTGTGGGCGAGTGTCTGTTGATATTGTAATATATTATATTGAGTACATTTGCTTTATCAAAAAGGAAAAACCCATGTGTTATACTCGTTATATTTTTCATACCTATTTAAACCTCTTTGATAGCGACACAACTTTTTATTTTATTTTTAATATTGCATTTAATAAATGTGATTTTTTTACGCTTGGTAAATAAAATATGTATTCATTAAATTTTAAAATATAAATGATAAATTAGTTGTATTTCTATATTAAGCACATATCATTTTATTGAGAAATGTAAGTTACATATATGAAGAATATTTGTACCACTCTGTTCTTTCTATCGTGAATTTTTCACTTTTCCCATATGCACAGTAATAACAAAAACCGGTCTTTATCGAATTCACGCGACTGTCCAAATTGAATCTATCACCAAGGATGCTTACATTTCAGATTCGTCCATTACGAGGCGAGCCTCGGCGCGGCCTCACCGTATTTACCTGGAATGTTCTCGGGCCTCAGCGTTTTTTTTTAGAACTGGTATTTGACAAAGAAAAATGCCAAAATTAAATGAGTGAACCTGTTATATATTCGAACATGCTTACAAATATTTTCAGTACATGTTCGGTATCATACTTACTACATTTGTCACTTAGACACATGTAGAATGGGCGAGCAGCTATTTATTTCTTTTACTAGATTTCGGAATATCCAAGTTGATAAACATGGAGCCATGCCAGTTGCTTAAGGGTAGTAATCTAGCCTTGAAGTTCAATGTGAATAATTTTTTTTCGAGGATCTTTTATTATTCTGTATACTTCAAAGAAGAATTACGGGGACGTTACAAATTGACAGCAGCTTTTATTACTTTTCAGCTATTCTACTATAAATGAATTATTTAAAACACCAACATACATACTATACGTAGTATGTTCTGATGCGCTCTAGTCGGCCGCAAGAGACTCGAGCTGCCTACACATAAGTCTTCTGCCTTTAACGAAGTGGGGGTGTTAATATACTATATCTCTTACTCGTATAAAAAATGTTTACACATAGTTTTTTTTATAATTTTTATTAAGTTATTGTTGCATAATGTGTCTGCCGGCATGTCTGGCGCTCTCCGCGGGGCCGCTCGAGGCGGATCTCTCCGTCTCTAATTTGTAAGTTTCGGTTGCGAGTAATTTGTTTATTATGGAAATTAAATCGCTTATTATGAATGAACATTAATATTCGCGACTCCTCAGTCAGTTTTTTCGTGAGCTTGTGTCGGGATGATCTCAGTGCTGGCTAGATTAAAGTATTCAAAATGCATTGGTTCCTGTAGATTCTTGCATTATTTTAAATTATGTTCTAATAATAATTCATTATTTTAATGCCAATCTTGATTTATTTACATTTGTACATTTTTTTTTTGTATCAGCGATGTACTATGCTCGAGACATTATTACCAATACGTGCGATCCATGTTAATACAATACAATCAGACCTGAACATGCATGAATCTAAAACTGCTTCGAAATCAAATGATCTGGTAAAAATCTACAGCAGTCTACAGTCCTTTCGAAATTACTTGTTTACCTATATTTATTAGAATCTCTAATTCTAAAAATCGTAATATAGTGATGTATGGCATACTGATCAGAATTATTTCCTTTTGAATGTAAGGCACAATAAAAATCAGACATATTTGTATAAAAATCGTTTATTTTAGATGTTCAATAATTCATCAAATATATGAACTATTATGAACTATTACAAATTCCAGCACTTTATAATAGTATTTTAGTTTTCTCATATTAAATATTTTTTATACTAATTAAAATTATTAACTTAAGAATGCTGTATATGTCAATATTGAACTCAGCTTTTAGCTGTCGTACATCAATAGTTAACGAGCTTTCCATTTAGGTCAACGAAAATGCTAGTGTCCACCACGACCGTGCGCAACAATGTTTAAAATAATTAAACAATTTTAATTTATTTAAACTTATTTTGCAACTTCTTTTGACGCATATAACTGCACTTTAATATTTTATACAGGTCACTATTAAAAAACTTCATAAAAAATAGCAACCGCTTAAAATATCGTATGTATGCCAAGAAATTTACAAAAAAACCATAAGCAATTATGTCAGCCGTATCAGATGGATTGTATCGTTTTTTTTTTTAATTTGTAGCTGTCTCTCAAAAGTCATGCACATATTTTTAAATTTCTCATACACGTTTTGATTTTTACATTGGTCTTTTAACTTGTATAAAAAATATTCAAATGTTAACGGTAATTCAATGCCCGCCACATTTACATTGCTAGAAGCACACGGTCGTATATGTGTATGACGAATTAGATAGCGATTTTTTAAAAAATATTTCCTTGTGATATATTATTTTTTTGCATACATGTAATGTTATGTTATGTCAGGTCTCTAAAAAGGAGGAATTCTTTAAATACTGTGTTAAATAAAGAAAAATAGAATATATATATTTAATGATATTTCCATGAAAGGTTGTATATTATGAGATCGTTTTTTGACTCTGCTGGCATCTTTACACAAGAGCGAAGTGGAATAATAAGAAAATAAATTTACCCAAAAACGCCAACCTTATTATCTGTCAATGAGACCAGTCGTTTCAAAACGTTAATACGCATTGAAGTATCACTTTTTCATCACGTTTTTAATTTAAAATTTTTAGACAGATTATAATGGAAATTTTCCAGGAGTTCTTTTTTTGTCCAAAATAATTAGTATATTTACAATTCTTGTTCTTTTTAAAATCAGTAAAAAAAATAAATTTATTTAATAATCACAATCACAAAAATATTATTTCATTCCGTTCTATGGTTTATTTTATTTAAAAAAATATGTTTTTAATTTATATTTCTTTATTTCTGAATTGCTATGTGGTATTCAATATTTCACGACGTGAAACATTCATATATTTTTATTTATGTTTTTAATAATCAAGCTATGTAAAGGCTTTAAATAAAATTAACACAAATTATGTTTTTTGTGGTATTTATTCATAAATTAAAAATATTTTACATACCAATAACTAGTTAATACAATAAACCAACTTAATTAATGCAAATAAATTACAATTAATTATTTATGATTCAATATTTAAAATAATTGAAAAGTAAACATTAGAGCTAATGATAGGTATTATTAAAAATTTATATTGTCTAATTAAATCTCAAATTAATATTATATTAAAAAATCAGGTTTTTTTAATATCAATTTTTTCAGTGTCTGAATATGGTGAACATTATTAGACTTAATTTTCACTGACTTAACTTTAAAAAACTAGTATATAAACCAGAAGTGTACATTTTACTGTCTTGTTTGATAAATACAGAAACAATTGGGCTAGATTTCAATGGAATTAAATTCATAAACATTTACATAATTAAACATACATTTAATTTGGTTATAAAAATCAAGAACCGTAGAAAACTTCACACATGGCAATAGCATTTCATATCTCACACCCGAAATAATGTTAATCCCGCTGTCATTATTAAAATACTCAATGAATAAAATATTTTATTCGAATTTATTTTTATCATGTTAAAACATCGCGGGCGTAAATTCTTTTCATTCAGAATTATACTTTACAGGTGTGGGATTTTAGTATTACAACTATTTAGTTTTTTCGTTGTTATTGTGTTTAAAAATTAAAAATATTTTAGGTATAGCACCATAGAATCTTATGAAATCTCAACATGGTCTGCGATTGCGAAATGTCACAGCAAGCAGGACTACTAATTAAAACGGCAAATGCTGAGGTTAAACTAGAATTTTTTTAAATATTAAATCCTATGTTATTTGAACATAGTATAACATTCAATAATATTTTTTTTAATTGTCTATTTACTACTGATGCCTTATTTTCAGTGTCGTCGCATATTAATATCAAAATGTATTCTCTCTGCAACATTACGGTAGCTTTTATAGTCTGTTTTATTACGGTCGCTTTCCACGCGGATTTTGCATACAATACCATACCACAAATGCATGTATAATTTTTAAACTGACTGCACGTTGTTGGCAAGTATGTCAAGATCAATAATGTGACCGCCCGAATTGCGTTGTACCTGCATTATATAAGCCGTGCATAAGTACAAGTTCATCACGTATGTAATGAGAACATACACTCAGCGTCACAAAAATCGCACCTCTCGCAAAATTTGTATATAGCGTCTCTAGCAGCTAGCGCATACATTTTATTTAATTAATATTGGTATAATTTGAAAGTACATTTAATTACCTTTAATTAATCATCGTTTTAATGAAAAGAATAGTGCTTACTACGAAATATTGGAAAGAAATCGAAAATGCGCGTTAAAAGGGTCACAAGTTGCACTACCTGACAAGGGTATAAAAGGGTAATTCCAGGTAAATTGTGGGTCAGTCAGTATCCAGACTTTACAGAGAACACACGTGAACCTTACAAGCCAGGAAAATACACCTCAAGATGGATACTACCGCTGATGAAGCCTCTCAAGTGATTGCACTACTGCAATCGGGAATGCGGCAGTGTGATGTTGCTCTACAACTGAACTTAAGCCGTTTTTCTGTTTGGCGTGTGTACCAACGATTCCAAGAGACTGGTGGCTATATCAGAAGACGTGGATCTGGAAGAAAACGCTGCACAGCAGAAAGAGATGATCGGTTCATTGTAACCAGATCTTTGCGCAATCGGCTCTCTAATGCTGTTGAGTTGCAACAGCAGCTCCGATCAGCTCGTAGAACTTCTGTAAGTGTCTCCACGGTTAGAAGAAGACTGCGAGAGAAGAAAATTGCAGCCTACAGACCTGCTAAAGGACCAAAACTGACTGCACACCATCGCAGAGACCGACTTCAGTTTGCTCGCAAACATCACGATTGGTCACTTGAACAGTGGAGGACCGTTCTCTTCTCTGACGAGACGAGGGTGAGCCTTTTCTGCAACGACGGCCGTAGAAGAGTGTACAGAAGACAGGGAGAGCAGTTCGCACAATCCTGCTTTGAAGAATCCGTTGAATACGGGGGTGGATCGTGCATGTTCTGGGGCGGCATGTCTATCGACGGGAAAACGGAACTTGTGTGCGTTTCCCGGACTGGAGGCGGTCGCGGGCAAGGGTCGCTGAACGCTAGTCGCTATATAACGGAGATCCTGGAAGAGCATGTAGTCCCATATGCTGGTTTTGTGGGCGATGGGTTCATGTTAATGCAGGATAACGCCCGTTGCCACACAGCATTCATTGTGCGGGATTACTTGCAAGAGGTAGAGATCCCCGTTATGCAGTGGCCAGCGCGAAGTCCAGACTTGAACCCGATCGAGCACCTCTGGGATGATGTGAAACGCCGTGTGAGAGCACGTGATCCTGCTCCTACCACTCTTCAAGAGCTCGAAGATGCCGTCGTTGAGGAATGGGAGAACTTACCTCAGGAAAGGGTGGTGACCCTGGTGAGGTCTATGAAGGACCCTGGTGAGGTCTATGAAGGACCGCATGGACGCCGTCATTAAAGCTAGGGGGGGTAACACTAGATTTTAAGTCTCTTTTTGTAAATTTTGTACACTAATTCTAAAAATAAAAACTCGTTATTTTCTTGATTTTTTTTAAATCCTTTTTTTTTTCAAATGGCCTTTTAAAAAATAACAATCTGTTTCCTTTTTCTGCGAGTTCAATAAATTCTCTTTCCAATGATACCTCACAATCATGTTCTTACCATTGACGAAATATGATTAAAAGTCGTTTTAAGAAAAAAAATTGGGAGGTGCGATTTTTGTGACGCCGAGTGTATATTAATGCAATTTCGAAATGACCTCTCGGGTTTTATTTAATTGTATATATTTAAACATCAAGTATCTCAGTTCGTCCGTAAGGCGTCAATTCATCGGTCCTCTTAAAATTACTAAATAACTAAAAACTTATTTCCGTATTCGTCATCTCGTAAGTAAACCGAGACGATGTGATGTAAAGCCTTTTCTACAGTAAACTAGTTATTTGTGGGTTTTATTAGCGACGTTCCGAAATAAAAAAATATGGCTTCAATTTAACTGAAAATATTTTATCTTTTGAAGTTTAATCTTTTTGTCCATTTCCAACTAAATGCAAAATGGTTTCAAATATATTTTTATCTAGACTAACCAAGCAAGAGTGTAATCGACGTCGAATTTAATTTCTTTTTTACATTTTTTTCCTAAAGAAATATTTTTTTGGTGTATTTAACCATATTTCAATTAAAATCAACACCAATCAATTATATTTTTAATTTATCTGGTAAATTCATATTTTTCGTAAAATTTCTCACGAATGATGATACATATCTTAAATTTTAGTTAATGAATTTTTTTTACCAAATAGCCTGCAACATTGTCTGAATTTTTATTTCTTAAAGATCTTAGCGTGCACACGCTTTAAGAGTCATCTCGGTTGTGTTCTAATGTAACTCTGGCCGATTCTTTACTTAAACAAATCGAAATGGTCATGTATTTTCACAGAAAACAGTCGCCCGTGAATGGAAGGCTCCTTCATTAAAGCGACTAACAATTTAAGTACACATCACGTGCGTGCGATGCCATCACGTAACGCAACGTCACGGTAATGTGAGCAACAAATTTAAAAACATAAACTTGCAAGTCGCACATTAGTCACTTTTGCTCTCGCCGTATCACGCACCGTAATGTAACAAGACATGACAGTATATTCACTAAGAAATAAATGTTTTTAATATTATCACATGCAACTTTTCAACTATTATACGTTATGCAGAATTTTTTAAATAATTGAGGTAACTGTAAACATGAGAGAAGTGATAAAGTATTTTATTTTAAAATTAAAACATTTTTATCGGAAAATGAATGCAACTTATTATTGTTATGCTTATCTAATCATATTAAATTGTAAAAATAATTTAATGCAATATTAAATATAATAATAAACGAATTATCTGCATTAATTTTTTATCACTCGATTAGTTATATTTAGTTATTTTTTTAATGAAATCACACAGAAATTAACAGTGTATATTCCACTTGTAATTATTACATGAGGTAATTTATTAATTGAGCTGTTTATGTAAAAATGGTGAAATAAAATGTTTCTTTTTCATTATTATACAAATATATGTATTTATTTAAAAAATAATAATTATTATTTTGAAACACATAATATATATAAAATTATAATGTCACTTTTTAAATTTTTTTTCTAGTAATGAATATTTTTGACAGAAACCGGTCACCAATAAAAAAAAATTGACATGTGGAAAATCACTCAAGTATTTTTTTTTTGCTAATATTTCATTATTTTTTCAAGTTTAAGTTATGCTGTAATATATAAAAGACGATTTGCTCAACGATGTTTTTTAATGAATAATACTATGTAATCCAGTATGTCGTTGATATATTTAGTAAAGTTGAAGAGTAAAAGTAAGCTTTAGGCCTTATTTGGAGGTGGTGTATTGCTCCGCGCGCCTCGTGACACGCTCCCCTTGCTGGGAGGCCACAGCAGCTCCGGGCCTACCGCAACCCCAGCGCCGCGACACTCGATTTATCACGAACATACTGTTCTTCACCGGGGTTTTATGACAGTAACAATATTTCAACTTTGAGAGGATTTTTATTGTCATCTCCGCGCCAGACATTTTTTTTTTGAGATGACAAATATAAACCTGTATGTTACACCGCGAGCAATTATTCATTCGTGGGTGAGTATTTTTTTTTATTGACACCGTGCTCGCATTCGACTGCACATCCCTTCACAAGTAAGCTTAGACTCGGGTTGTAAAAAAAATGAATTATACATAAACAACTAAGCGCCACATACTTGAAGTATATTCTGTATTTTACGGGTGATTCGCATAAGGTAGCATACTTTTTGCTTACGTTTTTCTTTTTCTCGATGATTTTATTTGGTTTTTCAATAAATTTGTCATCCAACTCAAAAGTGTACAATGGTAAATTGAAAATAAGTTAATGTATTGTCAAATATGAGAGTTGACTTGAATATGAGAGACACAAAGCAGAGGATAGTAAGGGAGGTGAGATGAAGGTATTAAGTGACGATAACGTCTCTACTACTACGACTCGACTACGATAAACGGATTATGCGGACTTCACCCGATGAAGAATATGATGGTAATGTTCCGTCAAAACGTTTTAAGTTACTGTGTATTTTTACATATTTAATTTTTGAAATAAATATTAAAGTATAAACAATAAAAAGGTAGTATTTGTTAAAAAATTTTTTTTTTTTAATTTTTATAAGATAATATTCATTTAAAAAAGTTCGATTTTTAACATATCTAAACAATTTCATTTCAATTCATAAATATTTCGGTTGCGCTAAGGCGTTGAGAATTTCCAAAATATATTTTTTTAAATGATCGAAAAGCGTCGATCTACATTTTTTCGTATATAACTATACACGACGTCTTTAATGGATACAAAAAAGGTAATAAATACCAGAAATGACAATTTTAAAGATCGTTTTTATATAAAATTATTTTTTTTTATTACTTTTTATTTAATAAGTAATATTGATCTTACAAACAAAAATTGTAATCAAAAGTAACATTCTTAAAGATTTAAATATGTAATTATTATTGAAAAAATCAAATATAGAGTAAATATAATTTTTAATACTTAAAATCAATAAATATTTTTATACTTTTTTTTACGTTCAACTTTTAGTTTTGTTATCAGGTTTTTTACAAATTATGTTTTTTATAATTATTTTTGGTTTTCTTTTAGTATCTTTTAACTCGTACACTACAGTTTGAATTACTTTAATTATATCAAACACACCTGTTTTATTTATACAAAAAACTAAATGAAAAAAAAAACAAACAGCTAGGCTAGTTTTTGTCTCCCATGAAACCATACAAAAACCGCAACAACTTTCGACCTGGCAATGAGGATAAAATATTTCTCCGACACGTCTAATTATATAAGGAGATTACGTATCGTGAAGTGTGCCATAAGAAAGGTGAGTTCAGGAATTCTTTTGAATGCTTCGAGGAGCTGTCTCTTTAACCTTTTATCATTTTTGTAATGGTGAAATTTATTTCACATGGCTTACTAAACGGCTGTAATTTTTTTCTATGTTAACAGAGAGCCTCTCAATAAGGGACAACATATCATGACGGCTTTCCGCAGTATAAAATATCATGAAAACAAATCCTGGCACTCGAGATGCTTTGAGGGCTGCTACCATAAAGCTATATTGAATGGAAAGGAATAAAATAATAATATAAAATTATTTTCATTTTATTTATAAGTACCATCTTCTTTTTTAAAATATGTCATTTGCGGGTAGTGCGTTTCCACGTGTTCGTTTTTATTTGTGACCGGTTTTGCCAACCTTTCACGTTGGCATTTTAAAACAGAGTGTTACTCTGTGTGTCTCTGTTTGATAATGCCAACGTGAAAGGTTGGCAAAACCGGTCACAAATAAAAACGAACACGTGGAAAATCACCCAAGTATTTTATTCAAAAATATTAATATTTATCGTTAATTTAAATTAAACATTTTTCTGAAGTATTTAATTCTGAACCACTATTCGCTCATTAACTAACGTATTTAAAAATATACTAGATAATATTATCAAGAGATCCGATATAGCAACCACTTTAATCGAATATGCTTTTTATAATAAAGTAAACGTTATTGTAAACACGTTAAATGAAATGTCATTCACATTGACTTACGTTTATCACAAAGATGTCTATCAATTATTAAATTTGCTTCTTGTGTGAAATTCAAATTAAAGCATAAAATATTTGAAATAATATTCCCTAAAATTAAGCGGATTTAGCCAATGGCTATTCTCCAAAAATATTTGCAGCTATAGCAGTATTCCAATTGGCTGGGACTTACTAAGGAGGCTTTGTTACAGTATACCTGCGACCTAGGCAGGACACAAAAGTGGCAGAGCCAAGACTCGAGATTTAGATCGCCTTGCCGGGTCTGCACCTTGCTGCCACGCATCGAGCTGCGAGCCAAGTTTCTAAGACGATTTAACACTTTCGAAACGGGCTCATCGTGCAAGAGTCTGCAGACTTGCCGTACGGCGGAGACTTCGAGTCATACCAATAGTACATCTAAATTTATTTAAAGCTCATCAATATACAGGTGTAGGTATTTTAAACCTATATTTATCACTACCGTTTCCGTTTCCTTGCTTTTAAATATTTTTTTCCTGTTTCCAAGAGTATTCAGACATGCTTTACGGTAGAAAGAAGTCAAAAGGTCATGCCACAACCTTAACAGTAGTACATCTAAATTAATAAAACGTTAATCAAAGTACAGGTGTAAATATTAATAACTTATACCTATGTATCATTGCCACTTCCACGTCCTTAATATTATATATATTTATTCTAATTAATTAATCACAAAAGTATATATTTTAATTAGTGTTGTGAGCCGTTTAATATTCTCAAGTGCCGGTGGCCACATTTCTCTTGGCATTCTTCCGCCTCGAGGTGGCAACGCCGCCATCTTGGTTCCATCGGCTGCGTGTCCTTGGAAGCGCCAGCTCTGGCGTTCAGCGACCAATAACTCACACGCTTATTGAACAGGAAGTACAGCTTTTCGCGGCAAACTAACGTTTATTAGAAATATAATTTATAATTTTAATACAGATTGTTTGCTTTGTATCAACTTTGGTTTGATTTACTGGGACCAACAACACTATTATGCTTAAGCATACTATTATAAAAATTAAAAAGCCAGCTAATTAACCAATGAATAAAAACATTTTTTTATTATTAAAATAACTGTTGTAAAAGGAAACTTGTTTCGTAAAAAAAAATTAGTGTAGGTAACATCCCCCTTGGGATAATCATCAAACATAAAGTTGACAATCATCTGACGTGTCAAGTTTAGAATGCTTTAGATCCGTATATATTCAATATATGTATTTGTGAGATATCACTTAGCTCGAATTCTATTTTGATATTCTTTATAAAATAAAAAATTATTTTTTTTAGTGATTTTTCACTTATTTGATTAAAAATAAATCGTAGATTTTGATATCAACATTCCGTTTCATCTTTGACATTCTTCTTAATTAAGTAAAATTCATGTTTAGATATAAATTGCAGTATTTAAACTGTGTTCTATATCTAAATATGTATATTTTATTTCTTAAATGTACTCAGTAATTTTCTGATCAATAGCCATGGTAAAAGATTAATAAATTACATTGTCATTTAATAACAATGTGTTTTTTATAAAAATAAAAACATTTCGTTGTAATATATAAATTATCATTTTCGACACGGTGATAATAATTCAGTGAAATTTGTTTTAACTTACTGATGATACAATAAAAAATTAAAACTTTTATATGGTATTCAATTTCTAACCGGAGAAACCCAAGGACGTCTAAAGCACTTAGATTTGTTTGTCGAGGTAATTATGACCTTCTCCCTCATGCCCGAAGTACCAAAACCTCTAAGCTCGATTAAACACGTATAAATTGCTTTTAAGTTTATACTCGTTTGAAAAAGCACCTCTCCGCGAATACCTCGCTTTGACACACGACGCGAGTGGATTTCCCCCAAGCTTCTCTGTGAGTCAAACTACGTAGGAAATTTAAGCCTCGTGTCTAAATAGAAAATAATTCACATACACTAAAGGTTAAATAAAAATTATATATGTGTGTGTGTACATATATATATATATATATATATATATATATATATATATATATAATGTATTAAAAAAATAAGCATCACGAAATGTTGCTACAAAATGCCTCTGCTGATTAGTTGAAAAAAAAACATTTTGATCAAGGTTGAGTTAACTTGACACATAACAGTCTAGCTCGCTACTTCCCGGTTGAATGTTCGAAGTTCTAAACTATCTAGCTTATAATCATTAATTTTAACATAATGTAGCTAAACGCTACTTATATGTTATAATTGAGAGATATTTATTATAATTTAAAAAAAAATTATATTTCGATTTTTGTCATTCTTTCAATGAAGGTTATTTCAGATAAGCAGATACAGTGAAAATTACGTTACAAATACAATACTTGTATTTATAATTTTCTTTTTGCATGTTTCACTGTTATGTTATGTGTGAGAAGTCAAATATATTTCTTGTGTTTATGCACATGGGACTTAATACTTTCACTCCCTAAGCGTTAAATAGCTACGCGTAACGCTCCATAAATTTACTTGACATATTCCACAGGCTGATAAATAATTTTATCCCTAAGTCGACAATGCCAATGAATCCATTATAAAGTACACAACATAAATTTTTCATAACACTTGTAATAAAAAGCTCGGTAATATACCACCCCGCCCGCCTCGCGGTCCCTGCGCAAACACTGATAAACACCCCGTAATATTAAATGGCGGCCGCGTCCATCCCCCACGCGGGGGTGGGGTTTCATTTTTATCCCGTTGAGCGGGCTGGGCTGCACAGTCTTACTTTTACAAAACACCGAATGAAAAAAACATGCGATTGACTTTGTTTTAGCACTTCGGTTTTATATTAAACTGAAACAAAAATAAAAATATTATCTTTTTAATAACGTATGGCGTGAATGAAACAACGTCAATGCAAAAGCTTTTAAAGCTTTTCTTAAGTATCTATGCTATGTTTCAGTATCTACGACTTGTACGTGATGTTCGATAAGGCCAGATGGACATGGTCGGACGTGGATTTTTCTGCCCCATTAGAGCTTTCTTATAAACGAAGAAATAGCCCGCAAAGCACGACATCACGTTTGCTATGTGCTGTCTGTGAGAAGTAATGAACTTATAAGGAGTTTTTTTTTTTACATAATTCTACTTTAAATAACTGAAATGATATCCTTTTCTTATATATTTCCTTTAAAAATATTATAAAAATCAAAAGATTATAGCTTGAGAGATCGTAGTTAATCCTGATCAATCAAAAGTTATTCATTTTTGTATTTTTAAATTGCTTGTAAAACGTATTTTTAAAAGTTAATCAAAAAAATATTATATCTTATTTATATGTTTCATAGAATCTGTCTCTTAAAAATTTGTTAATATTATTTCTTTATTATTGAATTATTATTATTATTCATATTTTTTCTTAAAATTTTGCACTTCTGTTTTTAACTTCACTGTACCACTTTTTTTGTTTATTTGTCGTTATTTGTGTAGTTCCTAACAAAAATGCATTTTCTATAGTGATCTTTATGAGCGATCTTGAGTCTAAAATTCCGCAACTATAAGCAGTACTATAAATTCAAATGTTATATTATGTAAAATATAGCTGTATATATTCATTTGTTTTTTAAAAGGAATAAAATATTAAATTATTTTTATAATTTTATTAATCTGTTTAATTTAGATTTTTATTATTCAATACAAAAATTATCTTGTAAATTCAACAGATATATTGAGAACATATGCTTTTTTTAAATAAAAAAATAGCACATCTATCTAAAAAAGAGACGCGCAAAAAACCAAGCGACCAAATAAGGAATCTCTCGTACCATTTAAGGGGTGGCCAGTTTTTGTAGAAAACCAATGCGTCTTTGGGGTACTCCTGATTACCCGGCAAATCGATCTCCGAGAGAAATGGACGGACGTTTCACGGTTAATCAGACGTCAAAATTAAATACAAAAATGTGGAGGCAAAAACTGTGCGACCCCACGGCTCTCGTGGCAACGACAAAGGACCGGAACTAAATGGTTAAAACTTTCCCGTGTAAACATCAGCTTTTTTATTTTTTTTCTAGTAGATTTTTACTTTTTGTATGTGAAATGTTTCCTGTTTTAAAAACGACTTTTTGAGTTATAACTAGTATTTCTACTTAAACACATGTCACCCATAAAAACTTGTGGATCTAATTTAAAAAAATTGTGTTATAATTATTATATTTTTTATATCCCGTTAAATAATTTGGATAATATATCCATACTCAGCAATCCGAAATATATAGTACAGGGTACAATAAATAATGTTAATTAACACACGTACATTATTTGCTCAAATACTTTAATAATAAACTCTTCATTGTAAACCTTTTAAAAAAGACGACTCATAACTGACATAACTTGTTAACTAACAAACCTCATCAAAATATGGTGCCGATATTTTTTTAAATTAAACTGTTATATCGTGATAAATAATGCCACCAGTAAAATGATTGAACATCAATATAATCTGTTAACATAATCAATAATTTCACAAATGTCTTCAGAAACTGATTATTAAAGAAATAAAAAATAAAACGTTGGAAGCTGTCATCCTTAAATAGTCACCCAATTGTGTTTGCTGTTGGAATGTATCTAAACATCATCACATATATTCTGTTAACATTTTAGAATATTGCATAAATAATTTTTGATATATAAAATACAAAGGTGGGCTTGTGCCCTTTTACCGAGTCGCAGCCAGTGTGTATATTATTATTGTTTACGGAAAATTAACATTTTTTTTTATTTTTCATTTGTTTTTTTTAGGTGTTAGTTATTATCACGTGGGAAGCAGGAAGAACAAATTGAGACGTCTTAGCCATTTTTTTTTTGAATTTATTGTTTTTAAATATTTACAATTTTACATGTTTATTGTGACAACTGGACAGAACAGTGTTATTAATGTGTGAATGATAAATAATTTTACTCAAATTGTTTTTATTTTTATTTTTTATAATACTTTTGAATTCTCACAATTTTACATTACTTATATTTTGTAAAGCTAATATGATCTTAATGCCCACCTTATTGCAATGTAACCTTTATAGAGTATATTTTATGGGAATCTTTTTTAAGAACTTTCATTAAAAATTATTGTCGTTCTAGCTTTGCGTTGTCTTTGTTGTAAAATGATTTTATTTTCAATTGACATCCAGACAGACACTGAATTATTAAGAAAAAAAAAATTTACACTCTTCACAAATGTTTTATGGCAGTGTCAGTTTATAAAGTTTTGATTCTTTCTATTTTCGATTTCACGGAAAAAATCATCAGAGTATGTCGTTCGTATTTCATACATATTTTCGATTTTTCGTAAATTTTTGTATTCGATTATGCAAATTATCTTACATCGAATACTATAATTCGTCAGAAATTTGAACGCTGAACATTACGTGTATATGTTAATGTAAATTCCAAACAATGTACGCCGCCCGAGAATATCAATTGGGAGTACACGGAGGACACGTCAACTCACGTCTCGGACCCGAGAATGCGGCCCCGTCTTTCCGCAGGCCGCAAATATTTTCCAAGTTCGTCGCAAAATGTACGCGCAAGTTCCACGAAAATGAAGCTGTAACAAAATTCCTAAAATGTTGATTTTTTTTTTTACATACGACGGATACAGATTCATGAAACACGTAAATCGTTTCCATGTACATCTGTTTAATATTTTTTTACGTTTCATTTAAGTAAACCATTTCGTAATACTGCAATACGCGTTCAGGTAACAAAATTCAGTCGGATAAGTCAAAGGTTTTTATTTTTACTAAAACTGTTTTACTGCCTTTATTGTGTATTGTCAGATAAGTTCAAGAGTAACGTATAGATAGATTGTTACGGTGTATTTCGATGCCAAAAATATTTTCGTGCACATTTTAAATAAAAAAATTTAAGTAAAAATGCGGAGTATACAGGATGCATAGTCATGAAAAATAGTTAAAGCTGTTTTTATATTTTATTTTGTAAGTATTATATTTGAAGCTATTTTCTTTGAGTTTTTATTCCACGTCTCTTCCAGTATACCGTAGAGGCCAGATACGTCTTGAAACTTGCGAATCCATCGACCCGAACTGCGTCATCGAGTTGCCAAGCAACCGCATTTTTCTGATAACCAAATGGGTGTGACTTAATTTAGAACTCGTCACAAGGCACGCACCAATCGGAGTGGTTCGGTTCAAACCGGTTCGGCGAGCAGAATGCGTACGGAAAATGGCGAATCAACACCAATCTGTCCGTTGCCGGGCGTATCGACAATTACCGCGCATATCGGCCTGGGACGCTACGTGCCCTTCTATGAATACAAGGGAATTGTTTAGGTTTTTTTTTTTTACTTTTATTTTTAAAAAAATAGTTAAAAGTTTTTATGTATATGTTATTCGTTCTATAAGTTAATTACTACGCATAACATTTTTATCTCGTGTTTTAAAAATGATTCATGCCATTTTACAGATATTTACAGTAAGAATACTTTTTTTCATAGTTGAAATGAATGATAAAATACCAGTCTTCCCATTTCTAAACATAGATACATAGTTGGTTTATTTTTTTTTGTTTTCTTTAAGGTGATGAATATAGGTATTTATTAAGAGCGAATCCACACCAAACAACTTAGCAAATGTATAAGTGAATTATCATGAACATTACTACATTATAATCACGTGTGCTTGAATTCCGGTTTTAGAATATCCAGTAGATAATTAGTAATACATAAATAAAATGCCTACTCTTGAACTTATTATTGAGGCTAGCTTCTACTTAATTGAATACCGACGTGTTAAAGGAAGTAGTGAATTAATATCAATTCGACTTTGGTTGTAATATATTATTTATAATATAATTAAACTTAAAATATATCAGCTTATTAATAAAAACTAATATGTATTAATTACTTACATTTTATAAAAGCTTATTTTCTCTAATTTATGAACAGCTGGTATTTAAAGTCATAATTGACAACATATTTATGATCATAAAATAGCGTTTTCTGAATAAATATTTTTTAAATTCATTGAAACACATGTCCCAATAAAAAATAATATTTCTTTGGTATTTATTTCACAATATAATTTTAATATCTTCGAAAAAATGTAGGCGCCGCTTTAATAGAATTTAAAAAATGCAGACTTAATCAATATAATCTGGTCTTTATGTTATTATAATTATTTGATTAATGTTTAATTTTCAATATAATCACATTTAATATAAAAATAATTGGAAATGTTATAAAAAATATTATTCAAAAGATGCCTCCTTTCTCGTCGTGTCATTTGTTAAAAAAAAGTATAAATATAACGGAAACATGAGACAATATGTTCTCTAACTATTGTTCTATTTATTAAATTGTAAATCGTTTTTCTTATATTCTTTCCTATAAATTTTCAGATTATCTTAAGTGGCTCGGGAGATAACGTATGGATCTTTGCCAAAATTGAGAGCAGAGTTTTTAAACCCACGAATACACATCTGCCTCGATAAATGTTATTAATTTCTTTTGCTTAACCCTGAGACCAGGTCATTATTAACTCCGCGACTTCCATCTCGAGTAAAACTCGGTCAACAAAACGTCGAGATAAAAAAATAATTTCTTCCGTAATTTTTTTTCCTCTAGGCTACAGTTTTTAAACTGCTACTTAAAACTCCGAACTTGGACGCCTGTTGACTCACAACTCCAGCACGTATTTTTTTTACAATAGGGCTGAAACTTCGTTACTGACATGTCGCGTAATACTTTAGTCTCACTTTAATTAATTAATATACTAATCCGTAGTCCCATACGATATTAGAATAATTCACACGTCTGTGTGGTAGCTATTACAACAAGACCTTCTCTTGATATTGAATAGTAGTCATTTGAATATTAAAGGTAATATTTTATCAATAAATAGTTATTTTCAAATTCTCAAATTCAAGTCTATTGATAAAACGTCTATTATCTATGTTTATTCAAATTGTTAAGCAATAAAAATGTTGACTTTATATATATATATATAATACTATGAACCGTGGATCCGACAAAAACAATAGCGTTGTTCTGCAATCGTAGAGATTTTTATTTTAACATATACATACACAATAATAGTTTCTCAGTTTTAATACAAGTTCATCAATTTACCTGCAATCGTAGAGAAACGACAAATTATGTTTGTCGTCCACTTCACTACACTTTAATTAATGGAGATCTTGATATATTGATCTACCTACAATGAATTGACAGCTCTGACTGACAGTCCACATAAGGATGTTCAGTGTCGCCAACAGATGCTGCTGGCGCATAATCCTGAAGCAATTATAATTGCTTTACATCTCCCCTCCCAAAGAAGAACATTTACATAATAAATTTTCAAACAATTACATTTACTCAACCAACACATATCTAAATTGTAAAACCTCTCTATTGGTTTTTTTTTTTTTGTTTATAGTAAACATTATGTCTAAATATTAATTTTGATTTTATATCATGTATGTCTTCATTTTTTTTCGTGGTCTTTTATTCTTTTGAAGTTTATTTTTCCAAGTAATTGTCTTACATTTTCTTTCTTGATCTAAAACAATCTCATTTAATTTTATCATGTTTACAATTTTTAATTGTTCAGCATTATTGAGATTTGAGTCACTTTCAGAATTTGGTAAGCTTTCTTTAGGTGTAGACAAATGGTTATCATCATAGAGAGTATCGATTTCTTCCTGAAGCTCTAGTAATTCCAAATTGTCCATTATGTCTTTATGGTCTACGGCTATCCGCAGTTGCATGTTTTCAATTCTTCTACTTTCCATCTTTCTTAGAAGATGTTCACGATTCCCTTCTTTTTCGATATCTTCTTCGTATGGTTCGATTATTTCTTTTTCGTCTTTTGCAAAAATTGACTTGTGAGTGTCTATCAGTTTGTGTATTTCTGACCTATGTTGAAGATTCAAATTACTCGTACTTATTTTAAAATCTTCTTCTTTTATATTTATTGAACATGAATTTATTTCATTTCTTACTTCCTTAGAAGTGTTGTTTTTTTCGTACTCCAATATAGAGCCATTTCCTTCTTTTATTTTTATTAATTCTCTATTATGAGATAGTTCCAAATTTTCGTCTTGGACTGAATTTGTTACATTTCTTACTTCCT
Source organism: Atopsyche davidsoni (assembly GCA_022113835.1). Classification (NCBI taxonomy): domain Eukaryota; kingdom Metazoa; phylum Arthropoda; class Insecta; order Trichoptera; family Hydrobiosidae; genus Atopsyche; species Atopsyche davidsoni. Next base: position 13,585,964 of record JAILWY010000023.1, read on the forward strand.
TAGAAGTGTTGTTTTTTTTGTACTCCAATATAGAGTCATTTCCTTCTTTTATTTTTATTAATTCTCTATTATGAGATAGTTTCAAATTTTCTTCTTGGACTGAATTTGTTACATTTCTTACTTCCTTAGAAGTATTGTTTTTTTTGTACTCCAATATAGAGTCATTTCCTTCTTTTATTTTTATTAATTCTCTATTATGAGATAGTTTCAAATTTTCATCTTGGACTGAATTTGTTACATTTCTTACTTTCTTAGAAGTATTGTTTTTTTTGTACTCCAATATAGAGTCATTTCTTTCTTTTATTTTTATTAATTCTCTATTATGAGATAGTTTCAAATTTTCGTCTTGAACTGAATTTGTTACATTTCTTACTTCCTTAGAAGTGTTGTTTTTTTTGTACTCCAATATAGAGTCATTTCTTTCTTTTATTTTTATTAATTCTCTATTATGAGATAGTTTCAAATTTTCGTCTTGAACTGAATTTGTTACATTTCTTACTTCCTTAGAAGTATTGTTTTTTTTGTACTCCAATATAGAGTCTTTTCCTTCTTTTATTTTTATAAATTCTCTATTATGAGATAGTTTCAAATTTTCATCTTGGACTGAATTTGTTACATTTCTTACTTCCTTAGAAGTATTGTTTTTTTTGTACTCCAATATAGAGTCATTTCTTTCTTTTATTTTTATTAATTCTCTATTATGAGATAGTTTCAAATTTTCGTCTTGAACTGAATTTGTTAGATTTCTTACTTCCTTAGAAGTATTGTTTTTTTTGTACTCCGATATAGAGTCATTTCTTTCTTTTATTTTTATTAATTCTCTATTATGAGGTAGTTTCAAATTTTCGTCTTCATCCAAGTATATTTTCCTTAACTCTGCATTTAGCTTAATCCATATTGTTCGCGAGTCGTGGATTTTTTTCAATGAGTTCTTAATTTTTGTTATTATATTTGAGTCTATGGCCGTGTGTATGTCAATGAGCTTCACGTCATCCGGGAGCTTAAAACCACGTCCATGCGGTGTCTCAATTGAGGTTATGTTTATTACATTATTTTTTTTATCTTCTGACTCTTGCATAACAAATGTAAAACTCAGTTTCTCCATTTTTATTTTCTTTGACAAAATTTGTCGTTTTATAATACTATGAACCGTGGATCCGACAAAAACAATAGCGTTGTTCTGCAATCGTAGAGATTTTTATTTTAACATATACATACACAATAATAGTTTCTCAGTTTTAATACAAGTTCATCAATTTACCTGCAATCGTAGAGAAACGACAAATTATGTTTGTCGTCCACTTCACTACACTTTAATTAATGGAGATCTTGATATATTGATCTACCTACAATGAATTGACAGCTCTGACTGACAGTCCACATAAGGATGTTCAGTGTCGCCAACAGATGCTGCTGGCGCATAATCCTGAAGCAATTATAATTGCTTTACATATATATATGTGTATTTTTTTATTTAAGTTTAAGACTCATTGTTAGCTCTATAAAAAAATATTCTTATAACCATTTCCGCTTTCCTTTTTCTAAAGACGTATTAAAATAATTCTTATCAATATAAAAAAATACTAAATATATGTAAGTTGTTTAATTTTCACGAAGTATGTAATCGGGTTTTTCCTTGTTGTCACGATGTTTAAAATCGCAAATGAATGTCATTCCAATGTATGATATAATTGAAGTATTGTTACTTAACGATTTATCAGTAGAATGTTAAATATAGTGTTTATTGCCCTTTTGTTCATGAATGTTTGACGGGTGATAATTTATTGTCTGGTCGTAAATTCCCAGTTTTAAATTATTACGGATGCCTGACAATAAGCGGAGGCTCCGATGGATGAATGAAGCGTCGACATAAATATTATACTATAACAGACTACACACGTTGTTACACAATCGACAGCTCAAAACTAACAGGTTAATAGCCTCCTCTTATTTTGGATAATATTTATAAGTTTTCCTAGGTAAACAACACAAAAGTTAACGTTTATTTTTTGGTTGTCTTGCAACCTGTGTAGGCAACTTTACTGTTGAGTAAGAAGTAGGGATATCGAAATTTTCAACAAGTTATTGTCTAAAAATTATTAATCTGTATTTTACACATAATCTGTGTTAAGCGTTTTGAACAGATATGATACTAGTATCTGAAATGAAACAAATGTCATGCCGAAGCAAGGTTAAAAAAGCAGATAAGACAACAGAATCTGCCCTAGCAGCGACTGTATTCTTTGTAATTTTAGATTATATTATATATCGTATATTTCTAATCGTCGTATAATATATAGCTGTTAACAAAATACCATATCTAAAAACTGTAATATCTACAAATAATGAAAATCTTGAAATACCTTGAGGTTGGTTGCTAGATTCGAACTTTTATTGCATTAATAAGAACCATTGAATTTTTTCTTTTTTGGATATATCTGAATGTTTCTATCTCTAGGAAAAAGCATTGTTCTTTAAAGTTAAATATATTGCATAAAAGATAAAACATTAGTATAATATATTTCATAATATAAATATCGACATTTAAGTGAAAGATTATCGAACTTATAGTATTTCACAAAACAGAATCCTTACATAAAACATTTTATTTGTTTAAAGATATTTTTATTTTTTTAAATTTATTGACCACCTCTGGAAACAGGGTTGTCCTATTTTTCTTAGAATTTTTTATTTTGTAAAATATTGATATTATATAATATCTACCCAGATTATTTTAAATTAAAAAAATGAAATTCCCAATATCGTTTGCTACAGTCAACATACTAGTCTGTGTCGATGACGTTTAGTGAAAAGTGACTCCAGTTGGCTTGTTAAAAATGCACCGGAGTCACAATAGGCGCGCACTCGCCCAACCTCACGGCGCCCATTGACTGCTGCAGATAGTACTACGGTTTTCGCGCGAAGCTCTGCGATTGGCCGGAGCGGCGGGATCACGTGACGCGCGTGACGTCACGTCCGGCGGCGGGAAGCGGCGGCCGGAAAGCGCGCCAAAACAAACGCCGCGCGCGGAAGTTCCCATTCTGGGACGCGTCTGCGCAATGACTCACCGCGCGCCTGCCAGGATGTCGGCCATTGTTGCCACTGCTGCCGCGTGCTGCCGCGTGCTGCCGCGTGCTGCCGCGTGCTGCCGCGTGCTGCCGCGTGCTGCCGCGTGCTGCCGCGTGCTGCCGCGCACCGCGGCCGGAGTGCTCCCGCCGCAGCTTGCCGTTCGAGAGCTGTCGTGCTCACTCCCGTGTACTAGTTGGCCACTTACAATTTCCATTAAAAACCCTCAAGGTCATTTTAGGTCAGTCAAGCCCTCTACGCACGCAGCGACACAACTAGCGACCCATTTGCAATCAGCCAATTGTGTCCCTTTTAATATGTTTTTTTTTTTAAATGTTTTTGTCTAAGTAAACAAACGCAAAGTATAATCGTATTGGCTGGTTGGATGTTGTGTCACGACGTGTGTAGAGGGCTTAAGTTTTTTTTAGATGTGTCTTGTGAATGGTTCTGCTTATTTTGGTATTTTATATTAATAATTTTACAATTGAATATCATTATTTATATATCTTGTCCCACTTAACTTTATATTAACCGCCTTCTTAAGGAATGTTCATGGTTGGAAACAGAAATAAATTATTATATTTTTTTATAAAACAATGTTTTAAATCTATTTCGTAACTAACTGTAGTCAAGGTATAAAGTTTACAATATAAAGACAGTGTACTTTTTCTCGGTTTCTTCTGAATTTGAAATAAAACTTTTTCCAATATGATTCGTAAGATAATACTAATATAACGAAAAAATAGTTCTGTTATCATTGTTGACAAAATAATTAATTAACAGATAAACGACAATTTTTTTTGAATTATTCGATTATCAGCATCACTTTTATAACGCCTGACAAGGCTGCGGGCCAAGCTAAAGCGGTGAGTGTTTAGTTACATGCTCGTAGTACCTTGTGTAATTTGCCTCGTATTTTGTATTGTATTGTATTCATTCACGTGAACGTAACTGGGAAACTGTTGTTAGGCGACCGAATTGATTTAATTAAGATAAAATTGTTCGCTAATGATGTTAGGAATGCTACTTAAAAAAAACCGTCTGATTTATAAACTAGTTCGTTCGATTTAATTGCTGTTGTTAATCATTTGTAACAAACATTACTTAAGTACTTAAACACCACAAGAAAGGAAATATTGTGTATTTTTAAAGTGTGATCAAAATTGGATTATACGTTTTTAGTAAAATTGGGAGTGGTACGAAAACTAACCATAAATTAATTTTGTTTATTCACATCCAATAATAAGTGCCACTTTAATCATGTCAGTCATGTAGATGTTCTCGTATACGAAAATTTCGTTCGTTCCTGTTGTTTGGATGCAGATAAATGACTATATTTTAATGCGCGACATAAATAAATACTATTTTTAACATGAAACGAAGGCATAGGCCGTATTCTATAAGTTCACGGTTTGTCTTCCCAGATTTCATTATTTCCATGACTGGAATCGAATTGGAGTTTTTTCGTTAACGCTGACTCGAAACCAAACGGAAATACACTAAAATAAAATTGCAATAGACATTATAATGTATTTTTGCGGGGGAAAAGAAAAAAACTATTTTTTTATTAAAATATAAATTTATTTAAAATCATATATTTTCGGAAGATTTTTCTTATTAGTTTTTAGCATCTTTATATGTATAAATCTTCTTCCTGGAATGTTGAACGATTTTTCTATTGGATTTATGGATTGGACATTTATTAAAGGCAAAAAAAAACTGTGTTTAAATAAACTTATACATTCAAAGAAAAATTACTTTATAGTACATAAAATGTATATATTATTACATTCTTTGTTGTTATTATGTCTTGTTTACTATCAAATCAATATAGTAATAACTTTTTACTTTAACATAAAATATAATAGCACATTGTAAAGTAAGAAATTTAATGCATATAAACTAAGAAATATTAATTATTTAGGTTGTGTGAATCTCCGTAACTCTCAATTTGAATATTTTTTTAAATTTATATTAACTCTATTCATCAATATAGTCCAACAGCGCTGATTTCTTATCTTTTTCTTCACACACGATTAGGGAAAAACAAAAATAAGTTTATAGTCTTTGTTATGTGACAACCTAAAGTTCCAATAAATCTTCTATTCTTTTAATAAATGTCTTTGTTCCTTACAAATGAACATTCTCAAAGGAAGTGGACTTCGCTCCTCTTCCCAATAACAATTAACTTTACTTAAATAGCTTTATTTTACGATATGTAATTTAAGTTCAAATGTTGTTACATCTTTTAACACAATCCTTTTTTCTACCCATTCTCTTAATGACTCCAATGGCTGCGTCCATTGTTGTATGTCCATATGTTTGTTTCGGTGCAGGACTACGTCCTATTGTTGTAATAGATCATATATACCAATGTAATAGAAAGCTAGAACATAACTCGCCTGACCACCGAACGAGACGCTGTCTGTCTGTCGGTGTGAATAAATCTACAATAATTGTCAATTGAAAGCTGTTATCATTTATCGACGTTGAACGAGAGTCCTTCAAATATTGTGCATCCGCGGGAGTCACATGTCAAGCTAGTGACGTCCCGAGACGAGGCACATAACAGTCTTCTATAAGACAAAATCATACTGATATTAGTATTTTATTTCAGATATATATTATGAAGGCAAAATATAGTCTTAATATATATGAAAACGTATTTTTTTCATTATTTCAAATACTGCCCACACCATAATTATCATCAATGGTTCCATTGTTTTCTCTTCCTTTTTGTTTTTTGCTGTCGTATTTATTACGGATATCTTTTTAAATAAAATTAATATAAATTCAGTAATATTAAAATGAATATTATTGAATAATGGCAGACGACAGGACACAGCTAAGACAACGACTAAGCCTTAACATTTTGAAAATTCACCCCATCTTAAATTGGTATACATCTGCAGACCTCCCTTTACAATTAAACCACACCATTATTAATATCTGAATGAGACCAGAGGACGGTAAACACTCGCAGCATTCATCCTTTATCTAAAGGTTTGTGAGAAGATCCAAGTTCCGACAAGCGGGTCGCTGTTTCCGCGCTCCCGAGCCAACGGGGGGCTTCGATTCCCCGGACAATGCGCCCCGTGCCCGCGGAATCCCCGAACAATGCAGACTTACGTTTTCGAACGCCAGCGACCAGCAACCTTTCAATTTCGGCTGAAATTTATATAGCCTGGCTTCATCGTTATCAACAAAACTAGAGCATAAACATTCTCGAAGAACAGACTTCATCGCTTCATTTCGTTGAGGTACGTCAATACGACTTTTGGGAATAAGAGTGTCATCAATATTTTATAAAGATTTCGCCATTTTCAGCTAAGATTTCATCATCCAATAAACCTGGTAAAATTGTAAAAATAAATACTGCGTATCGCATATCACTGCGTGTCGTTTTGTACCAAACTTCAAAAATTGAGCACATGCACAAACGTGATGCAAACCGGCAAATAAAGGCAGGAAAATAAAACAAAACCTTTTTTTTTTTTTTATAGAAAAGAAAATAATCCAACGGTCAAAAGACTGTCTAAACATATTTTCTTAATTCTGGTGTCACACTTGGTATACATTACAATTCTATTTTTTAACATTTATATCATTGAATACCGATTTAATTTACACCATAAGACGAATTTAATTTTGATTGTAAAATGAGCTCCAATACGTGGAAAAACATTTTATCATATTTCGTAGCAAAAATAGTGTTAAAGGGTATTATTTTTAAATCATGGGCAACTGTAATCGATTAACTTAGTAACTGATTTCCGGGGCGTCTGTCATGTCTCGCCCGGGAGAGTTGCGACCCCTGGCAGGCATTTCCCAGAGTCTATGCACGGTAAATTCTCTCGGAAGACGGCGAGGCTTATGTGACTTATCGAACATTACCTTGGATATTTAAAAGAAATATAAATTATCAAGAGTTACATCGCATTGTTGTACAAAGATCGCATAACATAATATGTTTTAATTTCATTAGTCATTTGTTATGCGTTTTGCGTTTGAAAAACTCGATAAAAATATTTTTCGGTACAATGTCATAAATGTTACCACAAATGTAGTACAATTTGTTTAGGAATTTAGAAAAACTACAAAATTAAATTTATAAATTCCAAGTAGACTTTTGTCGTCACGCTTGTCAAGGTCGCACCTCTCGCTGGAGGTGTGCGCCCGTCGGGTCTTTGTGAATTTCTCACGGGTAACAGCAGAGCGCTCCGAGTGAAGTCCCCGCGGGGGCGGACCGCGCCACGTTGGAAAAAATCCCGATCAGCTGTTCGTACCGCCACGGGCCACCTGATTCCTTCCGGGCTGCACAGCGCCGCCGAGCCCGATCAAAATATAAACATAAACAGCAAGTGTTTACATCGGGTGGCAACAGCGTGAGACCTCGCGGCGGAGGCGGCTGCGGCTGCGGCTGCGGCTCGCGGCGCCGACCACGTGCTCGTGTAAACGGCCGCGGAATGGCCCGGGCCTTGAACCGCGCGGCCCCGCGGGGAGCGCCGGCCGGCGAGCCATTTTCGTACGATCAAAAAGGATGTGTTTTTTTTTCCTATTTGATTGAGGTTTAAGCTAAAGAAATTTGTTTGATTCTATTATGAGCTATTGGAGTATTTTTAAAGTTCGAAAGCTTAAATTATTTTGATGGACTAATTTTAAATTATTCGATATCACGTTATCATAACTATGGTATGAATTTTTTTTTAAATTAATTTAGTTATCTTCTCAAAAAAATTTAAATTAATGCATTTTTTAGTCGGGAAACTCAAGTTGTGTTTTTTAAGCTACCAAAACTTATTTTTGATATTTTTATTGGGATCACACTAAATAGTTGTTATGGTTTCAGTCTCGGGTCGATAGTAGGCAGGACGTGGCTATACTCTCTATAAGCTTATTACATCAATCAAAAATGATAGTACAAATATATTTATAGTTTGGTTTTGACAATGACAGGAAGGACGTTTATTTATTTTCAATCGATCGAGATAGTTTTGTATGTATTTACAAATGATTTTTTTTTGTAGAATGAAATTTTGTGCATTTCAAATGAAAGTAAAAGTTGAGTGAGGCATGCCTGGGAATGCAGGTTTTGAAATTGCAAGGACGTAGCACTAGAATGTTTGAATTAAAATTCTTACGAGCTTGCACTTTCAAGAGCGAAATATTATTTTAATATATCTTAAGTACTCACTGGATTACTTTATTTTAGTTTGTCGTTTATTCGCCTGGGGTCACTTAAGTAAGTATCTTATTAAGGGTTCCCATTACAAAAAAATATTATTCCGATTTATTTGTAGTAGCTTACTTAATCAAATTTTTTTATCTTGTAGGTCAAATATTGTCAATGCCAAAATAATGACCTATCCGGGAAAAAAAAATGATAAGGTGACCGTGATTGCGTGATCAATCATTTTTATCAATGAAATTCACTTTTACAATAGTAAGAAAAAAATAAATGTTTATTCATTATTACAGCACAATATTTCTTGTAATCAAATGTCGTTTTCTTATTGCTTTAAAATCAATAGTTTAAAAAAATAATAACCTTATTGATTACAGCATCTATAGCACAACTTTTTAAAATGTGTATTATATTTTATTACTTATAAAATTATCCCGATTTATATTTCAGTGTATTTTTGAAGGTAACAAATCCAGTAACAGCTGTAAGCTTGCGTTGCACAATATTTTGCAGCGATGGCGCAATCTCGTCTACGTTCAATTTAAACACAGGAAAAACAAATAATTCACCGTAAATTTTATTATTTATAAATAAATATATTAAAATGCTCTCATCTTGAAATTTTCCCTCAAAAAAAATAGTTTATTTCGTCTTATAATATTTTTGTAAAAAATTCAAATGATTTTATGTTATTATAAATGCTGGAAATGGAACAAAATTACTGAATTTGTACACATTTTATTCCAGGAAAACTGATGTTGGCTCAGTATGTGTTCCCGTGTTTCCGATTTCCACGGCGTAGAAACGTAGACTTCAAGGTTAAGCGCTGAAAATCGACCTTATGAGTTTGTCTCGCGGCCTGCTCTGTATCACCTGAAATATCGACTGAATGTATCTAATTTGAACGATCTAAGTGAAAACAAAACTTACATTTATATCCATACATCTTACTTTACCTTATCTACGCACACATATTTTATTATTTATTCATCGCTACTGAAGATCACTAGCTAGATGCTTAAGACGGCAGATATTGTCTAAATGTCTATTTTTAAATAGCACAATTACAATCCTCAGCACACTGCTCATACATAATAAAGGTATATATAATTAATTATACCGTACGGGAAAAAAAGGAAAATATGGTTGAACTGGCAAGGGAATATAGCTGTGATGTAATATTGATGTTATTTTGTTTGCGGTTACACAATGTGGTGCAATACTGTATGTTATCAAATTATAAGTTATATAATAATAACAGAATATCGTTTGCACCAGCACTACCACACTACCACAGCAATTTATAAAGAAATGTCATTTGGAACATTAAAATACGTGTTTGTAAAATATGTCCTTGACTAAATGTAAATATTTTTTTATTTTGAGTCTTGATATAATTCTTACGGAAATATTCATTGTATATGTGAATGTACAAAATAACGAGCTGTATTGCCGCTTTGCTGATGATTTTTGATAACCAAATTCTCTCACCAATATAATATAAATTGTCTCGTGATTATGTTCCGGTCTTAAAGGAATAAAAACTGATTTGGAATTTAAAAAAAAAACTCAGGTTTTAACCAAGAAAGCGATACGACCAAACGCGGTCATTTTTTTATTGATTTTATACCATTTAAAGTATTTGTATAATATTTATGGTTTATTTCTTCAATCTTGTAAAATACAATTTTAATATTTCAATTTCGGGTAGCTTCTTTGCGTTCAGGTATAATAAGAGCCTGCCCTACCCTTACTTTGAACACACTGAGAAAGTGCTTTTGTTGTGATAAAAATATAAGTTTTTGTTATTTGTTTTATTGCTATATATTTTCATCTAGCACTTACTTTGTTATTTATAAGTAATTATTTTACACATTTTTTCAATGTTTTACATGCCCAAATCTGTATCAAAAAAGAGTTAACTCGTACGAGTATCCATAGGCTGTATTTATATATTTCAAATATAGTTTTGCGTCCTAAATTTAAATTTGCAAACATCATTCAAGTTATCCAAGAGGAGGTTTAAATTGAGAATATCACTATGAATAATCATTTAAATGTCGTAAAAATACAAAAATCGCAATGCCAATGTGGCCCATACAACATCAAACACGTCTAAAATTACACACTCATTCATATGGCACGTCACGAGACCGGTGCCATGTGGCGTGCGAGCGGGACGGCGCGCGCCGGGCGGGCGGCCCCGCGCGCCAGAGCGAGACGCGGCTAGTGGCCAGCGTGAAGGCCGCGCCGCGACGTCACGGGCCGGTCGCACGCCGCGCCATGGGAAAACGGCCCGCACCGCTCGGGCCCGCTCGGCGCCGCTCGGGAAACTTCGGAAAACGACGCGCCGCTTTTTGGGAGGCGGGGATTTTCTTCTGTTGCTATGGAGTTTTTTTTTTGCACGCCTGCGCGCTGAATTAATGTTGATATATTTTTTTGTTGAATGATACCAACGTAAAGAAAATGTCCGTTATATTATATTTGTTTTAAATAAATTTCGATAATAAATCATTTGAATGATAAAAACATTTATTTATATGTGTAAAGCAATTTATAAATTGATTTTCACCCCTCGTTGGCTCTGGTAGCCGTCGCTTAGTTTTTTTTTTTTTTTTACATAAAATTTTTCAATCAAGAGATCACCATTCAACTACTTTTTTATTACAATTCCCAGCCAATGAATACCAATCTGATGCAGGGTTTGCGCCTGTTTTAGTCTGGTTCAAGACGATTTACATTGACGTTGCATTGTTTTTAAAGAATCTGTAATAAAAATCTAACCGTTCATAACTTGGTAAATGTCCACTTAATAATGATTTACGTATGCCTTACAATGGATCTGAATGCTACGTTTGTGCATTAAATTTTATTTATTTAATTTAATATATTCCCAAGGTGAAAATTTTTACGTTAAAGGAGACTAGACGCAGACTTTGTTACGAGTTATTTATTTATTACAAGTTTAAATTGCACGTTATAATTTAAATTTTTTTTTTAATTTTAATTCAAAATCAATTATCATATTCGTTATGGGTGCAAATATAGTATATATATTTATATTTTCTGTAAAAAATAGAAATTCCTTTGTGTGAAGATCATTCCGGATAGTTTATTTACCTTTGGCCCGGGAATAGCCGTGAGTCCATCACACCCGAGACACGTACACGCCACTCTATTTTGGTTCGATTCCACGCGAGCCGTATTTAATTATACAAAGTAACCTACATAACTTAATCAGATTTAATAAAAAAATTATACGATAGTCTGTTCGCAAATAAATAATGTTATTTTAATGAAACTGCGTAATCAAACGAACGAACTACCTCCGACCACCGAGTATTCAAAAATACAAAGTACAGATTTACCATTGTATATTGAAAGTATATTATGTATACTACTCAACTGCCAATATGCTTTTCACTATATAAATATTCTGCGCGATGTATTTGTGCATTTTTATTCTGTTAATTTCGTTTGGATGTTCACATCGTTATTAGAAAAACTCGTGTGAAACTAACTAAATCTGTAGAAGTGTTAACCAGGTATTAAAAAAGAAGAAAAGGGATAAAAGAACATTCCACAAGTATAATTCGTTAACAATTGTTTATATATATTTATTTAATAAATCTACTTTTGCTGTACACAAATACTTATTTTATTCTAAACCAATGCCTAATTAGTTCGATTAGGTGCTGGTCTATTTAACAATACAGTATATAGATCAAAGATCAGAAATTAATTCAAATATCTAATGAATTTGTATATCCTCGAAGCTAAGTATATCTTTAATTTTCCTTTCATGTCATACACTAAGACTTATTGATTACCCTTGAACGAGAATCATATTCACTTATTATTTCATTCTGGCTTGTTGATCGACGCAGCCGGTCGGTTGAGGAAAAACTCACGGAGAAATCACCATATAAGTTTTACACTTACAAGTTTATTAGAACTGATTTCGGAAGGACATACGTCTTTACAGTTTTGCACTACGCTGGGAAATATAAGAGGGCTTATTGAAATTGGAGTATTTTTCCATTCTATTAAACAATAATTCTAGCGTACTGTTCCATTAACTGCGGTCTATCGGAGAGGGTTTTCCTTAAGCGTTTTTTGGTGGCCAGCGCCATTGACAAATACAAAGAGCAATGCCCGTTTAGTTATTTAGTATTCCGAGGATATCTTTGAGTCACTTCCTGCGTCCGTCGGTGGTTGTGCTGATATCTGTAAGTCGCGCTGAGGACCAGCAGATCTTGCGCATCTTTGAGAGTTGTCCATCCATCGCTGGTAATCACCGAAGCCAGTGACCTTGCTTACTTAGAATTTTAATCTGAATCAATGAATTAATAAATGATTTTTTGCGTTTAATAATTACGTATAAACTCACTGTCTATATTGCTCCTAGTTTCCCAAATAGAACACACGTTTTTATGCATTTGTAAAAGTATTTTATGTTAAGACATGCATAAGTTGGGGGCTGGAATACAACATGACACCCAGTGCATTTCTCAATATATAAATTGCATGTCGCTTGCAGGTACGAGTGTGTACGATCAGAACGAACTATATCAACATCGAATCTTCCAGGACATATTGGTAATTTTTTTACTTACACAGTGAACACTGATTACATTTTAATGCCGAATACATAATTATAAATTATAAAAAATGTATTACAAATTTGATTCCATATCACGAGAAGTTACACGGCATTACATAAGCTGTGTTTTAATGTCTGCGTTTTTTGTCATAATACTGTTAATATTTTTTGTTTACAAAATGTTCGGGTTCAATATCCTGGACTGTGAGTTATCTATTGCTGGCAGAACCGATCCGACTAAAGAATGCGGCTCGGTGTATACCCACCGCCACCTGGACCTCATCTGGGCAAACAGGGCCCATTATGACCAGTCATATTTGTTGGCCCCATCAATGGATCGTGTAGAATACGTGACTTACATTTACATTAAATCAGGGGTTTGAGCGCTGTTACTAAAATATATACCCAGTAGATTAAAATGACCTGTTAATATGAATAAGATGCAAAAAGAATTTAATTCTGAATATTGGTCTTAAATTATAAATAAATAAACAATTTTTTTGAATGTTATATCATTATGTGGAAGTCGTGGATAAGCGTATTTTATTATGACTAAAAACATTAATTTTGTAGTACTCAAAAGAAATCATCACTTACGGTTTTAATTGTTTATTTGAAAACTCTCTGTAGTCTCTTCAACTACTTGACTTTTATTTATGAACGTCTTATATTTAGGTAAATTATGCTATGACTGTAGCCTCTTGAGAGTCAAATATTTATTTATAGCATTTTCAATTATTCTTATTTAGACGGAATGAAAAAAACGTAGAACCGCATTCTTTAGTTTGTCTGATTTTTTTGCTCTTTTTTTCAAATTCGCATTGCGTTTTTGTTGTCCCTCTTTAAATGTATCACACTGTAGAGTATTTTATTATATAATTCAACATTTGAGTATTGCGTATGATCAACGTAATAAAAATTCGCATAAAGCCATTTTATTATCATTATTATAGCACATTAAATAATTTCAATGCCGTTACCAGTACGTTATTAAATGTATGCAAAAAATATACATTTTTTAACTTCAAATTATCTTCCGAATTCAGCACAATTTATAAAATTTATGCAATTTTTAATTTATACTAATCAATGGTACTTATCAAATCGTTAACTTTGTTATATTATGATTAATTGTAGTAATGGTTTACGCACAGGCTCGTATTAAATGTTTAAAAGTAATAAGTATTAATTGTGTTACATTTCGGTACTGGTTTGTAATGTGTGAAGGACTCGCCGGCTCTGAGGTCGGCGTTTTAATATTCGTGTACAGTATTGCTTTGATCTTGATACGTACTAAATATAAAAAAAATGATGCTAATCATTCCGTTAAGGTATGTACGAAAGAAAATTAATTTGGACGAAATAAATAGAATGTTACAAAAAAGTGTCTTAACCCTCTATCGAATAGCACAACATTTTATTTATAATTCAATAAACAAATATGATAAGTTAAATGCTTTCGCTTTTCGAGTATATCTTCGAATCTGAGAAAGTTATCGAAAGATGCCTGAGCAAAACCTGCGCACTACCAATACGTGTATATTTTGAAACAATTCATTATTTCATTCATTGTTTTGCAAAATAAAAATCATACTCGATCTTAAATATGATGTAAAATAAAATACTGAAAATGAAACAGACTCTTATCATTTGAATCATGCAGGTGTATTTTCATGGCCGTTAATACAAAGTCGCTTCTTTGGTAGATAAAATGAGCTGCAAAAACAGTGCAGAACAAATTTTACAAACACTGTAAGTGCCTCTTTCAAATGACAACATTGTTCAAGTCTACCATTCATGGAAGTCAATTCAACAAGTCAGTATATCGCAGGCCAGTCCAGGCCAGTCCAGGCCGGCACAGCAGCCGCGTCCAGTCCGTCTGCGTCCTCCACACCTCGCACATCCATTACGCACATGCTCGTGACAATAAGGAAGTGTCGAGATGAGCTGCGATGGCGCAGTCGCGTCTCTCGCTGGGATTGGCTGCGCGCAGTGACGTCATGGCGGCTCTATTTTTAAATTGATCAGATGATTCCGCTCGCGCCGTCCGCAGACGACCGAGTCTCTCCAGGCGGCCGTCTTGTCTGCGGCCCGATATAGCGGCTGGGCTGGGAGGCTTTGGCCGTATTTTTGTATTCGTTTCAATCAAACGGCTATCGAGCTTATTTTAGAATGCTGATAATAAATCAGAGAGTATGTTAGAATTTTAATCTATCCGGAAAATGTCCGTTTCTAGTAATATAAAACAGGATTATTTAATTTCTATAAATTTCATAATCCGTACAATATATATTTTTATTTTTCTAAAATTGTCCTTCTATTAACAAGATTGTGTCGCTTATTTGCGGAAATCGCGAATAAAAACTAGTCGATTGTAATATTTTTAATATATTCACACTACTAATATTTTATATCATCTCTATTCAACAGTGTTCTTCCGTCCCAAAAACCCAACGTCGAACCGAAGAAAATTCTGTTGTTCGGGTGATAGACAATTCTAGTTGTTTTTTTTAATAAAATACTACCCTAAAATGAATTTTCTTACTAGACTTACTGTATAAATAATACATATTTATTTACGCCAGGAAGTGTAATAATTCGACCATAAATAATGAAATCTTTGATATTGTACAAGTGTTGCGAACAAAGCGGGACTCGCGATCCCCCTTTGTAAATAATATCGAGCGCTTCAAAACTTTGCTCAAAGCCGGCGTGATACAGCAAATAAATAATGCGATACAATAATGCGCGCGAAAATTACGCGGGCAAAAAACTTCCCGACTCGCCGTTACCGCCATCTGTGCGCGCGCCGCCGCCAACTTTCCCCGCGCCGGTTTCGCGCCAAAATGCCCGCGGCCGCCATGACAGATCAATGCTCGCGCGCTCTGGCCCCCGGCAGCTGGCCGAGACCCGCTCTTTTTGCAAACTCCCATCGAGATATCAATGGCGCAATACGTATCCAAATTGTCGGCGGTTGTTTTTTTTTTTTTTTTGCTCCGTTGCGTAAAGTTATTGCCAATTCTTTTCGACATTAATGCACGGGGATATCTCGACGCTAGTGACTTTCAAATGTATTTATGTAATTAATGAGTTGATTTCGTTTTCATGCCGGCCGATTAAACTCGCATTCGATAATTTCGTTCATATATAAAAACTGATATTCGACAAATATTGATTATCCATTTCTCTCGGCGGATTTTAAAATACACGGTGTTTCACGACTCAAGGCTTTGTTTTAAACTACATTTATAACGTACTGCTGTCAGTAATATTACTCACCGATGTGGTTTCGAACACGGGTAAACAATTTTTTTTTAAATTCCGTTTTTCAACAATCTTAAATTGAGAAAGACCAATTTATTTTTTTAAACTCTTTTTGTATATTAATATGGTTATATTTATACAATTTGTTTCAAAAAAGTAATCACATACATCTCGATTGTTTGCATGAAGCGCTTTTCACATAGCACTTCAAGTGTTTCTCAATTCTTATTAAATTTAGACAACGCGCTTTCAAACCATTTTGAATGAAAATATGTTTTTTTAATATATATTAATTTAATATGTATTTAAATTAAAACGGTCAACTATCCTGCGATGTAGTGTTTATAGCAACGGAAAAGAGTTGAATTGATCTTGTTGATATAATGTGTTGTCATAACCGATTCACTTACTGATTTTCCACTTTGATAAATTGATTAACAGGTATAACTTTTTTTAAAAGTCAGCCTGCTAGTAATCGCTATTGGTTATACTATCTGGCTTTTGTACGCAACGCGTGTGCGACGCAATACCTTATCCTTGGTAGCCTCCCTTAAAAGAAGGGGTTGTGTTTGTAACCCTCTTAAATTTTATGATATTCTACGACGGGGATTTTCTTCAAGTGTCGATTGCGTCGAAATATATATCCCTTTTTAAGATGAAATCCTATGTTCTATTCGAACACCTTCTTTTTTTATTTCAATAATATTTTACTACTACACTTTTATATTTGTCATCTTTAAATTATTCATATACGAGTCGAAATTTAATATATTAAAATAATGTATATATATATATATATATATATATATATATATATATATATATATATATATATATATATATATATATATATATATATATATATATATATATATATATATATATATATAATATATATTAAATAATTTAAGATCTATAATAGTTGTAACTGTATGATATCTTATAATAATAATAGTCTTCGTGAAGCAAGGTATATTATTTTTACTGTTTTTTTTCACGATTAATATTGAATTCACCGAAAACCTTCATCCCTTAAATTTCCCACCCTGTCCTTACTCGATGAAGCTCCAACAAAACCAGCAAGTGCTTCGCGTGGACTTGTAAGGCAGACCCGCTGTCACTTTCGCAGCTAGCTTCAAATCCATAAGTGTCTTCACATTTAAAAATAAAATTTAGCTCAACTAAAATGAGATCGGATGTACTCATAATTTTTCCAACATACGAGAGTTAAATTTAGAATCTAGATTTACCTTTATTTTTCTAGTGTTTCGTTACAGTTATATAAATGAAAATATGACTTATTTTACTAAATATATTTTTATCAATGATATAAGAACGTAGATTATATGTTTTTTTATTGTTTTAGTTTATATATAGTTCACGAGGCAAGTTGAAAAGAAATGCTGTCAAGTCAAACGACTTTATTGTTTTTTTATTGTTGTACGATGGATATAAAAAAACTATTATATGTTAATAGTTTTTGATCTGTTTTAAATAATAAAGTAGGTCAAATATTTTAAGGCTTTTTCGTGCTGTCTAAAATACTTTACTGTATACATTATAAATTTAAAAAAAAACTAGTAGCATCATACAATATTGACCCTTAATAACAGTGTATAAATTAAAAATAATTACTTTTTTAAATGTTCGGAATAATTGGGTTTTATAGAGGCTTGTATGGTGTATGAGGTTCAGCAATCACCATACAAAGCTGCTGTTTCTCCACACTTTGCCCTTCACCAAGTGTTTACCGGTTCGACTCCTAAACATCCATCAAGTACTAGGACACGGAAATACACAGTTGAGGCATATAAAAGCCTCTGATGTTCACTATTACGTCCAACTATGTTACTGGACTTAAAGGAATTTTAATGGGGTTTGAATGAATTTTCATATCTATAACGGGTAAACTTTATTAAGATGATGTTCCGCTCATGGGTTTTAATCAAACTAAGATTTAACTAATTTAATAAAATAACCTTTAATAAATCGTCTTTGCAAACGAGAATATAAACATTTTGAATATATTTTATTATTTAACTGAAATTTGCAGGTCCGTGAAATTCGCTCGCCTTGTTCCAAGGCGTATATTGGCTAACATTCATATATCAACATTTGGCATACGGCATAGAAAAGCACATTTTTTTGTTGCAAATTAATTATATGCATAGCAATACCAAAGCTTTATGACCCTAAAGGCAGTATTATAATGATCAATACTACAGCATCAATATTGATATTATAAACAGTTATGCTTAGACTACTTCTTTAGCTACTGTCGATCTCCTTGTAACTGCTTTCATCGTCTTGGGTAGTATTTTATAAATATATTTTTCATTCTTCACATCATGTATTATGAACGTTTTAAGCAAACTTTTTATATTATTTTAATATATAAGTATATTTTTTACGTGCAGAAGTAACGGTAGTCTTAAGTTCCGGTTCAAGATAAGGCTTGCTTTCGTTAGTTTCGCCGCCGACTGGCTGCGATCTCTCTCTTTGTCTCTCTCCGGGTCGCTATCGACGTGGATATAATTTATTGGTGCGTTGCTCAGAATCATGCCCAAACAATAAGAATTATTAAATCCGCGCCTACCGACTTCGCAACTACTCGCCGGCGCTAATGGCGACCGCGCGCCTCCAGGGCCGGAGACAGCATTGGAACTGGCCTATCCCCTTATTTAATACCTTAAAACGCTTATATTGTATTTTAAGTACAATACAAGCGTTTTGTTGCTGCTTAAGTAAAAAAAATGTATTAAAACAACATTAATTCAAGTACTCTGTAAGGTTGCACAATTTATATATCTCTGGTACTTTTAATCAGTGAATATCTTGTGTGCTTATAACATAAATTATAACTTAGGAAGTGAATCGTTTGTAGCTGCATTACTAATTTTTAAAACCTTTTTTTTAAATCTTTTTTATTTTATTGTTATATTGCAATATATAAAAGCAATACTTTTTTCAATGGTTTTTGTTTCTATAATTATCACTCACAAAGAAAGGTTTTTTTTTTTTTTTTTTTTTTTTTTTTTTTTTTATATATATGTTTGGTACCTTGCTTGTTATATACAAGGTATTTCGTCACAATTTGGGGAAACTTTCCAAACTGGTCGATCGAATTGCTCTATAAATGGGAGTGACTGATGCTACACCCCCTGGTTTATCTTTTTTATGGTTCCGATAACATGCTTCAAGAAGCCATCCAGTGACTTCATCAACTGTGGGTGTCTCGCCACTGACTTCAGGTCATCCAGGCACAGACCTTCCTGTCGGCATTGGCTCTCCAGTTGGTGTCTCTGAAAGAAAGGTTGTTTTCTCATAGAAACATTCAAATAATTAATTAAAAGATAAGCGTATTTTATATTTAAATATAACTATACGTATTGTTATTTATATTAATAAGTTAATTAAATACTTAATAGAAAAGTTTTTTTTGGGTGTTAAATTGCATGTATTCTAGGTTTTTATATCTAGATTTGATTAATTGTATTTTAAGATATATAAAATATCAATTTTGACAGAAGAAATACTGATGGCTAGTATTTATTTTTTATAAACGAATTTTTTGTAATGTTTCTAGATTTTCCAGTTGTTCCATTACTTATAGGTGTGTTTATATAAATAATGTAACCATTGTTTCCCCAGCCTTCCAGGGCCAAGTTCGGCCCTGCCGCCGCGATCATTGAGTTTCACAATGTGCTTATTGCCACACGGAGCAATAGATGGCAAGGAATATTTTCTATGCCAGAGGCGGTCGGTTACGTTTACCGACTTTAATTGTTATAATTATTATTGAATAAAGTTATACGGTCCGAGTGAAGCTATCTTGGAGGTGAGGCAGTAATGAAGTCAGATCAATTTCGGTCTGCGAATTATATCTTTTTTTATTTATAAATTAATCGAATTATCAATGTCAGCTGTTGCATACGTGCTGTGGGAAAAAACGACCCATTTTTATTAGACATGCTTTAAATAATAACAACGATGAAAAAATAAATGAAATATGTATATTTTTTTTAATCAAAACTTTTAAATATTAATTATGACAAAAAATTGATTTTTATTATTTGATATCTGAGTTTGTATGTCTAAGATTGAATATAGGATAAAAACATTGTATTGCAAGAAAAAAATATGTTAAATTTATTTTTGATTATATAAATGTATATAAACATGAGAAAATAGAAGTAAAAAAACAAAATGTTTTTCAAAACATGATATTGAATATATTTTTCATCATATATTTATTGATATAACTTATTTTCAAATATCATTAACAGAGATGTTTACCTCGGCACATTATTGTCACCATGTCAATGTTAGTCATGTCAATCTGTCTAACGGCACGAAAATCAGCGCTTCGTTGAAAGAAAAAGGGACTCTGCCCTATATCATGTGTCTACAGTTATGAAAACAATAATACGTAACGAACAGTAAAGCATGTTTTTAAAAAATATTAAAATTTAAAAATAAAAAAAAAACATTTTCATAAAAATAAGAAACATTGGCATGTTAAAGTTTGCGATAAAAAATATATTGCTAATAAATGAACTTCTCTAAATACTAAGCATGGATTCATCGATAATGATGGTACTTAAAAAAAGCATAATATAGTTTTTTCTCAATCCTTTTTTGATTCAACAGAAAATCTAAAAATAAATCATATAAAATAACATTTTTGTGTAGATTTATGTTAAAGACCGTTTAAGTTTTTTTGCCATCTCTCGGTTCTTTTCTTTCTCGGGGGTATAATTATAGTTTGATTCGTCCCAATCGCGTGATATTTTCATATTGTACCTATTTATACTTAATAATGAGTAATA
Source organism: Atopsyche davidsoni (assembly GCA_022113835.1). Classification (NCBI taxonomy): domain Eukaryota; kingdom Metazoa; phylum Arthropoda; class Insecta; order Trichoptera; family Hydrobiosidae; genus Atopsyche; species Atopsyche davidsoni. The sequence continues at coordinate 13,606,911 of JAILWY010000023.1, forward strand.
ATTCTACGTCTTTGTAGTATTTTTTAGTCCCAAATTTGTAAACGTGTAGGATTCCTAAACAAATTATAAAGTTATAATTGACATTGTCTCTTTTAATCTCTAATAAGAGTTGTTATAATGAAATACGTCACATTTTATATTTCACTATCCATATTTTATAATGTCATGAATTTGTAAACTGTAATTAAATGTAAATTATGTAATATAATTCTCTATACATTGCTTCAGACATTTTTAATTCTGCTACTGGTCAAAATAATTGATATTGTTTCAATATTTAGAATATTACTGTAAGTTTACAGTCTAATGTATGTTTTAATAGATGGGTGTTGTCAATCAGAAATCAAATCACTGATATCACCCACTTATTCAGCGAATCGCTTTTTACATCCAACTTAATATAAAATGAGTATAACGCTCACAAGTGGTGTATCCTTCAAATTAATTCCTAGCACTGAGCGGGGGAAGAAGGTAGAAGCGCTAAGGTGGTGTGATCGTAGTGGATTAATGTTGTATAACTTAATGTTGTATAAGATACCGCAGTGTGCACCCGATAGCGTGTAATTATGAACACATCTATTCTCAATTAGAATCTTCTAGTATTGGCGGCAGAATTTTCCCCGCTACATTAAATAGTCAATGGCGGATCAAATCACTATTATTGTTTATGGTACCGCGAAGAATCGTGCTAATTTGTCACTCATAACTTGCTCTATGGCGAAAACAAAGCCTTATTTAAAATCTAAGCACATTCAAGTCAAGCTTTGATTGAGGCAACAACGTATATGCATACAAATGAGGCATTTTGTTTTGGTTAATATTAAATATTTCATATAAATAATTAGTGAATATTGTAAAAATTAATCCATATTAGCTATCAACTCAAATGTACAGATTTAACCAACAAGATAGTAACTGAATAATGATAATTAATTACGTAATTTTTATACAGTTTTTGGTAATATATTAAAAAAAGGCTACGTATATTTTTCATTAAAAAATATTGCATAAAGCGAGTTACCCTATAAAAATTTAGATGATTCAATTTTTTTACTATTACACGATGAAGATGATTTACTCGATTAAATGAATTCTGCGCAGGGACATGGTTTGGGAAGAACGGTGTTGCATTAGAGATTTAGCACCGAAAAGGGTTAATTAAAATTTTTTAAAATCTAATTGCGTAAATTACTATTAAAAATTAACATAATACACGCAACTGAGTGAACCTCTAACAGGGCTCAAAGTTCTCTCAGCTCAAGGATCAAACAGCACAGGACACAAGAACAGCTCTACATCAGAGGGTCGTAGCTCTAAAAAGTATTAAAAAAGACTAATATAAAGGCTAACTGTTAAGGATGCTACCGGTATAGAAACTGAATTAAGTCCTTTAAAGTAATCTGAGCGCGATAATGACTACTTACAGTGTAAAAATGGAATGAGCAAAGGGTTTATTTCACCGTTTAAACTTTTATGACTCACGATAAAGCCAGCAATTTCAAGACACGGCATTAGTCGAGTTATGTTTATTTAGTGTAAAATTAGTTGGGAGATTACATATTGTTCTAGCTTTCAACTATAAATATCTTATTGGGTAAGATTAATCATTTATTTGTATTATTAATGCCAGAATGTCTCCCAAAAAGGTAAAATTGGTTGATGCACATTTCTCGACCACAATTCTGTTGAATTTGAATTGTACTTATATATTTTTTTAATTATTTAATTTACGTATAAAATGTGCTTCTTTAGAAATAAAATATTTTTTACAGTTTTTTTTATATATTTCAAAATTAAAATGTAAATGTAACTGTATCTTTTATTGAGTAATGGCCAAAAATTGTAAGTATTCCTTTTAATGCAGTCATTCCTTTAATCAAATTTAAGAAAACTGTTTTTTAAAGTAGTTATAACAGACTTTAAATTTTTAAGCTTTCAAAACCAAAACTCAACAGCTGTTAAATAAACAACTGGCTTTACTTTTACTTTTAGTTTCGTAGGTGCTCTATTCTTGAAGTGATTTATTTACTTAAAAAAATATATCTGTTTACTAAGGCTAAGTTTTTCACTACCATCCCCGGTAGGCCCAATATCTACTTGGCCTTTTTTCTTTGTATGAGGCAGTCATTGTCTTACTCACTCCCGATGCTTTGCAATCTTTTGTACTGTTTTTTTTAGCAAGTGATAAAATATTATGGACGGAAAACTTTATGAGGCATACGTTTTCCGTCTGCTACATTAATCGGCTCTTTTTATGCGTGTAGTATATCAATTATGGGATTTTATAATTCCGCGATGGATTTCATAATGCTGCGCTATTTTCGTATGTCTCTCCTTGGAAGCCGCGGATTTATTCAATCTGTTGCTATGCGATGAGAGACAATAAAAATAATTTGTACGCGGTTATGTAAATGTGTATAATGGTTCCATGTAAGACGACAGACAGATCGTAGATAATGCAAGGAAGATGCCTCAAGGTTAGAATTCTTTAAAAAAACCATTAAAACTTTAATAATCTATAGTTTATGGAAATATTTCTAGCTTTACCTGATCTGTTCATTTTTATGTTTCTAATTTTCTAGACTTGGCTTTTCTTTATTTTGCTTAAATGTATACTAATTGTAGAATAAACTAAGAGTTGTTTCAAGATCAATGGAGGTGTCTTGGATTTATTTATTTTTATATTTATAAATGTAACGATTTACTTACGTCACTTATGTCATTTTATTTTGTTATTGGATTTATAACCAATAACAGAATATTATGAAATATTTATATCCTATATTTGTGTTAGTCTAATACAATAACAAACTATTTAAATGCAACGCAGTTATGTTTTTTTTGCTTTACTAACTTAATATATAAATTATTTTAAAGTTTGTATCAAGGAATGTATTTTTTGTTTATTATAAACATTGAAACGCAATGCAAACGGATTTACCCTACAACCTAAGTTGCATCGGACGCAGTAAGTTTTCTTTTTTTGTTCACTCTGTACTACTCTATTTTTTTAAGTTTTTCAGTGCTATAATTCAAATTAAATTTTCTAAAATTCTTGTTTGTACATCATGATTTTTCATCATTTTTCACACATTATTATAATATCAATCTAGACGGTATGCTAACCGAGTAAACAAAAGGTTTTTGGAGATCGTTCCGAGGGTGGACCGGCATCATCATAAAGGTGTCAATCTATTTTCCCAATAGAGACTATCCAATCAAACGGAAGATCTTGTGACGTGAAACAAGATCACATGAAGTGTTTTCATCAAAGTCAGAACCTCCAAAAGAAAAAAAAACGAATGTTCTTAATTTAAGTAAAGCTTTTTATTTCCTGTTGTTTCTCAAAGAGAGCAATTTAAAGTAACGGTACATTAATCATTTATTTTTTTTAGTTGTATTGAAAAAGTTTCAAATGATGATGATTCCTTGAAGGCAAAGTTATTCCGAATAAAACAAATGGAGCAATTTCCACACTATAAAACTCTGAATACGTTTTCCATGAAAAAACGGTAGTTACCGTCAGACAGGAGCGAAATGAGTAAAGTTGGAATACGCGGGAGATAAAGGGCACCTTTGGTTTAATACACGCGTAGATGTGCTGCAACAATAGTATTTTTCATCTACTCGATTTCAAAATGTCTCGAAAAATCATAACACCAACAAAGGTAATTTTACTTACGTTGTAAAATCACACATCGAAATTGGCTTTCTTGTTCAAATCTGTCCGAATAAATTAACTTCAGCTTTATATCTTACTAAAAATCCTTGATTTAACCCGCAAGACCCAAGTATTTCGTGTTGTTTTTTGCTTATAAAATCGCTCCGCCATTCTCTCCAGCAGCTACGCACGTGGCATAAATGATTAAGGTGTAAGCGTAGATTTTACGGCCGATCTACGCTCCCCGCTCATCTACGGGGAGTCCGCAGACGCGCGGGTGGTGCTGTAAGTGTTGGTTTCCCTTCAGGCCCTGTGAGATTTTTTTCAGGCGTCATGACGCAGACGCCGACCGCGCCGCGTCCGCCAGCTGATGAGGGCACCTTAGACGACTTTGGACTTCCCGCCAAGGTCGCAGCTGATAACGAGCGGCTGTAATTTGGCGCGAGAATGTGGCGCGCAATTTTTCGCGCGTCAAAATAAATCTTCGTCTTTTACATTGACAAAATAGTGATTTTTTTTGTTTAGCTTCGTATCGTATGTTTTTGTGTGTAAGTTTTTTGCTCGCATGATTTAACTTGGGATTTGTTACGGTTTTTTCTGTAGAAATTTGTTATTATGGAATATTTGTAAATTGCTTGTTATATTACTCTGTTTTATCTTCAATTTCAAAATATTTCAATCAACTTAATAATGACATATCATCAAATATCAATGATAGAGTATATTTAACATAGTTGCAGCAAACAAACACAATCAGCTTACTCTATTAAAAAAAGCATTTTACACATTTTCAACATCATATTCATTTTAATATACAATACTTTTTTTTAAACGTTTTTTACCGCAAAAAGCATGCTTACTTTACATTTAATTTAAAAATCTTTACATTTTCAAAAATCAACAGCAAAATGAAAAATATTTGTATTATGTAGCGACCAATTGTGTTATTGAGAAAGTTAATAATGAAAAAAATGTCTTTAAAATTTCTGGATTCCTTAAAACAGTGGACCTTTATGTAATGATATTAAAATTAAGGCTTACTTACTTAGTTTTATAATAAACCCCCGATTGAGTGTAGAATATTTTGCATTCTCTGTTAATAATAACTAAGAGAACACTACATACTGAAAATAAAGTTTGCGCTGTTTTTTATACATCAATATTAATTTATAAAAAAACCGCCCACAAAATCTCTTGTAAATGTAAAATGTATAATTACGTCATATTATCATTGTAAAAACCGGAAAAATGCGGATTGAAGTGGGATATTTTAAGTATTGGTGGTTATGCAAGCTGAACATATTCGTTATTCTATTAATATATTTCTTTATATTTTTTGTACAGATTCATATGCAAATCAACAAATAAAATATACATGCTACTAATAGAAAAAAAAACTTTGTTTAACAAAATATGTTTCTTTGAGTGAATTTTATTTTATTTAAAAGTAAAATTACCAATTAATGTGTTAATGTTTACAGAGATATTAAAAAAAACTGCACGGCACTGTTAAAAAAATATATTTAATAAATTTTCTTTATATTTACAACTTACCCTATATTACCACGGTACTCTAACAATTATTTAGTAACAATCTGCTTTTATTTTAAAAACTATTATTATATTTTTTTATTAGATAAAATAAATAATACAACAGCTCAAAAAGAAAAATGATTCCAAATTGTGTCGATGGCTCAGTATTCGGGGAAAGCCTTCATTCAATTTCTAATCTACATAAATTTGTATGCCGACCTTTGTAAGATAAATTCGTATATGATATTCTATCACAGAATAACATTAATTGTTAATTTAATCATTGTTATTTGAATAATGTTTCCTAATAAGGTTATATATTTGCAAAATAAAACGTCTCAATAGTTTTATATATTATTGATAAAAAAATCCTCAATATACAGTAATATAATGCATCCTATATAATTACGATTAAATCTCAGAAAAATCTTTTGTCTGATTTAATCATAAATTAAATATTTCTAATTAAATACAAACATTTCAATTTGAAATCTAAATTATATAAAATACACCTAACCAAATTTAGTATTTTACTCTACCGGACTTGAGTGTTGTCGAAAAGTATATTTGTTTTAAAATCCAGACCATATATATATACATCTAAATCATTTTTTTCGTTGTTACAGGTACGGATTTACGGATAACAATTTCAAGGTAAATAATATATTACTGTATTTTTAATTGTATAATATAATAATTTATATATTTTTTATATTAATTTAGTGTATGTGTCAGTGTGGCAGAACCAGAATTAGCTCAAAGTGACCTTACCGGAGTAGTTACTCGCGTCGTTATATTAAAAACTCCGATAACGCTTGAAAATGGAGTAAACGCCTATTACTCCACATCTGAAATGCCAAGCGGGTTTTGAAATCCGCCATTTTCCCGGGCAGGTAAAAGTGCTCAATTATGGAGCAGATCGACATCAGGTGCTCGTAACGCCGCGCTTATTATTTATAGCACTCGGACCGGCGGAAAAAGTAAGAAACTCCGTTTGGGCATCGAAGTATTTTTATAGCCTTGTTTTGATTGGATTTTAATTGTCAATCGATTGTTTGAACGTATTATTATTTTGAAAAATAACTGTCATGAATTTCATTTTAATTTATTACAATCATAAAAATCTTCTTCGCGTGTCTCTCTTCAGAAAAAGTTTGTGACCATCACACCGCACATATCTCGGCTAATTCGGCTGTTCTCCCGACTTCCTGCCACATTTTTCACAAAATTCCGTATTCATGTCTACTTTATTCTCACAGTGCCTTTTTTCTTTGATTTTTGCCTGGAATATCAGCCACAATAGGCTTCATTATGAAAATATGGCCAATATAGGATACCTTACGACTTTTTACCATCAGCAGGAGTCTCTTTCTTTGTGATGTGGTCAACTCATGGTATTTTAAGTATTCTATTACAGAGCCGCATTTTAATGCCTCGATATTTTAAACGGTTGTGTCAATGCCCTACTTTTGATTAAATGTATGATTTTTACTTACTAAAACTTGGAACTGGGTGGTTATTTGTCATTTTTTTAAACAATTCTTTTTAGGACATGCAGTCTAGTCCTTAAAGTGTCCAGTAACTGATCATTCAAAGTTATATGAATTATTATGAATAAACTTTAATATATTAATTAATATAGTCTAAGGGTTAAGAGTTAAACTTCTTACTATTTAGTTATTCATGTTTATTGTTTGAATATAATTGTGCTTATTTTAAATGTACGCTACTATTTTATAAATAAATTTCATACAATAGGCTATTTGTTACTTATTCTTGCCAACTGAAATGCCAAGTATTGATTACAATATTATCAGGTAGCACCTCACTCGTGTTTTATTAGCACACACAGTAACCTTTGCGGACAATTACAATGTTCCGCGCACCGCGTTGTGGGCCGATCCCTGCAATTGATAGGAATCTATGAAAGTTACTGCCACTCGTAATTATATGCGCTTGTTGCATTCTCTGCATTTGGGTTTCCTTAGTATTTCATTTAAATAATATGGTTACAGTGTAAGGACTGCAACCCGAATAAGTATTATCAATTAGCATTATATTTTCCTGCAGAAGTAATAGTAACCTACTAGAGGAAGAACTGATATAGTTTTGTTTATCAGGGAGGTAAAACGAATCCCATTGAAAACTGAGTATCTAAATAGCATCTAATATTATTTAGTATATACAATGGGTAGTGTATGTATTTATAATTCAATTATTCTCTCTTATTATCTGAATTACTTGTCGTAATACGACCCCGCCCATCTTTCCTCTCATGTTCTCTTTAATATTATATTATCTATGACAACTACACCCAATACACGATAAAAATATTATTAAAATACAAATATTCATAATCATAAAATAAATTATTATGTCTTCAATATATTGATGTTGTCGAACATTTATTGTAATTGCAGTTAGACTTCACATAAAATGTATAAATTATATTTATATTGCAAGTTTAATAAGTGTATTCTGACATTATGGACCAATATTATTGTCTGGCATACATCAATGAATGTATGGTTATTAATATTGCATACTTTTTAACGTGCATATTAAATTCATAATCTTTTTTGGTTTATTTAAAAGATGTTACGTTTTAACTAAATAAGGGTTTATTTCCTATAAAAAGAACACATTTATCTGCTAAATTCGACTCTAACTTTAAATAGTTAATAATTTTTTTTTATATAACCTGGGGAAATTGCACGAAATAAATTTTATCAATGTATAAAAGTTTTTTTTTATAATAACTTAATTTGTACGGTGATAGTTGTAACATGGAATTAACGTTACAATTACATTGTAAATAACACGAAAATGTTAGTCGTCCATATAAATGGGATCACATAGTTCATGAAGCCATTAGCGACTGTATTATATTATGCAATACGTATTAAACACTCGGTTGAAAGGAAATAGAGTAATTTGTAAAGAATATTATAAAAAAATGTATTTTGTAACATAAAGCGACAAAGCTCAAAAGAGACCGAAGTTTATTCTCGGTAATTTTTTTTCATTGAGAAGTCATATTTTATTTTAACGAACAAACAAATTTTATTGAATTATACGTGATTCCATTTGCGGTATTATATGTACGAATCAAACAATAAAAAGAATTTTTGTATTAAATGGTAGCTTTAAGGGTAGTGATATTTCGTTCCCCTACGTAGCAACAGAGTTTTCGCTAAGAAGATTTTCTAGTTTCTCCAATGAGCGGGCAGTAAACAACTTTTTCTCCAGAATAAGAATTTCCATAGAAAGAGAAATTGCTTAATTAGATTTAATTTCTTGACATGTTTTTTCACAAAAGATCTACAGAAGTGGAATATGGAATGCTTTCGCCTTATTTCACAGAAAGAATGATTGCTTTTTGTGAATATTTCTGTTTGAGAATTAATTCTTTTGGGTGTATTTATTTCAGCTTTTATGGGGCTTTTTGAGCTTTTGCCTTATCAATTGGAAACCACCAAAAATATTATTTACAATCACGAATAGAATTTAATGGTACGTTTGTGCTTTGAGGTTTTAAGTCTTTTACAATTGCGATATTTGTTGACTGAATTCTTAGTTCAGTAGGCATTCGGATTACTTAAATTGTACGAATATTTCACCGTTGGAATTTTTTTTTCTACATTGTGACACTGGTTGTTTGATTTGTTGTTTTGTCATGATTAATAGATATGTATTCTTATACAATATATATGATATTTAAAACTTGCTTTCAATCACTAACAAGTTTTTATTATGTTTTCGTCGTTATATAAAATAAAACATACATAGTATACTTTGACGACGTATATATTTATTTCAAATAAATTTTAACTTACTTCAACTTCCGTATGTTTTTACTTAGGTATATTTTACGATTCCCAAACTCGCTTTTGTATATTTTAATTTCCTTTTGGGCTTGTGGGCTATCCAATTTGAATACTTCTCATACTTAATACTTTTCATATTTATTTATTTATAGAAGATATATTTTTAATATTGTAATTAATATTGATATATTAATATTAGACTGAGACTTATTTTCATTTCAAGTGGATGGCCTTTGTTAGTATAAAATAATAAAGTATTTATGAGAATTGAATGATTTGTGTCTAAATTAAGTAAAAATATTTATTTATATAACTTGTAAGTTTACATAAAAGATAATGAAATTATAAATATGATATTTCTTCATAGTATTTGAAATAACTCAGTCTGGCGTCAGAATAGACTCGTCGTCATGAAGCGTCGCGTCGGCGGTGCCGGCGGATTTGGTGACGTCAGGCTCGTAACGTCGTTCGTTATCTACTGAAATTTTTTAGCGTCTTTGATACTATACATCAATTTTATAATTTAATAAAAAAAGCACTTTAACAAGCAATGCCATTAAAATTTGTCTTTAATCAAATCGATTAGGAATTCACCTGTCAAATGCAAAGTGGAAGTGACTATCTATTGTATTTCATCCAATATTTAACATAACTTATTTATAATAGTAAATCATTATGAACGGAAAAGGGAACGATTTTTCGGTAGATTTTTTTTTAGAAACATTAATATAATAGAACTATCAAATTTGTAAGACCCTTAATGAAGTTTTCAGGGGGTTTTTTTTATTTATAAGATTAGCTTTATGTAACTGTGCTAAAAACAATTGAATATGCTATATTCCCAATGTTCAGTTTTCATGTTGACATACAAAAGCAAATTTCATGTTGAATACTGTCGTTTCTTCGGAGGGTACAGCAAGACGCCCGATGCGTGTCAGCATCAGACGCCGGCGTCTTCGGCCTGTAACGTAAGCTGGTCTAGTTTAGTCTGAGAATTCCTCGTGATGTGTCAGCACACTGGCACGACACGATTGTCTGGGAGGGATTGTTCGTTTTTCCTAGCCAGGAATAGACGGCCTGGACACGTGCGACGCGGAGTCGGGCCGCTGGCGCGACACTGGGCCGCTGACCGCTGCTGCTCTGCCAAGGTCCGGGACTCTGCAGCGCCGCTCCGCCCTCGCGAGAGCCCTCGAAGCCCCCGGCAGTGCTGGTGTGGATTTGAAACTGGACACCGGAAAAATAAACAACCTTCAAAAACATTACATGTACGCGTTTTCTAAATACCATAGCCAATAAAGTTTGTTTTGAGAGTAAAATGTTTGAATCCTATATCAAATCACTTAGCCGTTTTTTTTATATCCAAGGCGAATTATCCTAATAATGCTGTTTCTGTAAATCTGAATATGTAAATGTTCACTAAGATACTTTGTTGATTGCTTCTGTATGGTTATTTTTTTAGATATTTAGCAGCGTTGTGTATGGTACAGTATTATAATAGTATAAAAATGCATTATCTTTTCATACGGACCATGGTTAGTTCGAGACGACATAGTGGGGAGGTTTTTATGAGAATGAGTCTTTAATAGCTGAAGAAGGCGGAATTCTTGTCATTCCTCTCTACACAAGTGCATCCCGGAGAGCTCCCGGCCCCGAGGCGGGAACGGCAGAGCTGCATCGGGAGTTATTTGGGTCAGCCAGCCGCGGCGGACTTCCCGCTCCAGGCGGCTTACCTCACTCCTATTTGCGAAGTCTCCGACGCCCATGTGATCTATTCACTTATCCACCTCAGACTGACATAATTTTTAACACTTCATATTTAAACAGCAAATATGAATAGCCAAATGTCTTAGAGATTACAATATTTTTTTGTTTTAAAACGCTTTTGGCTTGAAGGGCTTCTTTAGTCTGATGAAGTCCTCCTTGTAGTGCGAAAGCGCTCACAAACAAAACTTATCCTATCCTCCTACCCTTTTGGCTATTCATATTTGCTATCTATTTTTTTTTCTAGCATTTAAAATAAATACAAAAGTTTCCCACGTTATTACTAACTTGCAAATATATTCACTTTTCGCAGTCACTGCTCGTAGGAGGTGATTTTTTTACCGCGTTTGATGTAATTTCCGACTCGTTGATTTTTGTGTATTTACTTTGATATGTAAGTCTTCTTCAAATGAGCACGCCCACATGTTTTATAAAAAAGTATTATTATATGTGGGTAGATGCACATTTCCCCTCCGTCAGCAGTCTCGAGGCGGCCGCGGGTGCGCCGGGCGGCGTTGCACAATGCATTGTCTCCTCCGCGCCGGGCGGACGCCGCTTATTTTGATCTCCGTCTTTAATCTTCCTGTCCGTCCCGATTCCCTCGGATGTATTAATGGTTTTGAATGTTTTCCTTGTCGTTTATCTGCCGGCCATTCTGAACGATCGAGGCGTCACGTCGCCCGTGCCTACAAAAGAATATTATGTTACTTTTATTTACTTTCCGCTTCTGTCCGGAGCTTTATGACGTTCATTTTTAACTTCCTACTATATTGCTGCATCGCGTCAGGCCAACTAACTGTCTCTTGTAGATTGTTATTATTTATTTGTTAAATTATACTAACAACCACAAGCTTCATATTAATATCGTGCTAGGAATTAGGTGTATCTTATCGTTGCTTCTACGTCATAATAAGCTCACATCCATTCACAAGAAGTAAAATATTACTCTGAGTTGAAAGCTGTATTGTAAGAAGCCTCCCTTAAGGGCGAAAATCCTTCTGCGATACATATTACTTAATTTTGTTTTTAAAAGATCTTTTCAAATATACATGTAATAAAGCTTTGCTGGCTGATATGTTTGCCAAAAGAGGTGCAACTGATGTCTATTAGTATATAAAAAGTATAAATTCAAACCATCAAAAATATTTCATTTATCACAATTTTATTTTTGTTGATTTTTTAATGCCGGAAGGCTGAAAACATCAAGGAGCTTAACACCCAAGTAACCACAAAACCTTTTATTTGATTTTATTACAAAAAATATACACATGACCTCACTTCAGGAGGTCCGAGTGTACTTGTGCTTTCATGCGCAGCGCTTCCCGAGCAGAGGTGTAAGCTATTCAGGTTGGCTAAATTGGAATTAGACTGATGTGTCATTCTTCAGGAAGATTTTATAAAGACATTTAATGCTTTAGACTGACCTGCGTGGGGACTCCGTGGATCTCCAATCTGCAACTATTTGGGGCACTTAGAGTAATTTGAAACAAGTGCGAAATAAAAAAAACATTAACCTGTTTTTAACAATAAGGTATTTTATAAAAGTTTGAATCAAATGACTAGGCCAAACTTTATGATAACACAAAAAAAAGAAGTTTCATGACATCACACGATGTGAAATTATTAAAATAACAACTGGCGAGTCAAGGGATTTTCGGAGGATTTCTCTCAAGTCTTATAGAATGAAAAATAGATACGTAGTGGGCCCTGCAAGGCTCGTATGTTTAATTCCTGGTGAAAACTCATGCTGATGCTGTCCATCCGGCGAGAAATTTTGCTGTTACTTTGAGGCTAATTTATTTAATAAAATAATTCATTATCGCTTTGATCGGCGGGGCTGTCGCCGCCAGCGTGGCAGTGTTGTGGCTGGGCGGCGAGGGGCCAGCGCCGGCAGAGGACGGAGGGTGTCGACCTCCGAGTCCACGGCGGGAATCCCGGCAGGAAGATCACGGCTGGCGTCTTGGGGACCTGCCATGCCAGGGGCTTCCAACTCCCCGGACCAACGCTAAACATTCACAACGCTATAATTCTACAAACACTTCATTACTACGAATCAAATAATCTACGTGTCCATAGTCAATTTTTTTTTTCTTCAGTAAGTTTTTATTCACTATACATAAAATCAAAAGTTTTTTGTAAAGCTCAATCTTGGGAAATGGAATTAAAAATGCACAATTGGTGCATATGTTTATGGTTACTGTATAATTTAAGATTTATTCAACGTTTTCATGAAGAATACGGTTGGATCATTATTTTTCTTATAGATCAGAACATTGCCCACCTCCCGCGGGTTACGAGCATCTGCAGCGGTCACAGCCGGTCTTCCGTGGCATATTTCCACCGCCGTCATTCATTAATATTTTTATTTGAAGCGGCGGCAGTATGTGGGTCGTAGACCAACGAATCAATGTCCTCTCCTCCTGTATAAGAATATATTCCAGCGGGAATCTCTGCGGGCCGAGAGGTCTGCCAATTCGGGGGACGCCGCGGCGACTGCAACCCAAGCCGCTGATTGACAGATCTTATTAGTTGACGCGATTTTATTTGTAACACGTTTCATATACTAAACAATTATCACTCCATATATATAATATGTTTAACAATTTTACTATGGAAAATCACTCAAGTATTTTACTCAAAAATATTCAACTGTCATTAAAAGCAGCAAACACATTTCGAATCATAATTGTTTATTTAAGACTTGAATTCACACATAAATAAAATATGGGATGTATTGGTTCATAATTTTACAAAATAGAAATATATATTTTTTTAATACTCCGTTATTTTTAACTGGTCCCTTTTATTGTTGTTTTTCTAATAAAAATTTTAGTTGGGTAATGTAATAAATAACTGTTCAATTTTATAGAACGAATAATAATTTTCTACCTGTTTCATTAATCTGATTTGAATTTTTATATCCAGACTATATAGAAAAGAGGAAAATATTCAGAGTTTTCAAATATCATTAGAATATATAAAAGCAATTTTACAGTATTTTGAAACTGAACTGAACTTTGAAACTTTTACATTGATGACATTCGATATATCTATTCAATTTTTTTACGATTTGTAAATATTGATTTTTTTAAATTTAATTTAAAATAAAATTCAAATAGATTAAATAAAATATATAAGTATTTGTATTTTAATGTTATCCCAGTCAGGTAATAAATCTTATATTTCTTTTATTCGATAAAAAATACTAAAAGAAAATTACGATTATGAAATAATATCAGTGAGTGTGTTGTCAGGGAATAAGGGCAAAAATACGAAATACGCCAAAAGAACGAAAAAATGAGTTATGTTCATGAAATGGAGGAAAGAAAAAGGGATATTAGTCAAGAATAAACACACTTAATTGCATTAGTATATTTTTAGATGAGGTATTTGTTCCCTACTCGTGTTTTTATGCATCTCTAGTTTGAAAAAATATTTCTATTAAATATAATTAATAATATATCTTAGGAAATAACTGCAAAAAATATATGTATTTTTAGTTAAAAAAGTCACATTATTTTGACGTATTTTATTTTGCTACCACCAGTTCCATGCTTCAATACCATGATCAACAAAGTCTGATTTAAACTTAAGTATTTAAATAAATGAATAAATGAGAAAGTATTGTTAATTAATAAGGACTTCATAAAATTTTCCTTCTGGTTAATTTAATTTGTATAAATATTCGCTAGAAACTAAACTAGATGGAACAATCAAGGTCATGAAAATTTATATTGAACAAAGATGAAGATATTTAGTCTACGTTTACACAAAAAAAAATTTTGTACTATTTTTCTAAATTAATTCAATATTGAATTTTTCTTTAAAGGCAACTGCTCGTGTATAATGTGTACGCAGACATCTGGATAAATATATATAATCATTATCAAACTGTTGGATTTCAAATTTCATTGTTTTAAAATCATGCTTCGATTAATTTATCTTTTATTTTATTGAACATGTGATTTTGTGATTTATGATTTTTTTGATTATCGTATCATATTAAGTGGCGTAGTTATAATCACATTTATATTTTCTAATTACATCATATGTTAGTGTGGATCGGTTCAGCCACCCGCGCGCCGGGTGATGCTCCTCCATTAGTCAGTGTCTTTTTTACCCACTCTTACCGCGGGCCGCGCTGATTAATAGTCGGGAGTCGGGAGTCGGGAGTCGGGGGACCCCGCGTCGATAGCAAATGGTCGGCGGGGAGATCCCGGCGGGTGAGGCTGGCGCGTGCCGCCCGCGAGCCCCCGGCGCCGGATCCCTGGCCGGCCAATAAACCCTCGGTAAACATGCGGCGAAAGCAAGTCATCACCAACAATCAAAACCGCTCAGGAGCTATGCGCTCTTGGCGCTGAATGCTCGGCCCCGGCACTGGGGCCATTTTCATTACTGCCACGGAGACGTTGGAACATCAAACAAGCAAAAATGCGGCATAACACCCTAGAAAAAATCATTACTAATACCAATGGCCGACATAATCTACGATTACATAATGCCGATCTTGCCTCCATACAACTTGACCATAAGTGAAACGCGTCGTTTTTGTTTCCAACTTTCTACCCAGTTTTTGCAGTCATTACGTTTTCACTGATAAATCACTAAATATAATAATATCAATTATGTACGGTTTTTAATGTTAATATTTGGCTTTCTTGCTTAATGCAATTAGAATTAATAAACAAAATATTCATATAAGTTTGTAAGCAACTCGTTACTATATATAAATACAAAAAGTTCTAAAAGCCAACTTGCAGTCCGCGCGTTCCTTCCTCCGGTTTGCTCCGCCGTTTGTTGAACTTTTCTTCTGTACTTGTAACATTTTGTCTAAATATATCCGGCATGGAGTTAGGACACTATTTCCGTCAGAGCAAGTTACATCTTTTTTTCGTCTTGGCACCGCCGGGGGCTCGCGGAGGACAGCTGGGCTCGCTTATGGGGAAACCTCTCACTCGAGACTCGCCGCTTTGGCTGTAAATTCAGCAGGATGATGCAATGGTCGGGGATTCTCTAATACTGTGGCTATTGAGTATACTAAAGCCTCTAAATTTATGCTCGTAACCAAGTCATTATGTTGGCCACTGAAGATGTCAAATAAAAACTAACACTAGAAAAGAGATCTGTGGTTTATTGCATTGCTGTTAATGACTGAGTTTTTATTTTGCTAAAAATACGTTTTTTAGGGTTTTTTGCTGTTAATAACTCTGTTTATTACTTTTCTTCTTTTCTGTGAAAATCTCGATTACGTTCTAAATTTAAAAAAAAATGAAATATCAAGCATTTACATTATGCAACTAAAGTGACCATACTATGTCAAGTATATTTTATAACTCAACTGATTTTATTTTGCCATCATCAAACTGTTGTGCATAATAATTATAAGTAATTATATCGATTCTTTACAGTTTATCGATACAACGAAAAAAGTTTAAGCTCATAAAAGTCTCATAGCATTCCTCAAAATACTAGGATTTATTTTGTCAAAAGCTTTTGTCAACATTAGACGGCACAGTGCAAACTTGACAGAAAACAGATCGTTATACTATCTTGTTAAGAAATGTTAGAAAGGAAAAGGAACGCCTACTTTTGTGATGGGTTGTTAGCTCAAAGACTCTGAAAACGTCGTTTTCAATACAAAAACTTAGAAATGTAAGAAACATGTTTTATTTATTAGCACTTTAGCTTAGAGCATCTTCATATTGATTGCGTTGTAATGTCTTTCTAATAGAGACATCTTATTTAAATCCCGCTGGTTATTTTTCAAAGTAGGGTATGGTTGATTTTTTTGTCTGGTAGCTGTCAGCCAGTTTTCTAGGTTTCAATATCTCACAGAGAGTTTTATAAAAGTCTTCCTCTCTTGTATTTATTTGTGAGTCCCTCGATCATTAGGAGCACAGATGCCTGCTAAACGAGGCAGGGATTTGGGGCAGTCCACGCAAAACCCAATTTCAAAAGCTATTTCTGACATTTGTATCGCTTATTGTCTTGGTTATATCCGGACCGGCCCGCCTTACTAGTTGCAAAACTTGTGCGCAGTTACCCGCCCCAGTTAGGGAGAGGCACAGAGTCCTGGCGAACACACGGGGTGCGGAGAGACACCGCAGATTTAGTCATCCGAATCCTGGCAGCGTTCGTTATAATGCATAAAAAATATAAATACAGTGATATCATGCTATAAAAATAACTTTTTATTTTACATGTATTGGAAATTATCAAATTAGAAATTATCAAATTAATTTAAGTAGTAGGAGGTAAATAATGAGAATATTGCTAGGCTTTTTGTTAGGCAACTATGAAAATACTTATCCAATTTTGTAAAGCTACCAAGCTGAGTTAATTATGTTTGTTACTGAAACTGTTTTTTTTTTTGTTGATGTATACAAAAAGACTAAGGGGAGTAGTAGAATTGTATTAAATAAAATTACAATTTTCAATGTATCCAAACGATTTCTTGAAAACATTAAGTGTTCAATGTTTGTCTTTTTTGAGTATACAAAGTAATTCAAACACACAAATAAATAAAGTAGATTTTTTTTTTAAATATGTTTTTCTGTGGATTTTCTTATATCGTATTTATTTAATATTTTTTTCACACGATCTCTTTTCAAGATGTTATACTAATGTCAATGCTTAAATTGTATATCAACACATAATTTTTCGTTACCGCTTGTATACATTTAGTAAGCAGATAATTCATAATAACAGATTTTGTTAGTTAGGTTATCTAAACACGCTGATACATAACTAACAACCGGATGATAACCAGACATATTGTCCTCTTTTGCGTCGTAAGAGACACTTTGGGCTAATTGCAAATCGGTTGCAGATTTTGTCGTTGCTTGTATAGCCGGCATTAATTTATATTATGAATTCACTACTAATAAATCTAATACGTATCCGTTTATTTTTGTTATTGTATTTCTTCCTGTGTACCCAGATAGATGGCTGTTATAGTATTAATTTTCCGGAACAAGTACGTCTCCTCTAATGAGAATTTGTTTGGGCGGAGCTCGTACAGCTGTCGGGTCAGAGAGCAGAGCAGGAAGCTATACAAGCTCACTGAACACTGCTTTGTGTGATTAAAACCAATTTCTGTTAGCATTATTTATAATCCACTTAATAAATACACAAAAAAGCATTTTTAGGGCTATTACGTTACTGCGGTTTCGACCAGTTGTAACTTGATTTATTTCCCTCCCCCTTCTGTATTTATGAGTTATGACCTCAAATGTAAATCCTACCATAAATTACTATATTTGTTTTTTTTATTTCATCAGTGTTTAGAAAACTTTTGTGCTTTTTTTTCTTTTTACAGCGTTCTCGTTCCAATTTCGTAACACTGAGATTATCTCGGAAAGTTTTGTACTCGATTCAATATTGTAGGTAATACAATTCGTATGCTTCGCTGATAATTTTATTTTCCTTCATATACGTATTTTCATTGAGTTTGAAATAAACTTTTACAAATGCGTGCTTATCGACATTGTCGCTGTTACAACGTTGGATGACATTGAAATGTACACACTAACAGTGAAAACTTGTTTTCAATGACAATTTTTACTCAATTTATTTTTGTATTAATATTTTCACATCAATTTTTTTTACGAATAAATATAATTGATTGCTTAAAGTCTTTAATTAATTAATTTCAATATATTTATTTATAATAAGTTCTCAGAACAATTCCGTTATATTATTTTAAAGTAAAATATGAATTTAGTGTTGTTACTACTTTTACTTATTGACGCAACTAGTTTTTCCAATAAGCTAGGAATGTAGCTGTTATTTTTTTTTAATTCTGTTTGTGTCACAATAATTTAATTAACAGTAGCAAGGATAACTTTTTCAAGTGTACGATAATTGTAACTTTTAATAAGACATTCAAATTGCAGTTTCTCTTAGTTGTCACATCTTAATGCTAACTTTAACTGGAGTTTTAAATAACCTTGGAGTTGGGCCGAATGGGAGTTGAAATTAAACGACACACTAGGCACTGAAGGGGAAGAATGATGGCCGTGATTATGGTGATAGTGGGAGGGTGGGAGAGATGCTAGAGGGGAGGAGCCGCCGCTGCAGCTCTTAGCTAACAGTAGTGAATTTGGAATTTAAATATTTTTAATTACTCGATTTAATACATTTAACTATACAGTTATACTTAAAATACAATATTAAATAATAATTGCCATATAATTTAATATGTTTTATTATTTAAAAATCAATCGAGTTTTATTACTAGCCTCAATATAAATCAATTATAATTTATTTTAATACATTTGAAAAAAATTGTAAATATGTATTTTATATATATATATATATATATATATATATATATATATATATATATATATATATATATATATATATATATATATATATATATATATATATATATATATATATGTATATATACATATATGTAAGTCATAAAATTCACAAATAATTATCATTAACAGAAACCCAGGAAAGATCATCTACCCGACATGTGAATCCTAAACTCTTGCGCTTGTTTCAATTAATTCGATAACGAATTTTTTTGACATAAACTGTATCAATACGAATTGTTAAAAGAAAGTGATACACGTGAAAAACGCAGCGTGTCTTTCGGGCCTGTCCCCAACCACACGCCCTCTCCTCGCACACGCCGCACAGTCCAAACTGTGTTTTTAGTAAGTGAGCCGAAACATAAATAATATTTCTCTCTAAGCTCTTTTTTGTCAGCTTTTATTTCAAAATACACATGGTACTATTTTAAATCTGTCCTCTTTCAACTATAACTATTTTTTATCGTTAAAGAACTAATTGCACATTGTGTGCGCTTTATTCGTTTTTAATTAACGCGATTATTCGAGATTTGTGACACGCGTGACACATTTATTTTAATGCCCATTTTACCGACATTGTTTGTTTGGATTCTATATCATATGAGCCTATTTATTTCATGTTTTCATTGTTTCAATATTTGAATGATAATACTCCTAATACAACGCAATAACATGTGTATATTAACGAATATTGATAACGTTAAAATAATTTTTATTTTTGTTCTATTTTATGACTTAACATTGATTTAAATGAAAAAGTATGTTTTAATGTAATTCCACGACCAGGTGACGCTGTAGATAGAAGTACCTGAGTTCTATCTTTCGTGTATGTAAGTACAAGACAGAAGCTTTCGTCTCAAACCTGAAATAGGACAACTTTACTTGTTGTCATTCCACTGAAGGGAGTGCGCCTGGAATATCTAACATGCTTTTTTATCGAACGATTTATGCATCAACCTATATTAAACATGTGTGCATTTATAAAGTGATACTGTCATTTTCAACGCTTCATGGCGTATCTACGTACTTAAATAAAATTTTAATATTTTTTATTCGTCGTAATATTTAAAACTTCATTATTGTTATTTTTTGTCAAAACCTACTTTTGTGTATGTTAATTATCTGAAGTGTATCGTTCATAACATGCGTTTCCGACACAAATGGGTTCTGTGTGACTCTATGACTAAACCTGTACGATTTTATTGGCATATAATGTAAAACGATAAAAATACATATTTTTTAAATAGTTACATTTAATTATATGTAATTAAAATATAAAGTTTAATAAATGTTCACAAAACTTTAACGCTTTACTTCGATTACTACAATTAGTTAATCATAAAAAAAAAATAGTTCCCACAGTCTATTTAAAATTACCAGATAATGTTTAGTGGAAGAGTCATGAAACCTTTGGACCGAGTAGTCTCATATGTGACTTATCCAATCACCATAAAAAAATGCATTTAAACCCGGGGAGCGGCAGAGCACTGCGCGGGTCATAAACGCTCCTCAAGCAGCTCCCA
This sequence comes from Atopsyche davidsoni, assembly GCA_022113835.1. Lineage (NCBI taxonomy): Eukaryota > Metazoa > Arthropoda > Insecta > Trichoptera > Hydrobiosidae > Atopsyche > Atopsyche davidsoni. Next base: position 13,627,540 of record JAILWY010000023.1, read on the forward strand.
ACCATATGGAGTATAAGTTTTGTGACAATAAAGGAAGTGCAATATAACCAGGTACAGCTGGAGGTACACGTCGCGCAATAAAACGTGCATATCCGATAATGTATTTAATATTTATATATACATACATTTTTTAAATGTAATTGCTTGGTATTTAGATGTTGATGCCCACCATTCTTTCGATTGCCACAAATAAAGCAATCCACAGAAATATGCAAATAATTTATTCAGGAAATGTTGTTTACTTCAGGTGTGACCGCTTCGAAGCTTTTTATCGAGAAAACTCAACGAGGTATTATTTAATAATTATAAAAAAATATTAACAATATTCTGTCACTAAACTTTTCGCTTACTAGTTTTAATTTACGTTGTATTTATTTAAGCGATTTATTAATACAATTAATAAAAAAAATTATTGTCTTAGTTGATTTTACGTATATTGATGATTAGATGAATAACAAGAATAATAAATAGTTTTTTTTTATATACATAGCCCTAGTATCAATAACTAAAAAGTTAGAAGAAATTAAAAAATATATCAGCATCCCGACTGATGTATAAAAAAACTAAAAATAATTTACACCATCCATTAAATTTGGACTAAAAATAAATAAAAAATTTCTGAAAACTAAAAGTGTTATACATTTAAATATACTTTTTTCTGGTAAATTTAATTCAATTTTGACTCTTCCTCGGAAACATTCCAGAATTAAACGTCTCATAAAGCAGTCCTTGCAAAATATTTTATCATATTATTTATGAAAAATGTACGTTTTGAAGTGGATAAAAAATATTGTTTCGAGTTTCCGGTCCGCCGCTACTGGCGCGCGATGCGTTGGTCAATACAAATGGGCCACGACGGCCGGTGACTTTCATTACCTCGCGCCAGTGGCGGCCCGTCATTAGGGAAGCTATTTCAGTGTGTCGCGATCAATGCGGCTCCTCGTCTATTCTGATTTGTCCGTAGAGAATAGCCCGAGGGTTATGATTGTTTTATTATGTTACGTTCCTCCCGAAAATGCTGTCATTTGAATTTGAAACTACCACAAAAAAGCAACCATTTCATTAAACCCTCAAAGCTCTGTCTTCATTATGCTCGGGGGGGCATTTCGTATACATACTCCTATTGGAATAAATCTTTTTTCATACTAGAATGCCCATTTATAAATTCATTATGTTGAAAATATGCCAATTATCTTCATAAAACCTTTTTTTAATAAATCTTTGACAACTGTTCCGGCGCGCGGTTTAATTAATTATCAAAATCATTAGTGCAGAGTATATATCAAATGAATGCAAAAAACTCACAATAATTTACTGAACATAAAATATACTAAAAATATGAAAAATACCATGACAGGTATTTTTCTAGTATCTAAAAAAATATTATTTTTTTAAAGTATAAAAATAAATATTAAAATAAGTATATAATTTAATTTTAGCTTTTTTTTAATCAAAAGGCATCGTTAATCTTTCACCCTGTTGAAGAATCGTTTCTTTTATCTCCCCGCTTTTTATTCTTCACTCCCTCGCCTGGGAAAATATGTGAGTTTAAAATTGTTTTTTTTTTTATTTACTACTGGTTTATATACAAAATAAACGCTATGTTGAACGATGCTAACGCATCCATTTGTACCACAAGCAACAGGCCAACTTAATATTATATTAAATTCTCAATTATTTGATTTTAATATTAACTATTAGTTCACTCAATTAATTATTATTGTGTTTTCTTAAGAGAACAGAAAGATTATGATAATTGTTATATTTATTTAATTTTTGTATTATAAATATGTTTATGACGTTAATTGAAATTTCTACGATTTTTATGGATGTGTCGTTTTCCATTTTTTTATTTTCAAATATTAACTTCACCTTTATCCCATCACCATATTTTAGATTTCAAAAATATATATATGTATTTTTTTTCATTTAATGATACAATATATGTTTTATTTAATACAAAAACACATGAAAATAAAAATTATGAACCGTGCCATTATTAAAGCATTATAATTTTTTAATGAAATATTTATAACAACACAGAGCTAATTACTCTAAATGATAAATGAATTTTAACTTATATCAAAATAAATTTGAACCTTCACCCTATGTGCGGAAGTATACGGTTTTATTCGGAACACATTGGCTCCCATTTGCTTTGCCATATGAAAAGTATATTGATTGGTATAACCTGTTGGTATGCCTAGTTTCCTATCACGGACTGGAGTTCCGCATCCATCACCGCAGCGGGCAACACGTGCGCCAATTAACGACTGGGTTATGGATTGTCGTCATCTCCGGCGTCGTGCGGCGCTCCTTCCGAGGTGCTCCAGGAGACTGCAATCTTTCACCATCATTTTTGTTTTATTTATTTTAATTTTACATTTTACCTCAGAATCAAGCATTGCTTATTTTAAAGAGGGGGACAATGGGAAACAGACATTATTCGCAGAGAAATTATTATTTTTAAACTCAAGTATAACATTTTTCATTCAACACAAATTCTATATCATAAATGTGTTTTTTTCTGAGCGCTTATATTTTTTTAAATTTTGAAGTATTACTTTCTACTTTGAAAAACTTTTCTAAATTTGGAAATATACACTTCTTCGTGCCGATTGTATGTTTTTGTGTTTTGAATTGATGTAATGCTTAATTAGAAAGTATTTTTTTTTAAATAGATGCATTCGATGTTCTAAGATATTTTTAAATATATAAAGTAAATAGCATATCAACGAGAACGCCTATCTATCCATACTTCAATCCATGATTCAAAAGACATCAACAGGTCTTCCTAGACAACGGTGGGTCAAGTTATAAATCGTCCATCAAATTTTTCTCACTTAGCAGATAATCAGTCAGTCGTCAAGATTTAATCGCGAGTTTGCCGGTTCAATTCCCGTTCAGACAGCCAGAATCTCAAGTTAAACCTAGTATAACACGAGTCCGATTTTATAAAAGTCGATTTGTATTTATTGTTTTGTTGAAAACGTCCAAAGAGAATTTGATTTTTTTTTCGCTGGCTGCTTGGACGGAATGTCTGGTGTTCGTTTGCAAACATTGGGCCGCGTCCCGCTCACCTGCAGAGCGGCGGCCACGTGTGGGCGGGGGCGGCGACGCGTGGGAGGCTCGGCCGACTTGGCGAGCTCCTCTCTCGTTAGTCCCGGCTTCCGAGCCACATTCGGCGTGACTACCCGGCACATGGCGCCCGCTGCACCCCGCACCTAGAGAGCCTCCACCACACCGCTGTCTTAAGTCTCAAAAAAACACCAATTAGACTATGCTACTAAACTCATAATTAAATCACACGTTACTCGAAGAACACAGTTAAGATACATATCTGCACTTTTTTAATCGCGCCATGTGCCTTGTCCCTTTTGATACATGTGAAGAGTTTCTAACGTATTTCTATATCGCTACTGTGTAGCCGATATACATTTGATAGAAAAAAATATGAATGTACTTCTTTTTATGTTGTTAAATTCAGTTTCCCGGCTTTCTATGCGAATTCCCGAGTTCCATGTCCTGCGTCTGGCGCGCGAGTTTCCGCATAGCGACTCGGAGCTTTTGGCAAAAGCTCCGTTTTTCAATGTTTTGAGCCGACTCGCTTTGTGTTTATTATTGTTTGGGCGTATACACAGGTCTATGTTGCGGTGTTATTTGTTTTGTGTGTGTAATAACAAAGAGCTTTTCTGCTTAGTATTAAAACTAAGGGCTCTAAGAGGTATTTAATTGTTGTCTTTGTAAATATTATGCTAATAAACAAGCTTAAAGTGTATCCTGTTATCTATTAGTTATATATTATTCATGTGAAACTTCTGAACTGATCTTGTCCATGATACTTTAAAAATGTAACTGTTTATAATAATTTACATGAATTTTTTTTAAATGGAAATAATTATTTTTATATATTTTTTCCATGAGGACATTTGATATATAATACGAAAAAACAAATTTAAATTAATATTTACTTTGCTACGCTACGACGCTTCAGACTTAAATATATTTTCTTAGACATTCCATTCTGTTTTATTATTTCTTTATTTAATACTACTGTAAATAAAAAAACTCTTTCTTCATTTTTATAATAATTTTGAGGCACGTGTATTGTCACTTGCTTGCCAACAACGAGAAAATTAGGTCGTTTTGTGTCGCTCTACAGCTTTAAAGCTTTAAGCTGTTCATTTTTATATATTATATTTTATCAATTAATTATCCCAGAACCAAAAATTTCTAATACAATTATATACATTTGTAAACACATCATGGCTTAGTGAAGCAGTGTAGACACTGCACTGAGCACTTGCGTACACACACACATATATATTTGTATATATAATTATGTATATATATATATATATATATATATATATATATATATATATATATTTATGTATTATGAGTAAGTGGGTGCAGACAAGTAGTTGGTTTGCTGGTTCAGGGTACATCCTATTTCTCACTTTGGCTTCTCGTCTCATTTACACCAACCGACAGACTGAAATAGTCGTGCGCCCTTCGCGCTCGCGGAGATCGTGTCCGCTAAGCCAAACACGCGACAGCTCCGTCCACCACTCCCGACTAGACTGGATGTTTTGTAAATAATACCAATAAATCAACCTCTCCATACTATTAAATAAAAATTATTTCAGGCATGGATGTGCATAAATTACTTGTTACTCCAGAATTAAACTTTAAACAGGACTTTCATTTTTTTTTAATATTTAATAAATACTATAAATTATGTTTTGTTTCTATTTTAAGGAAGTGTTTGGTTTTTTTCCCAGCTTATAAAAGCTTGGTTTTAAATGAAACTAATAGAAAATCACCATTAAATTAAACGATGATTAAAAAAAAACTTGTATTTTTTAGAAATTTTACAAAAAACAAACCTAAATTTATTATATTCCCAGTCATTACAAGTTATATCTCTCACATTGGATTAATTTAAGTCTAGAATAATCATTTACGTTTACTGATTACCATTATCTATTAAGTAATTAGATAAGTAGCAAAATATGTTATGTATCTTAATGCAAAACATCTAAACTGTTTTATGTTAGTTTTAGTTTATTAATATATTTTAAAAAAATAAAGAATGTACAGATAAACTTTCCTGACACAAAGCACTAACGGAAAGTCCCTCGTCGGAATATTCCATGGGGAAACGGTCTCCGGGCTGGGAGTCGCTTCTGAAATAGCCGCGCAGGTCACCCGGGGGGCCTGTCCCGGCCCGGAGTGACCGTGTCAGCGCCGCTTCCAGGAACCTCTGCAGGAAGTCTCCTCAGACTGCATTACGTCACTCCGCGGGGCCTACTCGTCACGTCGGAGACAAATTAGGCCTACTTGCATCTCTCAACATCTGGGGGACAATCTGGATACTTTACTTCGCTTATTTATTCAGTCGAGAGTTTTTCATGGTGTATCGTTGTCAAGTAAATTTTCACGATGTTAAAAAATTCACAGCTGTATTTTTTTGCACTTTTATAATATTTTTACAAAATTTTGCAATAATATATATTCTATAATAAGAATATGATACGTTTTTCAAGGCAGTGGACTTTAATTAAGTAAACTATTCATAATAACGATTGGTTGTTTTTTTTTTATTTTTGACTAAAAGTAATTGACTTTTAATTCAATACGTTAAATTCCCCAAAAGCAACCTTTTGTAATATCAACATGTATCACATCACGACTTAAAATCGATTACAAAATTTTAAGTATCTTTATAAAAATAACGAAGGTCTCTAACTCTTCTTGTAATTATTGCTTTAATGCATTAGTTTTATTATTTTCTCCCTTATTTAATTAACACAATAGTCATAACTGGGCCCTTAACAGAATACGACTTGCTTTTCGATTCACTCGATAAGCTCGCAAATCTATTTCAGCGGACTTTTTCTTCAAACTCTCAAAAAACTCATATATTTCCTTAGATTTTCTTTGAACTAAATCTAGGTTGCTCAATTGTCCTCCAGCGCCAGAGTGTGTTGAGAATTCTATGAGATCCGACATCTCAAGGCCATCGTTAATTGCTTAGCAAAAACTACACCGGACGTACAAGTGTCCTGCATAAAATTATGATAGCTCTACTCTTAGGTTCGTGAAAATACAATGTAGTGTAGCAAACGTCGTGAAGAGACCTTTATACAGCTGTGGATCCAAATAGCCCGTAGTGACGACGGGGAAAAAATAGCATCTTGATTTTCTTGGAAGCGGTAGTATTTATTTACATTAAAAAATGTCTACAAAAAAACTATTATTTTGAAATGTGTGTCAAAGTATTTTTAGAATAAGCTAAAAAAATGAGTTTTAGTATTGACACTGTAATGACTTTTTTGTTAATTTGTTAATTTTGTATATTATTTAAGATAGAAAAGAACTCAGATCAATTTTAAGTAAATATTTTATACATTGTATTATATAAGATGTTTGGCTTATAGGCTCAATGAGTAGACCGCGGACTCTTGATCGATAGGTCTCCGGTACGATGTGAGTGATTGGGATTCACTGTTGGATCTAAAAATATTTTTATTGACTAAAAATTACTAAAAGAGAAATAATAAAATATCATAGCTGAAATGATTTTTTAAAATCAATTCTTGGTCTAAATGTTGAAATAAATTAATATTTCATACAGATCAATTGAGTTGGGAGTCTACACTTCATACTAAAAATATCTGGGGCCGCGAATTAACCGCCTTTTTTTTTTATAAAAACTAAAAATATATCCTTTAATTGTTAGTGTTAACTGATTACAATAATGATCGCATAATCATTTTAAGATACATCTGTACATAGACAGTAAAATAAACACTACATATAGAAACTCCAATGCATAGTATAGGTAATAGATAACGAAAAAGAAAACTTATTAGCGCATTGTCTGTATATAGACAGTAAAATAAACGTTGCCTGCAAAGCTTCTTCAAAGCAAAATATGAATAATACAATGTGAAAAAAAGCCTTTGTGTTACATCTGTCATATTAATTAGCACGTTAAGCAAATTGGGCGATGTCGAGGCGCGGGGGGCGGCACTGAGTCACGAGCCCCGCCAGGCCGGGTTCATCGCTTCGGGGATCCTGGCCAAGCCAAGCAGCGTCTCCCCGCGCATGCCTGCTCGTGTGCTTGGAGTGCCTCAGGAACGCCCAACTCCCCAGCAGCCTGGGTCTGTCTCCAGAAAAGTATTTGAAATCCATTCTGTGCCGCAAATCAAACATTTTAATTTATATAATTTTTTCGTATTATTTTTTTATATGTAGTTTTTTTTATTCAATATTCAATTTATTGGAATTTGACGTGTAATATTGTACTAAGTATCCCTTAAACACACCCAATACGTACATATTTTAAATACTTTTGTGATTTTATTGATACTTAAATGTCAACAAATAATCAATGCACCCATGTCAAAATTTCTTTTTCCTAGGGTGCTAGTGAAAATACTAAACTCAATAAAAACAATTGTTTCAATTATAATTTGTGTGTAAAAATCAACTAAATATTATTACTCAAAATTGAATGAAATGTTTTTTTTAAATATTATTATTGAAACCTATTTTTATCAACAAATCACTTATATTATTTAACAAATTAATTTGCTTTTAAAAGAGCGTTTATGATATCATATATGGTATTGCTGCATATGTAATATTATATACGATTGCTGCATATGTAATATTATATACGATAGAGCTTTGATGTTCTCGTGTAAAAATTAGATTCTACTCTCAAAACTTACAGCTAGAATTCTACGTTTGATTTTTACCTCTATTTGTTATTTATGTAATATGGATTTTGGGATGAGCGGGTCCGCGGACCGCAGACAGAGAATCTTCGGGACGGTCCACAGCAGCGTGGGTCCCGATATAGGCGGGCCGCCCCGGGAACAGAATCGGCGATCGCGGGCCGTGGGCGGGCGCCGACTTGTAGGCGGCGGGAGATTAGTCCGTTTCGGCTTCTCCGCCTTGCCAAAGGACGGAGATAAAGGGAGATGGCCCATTACCGAGACATCAACTCCGAGGCGCGCGAGTGTGAGAACCTCGAGTCTCACCGTTCATAAAAAAATATTTATATTACAAAAATAAGAAAATTGCAGAACTATATTCATAGATAACTGTATTCTCATATAGACTTCATTTAGTACTAGCGTCATGCGTCTGGTTGGAACAAGGATGCCATACACAGTACTTGGAATTTAATGGAAAAAAATATTACGTTCTACGATCAGCTTACTATAATTTGGGAGTACATATAGGATAGCATACTCATATATCCCACAGCACAGAGCAGCAGAACAGAAATAGCAACCAGAAGCATCGAACTTTAAAATAGAATGAACAATCGAATGTACGTAATGAAATGTAAGTGTCTTGAATATTTCATTGGAGTTAGAAAATAGGTATGATACTGAATACCGGCAAAATAATAATAGATTATTAATGACTATTAAGTTTCAATGAAAAACAATATTTGTTACACAACCAATTATTTTGATAGAACATCTATATAATCCAATGAATGTGTCAAAAACTGAGTGAAAAAACGATTTCAGGTGGCTAATATAAAATGTATCCCGTAGTTACTATTGTAATAATCATAATAGTGAATTATTTTTTCGATCAACGAATTATATAAATGCTTTCTTTAAAACTCAGTGCTTTGAGACCATCGCTTATTATTTTTAAGATAACCAGTCAATGACTTTCTAATGTCATTGAAAACGAAACAAAAAATACGAAATGAAGAGACAGGACAGGACCGTCACAGAGAATTTTAATGTGATTGGAAACATAACTGTTTTCTCAAAATATCATTAATGTTATTTATTACATCTTGAGATGTCATTTTAGAAATATTTATGATCAAGAAAAAACCCATTATTACAGGTCACATTGATAAACATTTTTTTTCTAATAAAAGTAACAACGATTTAAATCTTTCCATTCCCAAAGCTATTAACAACCATAATTGATATTTTTATTAAGAACAGATAAGCCTGTTGTATCTATAGAAATACCCTGACACCTCAAGTTATAGTTTATATTTAGTTTGGCCAACTCTGTGACATATTTATTTAAATTTCATTGTTACAAAACTATCGCTATTCACTTCAATACAACAGTTAATTATTTTGCTTCGGTTTTGCTCTATTAAAGAATAAGTGGTGTCTGTTATTCCGTTACGATAAATTCTTTTCTAATAGTAACTGGCTGTATTTCAAATTCCAGTATTTAAATTCGAGTGTCCTTTGCAAGGTTGTTATGAGTAGAATTGAATTCCATTAGTTATCGTTGGACAGAGTGACAGATCTAATTATAGCAACTACAACTTGCGGTAAAAATTTCCCTCGAATCCTGACCTTTGCGTTCCATTGAATTATGCAAATTCGATGTGAATTTTCAAGCAGAGGGCTCGTGCTCTCGTTTATATATTCTTAATGGAAAATATGAAGAAACTCGGAATTGGTTAATGTGTAAATATTAACTCGGGTATCGGGAAAGCGCTTGGATATAAAATTGAATTATTCGCACAGAAAATTCCCATCGAAAACTTTTTTAATTTTATTTGTCGCTGTATGCTTAAAATATATATTTAAAAAAAAGCTTGTTATCAAATATTTTTTCTTATAATTTAATAATCGTGCGATACTTGCTTTAAACTTATTATAAACTTGGATTCCTTGAAGTGTTTAGTATGTTTCTGAGTTGATCCGAAGGGGGTTGTTTAAAGCGTACCAGATTGAAATTCATGTGATAATTGTTGAGCAATATCATATGTAAAGTATTTACAAATACTTAGCAATAAATGTCGATCAAGTCAAGCGATGTTTTTAAAGCAGCTACGTGAAGACGCGTATGAGGATCAATAAGTAAATAGTATTTTTAGAGTCGCCGAGAGAACCGGCAGAAATCAAGAGGACAGAAATCAGTTGAGGACACACACTAATTATTTGTTTTAACTTAAAACTTGCGACCGATTTGCAACCGGCTAATAGCGTACCATCATTTTGGGTGTTATTTTTTTATGGTTTTCCTTAAGTAAATAACGCAATAGAGGACGTTATTGGCCAATTGCAAGCCGGTTACAAGTTGTGTCGCGAAGCCCTTTTATTTTATACAGCTCCAGATAAAATTATTCAGTGGCAATATCTTAACCTGAATTTAAATTTTAACTATTAATGAAACTGCAAAAGAAATCATCATGGAAACATAAAAGTACATTTATTGACTACATATACTAGCAACTAATACACCATACGAAATATACCAATCCGAATATCTTCCAAAATAGTAGACATATAAATAGCATCAATGACAGATAATGGATACTCTGTCCAATATTGAGTTCATTAGATAAGATTATAAAGAATTTTTTGTGGAAAACTTGGGCCATTATATAAGTAATTATCACTAAGGCATTGGTCTAGGAGTGGGCCGCATATGTGACACCGTTCTGGATTAGAAGACCGGCCGGGCCGGTTATAGCGACTACACATTTGGCATCTCCGTGGGACATCCTGGAATTAGAAACAAAGAAAGTCTACAAGAAAAAAACTCCGAGAAATGGCCCACGGATTGAATGACATTTTTTTTTTTTGAATTTCTTGTGCGATCTGGCGAAAACGAGTTTAAAAAAAACTTTTAATCGTAGGATTTAATTAGTCTCAATTTCGACTCAAGGAACAGATTCTGTGCATTTCAATGTTTTGTTTAAATGTCATACATAACCTTGGCCACCTATTTATAATTTGATACATATATTTATAAATCATAAAAATATTTATTAGGAACCATAAACCTTATTTATCAGGAGCTCTTTATCATGCTGGATTTCATACAAATTTCATTAATATCCATTTTACAAAATTTAGAAAAAAATAGTTATTTACGATGGATGCAAATAACTTACAAGGAAACATTGCAATAACAAGTTCTTAATAATAACCCGTGTAAAAGGTATAAAATTTGATTGGATTTCATAGAAAAAAATATTTTATCAACGTTATATTTAAATCTGACGTAACAGTTAAAAGAGGGGATTCAAACCATAAGACAAAAAATGTTAAAAATGTTTGAAATACTATTTTGCTCTGCATGCGGTTTGCTGACACTCATTGTTGATTTACATCTCACCTGTATTTTACACTCTGCATTTATACCATGCGAGCTATCTGGCGTCAATGTCACTTTCTGGCAAGAAGTTGCTTGAACCTTCCAAATCCCCCCTTTTTCAAATTCAACGGAATTATATATCTTTATAACCAAACCAGTTAACCATACTTCATTATATTCACTATTTTTGCTGAAATTTATTTAAAAATAAATAGTTGCAACTCAACTCACTTCTGAGGAGATTTATTTGAGAGTTTTAGAATATTTGTAAGAAGGTCTTAAACCTGATCTTGTCAATATCTCTACGACGGAAATGACGGAGCATCCGCTATTATAGGACACAAGATGCCAGTTCCCATGGCCTTGGTAACAGAGATCTACTGCACTAGTCGTTTACAACATACTATTAATTTTATTAATACTTTATTTATTTTAATAAACTTCATATCATATACCATTTTAATAGTAGGAAATTCTCTTTTGTTGGATAATATATGAAAAGATATATTGAATGCATTAAATTGCGACGCGCCATAGTGACTGTAGGCTCTAGATCGTAAAGTCTGTATGAGGGTATTTCAATGGATTTTTCTGGAAAATTATTCAATACTGTTTTAACGAAACCTGTGAAGCTTTACAATCACATCTCATATAGACGTTCTCTTTACATATTAGTGTCACAAGAACTCATTTTTTTCCAACTTGATACGAATGTAACTCGTTATTGTTTGGTAGACGTCCATGTGCAGCAGTCGTAATTATGCCTTTATGCAACTGCGCTTATGGCGAACAGCGAACCGTATCGCTCAGTTACAAATGATTTTTTGTAACTGCAATTTAGTGATATGAATTTTTGACGATGATTTATTAGGGGAGATCAACTAACCGAGTTTTTAATAACGATAAAAGAAAACTTTCATGAACACAATGGCTAAATTTTTGTAAAATATAAATTTCGTACATAATATAGTTATTCAACCAATATTGCTTTATCGTTAGTAAATACAATTACTGAATATTGAAATAAACCTAGATTTTTTAATCCAAGAATTTCAAAGTGGGAAAACCGTGCATAATTTTACGATAAATTGTTTTCTGTTGTATTTACGATTACTACTGGCATAAATGCGCTTTCATGGCCAATAAGGTAATACTTTTTTTTTTACTACGCATTCTAGAGGCTGTGCAAACTATGTAAAATACGTTGATCACAGCGTGGAGTATGAAGCAGTGCACACGGGTATAATGCAGATATAAAAATAACTATACGTAATCTTTTCGCGTAGTCGAAGTAAAAAAAAAGTGCCGATTGACTTAACTGTAAATTCTGTTAAGGACGATATTGAATTTTTATATTTACCCTGGCCTGAGTTTGGTGTTATCTATTTTGATAAACTTTACTGTCAACACTGAAGCCATTCACAACTATTAACTGAATGGTAAGGAAATTTAATTATAATCCGTTGTCTGATTCAACGCTTCCCCGTAGGCGAACGGTTAGGACCAACGGAGATATAGTATACAGATTCTACTATAGACGTAACTCTGTACCGAAATAGACGGACCAGTGTAGAAGAGAAACAATAAAATGATGGTGAGATCACGATATCCTCTCGTTCATTCTCATTGGAATCCTCTATGCGGCAATGTCGTAATATGAGAAATAAAAAATTGGAATGGATTATTCCATCTTAACCCTCCGCATACCGCGTAAATTATATTAGCTATGTATTTAAAAGTTATGCATAAAATTTTATTACTCATAATATTAAATTTATTGCGGTATAATTTTAAATGTGACCGAGAACTTCAAATTAAACTTTCATTATTTAATATTTTGGCTAAAAATACTTTGCAAAATTTATAAGATAGTGTCTTTATATATTTAAACAATTTATAATTATTATATTGTCAGTCCACGTATCAATACCAGAAAGAAGAAACATTCCGTTAATATTGACGATTCCTACCATTATGTTAACAAAGTTTTTTTTATCTGTTTTTAATTGATTATAATATGCATAGTTTATATATCTATACATAAACTGGATAAGTAATTTTTGATTGCGAATTATTTCACATTTTCGTTTAAAAAATTAAAAGGATTTCTGATCTCAAAAAAATATGTGTAATAGTTTAATACAAACTGATCTTGTTTTGAGAACTATGCTATTGAGGTAATTACTAGTGTTATTTTTTTTTCATATTTTAGATCGATTTTTTTTCCTACCCAAAGTTTAGTTAAGCCCTACCGGCTGTGACTCTCCGCCCGCCTGGGGTTAACTCTTGTATTACGCAGATAGTGTTGCGCATGACCCAGTTCCGAATATAAGACCTGGCCATACATCTGTCCGACCATTTCTCCCGAGGTCGTGGCAGAGAGTCAAGAAGAAACGATTGTGGGATGTCCAAGCTTTCCCCGAAATAACCCAAAACATTACTTCCTGCATCGCAAAAATTATAGTTGGATTGCGCCTGGGAGCAAATGAAAAATATACGCGAAAAGTATACTCCTGAGATGCCGAGCAGTCGTCCATTCATGTCCGTCGCAGTTTAATCATCACCATCGTCGACGTTTGTTGGTTTTTGCGTCATGTTATTTTAATTCTCTTCGTGTTCAATTATACTCTGAAATCTTATTTTCTTTTAAACTTCTAGCAGATTTTTTAAGTACTCGTTATTAATGAATACTCTTAATAAATAACATGTCTGATGTACTGATTTTAAAATGTCTCCTAAGTTTTTTTATGTGAAATATTTAAAGAAAGGTAAAACAAATTTGAGTCCTAGCCTGCTCACTATAATCAAGCAACAGTATGACTTGTGTAATGTTGTATTATTTTCTATGCATATTGGTCGCCAGTCCAATTATCCAAACCCTCTATTTTGGAAACAAGGTAACCCTCTGTGCGGTTTCCCTAAATTGTGATGACAAACCTTGTACATAAGAAGCAAGGTACCAAACCTATCAAAAAAAAACCTCTGTGCGGAATTGAAGGACCCGTGCAACTAGTATAATTATATACCAAATTCTAGACACCATCCTAATACCAGCACTAACGCTAACTTCTTAAAGATAAATAATTTTAAAAATAGACAAACTATTAAGTACGTTGCATTAAGAACTTTTTTAATTGTTTAGTTTTCTGTGTAAGGGGAAACTTAAATCTACCCGCTCTCCTAAGACAATACACCCATTTTGGTATGTCATGGTTATATTAATCCTCACTTTTTTTTTTCAAACAGTAAATGACCAGACTTTGATTATAAAAGAAATTCACTATTTCGTGCCATTGGTGCGCGTAACATTTGACGTAGAGTTCTTATATACTAAATGATTCTGTCATCTGCAAACATCTAAAAGTAAGAAGAGAAAATGGCAATAGTATTTATGTATACTTTTTCAAAATGGTAGAAGGTAGAATAATCACTAGAATTAATAATATCAAGAGAGATCAACATATCAGTGTGGTAAAATGGTTGATCGTATTAAAAAATCTACTATGGTACATGACCACAGAATATAATCTCTGTTTTATATGATCCTTGAAAAGATCCTTGGAAGTGGATGAAGCAATGTATCAGTCATATGAAACTGAGCCTTAAAGGCACACTTTGAATAGCTCTCTACTCGGTTGACTTGGGTTTAGCACACATAATGAAAGTACTATGGTTCACTATGTATAAAACTGTTTATATTGCGTTGGAACTCTAGGCCTGTAGCGCTTGGTTTACTCGACCCAGGTTAGTTTTGTTTGTTGGGGAACTTATATTTACATGGCACATGCAGAACTGCGATATTTAATTTATAATACCTTTTTTTATGACTTATAATACATAAATACCACAGATTTGTGCAGTGTATAAGTCATTATATTTTCTTATTATAATAATAGTTCCATATAAATCTAAAACTTTTGTTTAATTATTAAGGTTACCACTTTAATATACAAGTCATAGAAGCTGCGTTAATAATGTGTCGAAAAATAATACTCTCACAGAAAATTTCGGCAAACAATATTTTTTTGTATTTTGAGATCAAGGACACTAGAAATTGGATCTGAAAGATTAAAAGTTTTACTCTCTGCAGTGTCTATTAATCATGTCTTATTTTCTCAAGAATATAAAAAAAATGTTTTTAATGTTTATTTCTTTTCGATGCTTGTAATGTAAATAGCAGTTTTTGCAGTTGTCGATTGTTAGTTGATTGCGCTCCTTCCGCTTGCGTCTACCCGGACGACAACTTTGTCGCGCGCTCGGGCTGGCCGCTCTATTCCTGGCGCTGGATCTTCAGAGGACACGTCTCGTAAATTATCGCCGTTTTATTTGGACTTAGGACGTTATAATTAGCCGGCGGTGCGCAGGAGCCGCTGCACGCTGGGGCGCTCGGGAATTGTCCAGAGGATTACATAAACACTTATGTTTAAGTCTGACTTTGGAAATTCTATTTATTATGTAAATGTTGCTTTGTATATGCGGTCCATGCGTAATAATGACCGTCTGTTGTTATATCTTGCACATTATAGTCACATTTCTTCAGGATATGTGATCAAAATCGAAGATGAAAATAAATTGGAAAATCGCAAGCTTGTACGCTTTTAAAAACGATATGATAACGTTAAAGCGTTTTAATTATTATCTTCGGCATATCTTCTTTCACTTTGTCAAAAAAGCAGAAACAGCTTTGTTTAAATTCGCTTTTTTGGAGGACTAACTGGGGATCATACGAGAAAAAGGGTTCCTATCAAGACTTCAACGAACCATTGTTTCTAAAGTCACAGCTTCCCCGGACCTCTCAAATGTCTTAGATTGCTTTGGAATGCGCCCCGTCAAACTTACTTATATTATTGGTTTTTATGTTTTCTTGGGATTAGGAAATTTATAACCTCAAACGGCAACTTATATTTTGAAATATACTAAAAAAAAATTATAATATATATATATTATTTGTGATTTCAAAAACCAACAAAATGACTGAGATATGGAGTGTTATATCTTATACAATTTTATTTTAAATCGATTTGTAGGCAAAACTATTGTATTACTCTCGGCAGACCAGAGCGACGATCAAGACACTCGACTGTCGTGTATGCTACATTTCAACTTTCCACATAATTTGCTCTCCACACAGCAAATATGAAAATTGCAGGTGCCTCCGCCGAGTGGCAGAAATCTAATGGCAGCACTCGCCGAGGAGGCGGCTGCAGATTGTATAATGCTCGCTAACGGCGATTTAAGTATCGGAGGAAGTATTTGGCGGTTAATGGCGACTTGCGCAAAATAAGATTGCATCAGCTGGTGGCGAATGAACATAATTGCATTTATTTTCCAAGCGCCATAAGGTTCACATGTCGTCACGGCCTATTCCGGTCCATTGTCAAAGGTATTGTGTACATTTACGTAATAACAGCAAACACAGCTATATTAATGATAATGCTTGCTGGTTTCAGAAATATTTAGTGTATGTCATCTGTTTAGAACACAACACAAAATGTCTATATATAATATTATGTAGGACGGTTTTGGCTTTGCATTATTGTTACTTAATAATGAATATTTAATTGATATATAAAACCATGTTCTAGCAATAAATAATAGAATAAGATTTATTTTGTATGGATATCAATTACGTAAGGCTTCAAATATTTTTAAAATTCTAATTAATCTTTAATTGTATTTAAGTATTCTTTCTCACATTACAACCACTCTTATTCTTGACGCTTGGTAAAAATTCTTGCTTTTAGTATTCTTTACAATATAACTACTTATTATATACACTATAAAAACTTTAAATTATACATGTATATTATAACAGTTTTTAGGAGCCACAAGATAATATGTCCATAATTTACACTCTGTTTATTTTTTTACATTGGAAAAGGAATATCATAAGATTTGAAAAATAATTCAATTTATATAAAAATATTTAATTTCAATAAACTCTTGCAGATTTCAGTAGATTTAAAAGTTCTGTATTTTTACCGTTATATCGATAATGTAAATAGTAAATTTCCTTATCATGATAAGGTATTGAAATTCCCAGTATGTATTCCTTGGAGTGAATGGTTAAAGGCTCTCAGAAGATTTCAAGGAAATATGTTTTCCCCATATCTTATCTCCTTGCTAGAATCTGTGTAAGCTGGCTCTCTTGGCGCCTGTCTTTACCTTATCTGCAGTGTGTCAATTGGATTAGCCAATCTGAATTATTAAATGATCGATTGAAATACTCGATCATATTCAACATGTTAAGCAATAGAATATAACAAAAATAGTATCCAATAGTCATAATAATTGAAAAATATCTAAAATCATCTGAACGGGAGCGTTGATTTACAATTACTGTATAAATCTTCTTTTATACAAATACAGTCCTTCAGGGTCGCCGGCTCTCAATCGCGAGATGCAGTTTCTTGATTTCCAAATTTTACTTATTTTTTCTTCTTTGTTGTTGCAGGTAAAGTCACACCGAGATATCATTCTGCCAGTAATGATCAAAAGGTAAACACTTTTTTAATATCATTAATTGTGTTAATATTTACGCATCATACGTTAGCAACAAGTCACGTGCGCAACTCTACGGCTGTAATGTTTTCTTTTTCATCACATGATTGTTTTCGTTTGATTCTCACATTTGTGTCTACACCGATAGTTCCTATAGAGTATTTTTTTTATGGTTGATTTAATATTTTTATCAGTAAAATTTATTGTAATAAATATACACTATAATCGAAGTTGAACTTATTAACTTTTATAAAATAAAACAACAAACGATTTCTTACAGAACATAAATAAGCGTACCATTTATTGGTTAGTTTTGAAAAGTTTGTCACTAATCCGAGGATAAAGCAATCCTGTACATATTGACGATAGTAAAAATAATTAAATTTATAAAATAAGATAAAACAAAAGGAGAATTAATAATACAGAAAATCATTTATAATAATTTCAAAATATTGAATTTGCCATGTAACGTTGAATAAATGCTAAAATTATCAATAAAACATATATTTTATTCAATTTTAGCACTTCGGCTAATTCTTCGAGGAAGTCGGTAAATATTCATCATTAAAGCTAAGCACCTGACTTATGCTAACCAAAGGACAAACACTCGGAGAGTAGGGAGGGTCTCCGAGGGGGCCCGAGTGGCCCCAGTGCGGCGATGCGCTGCGGGCACTGCTGCAAGCTGTACAATATTGCACGCGGACTGTACGGACTCTTTATTCAGCTGATGAATATATAATACATACTGCAGAAATTGCCTATACACAATTTGTATTTTATTTAATTTTTAATAATCTTGCAAATATGCACTGGGGCCAAATATTAAAAATTTTGAATAAAAATTCCAAATTGCTTCTTAGTTATAAATACACTATAAATCTCACATTTTTTTCTCAATAAAATATCATATTAGATTAACATTTACGTTAATATATTTTATTTACTTGCTTCGAAAATCGGCTCACAAAATTTTCTATATTTTCGTAATTAATCACTACTACTATAACACCCCCATATGTGAAAAGTTATTTAAATATTTCTGAAAATTTCGAGCATCAATACATCAATTATCTCCGGTAAAAATAAACATGTGGTGATAAGGAAAGTAATCAATACCGTATCAGTAATTTTTAGTACCTTTCACTTTTGCTTACGCAAAAATACACTTTTATCGATTTTTTGATAAATCAGATGTTTTTGTAATTACTAATATTTTCTCTCAGATTATCTGCACTTGTGATTTCAAGGTTTCGCAACCGTTTTGAGTGATTTTTCCTGGAAATATATAATATATTATCAAACAGGACGCATAAATGCATTGCATTATTAGCTTATGTAACTGATACCTTACAGTGTAATCGGTTTGTGTACATACACAATATTCGATACTTCCCAGAAACCTAGGTGTGGCCTTTCGCCAAATGTTTACCAACTGTTATCTACCACAAATTTCTGGTATCTCGAATTCTTAATAAATGCATGCAATATGATTGATTATATCTTACATAATACACAGAACAAGCAATTGGTATTTTACTGATTTTATTTAAAATTAAACTCCGTTTTATTTCATTTTGTAAAAAAATATCATTCAAATACATAAATATTTTTATACTATAATTACAATATATGTACTAAAAATAGAATAGATTTCTTAAATATTTAAAATTGGTTTAATAATTGGTATTTAAAACAATTATCATTAGACTAACGGTTAATCAAGTACGAGAAATTTGGTGAGCGTTTTCGCCAAATGTAAATTATAATAATTAGAATAGTACGATAAATATCATTTTACGACAGCAACATATTCTTTCTATAAAAAAATAATTAAAAAGAAGGGTTAGTGGAATGCGAGCCTCTGAATACAAAAATTAGATTCTGGAAAACCTCACAAACCTCCGGGATATTTGTCCAGGACCACCCCAGCCAAGTAGGAGGTAATATATTTTTTAAAGAAAACACGAAGCGATATATACATTATATCACAATATTATAAAAATATAATCAGAATAATTAAACATTCAGTACAATCAGCTAAATGATCAGGACAATCTCAATCCTTCAGTGCGCATGAGTTTTTAATCCAATGTATACTTTTTCTATCCTGCATATTAGAAATCGGCATTACAATTCTATGTATTGATTGATATCGTTATCAAGTATGTCAGCCAGAGTGAGTGAAGTGTTCCACACATAAATTGTTATCAATGGATGTAAAATGTGCTCAAGGTTAGCGATGTTTATCATTCCGCGTTATCAATATTTATGTAAAATCTTCTTAAAATTTTAGTATGTATTCCAAAGTGAATAGTATATAATTTGGACAATCAGGATTAATATATATATATATATATATATATATATATATATATATATATATATACATATATATATATATACATATATATACGTTGTTCGTTTTATAATCGAGCATTTTATATACTTTTTATAGTTTTGAAGTACGAAAAACTGTTTTATATATTTCTTAGCTTCGAGTTCAAACGTTGGTCCTTTTTTTTGTAAGAACCGCCGGTCTCTCAACACGATGCGGCGTATTGCACGATTGCGATAACTTATATCGCACGGATCGCTTCTCAATACACTGCTATTCCGTTACGCTCTGCCGGTAGTCTCCCTTTTCGTTGCATTAAAGCAACAACTAAATACACGAAGCTCACTCTCTTAATGAGCTTAAGTGTGCATACAGTCACATTGACTAGATTGTGTTTTTCTGCATTACTCTCTTGGCTAATCGTTTTAAAGGGCAAATCGAGAAATTGCAAAAAGATAACGCTCGAACAAGACATTTGCTTGAAATCTGCATGTTCACGTATTGAGTTGTGCATCTTGACAGCAACTGTATATGCGTTTGTCTGAAATTTCAAAAAAATCAAGCCGTCTTCAATTTCCTTACATTTCTTGTAATAATTTTATATCATCACGAATATCGTGTAAAATAAGAATATGAATTTTTTAAAATAACAATAGTGATCCCTCGTTTCAAAATCTTTTCCTGGCATATCCTTGTTGTTTTTTTTTTTATTTTAAGTTAATTTTACAAAACTATAAGTTTTTTGAGGATTTTTAAAGCATATATTATACATATCTTATTTCTGCAAATCCTGCGCAAGTTTCTTTAACACGTTTTTTCGACTTTTATGTGTCTAAATATATATCTGTGTTTCAGCCGATTTATGTACCTGACATTTTTTTTCTAGTAGTTTTTAATTTATTTTTCGGTTTTTGACATGGTGGTACACTTTCGTGATCTCGACTGCACTTGCATGCATACTTACGTGTTTAATTCCAGAGACAATATAACTGGTTTCTCAGGAAGTGGGGTGGATGAGGCGACGGTAAGAAGAAAGAGCTTTGTGCATAAAAATGAAACTAAATGCACTAGGTTGCATGTGCATTATACGAATAATGGCTCATGCCACAGGTAATATGTGCATTACTCATTGTATGGATATTTTTTGTGTAAATTTATGAATACAAAATAAAATTTATATCTTTACAAATAACCACTGACATCTGGGAGCTCAACACAATTAATTCACTCGCGTACTGTCTCAAATAATTAACTATAAATTTTGAATTTATATTATTATTATATAAATATATTTAACACAACACTTTTTTAACACTTTTTTTTGTATTAATTATTCTAACAAGTTTAGTTTAATACAAATTTAATAGAAAATATGCATGTAACGTAAGAAAATTATCTATCATTCGGTTCTTCGGTGTTATGTCGCATTTTCGTTATTTTGACCCTTGCTACGGTGTTTGATTCCTGAAGATAGCCTCAGTACCGGGACGGAAACGTTTGAATATTAAACAAGTAACATTGCGACATAGCACCCAAGAACCGAGTATTCATAAAAGCAACGGCCGCCAAAATCTACGGACACTCAGCATGGACTACTTTACAATGTCATTAGTTATTACGCATAAATTAATATCTGTAAGCATTAAACTTGTCTGACATTGAATGCATTTTTATGACTAACTAGGCATGCACCAGTGGCGCGCTATTAGTTCCGATTGTTTGCATTCAGTTTTTTCACCGCTTACAAAATGCAATGACAAAAGTATTGTACTGTTGTAATTCTCTACATTTTAATAAGAGTTCAAGCGACCAGCTATTATATAAAAATGAATGGAAAAACCGACGACTACATAATTTCAACAATATTGAACTCGTCGCTTGTGAAATACAAATAACGTCGTAACTCAAAATTCTTATTCTTCAGAGAATCGACACGGGCTTTGCTGTTTCAGAAAGTAATTATTTTTCTAAACCTTAGTATTTAACACGTGCATTTTATTTTCATCTTATTATATCTTATATATTTGAGACTTCTACACCAGTGAGTGTAAATATCTGCGTTATAATAAAAAAAATAAATTCAAAAGCAAACAGTGTTAAAGTGCGAATAAAAAAATGTTAATAGTTTCGTAATTTCCGGAAAACTCTAGGTACAACGATCGGACCAATGCTATCGATTTTGCATAGCCATTTCCGCTGTTGAAACAAATGGACTACCTGAAGTGTCTCATTGAACTACATGGACGAGCCCTGATGCACGGACTGCACGACACTTGTTATCTGCAAAGTGCATTGTTTCAGCTAATGACAATATTGTTTTCATAGATAACCGACTGCGCCTCTTGCTTTATTGTATTTGAAGTTCACACTTATTTCACAATGTTATGAAATAATTCTTCTGAGAGCAGAATGATTTATATATGAAGCTATAACAAGAAAATAACAATTATTGGTGTATTATCATATCTAACTTGCTATATAAACTACAAATTTATTCTACTAATACAATAATTCATTAAAAAAAAAATTATTTCTATTGAGGGATCTACTAGTTATCAGTGTATTTATGATTATCCTAGGATATTTCATTTTATTAATTTTTAAATCAGGTGTTTCCCTACTCGTTGCACTAGTACATGTCATAAAGAAAAGTTTTTTAAACTATCTTATTATTTATTGCCATTCGCATAAACAGACGCCCGAAAAGGTATACACGCGTGTACATGTCTTCTGGTGTTGATTTTAATAGTAGTTTAGTTTTATTTTGGTCATCATACACCAAAGAGACTCATTCACGCATGCACGGTGAGACAGTAGAAAACAGTAACTAGCAAATCAATTAGTTTTATATTGTATTATTGTCGTTGTTTATCAAGTCTTTATACATTTTTCGTCAGTTCTTGTTTTTATTTATAAATATAAAAACTCATATTAACATTTATTGTTTTTTTTTTTAAATACTATACAACCCTATGATATCATATAAAAACATTGTAGGGGGGATCTGAACATATGAGTTCAATACGTCACCCTACAAATTAAAAAAATAAGCAATTGATCTTAATCAATATTTATAACCACGACAGGTGTATTTACCTTCGATTTATTTAGTTATAACGTTAATTTTATCGCTTCATAGTGGTGTTCACATAAAGTAAGCAAATAGCTTAATTACGTAAGCCTTGTTCAAAGTCAAATAAGGTTTTTAATTAAATTCTCCATATCAATAGTCCGATCCGGATTTCAGTCACGACGCGGTAACCTCCTGCCTTAGAAACACATTAAAAGGCAAAATAATGTGTAGCTTTATTGTTTAAGAATTATGTAAAAGTTCCAAGTAGTTATTATTTTAGTATTTACTATGGTGCTTGTAATAAATTTGTAAATAATATAATTACATTAGGCTAAAAAAAAAAGTACAATTTATCAATTCTATTGTGTTTAATCGTGTGGAATAATTCAATAAAAAAAATTTAAAAGCTAAAGGCGCTGTATGTGAAATAGTTTAGTGAATATTTTAAACATAAGTTATCGGTTTGCATGTATGATGTATGATATATATGAGAATTTTATTCATCAAAAATAATATATTTTTACTAACGAGATGAAAATATAGACTATATAAATTATATAATATATTAATTAATAGACGAATAAAAACTAGAACTGAAACCTAATATAACTTTAAAAGGTCTGGAATATTGATGTATTAACTATACTTATTTTGAAGACATTATATCTCATTATTACTTGAGATTCAATTTTATATATTGTTTTTTAAATTAAAACGGTAGTTAGCAATATATCGAGTATACAATAAAAAAAATTGCCTTTCTATTTAATCAACAATATAAATTTCATCAAGAAACCTTTCACATTTAATCACATATAGGCACTACTAAACTCGTCTAAAATTAATTAACAGTTGCTTACTTATATTCAATAAATTTTGCATTATTTAGTTTTACGTATATACTCGTACTATCAAGAAATAGATTTTGATTATAAAAAAATTATTTGTTTTTAACACATTATTAATAAAATTGATTTTCATGAATACATATAGGGAACGCAAAGAGTGCGCCTTTTTACTGTTGTGGAATTTATCATATTTCATAATACATATTTTTTAATCATTTATTCGTTTCAATTCAAGTTTTTTTTGCGTTATAAATAATCAACATAAAGTAAATTTTATTAAAACAATAGAAGGCGCAATATAAAACAATAAACTTTTTTCAGAGATATTTCTTGTTATTGTGAAATACTGAAGTAATTCTGGAAAAAATAATTTGACTTTATTTCATATTTGTCCTGTATATTCATTTTAATTAGTTAAAACATTTTTTTTAAATTTCGCAATATTAATTTTTTTTAAATATTTGCTTAAAATATTTACCTTCTCACCCTCATTAGGATACTTTTAAACGATTTATTGGTTTAAAATATTTCATAAACATATAGTTTTATTATTCCGGATTGCACAACATTATGAAATTCTATTCGATGTGCGCAGTTCGTGGAAGGTCAGAAAGACAATCGATTGGGCAGTGTTTTTTTATATATGGTGCTACTTAATATTAAAACACTATACTCAAATAAATTGAAAAAGTTCAGCTTAGTTTTGTTTATCTTATAGCAAACAAAAGTTTTACAAGCATAATGAATAATTTTTCATACCCCCCCCCCCCCACCCTAATCTTTCTTTATTATATAAAATAGCTATATTAATCTAGTCTTTTACATAAATATATATGTACATTTATATTTATTTAGAACAAAACGTTAACGTGTGTGTATAATAATATTGTGACACTGAAAATATTTTAATATACGCAATGAATCAACACATAGGAATAAACATGTTAAAAAAGTGTTTTTATTTTTATTTGTCAGTTTTTAATTTTCTTTTTACGAACTATGCGTATTGTTATATAAATGACGATAACAATAATTAAGTGCTAGTTTTTTTTTTTAAATCGGAGAACCTATTAATTGCAAGTTGTTCCTTGCTCTTATTTTCGGCCCCTTTGTGCACACACACTCTTGATGTGCCGCCTTTGGATTAGGTTTCTGGATTAGTGTTCCCTTACGCGATAATATTTCCCTGAGTTATAAAAAAACATGAATGAAATTTACAAAATAAAAAAATCGAATACCGTTCCACTCAGCTGCATACCGCAAACAACCGAAGGTGAAAATAATCGTTGTTTTATAGTAAATTTTGCATAAAATGAAAATTATTCTTTTAACAGCAGTAAAGCTACCTTCACACGTTGCGGTTAGCCTAAAGCGTCCTATTATTTTGGGTGTTGTTTTATTTATTTGCTTTTCAAAAAAAAAAAAAAAAAACAGAACGCTATTGGTTAATCACCTTTCGGCAGCGTGTGTAGGTAGACTCCGTTGGTATTCACGTGTAAATATGCTAAGCAGATCCAAGTGAACCGAGGTTTACTGGCATGACAGTCGGAGTCCCGCGGCTCGGGGGCTCGGGCGGAGGCCGCGTCCTTGAGCAGCGCCGGCGCCAGGTGGCTCGGGGCAGATGGCCGCTGGGGGCTCAGGAATCTTCTTTTACCTAAAAACGCAAAAAACCGACACCCACCTATGCTTATCTTGATGGGCGCCCATAGAGGATCCCCTCCTGCATCTTTGGTTCGCTCTAATGATACACCATTTTATTCAATATCATATAAGTGAAAACCTATTCAGATCAGATGTATCACGCAATTTTTTTTATTAAAATTATAATACCCGTACTGGCATCAAAAAAACAATTATTAACGCTAGAAGCTTTTTTAAAGTTTATATAAAATCTCTAATTTGGTATTGATATAAGCGTTGAAATTATTTTTTCATCACATCTAACCTTTTCAAGCGGCAAAAACGTTTTGGAAACGCTGATTATAAAAATGATAATGAAGCGCTCTTACATCCGATCGAAATATCCTTTGTTCATTTTACATTGAATGTTTTTTTTCTCTTCAATTATAAACTTTGATTTTTAGATTAAACACAGGATCTCGGTTGTGAAATATAAAAAATGTTTATCTTCTTTATTTTATTTCATTTTCATCCCAACTAAAATTACAGTAGATCATAATTTCAGCATTTTTTTTAATATACACTAAAACAAACACCGCTTTGTATATTTTAGCTCGCAAATATTTTATAGGTGTTTACAGATGTAATTTTTTTTTTTTTTTTAATTTAAATTTAAATTTATTATAATGGGATGTAGAATCAAATTCGCGTATCAGCATGTACAGCAATAAGTGAATATTTCTTATGGGGCCCGTGGAGACATTCTCTTTGAGTGAGATATTTGTCTCTAATGCCTTTAAGTATTTAATAGACACAATGTGGAGAGAACATACATTGCCAGTGAACTATGCTCGAGAATGCTTGCAAGGCTTGTGTTGCCAAATTGTAACTTGTGACCGAGCACACGCGCTGTAACAGACCGAATTCTCCGCATATTGTTGTAAGTTTCACATAAACACTGCTCAAAGCACCGTATATCGTTCATGCCGCGTGCTGGTTATGGGCATAATATTTAATTATTTAATATATATATATATATATATATATATATATATCTATATATATATATCAGGGGTGTGGAACGAAGGCGTGTAGTGTACAAAAAAATGGATATTTGTGGGGTTCAGTTTGGATATAAAGAAGCGGAGACCATATCCTATGAATCAAACATGGAAAAAAACAATGTCGTGCTTCTTAGTTTAATTTTTTATTCAGTCTTGCGAGCATTGTATGTCCTCGCCGATCATACACAATTTCAATACCTTGCTGATATTTATTACTAATGTCTTGTAAGAATGTAGCATGGTCGGCGCCTATCTTTAAAAACCTCCGTTAAACCCAATTATAAAATACCTGTTTTTCAAATATAATAATTTAGATCTACATGTTCATTGAATTTTACTTCAATTTTTATTAAAATATACCGCCATTTTTGTTTTTAAAATTATTGTTATTTCAGTTTTTTGTTTAATTTTCTGTAAGTAAAAAAATTATCCGCTCTTCGCTACATCCTTCCAGCAGCAGCTAACTGTAACTCCCCGGATCCGCCGTGCTCACCATATGTTTTAAAAACAACTTGTATCCCTTACATTTTTTACTGCCCTAAAGGGTTAAGTTGTACTGAAACCACAATGGATAACAAAGTCTTATAAGAATCCACGACCACAAGTATGTAATCGAAGCTACTCAGGCTGCGTTCATTTTTTAAGGGGTGAAATCAATACAAATTATTAAAAATCACCAATAACATAAATACATACAAAATATTTAAAATAACATAACTGCACTATAAAAAGTAACTGTCGGATTCAATTGATTTTAATCTGACTCAAATTACCCGGTGTACAGTATTTATTTGCAGTTACCTACAATTAGCGCGTTATCTTAATCTGTCACTTCCTACTAAATGCACAGTTGAATTCCCGTCGTTCATCAGACTTTACCTGCAAAAAGTTTCACCTGCGGCCGCAGAGTTCTTTGTCCCGCCGGGGCAGGCTCCCCGGCGCACTCCCGCCAGGGTCCATCTGGCGCGGCTCCTCACCGCAAAAACACAGCACAAAAGGGGAACTTGCGCCACTCTGCATTATCCATTACCTGAACATGCACGGCATTAAGTGAATGCGTACTTTCATATGTGGCTGTAAAAAGAAACCTTTATTTCTTCCAAACCACAATGTGGATTCCATGAATTCGTGTCATTCAGTTTTCTTTGTTATGGCGTAAACAACGCTGGTACTGAGCACCTGGTCTGTGGATTGAGTAAACGAAAGCTTTTATCACTTTTCGAATTCATATTTTGGGCGTTTATCCGCCTGAAATATCTATAATTTGTCAATATTTCGGGTCAAAACTGAAACGAAAGAACGAGTATAATTGGGAACTTACCTTTAATTTTGGTTTATATATTTATTGATGACTATAAACAAAATCGTAATTTTCTCAAAGCTTTCTTTCAAACTTAGCATATTATGCAATTGGTCTACTTTAAGTACGTGCGTTAATTTATTGTTTATAATCCAAACCTATTTATACCTATATTTTTATTTATTGAATAAAAATATATCTTCTTTGTTTGGTATTTTTTTTTAATTATTACCGAATACAATTGTTTGGTATTTTATTTGTTATGATTTCATTGGATTCGCTTACTAGTATCATTTGATTGACTACCTAAAAAAGATCGAAAATTATAATATTATAACATTGAAGTTTTTATTCAATAATATTAAAATCCTTAAAGTTTTTTCGTTTGCTTTTTTTCTTCTGTTATGTTTTATTTTGTTTTTGTTTTTATAGGTAAAAAAGGATATTTGTGGTTATGTATTTTCCTTTCAGTTTTTGCGGTTAAAACGCATAATTTCTCGTTGTGTCTTTGGCGAGAGTTTTTCTATGTCAAAAGTGTTTAGCTTTTCAGCTCAGTGATTTGATTTTAATTTCTAAAAAGAGCATTCTTAGCCACTGCAATTAAAACAGGCACGTGCTCCTGGCACCCCCGCCGCCCCTCACCGCCCCCGCCTCGCCCGCTCTCTAACTGTGAATGCTTTTGTCACATTTTACAATTTAAAATGCTGTTGTCGTACACCACCGCCGCCGCCCTTGAGGCTGAGAGTCCGCCACTTGCCGCCACGACAGGCCCGAACTGCCGCATTATTTTGATTAATTCAATCACTAACAATTTCAGTGAACATATAAATACTTATTTTAGTTCTTTAAATGAGTGCGATATAACAAGCTCGTTTAACTGATATCTACCGAGATGATGTGTGCCAATATAATTTCTTCAAAAAAGAATAAATACGCAAAAAATCTGACGGATTTTTTTTTTGTTATTTTAGTTTAATATAATTTTGAACTTTTGTGCCTTTGTATTAATATTAAATTATATAATTTAGGTATGTTTCAGATGTTTCTCTTTCATTTTGTAATGCTATTAATGTGTACTATGAGATAACATTTCGGCGCCGCTCCGATTCCGCCCTGTTGCCACCTCTGTCTAATTTCTCGCGCCTTCCCTGGCTTTGTTTTATGGCGGCGCTTTTACCTAGTGTTCTCTAGTGTTTTTTCTAGTGTTTTCTCTCCCTCTCGTTAGGCACTCGTGGTCTCAAGTGCGAATGGGACATGAAAGAACTTCCCTCACTAAACCGCTGCAGTGTTTAGCGAGGAATTTCACAATATTATTTTTTTACCTTAAATTGTAATCGTAGTTTTCTGTGTTATTACAAATATTCTCGACGTTCAAAAATCAAAATATTGTTTACGTCATATTCATTGAGGAATTTTGATAACATACCTTTCATTTTAATTGAGATTATTCGTAATCGAGCTATCGTGAATTAAATTTTATATCTGTAAATCACTTTTCATATATTGAATTTAATTTTTCATAGTCATTTCTAATTATTTTTCAGTATCCGATATATGTTACTGAAAAATAATTGTCTTCCCTCATATTCAGTTTTCTATATAATTACTTTTTGGCTATACTTTTTAAAATTGGAAGAATATTCTTGTTTTTATTAAATTTTATCAGTCTGAGTCTAATTATTTCTCGACCAAATGTCGATGATCCTAGACACTGGGTCATTAATCTAAAAAAAAATGTTGTAGGCGTAAAACAAAAGGGAAAGAAGTATCTTCCTTAATTTTTGTCGATTTATTCTGATTCGATCAGCATATTATAAAATATGCATTCATTTCTTCGTGCGAGCAGGCGTGAACAAAAATTTTATTTGTCGAAAACATAAACACTTCTACAAGATTAGTTCTATAAATTCACAATTTTTGTCAATATTTCAATATTTTTGTCGAGTCAAAAATATATATTTAAACTTAATTTTTACCGTATCATTGTAGTTCTCTATACTGTAGTATACAATTAAAATAATTAATTATATCCTTTTCCCTCTTCGTAATTCATCGCTACTTACGGCGCCATGTTGTTATTGTGAAGGAGGCGCCTGCTTCATGGTGCTTCTCTACAAGAACAAGTTAACCCAAAAACCTTTAATAACAAAAGTCCGACTGTGTGCAGTTCTTTGGGAGCGCCATTATGCGCAATTATAGGGCCCACGAGACGGACAGCACTGGGGGCACTCCCATTTTATAGTTGAGAATTTTTCATCATCATTTTAAAAGTATTTTGCAATCACATTTAATGGTACAAACAGCAGCCATGCGATTGTTTTTTAATAAGTTTATTTTTGTATTTCTATGAAGACATAATCAAACTTTGTTATAGTGTTCAATTTGCTCATAAAATTATCATCATCAATAATCGAAATATCAAAATTATTTGATTTTTACAATACTGCTTAAGATCGATAAAAATAAGTTATGTGGCAAGATAGTAATATCATAAAATGAAAAAAAGAAAGTTCTTGTATTCTATGCGTTTAATGTTTAAATGTTTAATGTCGTAAATGCGTGAACTTTAAAATATAAAGGTGTTGCCCGTAGATCTGGTCGTACCCGGTGATAATTAGGAGAATTCCTGTTATTGGCAGTTCTCTCTGGGAGTATTGGATTGTTTACCAACAGCCGGCCGGTGGCACTGACCGCAGCCGGTTCCTGCCAAACGGCGCCGAAAATGACTGGGAATCCATCTCGTGATGAGCCGCCTGATCACCCGGTCACCTGAGCTCTGGGCCAACGTACTACAGGTGAATACGACGTAAACAATGCACCATTTACAACTAACATTCGGTCGTACTATCTCCGTTATACCGTTGCATTTAAATACCAGTCTGAAAAGTGTGAATAACTATTAATACGGTATACTTAATAAACCTTCATATTTAACTTTTTTATTGCTTGTGATACTTGAGCACCACGAATAATATATTATACCTACGTTAGAAAACTTGCAAATACTATCCACAAGTGACAGTTACAATGATCGTCATATTATATTTATAGCTTCTATATACAACTTTAAATATAATTATATACAGGCCGATTCATATCTCATTAAAAATGTGTTGATGCGTTGGATTTTATTTCACACACAATCGACAAAAACAAAATATTGGTATGTTTGATTTAATATTATATACAAACCAGTCGCAAAATACACAAAAACAGGAGTAAAATTAAATTTCATAATATTTAAGATAATTTATGATAATAATTTATCAAATATACATAAGTGACTTATTTTGATATAAAATTTTAACTCCGCGTGATTTGATAACTTTGCGTTCACTACATTTCATAATACCTTGTTATTTGCTATTTTATAGAAATTTTAGAATGTTACCGCCAAAATAATCAACATATATTTTCTAATAAAACATATCATTCACTCAGACTTAGGGAATCTGAAAACAAGAACATACTAAGTACAGGTGATATGTCTACCAGAACCATGGATAATAATAATTCTTTCGAATTAAAATGAGGATCCGAAGTGCCAGTAAAACTCTGCCCGCGGACGTTGAGGGACGCTCGTAAAAGTCCCGATGCGGGCCTGCCCTGAGTGCAGATCTCGCGATAAGCCGAGTTTAAAATCAAGCACAATAAAAATATTCATTTGCCTACTTATCTTCAAAATTACAACCCAATGAGCCTCGTCTTGACTACTGCATACTTTAATTATAAGGAAACTGAATTGCTGAATGCAGAATTAATGGATAATATTTTTTTCTACGTTAATTTAAAAATTAATAACTAAACGTAGATTTAATAATTATACTTCATATATATAAATAACTTAACAATAAGTCACCAAATTACACATTTAAAAGACCTCATTAAAATTGCTTCTTGGTATTTTTGGATTGTTGATAAAGTGATTGGGCCGCAGACTATTATTTACCAATCGAGACTTCCCCAGATCGATCCTCGCCCCTCCGAGTTGTTGTAATTAAGCTAACAACAGCTGTTTCAGTTTGGTCTAAGATGATTTGTGTTACATGACAGACATATCTCAATACATTTTTTTTAGTATAAAAAATACTGTCCCGCTTACAAAATCTAAATGGCACATTGTTGTGTTTTATATTTTAAAATACTACAATTAAGGACTGTTTAGTCTGTTTAAATGCACCGCACAATATTGCATCAAAATTGTGTATTTTGCAAGTAATTCTTGTTTCTTAGACTTTATCTTTTTTTTTGTTGTTGTTGTAAATATATAAATCAATATTTTATGAATGCTTATAATTAGGCGCACTCCTTCGGACCCCGGCCTCCGAGGTCATCGTGAGTCCGCCACCTGCCAGCCATATGCCGCACATATCGGGCCTGGTAAGGGACGGACTGTGAGTGGAACCGGCAGGGTCGGACGAGTCAATCAACTCAATAATTATATCAACTGCGTCGTGTTATTATATGTGATTATTTCTGTATGTACCATGGCATTGGATGTGTTAATTAAACCATTTATTTTTTTCATCAACTATTTTTTTTGCTCACACCAGCTGAGGTACGAGGCGTTTTCTATAATACGAGTATACAAAGTATTCTTTCACATATGTTTTTCATCGACTTTTGGATTTGTATTTAAAGAATATTTTGTACAATTTAGGAACTTAGTTCAAGTGTTGTTTTTCTCGTTAACATGAAACTACAGTATATATTAGCAATTTTTAAAAAAAATATTTTATTTACCATATATAAAATAGTTTGAATCGCACGCCACTGCTCGTATATCGTCATCACTGATCATTAATGCCAACGAAATATAATCGATTACGCTCTTCTTTTTAAATTTAAAATAGATTAGACTTTAAGTGGTGGTGGTCGGCTCACCTGTGCACCTTGCGGTGTTTTGACATGATTATCTGACCTGGGGCGGCCTGATGACACTTCGTGCACCGTGTCTCTGCGTCTTTAATACCTGATTATATTATAATACCAGGTAGGAGGAAGGGTTTCTCTAGACTTTTACATTAAAAAAAAAACACAATTATCCCTGTGGACATATCACTAATAATTGCATCTAATAGGTGGAGCGTGGCAGTATTTTTAAATTATCTTTGTTTTTTGTTCTCACTCACATCACCGTTATAAATTTGATTGTAAAATCCGTGAAGTTGTAGACATGATAAATCAATAAAATATGAGACTGCGCTTGCGTTCCCGCGCTTAATAAAATGTATCCACTGATTCAACATAAATAAATATTTGTGTATTTTTATATACTCGTACATTATAATAATTTTTTTTGATGTTCAATTTTAGATGCATTGTAAAAATAACAGTAAATAAATTAGATTATTTTTTATGGTAAATCAATATATGTTTTACATGCGTTATGTTAAAAACAGGCCGTTGCTATTTAAATGGCGTAATTGGCGTAATGGCGATTTTTATAATACGCTATGTCACAGTACTGTTTGATATTTATTTTTAGAAATTTTCCTGAAGAAATGTGATATTTTTCGGGGAAATTGTTGAACTACTTTTATCAATTCTAATTTTTATGAGACTTGTTCGTGAAATACTGTTTATTTTATAAATATTATACAAATTGTGCTTACGGGCGCCCTCAACTGCAGCAGTCTAGGGTTGTCTCTAGCAAGTTTGTTTATCTGCATGCAATGATACTTTGACCTTCGGACTCTGACATTTACTAGTCAAAGCTGTTAAACTTTTTACAAATTTTAATGTAAAATAATGATATAAGCGACTCGTGACTATTTCAGCTCGGTTGGCGATATATATCATTGAAATAGCGTTGGTGTTAATTTTATTCAGATCGAACTTTGAAAGCCAAATATTTTAATATTGTCTTATCGTATTAAACATCGATTATGATATATATTTGTTGTTGTGTTATTTCAAAATTCTTAAAGCTTTATAAGAAATTATTTTATCCTTATTTATTGATTTTACTCAAAACCATTAACATTCAATGTAACTATAGTATGTAGTATATATTTTGTGTTTTGTAATATTTTAGTTTGGGCTTACAATTTATACTAGCAAATTTTACAAATAATTCTATGGACCATAAAAAATATGTTTTCATGTAACACAATATTGCATCATAGAATTTTTTTTTAAAAATACTTAAGCTGTCAATGGAAAGCTTTTATAATTATCTTTTTTCTGTTTTAATTAATAAAAGCTTTTTTTTAATGAATTAAGTTTTCTTCAACGATATTTTCCATGCCACTCATAATTTTATTTTTGTGACACGATTTACTTCAAAAATATTATTTGTCATGTATATTTAAATGTTTATATTGTTGCTCTTGCACAGTGCTGATTAAAATAAAATGTAAACAAAGAAGTGATAAACCTCAAGTGGCAAAAGAGGCTCCAATCCGGCCCTCGGCGGCGACAGGTGCGGACTGGGCAGCTGGCGGGGCGCGCGACGGGTCAGGGAACTCGGGGCCCCCGAACGAGGACCACGCGAAAGGCGAAATAAAACCAAAACACTCATGCGGGTCCTCTGTCAGATTGAAAAATTTACCTGTTTAGAATTATTTATCGACACATTTTGTTGCGGTTTGTATTGTAAAAGCAGCGTATACAAAACGGTTTG
Organism: Atopsyche davidsoni; assembly: GCA_022113835.1. Classification (NCBI taxonomy): domain Eukaryota; kingdom Metazoa; phylum Arthropoda; class Insecta; order Trichoptera; family Hydrobiosidae; genus Atopsyche; species Atopsyche davidsoni. The sequence goes on from JAILWY010000023.1 coordinate 13,662,021, forward strand.
TCTTTCATCGCATTTCTGGTTTAAATTTGTTTTTAATTTCAAATACTTACATTTTGTATTATTTATTTGTGACCGTACGATATACTTAGCAATGTCAAACGAATAAGAAAATAATATGGCGAATTGAATGTGCGTATAATTTTTATATAATTGTATATTTATTACAAATATCATATAAATAAATTTCGAAACAGTTAAACTATTTTCAAAAAATCTATTGGATTTTAAACACAAAATTATAGAATTTTATTATAATTTTTGGACAGCTTATTGATTAGTTGTCAAAGTCATGAAAATATATGACCTTACAAACAATGCATAAACCTATATGGAGGGTTTTAATATAAAAATAAAATTTGCATGTTTATCAATTAATACGCCAGCATAAAGACACGTGTTGATAAACAACAAAAACAAACAAAACAAAACGAATGCGGCGCGATAGCCATCTCCTTTCATAGCCTCAATTAATACAGCCACCCTCGGCGGGCGCAGCGGCCGTCGCACCGCCGCTCGCCCCCGCTCATCACCGCTTACCCCCACTCACCCCCACTCGCTCCCTCTCACCCCCACTCCCCCCCGCTCCCCCCCACTCACCCCCGCTCGTCTCCGCGTTGGCAAACATAATAAGTCCAGCGGCGCGAGCGTGAACGAGTGGCCGCGTAAAAAACGACATCCTGGGTTTTTACGCCGCATGCTAATTCACACTTTCGGCTAACAGAAACAAAAAAAGGCAAACTCCCCCACAACGAGGCGCCACTGCTTTTTTGCGCGGGGGGCGGGGCGCTGCGACAGTTTTAAATTGATGAGATCTTTGCATTGTGAATGAAAGTTTTATGTGATATTTTTAAGTTTTATTATTGTATTTAAGTACTTTTTGTAATATTTATGATAAAAAAAATCAACACTATTGTTGCTATAGCAAAACTACGTTCTCACTTATTTAAAGAAAACAATGCTAATCTATAATATAAATTTTTTATTTAAAAAATATGCGACTTTTTATAAAATACTATTCATAATTAGTATTATTCTTTAAATTTGTAATAGATATGGACCAATAGTATTTTTTTATTTTAGTTATTAATCAATTCTTTCAAATTACGTGCGTCTTTGATTAGTTGTATACAGATATTGCCACTGTTTATATACTTCAAATAATATGGATAACAGATCTCGTCATTTTATTTTTTTTAACAATAAACAATTCACAATAGTAGCAACTGTCATGTCTCAATTACCAGTGCTTCTATCTGGCCGTTTTTTTCCTCCGCGAGCCTTCGACTAATCGAGAAATCGCCGCATCCGCACTGCCATCTTTAGCCAGACCACTTTGTGTCCGATACTAAACGCGTTATCCGCAGGTCTTTATCACAGCTATTAGCAGACATTGTTGCACCTCAAGCTTTTTACCTGTCACACGACTTTCGCATACTAACGCCATTACCTTGGCTATATATTGCGGGAATTATCTAGGGTACTGCCTTTTAATTTCTCTCGTTTATGAAGAAGTCGTGATGTCGATATCGTCATATCGTACAAGCGCACAACCGCGACCAACGCGAATTCTCTTCAATCCGTGCAACGCAAAAGATGACTCCTGCATATAATGCCCCTGCACTTCCAACCTCTATTTGAAACGCTGACCAATATAGCATTGATATTCAAAATATTACAAATTAAATCGCACAAATTAAATAAAATAATAATAAAACTTTATTAATGGAATCAACATTCTTTCGACTGACTTGCAGATTGCTTGACAGCATAGAAACGGTTTACTAAAGTTATGAAAAAAAAAAAACTAGTATCAATGGCACATAGCGAGGCTATGCGACGCATAAAAGGCGTGCTAATAGTTCAGCTGGTTTTTGCTGTAAAGGTCCTGAAGACAGTTTGAACGCTACCTAAGGCGCAACACTACGTTCTGCTACAAGAACAAGCAATATTTAGGTCTAATGCGATTCCTAATCGCACTCAATTTCTATTAAGCAGTTGGATTTTAAATCTATGCATTATAATAATTTTTTTGACGTGGATATTCAAAACAGAAGTTGAATAATGCATTATAAAATTAAAAATATATTTTTAGTCATGAAGTGTATGATTGCTTGCATAGGCTGTGGCTATATAATTTGTGGCTCAAATCAAACAACCACATGTTCTACGGTACCCATTCAAGAAAAATAACTACATGCGGATGGAAAAAATAAATAGCTAAGTACTCTATTCTCTTTTATGAATGGCTGATTCATAATTGCATCGAATTTCCGCAATAACTTTTTATTACGTAAGCGCGTACCAGCCGCGCTGCTGCCGGCGCTGTATTGCAAAATTCCCAATCCGGCGTGACTGCCTTGAGGCCGAGTGCGGCGGAAAATGACCCAAATCCGCGATTTTCCACGCTGCGACATCGCCGCATCCGCCACAAAGGGAAGTGCAGCGCCCGGGGGGGGCAGGGGGGGAGGGGGGGGGGGGAGCAAGGGGGCCAGGGGGGGCAGGGGCACGCCCCGTATTCACGGCCTTGCACATAAAACGAGATCTGTTAGTTTAAAAAGTACGAATAATGTCGATAAACATAAATGTCTTTATAACGTAGAAATTTTTTAAATATGCTTATATATTTATATTTTCACAGAGCATACCACGAATTTTCATCAGTTACTTCGTCGTCTTTTTTTTTGCTAACTAATGTATTTTTACGCTTTGTCAATGCAGCCATCTTATTTTTAATTTAAATAACTTTTATTACAACGTAATCGCGTGATAACGTTGGAGTGAGAATGTATTTGAAATATCTCTTTAAAACATTTTTTTTATATTTTTAAAAGATCTGTCAAGTTATCTGCGAATTGTTCAATGGTCTGTGTACACAATTTGAGTATTTGCGTGTTACTTTTGCGTGTTCATGTTTGTTTTACTAAACCAAAGAATTGTTTTTTGAAGAATTTTTGAACTGTATTTTAGTATTTTTACTGTATTCAATATTTTATTTGTATTTTGTAATTAAACTGCATCTAAGAAATTGTATATTTTTATAAATGTTTATTTTTTTTATCTTCTTATGGATTTACGAAGCCAGATTTGCCCCGATTTATCAGCAACATAGTCTCGTTATACCCGTTATTGTATATATTATATTTTTTAGTTCTATGCATGATTTGGAGTAATTTTTGTAAAATCAAAAAATAAAAAGACCGCGATTTACGTTTGACCGGCTTATCAATTTTTTCTGCATAACACAGTACAAGTTTTAAACAATTATTAAACCGGGTTTCGTTATTGGCTTAGTAAAATAAATATCCATAATTGATGTCATCGGCGGCAAGCTGGCCTCGTGCGCCGGCATCTCGTGCTATAATCGTAGTAAGACTTGCATAACGTCACCTTGTATGCAGTTGGCTGCACGGACCTGCTCCGCCGGTGAATGGACGCCGCCTCGTCGCACGCCACATGGTGGTAGTGAGTGCATACTATGCGAATAATGCACCGACAAACTTGACACAAATTGCGGCACGTGCTTTTCAATGTTGCCATGCCAACTGCCCCGCCGGATGCGAGGCTCTTAATTTGTTGTGAAAAAAAAAACGTTATATCTCTATATCAAGTTAAAGTAAATATATAAATTCAATACAAAGCTGGTTCTATACTTGTTATGGTTAAAATATTATTAAATAACTTATTGAAAAAAAAAATTGCTAGTTAAATAATCACGACGATTTCCATTCACATGCGTATTGCGTGCAGTTAAGTATAAACAGTCTTTCAAGTTCTGAAATGATATATGTACTGTCATTGAACAAGCACAGCGGAAATGGGAAGGTTCGTGATAATTCACTATTTAAATCTAGAAATCTTTCATTCAAGTCCGACAAAGACTCTTCCAACTCAGAAAACCTTCCATCTTTGGCTTCGGCACCTTCTACTTGCATTAGAGATACGTGCTCGCATAGTTGTAGAAGTAGAATCCCTTTAAAATTAAAGATTGTTCATCTCTTTTTTTAACACCAATGCTAGGCTCTGAAGTAAACCCCCTCGAAATGTATTTCTTCCCACACGCAGAACTGACATTTTCCGGAGAATATTGACGGATATTTCACTTAAGACACGCCTCTTCCCATTACGGCTCCCTTCTCAGTTAAGACTTCTTATTCAGTTTAGCCAGATAATAATGTCTCTACAAATAACATTGAATTGAATAAGTCATTATTCGGTTTACTATTTTTGAGCTCGATTCATTGCACAATCGATCGAATATGAAGTAAAACCGGAACAAAAATAAATGCAGTCTAAATAGAAACGAGTGGACGGACAACGCATATAAAATTACCTACGCACCGGCACAGCTGGTAAAAGAAAAGCTTATTAATATCACTGCGAAAGTGCCGGTTGCGTCCCGGAAATACTCTCTAGGACGTGAGTCGCTGCTGCAGCGGGATCTGGCGCCCTGTGGGGGACTTCTGGTTTATTCGCTTTATTTACGAGAGTCTCCGAGGAACTGGCACGGCTCCCCGGCCGCGTGGACCGGCCGTTCTATGTACGACTCCGCAGCGTGAAAGCGAAATGAAACTCTCCGCGTTGGCTAGACGCATTAAAATTAGTCTATGCACCGACCTACGTACTCCGACGCCACTGCGAGGGCTGCCTGAATAGACGCTTTTTTTGCAATAATTAAATGTGTTATACTTTATAAATATTGTTATAAAAATTTTAATTTTCTTATCACTATATCAAACGCACGACTCTCGATTAACACAGCAGAGATTAACATATATTCATTGGTTTTTTTAAATCTTTTATTGATGACTTGAATGATTGTAAAAAATTGTTTAATTGTGATTCCAATGAATCCTTATCGTTTATAGACATCATTCTGATTCATTTGCTGATTAAAAATCTCAAAACTTAACAATTACTAAAAGTTGGACTAGAGCATAGGTTCCCAAAGTGGTCAATATCCCATATATAGCACAATTTCGATTGACTTGTTTGGAAAGTTTCCCCAAATTGTGATGACAAACCTTGTACATAACAAGGTACCAAACCTATTAAAAAAAATTTTTTTTTTAAAGTGGTCAATATCGACCCCCAGGGGTCGATTTCACCCTACAAGGGGTCGATGACAGTGAAAAATTAATTTGGGGGTCCATGAACTGTAAATGGGGGTCTACGAGAGTGGATACCATTTTAGCAGGTCATCACCAAATACCATAGTGGATTATCAATCCATACCGTTACATTGAAGAATCGGAAGTCATACTACAAGAAGAACTGATCGGAATAAGCACTAATGAAAAACTGAAGGTGCAGTTTAGAAAGGGATATCAGCAATTTTGGCTTCAGAGAGACATACCTGCTATTTATCCTGCACTATGGACTATCGCATGAAGGTTTTTGATAGCTTTTCCATCTTCATTCCTCGTGAAAAAGGGTTTCAGTGCGGTTGCCATTCTTCTTACAAAAAGAAGAAATAGATTGGAAATCACTGGGCGAGGAGATTTAATGTTAAATCTGTATTATTTGAAGCCAAATATTGAAAATTTGCTACCAAAGCATCAGACCCATCCCTCCTATTAAATGTATTGATTTTTTTAGTGAATATTACCATATTTGCACTTTGTGTGCTTTATTTATAAAGGTATACAGTAAAGCCTCGATATAACGGACCCCTGTTTAATGGATTTCGGATATAACGGACAAAGAATACGGTCAAATGTAAAAATTTAAGACAGGGGGTCTACGAAAAACAGGAAATCTCGACAAGGGGCCATCGGGACAAAAAGTTTGGAAACCTCTGTACTAGATCGACATATTATCTAGTTTTATCATAATATATTAATTTAAAAAAATATTTTTGCATTATTATCGATCGATTGACTAAACAAGAGAAACGGCAAAAAGTAATCGAATAATCAAATAAATAATACAAATTTAAAAAACATAGTTTTTCGACACATTGACAAGTTTTTTTAGTAAAGTAAAAAATAAATATTTCATTCCGTTAAAAGGTGCATTCGATTTATTGATTGTAAATGACTTTGTGCGCATTTATACTATTAACACAATTATACCATTCGATTATACCCACGGGTAATTCACAATACTTTGTTCGTATATGTGATTCAACAGTCATCTCTACTCATTCCTTTTTTTTATTTTAAATTTTAAAAACAGCATGACAATCGTGTTGATCATAATTTAAAAAAAATACATTTTAATCTGTCTTTGAGTGAGCAACTATTGGGACATCCCTCCCGCGGTACTTCGGTGTGTGTCGAGAGGCCTGCACCACACATGTGTATGAAGAACTTTTTAAACTTTTTATTTATTTTTAAAGAACCTGGTTTCAGTTTAAAAATATTTATTCGCATAATAAATACGCTAATGTATTTTTTTTTACAGTTCAACACATATCGCAGGGTTTAATTGTCTTATTTGCAAGATTTATAAGCCTGCTTGACATGATATACTAAATCTACAATTCGTGTAGATTTAATGCGCTGTACATGTGAACTACTGTTGACAAGTTATTAAAATGAAAACAAATTTGACGCCAGCCAGAAGCACTATACTCGAAGGTCGTGTTTTAATATTTATATCTTGTATAACTGCAATAAGATTCCGAGAATTTTCATGCAAAATGATTCTTGTGTAATAAGATATAGATTCTCGTGAGTAATTATTATGGATACATTCGTACTGCTTGGCTGAATTCTATGGCGCCATACATGGCCACGTCTCGAGGGCGCCTTAGAGTTCTTCTTCTTGGACTTCTCTCAGAAGTCAGTGTGTGCACCAGGTCGATCTAGGACTCGGGTCAGCTCATGACGAAAGTTCGGCACCCAATGTCTTGATAGACTGGCCAAGCTCAAGGTTTGTCTTCGTTGGCTGTGTCTCTGGTAGCAAGATTGAGATACAGCCGAAGAAACATTCACTTTATCAATAGAGTATATGCAATGCATTAAAGATATAATTATCGTTTTTATATATGTGACTCATAATAAAGTAATCTCTTAGCTCAGTAAGGCTGGAAAATTTACATATAAATCTATTTATTATTATTATTTTATTTAAAATAACTAATAGCAGATGAAAAAAATGTCAAATTTGTAGTTAAGTTGTTATTTTGGCTCACAATATTTTTTTTAATATTTGAGAATTTTTGTTAGTTTTGATTGGAAAATAACAATAACTTTTTTTAACTATAGTAATTCTTTAATATGCGCATTATATTACTTTGTGCCGTTGGGTTAAGTTAAATTAAGCAGACTCAAATTTAGATCAGTTTCTTGAATGGAATATTTAGATGGTGACCACCGTGGAGTTTTTGCAGATGCTCAGCCCGCCCGCGGTTCCTGGAGACTAGACGCAATAAATAGACTTTATTGCGGACGTGGGGAGGGGGGAGGGGGTACTTCCGACACTGTCCATTAAGTTTATCGTGACTGGCGCGCAGAAGCCCCCCCTTGTTGCTATGCAAAATAATTTTTATGAAATATAAATAATCTTTAAAAAAAAAAAACCAACTTGAAAAGTGACAATTGTTTCCGCGCTACGATTTGTTTTGTACGTTTTAACCCAGGCTTTTCTTGATTGGTTGGTGATTTGCGTGCCAATTTTTTCTGGATTGTGTAAACTCGTTTATTACTTAAAAAAAAATAGTTTCACAATTGAATTCTTTTTGCTTGAGTGAAAATCTTAAATGCTACGTGTTCTTATTTTTGGGTAACAGTATAAGTTTTTTAAAAACTTTTTTTAATACAAAATATTAGCATTTATAAATGATTGTTTATTAAATTATAAAATTTTTAGTAAATAATATTAATACTATTTATTTTAACGAAACTACTTATCAATAATAAGCAAATTATTAAAAACTCAATGACGCCGCATTTCTATGTTTTTGTATTGTTTTTTAGTATTATATAAACATTTTCCACCGGAATATCGCGTAAGCACCCACAAGGTAAGCAATTGAAATATTACTCACCTGAATTTATTCAGATAATTCAGAAAAAAAAATTATTTCTTTGATCTCGGTAGCTTAAAATTTATCTTCGTGCTAGATGCTCGAACACTTCGATCAATCCTTGCCCGAAGGTCAAAATTTCTCTAAAAACGCCAGATAACATTATATTAAATTTGCTTTAGGATATTTATATAAAAGCTTTTATTACTTTTTTTCATATAAAACTAATTTCATAAAGCTCCAACTCGATCAAATATGAACGGTTTTTTTAAATTTATTTTATGAGTTCTGTCTAGAGTGAATTTATAAATCTGTTAGTCTAGGAAAATGTGTTTAATCCTTCCTCCGTGCAGCACAGGGCTTCGGCCTAAAATTATTTCAAGGTCCGATGTTCTCTCTAATGACGCCTAGAATATCCGTTCCGTGAGGTTATCAGTACACTGGGATTGGCCTGTCCCGTGCATAACGCGGGGGTGCCATTTTAAAATATACAAGATTATACCTACGTACTTAACAGCAGGGAACGTCTGATTAAATTTATTGAATGTCTTCGGCTAAGTTTACACTTGACTTTTATGGCGGCGGCGTTAGTGTCACACTGACATTTTTTACTATGATTCTTATAACTAACAAGGTACTAAAGACATACAGACGGTTTCAGCTTGACTTTTGGTATTATTTTAAAATATAAATTTTGCTCATTCACGTCAAAACCTATATAGCTGACAACAATAAATATATATTTTTGCTTGCTTGAAATGGTATTGTTATTAAGATTATACATTTTCAACATGTCAATATCATAAAGACTGAATACATTTAATGCATTTATATGTAATCATACTATTATGATTTTGGGTCATTTAAAAATTTAAATGGGAATATACCGTGTTTTATTTATTTATTTGTAATAGTTACAAACCCAGCAGATTATAATTTTACAAAAAACAGTATAATTTGTATTTTATAGCATTATGACTATTTAAATAAATGTCGGTCTTAAGCGACACCGACCCGTTTTTTTCGTTCCTTGATTGATTTTATATCTCTTCGATTCTTCCAAATCTTTATGGATGTGTCTACAAGTTAATGTTAATCACTAAATTACACTGTTAGCTTTTTTGTTTTGTTCATTATTAGTTTAACAGTTTATCCATTAAGTGTTGTAACATATTGTATTTAGTACAGCCAATTTCATCAATTTAAGTTTATATATTTTAGCTAAAATAGATATTAATGACCTAAAATGGATTGAAATAGATCAGAAAATGTATATCCAGTAATGACGTAATTGGAATCACAATTTGTTTTTATTTTAAAAACCAAAATGAGAAATTCAGTTGCACTTTCTGTCAAAAATTTAAGTATAATTATTATATGCCAGACCTTTTTTGCGCAAAAAACCAAAATACACCGCATACAAGTACACTTCATTGTCAAGCATTGCACCTGGCTTGCCGAACTGACAAAGACATCTGCCGATTCTCTGTTTGATTATTATATGTAATTATCAAATTATCAAATTGTTTTTCCTGCCAAACGGAAGTCAACTTCACTTAACTCCCGCCATCGGCAGCTTTATGCTTCGGTAGAATCCCATACTCGAGAGCCACCAGCGACGTTCTAGTCTAGTGGTGAGAATGATTGCTTTCAGACTATTATGTTCGAATCTAGGTAAACTGTGAAACAGTGAGGTGGCAGGGAAACACTAGACAAACACAAGTCTAGTATTGTTTAACTTCGATTTCCCCATTTACAATATCCTATATAAAAAATATATGCTACAAGAATTCTCCGGCCCTTTAGATAGACAAGTTTGCATGATTGCATGGAGTTTTCTAATATCGCCACTAATTGCCTCTTTTATTATGAAAGCGGTAAACCAAAAACCAATTTTATTTTCAATTTAATATTGTCTAATAACCTTGCTGGCTGCAATTTTTACGCCAGAATAAATGCGCCGGTCTTTAATTTTGTCTCAGCATTAGTCTGTCAGGACGACGGAATATTCTTTATTTTTCAATCGAGTGCATAAAAAAACTACAGAATAATTAGATTTATATCGGCAATTTATCAATGCGCTCTGGAAATTCGTTCTATCATTCTCCGTGCACAAAAACCGAATTTAATTGCAATAAATAACATCCGAAGTACGTGCAACAAATTGGCTATATTTTTGTTATAATTGCCATCAAAAAAAGTGGAGAATTCTGGGATTTCATAGGATTCTTAGATCATTGCCACTGATATAGATTACAAATTATTTTATTGTCTGTGGTAAATGCGATATTACTCGATTTCGTAATCGGGATAATACTTCATGCTGTATTTTGCATATTTTAAAGTGTAATTTTTGAACTCTACTTCCGTTGCCGTAATGCATTTATATGACTTTTAAAAAATGGCTGCAGTTATTTCGGTTTTATCGCCACCACCATCAGTTTCTGTTAATTAGCTGCCAGATTAATCCGCCACGCCCGGTGATCGTCTGCTGTTCATCACGTGGAACTTTGATATGCAGCTTTTGCTTCCTTGGTGATCTCTTCCAACCAACGAGAAGGTGATAAATTGACATCGAAACCACGGCATTACTACCCGCGCAACTATGTTGATGTATAAAAGATACCCTACGAAAGAAAATATGATGAATTAAAATACGTATTAATAACACATTTAGATATTAAAAAAAAATTATCCTTGACTGAATTGTAAAGAAGAAAATATACGCAGTGTTTCTTACTTACTCATTAGCACACAAAAGTCACAATATTGAAGTAAATAAGATATTTGCTTTTTAATGATAAGCCAACTAGCATATCATTGTCATTGTTATTATATATACTACAATGATGTTTTTTTTTTTAAATCATTTAAATATAAATAATTACTCAGCTATCCTCTTTTTAATGAGCATTGTTGTCACCAGCATGTGATGATATTTAGTTGTTGACATTGGTGAGTTGTCGGCTACAGTGCAGGCAACGGCGGCCCGAGAGGTCCCCGTCCCATCTCCCACGTCGCCCGCTCCAGGCGCCACATGGGAGTCCGACAGAAGAATAAAATGACGAATGAAATTACATATTATTAGCCGTGCTATAAAATTAAATTGCAGTATAAAAATAACGAGCCAATCATATTGCGGTGATTATCGGGCGTATCTGGTCAAATGTCGTGACGTATGTTTTGAACGATATCCATAAAAAATACATCAAAACGTGCGTTTCAACCGGTCCTGCGTAAACGTTCCGCTTTTGCAGATTATCGCATTATCAAAAATCACACCATCCATTGTAAAAGCGGTTAAAACGCACCAACTACATTTCCGGAAAGAAAAATTATTTTTTGATGTTTTCTTTAACTCTTTTCTATTTAAGTTTATTTTTTTAAGATAGCCTTAACCACAGGCGCATAAAATAAACAAGACGTTGCTCGGTGCAATAGCAGCGACCCGCGTCCTGGGGGGCGCGTGCAGGCCAGCGCCAGAACTCCCAACACAACACAACTCTTCCATCACCAACTTTGTGGGCTATGTGCAGATTACTTGTGTACAAGGTCTATGACCCCTTTCAATCGCTATGGAAATCTTAATATATATATATATATATATATATATATATATATATATATATATATATATATATATATATATATATATATATATATATATATATATATATGTGTGTGTGTGTGTATATATAAATACATATATTACCAATTGCAGCTCCATTAGTGCTTGGTTGCATTATTAAAATAACTCACGAATATTATTGAGTAATTGGTTTCCAACTAATTTGTTTTATTTGTTTATTTATTTATATTGAATATTTGCAGTTGAAAATAATCATATGTATTAAATGTCATCTCTTCATAATTATATAATTAGTATACAGAGCATAAACTTTCATATTGGTGCATAATAATTCTAGATTAATAGAAATCGGAATTAAGAAGCAATTACAATGACGAAGAAGCATATTTTAAATAATTGATAATTTCTAGTGTAGTTATGAATTCAGTCATTTTTATCGTGAAGATAATTTAATTGTGTATTCAAAATAACCTTATTTTTAATATTATATTTTTAAAAAATAATATTAAATTTTGTGAAATTCGTAATATAAAATTTTCACTCATCGTTAAGTACCTTTTATTATCAGCCGATCAATTAATGTTTTGGTTAATTTTAACAAGTATGCAATTTAAAAAAAATCATTTAATACCGAAATTTGGTAAGAATTCAGTGTGTACTAATTTTACAGATTGAAAAACTGCAATAGCAAACAAGAACTGCTACGTGATTCTCGCATCCGGATGCCGCAGACTTCAACGACTCCAATTATGCCTCCATTCTTCATGTTTTATGTTTATTAAATAATTTTGGCGGTGGCCGGCTCGTTCCGGTTTAATGTCTCGCGGATCCGGGGCATCGGTCTCTGGAACTCCTCTCCAAGAGATGTACAACCTGCGGCACCAGCGACTGACCGCGTCACAGAATCGCTCGCAACGGCGTCACAAATATCGATTGTTAAATTACTTTGGCGGTGCTCCGATTTGATGTTTTTCGGATCCGGGACATGTCTTCGGGGATCATCTGCAAGAGATATGCAACTGCGGTACCAGCGACTGACCGCGATTCAAAATTACACGCAATCGCGTCACAAATATTGAATGTTCACGCAAACTCTTTCCGTGATTCTAACAATGCTATCTGGTGGCTGGACTCTTTAAACTTTTTAAATTAATAAATTATCAAAATTCAAAATATAAACTTATCGACGCATACTTCATATCCGCAAATGTATATATCTGCCGACTGCCTGCAAAAGAGTCGTAAAACATTTTTTAAAAAATTATGAAATTATATCTATACGCATTGAAATCCGCACAAAATTTTGTCCGCAACCTTTAGGTTTACTAGTACACAATATATTATATAAGGTATGTCTTTTGACATCTTGGCTTAGCAGCGGAAAGCCTTATTACCATGCCATATGTATTATATTCGGAAAAAAAATCATTGAAAAAATAGCTTGTACTCGGAACAATATCTGTTGCTTTGTGTGAATATTGATATACCAAATACTTTAAATACGTATTCGCCATGTTTTAATTACAGGTCTCTAAACGAATCCTTATCCCTGTCTCGGATTGATCGATGATTACATGTATTTATATTGCAAATAATCCATAAGGATGTAACACTTCGTCATGTTAACAGCTTACACATTGCGAATTTGTGGTTGCCGACATTCCCACGACCGGCAGTACGGGACCTCTGTCCGGGGCATGGCGTGGATCGAAATAGAAGCGGCTCTTAGCCGGCCATTATTTTGTTAATAAGGATTTCTCATGCCGCCCGCCGCCGCGCCATGCAGAACCGACATGTTTATTAGGCCAGACCCGCCGCTGCAGGACATGTCCTGGACGCAGGCGGCGCTAGGCTCATATCAGATTTTTTTAAATATATATCAACAAACAAATGGGCTTTATTTCAATAAATATACAGACACACCTCGAAGTCATTTTTTGTAAATAAATACCACACAATTTGCTGATGAGAAGAAAGCGTCGTCGTGGTTTATGAGTTAATAGCAAATTATTGCAAGGTGTGATTAGGAGTCACCAACAAATTTTATGACAATGTCGATGCATTTACAACCATAATATCTTTTTTGTGCTGAATAATTAATAGAATAAAAACTACATTAAACGTAATAAATAATAACATTTACTTTTCGTAGATTTAAAAATAATAATTGAATGTAATCATGCGGCTGCTTCAATTATTTCCGTAGTTGAAGTGACGATGTGCCACTCTAGCAAAAATCTAAATCGAAATATCTTACAGCCATTATTTTATGCACTGAGTAAGTGAATATCTCGTCGGTGTACCGAATAAATAAAATATTAAGTCAATAAAACCTCTGCCTTATCCCCTTAGCTTAACAAATCGAAGTGTGTAATTCCCTTGGTTTAATCCGAAGGCCTTGTAATATTTGATTCCAAATCGTTGGAATATTTTTCCCGATAACGCCTCATTAATCAATATATCAAAAAATCATTACCAGAGAACCGTAAGCGGTCTGCGATTTCTTCAACCATAAACAGCATTTCCAGACATGTTTTTAACTATTATGATTTCGCTGCTCAAGCCAATCAATTACGTTGCCGCCAAAATATTTGCCATGGATAATACTATCTTAGTTTTTGTATATGATTCATAATTTAGTATTTGTTTGTGTACGTTTTGTTAATTAATAAAGTAAACGATCGGATCAAACAATTTATGCAAACCTCAGTTGTATCCTGCGTTGTTCCTTTCTAAAAAAAATTATATTACTTATTTAGTAAGTAAAGGGTTGTAACTGAAAAAGGAAAAGGTAACAAGCTATTCATAGACCTCACGAGTAATGCGGTTGAACGGAATCGACTTAGTTTGCTTACAGGTAAACATGTAAGGATTTTTTTATAGAGGAGTTTAATTTCTGTTCTCTGTATCCATATTAATTCTTGACCTTTTAAAACACAATAATCAAAATATACTGTTATATAATAGTGTCTATCAAACATATTATTATAGAGAGTATGTTCTTCCTCAAGAATGTCTCAACTTTACTGCATCGCTTTTTACTCGTATTATATGATATATTTCTTATTTTATTAATAATACAAGCAAAAATAACACGCCTGTTTGCGTGTTTTATGTACGTGTAAGATTTATGTTCAAATGTGCAAGTGCAAATTACTTTAGTTAAAAAACAATTTAATTCCTTATTGCAATGCTTACCCGTGCTCTCGGGAATCCCTTACACATCTATGTAATTACACCTCTCCATAGGCCGCACTTGTATTTAGCCGGGGACTCAACCACCTGAACGAATATAATTGCCACTCTCACGGAATCATGTAAGTCACATAGTTAATACACGTACTTAAGAAGATCCAAGCCAGACCGCTTTTATGTATAAACGTAGAAAATAACAAACCAAAGAGTGCAGCCGGGTTAGACCGTTCTGCGCGTGATACGATCGGAATCGCTTCCATCTCATAGAAATTAATTTGTTAATCTCATAGAAAGCTTATAACAGTACTTAAGCGTTCGTACCCACAGGCGACACGCGCATTCGTAAAAAAATGTTGATAACAAAATATTCGATATTATAATTATTAACAAATCAATTATATTAAAAAATATACAAAGATTCATCCACTGATTCCTGCACACGGATCATAATATAACAAAAAAGTCCCTGCCCCGGGAGCGCCATGTGGCTTCAAGTCCTTTGGGGTGTTTTTGTTGCTTTTTTACCCTCAGGCTCTTATTAATTACCAAGAGACAACTAAATAGCGCCGCATCAGGTGAGCACACCTCGCTCCACGAGATAACTACCTGGATGTTTACGTTTCATTAGTAGTTGGGAATTTCAATAAAAAAATTAAGAGCATAACATTTCAATTATGTCTGCTGAAACATTCGTATTTTGTTATCATTACCATTATAGTCAAGATTATTTATATTTCATAAATAATCCAAAATAATTTTATGTATTGTTTTTTTATGTACCAAAATAATATTGATAGGTAAAAGATGCTACAGCTTAAAGTATTGCGTATTATAATAAACCTTTACATGTATTACAAAACACTAAATTAAACCAATGGAATAAAACAGTGATTTGTGAGCTGTTAAATACGTCCCATTTAATTCGTAAAATCTATTTCGTTTTAAATCAACGTTCGGATATCAAAGAAAGGCGTTTTATGAAATCTTTGTGATTAATTAACAGTTGGCAAATCGTTATAAATTTCACATGACACTGAGAGCTTGGGCGTTGATTTTATACTAATTTATTGTTTTGATGTCGATGGTCGCGGTCTGCCGGGACAGGCTCTGGAGGCTGGCGGGGGCAACAGGTGCGGCGCGGCAGGAAGCGACAGGAAGCGGCAGGAAGCGGCAGGAAGCGGCGCAGCTCCCGCGCACGCGCCGTGCGATTTCAAACTTCGAACCGGCTTGTTCCAAATTCAAATGCCGATTCCCGCTTTCAAGCTCGACGGTGCCCGGCGTGTTGTTTTAAATGAGTTTATTGTCAGTTAAGAAGCATCCTGTAATGAGCGGCCGGCGATGTTGGGGGGCTCGGGCAGGTGCTGCTTGCTTCGATTGTTTGTTCATGCGTTGATCATAATTTAGTATTGGTAATTGGGGGTGTTTTTATTGTTTTGCTCTCATATTTGCTTAAAAAATAAATGTGTATCATTTGTTAAATGTCTTCTATTTTATACACAATACGAAATCGTTTATTTATAATAACCGTTTAAATATCAACCATGATCTGCAAACATAACTAAAATGTACTACATAACAAATAAAAAATATTTAATCCGGCATTATCCTAACTCATATCAGTTCATTTATTGAAAAAGTTAAATGTTTTAATGCTCTATTGCATTAATCGAAAAGACATACCGAGAAGTTTCCTAGGAGGTTATTTTCACTATTGAGGAATTGATTAGTTTGATTGTTGATTCATAAATCGAAAAAGCTCTCTACAAACGCACGATTTCACACACCTCATATGGCAATAAGCTATTGTATTTCACAAAGTTAGAATGATTTTTAATTTTTCCGATACTTAAATAATAGGTGTGTGATTTTGAACGCACCCCACTGAGACAGCTGAGAGCGAGCGCACCTCTCGCAGCATAACTCGCACGAACACGCAATTTCTAATTACGGCTGCCAAAACTTAGATCACGAAGAAGACTCGATGCCTCGAGATCTCTCCCTAAAAAATCGTTGTAAATGTCTTAAAATCCTTGTACTTGCCGGTTGAGATTAATACTGGTCGAAATAAGGTCGTCGAGCACCTGAATGTCCGAGGAAATAAATATGTTTTCTTCACTGAAATAATCACTTGCGCTGTTTAGATCTCGTAGTAATAATTAACGGCGCTTTTACCTCCTCCGCCCACCTTGTTAATTACTCATTCGTGTTTTTTTCTTTGAAATCCTGAGTAATGAGGCGTGCAGCTACACGAATATCCAGTGACAACTATTCTGCTAGTTTTTAGTTTGTTCTATTTTTTTTTATTTTATAAATATCATGGCTTATTTTTAGTGAGATTCTCAATTGCTGCTCTTTTAAAATCATTTTGGGTATTTATTCAATTAGATAATTTAATATTAGCATCATTTATACTACTGGACCGTAGTTTAGGTACTTACTTACCTATTTAAAAGCAATAAAATAATAACTGAGAAGTAATATATTAGAATCATCCGGCGTCTCAGCAAAGTTATGGTGCGATTAGTGAGTGGGTAATGAAGGCTTGACTCACTCCGTCGGTGTTGGTTTCTACAATGCGTATGTAAAACCCAATCTTCATAAAACACATTCTGTTAAAGCCACCGTGGCTATTTTTAATTTCAACTGATAATCTTGATTGAAAAATATAATCCATTAAATTATTTTACCCGAAACACAGGTACTTAGCGTTTCTCAAGACAAAAAGAACATAAATGAACATCCTGTCTTATAAATGTAAATGTCAGTTTTGTGAATTAATTAAGATTATTTTATGTATCAAAACTGAACCCGACCTGAACTAAAACACAGAATCTTTCAGATCTCGAGACGAAATTGCAACTTCACGACCGCGGTAATGCTATTCATTTTAGCTGTTGCATATAAATACGAAATGATGATAATGTGAAGACTATCATATATTATTTTAAACAAATTATCCCAGAATTACTGAGATCCACATGGGAAAAATTCTTTCGAAAACAGGCAAGAATACAAAAGTAAGTAAGTAAGTAATCTGTTAATATCGCAACACATTCATGATACTTCAAGTTACAAAAAATAACAAGAAACGACGATGCTGGCAGAAGAATAGTTTTATAAGTTGAGAAACACAATCGTGTCAAAAACGTTATTGTTGTTTGTAACTTTAATAAATGCTCATTCGAGATGTGAAATGATTGCCCTTCGTCAAGATGGCATGCTTTTATAGTTAGTAGACTTTTTCTTTATTGAAAAGTAAACCGATACATAATTATCAGTACTAGCGTTTATATCAAAGTGAAACGGAAGTTCAAACCAAAGTCATTTTATACAAAAGAGGGCGATTTTCAGGTTTTTACCTCAACAGGTGTAAATTGAATACCTGACCTAATGGGCAATAAACACCACATTTTATAAATAGGGACAGCCAGCCTATTACACATTTTTATTCAATAAAAAATATTTATGTCCACAGGTGGACGCATCCAAACCACTTCTTAGGTTTCGATTACTTATACGTCAAGTTTTATGAAATTCAATTTGGTTTCTAATGTATGTTCGTATAAAACATAAATCAAATACTTCTTTGTGATTTTTAAGTACCACAAAAGATATATCTATGTTGTAAATTTTGGGAATCTGTTCCATGTGAGGTCACTGTGATATCTTGTCGGGGTTTCGGGTGTATTCATAGTTATAATAAATTAAGTTTTTATTTTCTTGAAGAAATTTTCTCTTATGTGTCGAATATTTTACACAACTTTTCAAATCGAAATTTCAAAATCAATTGATAGTAATATTATTAATTTCTGGTAATATTATTTTTAGTATTTATCACATTTTAAGGAATATGCTGAATAATTGCGTATTTTTATATTTTTGTGTTATATTTAATCATGTTTCAAACACATTGCTCTCAATGATTTTCTGCTTTCTATATTTTTTCCATGAAATATTAATAATTTAATGTATTACAGATAATATCAGGTATAAAATTGTAGCATTATTTTGTATCATCTTTTGTGAATTCAAACAACTGCTGATTCTATTGCTTATAAAAAAAACCTGTATATTTTTATCGATATTGATTGGAATCTCCGGTGGATATGTTTGATTCATATATACGGCAGTTTAGAATACTGCGCCTTCAATTTATTGATATTATTCAAGTTCCAAGATGGTATCTGGTTACTTAATATGATTAACTATCGATATAATCGTTCTAATGAATCTATATATCTTGTAGATCGAACGCACCCCCCTGATTAAGTTTTATCGCATACATAAAGCCGCTACCAATCCACTGCTTTATGAAGATCTTTACATGTTTCCTCCATGCTCTGTAACTTTATGGTCTGAATGTTGAGTAATTTTTTCGCCTATGTATTGAATTTATTTTCAGAGTTTATATCCAGACTATATATAGTAAATACAAATAAATGTTAATAAATTATGAAAGCGTGCGTAGAACTGTTTTATATTATATAATACTATATTTGTGAATACAAATAATATGCATAATCGGGGATTAGTTAACATATAAACAATGAAAAGATAAGTTTGTTTTGTTGCAGTTCCACAAAAAAGTTCATTTATAATATACTTCATGCTACAGCCACACACGTATTATCTCACAAAATCAGTAAATCACATGAATATCTATGTATAGAGGCTTTTTTTCGTCGCATATACCCGACAAGGATGACATGGTAAAATACCAAAATAATACAGAAATATAGGCTCTTTCACTTGCGACCTCCGATCGTATAGTGTGGCTCGTGTTGGTTGCTTTATTCGTATTACTGAAAAAAAGTACAGCCAACCTAACAAGCTAAAAGTACTGCTACCACTCTTAACCTTAAATCAATCTGAATATATAATGTATAATGACAGAACTACTGTAAGAAGTACAGTGGCTGCATAGTGATTACGCGTACATAAAAATTAATATCTACCCGTCTCCCGGGTCGGCGTGAGGGTTAATGGGCCCCCGGCCGGGTCGGGCGGGCCTCGAGGGGCACCAGGAGGGCCCGCCCATTAGGCCCCGAGCGGGCCTGCCGCGGGACCCTAATTGTACAGGTAGGGCTCTCGCTCGGATTGAGGTGGACGCCGTCACCTGTCGATGATGCCTGAGGTGACCGCGCTACGTATTTAGTTGGAACGCTAATTTTGGGGCGTTGAAACACAAACTGAATGCTTTCATTTTAATATGATTTTTTTTTATTGCTGCTCCTGCTAGGCCTGCCATTATTTTACTATTTGTAACACCTAACTGTCCCTTGAAACATTTTGGTTACGATTCAACGAAAACCTTCAGATATCATAATTTACAACAGGCAAACATATTTTAACTGCGCTACGATCAAAATTAATTGGCATAATTTATTTCAACCTGTCACCAAAAGTATGCATTTAACCTCAGTTGATTATTTTTTTTGAATTTTGTAAAACATAATGTAGATGTGCCAATAATTTTCACTTGAACAATTTGACGATAATTTTTTACATTTAACTATTTACTATTACTAACGAGTTAAAATAAACATAATGTAGCTTTTGAAAATTCCTGTACATCTAGTCTTCAACATAACCCAAGTTTTTGTCCCACAATCTCGTATCTGTCTTCGTCTTTAAAATCCAACCAGTTGTAAAGACTCCACAATGTCAATATATTTTTCTACATCACCATCGAAAACCATTACGTGCGCATGCACCGCTGGATGAAGGCTCGACCTGTGACATCCACCGATGTATATTCATAATAATCTTGTTACAATACGCTGTTGTAGCTTTTAATTTCATATATTTATCACTTTAACCATTTAAAAATTGAGCAACGTGCCCAGCATATTTGTCAAACCGAATTGTGTACCTCAGTCTTTGCAATAGTTTTACCAGCATTGTTTAGTCCTGTTTATTATTTGTATTAGTAAGGTGCACGTTTTCGCTCCTTAATGCTTCAATAGTTTGAATAAGATTTTATTCTTACTGGGTGAAATATATGAAATACCTATAGTATTATATGAAAGGAACGCGTACTTACTTTCACAATTTTTCACTTTTTGGTTCAACAAAGCCACGAAAAGTTTTTTTTTAATAAACTGCGGTTCATTATAGCATTTACCTGGACCTCACGCTACAGTTAACAATAGTATAAATATTATCTAAGGAGAAAGCACAGGTGTCCACTCGTATTCCACGATGCAATTTCGTTGTTCATTTGTGCATTTATTTTGCGCTATAATTATTTTTTCAAAAGTATCTTCGTTTCCCTAGTTTCCGCGACCCAACAACCCTCAGTGGCCCGACTCGCGTGTCCCGCCGCCTGCTGAGGGACCCGCAGGTACCCGCGCATGTGTCCGAGACAGTACAGGGACTCTAATAAGAATCCAAGAGGTCCGCTTTTTTTGCCGCAGGTGCGCGCGCCTCACCTGTCCTACATTCTTATAAAACAAAAATTAAATCTATTTCAAACCAGCTGTGTTTTGGTTTTTTTTTCTTTACATTTTGACCTAAACAGGAAGAGGGCGCGATAATATTTTTGAGTATTCGTTTTTGGGATATCCTTAATGGTTAATACGATTACTGTAAACTCATGCGTGAAGCTTTTGTACGAAGCTGCTGTTATTGATTTTTTCTTGAGATATTAAGATTATTATAATATTTTTACTTACATACTTAATAATCTTATAATATTTCTATTTTTTTCAATTCATAATAATTTTTCATCACAGAAGGTTTGGAGCTCCAATTTATCACTAAACTTGCGATCAAATTTGTTTTGAATTCACTGCATATTAACTGTTCTTGTTTTATTTTTTTGGCATCATGAACATCTTACTTACGAACAATTTTTATATTGAGGTTTTTAAAAGTTCATTACCAATAACTAAAAAAGTCAATCAATATCCTTTAAAATAAAATAAATATTGCAAATACATTTCGTTTATGTTTGCATTCTTTACTTATATTTTAGAAACTATAAAATCGACGGCATCCGTTGTTTCTAATATATTGTAACCATTAGTAATAAGAAAAAAAAATCATTGGATTTTTCTTTAATTTTATTTTTTAACATGCTAATTTTTTAAAAACGCCTTCAATTTGTTTGCACAAATCGTTAAGGATGCTAAAAATAGATTGCCAAGTCCTTGCTCCACGCGATTTAAAACATGCAAATGTGACATGTTTATACCTGCGAGACACAAGTAATGTTTCCAGGTGATATAATTAGCGAATATCATGTGAAGCTTCGTGATAAAATGACAATTAGCCGGTTAGTGGGTCAACACTCCGGCGCTCTGGGTCGGGGTGCCTCAAAAGTCCATTTGTAATATTTAATTACAACAGACAGGATTTATTATATTTTGAAAGCTATTAATATTCTACCACCATCGGTACTTTATCCCAGGGTTACTTAACCTGTCTTCATTTTAGTGTATCGATTGAAAAAACATGCTGTAACTATTTATATTCTGAGTACTATTTATAAACCCAAGCTTTACTTGGATATAAATAGAAAATAATTTTTATCTTAACGATGTATAATTGCAAATCATTTTATAGTATTTATATAAATTTTAACACTTTATTAGTTACTTTCGCAAGCAATATTTGAACATTGCTTGGTATTGTAGTTAATACACGCACTCACTAATCATAGCTTTCCAGATATCGATAAATATGTTTTTTCAAATCTCTCCAATTGCTAGGGTTAGAAAAAGTATTTACCTGAAATTATAGATTTTTCGTAACAATAATACAAATGTTTTGATTTTATTCAGCAAATATCGCACTAGCAAGGGGCATGTTTCGTCTGCACTGAGATCGCCGTGATACGACGTGATAGGCGCCGCCGTTACGTGGTCACGGTTCACGTGCTATCACGTGATTTCGCGGTAATTAATTCCAGCCATTATTAATATATTAATATTACATAACTCGTTAAACCACGGCGAATAAGTACAGACTCATTTATATTTTATTTATTTAATTTAATTTGTATACTAATACTTATATTAGTAATTTATAATATATATATAAATATATATATATATATATATATATATATATATATATATATATATATATATATATATATATATGTATATATATATATATATATATATATTTAATACAGTTAACAATTATACACAACCGGACGTCTTGTGGCAAACCGGATTCAAGAATTTCCTGGAAGCATAAATAGTGCGCGTATTCAACAAAAATACGAAACAAAAAAATAAAAATGCATAATGGTGTAAAGTTGGCGCTAGACTGCGATATTTGTTTAAATATATCAATGCACTCTTTCTTGCTGTTTATTTTTGCCGGGAAATTAAAAATTAAAAATTTATACCAGGGATGCACTGGCAGCGATTTTCTGCCGCCGTTAATTATGTTAAATACTAGTAATGTAGCCCGTCACAAAATGACGTATTTGATGAACGATGCGTCTTTTGTTTTTTTTGTAAAAGTTCTAAATTTGAAATTCTCGCGGTGAACGACATCTCGCGGCGAAGAACTGAATTGAAATTCGCTAAAGCATCATCTCGCGGCGAAGAAGTGAATCATATAATTCGTACACATTGAAATTCGCTAAAGCATATTTTAAAGTTTATGAATGAAAATATTATCCTATCGTCTTGAAATTCGGCACATAGCTGCGGAAAAATTTACTTAACTTATGTGCAAAAAATCAGCGTTGTATCTTTTAAGATATTCTATACAGAACGGAAAAACGAAACATACATACAAACATACACACAATGGCTATTATTATAGTAGATGGCTATTATTATAGTAGATTCAATTCAGTGAGCTTACAAAGGTCGAAAAATGGAAAATTTGATAGATATTAAAAAAATGTAAAAATATAAATGGCTGTGAAATGTAAAATATTTTTTTTATTAATAATAACTATTCATTGCACTATTTTGTTCCTATTGAAAATAAAATGTTGTATTTATTCACTATAACGCTCTATCTTGTCTCGAACTCGTCTAGCCATTTTCTAAAAAACTAATATTCTCAAACTTCTTTTAACATTAAAAAAAAAATTACACCGTTTATTAAAACTAAAATTATCATATCAAATTAATTTTCTCTCCATCGCTCTTTCTACTCCGCACATAAACATCGCAGCCGCATGCATGTTTCCAAAACATTAAGTCTTTCTCACCTGCGAATATAATTACCCGGTACACGGCTAGCGGCCTAATGACAATAAGAACATGCCATCCCCTTAATTATTAATTTGCAGAGTCACTCTACACGACACGGCGAGTATAACGATTTCAAACGGAACATATGATCATGTCGATCAGCTCTACAGGTCATGTGACATGTGAAGGCTACACCAGCAGCATGTCTAACGTTTATGTCTGACTACAAAGAGTGAATTATATATGTATATATATATATATATATATATATATATATATATATACATATAAAAAAATATATGTATGTGTGTGTGTATAAACCTAAAATCCAAGGATCAAAAACTGGAGACTTATAATTCATGCCTTTAGTTTTATCACATTTTTAAAACAAAAATCAGGTCAATTTATATATTATTATTCTTTTCATAATGTAAATAATTTAAAAGAAATTAGTTTGTTATTAAAGTCTTAGAATCATGTTCAAAAGTACGGGATCACTAAAACACAAATAACTTAGAAATATTTCGTCGAAAATATACAAAGTTAAAAAACTGTGACTCACAAAATTGTTGCTTTTCGATTAGAATCCCGACTTTTCAATACTTCATATGTAGTATACGCGTGAAAATAAATAGTTTGTAAAATATTCTGTCTAATAGGCCGCCCTCTACCCTCGGGAGTGCCGACAGCCCCGGCGTGAGAGTCCTCGGCAACCCTTGTAACAAAAGTGCGAACAATTGTCATTATGCAAATGGGATCGTCCAAATTTCTCCGCAGACGGGTCCACTCCGATCGCCGCCTCCCGATAAGCGACATGTAATGGCGTCCCTTTTTGAAATGGCGACATTGAAAAAAATCCTCATTTTAATATTCATCTGTCCACTTAAGCATCATGTTTAAATTTTAATTATGTTTTGTGACATAATAAAGGTATTATCTTTTGTATATTTTTAATGATTTAATTTTATATTTAATGTCATTAAAAACTTTTATTTTATTTTTTATTTTAATAATTTGTAATATTTTTGAGCAAAATACTTGAGTGATTTTCCACATGTTCGTTTTTATTTGTGACCGGTTTCGCCAACCTTTCACGTTGGTATTGTCAAACAGAGTTCAAAGAGTATCAAACTCTGTTTGATAATGCCAACGTGAAAGGTTGGCGAAACCGGTCACAAATAAAAACGAACATGTGGAAAATCACTCAAGTATTTTACTCAAAAATATTAAAATGGAATTCCACCAAGTACTCTCTGCCAAAAATATTGAATTTCTTAATAATTTGTAGGATCGGCCTTATGATGTTAAATGTATGTATTTAAATTTCGTAAGTAATATAATATATTAAATATGGTTACGTCACTTTTCTTATAAGGGCGACTCAACCCTGTGTTCAAATTTTAACAAACACTGCAAAATTGACAATTACCGCTTCAAAATGGGCGCTTCATCCCTCGCCCCGGTCGTTTCTCTCAGATTCTGGCGTCACTTTTCCACCCCTTATATTTACCCTCCACCGTCGACTAATTGTTTCAGGGGTAGTTAAAGAAACTTATCCCGACGCGGAGCATTGGACGGCGCAAACATACCATCTGGTTAATATCATTCTGAAAGATCATCTCTTAATTAGTAGCTATAAAAAAGTGTACTTGGATTTTATTTAATAACTTTTGCAGTAATTATTTCTTTTGAGTGTTGTAGTATTAGTATTGCTTATATTGAAAATTTATAATATGCGGTATTTTTTGACGATAACTTTTTAAAATATAACAAGGGAAATATATAATAAGCTTTTAAACTAATTATCTGTGTGTCATGAAAATCCATCTCTTTGAACTTTTCATGAGTCACTCTCTTAAATATATTTATTTTTATTTAAATATATTGTATCTATATTTATATGATAGTTTGGTGACTTGAATAACAGATTTTACGTATAATTATTTGAATATTTGTATATTTGATAGACAATAAGGCTCTGGCGTATAAACTTTAATTACATTTTCATGAATCATAAAAAAACAATTATTTTCGTGAATTTATCTCACGAAATCGAAACAAATCTTAAGAATTAAAAATATGGGGAATGCGTGTTCTCAAATAAAACTGTCTTGTTTAATTCAATCGCGAGTTTTTCGATATGTCATCATCGGGCAACCCTCACATTAATGCAGCCAAACGTATGATTGGCACGTTATTAATGCAATTTTTTCGACGACGTAATAACTCCCTTTGTCTGGCAGGGAAACTATTTACCGACCGCATCTGTCAAAGCTGACGAGTGACGTCCCGTGGAGTGGGCCGCTGCTGGAGTGGCGTGTGACCCACATGCCCGCGCGTGTCCCTGTGGTTCTGTGGAACTAAGTAACTTGAAAGTCACTTCGGCACTAAGTGATACTATTCTTGGAAAAGCAAAAAGCGTCTGTTTATACTATATATATATTGTATTTTGATAATTGGATAAATCAATGGTAATAATATCGTTGTGTAAAATTTTCAATCTAAAAATGAATGTACCTTCTTAAGCTTTGTAGGGAAAACTCATCTGAAAGCAATTGAATATTTGGCATAAACTTCCTAGCTTTGGAGTTTAATTAGGTGCTTCTGAAGACACACGGCCGCGGGGTCCTTCCGCCCGCAGCTGTCCGCCCATCTGTCTTGCGACAATAACCATTACGAAACCGAAAATCCATAAATCCTCACTTGCTCTTACTTAGCGCTGCTCTCGAATTCCACTGCCTTTATGGAATTCATTAAAACGATGAACAACGAAGCTATTTTCGTCCCACTCTTGTATCGTATTTAAGTTGAGTGTAAAAAGAAAGCTTTTCTTTTACCCTTTCTTAAACTGCGTTAAACTTTAATATAAATGGATTAAAAAAATTTAAATAAAATAAAACTATAATTGTACAAGTGGTGGAGGGTTTCCTTCAGTTATTACCATCGATACAATTTCCAAAGCCACAGAGTAATAATCCAAAAAATTTCAATTGTTTATTATTAGTTTTGCATGAAAGGTCAGAAAATCAGCACCATCGTCACAAAGATCAAAAATATTTTTATGGGTTTTGAGCTACTTGAAGTTTTTTGTTCTCCAACATTTCAGCCTTTGTGCTAGGACTATCTCTAAGAAGAACAGAAACCTCGAGCAGCCCAACACCAAAGAAGTTCAATCATCCAATGCTATATTATCTAGATATAATGATTATATTTTAACGATTGATACCCTGTTCAATCCGAATTTTTAAAATGGCTAAGGCATCCTACTTAACGATAACGAATATAAATTACATCTGCTTATGAAAGTATTAATTTAAAATTTACATTTACTTTGTATTAGACTATCAAATAACCTAATTTGATTTTGAAATAGTGGATTTTTTTAAAAGCACAACATTTTAACTGTGCTTAATATAATGAGCTTCGAAGAGTTACTTTTAAGCACTGCACGTGTTGTATTTTTTTTTCTCCGATTTTGTAATTGAAATCTTTTGTATTTTTTTCTTTTAATCTGTTCTCCGCTATTTGAAATTTCAGCAAAAGTATTTTTCCGTAAATCTGCGGGTTTGTTTTCGCCGTTTTGTTTTTGTTTATTTTTGCGTTGCGCTGGAAATGTTACGTAAACTTCGCGCGCTACTTCGCCTCAGAAAATTCATTATCTTTCAAAGGAAAGAAAATAACGAGTTCCTTGGTAGAACAAATTGAACGATTTGATTTTTTTTCCTAAATACCTTATTATACGTCGAATAACTCAAATGCTCGATCAGACAAAAAATTCCACATTTGGCCGTTTCTAAAATATTTTTATAAAAAAACTCATATTAAGCTTCCAAAAATATTTCATCTTACGACTTCTGTAATTTACGAAATAATATTTCGAATTTGTCGTAATACGTGACTTTTAGAAATAAACCAATCGCGTATATGCAATATTGATAAAAAACGTTAAGGTATTAGAAAAAAATATTGTAATTAAATTATAAAACTTTTCTCAGTAAAGTCATTTTATTGTTCCGAAAACGAGATCAAAAATAAAAATGTATGTTTTGTCGTTTAAGGTATGTTTTTAGGTAATTGATTATAAATTCACATTAAATTTTCAAATCTTTTAAATATCAGATTTTTCTTAGTTTTACCTATTATTCTGATCTCTTTAAATATCAACACGACGACTTTTATCATCTCGGCGTTCTAAATAAAAATAATATCCTATTAATTAAGTTAAACGTCTTTCCCATCAATCTAAACATATACATTTGCTTGTACATTTAATACCGACAGACATCCTTAAAATACTGTATCCTAACCATTCCGCCTTAAGCCACCTGAGCTCCTGGGAGAAGCACCTGTTGCCGACGTCACCCTAAACGGGTGTAAAAAAATTACCCCTCAATTCTAATATATCATAAAACAGGTTTGTTTTGGTTTATGAAATGACTAAAGAGGTAATAAAGCTGTGAGCCGTCACGTTTGTGGGAAGTAACTGGAAAATCATATTATTTATTGTTTATTGGTTTTTTCAAGGTTATGTATGATTTGCGTTTACTTTATAAATTGTGGTAATTTGTTAGCAAATTTTGTTAATAGCTATCAGCCCATAGTATATTTTTTTTATCTCATCAAAACGAGGATCGTCTACCTACACTAATATAAAACATAATAATAACCCTTGTCGAGATAGATAGCGGAGAAGAAACAAAAATGTAATGTCCGTAATTACTTTTGATAAAAAAATACATACTTGAATTTCGATGCTATTTTTTATTTTTCTTTCGAAATGTTTGTTATAATGAACGCAGGTAAAAATATTAATACATAAACAAGCACGTGTATGTAATCACACACATATTCACGATAAACAGCCTTCGTTTATATAGACATAATTAATATACACTTTTTCATATAATTATATATTAGAAAATATACATCTAGTCTATCAACTTATCGTCAATATTATTGTAAATACAATTGCTACTAACAGAATAAAGATTTGTTTTTCATTGTTTATATATTTTAACCTTTGTGGAAAACAATGACAAGTAATTTTCTTTCAGCTCTTAAAGTAAATGTTTTACTTCCGATGCCGCTGTAATCTGACGAGGGAGGGAGTCGGAAAGAAGCGTAATTGTTTTCGAATTAATTTTCACTACAGAGAACATCCCCGGTTATTTTTCCTAGAATTCAGGCTCTTAAAACTCAAGCTGCTCCAGACTACATGCAAACAGATTTTACACTTAAAAACTGGAAATCTTAAATTAACAAGCAGTTCCTAGGACCGGAGGGAGTCTCCAAAAAACATTAAACTCTCTTTGGAAACTCCCTCCGCATAAAATTGTTTCCTTTGATGTTTGAAACGACATCAAATTAATTTAAAACTCCTTCTTTGCAGGCAGTTCTACGAGTCTAGTCAAATGTTCTTTTCAAAGAAGAATTTTATTCAAGGTTAAATATCAACACCCGTCCTTAAAGAATGCGTAAGCAGAACTGAAATGATAGTGTATTAACATATTGATCATTATTATTTTTTTATTCAAAGCATTGCTTTTTGGGGAAATATGCTGTAAATCGCACAGCAATACGCTTAAATCATTAAGAAGTTAGTTGATGCCGAATACCAATCATACATCAGATAAAGTTCTTAAACCCCTTGCTCTGGATTCGGCAGGCCTGGCTGACTGTCACGTGTCGGCAGGCCATAAACTATTAAAAGAAGAAGGAGAGAGGGCAGAGAGGCACGCGCCCCGCACCTGTCGCGGCCGCGCCGGAAGAGCCTCCGCCCTCTCGTGCCCATTGCCAGCTGCAAAAAACAACACCGCAATTACACCGCCTATGGATTTATTTACAAGCTGAGCACCGCTCAAGTAGACAGACATGTTTATCCTGAGACTAAAACATCTCATGCATTGCAAAAAACCACTAAGGCAACTTAAAGAAAACATTCATTGAAGTAACGTTTTTTTTTTTTTCTAGGAAAGATTTTCTACAAGATGTTGAATATTTTATTGCTATAAGTCTTGATAAAGCAGACAGCACAAGTATTAAAATAGATTCACTTAAATTGCAAATATTTTAAATAAACGAACATATGAATGTTATTGTGTTGAATAATTGCACGCAACGAGTGAACTTTCGTGTGAGAGCGTGAAATGAAGCGCCGGGCTCTCCGCGGGCACGCGCCGCGCCACGGAGAAGTCCTTCCGTTTGATTTATTCCACAAACTTCCAATTAAAACTACTCCGTCCTGCCATATTTTTTTCCAAGCCGACTACTCATTTTTAATTACGGCATTGTTTTTTTTTTTTTTGTTTATCTTACACCCGTTATTTATACTTGACACGTAAGCTCTTTATTAGTTGCTTTGTATATCTAGAAAGTGCGTTGCCGTGTGCTTTTCTGTGATAATTTCGTGTGCTTTTCAAAACATTATTAAATGGTTTCCAGTGGCGTGTCCTATCTTCAGAGGCAAGTTATGCCAGTATACGCTACGTTCCTAGAGACAAAACTCACGTAATAATGTATAATATTTCAATTATACCATATTACAATTGTTATCTATTTGTGATTTTATTTGTTATATATACCGGTACAAAGTTTTATGAATATTAATTCACCTAAAAACACGTTCACTTATAAAAAAACCTTTTTTTTTTTTAAACAAAACCTGATTGTTTCTGAGTATACTGAGAATGTGGTCATTCTTAGTTATGCCACATACTGAAACCTTTATGTTCAATGTCCTTAATATTTTTTAAATTAATTTAAAAAATAACTGGTCTGATAAGTCAAAGGTAGTATACAACGATAGAGCGTAAATGTAGGACCTTATTATTAAATTGTATAGGGATTTTAATAATATATGATTTATTAGTGTGTGTCGAATGTAATCGAAAATCATTTATTTATATTTTTTCTAGTGACATAAGTTAGAGGTGACTTTCGTTGATCTAACTTAAGATCGAACTTGAGACGTATAATTAATTAATAGTTAACATATTCAATCAACCCCAATGTTTTGATGATTAATTAGTTAACATATATATAGTTTCATATGCCTTGAATATGTAATGAACGTGTATGAAAATTATTGGAATTTCGAATAATCGAAACCACAATTGAATCGCGTTCTTAAATATTCATTATTATATTTCAATATCCATTTTATATAAATGTAAATGTATTAGATTGGATAATAGACTTGTTCGATTACGCCTATTCGATTATGTCCATCACCAGCACAAGCGCGCAACTGACATCTGTTGCTCTCTCCGTGTTTATTTTTATGGCTACTTTTTTTATTTAACTTTTCTAAGTGCTCGTTACGGCGACCTCTTTATATTTGATTTGTAACATCTCACTTTTAGCACTTCAAATGTTATTAATTTACAATGTAACACGTTGGACGCTACGATCAATTGAATAAAAATAATGTTATATATGTCAATTTTATCCAAGTTTTTTTGTTGTAATTTTTACTTTATCTTCAAGACGATCGGTGATTTTTTTTCGAATTAAGATTTAATTATAATTTTATTTTTAATATAAATAATCGTGTTTAGTTAGTTATAAATATATTAAAAATATAAATTAAAAGAGATGCACACACGCACTTATTTTAATAGTTTCTACTGGTATAATCTAGATTTTTGTCGATAATTTGTAATATAATTCATTATTATGTTTCATTGTTTGAATTTTTTAATAATTTATATGTCTATGAAAATAACATTTTACGCTTAAAAATAATTCATACCGTTAATTTCATTAGTCCGTGTCTATGAATTTAATGTAAACGTTAAATTAAACGTAACGTTAGCGTTAGAACGTCCTTTTCGCTAGCGAGTCCAGCATTCATTCATTAAGGCTATTTACTAGTAACATGAATTATTACTAATATGATTAGGCACATTAGTTCATACATAGAAGATGATTTTAAAGAAACTCTCAGAAAAATATCATCGTGATTTGTGTGGGATCCTACACAAATCACGATGTATGAACTAATGTGCCTAATCATAAAAGTAATAATATAATAAATCCGTAATGGGTAATAAATACGCATCTGATTGACGTTAATCAAAAAATCGACATAAGTAACATGAATATTACTTAATACTTCTTCTTCTTCTAACTTAAAACTCATGCGAAGTTTTCTGTAAGATTAAAAAGTATATTCCTTGGTTTTCCAGGTCGCTGCAGGTGTGGGTGAACACGGGGCGAACGCACAGCGCAGTTCTCGAGGAGCAGAGGGCTGAGGCGGGGGGCTGCGGCATAGGGGGCCCTCTCAGGTACCCCGAAGCGCTGATATTCTGGCTCACCTGCCAAAAGGTAATGCACACTCCCTTACGGATTGAGCCATCGCGTGCCACGACGGCAGTGCTCGCGGACTGGAGATAAACGCACCTTGCACCCTCAAACCTGTTTGGTCTTTCAAAACCCGTTCTCGGTATTTCCAACAAAACATTTGACTGCATTAAAACATCAATTTATTTGTTCAAGGCTTTGTCTTTTAAAAATTTGGTCACAAAACATTCGAAATAATACTAACTATTTTTTTTGCGATCTACCCCTAATCGAGAAATATCCACTAAGCGGGTCTTGGAATTCGATGCCTCTTACTATTGAATATATTTTTTTGTATATTTTTGATTTTCGGTTTTTTTCTGCTTATCTCTGAATTTTGTTGTTTGTACTTTTATATTTGTCATGTTCAAAATCGAATAAAGTTTCGAACATTGTATTGAACACGCGCTTTGCCTCATTAAACAATCCGGAGCCGGTCTCGGTCAAGGTTCCCCGCCTTACCCAGACACACTGCGTGAATACCGAACAGTTACAATCGTTCCTACTACAAAAACCAGGTGGGCATCATATGCTTTTTAAAAAAAATTCATATCATAAAATTAGATTAACTTTTAACGGTCGATATTTACTCCTTGTTTTGGCCCAATGTCCCAGCTTCTCTTAAGCTGCTTCTGCTTTACGCCCCTCCTGCTGCGGGCGCCGGTCCAGCTCGCGCTGGGAACGGAGAAAGTAGCGGCGGCTCTGGAGCGGGTAGCCGGTCGATAATCAATACGAAAATCACGTGGCCGGTCACGTGTGATCCACCACGTGTGATGTGCAAGCCAGCCGCAGAAGCAAGCAGCGGGCCCGGGCACTCTTGACATTTGCTTATGCATCAGACATACATCCGGGCTCACGCTTTAGCTCTTAGTGAGGCTATTTGAAATCTCAAGAGACGATAGGGAGACATTATTATTTATCAGCACTGTGTGCGTATTAAAAATCATTTATTTATTAGGTAATTTGGTTAATTTTTTCTTTAGTTTTTTTTACTTAAAAAAAGAAGTTTGTTTGTAGGTTTGGCAGCCGTTGTTATTAGATGATTTGATTTCTGGGGTGTTGAACTGCTTGAAGTTTTATATATTCCTAAGTCGCTGTCCCCTTGCTGAGACCATCTTCTCGTATAATCTCTAAATATAGCCCCAGCGGAGACCGAAACGGAGAATAGAAAATATCAAGCAGCTCAATACCCCAAAAACCAAATCATCTTATGTTTTTTGGTTTACTTTTAGCAGCAATTTATACTTATAGATCATAAATATTATATTCCCTTATTTGAACTCAGGATTTCATGTGTGGTGTAAATATGCATTTAAATCCTATCGTTGTACAGTTCACATATTTAATTTTTCGCGATTTTTACAAAAGAACTGAAGCATAAATTCTCTCAAAAAATCTTAAGCGGCTTTCTGTAAGAATAAGCAAAAACTGATCAAAGTCATTTGGTCTTATAATTCAATACTTCTGTTCACTGATATATCACATTTTAATTAAACGCCATTTCTATAAATATTTCATTATTTGGTATATTATAAATCAGCTTTTTTAATGTTTTAAAGGTATTTTTTAATATCACATTTATTAATAATGTCTTAGAAGATATTATTGTTTTAATAGCAATTTTTTAGTTTCTCTTAGCTCTCACTGTCGCTTTGGGATATTATAAGTATAATTAGTATCACTCACCGATGGTTGTTAACCCCTCCCTGGGAACAAAACTACTTAAGCATGCTTCAATCAATATTTAACGGCTACGTCTAATATTTTCCAATTCTCATATCCTCGTCGTGTGTTATCCCAGCTATGCGCCCATAATTAAACGTTAAAAGATTTGATTGTGTTTATGAATTAGGTAATCTATTGTGACATACTTACGGCCTCTTCACAGCTCCAAAGGTCCAAAAACTGATAATTCATCTATCAGGTCCTGTGTTTTATAGACTTTAATGATAAGGTTTGAAACTTTCCAATTGTGTAATAACCCTTAGTAATGGTAATAAAAGTCGTACGGCAGAGTATTATCATATTCAAGACTAAAGCGTTGCATTAGAAGTCACCGTTATCATCGTGGTAACCGAAACTACTCTCAATACACTGCTAAACAAACTTCTCGCAGAAGAATTCTTAAATACCGAGTGTGCAGAAAATATTTAATGTAATTAATGTTGGGCGCTATTTTTTTATTAGATGATCCCTGATTTTTAGTTTATTCAAAAAGTTTTCTTGCAGACGAAAAAAGGTAACAATCGAAGAATCCATGTAGTCAATTTTTGGAATGGAGTCCGCTTTAGTTGATAGTTCTATTGTAGAACAATCGTAAACATCTCAGGAACATAGAATGTTATAAGTCCTGAAGAAGTGCCCCTAAAATATACACGTAATATGAGCAGCAGAAAATGCACCATCCACACGGGCCTAATTCCCAAGCGCTGCGACAAGTCAAGTCAAGTTCAAATCAGAAGCTTCCCACGCAGTTGCATTTTGGTGCCGGGAAATCATCACGCGCCGAGTTCGGACTCTAGCGGACCTAGCAGGCTCCTGCGTGGAATGCTGATTAGCCAGAGGTGCTCTACCACCGGAGACTCTTCGTGGCCAGGCCGCACCGTCACCTGCCCGGCCGGCCACCACAGGTGTGGCTTGTTTACATTCCGGCTTCTGAGAACTGTAGAGCTGTCGCTGAGTGAACGACTCTTCTGATGAATACTACTTCTTAATGTGTCATGTGGTTACTCACGGTTCATCTAAGTATCCTATACATTCGATTAGTCATTGCTTTAAGAAGAACCCTTTGAAATATTGATCAATAAAACCAAACGGTATGTATGGTCGTAGTTTTTGGCAGTTGTTATGAGTAAGTTGGTTTGGCTTGTGAGGTACTGATTTGGTTCAAAGTTTCTGAGGGGACCTTGGTCTTTCTGCTGCCCAATAGTATTATTCTACAATTCTTTCCTTGCAAAGCTCTTGCGTTTTGATCTGATACACCCAGTAAGCTGCAGAAACAAGTACAGTATTTCATCTAACACAATAAAGTCAATGACACTTAGAGGGTTAAGAAATAGTATTTGTTACGTAATGATAAACCCTTATTTTTTTTAAAAGAAACAAATTTATAAAAATTACTTTATAAATAAAACCGTGTCGTTTGTAAATTTATTAATATTAACTTTTTTTGAAATTATTTTCTATTATTTTTGGATGATATTGAAAATTCACAATTTTGATCAAAATGATAAATCAAATAAAAATAAACTCAAATCAAGGATGTCCATTGTTCGTGAGCAGTGCTCTCACAACGTTCGAACATTTTGCAAGGCGGTACCGCACTTACAACTTCATTGAATTACGCCGCACGTTGGACCGGAAGATTGCCGGAAGTGTCGCGGCTGCTGCGGGGGGAGGGGGGGGGAAGTCCCCCGTGCCTCTGGCCGCCCAGGGCAGCAGGTGGCGGCTGCACACCCAATACCACCTAGAGCACAAGGCCTAGCAGCAAGACCTGTGACGTCACGTGCGACCGAGCCGCTTTAGAGGAAGAAATGTTACGGCCTTAGTAAGCTTAACAACTATTACTAATTGCTCATTTATTTTTTAATTATTTCTCCATGTAAAAATATCGTATCGAGTAAAAGTAAAATAATTAACCTCACCCCTTTACTCATAATTATTATTATATATTTATGATTGAACTATATATTGATTTTGAAAATAAGTATTTAATTGATCAAATATTTTTTCTAAACTTTTCATACATTGAAGCATCTATTACGTATGACGTCAGAAGGCTTGCCGTCAAGCCTTGTATCCTAGGTGGTATTGGAACAACCCTGCCATGTAATTTCGCATCGTGTAAGGAGTAAGGGATGCTTGGGGTGTAGTTTTGGTTCGCCACGTATTTTGCTTTCTAATACCTCAACAAATCTATTACAGCGCCTTTTATGTAAAGGTTTAAATTTGGTTTTAACTCGATCGATCTTGTTTGTGTTTATTTTTAAACTTAATGTCAATGTTCTACATATGCTATGTTAACAACAGATGAATGTGTATATCTAAAAAACTGATGTGATTGTAAAAAGTATAAACAAACAATGAGTGGGATTCCAAAACACCATTTATAATACTAAATTCACTCAAATTTAAATTCAAACGAACTTTTGACACTGTTTGGTTATTTTATGAAATTGAATTTATATTCGTAAGATCCTGATCAGAGTAATAAAACTGTGTCGGAACTCATTGTCTTTTATTCGTTGTATGGGGAATGGGGGGGGTGATATTTCAAATTCACCTTTCATGACGGGAATCAGTCCTCGCGACAATCGATCAAGAGTCTAGAGGTCTAGACAGTCCACCCACTGAGCCAACGACCTATTCAATATTTACTGCCTTTCAATAAAATAATTACCCACAAAGCATCTGTTTGTAAACATCTTGAACAGAAATTAATATACAAATTGTCACATTCGCTCGAATGAACAATTAGGGTGCGCGCTTCAAGTTCACCGGGCACCCGTTCACTCCGCCATCACATTCGTGAGGACGGAGTGTGCAGGCACAGGACGCACTGACTGCACGTTAATTCGTATGCGCGGCCCGCCATGGTCGCGACAAAAATGTATCGCCAAGTTCAATGTCTCCCAAAACATGTCCTTCACGCGCTGTTTCCTTATGCAAACATTACGTTCGGCTCGAGTTTATCAAGGAAAATTCAGTGTGAAAAAGACACCGGATTTTTTTTTTTTAAATAAATTTATTTTGTATGGTTACATCAAATTGCACGATTCTAACCAACATCAAATGACTTTAGTCGTCTTCATGATCGGAAATGTCAATTCAGCGCAGGATTGTGAGATACTCTTAGAGGGGTATTATTTTCATGTACGCTATGGGTGATACTTATATATATATATATAGTGAATTTTCTTTAATAACCATGACTTTTTATTAAAGGCCTCTCTAATCTGAGATTCGGAGATTGAAATATAACTGTTTTATCGTTAATAAATTGAAATGAATATCAATTATTTTTATGGCATTCTCTGCATAATTACAAAAACTTTTTCCATAGTAACTAAAATATTGCTTAATTAATAAAACGTAAATCGCTTGAAGTTATTTATTCCTATACTTTCATGACCAAAAAATCGACCAATATAATTTTCCCTCGCGGACAATTCCACGATGAACCAACGCCGACCCTGGCCGGGGCCAACTACGCAATTGCGTCCCGATGGCGTTAGCTCGATTTGCATACCAGTGCCGTCAGGAACCCTCGACCGCTGCAAATTCGTCGTCTCTAGCCGCGTTTATCGACAGCCGCCTTCGATATCCGGTTTTTAATATCAGAAACAAAAAAAACCTGCAGTGACTGCGTGAACCGCCAGCACCTGCCTCCTTCATAGTTCACGCCGCGGGATCTGCTCTCGTATTCAGCGTGGCGTCTACGCCCAAGTTGGAATAAATTTTATGTATGCGTACTTTTTTAATCGAACAAACACCTGCTTTTTTCGTAGGTCACGATCAAGGTGTGAGTTAAATTAGCCTATATTAAAACAAGTCAATTATGCACTGTGCTTATAAACTATATAATAGTTTTACACATAAAGGGTATTGGGAGCATCGTAGTCAGAGAATTGTGCGATCGTTCGATATTGTTAAGCATTTTATTTTATCATATTAAATATATGTAATTGTATAAATAATAACTAATTCAAATATATTTATCTTCATCAAGTGCCTCTCCTTAGAGGAGGTTGGTGACCATTTCCTGAGCATATACATATAAATAGAGTAGTGGGTCCCCGGGCCCTTCTACACCGCAGTTTTATATTGGAAGGAAAATTCTGCGTATTGCTTTTGCCCAATAGCATTATTATATAATCCTTTTCTTGTAAAGCTCTGGTTTTTAGATCTAATACTCATTTTGCAGCGAGCTAAATAAACATAGCAGGAGCCCCCCAACCCAATTCGACAAGGTACTTCCAGAGCACAACCCTCCAGAGTACTTCCAGAGTACATAAGTTAACAAATCTCTTATTCACAACTCAATCCATTCTGACAATTTAAAAATTAATAAATATATAAAAGCAATACAGCGCTAAGTAACACTTTAAAAATACATGAATACATGTATATATCACAAGCGTACTTTGAAGACAAGTAACATACCAAATAATCTAAATAATAATATGATTTGATTTTATATAATAAGAGCCAAGAATTCTGCAGTATGTCAAAAAGATTAAGTAAACAGCGTCATGCTCATTACCAACAAAAATAAACTATCGTCCACACTTGAATACACTATTTGCCCTCACCGCACGCCACTGCATATATATATATATATATATATATATATATATATATATATATATATATATATATATATATATATATATAACTAACGTATCCTTTATCTGGTTTCATCTACATCACCATTTAATTAATATAACCGCAGTAACGTCAGAAGTAAACAAGGGCACAGGTATCCTAATTAAAAACTCCCAATTTGATAAAAATTGAGTATAAGTTTCACTCAACCTGGATTCGAACCCGGGGCCTCGCGGTGCTATACTGCGAGGTTAGTTAAGTTTAATTACTCTAAGTGTATACAGTATTTTTCAATATATATCTAAAATTGGCAACTCGGCCGTGGATGGCCACCGACAAGTAATTGCCTGAAGCCGCTGAGGTCCGTGTGTTCGTGTTTGCACATTTTCGGCGCGTGTTAATGCACCGCGGCCGGAAGTTTAAGGTGTGCTTTGCATTCTGATTATCCTTCGCGATGGTACTTTCGGTGGAAACGACGATAATTAGGAGACTTGAGATCTCACTCAGCTGTGCACTTTTAAATTGCATTGTATTAATTTTTTAATTAATACAAAAAATAATACTTTTATATAACTCATACATAATATTTTTTAAATAATACATATTTAGTGTTTGCTGGGTAAATTTATATTTCATAGTTCTTCTCAAAAATATATTTAAATTTATAAAAAAAAGATGACTTGTATCTTTGGCATGAATATTGAAAGTCTGTATTTAAGGAAATTATAGACTTTATAATTTTTTATTGACTTTTTAGAGAAAAATAATATATTTTATTCAGTAATTAAAGAAAATATCAAAATAAATTAATATTGCAAACTGTGTGGTTTCATGTGACAGGTCTTCAATTTTATACTCATAGTTTTGAAAGCAATAGTTGTGGTAAAAGTATTTTAAGAAAATTAAGATTTTAAATTAAACTTACTGCTAAAATTTGTTCTCAAAGTTTTAAATATACTTTTTCGGCAAACATTGAATTAGAAGTTTTCCGGCTTATTTTTAGTTTATTAAAAAAAAAAAAACTAATTATCTTTGTTATAGAGATGCCTGATGTCAATTTTGGCATGCACTCACTGGCTTCTCAGAACATGATAATTCGTTTAACTATGTCTTAACATCGCAATTATAAATTTTAAATATTACATAAAGTATGTAATATAAACATTTTCTAAAATCCATCAGCTCGAGTAAAGCCCACTATGAATATTTATGTTTAAATAAATTAATTATTTAAGTAATCTATTTAAACTTAAAGTTATCCCTGTGGCATTAGTTCGGCGGATGTCCTTTGGGTTGATAATCCTTTAAATATTCAGAGCGCCCGTCCAACCTTGAAGTCACCTCACCTGAGTAATCCGCGGACTTAACGAGAACGACATTTTGACCCTTAATGACGCACCGTGGAATGCAGCCAAAGTAGCCTCCTACCCGTCATTGAAAATAATAGCAAATTAACAAACAATTGAGATTATTGACACAAGCTCTACCGTTAATATACATGGTGACATATTTTTTTCAATAAAATAAACATCGATGGACCACTTTCAGTCGAAAAATATCTCCTATGTAAAATAATTGTTATTTTATTTAAATTCTATTAGTTAAAAACTCAATTCGTGCCATAATTTTTGTTCGTTAATTTTGGTTTCTGTCCCTGCATTGGGACCATCTTCAAGAATTTTGAAGATGGTTCCAGCATAGGGACCGAAACGTCGGAGGGCAGAACACTTCATTAAACTCGACACCCAAAATCGTCGAAAAACAACGAATGGCACACTTATATTTTTTTGCTTATTTATAAACCTGGATTTATCAAACATTTTGTTTATTATATATTTGATTTCTTTTGCAGATTATTTTTAGAGTATATATATATATATATATATATATACTAAGAGAGTTCAAAAATAATTTCAATTATAAAAGTTTAATCAAAGTGTCGACATTAACCTATATGGAGTAAAACTTATGTATCTATATTGTATAAATGTTTAATGACTTAACTGATGATTTTCATGCATTATATTATAGTTAACTGATACGCAAACCACTACCATATCTTGTGATTAATCATAAAAAAAAAAATAATTAATTTATTAGAAACCATAATTAGTTGTGTGGGATATTTAACACACGCCAAAATTTTTATACCATTTATTGCGTCTTGAAATTCTAATACGACAGGGCTTCTGGAATTATATGCTGTAAGTCAAACGACAGCCATGGCGAGACAAGACTGTTTAGAAATAAACCGGGCAATCGACAACTCTAAAAGCTTACTGGATATTAATTCAGACGGAACCTGCTCCTATTTACAATGCTCTTCAATCAGATAATATGTACACACGGTGTTTCGAATTCCGCTGTGGTTGACAAAAAGGGGGTAGAATTTTCACGCCATATTTTTTAAAATATGTATTTGTAAGAATTGGCATACATATTGTTAATGTTTTGAACTTTAATCACATGTTCTTTTTAAGATTAAGCATTTCAAGAAAGCGAGTCAAGAAATTGTTTTTTATTTTTATATTTTAAAAATGAAATGGAAAGTTTTTCGCAAATATAAATGTATCATTAAAATATCAAGAAAACTCGAAATTAAAAGCGTGACTTTTGATAAACCGTGTAGGCCATCTCCTCCGAAGCTCCGCGTCCGTTTTACACGTGGGCTGGTCGGGGGTCAATCTGCTCTATATGTAGGGCTTCCGTCACCGCCGGACTCCGTCTCCGGACACCGCTCTCACTCCTACCTGATTAAAACACACACTTAACTAAACTATTTGTTTTGTATGTGTGTATATAATTATCGGCACATGTCTCAACTTCAACGAGAATCGAGTATTACGATTTATTAAAAAAACATTTCGATATATTCTCGACAATTTTTGAGATAGAGATGAATGGATGAAGAATGTTCGGGCCGGGCCCGAGAAGCGCGAGTCGGCCGCGCGTCAAGTGGACATCTCTTGGCATCCATCTTGTCGCATTGTTTATTTTATTTATGAGGTCTTTGACACCACACGGATTGGCGTAGTAACCGCACCGATTTTTTATAAGCCCGTGATCTTGGCACCTCGCTCAATTTCCGGGGTGTTTAGCGAATGTTTAACAGCGTATTATTTAATTAATGTGATTACATAATTGGGCTTGATTTGTGTTAAATTATATTTTGTTGCATAATTGTTGTGTTGCCGCCATTTTTTTTTTGTTGTTTGCGAATGTTTATACTGATTGATATTACATTAATGAATTATGTATTTGTATACTGCTCGTTTCGCGGTTCGGTGTGACTAGCGGGCTCGTGCGAGCTGGCGAGCCGCATACTTAGCATATTTATTAAGAAAACTGCATCGAAACGATTTATTCAGACATCGCCTTATCGCATATTTTTCCTGGTACTTGGTTAAAATCAGAATACATAATTGACATATATTGTTTTGAGACTTGTTAGAAAGAATAGCAAATTTGAAATCTACACTTTCAATTTCAAGTTGCTGAATAAACTTTAATACCTTTTACAAAAATTATCGAAAGTATTGTTATAAATGTTTTATGCAATGTTTTGAATAGATCAATTTTATTTTTTGTATACTGAAATGAAAAACCCAAGGCATGATGACGCCGACTCCTTCCATGAATTTCGCTCAGCATCATCAGGTACAGGAACTCAGATATCGTGTTCTAAGACTTCAGTTTATAGGATATACCGAGTATAACAGATGTTTTAAACCCAATAACATACGTATATACGTAATTTTAATACCTCGCATTTTTTTTATAACGTTAATAAGAGCTTTGAAACTATGTTATCTTGCACCAACTATTAACTATTTTGCACGGACAAAATAAACAATTTTATATAAAGCAGAGTCTTTTTTGTGTTCTTATCGCGTAGTTTTATATTTTTTGGTGTATGTACGTATTATAGATAGTATATTCATTCATTTCTTATAATCTTCTCTTAAAGTAACGTTTAATGCGTAATTTGTGGAATGTTTCACAGTTTCAATATTATAATTATTTTACATGTGTGCAGTGTTTATTTTTCATTTTATAATATTTTAAACCTTAGTCAAAAAACTACTGCGATTGATAAATTTTATTGCGAATCCCGTTAATATTTTCATTCTGTTTTACCTTAAAAAAACTAAGAGTCTTTATTGTTTTATGTTAATTTACAATAGTTGCTAGGGCTATTCTTACAATACGATGTGTGGCTGTCCTCTGAGCCTAACGCAGGCCATGGGGCTTGCAAGATGTGGCCTAAGTGATAGCTTACACGGGTTTCTTTATTTTAACTCCTTTTGCGTGAGTTGAAGAATAAGTGTATTACCTTTTTTGGCATGTACAAACAAACAATTTTCCCACTCATGTTTGTCAATTCCCATTGCGAGTGTCGAATTTGTACTTCACCATCTATGGACAGGCGGCGAAACTAAAACGCCGTAGTAAAAAGGCGTAAGAATGTATAATAATGGCGTCGGGCGTCCCGGAAATAGCAGAATATCGGCGGCGACCTTGACTGACGCGGCGTCTGACTCCATTATTGGCCGCAGGTCGCCGTTTCGCACCAACCAGACGGACGTCAGGATCAAATTGAAAGTGACTCAACGCACCTATTTATACCTGGGTCTATATTAGTGGGCTCTAATTAATTGAGGCGTAGTTTTATTTCGCCGCTGGAAAAGGAAATTAACTTAAAAGTTTGTCTTTTGTATAAAAAAATTTTTTTCGTGGATATATATCGCCAAACAAGCAACCGATGTTTTGTTTTAGTTCTCTAAAAATTAAATGCGAAGTTTGACTGCGTGATCGTGTCTTTTTTTTTCAAACGTCGATATAGTATTTGCTTACTTTGTGTGAGTAAAATTTCATTGGATTCTTTAATCGTAGAATAAAAAAGAATATTTTAGAAATTCATGAATATATAAATATTTATATCGCACATCAAGTATAATCACTGTTGAATGAAACGTATAAAAGTGAATTGTTATTTTTATTTTTCATAAAGATTCGTTACACTAAATTTGACTTATACTTCTTTATTTAACACTAAATAATATTAACCAAAATTGACATTCAAAAAACATGCGAGGGATTATTGAAAAAAAAAACTATCATTC
This sequence comes from Atopsyche davidsoni, assembly GCA_022113835.1. Lineage (NCBI taxonomy): Eukaryota > Metazoa > Arthropoda > Insecta > Trichoptera > Hydrobiosidae > Atopsyche > Atopsyche davidsoni. Next base: position 13,705,725 of record JAILWY010000023.1, read on the forward strand.
GTGATTTGCTGCGTGCGTGGCCATAAAGCTCGTTCTACACAGAACACCGAGTCTGGAATCCCGCCCCAAAATCACTTCCAGCCAATTAGTCTTGGGCTTAAGTTAATAAGCAGTTAATGAGACGAAAGCGTCGGCTTTGATTAAGCATCAGTATTAAACTGCGCCGTGAACGAAGGAGTTTGTGCTGAGATCGATCTTAACTAATAGGAGAGAGGTTGCATCACATACCGTTTGAATGTCTTAGAATTAGATTCACTCCGTGACAAGATATTTATGTCTGCCCGCAACTATTATGACCTATTTATTATTTATGTTAAGTCCGGATTCCGATTACCACAAAGTAACATAATATGTTGCTTATTTCCGGATCCTTAAATTTCTTTGCATACAATTTGTATTACAGGTTACTCAAACTCCTGGCACTATTTAAAAACCTCTTTTCACTTATTGCTTCGTCTTTATGGGCTCTAAGTAAGAACTAGATGACAGCAGATCCACTTTTATACATCAGTATTTACATAGCATTATTCGTGATAAAAAATCGTCTTTGATCAAACATGAACAGACGCAAATATAATTTCATCGATTTGATCAAATGTTACCAGTTCTAACAATTATGCCGCCAAGCCAATGAAATATTTAAATATTCTACAAAAATATTACTTAATTTAATATAACGCCGGAACCATAAAAGACAACAGGATATTAGATTATGACAAGTAATGCTTAGGCACTCGATGAAATTAAATATCTACCATTGCTCTCAGCCACAAAACCCTAGTATTACATAGTTTGTTCCATATTATATCAATAGTTAAGCTCCTAGAAGATTATATTTTTTTTATTTACCATACTATTATTTTGCTTTTTAATATATACATTTCTCCACAGGAAATTGTTCGGCGCGTGTACGCTTAAATTAACCAGAGAACATATATAGACACAGCCGCGTAACAACCCATAGGGTGTAATTTAATCCATGAATGGAAACTTCCATATACTTCTAGATACTATTGGATAACTTTAGGTACATTGTATTAATCAACTACTTTTAAAGTTCGCTACTTTCCATTGAACGAAGTACTAGAAAAGCAATACGGGGACTTTGGGCTTGTGTGGTAGTACCGCCACTTCCAAATGTACAGCTTGTCACAATACTGAGGGGGTTCGTGCATATAAACACTGCACTTTACACCCAGCCGCGTGTCCCCGACTTCATCGTATATTCTCGTAATTCACGTGCATACTGTTTGTTTTGTTCGCTTTGTTTACGTTATGGTATATACCAGGGGTGTCACCTATCGCCCGTGAAACCTTTGCAGGTTTCTGAAGGGCGATTTTTAAAATTTAAATTACGTGATGCATGTTAAATAAACGGGACGTTTAAATATATATGTTTTTTTTTTCATTACATAAAATATGCAACCAAACCCGAGTCTACAAAATAAATACATATAATTTGACCATCTTGATGAATTGATTTATGGAGATGATCCTAGTATCGGAACCGACGCAGCATAACACTCAAAAATCCCAAGATCATCTAATAGCAATGGCTGCCAAAACCTACGAACATACATTTATTCGGATTGTGTTGTTTTTGTGTAAATATTGTAACTCGGTCCTATATTTTTGAGCAGAGGGGACGCTAGCAGGGCCCGACCGCTTGGCACAGCCCTGCCGCACCGTACCTTTAATAATACAATTTGTATCAAAACAACTTAAATTTTCATAATTTATATGACATCCGCCGCTTTCCGTGTTGCCGGGTCCCGGTGGGTGTACTCGGTAAGGCAGACGCGTATAATTTGATTAACTTCTATTCATACACCGGCCCGTACCATTTATGTGCACATCACTTGTTATAAGTACAGTGCCCGTATGTAAATGCGTGCACCGAACTAAAGAGCGTGACTCACATTTCGGCTATCCTCCTCGCGTACATGGCAATCTTCCCATATATAGCCGGTACTTTCCAACACCTCGGGAAAATTGTATACATTAGTTGTTTTATATGTACACAATTGATTTTTTATAACTAAATATTCATTTTCACTTATATCTTTGAAAGTGCGTAGTGTAATATATATGGTATCGTTATACTGATAACATTGAATTAAAATTATTTAAAATAAATATAAGCGCTAATAAATAAACATCATTAAAATATAAACACCGAGACCTTATTGAATTTTTAAGATATTCATAAAACAGCGAGCGGCTTGGGTGGCGGCGTCTCTGAACGCAGGGGTGGCTACAGAGATTGCTGTCATTATCCCCCCGGGTGCTAAAAGTCTTGGGAGCCCCCCCTACATTATGAAATGTCAAATATTTAGGAAACGATACGTCAAGGCGGTAAAAGCCGATAAATATTATGTCAGAACAAACTTAGAGAACAGTGCCACAAATAAACATTACAGTTCCATGGTGTTTTAGAAATTCTAATAAAAATTTATACTTTTAATAAATTCATGAATTCGAAATTTTATGAGTATAAACTATATATTAATGGAAACCTCAACTTCTAACGACACAATCTTCCATTGTTATGTAATATCATGTTAGAGGAATTTTACAGTTAAAAATAATTGCACTTCATTATCATTGAAAATATTTACTTATACCTTATATACAAATCTGGTCCCAAATAATTATTAAATATGACAATTACCTGTGTTTTGCAAAGGTGTGAGTAAATCTGACATAAACACGCAAAGAAGTTCATTATATTCCGCAACGATCCTACAGATGGTGGGCTCTCCAAGCCTGCACAGTATCGATTAGGAATTAAAAACAACGAAAAAACAATAAAGCAGTGTATAAAACCGAATAACAATACTGCAGCGGATGTGGGAGTGTCCCGTCATGTAAATCACACCCATTTCACAAATTGGATTCAAAGATGAGTGCATTCAAGTGCCCGGCCCGAGTGCCAGGCATTAAGGTTCGGATGAAAATACAGGCTATTTCGATAAACTGACTTCGATCAGCGGGAAGACTTAATGACAGATACACACGCCGGAAGTATGCTCTCTTGAGTTGTCTCTGCGCTAACGCGCTGTATTCTCTAAGTGAGTGAATTCATTGAAAGGCTGCCAGGGGTTTCCATCTCCAGTTTGCCATGAATCTACCTTGAAGTTCGGTAAACTTAAACTTCGGTGGTTAGTTACGTCACTTTGTTTTGAGAGTTTTGGCGCAGGTGCTCGATCTATTATAAAAAAAAACAATCAACCCTTGCTCGTTTCGGAGAGAGGAGAAAGTAAAATGGATTATAAAAAGAGAAAAACTTTTTTTTATATAATGTAAAAGAATATTTCACAGGTGTTCATTTTTTATGTTTATTACTTTTTAGTTCTAATGTATTGAATTATTCCTAATTTAGTACTTTGAAGTATAGAAACATGGATTTTGCTCAAGAGTTGTGAATGTTCTATTGATTGGATATTAGTGTGGATTGTATTATTTACTATTTCAATTTTAATTTTAGAGTTTCATAATATAATAATAGTGAGTTTTATGTTTGCCCTGTGCGTGTTTGTATTGTTTGGTGTAAAATTTTCTTATGTGCAAAATGTTTTTTTCCAGGATATCCACGACAAGCGATTGACAGACAGAGTGGATGCAATGATCAGAGACGGCCTCGTCAAGGAACTGACGGACTTTCATGAAACATACAATAAGCACAGGATTACTGATGGAGAGTAAGTATGAATGCGCGCATCTTCGGCTGTCACCCGACACAAGATGGCACGAAGATACGTGCTACAAAATGTACCACTAATAATATTTAGTCATAACGATAAAAGTCGAAATACTGAAAATTGGTCAAATAGATTACATCGATCACATATTGTCCCTAAAAAATCTATTAGAGTTTATTTTCTTAGCCGTTTTTAAGCTGATTTCGCCGAATATTTAACACTACAGTCATACCAAAATGTGTGTTATAACTTATATTATAATTTTCTATTAAATTATTCAGTTTATCTAGAATATTAGTGTAGACTTATTATTTATGCAAAGAGAATCCGTGATTGCTATCCAACGTCACGTTTATGTTTGCACCTGGGACGTAAAGATGTACGGCAGTGTGTAATTAGCAATTCTCAGAAAGAAAAAAAAAACAGTCGTCTCGAATACTTTTCAATGCCATCTAGTTATAAAACAAATATAAAATCAGCAAAATATTAGCTTAAAACCTGATTCAAGGTATTCCCACGACGATGCTAAATATAACAAATACCTTCGGGCGGACGACAGTTTTAAGAAAAAATATCAAGATTTTATTATTTTTTACTTAAATATTTAGCAAGTAGATCCACCTTCGGCCAATTATCCTAATCACTCATAACTTCAAAATAACAGTTATGGTTACCCATTTTTTTTAATTTTGTTTCCAAATGATCCAACAATTCATATTATTTTTACTTTTATAAACATGTGTTACTTTTCAAAACCTGCATTTTCAATAATATTTATAACATGACAAACTTTAATCTAGCCAGCGTCAATTCGAAAATAATAAAATCCACAAGGCGTTCATTCCAAAAAAATATATTGTGTATTTTTAATTTCGTATCATACAAAAATATTTTAGTAGCGAAGAAAATCAAAAAGAGAAAATTAGGAAGTACAAATTTATGTTTTTCTTGAGTATAAAACAGATTATACTGGAATAACAAAAACACGATGATCGCAGAAACTTTCGCCCCTTTGTTTATCTTCACGTTGTTTATTTTTATTTTGTTGTTGTTTTTAAGTTAACATAATATTAATTGTTTTTATTCAAACTCTTCGTGGTTATCTTACTGCCGTGAATTTTTACTCAAATTTGGTCGTTTATTTTTAAATCGCAATATTTAAAAACATTTCTTTATGAATCCAAACGAATCAATACCATTAAATCCCTTATTTAATTATTGTTTTTTATTTTATATATTTTTATTATAAAAAAAATCTACGATTAAAGATAAAGTTATAAAAGATTGGCATTTTGGCAGATTTGTAATAATAGGATTGTTGCATATAATTTTAAAACCATTTTGAATTTAACTAAGCTTTCGTTTCAGTACTTGATAAATTAATGCATTTTAGCTTCTACATTTTTTTCTTTTAAATGTCGGCCATAACTTGATCACGATGTTTCAAAACTTCTGGTTTCATAATTTCGTTAAAAAAGTATTTCATTATTTTGAAAGTATCAAAATGCGTCTTTATATTCAATTGCTAGTTTCTGTACTAAATTAAATGCATCGTCAATATTGATTAAATATTTTTCATGGGTGTTTGGTCGCGTCCAAGTTTTTTCCTTCTGTTTTACTAACAATAATTACCCGTTAAAACCAGCAAATACATCTGATATTAATGGAATTGTAGTAGTCAGTTTATATTTTAATTAATAAATGCAATATCATCAATGGACTTTTAGTTTTCCGTAAACGTTAGGAAGCCAAACAAATTGTACTATCGTGTCATGTAACTTTGACGCCCTCGCCGTCACTCATTTTCTCCATCATTTCTTCCTGCCGGAGATCGGAGATCGGCAAGTCCTCCTGCGGATGTAGTAAGTTAGCGCTAATTTTACTGAACCTCGTCCCGGCGGCATCTTGGGAATTCCTGCTCTATGAATGCTGGCATTATAATAAGAAAATATGACTATTTTGATGGAAATAGAACCACGCGACACACTGGCATCTCGAGTGTCTCTGAATAACGCGCCTCAGTGCAGCGCTTCCGGAAATGGATCTAGATGCATTCTCGCAAAATTCAGGTTATAAATAATTATTTCTGCAACTCACCGTTTATCAGTAGAGTGGTGAATATAATAGAATTTATGATAAATTGTAAAATATATTGACATCTGAAGTTTAAATTTCACGTGTTACTTCTTTAGAGCTTATTTACGAAGTATTGGCTAATTTACGCACCCTCAAATAAACGAAACAGCGCCGTCAAATTCCACGATGTGGCAATGTCTCTTCCGTTCTCAAAATTTTGATTTAAAATTCAAATTGTAGATCTTGAAAATTTGAAAAATATCGATATTTCAAACACGTTACACGGCACACTTCTTTGCGAGTTTTGAACAGATGGTCTCTTATCAGATCGCGTAAATTGAATGTGTCACGAATGAGTAGACAACGCGCTTAGTTTGTTAATACTACTTTATAAATTAAAATAACCTAAAAGTGAAAACGTTTCGCAAATGTCTCTTATTTTCATTTTCATGGGGTATGATGCGCGGCGGTCATTATGGGCCGCACTTCAAAATCACGTACGGCCGATCATAAATCAAGCGCAATAAGCCACGAATTGGGCCGCGCGGACGATAACCCAGTTACAAGTAGAAGCGGGCATTCTTCAAGATGGCCGCGCCGGAAGGAGGTGGACAGCGCCAAACCTAACGACCGCCGCCGCGCCCCGCCCCTCCCCGCCCCTCCCCGCCCCCCCCGCTTCCCGGAAGTCTCGCGAGGAACTTCAAATATGGAATACCCCGGCGCCATCTTGAATATCTCACGACATGTACGCTTTATGGACAATTCCGCTCGCCGCTCGTGGCGTGAGATGTTGCCCGGGCGAGTGATGAATTATTTTCTGTTCTCGTTTGAGCTTTTGAGCGTCTTCCGTTTCCGGCCGAAAACGATTAAATCGACAATTATTAACCGATCATCTTTTTTACTTGTAAAAACAAAGTCATGCAATTCACCCGACGCTGGTTGCGGCTCGATAGAATCGTGCCAACTGAAGGGTGCGGCTCGTGGAATATTGAATTCATCGCATTCATTGAAGTAAATCCGCACAGGCTTTGGGTCAGATTTTTTTGCGTTGCTATTTACGCTATATTTCTAAAACTTCATGAGTAAATACTATTATAAACGTTATTTTAAATAATAATAGGCAAGTACCTAAGTTGATATTATGTTTTAGTTTCCAATTTTTGATATCATTGTTTACCAATCGTATGAAATTGTTTATAGCTAGAACAATACTTAACTTCTTGAATCTAATCCGATTGAAGTTTTAGCACAGCCGGAAATATAAATCAGCACAGCGTTTACAAGTAAGAGGGAGAGTGTAGAATGACGATATTCGATTGTCAGACGTGTCTAAATTGACAATTGAATTCATATCAAAGTTCCGGAAGTCGAATTGTATTCTGATCACTTATTGTTAGCAAAGGGGTCATTGTCAGGAAGACACTCGACTCATTCCTAAAACATTTTAACTCAATACACGGTGTTGACAAACTCGTGTTATCGCCTGAAAGGAAAACTCTGCTAAAGTTTAAATATTTTATGTAATCTAGTTCCGTATCGAGAAGTTCATGACAATAAAAACCTTGTTTGATTGTATATAAAAAATTGTAGAATAGGTAAAAACAATTTTTTTTTATAAAATCACATAAATAAGTCATAAAAACATATCAATTCAACTTAAATATCGTTTACTTTGCACTTTCAAAAAATCAGCAATGATTTTTTAACTTACTTTACTCTAATAGTGGTCCCACGAAGAATTTGTTTTAAAATCTTTCATGCAAAATGTTTTCTACGACGATGTCATTCAATCTCATATGTTCTATTTTAAACCACATTTGTCACATCATTATGATACACTTACACAAACTTAAACCTTGGCCACATGTGAACTTGATCCCTGAAATTCATTGTTTCTCGAATTCCTCAGCCAAAAGTCTCTAATAACCAAAATAATTGGCCCATTATTTCCTAAATCCTTACCACAAATACATTTTTCTTAATAATTACACCATACCTCCATTAAAACAATGAAGAGAAAATATCAATTTCCTTTGACCTCATCGGTCAAATCTTTCACGCAAATAAACCACAAGATTAAAATAAACAAGAATTTTAGACGAAGATTTTTACTATATTTATCACGATTTTGGGTGTTTATTGTTCAGATCGCACAATTGGCAAACGATTTGCAATCAGACAATAGCGTTAGGTATTTTTTTTATACATAGCCTAAGTAGACAACCCAAAAGAGGACGCTATTGACCAATTGCAGGTCGGTCGCGAGTTGCATCGCGACAGGTGTAAGGTCCTCACCCACGCGGCGACACTACTCGGAGACCTTCCGCTTCTTTACCAACGTCAGGAGTTCCCTTTCTTTGCACATTATGTACAAGACTCTTTCACTGGTAACGCGGTCAACCCATTATATTTTAAGGATTCACCTATGCTCCTATGCAGTCACATTTCTGCCACCTCAATTCATCGCACAGTAGCTGTCTTGAGTGTCCAAGCTTCGACTCCATAAAGGAAAACTGAGACGATATAACATTTGGTGGTGAATCTCCAGCGAGATTTCAGGGTTATATCTCTTGAGCGTAGTACTTTACTCAGGCTATGCATAAAAGAAATACGCAAAACAAAGGGACGTTATTGGCCGCTTGCAAATCGGTCGCGAGTTGCACCGAGGCCTTTATAATTAGTGTCCGTGTCGTGGTTGTGCCGGCAACTGTGTATCAGGATAATGTTCGTGGCACTCTTGAACGAAGAATCACTTTGGAGAATTGGGCCACCTACTTACGGGGAGTTAGCGCTGTCGCCGGCGCGGGCACGGGCATTCCTTTTCATAAAGCCAAAAGAAGTGGTCGGGCCATAAATTAATTGCGCGTGTGACCTATCGCCGCCAAAGACAATTCGGGGCATATCTTGTGACTCGCCACCGTAAATGTACGTAGGCAGTAGCGTGGAGAACTTCAAACACACGCCCGAATTTCGAAAGGCTGATTAAAGGGAGCATCGATTACCGAGAAGTTAACTACGTAACGCGGATTGCCTAAAACAATTTTAATACACAAATATGTAGAAAAATAGAATTTTGCTCCAAGGAAGTCCAAATTCTGAAAGAATGAACACATTACACGGATACATAGCACGGATTTTGAAAAACACTATTTAAATCTGATAGTTAATAGAGTCTTTCTTTATAAAAGTTAGGAGTTATGCATAGCGTTCGATGAGCATTGTCAATTTGTTTTAATACTTATCACAGTTTTTATAATTTATAGTCGATTGGTTTTTCATTTGCGCTATTGGCACGTCAGTATTCGACGGCTTATATTTGCAATATGAAAAGCTCAACCAATCGAGTATCTATAGTACCCCTTATATTATATATGGCAGGTGCTTTCTTTACTATGCAATAATAAAACTAACGAAGATATACACTAAAACAGCAACGGGGTTGACACCCTCAATTTGCATTGTCAGGCAATGTACTCTTGTATAAAGATATCAAGGCACACGAGACTCCCCTGCGTGTAATTCAAGATGTCCCCAAGCTTTTTATTAATCCGCAACGAAATTCGATGACTTGTATTGAGTTACTCCTGGTCGTCTTAAAGCAAAACCTATTGCCCCAGGTCGCATCGCCTGCCAAGTATCCAACACAAAATGCACTTCACTGATACCCCGATTTGCGTCGGTGTGCTTTTTCGTTGTATTCGCATTTGAAAATCAACTTATTGTCACAGTTGGCTTCAGGTATAATATTTACTTTGCGTGAGTACAGTTTCACCTCGACTTAAATCGTTTTGTATTTTGACGTACCTATATTTATTTAAAAGTTAGCGTGTTGCCTCAAGTTGTATCAATATTTTAGGTACATAAGTACTAAAATATGTTTCATATAACAATAGCTATTCCTCGATATACATCAGTTCGCAGTTTCCTAATATGTATAATAAATATGTTAAAACAACCTATTTCCCTAGATCATAGTAAACGTCTAAAATTAATTCATATTAAATAACTAAACCGATACCCCTACTTACATATATTCATAAAACAATTTTACTAACCTCATTATTCTAAAGTCTAATCTAAATAATATTAAATATTTATTAACAAAAAAGAACTGTTTGCTAAGAAATACTAAGCATTTTTGAACCTCGACTTACGTCGTGTATAACTTAAATCTTATTTACGATGTTTTCATATTAGTTTGTATACAATAATATATTTTATTGCAGTATCAATTATATTTCCCTTCAAAGTGCATAAACTTTCCATTTTCGCATTAGTTATTTTTGAGAAAGTATTTTTTTTCATTTGGTTTATCGTCAAAAGAAAATCTTAGTCTTTCTGATCATAGTTAAGTGCGGTAGTTTTTTAATGCATTAATTTTAATAATACTAAATATGATTCATTGGCCTTGAAATATATGATTATATTTCAAGGTCTTGGTGTGTTTTTTTTTCCACGCAATCTTCTTCTTCTTCCTCTTCGAATGCCTCTCCTCAGAGGAGGTCGGTGACAATTTCACTGAGCGCATATTTATCCCGAGCCGGTCTTACTAATGGGCGACGGGGAGGATGGTGCAGTTGGTCCTTAGTTTCGCAGTCCATTGCTTTCTCACGGAATGTCGGCAAGGCTCAGATTCGCCGGCCGCGGTGATAATTTCCCCGCGCGAAACGTAAAACCACGGAGGTCGTAAAACCTTGTAATTCTCTCTTTTTATTACATTGACATGGTAATCCGATACGTTACAAAACGAACTCATCACCGTGAACTTGTACTCCGTGTACTAACTGTGCTCCACTCTCGCCGAAACTTGTCCGCGTCTACCTGTCCTCTGCCTTTATCTCATGGCGCATATAGTGTGTCGGAAACACGATATTGGCACTAAAACGCCCGTCTATAGATTATAGCTACACATTATTTTAACTTTATAATAAATTAAATGTTCTAGTTTATTCACTTGCCTGTCGTAATATTTTGAATAAAATATTTTTGCGATTTTATTAGTGTTATCAAACGAAGTGATGGTTTGTAAATCAAGCATGTGACAAATTGTTGATGCAATGATTGTCAAATCTACATTTAATTTTAGATCACCATTCTGTCTGGTGTTATTTTTCCGATATTATATGTAACTTACTACTTTACTTTCATGTAAAATAAATGGTAACTTTGCAAGCAAACTATTTTTTTGAATCTTTAATTCAAAAAATAATTTTTTTCATATCAATTTTTGTTTTAATTGTTTTAAAATAATCATATTTATAATTTTTTTTATAAAAATTCTTATTAACAGATTTAACTATCTGAGATTAGAAATGTGATAAAAACTATTATATATCAGACAAAAATATTTAAATAAAAATATATTATATATATAGATTTGGGCGATTTGATGAAAATATTTTTATTGAATAGTAGTTTATCTGAATCAAAACACTACTTCAAAAATAATTTTTTTTTATTTAAATTAGTACGACATTATAAGTTTTGTCTTTCCTTTGTTACCTAGTGTGTTTATTTGCATGGTATCCTCCCACGTTCCCTCCCTGCTATCCAGAGTTATAAGACTTCCATGGAATCTGGTTAAGCTCACCACAAGACCTGCTACAATCTACGTACACATAGAAATCCAATAGTGATCTGGTAACACCCCCTAAGTACAATAAAATAAAACTATATTCGTATTCGCTATAAGATATGTTATTACTAAAAAAAAATATACTATACCACCACTATTTTTATATTTTCTTATGTCTGAAAAAGATAATATTGTGAAAATCAGGATTTTCACCTATTATACTTAATAACTCCTCAATCAAATCTACAAATAAAATTGTCATACTTCCATAAAGTCATTAAGCTAAAATTGTGTATAAATAATCTTCTTTCTGCAATGAATTATCATTTTGTTACGTTATGTTAAATAGATATATAGAGAATAAGTTATTACAATAAACTGATTCATTTAAATATTGAGAAACAATATAACTGTGCAAATGGGAGAAAACACAATGTCCATAATATTTGTTTTGCTATTAATTATTATTTAATGTAACTGTTTTCGAGTTATCCCATTTCATACAAAGTTGCTAACGGTTACCGACTTACAAAAGCACTCTCTGTCCTGAATTTAAAACTATAAAAATTGTACCACAATAAAAATAATCAGGTTACAGTGTATTTTCTCATCACTATTGAAGTACCACACTTTCTACTTACATCTTTACACTTTCAAGAATCTTTGTTTACAACATGATCATGTTACATTTTCCACGGGTAGTTTTTATGCAATATACCTCGGCAAATGCTCGGTTACGCGTATGATACAAGTTAAGCTGCATATAAGAAAAATGTTTCCTAATAGAATATTATTTTAATCTTACATTAAATATCATTATATGAATAATTGTAATTTATGCGTAGTTTCTGTCTAATGAAAATTATTTTTCGCATTTATAATTTCTCAGGCCAGGGATAAAAACAGTAAATGACATCATTTTTCATTACACTCTGCATATTGTACGCTGCTACTAAAAATCTCTTATAATTTTTCTGATCTCATTGACTTCTTTTGACTCATATTTATTTTAGAGACTACATAAATATATCTTCGAGAATATTATATTAATTTCAACAAAATTTCTCCTTACTACAGACCCACCAATTACACGAAGGGGATTTTTCAGTCCATCGGCTTTAAGGAGTTCCATAAGTACTTAATACTGAATGAAGAAGAACGACTTACCCAGCAAGGATATAAGCTTTTTGAAGAGAGCTTGGAGAATATGAAAATTGCCACAAAACGCTACGCTCGGTATCAAAACAAAATGTTCAAGAACAGGTTCCTTGGACATCCTGGTCGACAGGTATTTATCAAAATAAATAACTCTATAACCAAAGACATATTTTTATGCTAAAGGTACTTACCTCATCATTTTATAATATTTTTTAGTGAAGTGTTTGATTCTATTATATACTAAAACTTAAAAAGAAATTGATATTTATATTAAAAATAACAATCAAATAAACATTTTTCAATTTGCATATTAGCCGTTACTTACTTTTTTCAACCCAGTATTTCTATTTTTTTCCAATTATGTATAGATCCTTTTTGCTTTTTTATAGTACTTACATTCAAAGTTGTATTGCTGGCACATGTAGCTATTAATATTTAACTCAAAATGATCATTTACAAAATTAAAGAAAAATTTCGGCATTTCTTTTCCATAAAAACGATAATAATAAATTACTAATTTTCACTGTTAATTTATGGTTCTGATGTCAAAAATTTAATATCATTTCAAATATTTATTATATCAAATGTGTGTTAATTTTTAAAATGATTTCAGGTACCTCCAGTTTATAAGTTAGATACAAGTGATATTTCGCAATGGCAGGCGAATGTCACTGATAAAGCTATTGGAGTTATCGAGAGCTTTATTCATGAAAATGAATGCCCCTTGGAGTCTGAACCGCTAGTGACCAGCATGAGCTATATTGATGGAAACAATCCCAATGTTACGCATTACTGTGAAATATGTGAAAGAGTGTTTATTGGGGATCATCAATATAAAATTCACATGGTATCAAGAAAACATAAAAAGGTTACTAGTAAAAAACTGAGAATGATTGCAAAATCAGCTGATGAAAAGGGGAATCCAAGTGAAGATTCAAACAGATGTAGCAGTTTATAAAACTGTGAATCTTTTTGCATTCTTGTTGCATGCTGTATACAACAATGTTCTCACCTCAATGTTTTGATTAGCATTTACATAAAACTTAACAAAAAGTCATTAGAGTTAATGTTTATAGAATATATTATGAAGGTAAATATGTTAACAATTTATCAACATAGCCAAAGAATGCATTAACAGAAATTGATTCTAACTATCTAAAAACATTAAATGAAACAATTCAATTACAGACAATGCTAATTGGTAAGTTACAAAATACACCATTGTACAAAATGTACTCTTCGTAAGTAATACACATGAAATAGGTTTTATTTCTGGTTAATTAAATAAAATAAACACTGTATTGAGATGTGTAAAAAATGTATGATAAAACAGTTTAATGTAAGAACTTTATTATGTTTCATAATAAAAAAATCAATAACATGGTTGTTTTAAACTAATTCATATAATTAACACAATATTTATACACTATTTGGTAGGTATATATCATTACCCAAAATTAATATGCAATTATAATTTTAGATTTAAATCTTCTGTTGATTACTTTTCAATATTTATTTCCTTTACAATAGGCTTTTTGGGACCTCTATAGTTGTAATCGTAAAGTTTTGGTTCTTCTGTTACTATCTGCTTGTACGCATAGCAAAGTCTTCCAAATTCTCCATTAGATAGCTGGTACGGGCGGATTTCAGGATCAATATCTGCTATTCCAAACATTTTAAAAGCCAGGTCATCTCTCACTTCTTCCGGAAAGAGCGTCTTCGCACCCCTGATGGAAAACTTTTGTCTCATTGAGAAGATTTGCCTCACGACTTTCTCAACTAGTTTAAACTCCAAAGGTATAATGGGCTCCTTGAGAGGGGTGAGGGTGACCACACCGACATCCACATCAGGCTTTGGAACGAATGCTTTACCAGGAATATCAAATTTATGATCTACTTTACACCAGTTCTGACACATGACTGATAGCCTACACCGCTGAGTAGACATCATGGGAGCGGCCATTCTTTGAGCCACTTCCTTCTGAAAAGTCAAAGTCATTCTGGTCCGACCGAACTCCCAAGCGTCTCTCTTCAGAGATATGGACTCCAACCACCGAATCGTTAATATTGTAGAGACGCTGAAAGGCAAGTTACCGATCAAATGTACAGGGGGAGGCGGTCCGTCCCAAGCCGATTTCTCTACATCGGGAAATTGCGACTTTAAATTGGTTTGTAAAATATTTCCAATGACTATTTGAAATTGCATATGATCAGAAACGGCCTCATTCAGCATTTCAAGAGTCGGAACAAATCTGTAATCCTTCTCCACGACAACCAATCTGGCAGGAGCGCAACGAATAATAGATCGAGTTATCCCCCCGGGCCCGGGGCCTACCTCGCACACGTGCCCTCCGGTTATCGTCCCGGCTGCCTTGACTATCTTGTCTGTCAGTCGCTCGTCCATTAGAAAATTTTGAGAAAGGTGCTTGAGCGCCCTCAGTTTGTACAGCCGGACCATGTCGCGGATAGTGGGGAGAGGGGGTAAACGTATACGCGATCGCACAACTTTTTGCGCCAGAGCCATCGTTAGGGTGAATTAAAACTTAAGAGATAAAAAAAATTAAAAAACGACAAAAAGTATTTTACTTGTGGACCTTTTCAGGCTCATTAAAATCATCCAAAAAGTGCTCCTGCTTCACTGCAAACATAGAATAGAAATATATGGACAACACTCCGATGCCGAGAAGAGACCCCGTGATGATGTTACTCTTTCGAACTTTCTGAAGGTTTCGGATGCGGATCCTATTTTTCTCTTCGATTATTTTCATAAAGTCAATATCACTCTGTCTCAAGCCCGATATTTTGGTAGGATCTGAGATATTCACTTTGGGCATTTGCTCACTGTCTCCCATCTTTGTGTTTAAATTTTCACGCACTCACCTAACCTCGCACCGTTTTTGACAGATATTTTTACGTAACTCGGGCATCGCCGGTCGGTAAAACAGATTCAGAACGAAGGCAAAACAGGTTACTTCTCGGAGATGGTACAAAAATACCAAACAACGAGAGAAAAAATGCTACGGCTTCAACTGATCGATAAAAATTAAATATATATTTTTTATTGATGGGTAAAAATAAAATAATTAATCACGTCTACCGCCAGTATTTTTTCAGTCGGTAAAAGCAACTCCGCTCAACTGTCGACGAGCGGTCGGAGTCGCCCGCAACGAGATGGCGCGGGTCGGGCCGGAGCGAGCGAGGAGAGATGTCGCTGGAGCCGATGTTTTGGTTTGACACTGCAGGTCAGCTGTTCGTGACGTTTTGCCAGAACGTCAACAAAACAAAACCCATGCGCATTCTCCGTCTCGCTCCGACGCGCGGGCCTCGGCGGCTCTCGGCGCAGTGCCGCGCCGCACTCGCTCGCGCCCGCAGCCGCCGCGGAGACCTGCCGAGACTGCGCGCGGTCGTTTGCAGCCAGTTTTCGGAAATGCCATTCATTTCCAAGGACTGGAGGTCCCCCGGAGAGGAATGGGTGAAGACTCAGGAAGGCTGGGAGAAGAAGAAGGTGCTGGAGTGCACCGCGCAGCTGGAGCACCACAGGTCAGAAGCCGCGGGATCGAAACGGATCAATGCACTCGGCCGTTTCTTTGTTCGCGAAACGCTTGCCTCCGAGCGGCCGCCCCGGAGTCGGGCCTATCGATCTCCTCGCCTCCGAGGCCAGCTTTGTGACCGAACGCTTTGCCTTGCAGATGCACCGGCGCTCCTGTTCCCGGCTTCGAGTCCTCCGCCGCTCGCCCCGCCGAGCATTCGTGGTGAGTGTTCGCTAACTATTATTCCAGCACGAATTATTTAATAACAACCGCTCGCTGTGCATTTTCTTTGTCTCGCCTTCGTCCGCCGCGGTGAGTTTTTGAGCCACTCGGTTGGGCAATAGTGTATTTCATTTTGGACCGAGATCGTCGCGCATCCCGTTGGAAAATATATCGAACAATAATATTCATTTTGGCATATTGACGTTTGAGGAAAGAAAATAGACCCCTCCCCCCGCCCCGCCCCGCCCCAGCCCCTGAACAGATGTTTGGAGTAAATATTGTGATCCCCGAGAAAACCCTCGAAATACCGATCAGCTGTTTTGAAATTATCATTTTTTTTCTGTGCCTATAACGTAGACATTTTTTATATCAACTGGAGCTTTATATGTGTGTTGGATAATAAAGAACAAGTGTTCGTTACGTAATCACCAGGGACGAAAAAATAATGAAACTTGCACCGTATGTTACGACTGAATCGTATTTTTTCCTGTGTGTTATCTGTTTTTTGAATTTGATTATTTTGTTTAACCGTAAAAGTACTTAGTGATTTGTCAAAATATAGTCAGTACGTTTTGTTCGGTAACATCTTGCTGTAAAATATTTTTGAAAAACATCAATTTTTGTAAACGGCACAGCTATTGATACCTATTCTTACCGCAGAATCGATTACAAAAACGGTTAACCGCTTACATATTTTTATAATAACACATTTACTTTACAAATTGTAGAATGTTCGTGCCGTGTATATAGTGAGTTTGATTAATTGTCTCAAATGCAGAATGAGTGTTCATAATTATTAATTATGTAAGAGGAATGAGTACATCCATCTCGAGTAGCGAGACATCCGCGAGGCGACTTTCCTTTCTAACACTTTTACTTTTGATCGCGATTGGTTCTACCGAGTACAATGAGGTACTCGCGTGTTGTTCCCAAATGCTGGTTCGCGGGCATCACGATTAACATCAGGGAAAACTGTGAAACTAGAATAAAAAAAAATTATTCGAAAAATTCTCGTTTCTCTGTTATACAGATAACCACATTTTTCATCTGAAAAAATATTGAATTGTAAATGCTGAAAAATAATAAATCCTGGCTAACCGTTTACAAAGAAACTAAACCGTTCACCCCTGAAACTATACTCCACATATTCCAATAAATTAGTTATTTTAATTGGTTGTTAAAATATCAATAAAATGTCTAAAAATACTTCAATCACGAAATCGACGCAGTAACCCTAAAGTGTTGTTGTATGATGGTTCAGAAATTACCGATCCCTTTATCGAAAGTAAACAATTTAAGAACATCTCTTCGTCGATTTGGCATCTAACTTGCAATTTGATTTAGTAGTGGGTAAATATAAAAAAATGATGTGTGAAAATGGATTGAACATCCCTGGAGTACTTACGGTGTAAGATCAGTTCAAATTGTTGCGCTGTACACAAACACGCAGAAAACGTTTGCTACATATTGCATATTGCCAAATAACCGAGAGAATTTCCCCATTAATACATCGTACATTAAACACGAGTTACATATTAAATATCACCAATATGTATAATCAAATGAAATTGTAAAGTTAATTAAGTATTGTATTGATTTGCGCAATGGGACATAGTTTTCGTTCGTTCAAACCAGTTCACTCATAAGAGATTAATTATTTTTTACTAAGCTTAGTGTCTCGGTCAAAATGGTATCTCCTTATCCGAAAACATGGAGATGAAACAATAATCTTAAATTAAGGTTTTAAAATTCCATTTCATAAGACGCACTTACAACTTTATCATGTTTCATATGTATTCCAGCTATTTTTCTTGTGTTTGTTATATTATTCGCTCACTCGTATGCAAAGGCTTGCAAGATCGATAGAGATAGGGAAAAACACATAAGCCAATTGGCTTATGCAGAGTGGCTCATTCGCTAGTATAGTATATACCTCAATATGTGTTATTCTGTCGTTAGAACAGAAATTCGTTTCCACGGCCTCTGCTCTGCTCGGGCCTTGTTGGTTATCAAAAATAACAACAATTTAAGCAACACATGAGGTAATAGCAATCTACTCACATATTCATAAAAAAAACTATTTCCATATTGCGACATGTTTTATCGTATCCATACGTAATATTTTATTTAAATTAACTAAGTTAAAGTAGATACTGAAATGAATAATGGTCAGCGCTGTGCCATGGGCCTTGAAGTTAGACGGTTTCTCAGTCTGCTGGATTTTACTAATAACGGCTTATTTTCATCCGGAAATTGGCAATCGCCTAACTGACCTAGAAGCGAACCCCACCGGGCTACGCTGGAATAATATTTCTATTATATTTAACTACGATCCGTAAGTGGAAAATTCTGATACCAGCTGAGAATTATATAGTTGATTTTAGAATTTTACATAGTAGTGATTTTTCGTACCACTAAATTATACCAGTAACTTATAGTATAAAAAAACACTAGTTTTTAATTTATGTTTTAAAATTTCAATTACTATATTTGATATCTCACTAATCTTTAATCTATATTTAATATTTCAAACTCGTTTCTTTAGCTGTTCGTAAAATTGATTTTTTGCGTTTTCATTGTGAAAAATACACACACTAAGTAGAACGCATTTTTATGGCATCTCTACGTCACTCATAACTATATATATACATTTATGAATAGTTTGTTTTAGCTGTCACTTGTTCTACGTTTTACTATCTTGTAAAATATATATGCGAGCAATAAGTATTATCTCAACAAACAATCAACTCCGCTATAACCCGAGGAAAACTCCATTTTCATTCGAGTGCAACGTTGCATTACTCATTAGAATTTAAGTTTTGGTTTATTACTTTCTTCACGCATGCCGTACCATTCGGATGGGTTTTTTTTACTCACTCACTTTATTTATTGCAACACGATAACGTTTCACTTTTACACACAAGAATTAATTTTACTTTTTAAATGTGATATTCCACTGAATCGCTACAAATAAACGGGAAATAAGATTATACTGAAGTGCGCCCGCCATTTAGATTACAGTCTTTGCCGAGCTGTAATAAGATATAATGTATTTACTATTATACTGGAACGCATTGTTATTAATGGCCAAATTTTAATATAACCGTCACCGAAGCTTAATACGTGACAATCACCTTTCGAATTCTCTTTTAGAAATATAAACTCAACACAATCTCAGTTACGTACGCAAATTGTCATAATTTCTTTGTACATTTGTTGAACATTCTTGTGTTGAAATCTGCTCTTGAAATCATAATCATTTTGAGACTTGGCGGGGAGAATACATTGTATGCATTGCTTCTTGAATTCTCTTCAAGAAATATAAACTCGACACATTCTCAGTTGTGTACGTGAAATGTCATAATGCCCTTCTTACATTTGTTTGTTGAACATTTTTTTTTTTAAATCTGATTTCGAAGTTTGTGGATCGAGAGGAGAGGAATAAAAAAAAGGGTTGAATACAAAGAAAATAAAGTATTTTAACATTTTTTTTATTATTTTTTATACCATATGCATTGCATTGTGAAAAACGAATGTTCAGTGATAAAGTTATAATCATTATATTATTCAGCATAAATCAATTGAACATTCGTATAGTTTTAGCAGGAAGTCTAAAGGGTCAATGTCAGTTAGTAAAAGCAAAGTCGAGCGTAAGTGATCTTATAGGTAACAATTTAGTAAAGTAGAATGTAGCTAATACCATATTAGGTAAAACAAGCTACGTGGAAACAGGTTACTATTACTGCCGTATAAATTTTTACGCTCATTGTGATGCAGATCACAGCAGCCTCTGGACTTCTCAGCAGCAAGGGTCTGTGCGTGATTCCGACAAGACAAACTGCGCCCAAGAAATATCACCTCCGTCACAATTTTTTTCACCCGAACTTATTTTTTCTGTAGAATTATTTTACCGCACGAGACATTTGCGAGGCCGCAATTTACAGGCGAACCAATCAAATTCAGATGTAAAATGCTTCCTTAAAATTTTGGATACCTACCTTATATTTTTCAGGTCATATTTACTATAAGTCCGTATAAAATCTGGAACGCTGCCAAAGATCTTAGATTTACGTATTTGACCAGTCCATAAAGTATTTTTAAACCCAAATTCAATATAATTTGACCTGTGAGCAAGAAAATTTTATATATATAATTACTATGGGTGAAATAAGTTAAGTTTTTGAAGATAACTTTTCTCCAGATTCAAAGAAACGGAAATCCCGGGTTTGGATGTCTCATGGTCATGATTATCGTGTAAGGCGCTACCGCTTACTTCGTTTAATTTTATTCATAAGACGTAATTGATAACAATAATAGCTGTACTTGTTAGCACATAAATTAAAATATATTTCGGTGGTTTACGTTACGAAAACGCTTTTTAGTGCCTGTCATCGAAAATTAATTTCTTGTAAAAGATCAAAGTCAATCACACCTTATAGTAATGATGCAAAGTTGTACAGTGTTTTCAGTATCAGTAAGATCAGTATCGGTTATGCAAGTGCCTAATCCAGAGATCGGCTGCTGTAAATTAGATAGGTCAGCAAACCTCGAATGAGGTCACTTCAGGCTATCTAGGCCAGGGAAATGGAAGTGGGTTATCTAACAACTGCAACCAGCGCGGAGGTCCTAGCTAGAACCCACGTACACAATGCCTGTGGATGTTTTATATATATAAAGTTTACATTCAATTAGACCCCGGTTCGTAGCCAATGAGTCACCGAAGTATCTGATAATCTTGCTTTGGTACATGTTTTTATATTTTACCTACATACTGATTGAGTACAATTGAAACGCGTTCAAGATATGATAAAAACAAATGAGTCTGTTAAAGTAGAAAAATCTGCATGGTTAATGTTAAATACGACGTAATTTTGTATTCTCTTTCAAGATGAGATGAATCTGATTCATGGGCGATACTTAAATTTATTTTGCTTTATTACGGGATATCCCGTTTGCTTAAATTTTTCTATCTTTGTTTAGAAAGCGTGATTGCTTAGACCAGGATAGTACGGCACGCAAAAGAAGCTGAAACCTATGGTAGATATATCATTTGATGAAAAATTACAATTTTCTTTGTTCACTTCGTTTGTTTTTTTTTGTTAAGTATTTTGCTTGTACTGTGATATAAATGTGGCTCTGAAAAATATCGAATTATATGGAATAAATTCCGCTTTCCGCTAAAGTTCTCGCAAATTTGTATAACTTAATTATTTAGTACTTAGACAATTTCACGTCATTCAATTTGATTGTTTGATTAGATTAAGTTCAAATGGTTGTCTACTATTGTTATTAAATACAAAACCCAAAAGAGTCTTTGTATGTTTTCATTCAGCCATTTCATAAAAAACTTCAGATTATTTTTTATTATTATTTAATAGCATTTAACAATCATATTCAATGTAATCAATAGCAAACAGAGTCCCCTTGTCCAACACATAATGGCCATAAACTTGATTTTAAATTATGCTCCTCGTGACCCTCGCAAAAATATATGCACAGTGTGAACTAAAAGCATGTATATCGGTTAATTTAAAACAAAAAAATTGGATTGAAACATATACAAAGTACATACGTGCATTCTCAAATCTCTGCTCTGCTAAACTGTGCTCTTTTTTACTTATATTAATTTTACAAAAGTCTATTTTATGATATTCTATATAGCAGTGGATCCTAAAGTGTACATTGAAAACAGGGTAAATATTTTTGGGGCTGCAAAAATATTAAAGCCTGCGATCTTACAGCAAAAAGTCATTGCAATATGTTGATACATATTTGAACTACACTTTTTTGATAGACAATCTCTAAAGCAATCTGTATCAGAATTCCCATGACATTTTAAAGAATAGTAAAATAATCTATAGCAAAATCACACGAAGCTGGTAGATTCACTGTAGATTGCCTTGTATTAAATGTATTTTTTAGATCAGTATTATTTCATGTCGATATTTTAACAACTAAAGCAGCCATTAATGAAGGGTTAGAAGCTGTGACGTATTGTGCATTGTTTTTGGATTTCCCATTGTTGAGAATCGATCACCTTTCAATTATTTATGTCGACAGTATGGCTGGCGTGTAATTTCGCCTACAGTTCACTAAACGTATAGTATTGTTTATCGTCTATTATATAAAATAATATCGGTTTAGATAGAACGTGCAGCACAGTGCCATTGACTCAAAGCTGTTTTTAAAATAATATGCCATAGCGTTTGATGCTTTGAACTTCGTGAAATATCACATCTAGCTCTAACAACATTCAAATTTAAATGTAGACTAAATAAGCATTGTGTACGACAATACAATAATTACAATTATCAAATGCTGAGATAACTAAATACACATATAACCTGCTTTAATAAATTTTTAATTGTATGATTAGTTTTTTTATTAATTAATACTCTTTTTTGTTTTCGGGTCAAAAGTAGGGGTTGGTAAAGCAAGGAATATTAAAAACATTTGATTAAGTTCATTATGCCTAGTTCACAATACTTTTTCATTATGTGTTATATCCAAACACTACTGAACCTATACTTTTACAAATGGCGAACTTGTGCTCATACCTAAAATTAAAAAAAGATTTCATCTAGATTTTGATTTCGTTTTTTGTTTATTTTTACGACTGTAATTTTTGTATCTTTTTTGGTGTTTTGTATCTCCTAGAATTTTCGTTTGCATATTTTATGGCGCGTTTTATATTCAATTTGCGAGTCATGGCCCGGCGGCGGTGAGTGTGGCTAGAGGCCATGTCGTATCAAACTGCATTCATCCAATTGCCGCACTTGACAGCTATTTCCATTACAAAAACCTTCACAGTCTATGAATGTCCATTATCAATCTCCATTTTTCTATTTATTAATAGGCATTGTTTTAAAATAAAACTTTCCGGAGGTTATGTAATACAATAATATACAATAATAAAAACAAGTACTTCCTATGTAACAAGAAACGAATTTTTGTATAATGTAATCAAAGTTGTGTATGGCATATCTGAAAATTAAATCTGGATCCGAATGTTTTGCAGTTTATTGTATGCGGCGATCTCTTGATCTAAGAATCACCACAGTTCTCCTTTGTGGCCACAATTTTCATAATAGTAAACACAGCATTCTACAGCCGATTTTCCAAGGAAAAATTAAAGGGAAAGGGGGCATTGGAAGGAGGAAGTTTACGTGGATGCGTAATTTGCGCCAGAATTATTGAGACTGGCCCAGTATAGAAATATGTTCAATCAAATGGTCACCAACCTCTTATGTGGAGAGGCGTCAGAAGAATAAGATCTCTGTGCGCCTTATTTAGATATTTTTTGCAGATCGGGAAGAGTTGCTACAAAAATCAGTTTTTTTTTTTCGTTTCAATTGTATCGCGAAATGTGCATCAATCAGCGCAATCAATACGAATTTTACTTTCATCGGCGATTGTGTGTGGCGTGCTTGCGGTTTTTCATAGTCTCGCTTGCAGCGAAGAGTCGTTACATCTTCCGAGTTCGTCGACCCGGCGGAGACGCCCGAGCCCCTGCACTCCTTGACAAGAGACAGTTCGTGTCTTTTTATGACCGAAATAGAGCGCGGAATTCTCTTCGTTCTGGTTTTATTTTTCCTTTACCCCCGGGAATTTCCGAAGTCGCCCTTATTTTGAAACTCGTGCAAACAGAAGAGCCAGTGTTTAAAGACGCCGGCGTGCCTGCTGCGACAACAGAATTGCTACCCAAATAACGCCTGTATGGCGAGCAGTCCACGTGTAAAATGCACCACATGCCTTGCAAACAAAGAATGTACTAGCATATATTTAAAAAAATCCTAAAATTCACAATACAGTTGTACCGAGTTAAGTTCCATTAATATTAACCCGATCATCATACGTATTATTTGTTATGAGACTGCAATCAGACACTCAAAAATATGAACGGAATAAGCTTTATTATTTATTTTTTTAACATATTTTATATTGATGTATTTACTATATCCACCAAAACTAATTTCATTTCAAGAAAATCTTTAAATTTTTTTAGAATATTTACTTTGAGAAAAAACTTAGAATTACATTTAACGAATTTCCAATACAAAATATAAGTCACTTGACCTTTGTTGCTAAACTCTTGCGGTAATACTACATTGCTAACTAACCAGATGACTATTATACTAGAAAAATCGTCAATCTGAATTAAATATGGGTATATAAAGCCCTTGGTATGATAATAATCCAAAAAAATTATTGGCAACTTTATCCGTCACAAAACTCAAATTAAACAAATTTCATTTGAAATTGATTTAAATTAATAAGAGTCTTATTAGTTTTTGGTTCACTATTGTTGACATATTGTGCATGCAATTAATCAAACTGCATTCCCAGATTATGCATCTACCGAGTATGTTTTAAGTTATAAATTTAATCAATTAATTATCGCATTATTTTGACAGCTTTGACATTTACATATTAACACAGCATGATTCATAGAATGACATTAAAAATAAAATACACCTTCCTTATAAATAACATAAAGTTTTTTCTATTAAAATTATTATTTTAGATTTAGTAACTTTGAATATCACTCTAAATTATTTAATATTTTAAATATGACGTGCAATGAAAGCTTTTTTTTTTTATATTTGTTGTAATACCGACACTCGAGATAAAACAAATTAATATGTTGCCGATCTACTTATAAATATAATCACATACTCGAATTCAATGCACCCAATTGTACTGAGTAGCATATCTACTGGTACTCACAAGTATAGTAGATGGCTCATTCGTTGTGCGTATCATTTAAAATATTTTAATAAATCTTGAATTTATAAATACTCGAACTCAAAGCGTCCAATTGTACTGATCGATGTATCCACAGACATACTGAGGCAAATCTAAAAGAGGAGCAATTAAAAAGATATCAAGTCGCCCGCGCCTTGCGTGGCTGATTCACTGTTATTAAATTGCGTCATCCGAGCCTCTTCTCCCGTGGCTCGCCTGACATCCTCTCTAAATTACAGAATCTCTTGTCATTTTTGTGGCATGATAAATAATTGAGTGCGTGTGTCTATTTTTTAAAGTAAAAAATATAACTACAATGACAGATTTGTAGGAATAAAATGAAACACCAAACGTGTCACAAAGTCCAGAAGGGTTGCTCTGGTAGTTCGATGTTTGCGCGGCTTGCAGGAAGATGATACTATGAAACTTCTGTTGGAAAATACAAGATTATATCTGCGAGTTACTTTCGTATCTATGATTGAAAATCGAAATGAAAATAAATAAAATGTTGATCGGGACGCCACCGGCTGAAAAATATTCAGCTTCGATTTGGGTCCCGATTTTCTCGTGACGCTATTTCCGTTTATTTTATTTATGGACACATGACTTTTGGCATGTAGAAAATTTTAAAGACAATGAACACACATAAATAAATATACAGAGTTCAAATAAGATCGCAATAGTTAAAAGCTGTGTACATGCATCGCTGTTCTGTCAGGTAATACACACAAGTAAATAAAAAAAAATACAATGAAATTCCTCGAAAAAAATCATGTATGAGAAGAGAAATTAATTTGTCGAGCAATGTATTTTTCAACGTGTGTATTTAATAAATTAAACTTATTTAAATTAGAATTAACTTGATCCGTTGTAATATATGACCACATATCGTACCCTTTTGTGTATACTCCCCTGCGCTTGCCACTAAGCTAAGGAGCAACCATCCTAACTGAAAAATACAACTCAAATTCATGACACGAGAATCTTATTCATTTGTTGTTTTTCTTTTGGATTTTTTTACCAAGAATTTTCTCTAAAATATTTTCTGCCTTAGATAATTTGTTAGTCAACATTTCAAAAAATTCAAAGGAGTACAAGACCGATATGTTGATTTTAGCTGTGTCACAGCACGCATTTAATAAGTCATTAGTTTTAATATTCATCCAGTAGTGTGGCAAGACGCTTTGGATCGACGCCGTTGTATTGGTATTCTTGCTATAGCTAATTGAATCGTGAGCATATACTACACAGATGCAGAAACATTCACATGTTGCAGCATCAAAAATTATGAAAACATGTTAATCCAACTTTAAAAAGCACAAGCCTTGAAGTGAAATCATAATTACTCCAGAGCCGAATTCCCGGATCCCTCGTTTCACAGTCCGGATGTCTGGCGAAAGAAAAATTATCACAACTTGAAAATAACTTGTCTTTAGTAATTTTTAAGTGGTTAAAATTTAAACGTGTTTATTTCGCGTCCTCCTTTGTGTTTTATTACAATCGGAGACAGGCCGCGATCATCGTCTGATTACTTTAAATTAGATTTCCTGTGAAGCCTGGGCTTTATTTCGTACACACTGTGCGTCTTGCACGTTTTCAGCTAAATTAGATAATAAAAAATATATTCACGTTTTCGTGTGGATCGACCGATTTTTAATGTTTTCAAAACTGCTGGTGAAATTTGCTCGTTTGTGTGTTATGAAATGATTACGAAAGTATGCATTTATAGTAAATTGCTATCCAATTCGAAGAAAAACTATTGCAACCTATTTTAGTAATGTAACAAATAACTAAGATTTAAAAAATAAAGACTTTACGAAGAAATAAAATATATTTATAACGTCTTCCTCATCACTATACAACTATTTTTATGTTAAATAATAAACACTTTTGTTCATTTAGTTTTAATGGAAAACAGATTTTAACCTAAATATATATATATATATATATATATATATATATATATATATATGATATTCTATATATATATATAGAATATCATACTCCGGTAGCGTGCAATAGTAGTAATAATACACGCAGTCTTATCCGCTCAGCTTGAATCCACATTATAAATATTATGAATTGACATTGGTATTTACAAATGACAAGAACCTTTCAGTGCTTCAGACGCGTCCAACTATCCTTTCGCAATTTCAATAACTGACTATCCGAAACGTTTGCATTATACAATAATTTGCAAAGCACACTACTGAAACGTTATACTATAACCTTTCAAGATTGCAAGATTTGCATTTAATCTGCAATTTTTTTAAAATTAATCTCATAAAACTTGTGTCAAACCTAATGTGTACAATGTATTGTTTATTTTTCTTCCATGCTTCGTTACAAGCAAGTTTCTTTTATCTCGCAAACATCGTGACTTCGCATGCATTTTTATCAAAAACTTAGCTACAAAAATCATGTAGATATTTATTAATCTCAATATTAAAAAATCTTTGTGTTTATTTATATTGATGCTGGATTCAAGTAAACAAAAAAAATTGTGCCACAATCAGGTATGCCTGCGTGTTGTTTAAATATTTTTTCACCATATTTTTTTCAACGTCCATCAGACTTCGTTTCCTTTCCAAGTCCCCCGTTATTGTGATATTTTTGTAACTTGGAAATATCCCAACATAAAAGGAGAATAAATGCTTCCGGTGTGCAAGGTTCCACTTCTGGTGGCCGAGCTGGAGAGGCCTCTCGCGGCTCTGTGGCACTCGCGTGTATATAAATACTGCAGGCAATTATAAATAAACACATAACGTACGGGTGAAATGCCTCTAAGTTCTTAACCACGTGCACATAAACTCCCCGCTATCCTTATTTTACATTAGCTCTTACTATGTTTCAAAGTAAGAGCGATAAGTAAAACGAGAACTGGGATCCTGACCGGGAAATAAAAGTGAGAATGGAGACAGCACGCAGTACGTTTAATAACTTGAGGAAAGTACTATGCTCAAGAGATATAACACTGGAATCTCGCTGGAGATTCACCAAGTGCTATGTCGTTTCACTTCTCCTTTATGGAGTTGAAGCATGGATACTCAAGACAGCTACTATGCGAAGAATGTGGCTATATAGAAGAATCCTTAAAATACCATGAGTTGACCGCGTCACAAATGAGAGAGTCCTGCATAGAAGAAAACTCCTGACGTTGGTAAAGAAGCTGAGGCCATATTTTTCGTAACAGTAAATGTAACATCCTACAGCTGACTGTCCGAGGAAAAATTGGAAGAAGGATGTTTACATGGATGTGGAATTGGTGAGACTGGCCGATAGGATAGGATATGTCCGATGAAATGGTCACCAGCCTTCTATGAGAAGAGGCATACTGAATTTCCGAGTGAATCTAAATACTGTTTACACCTGAAATGGCAGGTAAAGCCAACAAATGCCGTTAAGTAAAATATTGTAAAAAAAGTTTATTTTTCTGGTGGTTAGACTGTTGAGACTTGGTCGAATGAGAGATGAATCCTAAATTTATGCTATCGGGTTTGTATCTGTTTGTGTGGTCGATGACTGCTTATTTTCGTATTGGACGTGTCAATACAATTGGTTTCATTTTAACATAGAGATAAAACAAAGTTTTAATTATTAATTTCAATACAGCACGAACCGAATCAATAAGTGCTATAAAATAAAGCATATTTTGAAAATATGTAACTAAAACTCCCAGTTATACTTTTATCTACAATAAAATACCTATAACGTGGATTGTATTTATTATTTGATTTACTTCAAAATAATTCTACAGTACTGATCAAAATACAATCAAGTTAACAATTCTGTGATTATCATAAACGTTCAAATAAACCAAAATTTCGTGAATGATCACAACACAGCATAACTTTTGGATGTAGTCAAAAATAATTTTTACTTTTTGGTACACAGCATTTATATAACATTTATACAATAGTTAATTATTTCCAATAATTAGATTAAGTAAATGGTTCTGTGTGCACTTAATCTCTCTTAGAGAAATCTTGGACTCGAGTGGAAGCTCAAAAAATTGAAACTACATTAAGTGAAAGTATCACATGCAAGTGGATACGTAATCATAAAGACGAGTGTTTTATAATACTATAATGTTAATACTAACGGTGAAATCAGAAATAAATTTTCCTTTGCTTGTAGATTCTACGAATATTAATTATATATTACGTTACCAATCTACATTGTACAAAAATACTAAACCCGAGCGTCAACAAGATGTATGATTATACATTTTCAATTCAAATTATTTATTATGCATTATGTAAAAATACATTACATACAATATTGCATAAAAAAATATATTATTTCTAATATATCCTCTACTTTTGACCATCCTTCAACCTTTGGTTTTAAATATTTTTTCAAAATCATACACTTGGTTGGTTCAATTTTACGTTTCATGAAGCACATTTTTAAAACCTGTACGTTGTGTACATCCGCCAAATGTATTTCATAAAATCATTAATATCTAATATAGCCTACTTCGTGTAATAAAAAAATGCAATAATCATTTCGGACAATACGTGGAGAATAATGTATAGACTGTACCTCGTTACCTGTCTACAAGCTTCCTGTGCGTAAAACACAATGGAAAATATTTTATTATTATTGTTACTCGCTCACATTGTTCATTATTCATCTGTTTGATATTATAGTCTATTTTATTTACAAATATATGTGCATAAATAAAACCAAAATTAATTTAAATTTAATGTAAAAACATTCAAGCAATATCCGCTTAAAAGCATTGCGTAACGTTTTACAAGAATATTTAAAGTATTGCCAATTTATGTACTTATTATTTTTTTTTAATGTATATACCTAATAGTCATTATTCACTGTAAAAATTAAATTGTCAATGCAAATATATTGACGAGGTAATCTCAAATCACTGTGATTCTGATAGGTTACTACCTTAATTTCTTTAACGGTTTGTGGTTTTGTATTTATGTGTTGCAATAATTTTTATTTTCGTTTTGTAGGGAAGGTGATATTTCAGAGACAAATGCCGGAAACATAGACGGAGTTTCTTCAATTCCCCCACACTGTCGAATAACTGTCAAATGTACAAGAGAGGTGAGTAAAATTAATTTTAATCATTAATTATTGTGATCAATATAATCAAAACAATGCACACAACACAACTCCAATTAATTATATTTCCCATTGTATCGTAATGAAGTTCATTGAAATAAAAAAAAATATGCAATATGTGTATTCTGCTTGTCGTAGTTAAAGAATAATCACAGGTTTTATTTGTGTAATATTTATTTAGATCAATCAAATGTGTAGGTCGTTTTTTTTGTAAAAAAATATAATAATAATAAAATTAAAAATGTAATAATGGCGTCAAATTTAATATAAAAAAATTGTGTTATAATATAAAACTAGTATCCGATTTTATAAAGTGTTTCTCGCTTTACCGTTTCCAGCAGCGCGTGTCTGGAAAAGAAAATATTTTTTTAGTAATTTTAAGTAAAATAAAAAAAATTAACGTCATCACCGACTCCATTGAACATCGATGTCAGACTCAACAGTTATGACTCGGAATTCGGATAATGTCCGCAATATTGTTCATTTGGAATCGAACACCATGAAATTCTGTGAAAGTTTTTTTGTTTACTGGAAAATACATAACGGTTAGTCGTTTTTGTGCTGTGCGAGAAAATTATAACAAAAGAATTTTCGCCATGCGAGTCTTCCGTGCACCAAGTCGATTGACTGCTTTGATGCAATGCAAAAATAGCGACTTTAAATGATAAATAATCGGTTGCAGTAGAGCATGTGTGTATGTCTTTATGTATGTATGTATCTATAGATGTATGTATGTAAATATATATACATATATATTGTATAGATTTATCAAATAAATGTATATTTATTTGATAACAATTAGTTTCGGTTTTTTTAATTTAAAATCAATAAATAAGAAATTTACCATGAATAAAAAAACTACATTATACTAAATTAATATATTTTAAAAATTGTTACTCTGTACCATAAAAATAAATTTCATTTACTTTGATAAAATATTTATTATGGACGTCAATTTTATATGTTTAATTCCATTGATTTTTTAATATATATATGAACATGTATTTATAGTAGTACAGAGTACTTCCTAAGGATGAGTATATTTTGTGTCTCCTTCAACATTCCAGATTGCTGGCTTTAACGGTCTGTCAGAAGCGGTGCGAAGGCTGGACTTCATGAGTGCCGTGCGAGACGTTCGGCGGTTCAACTACATCTGCGCTCTTCTGCAGCTCCTCATGACTGGACAGAAACTCACCGCACTACCCGGGGCGGCACAGAAAGTGCTTCTGACCATGTTGGAAGAAGTGGCCATGCAAGGTATACTAAAGAGTAAAGATTACAATATAGCTCTATATAAACAAATGATTATGATTAAATATTTCATAAATCAAGTGTATTATTTATAAAATATATTTTTAGGTAATCAATTTACATGTGAGATACAGGTGGGAACCAAACTTACACCTCCACATCTATCGTGACCCATACAACTATTTATTTGTTCTGGAACTGTTGTACCTAGTTTTGATTTGTCTTGTAGGGGTTAGTACCTACATCGGAATACGTGTCTTACGGCCTGTTGGAATGTGACATTCGACCCTTAATCCATTAGATATTTTATTAGACGGCCCATTAAAATAAGACATAAACCTATAGTAATTAGCGGTCAGTCAAAAGGCGATCGTATTTCAGGCGAGATGTCCTCGCAATGAGACACCCCCTAATACGTGGGATTCTTCCTGTTTACGCTATCCACAAAGGCAGCGGGAACCTATGTAAGCAGCTTCCCCGCGCCCCTCGCCAAAGAGACCTTGCGGCATTCAAGCAGTAACCACGTACATTTCTAACCAGTGTAGTTATACTGAATAAACTACGAATACGTAAATATTTCGCCAGCCTTCTGATTTCCAACCATACATCAATCCTGCAACCACAACATCACATCTACGACATCAGAGACATAACACATCTAATACTTCGCAAAATTGGTGACCTCAACTTTACCAATGGCGAAAGTCTCATGGTTTTTATGCTAACCGATTACCTAAAAACATATTTTATATAATATTGGAATTTAAAATAATTGAATTCTAGTCTATAATATAATTCTAAATAAGTTCACATCCTATCTTTAATTAAAATATCATTTGCACTTTTATTTTTTGATACTAAAGCAGTATACACTTTGTTTTTTATTATGGCATATTTTTTTCATGGCATTAAGATAATATAAAACAACAAAAAAATATCCTTTAATTCAGTTAGATAACATAATTTTCTAGGACATATTATATTGGTCAAGGTCATAGCAGTTACACTATCTTTATTTAAAATACTAAAATTCTTGTTGTTGCAGTGAGTGCATCGCAACAGAACCCACGAGTGCTGCGAGTATTGTTGGGAGCCCTGGGGGCTCTGTGCGAGCAAGAGCGCCGGTCCTGCTGGGGCCGGCCTCTAGGCAGCCGTGCCCTCTGGGGGCACCACCGCAACACCATACGCAGGATCAATAACATTGCTGAAAGTATCTGCATCAACGAGGTTAGCGTTAGATTATATAATGCCCAGAGGTTTACTGTTAATTGCATCCAATTAGTAGTTCTTTGTAACATACTTTTGTTATCACATACTAACATAATAATAAATTGCATTTATAAATGTTGGTCATATTCTCTAAAGAATAGTAACTGTGTTATATGTCCAAGAGTGTCAGCACATTGAATCCACACCAAGAAACAAACAATGTGTCCGTATTTGTTGACATACGATAGTATTATTGATAAAGTATATTTTAACGTAATATTTTTTTCTTCAAACGAAGGAATGAATCAGCTCAACTTCCTTTAGTAATTTCATTTTGTTTTCAGCCTGGTCCAGAAATATTTCCCAAATTACAGCAGCTTCCAAAAGAATGTATCCGAGAAGTGCTACTAAGAATTTCAGATCACAAAGATTTGGAGGTTTGAAATTTTTATTATCATTGTAATAATAATCAAAACTTGACAGCTAATTTTTTATTTTTTGCTAATTATTGTTATTTTTATTTGTAACAGGCAAGTGCTGAAGCCTGGGGGGTCATGGCATCCGTGTGCGCCGAGCAGCGCATATGGAGAGAGCTTGTCATATTCCATTTCACTCCTTCTCAAGTAGAGTGTGCATTTACAAAACTCAATATCACGTCCGATGATAAAGTCGACTGGCAAGCCGTGTACCATTCGTTGCGGAAGTATGTTGCTTTTATTAAAAATGTCTGATCAGAATTCGCATCTCATTCTTTTACATTGAATTCTTAATGAAAACGTTAAAATTTGATTTCAGGTCTTTCGGATTGCGTGAAGATTTCCAATATGCAGAAACACTATCACTTTGCAGGCATTGCAAATGTTTGTTTTGGAGATCACTCGGTCACCCCTGTATTGCAGATGAGGTATTTTATGTTAAATTATCAAGTTTATTACACATTTCTTTATTCAATATCCATATATAATATGTATTATTCATAGTGCCCGGAATACCGCGAGCGAGTAAAGGAAGCCGGAGGGCCATTGCCGCCTCATCCGATCCCTCCAGCTGATTTCCTGAAATTCTTTTCTCTTTAATACTATTTACATTTTATGTATTACTATGAAAGTGTTTGAAAATATGTCTCAATGTTTATTTTTAAAATTTTGACTGAACAATTGTTATATTTTTAAGTTGAATGAGACAACCATATAAATTGTTGATATTTTCCATAATATTGTTGAAATTCGTAGAATCAGTAACCACCCCAGTATTCTAGATGCCTCTCTGCTAGTCATGCTCTGATAATTTTCAATCTTCGCTTTTCTGAACATAGTTTCAAATCATAAACAATTACAATAATATTGTTTACCTAAATTATGATTTCTTTAAAATAAATCCCTCTTGCGATAAAATACTTTAAAGAAAACGAAGCCTAAATGGGCATAATATTAAGGTGAAAACCTTTATAATCAATTTACTTGTAGGTATCAATGTAAGAGTAGAAAGCATAAAATTGTATCATTTCGTTTTTGCTAGTGATGAAACATAGTTGTAATTTACTAGAATTAAAAAATATATATCTGGTAATTGTAATAGTTCATATATTAGTAATCACAGGTCTCATTTAAAACATGAATCTATATTTTGCAAAGTATGTAATGATTTCCCATTTTATTTAAAGTGGTCAAAGCAATTACATAGGGTCCAACATCTTAATGATTGTGTGTATTCATTACTCGTTATTTTATTCTGATGTTGATCTTTCGGCAATTTTGTGCTATTATATTTCTGTGATGTAGAATATTGTCCATTTCAAAATCTATAGTAATATATTTTTGAAATATTAAATTTAAAATATATATAATTTTAATTACCAACAACCATTTTTTTCCATTCACTGATATTAATTGTTATCTTCTAATGTGTAGCATAAATACTGCCTTTCTCTGTGTAACAATACTGTACTTTTATTCTTACACGGGTAAGATTTGAGTATGCACTGTCAGTATACAACAATCTCGATTTGCCAAGACACGGAGATAAAGAAATATCTTTTAAGATTGTTAACAATTCACAACTCACCTCACCATTATGTGTGTTTACGCAGTTATCTTTCTACGTGTGTTTTTTAACTGGACTTGAGAAATGCACTTTACATTCCGAGTAAATCGAGGTTTGACTCCTTTTGCATCTAAATTAAATGTGTTTGAATTCAATATGATTTCGTATCAGTGATTTATTTACATAACATTACATATTTATCTACATAAATCAATATTTTTCTTTTGAAATTATATTTTTCTATGAAGATAATCTAGTTTTATGGGAAATGTGTATTTTCTCATACCATCCTTACTTATATTTACTGTTATTGTATATGAATAAAATAAGTTAATTTTGTGCATCTTTATTGATAAAATATATATATTATCTATCTGTGTAACTTAATATGAGGCTAAAAGTGAAATGGTGGTGAACGGTATTTCTCTGACCTTAATTTGTCACCAAAATATATTTTAATTAAATGAACTTTGAGGATAAGCTTCACATCCCATTGTTTCTAAATAGGGAGTGAAAATGTTGTTACTAATATAATATTATACTAATGAGTTTTAATATATTAAAGTTAAGGAGGCTTAGCTGGTTTTATTTACCATATATAGCATCTATTGTCTCAATTGAAATGCAATGGTAGCTATGTGTAGCTGGTGTAATGTGATATTTCTTTTGTAATAAAATTATCTTATTTTCCATGTTTTTATCGGGCACTTCCTAAAAATACAAATTATATGAAATTAAATTGATTTAGAGTAGAGGCTGCTGAATATTTTTTCTTAGAGATGGTTTCATACTTCTACAAAACATTAAAAATGTGATTCATAATATTCTGCCATTAGTCTTGTGCTCTCGATTAACTCTAATATTATTCGTATTTATTAGATTGTGTATGATTCATTAATTTCAATAAATCTATATTTTTAATTGAAAGCAAAATCTTTTCATTTTAGAACCCTGCAGTCCTATTTCCTTTCATCTGAAATATTTCTCAGATTTAATGTAATTAAAAAATTCTGAAACTTCTACAACTTTATTTTAAATCATGCAAGCACAAGAAAAAATTCTTAGGGTAAAGTAATAATTAACAAAAAGACTCAGTACTCGTACGTTCTTTACAGAAGTATTTTGAAGTTTACCATTACATAAAAGTATTGTTGCAAAACATTGTACATACAAAAAAACAAGATCACTGGCAGGTGTGAGTAGCTTAGTATTCGTCAACAGATTATAGTTAACAGATGGCATCCTAGATATGTTAAGTATGGTGTTACATGAGACTCAAAGGAATTGATTCACTCTGGGGTCTATGTGGAGAATCCAGTTGTTGGATTTATCTACACTATTATTCTGGTTATTGTTAATCCTTTCAAGCGTCTTATCAAGTGAAAGAATAATGGCAAGACTTTTATGGTGTTAAAAAAAGATCATCTTCCTTGATCTAAAGCCACAACAGTTGAATAGAGTGGTGAACTTATTTCGGCAAACCTCCTCACTCAATAAATATTTCAATTATTTAAGACCAACTTTTCTGACTTCCAGTTGAATTCCAAGGGGAGAAAAAATTCATTGAGCCTAGTTTTCATGGTTCTAATTAGAACCACGAATATTTAATATATGAATTATTGCCTATATTAATTCAATTAAAATTTATTATTTGCATAGCTACATCCTTTGGAAGAAAATATTTCTTGAAGCTGGAAGATGAGATTAATTTAATATTTAATACATAATAAATATTTACACTTACAAAATGCTATCCATAAATAGCGATAGGTTGCACCAATTCAAGAGCAATGTATTCATATTGAATAATAACAATAAAAAGCAGCAAAATTGTGTGAATTGTCAAAAAGATTTATTACTCGGAAATCTCTAATTTAACAATACAACAGTCTATTTTAACCCCCAACTGCCAACAAAACATCTCTATATTACTGAAAAATGTGAATAAAAACATAAAGACCATGGAATGCCTCTGTTTGGACATCAATTTTTGACTGAAATTAAAAGTTCAAGTTGGAAATTTTTAAAAAAGTTTTTCATCCAAAATATGTCATGTTAGCAGTCAATGAGCTGTAAAAGAATACATTCATTTACAAAATTGTGTTCTTATATGTAACAAATGAAACCAAAAATTATAGTCAAACAGGCAAAAAACACATTTACACAACTATGAAATACGTGTCTATCTTACGTATGAAATAAGTATATTTCTACATTGGTAAAAAAAAGGTTTTACAATTAATTTTGAGAGACATCCTCCATTCAACCAAACAACATTCCCTTACAAAATTTTTAAATGTGTTAAAATTGAGATAAACTACTATTGAGAAACTACTTTTTAATTTCAACTGAACTAAATAAGAAAACTCATTTTGAGTTAAACCAATTACTCACTTAAGGTAAGCTCGTTTGTATGAGAATGTGTCTTGGAAAATTCAAGATCTGCCTTCCAAAAATGTATGTAACCAGTTACAGCAGCAGGGGAGTGAACAAAACGAATGAAATATTATTAAATTTTCACTTGGGATTGTTTTTTTAATTTGATAAGAAACATCCGATCCGCTGCTGTATAAGGTCACAGCTTTATATAGAGCTCCACTTCACTTTAAAAGAAACCGTTGAAGTTGACAAACAAAGCATTTTAATGGAATGAATAGAAAATAAAAAGAGCAGGGAGTCATTTTTATTGAAAATTAAGTCCATTATTCTGTTCCTTGCTGCATCTGTGCAGTTCCAGTTTATAATTAAGATTAATAAAGTACAGAGTTAATTTTTATCTTTCACTTTAATGAGGTCGGCCAAGTCCAGAGCGACGCACGGTTCCTTGGTATCAGTCTTGGGATTTCTGTCCAAGATCTCTGTGATAGGATAGTAGTTCTCGCGGTTCTCTACGTTCCACCCTGAGTACTGTAAAAAAAAACACTAATAAAGCAAAAAGCAAATACAAAAAATACTAATCTTGTTACAATATTTTATATTAATATCTAAATACCTCTATTGCATTAAAGCTTATTTGACAAAATGCATTATTTCATAACAAGTAGCAAGATATTTGAAACACAAACGTAACGCTTACCACACATGTGCACTTGTGGAGGGTTTTTCCATTTGATTCCATGGGTATATACTTCTGTAAAAGGGCTTTTCCATCTATCTTCCATAAATTTATATCTCCAGGTTTTGATACAACATTATCGCCGTCCCATTGGACATCAGTTTTTAACAAGACAAAATGTCCACTCTACAATTAATAAAAAAAATACATATAAAAAATTCAGACAAACAATATTGTTTTACTGAACTGTTATATCAAACATACAAGTACAATAAATAATATTTACATGATAGTGTTTAGGTATATCCTTGGATTGACTCGAATCAGATTTATTTCCATCTGATCCATTCTTCTCATCCTCAGAATCCTCTTCCTCTTCAATGTCGTTATCATCGTTTTCATCGTCGATATCACTTTCTTCAGATGTTGAATTCTTGCGTTTTTTCTTCGAGCTGTTAAGTGGCCCTCTAGTTGCCCTTTTGCGAGCGCCGCCTCGGCCGGGAGCATCCTGCGACGCAATAACACATTTATCAGTGATTACACCATATAAATAACCAAACACATCTTCAATTCAACAAGAACCAACAGAAAACTTACTCCTTCGGCTTCCGGAGTCCAATCTTCGCCTGAGTCTTGAAACTCTTCCGGTTCGCCGGCATCTGAAGCTTCTGATTCTTCGTTTTCGGACTGCTTTAGATTCTTTCGCTTGCGCATATTAAAATATTAAATTTTGTATATTTATTACAGTTAAATCTACCAGAGGCAGCACGTTCAACAGAAACGAGTAAAATAATGGCAGCGATTATCTACAAAACCGCGAGCTTGTGCTTATACCATAAGCAAGACAATAATTCGGCGTGCAATTGCCGGTGCTGCCAGGTGGAGGCATTATCAAAACAAAAATGCGACCCAAAATATTGGACGGATTCCTGGAAGGAAAAATAAAGTGTTTTATTATTTTTTAATATTCTCTATTGTAACGTATCAAAAAAAATATTCTAAAAGGTGAAGTATATTGAAATATATATTTTATTTATTATCACTCAAAGCAAAGAATGTGATTTTTTCATGAATGTCTTGCAGAAAGGATAACTCCATATGATGTAGCGTCATTGGTTCATTCAACATCCGAGAACAACCCAAAAATCCAAAATTTTATCCAGATGCCTAAGAAAACATATGTCCGTAAGACAGACAAGACGGGAGAAAAAGAGGCAGCATGCAACGATTTGACAAAGACACCATGATCAAAAAAAAGACTAAAGGGTAAAGAAACAAATTCTAATGGAATCGAATAATACTTTGGACGTGAATACAAATGACGATGATGCGAAAAAACCCTGGTAACCGGTGTCTTGTATGCGGCGAATTCTGGTAAAACAATGAAATATGGTTCCGGTGCACTTCTTGTGAGCTTTGGGCTCATGCAGATTGCTCTGGGTGGAACTCGGCTCTTAATTATGTGTACGACATGTGCTGACTACTATTGCCCACATACTGATCACCATTGCCTATCGATGTGGGCAATGGGGATCAAACTTGTTTCGTTTCAAAATAATTATGGTTCTTAAATTAATTTGCCAAAATTTAAAGGTGATCTCAATTGTTAGTTAGATAAGGAAAGTTTATAATAGGAATAAATCAATAAATAGTTAATCTATAGATTTGCTTTTACTTTAATTCACACAAAAGTGACCTCCATTACCTAGATCTCCCCTTTTACTAAAAATATATATAACTCCTCAAAAACTATTAGGCTGGTTTTTTTTAAATATTGTTTTCTGATAGGTCCAAGGCACTTAAATGGGCATTATCAAAACAAAATATTATTAGTTCGTTTTATTTTCATTTTGTTTATAATGACAGTGCAAATATTTTATAAATACAATAAACTTTTTTCAAATATTTTTTTTTTTATTAGAATTAATTCAATTATTTTGATTCGCGTAACTGAAAAAAATCACCCAGAACAAATTACAGCAGTAACATTGTTAGATATATTCAAAGATGAATTCTAATGTAAATTTATTTCGACGTTGAGTAAATAATAAAATGTATCTCATCCCTGCTACTTAAAACAAAAATTTCGGAGAAAAGAATGCTATATTTGTCCTGGTCTGTTTGGCCAGATTTTTTTATTCTTATAATATCATTTTTGAGTTATTAACATTCAAAAGGTGGGTACTATTTCAGTATTTTTAATAATCTATATCTTTTTTTATAATAAGAATTATAATCAAAGCTTAATTATGAAAAACAGGCATTAGTAATATTATTAACCTAACTTATACATTGTTTAAAGTAATACTACAAAATATATAAATGAGCTGTTTTACAAATTATTCTTGGGTACCTACAAAACATTTACAAAGTATCTTTTAAATGTTAAATACTAGTATTTTTAATTACTTCCTATGCAAACACACTAACAGGTTTTTTTTCAGAATTATTATTATGGTTATTATTTAGGTATTAGGAAGTAGTTACTAATAACAATACCATACAATAATCAAGCACTATGTTACCATATTAATTATTTTTTAGGTTTGCTATGTTAAAATTAATTATAACTAAAGCAACTGAATAATGTTTGCACCTATAATATAAGTTTAAAAATGCCTATGTGCTAATTAAAAACCTTTACTTTTAGTGCTTGCTGAATCAGTAAACGCTGAAACACTGGACTTGGGACTATCATCTTATTGTTTAGATGAACATTTAGATGGGAAATCCTAATATTTGAAGTCCTGGTCAGATATTAATTTATTAAATAACGACTACATCTTTCTTTTCAATAAATATTTGCAAATTCCAGCAATTAGGGTGAAAAGCATATGTTTCTTTGGCTTGGAATATTGTTTCCAGATTTCAACATTTTGATTTACTAGTACTAGGGTCATATTTAGGGAATGATACGAGGATGAAATTTACAGATTCCAGCAATCCACCACGAGTTAAAAACTTATGCCTCTCAGAAAACAAATGGTTGAAATTAAAGAAAAAAAAATTTCACTCACCCACTTTGGTGCTTAAACAAACCTCACTGCAGCCATGTAAGTTCTTCTAATTAAAGGTGTCTGCTAATTTTGGACCAAGCGGTATATACTAGTTTTCTTTTACCACCCGTTCACTCAAAATATTTCATTCATTTTTTGTGAGTAGGTAATTAAAAATCAACAACCAATTTCAATAGGGTGGATTAGACTCTTCCCAATGAAAATTTGAGTCTTACAATTGTTTTGATTTTCTATTAACATCTCGTAACATTAAAAAATATTTTATAGCATATTGATTGTAATAAATGGAATGAGTTAATAACTACATTAAAAAATGTGCAATTGTTTCATAAAAACTTACTTTCTTTCGTTCCATGTCCATTATGCGGACCATAAAAGAAATAAAATATATTTAAAAATAATAAATAAATTTTGGGAGCCAGTACATTAGTGTACTGGCTACCAAAATTATTTGCCATTAGTGGCAGACAAAAAATTTAATCTAATTTATTAGAGTAGCAGTTATTGGGTTGAGGACTATACACAAAAATCTCTGGATTATTATTATTGAATAGACATTTTTCTCTTAATAAAGCAGCTAATAATTTCTTACCAAATGCTAGATGAGAAGAGCCTTGGGATGAGGTTCAAGTAATATTTTGAGCCTTTCTAGCTTTTAACACCTCCCGATTGTTTGGGGATACTACAGCAGCATCAGATCCACTACAGGGTATATGTTGTTCATTTTAGGAAACACTGGTACATTGGAATTTTCAGTGTAATATCTGTAGTTATAATTATGAAGTTTTTATTGTTCAGGCCTCCATTTTAATAAGTGATCCTAAGAAAATTTCAATTTATAGAAGAGCTTATTATTGTATTTTATCAAATTTGGACCCCAGTTATAAAATGATTTTTTTATTTTCCAGAATTATTAGTTACGAAAAAGAAGGACAATAAAGATGCATTGTTTACAAATTTTTTTGCTGATCCTGCGCTTTGCACTGGTCACTTGTGCGGATTGATGTTGTTTACTTTCTGCTTTGAACGTTTCCTATGAAATATATGCACTCTTCATAATTAATTGAATTGAAGACACTGTGTCTTCACAAAGGTCATTTGACTAGTTAGGTAAATTATGGGACTGAGTGATGACCCACTCCAATCCTGTCATTCCAAACCAAAAAGAACTCACTAACTCTTCAAGGTACGAAACTCACGCTGCACATATTTATTTTATGAAATTTTGGTTTATTTTTACCAATATGTATAATGGAGATCATTTACGAGTAGAATGTTCTGGAAGATATACTGTCTCTCTGCTTCTTGTTTCTAATGAAATGCTAGGCACAAATAGAGGAACCTTCATAGACATGACAAATTTGTTTCCATCCTACCATTAAGAACATGTGATAGCAATCTATTTTACAGCAAAATTAGTATTACTGAATGAACTATAGCACGATAATATATATGGGGCATACTAATTAGTGGTGATTGTTATCTAATAATACTTGAAGTGGAGGGTCACGATTGAGTTCGAGTGAAAGTGTGTGAGACTGCCAAGTGAAGGAACTTCCGAGTAATATTTTGTTTAAAATATTGTACTTAAAAATCAGGAGTACACGATTATTGACTCTTGAATAAAAATACATTTTTGTACAGCGTTAAATGTTAACTTTGGACAAAACACCACACCCAAATTAAAGGAGTAGCCAAGAGTGTGTAAGAATTGATCAAAGATGAAGACCAATTTATCAACTAAGAAAGAGAATGACCACTATTTTATTAGATTCCAAATTGAATTGTTCAATATCAGAAGCCTATTATAAAACATTATTCGGTTGTTCGAAAGAGTTTAATGAAAATGGTCAAAATTAGTATATAAAAATGTGCTTTTTAGTCAAGACATCACAGCATCCTACAAATTGAGTCAAGGTGAACAGCCCTTTATTATGAAATGAGCTTTGTTGACTTAGTGTGCCACTTCCATCCATTCCCAAACATGAGAACTTTGCTTCCCATCGGGGAAGAAGTAAAAGAAGATATTATCGCCACCATCAATGGACATTTGGTCATTCACAAAGGCTTTTAAAAAAAAAAATAATAAATGGAAACAGAGTAAAACATAATAGAGATTATGTTAGGAAATAAAATAATTTTTGATAACAAAAATTTCTAGTTTGCTTTTTGCCTAGGATGTCAAATGTTTACTTACCTTATTAAACTTATTCAAAAAAGCTAAGATTTTCCTTTAAAAAAAAAAAAATATATATATATATAGATAAGTATATATATATATATAAAGATAAGTATATATATATATATATACATATAGATAAGTATATATATATAGATAAGTATATATATATATATATGTATATATATATGTATATATATATGTATATATATATGTATATATATATGTATATATATATGTATATATATATATAGTATATATATGTGTATATATATATATATATATATATATATATGAATATATGAATAATATTAGAAAAATCAAGAAAGTGTAAAAAAGAATTTAAAAAAAATCATGACAGTAAAATTATTCAACACCACTCGAAAAGGAACATAATATACACACAGTATGTTATTAAGTACCTACCATATTTATTATCTTTGTAAAATCAGTAGAAAATGAATTGACATTTGAGTTTTTTCTTGAATTTAACATAAAACTAGTCAGATCCGAAATACCCATAATTAAAAAAAACATACGAGACTGTTTGTCAGTATCTTGTCAACTTGGTACTCCAGCATGATGTTTTCTGTTAATACGCCTTGTCCGTGCACATTACTTGAGTTCATAATTGAACAACTATCAAAAACATACACTTTTAGAAAGTAAGCACTTATACAATGATACACTAGTTGGCCAATATGATTATGCAAAAAATATTGGCAATATAACATTATGTACTGGCGCACCCCAGGTTAAAACTACCCCATCTATATATAACCCAACGATATCCACTTGTATGTTCTCGTGCTGAATCCATTCATCCCACTATTTGTATCTTTTGAAAATGTTCAGCTTTACAAAAAAAAACATTTATTCAGATTAAATTACAGTATAAGTAGTAACTTTAAAACTGGTCTCAAACTTTAGATATTTTCAAAATAAAACTTCTGACAAATCAAGCAGTTTTTAAAAATTACTACTTCACATTTGTAATGGAGTAAATGTTCATTGGTAATATGGTCAGAGTTTTACATTTATAGATTTTAAGATTACTTTAGAAGCTGAATTTATATTGTAGTGATAAATATTATTCATAATGGATTCCGAGATATCATACAGAGTTGTTTTCATATTCTTCTCATATATATATAGACTCTTCATTTCGTTTCTGAAAATGACTCCTACAAAGTGAAAAAAAACTGCCATATATAAAGGGTCTTGAAAACCAAGCAAACATTAAAAATAACGTAAATTTGAAAACAATTTGGCATCAAACGCCTCTCTTATTTCTTATAAAATTTTATATTCATATGTGAAAAAAAAATCTACGACAGTTAAATTCATGACAATGCAACTATACATACAAAAAAGATTGTGGTTATAAGCTGGGGTACACCTACATCTATAAATTATCGTAATAAAAATATACATACTTACAAGAGTAAAGTTTCAGGAGATTTTGCATAATTTATAATTAACTGCAATACTAAATTTACACATTTTTCCTGTTTTTATCACAGTAAAACAAAAGGATATTTAGAAAAGATTGTCATTTAAAAAAAAAACTTAAATTAACCTAGGTTTCAAAATCTCTACATTTCAAGAAAAGCAAACAACTTCAAATTAAGTGAGCTCTTCAAGAACTAAAATTATTATATCTTATGATATTTTGTAGTATTATGTAGACGGGAAGAATTCTTAGAGAAAATAATGATAAAAATGTAATTCTAAATGTTTCATTCTTATATCAAATGAGGAAATACTAAAAGATGTAATACTGATAAATTAAGGTTGCAAGTGTCTGCATTAATAT
Source organism: Atopsyche davidsoni (assembly GCA_022113835.1). Lineage (NCBI taxonomy): Eukaryota > Metazoa > Arthropoda > Insecta > Trichoptera > Hydrobiosidae > Atopsyche > Atopsyche davidsoni. The sequence goes on from JAILWY010000023.1 coordinate 13,750,393, forward strand.
GTAATAAAATTAAGAATATATGTAGTTAAATGGAAATGTGTTAAACATGTTTATGAATCTACGTTATGATGTGCTGATATTGACATTTATAAATATGTTGATGAAAAACAATTTAGCAATGGGCATAAAAAGCATGGATGGTACAAAAATTAAGTAATAACTAAAATTATGTTTGTTTTGTCGATATATTAAATTGTAAGTTTAACTTTGAGGTCGAATCCAGTCCCAAGTTTATAAACAGTTGATAGAAACAACTAAGGAGTTATTAGTTTCGGTGGTTTAAAATGATAAGTTAATTGCACTAATTAATATTCTTCATCACAAAATCACAACAATCGTCCAACTTAATGGAGATGCGTTGAATTTTAAAGCCATTACAAGCACATAGTCAGCTCAGTCAATTTTTATTTAGTATGCGACGCTTTAGCAACTCTTACATAAATGTTTATGAAATCAGTCAATAAGAAGCAAGAAGAGCTTCTGTATACGACGAGTAGACAGGTACACACGTGAGAGAGTAGTCTCCGCAATATCACACTAATTTTCTCTTCTGAGAATTCTTCTCGAGAGATCGTACAAAAATATAGGTATCAAAATCCTCAAAATATTCCCAAATATACAAAAGTTCACGAAGACAAGGAATACCCACGATCACTATCCAATACAAAAAAAGTCAGGTTCATCTGCAACACTTTATTGATTACAAATTACACGGGAGTGGCGCAAGGGGCCGAGTTTGTGGAAAACCTATCGGTGACACAACTGACCAACTGAGGCAGCTCACCGGCGGTCCCGGTAACTCCGCTGGATACGATCTCTCGTAGGCGAACGCGCACTCGAGCGATGTACTCGGGACAGTGTGAATGTGCGGTTGCGCTCACTGGTGCGCCACAGGAACTCATCCACCGAGCGGTCATAAGAGCGCTTGTCTGCATATGCAGCCGGGTACTCGGGTGGCGGTGGGCCCTCATAATAGCGTGGCGGCGGTAGTACCTCATAAGCAGCTGCCAGCGACCCTGAAAAGCCTGGTGGTGGTGCGTAAGGCATGGCTGGTAAACGATGTTGCATGGTGCGCATGTAGTCTGCCACATAAGCCTCAGCTGCTGCAGCTGCTCCCCCGTAAGGCAACCGGCGTGTTCGGAACCAAGCAGGCAGACGATCACGTGAGTATGGTGAGCTTCCTCGTGGCTTATAGGAGCCGGCACCAGAAATACGACCACGACCGGACGGAAACATCTTGCGCCGACCTCGGACATAGGGCCCACCACGACTTCTAAATCCATTTCCCCCAGCAGAGATAGGAGTTCGAAAGCCTCCATTCCCACTTGAACTCCTTGGATAACGCTTCTTTGATGATTCCTTTGATTTTCGCAGAATAGGAGTCATCTCTATTGTGTCGTCTTCAGGGAATAGTCGACAGAGTTCTTCTGCTACTTTTGGTTCGATCTCTTGTCCATCGCGGCCAATTTTAACAGGTTTTCCATCATTCCAGGGATTGAAGAGATGAAGGGTATTGCCGAAGGGCAGTTCTTTCCTGCATATCCAATCGACCTTAAACACTCCTCCAAGGGCCTTAGCCGTGAGACCTGGGGGTAATACCCAAGATATGGCTGGAACATCTCGGCGAGATTCACCGTGAAGTCTAGCAAATCCGGCAAATTTTCCACTTTCTTTAACAGAAAATATCAGTATGACGTTTCGAGACTCGCGAAATGCCTGATTTAGATTAGATTCATTCTGCGGTAGTGTGGACCATACTCCTTTGGCTTTAGACAGAATGACATTTTCGGCATTATTGGACTTAATTACAAAAAACCTTGTATCCCTGAATAAATAATTTAACTTTGTCATATAGTCATAATTTTTAACTTTTTCGCTAGACCTGGGTCGCTTCACTTCTGGGGTGGGACTCTTTTTGTCTTTTGGTCGAACTCTCTTGTGACGGGACCTTCGTTCCTTGCGTTCCGTGGAGGACTTGGAGCTCACGGAGCTCATGCTCGGAGCGCTTGACTCGCTAGAAGATGAGCTGGATACTTCACTGCGCGTATCGTAATCTTTAACCACTTCCATTTGCTTGAGCTCTTCCCCAAACTCTGCATCCACTTCTCCCACACCGAGGTTCACTGCGTCCGTGTTCGCAGTTTCCATTTTCAAGTCTGTCATCCTCATCTACGCTGATAAAGATTGACCCTCACGCCGTCGAAGGAAATTCCATAATCAATCGAGAGTTTGACAATGTCAAACAAAACTATATTTGTATATTTCTCACTTGTAAAATAATAAAAAAAACTTCACTAAAATATAACAAAAACCCAGACGTTTGTATGCGGCAAGCTTGATGTTTGGTTAAAACAGAGTAACAACTTGACGGTGAATTATATAGCACCCAATAAACAATATTTACTATTTAATTTGAGTAACAATAAAATGTAATATGGTACAAACGTGAAAAATTCTACAATCAATCAATTTTCATGATTTATTTATGGTATGATATATTTTAATAACATATGGAAATTTTAGAATCATTGTTGTAATATTTTATATTCATTTTTATTTTATTCATATTAATACTTTATGGCTATCATATCCACCGTTTAGTCACTTGTCTATTGTTTGTTGGCGTGAGGTTGCAAGCATGCTAACATCGTTCACGTCAGTTCACTTCGTTTCTACTCTGCTACAGCTAGATAGTGGCGTTCAACATGGCGGCCTGCGTACCCGGTGTATTTGAAAACAATTTGAGCGAATCAATAATAAAATCTAAAATATTAGTCGTGGGTGCTGGAGGAATCGGTTGTGAATTATTGAAGAATTTAGTACTCTCCGGTTTCAATAATATTCAGATAGTATGTATTTTTTTTCTGAAGATGTCTTGTCATTTCTGTTTTGAATATTAGGTTAGTAACATTGATATACTTTATTTCCAGATTGATCTAGACACGATCGATGTGAGCAATCTCAACCGTCAGTTTCTCTTTCACAAAGAACATGTTGGGAAATCGAAAGCTGAAGTCGCTAAAACCAGCGCCCTTAAATTTAACCCAAAAGTTAACATCAAAGCGTTTCACGACAGCATCACAAAGTAAGTGCTCTTTTAAAATTTTCGTTTAATATAATCTAAAAACTAATCAATTTTTAATAACACTTCAAACAAAAATGAAATTGAAACTTGAACATTTTAGTTGTGTAGTGATATTTTGCTTAACTTTTAGTCAAAATTACCACAAAAACAGCAATAATAAGTACTCTAATTGATTGATACAAGTTATACACTACTACTTGAGTCAGTGCTAGCTTATTTATGTTTTATTCTATTATTAGTGCATTAAAATAAAGTGTGTCCCTAATTTTCTGGTTCAACAGTGTAAATTATGTGAGATAGAACAGTAAATGATTATATTTATATTTTAGCTACAGTTATGGAGTCAGCTTCTTCAAATCCTTTGCATTGGTAATGAATGCACTTGATAATAGAGCGGCTAGAAACCATGTCAATCGAATGTGCTTAGCTGCTGATATTCCCCTCATAGAAAGTGGAACTGCAGGATACGCTGGCCAGGTAACTATTTATATTTTATTAATCATTATTATTGATTGAATTGTGCTATGTATTTAGAATTCAGTATATTGGCATGACTACTACTTCACGCTCAGACAAGTTATTTAATTGGTAAAAAATGTCTTCTCACATATTTCAAAGTTGAATAAGATTTTCCCGATATAATCTCTATTGTGTTAATATGAAAATATTGCAATACTTCTCTCTTTACTACAGGTGGAGCTCATCAAAAAAGGATTGACTCAGTGCTACGAATGTCAGCCCAAGGCGACACAAAAGACATTTCCTGGATGTACAATAAGAAACACTCCCTCTGAGCCTATTCATTGTATTGTTTGGGCAAAACATCTTTTCAAGTGAGTGGCCTTTCACATAACATAGAATAAATATATATAATACCTGCTTTATCTGCAGATTGAGTAAGCAGTTTCAATTATTTGCACTTGCGGTTCTGTAGAAACTTCCATACATGCAATGCTTTATTACTTTTAATACTTTTGCTTGAGTTTGTTTGGCTGTACAAGTTTCTTTATTGAATACTTTTTGCTTATATACCCAAAATTCAGATGAGTAGGAATTATTTATATTGAAAGAATTAAATGCTTCATTTGACAACACTTTTGATTTTGATATACTTGCTAAATAACGGACATTCTGTATTACATATTGAATTGATTTTGACTTTGCTTAGAAGCTTTATTGCTTAAAAGCAATTGTTGCCAGTATAACACTTGTCAAAGTGATTAAAGACGATCAATAGCTAGATGTGTTTTATTTTATTAGTCAGCTATATGGGGAAGAAGATCCTGACCAAGACGTTTCTCCTGATACGGAGGATCCTGAAGCAGCAGGAGAGGCAGGGCAGAGAGCTCTTGGAAGTTCAACTACCAACAATCAGGTGAGTTTCTGAAAATAAAAAATAAAAACATTTATGTGGATTTAATAAACTAGATTATTTATTTATAAAATATTTGAAATTTTCAGGGGAATGTTGAGCGTACAAGTACTAGGACTTGGGCACACTCTTGCGGTTACGATCCAGCCAAACTTTTTACTAAGCTCTTCCGTGATGATATTCAGTACCTCCTTTCCATGGACAACCTTTGGAAGAATCGGCGGGCGCCAACACCCCTTGACTATAGCAACTTACCTGATGCTGGTACATTATTAATTTAAATTTAATAGCTAATTAACATAACCTAAAATATAATTAAAATATGTCTGGCATTTATTGGTTATAAGAAGCATATACAGATTCAAATTTTCAGTCAGTTACAAAATCACAATTGTGGAAAGGATTAAGGCGCTAGGACTAGATTCGAATCCCATATCTTGAAAAAAAGAATTAATTTTTCACATGGGATACATTTACCTTAAAACATATTAAACATGATAGCCAAAGGCTAGGAAATTGTGATAATTTTTGTTTGTAAGCACTTTTTAAGGACTTGTGATTTTAAAGGCGAAAGCGCTCACAAACATAAATTATTGTACTTTTATAGCCATCTGGCCATTCATATTTTTTGTTAAAATACGGAGAATCGCAAATTAAACCAGCCTATCGTGGATAAAAATGTAATATAAATTTAAAATACTATGAATTAATTATTTTCAAAATGCCATTTATTCTTAGTTGCTGGAAGTAGCAGTGCTGCCAATGAAGGTACTGGGCTGAAGGATCAACGCGCTTGGAGTATTGCTGAATGTGCCAAGGTAATTTTTCATGTATGTGCATACATGTCTAGGAAAGTTTGGACAAATAATTTGTAAATAAATTTTCTATCTTGTTATTTCCACAGGTATTTGCCGACAGCTGCTGTGCCCTGAAAGATAATTTAGCAGCTCTTGGAGCCGGGGACCACTTAGTCTGGGACAAAGATGATAAGAGTGCCATGGACTTTGTAGCTGCGTGTGCTAATATTCGTGCTTATATATTTGGTATTGGTCAAAAGACTCGATTTGACATAAAATGTAAGTTACAACAATAATTCGCATGTTCATTTGATTGTATTGTAAATTAGAAGTTAAGGTATATCAGTGTTGTATGATTTCTCATGGAAAAAAATATTTAAGCAGACTTTCAAAGTTTATTTCAGGTTTCTGTATTTCTCTGAATTACGAATTGGCAAAGCTTGTGTCAACAAATAATAAATTGTAAAATCACTAAAAATGTTTATTTTTAAATACAACTAAATAATGGAATTCTATCTAGTACTTTCTGTCTAAAATATTGAACGTAGTCTTTTTTTGTGTCCAATTAAAAGGCTTTTGAACCTGTTTATTGAATGATGTAGAACAAAATAATGATAATTTAATAAAAAAAATATTTTTACAGCCATGGCAGGCAATATCATTCCAGCTATTGCCACAACAAATGCAATAGTAGCTGGCATTGTTGTCATGCATGCATTTAATATTCTCCAAAGTCAAATGAAGAACTGCCAGTCTGTGTACTTGAGGCTTAAACCCAACCATCGAGGACAAATCTTCGTTCCAGAAAAAGGTATATAGTTAAATATTATTAATCCCTATATAGATCTCCATAGGGTTCACATTTTTTGCACAATTTCATGCAGGCCAAATATTGGTGGGTGTTTAATTATAAGCAATTTTTCTTGTTTAATTCTTCTGTTAGATTGTATTGACAACTTTTTCTATCCAAATGTACTTTCCTATATACTGTTTGAATACCCTAATATCTTGTATTCTGACAAAACTGCAAACCTAATGTTTGATCATTTATTTTAATCAATTTCATTGATTTTTTAGGTCTCAATCCTCCCAATCCTAAATGTTACGTTTGCTCACCAAAACCTTCAGTGGTACTTATTTGTGATGTAAATCGTCTGACTTGTGGTGAATTGAACACTGTAGTGTTCATTGGTCGCCTTAACATGGTGTCTCCCGATGCTTTGCACGAGGGCCAGGGAGTGGTGCTCATATCCTCTGAAGAAGGAGAGACCGAACAAAATGATGCCAAGACCCTACAAGAACTAGGAGTCAGGGACGGAAGCGTACTTATGGTAATGAAATCTTTTTCAATAATATTTTTATTTATTCAAGTATTTAATTTATTTATTGCTATAATATTTTTTTGTGTTTTAGGTGGATGACTTTCATCAGGATTATGAGTTGCGAGTGGTTATACAGCATGATGCTGAAGCTAAAGAATTCGAGATTGTTGCTGACCCTGAGAGCCTAAAACCTAAAGAGACCGCATCTAATGGAAATGGCAATGCAGGTAAATTGAACAAAAATTATATTTGTTAATATTTGTATTTATTTATTGAATTGTATTATTTTCAAATCTTAAAATTATTTATAGCTAAAGAAACCTCCGAACCGACAGCTTCGTCAAGTAAACCTTCAGTTCCCGAAAGTGATGACAGTGACATGGAAATCGTTGAAGATGAAGATCTGGAGGGGAACGGAGATATTCCAGCCAAGGCTATTCTACCGAAGAAACGCAAGCCTGCTGAATCTGATCCTGAAGCCCAACCTGCCAAGAAACCTCGTACCTCTCATTCAGGAGATGATGACGTACAAATTATAGATTTGTGTTAGAACGTAATTCAGTTTAAATAAATATAATAATTTTTTATTTAATGTGTCTCTTTTAATATAAGTGTCAAGAATTGAAGTGATATTTGCAATTTTTTTTAAAACGTGTGTAAGTTTACTTTATACGCTATAAGAATAATAATATAAAGTACATCGTCTGTATTTAATCTCATAACAAAATGAACTGTTTGATGAAGCAACTTTTTGTATTTTATGCCTACCCTAAAGATATTGGCTTATTATTTATTCCATCATCATTTTTATAAAATAATGTAAAAATAAGAATATTTTATCAATACCACAGTATTTTGTAAGTTTTTCAAAAGGGTTATTTAACAATTATTTTTATTTGTACTCCATCCGTATCAAAACATGCTCACATAGCAATATCAACAGAAGCCCATTCAACATGTCAATTAGGGTTTTATTGGAATTTTTCCGTGCTTACAAAACATTTTAAGTAAATTTAGAATCCTTGAAATGCAGTACAAAATGTATGAAATTTTCAATATATCCATTATTGTCGTTTTGTTAATCTAGAAGTATTATGAAGATAATAAGTTACTACTATTTTAATTGTACAACATATATATGTCCAGTATTTGTTAGAAATCTACAAAATTCAAATTTAAGTATTTCTTTTTATATTTTACAATAAATTTATGTGTCATAAATATTCATTGTTTCTTTTAAAAAGACATTTTCGCTGCTCTCATGGTAACTTCGTATAGACTAATTCAGTGGGTATCATTTGGGATGTAATATAACTCAGGTTATTAGTACTTGGAAAAACTTGTCACTGTCTTTCTTCCGGCTTGGGTTCAGGCCTTATACAATAAATACTCTAGCACGATAAGCTTTTTTTGCAAAATTTCATTAAATGATATTTGTCAAAAGATTTTTTGTTTTGTTTTTGTAAAAATATTACTATTATTTTTCCTAGTAAAGCCAGATACTCATGGTTGAACTATTGCATTGAGTGTGATATAGGACAGAATATTATCCATATTTTGCCTATGTAAAATGATCATTCTATTTGCATGTGTCTTTGAATTTTTGAGCTTATTGTTTTTACATGTAAGAGAATTGCTGGACGACAGGACCAAAAACAGCTGGACGGTAATAAAACCAAAATGTCATAATGTAAACGTGTTTTTAATTAAATCGATAAGATTACATACATGTTAGTTATTCAGTCTACAGATTTTTTTTATCCCCCATAAAATAAAAATATTTAACGTGGAAAAGCTGACATCACCTATTTATTAGCTATGTGCTTATTCCTTAAATTTTTAATAAAATGATAGGAGATAATTACTTTTAAGTAGTTATTGTTAATAACATTAATAGCTAATCACTATCATCAACAATTGAATTATCAATTGATGGAATATCAAACTAACTGTAATTAATATTTAAAACTTACGCACACACAGCTTAGAAATGTATAATAATGCACAGAACATTCTTATTACTTTTACACCACCAAAAAGTGTTCATTACAATCAATAAACAGTACATAGTTATAGTTCACAAATACAATGGAGCCTAGGCACATGAGAAATTATATTAATCTAGACTTAAATCAGTATCATCATCATCATCATCGTTTGTCTGGGGTGCAATCAATTCTGGGATGAATCTCTTATCAGGTAGCAACCCGTGCTCTAGTAAGAAATTTTCAACATCAGTAGCATAAAAGTCATCTCCCAAGTCATTGGATATTCTTACAAAGTTGGCGATCATCTGCCCCGCTTTGTAAACCAGCAGAGCAGGAACGCCATTGATCTTAAACTGTCGGCTCATACCAGCCAACGAGCTGATGAGCTTGCAGAATTTCACAGTGGAATATTCTTGAGATAAAGATATCAAGCACCCATTCATAGCTTTGCAAGCAGTGACATTCTCTTCAAATATATGTATGATGATAGTGACCGATGGGTTTTCAGAATCAATAGCTTCTAAAAATTCAGCACTAGATTTCAAATGTAAAAGTTTGCCAAAGCGAGGAAGGCGCCCTGTTTGAGCGAGCATTTCTTGCATTCTTTGCTTTTGGTACTGAAGTAAGAAATCATCATTCAATAGCTCATCTAGTTCATCGTCCATTTCTTGTTTCTTTTTATGTTCTTCTTCTTCCCTGTTGGACATGCATGTCAAACTAAGTTTCTTCATGAGATCTAATCTTTCTCTTTCCTGTTCACTTCTGGTTTCGGCTTCCAGTTGCTTGAATCTTTGCCAGTCTTTGATGACGCCTTTGGGGCCCGTGTTGCTGGATGTACCGTCCCATTTATCAGGCGGCGGTAGTTGAGGATCCGGTTGCGACTTCGATTGTTTGTTTCCCTTTTCTGATCCCGAATTGTCATCTTCTTCCCCTTCATCTTCACTGCTACTGCAGTAATTTTGTAATTTATCGCCGAGGATCTTGTCTTCCAAAGTAGCCATCGTTGATGTAAATTGTTTACACTTGTATAAACAGATTAATACGAGTGAAAATTTAAATTATGATAATTTATTATCAAGAAATTGTATTTTTATCATCGCACACTTTACCAGTCATGATATTTAATAAAACATGAAGTAAAACAGAATAAACAATGGATTCGCAATTTGATTAAATTGACGTTTCCCTCTGCGTTTCCCCAAGCGTACAATAATTGACAGAGTTTATTTTTAAATGTGTTTTTATGGCTATATAGCGCTAGTGTACAAAATTAAATAATATATACATTAATTTATTTTCAAGTAATAATAAATTTAAAAAATAAATAAAATAATTTTATAATATACACTTAATAATATGAGTCCATATAATGAAAAAAAAAGCCATATTTTTCTTAAACCAACGTGTAAACATTTGAACACATGAAAATTTACGGTATCGGTAATATTTAAGTATGATTAAATTAAAAACTATGTACAATTTTTTTATGAATAATTAATACACATTATCTTATAAATGGCAATGTACGACATCCCAGCATTTAGCACAATACGAATTAAATATTTTTTATTACAACAATAATAGCACAAAGCTGAGAACTACAAAATACCGTATCCGTAGGTATGCAGACAAGTATTTTTTTAGGGAATAAAATAGCAACTTGTTGATAATGCAATTTGATGTTTTTAAATTTTTTTTTAACATTTCTTATTACGAAAATATCTACTACATATCGTAGACCATACAGGCGATAAGCAACCGTAATTGAATAAATATAATCGCAGTCAGTACATACCACCGAAATAAAGGGGGGGTGCTCGCATTGTGTGCGCAACGCTCGCACACAGGAGTGCGATAAATATAATACGTCTACATTGCACCGCACGTATCTCGACAAAAATTAATCATTACCAATACTCCTGTGAATAAATAAACCCGGGCGTGAGATAGGAAGAGCTTGCAAAAGTGAGGTGTGACTGAGATCACTCGGGGCGTTTCGGAAAAGCGAGAGACGCCACCATGTTTTTCTCAGCGTCGCTCCACTCGCAGTGAGGACGCATCGCCGAGTGCACGCGCCCAGAGCTGGCGCTTCGACCGACTCCTCGCCCTCCTCCAGGCTCGAGACTCTGTCCCATCGCATCCGGGATCCATTCTGTGCTGATATCCTGCAGTGAAATTAAACACACCACCGTGCGCCGCCCGAGCTGTGTCGGCTTTTCAGCGACAAAGGCCAGTTTTGGAGGGATCCCGAGGGCAGTTTCCTGAAAGGCGTGAGTGCAGATTTCATCCTAGATTTTCGCAATGTTTAATGTGATGATTTTTTATACATTGTTTTTTTTTTTTTAGTACATATTTATTTTTTTGGTACTTGAAGCTTTGTCTAGGGGTATACAGAGCGAGTGAATACAAGTCTGCTCGTGCATAATATTCCCTTCCCATTGCTGCCGGAGTAATTCTTTCTCCAGAAACTGGGCCATTGGGGCATTCATGTCTAGTCGAGGAATTACTATCCCTATATATATATTTTTAAATTTATTATCAGATATTTTTTGTACTCATATAAAACTCGCGTAATATTCGAAAAAACAAAAACGTTTAAAGATTAATAAATAAAAATATTTTTTTCAAACGAGCATTCACATAAACAGGATCAATGTCAAAACTATTTAATTTATTAATACTTTAAAGCAATTGTTTCTAGGTAGTTTAAAGTGTAACAAAAAATAGCGTCGTCCTTATTTTGGTATACGACATTAGTTTTAATTGTTAACTCTTGATATCCGGCATTTTGGGGATCGTGCTTAATTTATACATCCGGTATACATTATTTGTTACGTGCATTAAATAAAACATTTTGACCCTAGTTTTAAGTTAAAATCTAATAATTTATTCAAAAAATTATGCCGGTTTATATTATTGATATCACATATAAAATATTAATTACATATGATTTGTGAAAAAAATGTTTATTCATACTTATCTAAAAATATTGATACGGGGGATACCATTTTAATTGCAAAGTATTAACATAGATTGCATGTTTTTTTTAAAATTTATTTTGTATGTATTTAATTTTTATGTATGGGTTTATTTATAAATGAGTAGCTATTCAGTGTATGTAAATAAATTTACTGTAGCTTCGCTATGTATATTTTAGAAGTTTTGCATAGACGACGGGACATCGCTATTTTTAGATTAGATATTGTTTAATATGGCAAAATACACGAAATATCTTATGGGAATATAATTTCTGATTTGTTGGCCGATGGCCATTTTTTTAAACGTGTTTTATAATAAGATATTCAAGATTGTTTTTTTGTTATTTAAAATAAATCTTTTGTATTACTTTTATAGTAGGAAATACTGTGTAGTATTTATTTTTATATAAGTGTGTGATTTATGATTTAATTTAAAATTACGAATATTAGTCGTAATAAGCTGTATCTAATCAAATGTGAAGAGGAAGTGATGCATTAAAGATAATAACGAAAATAAAAACGTAGAAAATAAGTAGATAAGTACTTATTTATTTACTAACTTAATTTTTTGCCACTTTTTGCTGCAACGAAAACGTTATAATAATTTCAAACCTATTTATAGATGTACCATGCACGAAATCGCTATTTTGTATGCTGTTTAAATCACTTTATAATAAACAAGATTATAATATACTTTTAATGATTAAAAAAATAATCTTTGAGTAACTTTCTACTTAAGTTTTTTTTTAGTATTATAATTTGACCGCTATTTAATTGCTTTCATCGTTGACTGATAACTGCCACAATATGCTAAATCGTTTGCCAGACTGGGCTGTTGGCCCCATAATTAATTAAACTAACGGCAAGGATGGTATAATACTAAAACACACCACAGTTTAATGGCTAAAACCAAACAATTATCTAAAACATCCATTATCAACAAAAAATCAAACAAACAATCAAGTATCCCCTTTTTATTTTTATTTTGATGCAATTTTATATTACTTAACTTACTAGTAATTTTGACTGTAACGCTCATATTTCCAACAACGTCTTTTTATTTTAATCCAAGGTAAAAATTATCTTAGGTATTGGATGTTTTTCATGACATAATATATTATAATATTAAATTAATTTAATTCAAGCCAAACGGAAGATCGCGGGGTCATGCCCCACTCACTCATCACTCTAGTTTATGTTTATTAAATGCAGATCTCGAAAGATCCACGACGGATACACAACTACTTCTAATTCAACATTTTAAATATTAAATATATATATTAAATACTTTTGTGATTTTTCCAAATGTTTTGTTATGTTGGTGACCGGTTTCGCCAATCTTTTGCGTCGGCATTATCAAACGAAGTGAGGGTTTGCAAACTACAAGTAAGTCACTCAAACAGCCTTGCTTACTTTATAACTGACAAACCCTCACTTTCTTTGATAATGCCAACAGGTTGGCGAAGTCGTTCACCGAAAATTCGCAAAGCCATTTATTAAAATATTTTCGATTATCCGTGGTATCCCAGCTCTGGATAATCGAGAGTAAACTGTAATTGCGAAAATGTTTGCACATCATCCCAATTTCAGGCGGCAAGTACGTGACGTAATTTTTGCGTTTCTCCGCCGGCGTATCATCTGCATGAAAACCCCGTCGTGGAAATATCGCTCCTGAAAAAAAATACACGCCGTGTAAACCGTTTATGGCAGGCCAAGGAGTTGCAATTACAGCCAGAAAAGCCATTCCGAACTTTACAAAGTACCTGGGCGCGTGCAAACTTTGACTAGTAACATTCTCACACGCGTTGAAACGCGGCACGCCAAACAAGGAGTTTTTCGCCATTTATGTATTTTTACATTTTATAGATTGGCGATTCGTTTAAGGCCTATACACACGTCGCAACGAATCGTGGAAATAAAAAAATAAAGGGACCCTATGGGCTAGATGAAAATTGAAGCTGCGATTTGTTGCGACGTGCGTAGAGGCCTTTTTCAACATTTTACATTAGTGCGGTAGACTATATTTAAAAGATACATCTCTTGGTTTTCGGTAAAATTTCAAAGGTTACTAAAAATACACACACTGTTTAAAAGAAGCTGTGATTTATTTAAACGGGAGACTGAAAAGTTGTCAATTATAAATGTCTAATGATAAACATACCACCGGAAGATAAATGCTATCCTTTTGTACACGCCAGAACTAATTATTTTTTTAAACGTAGAGTTTATATTTTAATCATAAAGTCTGAAGTATTCAATTAGTACGTGATTAAATATAAATGCCGTGCTTGGAATTTATTGATCGGGTTCATCTTATCGGAGGGGTGTGCGTTGTTTTATTTTAGGGGCGATCATTTGTGTAGAATAATTAGAGGTGCGCCTTCGTGTGTGCCACTCCAGGGCGGCTCCAAATATTATTTTTAGTTGTGAGCATTCGGCCTACAGTGGTGTTGAAAGAGAAAACATCACGCGATCTCATGTTTCGCACTGTCCTTGCGAGGTTTTGTTTTGCTAGGATTCTACATTCTATCCCCAGCTCCTAAAATATCAGTTACAGCTAAAAGCTTTGACATGGTTAAAACGACTGTTAGACCTTGACAGTGGCTCGTCGGTAGACATTATTCACGAGTGTCTGAAAATCATTTTTTATTGTGTCATGTCAACAAAGTAGTCGAGAGAGTTAACCCTGAAATCTCGCTGTTATGTCGTCTCAGTTCTCCTTCGTGGAGTCGAATCTTGGACATTCAAGATAGCTACTATGCGAAGAATTGAGGCGACAGAAATGTGGCTGTATAGAAGAATCCTAAAAATACCATCGATTGACCGCACATCGAATGAGAGAGTCTTGCACAGAATGTCAAAGAAAGAGAACTCCTGACGTTGGTAAAGAAGCGAAAGATCTCCTATTTTCGTTACAGTAAGTATAGCATCCTCCAGCTGATTGTCCAAGGAAAAATTCGGAGGATAAAGGGGAAGTACGACCGAATTAGTGAGACTGGCCCAGGATAGAAATATGTTCGATGAAATGGTCACCAACCTCTTATGAGGAGAGGCATCAGACGAAGACGATTGTGTCATGTAAATATTTCCATATTGGATTGCGTCATTATCTCGGATATATTTTTTGTTCAAAATGACAACGGCAGAAAGATGTATCTAAGAAATTCAGGCAGTCTGTAATATATTTTATGCTCGTTTAAATAACTATTTTTTGAGAGAATATGTATAATTATATATATATTGTGAATTTTATGTGTATAGGTCCCTGTTTTTTTTTTTTTCTTAAAAAACTGTTTCTTATAACACGATGTGGTGAAGTTCGTCTGTTTAAGTAGTTGAAAATATATGGCAAAAAGTTTGCGATTTATCGTTCAATCGTTTTCCACCACAACTTTTTACACAATATACAAATAGAATTTCTAAAAGGGCTGACATCACATTTATTCACTTCATGATGAGTAATTTTTACTTTTTAGGTTTTAATTGTGCAATAAAAACTTCAAGTGTGTAATTCCAGCGACAGATTCTTATCTAATTTAAATGATAGCAGAGTGATAAAAGTATATTATCAATGCGATAAACGCAACGTAAGAAGTAAATCTTAATATACAAATTGATTACGATTAATATAATGTTTATTTTGGCGAAATAGATACCCAGTGCATTGTTCAAGCCAAAACGAAAGTTATTTCGTGCAAAATGGAAACCGCTCTTTCGCGTTTCATGTTTGAGAAATGCGGCGACGACACGATCTGTAATCAAGTTCTACACGTTTTTTGTACGATGATTACACTTGTCTATTGTTGATCGGACAATAAAAGTAATACGCTCTATTAAAGCCGTTAATTTTTTATCGCAATTATCATTGTCAAACTGAAACGTGTTTGAGAATTAAGTGCCACGCCAGGTACGTCCATCTTCTAGGTAAGTAAAGTAGGTGCCGGGCGTCACTCATCACGCCGGGTCTGATTAAAATGTCATCAATTACTCTACTAATACAACATTAATCTGTTATGTTAGTTTATTTAGTCCGGGTCGTAATTATTTGATCATTTTGCGATTTCACCATTGAAATTTATTTTCGACGTGTTATAAAAGGTCTGGTATACAAACGTTTTTGTGCAGTACATCTGTCATTTTAACGTTTGATGTAGAAGTTATAGCTAATGCTAACATCGATATAATAAACGGTTCATAAAAAATGTTTTTCATTAATTATATTTTACTTTGCAACAACTGATGTACACGTCAGCTCTGGACGGAGTGGGCATCGTGGTGTATGTGTTGTTACAACACATATTTCTTATACTTTGAAATATAGTATGTGTTTTGAGACACTGTGTATTCTGTATTGATAGATAGTTGTTCCCAGCAATGTCTTATACGAGATACTAAGTTTAAAAAAATGTATAAATTAAATAAATAAAGCTGCGATCAGTGCCAAACACGTAGCAAATTTTGAGTACCTCATATTTACTCGTTATCGATTCAATAGTGAGTTGGTCGATTAAAATATTGTGTTGGCTTTCATGTGATGATGACCAGTCCTGGCTGTGATTAGATGTGTGATTATTCTTTGGTTTCTTTTTCCAACCGCAAATCATACTCTATGCTTCTTCTCTGTGAATAATACGTGATAGGTAGATATTTAAATTACATAAAGGTGCTCACTCACCTGCGAGTTATGCGATGCATACCTTCGTATGTGAGTTTCTTCCAAGGCAATCATTTCAAATGGTTAATATCGATTAGCAAAAAATATATATCTCAGTATGGTCGAGTAGCTCATCGGATTGAATAGGAGATGCTCATGGCGAGGCTTATCTTGAATACACTCAGTGGGAATGCAGAAATATTTTTGTGCATACAGGAAGCGTTTTAAATATTAATTTAAAAAATATTTTTATAGGTAACCAACGTGCCATCAAAATTAATTTATTGAAATACACTTTTTATCGTCGTTTCACCAAATATTAGATTTTTTATATTTATTATTAGTTTTTGACTATTACTAGTATTACTGATTTTTAACATAATGTTATTTAGAATTTTCAAGGGATATTTTATTGGTTTGGTTTTATTTAATTTACAGTGATAGCTACATTACTATCTACATATATAATATACACCGTGAATTTGCATTATAATTGGAAACTTTATTTTTAAACAATATGTTGTAAAGAAGTAAGTAATTAGTATGCCACATGTGTTTGTAGGCCGTAACGAACATCGTGTATTAGAACTACAAGTGAAAGAATTTAGATGTCACGTTATAATAGACTTAAAATTATAATGTTTGGAATTGTTAATAGTATGTATATGCTGCATATACTTTATCACTTGTTAAAGCCATTAATTTGGCTTAATTATTCATTAACTTACGTAGCAAGCGCAGAACGTAGAGACGTACAACTATTTTTTTAATCAATCTCATAAATTGGTTCAGCGTGTAAAATAATTTTTAAAAAAAATTTTCACTGTAGGTCAAGTCTCATACGCCAGTTTTAGAAAGTAACTCAATAAAGCTTTGGGATTATTCTCGAATTAAAGGGGTGGAATAATACCGTGAAATAGGGGTGGCGGTGCGATTAAATTATAATGTTTATGTATATTATGTTGCTTTGAAATAATGTGAATAAAATGCGGGGGTGAAATATCGATTTCTTCTCCCCCATGGTAGTTTCGTCGCTGCTTCCACCGATGTTCACACTTCGCACTTGGTACTAGCAATTAAATTCACAAGAAAAAAGTATTCTGGTTGTGTTATTTTGGGCATTTTGTGTTTTAAATGCAAATATATACAATATTAATATTTTTTATGGATGTAATTTCGCCTTTTGAACGACTCTTAAAATGTTCTATTAACATAAAATTAATTAAGTCCTGAATTTATCAAAGACATATTTAAAGCCTTGATTACTATAAAATAATAAAATATCATAATCAATATTGCCGGCAGTGAAATTAAAACCATTTCTAAATCCAAACATATTTTAATTGTAACCATAATTTATATATATATGAATTTGGCTATTTATTAATACTTGTGATAATTGAATGCATAACGTAATCAAATTTACTCTATTTTTTTCCGTTGCAGTATGTTCAAACCTCAAATTAATTTTGTACTATCATCAAATATAAACTAATCAAAGGTTATAATTTTATCGTGTTATGCTAGATAAGCGTTTTGTTGCACAAAAGTGTGATAATTTGAAATAATCTTTAATGTTTTCAATGAAATTCAATTAAAAAAATCCAGGTACTTATAATAATGTTACTATCGCAAAAATGATTCTTGAGGTCTAGATAAAACTAATGATATTATATTGCCAATATTACTGCCAATTAAAACTTGTTGTCTGATAGGTCAGATATTTTCAAGGTCAAATTACTAAAACTACTACTGAGGTTCGTTCGTTATTACAAGATTAGATCATACCTGGACGTAATATCAATATCATTTGTAAAAATGTAATTTTAAAAGGACTGATTTTAATCGAATTAAAAGAATAGGCTGTTTAGCTGTAATTTTTTAATGAGATTATCTATATTGGGTGATAAATACAATCGATTCGTATTCCATACAAGACACCGGCAGTATTGATTGACATTTCAATTATTCACAAGGCTCCGGATACGTTTAATAATCGACGATCAGAGATTCTCCTTCTATTAGCAGGAAGTATATCGATAAAGTATTCTTTTCGCGTTTCAGGCTGTAATAATTATAGCTCTACCAAACAATACAAGACATGCGAATGGCGCTGAGTTTAATTAACACATGCATCTACTTTCTATTAACTTGCTAATACGCCCGGTTATATTTTAATCATGTAGGAAAACAGAAGTGAAATGTTTTCAAACGAACTTCACTAAACAGATTCATATCTTCGAGATAATATATCAACTGCCTATTAAAATGGTTTAACTTAAAACACCCACAATGCTGGCCAAGACTTTGTCGTTCTTCGTTTCCCATGACCATGGACACATAACGCTTTTAAATTTTCTTCACAAACAGTGGCGTCTGCTAATATATTCCTGCACTGTTGAATATTTAAGACTTCGCTGTTATTTAAAACTTTTGGTCGTAAATCACTAAATCCAATTTTTTTTTTTTAACAATATTCGATTTTAAACAGTAACAGCCAGGTTTGAGTTCAACTGCTTTTTCAACTATCCAGACCCACCTCATTAGCACCATTGTGTTATATAGCTTATGCTGTACCTGACTTTAGCCAGTGGAAACACATTTTACAAGTGGCTTTGTAAAACTAAAACTAATAGGTTACTAAATTAAAAAAAACCATTCAAAGTTCCATAATGTTGAGAGTACTTTTAACACATACGAGTGTGATAATCTTCTGGATCTTCTGGTCGCAGTTAAAAATCATTGAAATTACAAATTTCAAAAAAAATATCTTTTGCTGTCAGCCACTTTGCAAATAAAAACAATCATTTCTTTCAAATTCACACAAAAACGCTTCAACCGGTATTTTGTAGAACAAACATAAATGGCGAAAAATGCAAAGAATGGACTATTTTCAGGCTGGTGGCTTAAATTATCGGGTACCTCCATCTGATTCAACGTAAAGGCAGCAGATTGCATCCCAGTGGGCAGAATTAGATATGGAGCACCGATAATATTATATTAAGGTCTCTCCAGCTATAAAATAACTGCCAATCATTATGGACGAAGGCAAAACAAATTTCACGACCCAAAATTTTTATTCCGCGTATAGAATTACTTTGCGTGCTTTTCTAAGATTTTATTTGCTATTTTTTATTGGCATAGTATTAAAGCCACTAACATAGTTCTTAATCGCGACTGTAAAGTGGATTTATCATACGGCATACTTCGTTAGTGATTATCTGTCTATTAACTGTGAACAGAGATATCTTCTTTTTTCACGTGGGGTCTTGCAGGTATGCGAATCGAGATTGTTTAGAGCCAAAGGCGTATTTTATAATTTTGACATACCATCGTGTGCCTGTCTGTATCTATTTATTTATCTACGGACTCTTGAGATAAAATTGTGTGTTTGATATTTATGATATATGCATACACGTTTGATATATCTTAAAAGCTTTGTTATGTATTCTTTTGCCGACCACGATAAATTATTTATATTATTTTTATTTTTAATTATACATATATTACATAACAGCACGAACTTCACATTCAACAAAAAAGTCAATCAAAACTCTAAGCAATAGTATAATAATTGAACTGCTATAAACTATACAATTTCAATTGAAATCCATAAGTATTATTTACTGAAACAAATACTAAGATGTTTATGCAAACATTTAGAAGTTTCGTTTGCGAAATCGATAGCGACCTGGTTTATGGGAATAATACTCCACATGAATACTTGAAACACATATGTTAACCATGAATAAACATTGTGCCCGTCTCGCGGTGCATATATGTTACAGATTTTGAATCGATATACTCACGCCCGTTTCATAATAGGCTGATCAACGAATGAGATAAGTTAACAAGCAGTCAAATGCGTCACACTGGTTGAATGAAGTATGTCATCTAAATTACAGATGGTTAATTAAAAAAAAAATCATTACATGATCAGTCTTTTGAAAATATAAAATATTAATGTAACAGTTTGTATCTAGATTTATCGAAGCGCTGATATTTTTTTACACGTTTTAAACAAAGATGTCTGTTTGAATGTATTTTTATTTTTTAAGGTCGTGTGGTGCTGGCGCTATAAACAGCTGTTGAAAGTATGACCTCAGAATAAATTAAAATTAAAAATCATTACGCTTTTGCGTGTGAAAAGGGCATTTGGTGTAATCGTAGATATACAACAATACGCCATAAAACACATTGAGCATTTGCCCAATATTTGTTAGAAGCTCGGAGAAGGAAATGAAATTGTTTGCTTGCGTAGTTTGTATACATAACATTAACTAACACAGATTTTATCCGAAGAAACTGAATACATTTACGAGAACCAAGGGGTGTATCTCAAATTGTGAAATGGATTATGTAAGTGATAGGCAGAGCAAACAACAAAAAAATATATTAATCATAGTATAATTCATTCATTCGAAATTGCTATGTGTCTAGTTACATGCAGGCGATTCATCATGTTTTAGTATAAATATACACATTAAATAATTAATTTTTTTTGGCATAAAACGGTTTTATAAAATATTGAATGAATTTGATTAAACACGTGTATCAATATGTTTAGTTCCAGCTGTCATATTTCAGTGTTATCTAATGGGCATACTATATTAAAATATATATATACATACAGCCAGCGTGAATAGCTCAAGCGAACCAACACATAATACCCATGCCGGCACGATTCGGTTAAAAAAAACACCGGCTGATGTCATCTCTATAGATACTATTCGACTTTTGATGCAAACTTTGTACGCGAGACACGGACAAAAAGCAAATCTTACGTAATGACCTCAAATAAGCCGGGCTCGGTGAGAATCACGCGTTATCGCTACTCAGAAGTGATTTGGGTAAAACAATGCGGTTATTTTGGAAAATAATGCAACGATCCATCTGTGACTTTTTCTTCTTCGGGTGTCTCTCCTCAGAGGAGGCTGGCGATCATTTCACTGAGCATATAGTGGGTCACAGAGTCCTTCTGTCCAGTAGCATTATTATATAATCATTTCGTTACAAAGCTCTGGCGTATAGATTTTTTTGCACATCGACAAGGTATTTACAGTGCACATCACCCCACAATAATTCGTAGTACACTACTCCATTACCGATCCTTTACGCAGCCATGCACAAGCAATAGAATGGGGAGAGCGGGGAGGTAATCTGTGACGTCACAGGTTGACTCTCAATGCGATATTGAATTCCTTAAAAAAAATACAGTATCGATTAAAATAATTTGAATACTAACTATATATTATTTAACACATTCTTGAGTTTTAATTTTAGAGTATTTTATTTTATTTTTGAAGGTTTGCGCAATTTTTTGTCAATCTTTTAATGTGTTAATCAAAAACCATTATACAGGTTTTTGGGATTCTAGGTTAAGTGTTTATGTATTATAATAATCGTAAACAATATCATTAGTAAAATAAAAAAAGAGGTTGTTTTAACGCTTAATGTTGTACTTTGATGTTGAAAACAAAAAATAGTAGATTTTTAAACATTTCATGCATGGTATTGGTAATAGCGATAAGCATAAATTTATTTGATAAAAAAACATTTTTTTTTGAGTATTTTGGAGCTATACAGCATACTTCAGTGAACAAGATGAACGTATTCGTTACTGTAAGAATATTTATGACTAATGTAAATGTTGATTCGACAACGTCACAACCTTGTCATAGTTTGCTTTTTATCTTATATGTTCGTACTTATTCAGATAGAGAAGTAGCAAAACTATCAAAAAGTCAAATTGCTGAAAATCCGTCATAAATACTTAGACACAATAATTTACAGCTTTTCGCCAACTCTTTGCGAAAACTTTACATTGAAACTGGCAAAGGGATTTTTTTGATTATTAATTACAGCCATTTTGTTGCTAATGAGGCTTTCCTTCCGTGCCAAAATTCTGCATCACGAAACAAAGCGATTTGGGGTGTAAATGTTGATTGCTCAGCATTTAGACGATTTAAGCGAATATCTTATCTTTTATCTACACATTAGCTTTTACTTCAAACCGTGTTCATTGGCTCGGTAGTTGGTTTCGCTGACTTCAACCCATAGATTTTTCTATGCTCCATCAAAAAAGTATCTTTACAGGTGCTAAAAAAAGCATTTAGTAATTCAAGTGATCCCAATTTGAAATTAAACAAACAAATGAAATCATAGCACATTGGCATTTTATTTTCGTCGTAGTGTTTGTTTTACTTCATGGGTGACTTTCAGGCTCAGATAGTGTAAAACAAGGAGCCTTAATCTACACTTCTCTGTAATATTTGAAGGCCACTAGGGAAGAGGCAAGTTAGCAGCAGTTCGAAGCAGTCAGAGGTAATGTCCGGCTCGACCTCAACCAAAACGAGGTTTTATATCATTTCTTATTTTATGACCGGGGACAATTCATAAATTATAAAATTCGGGACTCGCGTGCTAACAAATAGTTAAAATAAATAATTTTAAGAGTTGATTTGTGATGACATCGCATGTACTTAAAATAGTACTTACATAATAAATATTGGCCAATAATAAATATACACCCACGGACACTTGCAATATTCTAAATAATAAATTAGTTACATCTTCCGGGTGTATTGATTTTTTTTACTTACTCGTTAGTTAATGTTTATATATTGTTATACAATATTTTAATGAACCTATAACGAATATCCCTCTTACTTTTTAAAGTGGTTTGTTATCAGTGGCGTGCGATAAACCAAGTATTTTTTTTTACACTTTTCTATAATGTATATAAAATATGCATACACGTTTTATTTTTAATATTTGCCCTGAAATATATACGAAATTTATATAACGGAGACACATCGCACACTTGCGGTGATTTATTACAATTTTTTTTTTTTTGATTGATTCATATTGATGGTGTGTTATATAATATACTTGATATTTTAATAGACTTACAGCGTAAATATTTTTATTTTTTCTAAGTGGTTTATTATTGAGTGAGATCACCTTTATGAAGTGAAAGTTCTTAGATAAAGAACTTGTTTATTTTGAACAGGATCAGGTCTAGCCTTTACGATGCCCCGAGCAGCGAGTAATTCAATTATAATATTAATATTAATTCACAATGTTAGTTTGAGGCCTAAGCAAACACCGACTCCTCCATAATCATAATCATACTTGAAAAGGAAAATACGTCATTTATTTTTAAAATAACAAATGGCTGGAGGAAATATTTTATTGGCCACGTATACGAAAATACAATTCCTAAGTATACGATCTTTTGACAAGCCAGAGAGCGTATTTATCGGATACGATATTTTGGCGGAGCTGTGTCTGTATAAGCATATAATATGTAGTCTTATTAATATTGAAATTGGTCATTGTTGTGAATTTCACACAAATTAAATAAAAAACAATTATCTAATTATACAAAATACGTCGTGAACGTGATATTTTTACTTAAAATATATGAGATAATTGCCAAAAGGTTAACATTTTTAAAATGCTCTTGTTAGATTTAGATCGGCCTCATAACAAATATTACTTTAGTATACTCCATGAAAATTTAGCACTCTTAAACGAATTTAATGTCTTGCTCTTGGAAGCCATTTGGCATTTTATGTTTATTTATTTAGATGCATTGGATATAGAGCTCTAAAAATAATACCTTCTAAAAAATTACGTCATTGTATATACATAGATAAACTAACCTAGCCTAACTAGATATACTCATAAATTTATATATATCGCTTATACAATACTTTAGAAACTTGATGCATTTTTTATTAAAAAAAAAAACCTTTATTTATTAAAAGATATAAAATTTATATGGTTGTACAGAAATATCTATTTAAAAATATTTGTATAAATAAACCAACATGCATGTGATCTGCGGTCGTGAATATAAATAGATGCTGACATAGTCTTGGTTAATAAATTTTATTTTAAATAAACGTCGTATGGGAGATTTATCATATTTTCATATATTACATTAATTGGATTTAATTCTGGTTCTTCGTGTATGTTATTATTTTATAAAAAATACATTTGATATAAATATAATAAATTTAAATGTAACGAGCGCAGGTACTGTTGCCACCCTCGTTAGCATGTTAACACCATCATAAAATCACTTCAACGATCTTCGTGTCTGGTATTATTTTTTTTTTTGCGAAAATATAATGAGCAGTGAAATAATTTGTATTTTCTACGCCAATGGCGATTCGTCTGTATTTTTTTATAGGTACTATTTATGATAGACAATAAAAAAAAACTTATGGACTATTGTTTAATATACCACTAATAGTACTATGATATATTGTGATTTTTTTAAGTTGTTAAATCTAATATAATTGGAGATTAATTTTTTTTGATATTATAATTTTAATATTCAAGTGTTCAGGCATACTAATAAAAATTAAGATATTGATCTATGCAATAAAAAAATGTTTTATTGCAATTTATGGGTTTCAAATCATTTGGTGTGAGATTTTTATTATCTTAAAATATCTAATTGAGTGTTATTTTAATAACGTTACACATACTCAATAGCTTTTTATAAAAAAATCTAATATGTTCTTCTCCACTGTCTGTTATATCATAACAATAATACAACCGAGAATCATGTCTAGGTAAATAATGATTTAATCACGTCGTAACTGAGGAATATGACGAGACTACGACGTCAATAAACGACGATATAGTGTTTAAATTTTTAAAAATAATATATTGATTTTGAGTTTAAATAATATTAAATAAAATTTCACTTCGATGAAAATAATTACAGTTGATATCGATGACGCTGGCAGATATAGCAAGTAGTTTATGCAAAAATGTTATACAGTGATAATGCTTTGCCCTGTAAATTTACGAATACTCTGGGTATACGTTATCGTCCATGAGGTAATAGGTACGTCAGGTAGCACTTAAATGCCAAACGTTATTGAATGGAAAACAAAGCTTACGTCATCCGCAGCCTTCCTTCAGCTGGCTGCGTTGGGAGGCCGATAGATAAGACGCAAAGCCAAGATAAAAATTGTACTACTTGGCAACGAAATATGATAACTTACATGACCTTCAATAATACTATACCCACACCCGAGAAAGTATTATTAAAAAATCAATACAATGCGACACTTTTATTTTTGATATCTCCAGATCTCTTCGATTGCTATTTTTATTTGTTCTCGGAGTTCGCGTGAGCTATTTTTTTGGTATTGAGAGCGAAGTTTCACTGTGCAATATTATTATTTATTTGCATAGTTATACTGTAGTTAATGTGTATGCGACGTTTTCTCCAGTAAAATCTGAGAGTTATACAGCTTGTATGGAGTTAGCTAAAGAGTGTTAAATTACTATTCATGGTCATTTCCATATAATTAAGTGTGTTTATGTACAGGTGCAACTGTTGCGCTTATGGCGAGATGTGTTACAACTAGAGATCGGAAATAAGTAGCAATTCCAGTGTAGAATCAATTTTAGTAAAAACAATTTTCAGTCAATTTTAATAAAAAATATAATTATTATTTAGGTCGATAATCTGCCTTTTATACATTCATATTATTTCAACGGTTTAAGTTATAAAATAATTAAATACCAAAATTTCCTATAAAGTATTCTTTTCGTTTAACTCAGTGTACATTTGACTTACGCGTGTTTTATTTTCAGGTATAGAAACTAAACAAAGATGTCTGACACTGAAGCTGCTCCCGCGCAAGAGCTGTCCAAGCTGAAGATAGAAGGCAGCAACGGAGATGCCTCTGCAGCAGCCAACGATGACGCCTGTCCCTCACCCACGCCGGCAGGAGGGGCTACCTTCAAGGACAACTTCAAGGCCTTCTGCAAGTTCGGAGACCTCAAGTCTGACGGAAAGCTCATAACCTTATCCCAGAGCGATAAGTGGATGAAGCAGGCCAAGGTCATAGACGGGAAGAAGATCACCACGACGGACACAGGGATCTACTTCAAGAAGCTGAAGTCCCTCAAGGTCGGGCTGGAGGACTACAAGAAGTTCCTGGATGACCTGGCCAAGAACAAGAAGGTTGAGGTGGAGGAGATCAAGACGAAGATGACCAACTGCGGAGCGCCCGGACACTCAGGCCTTGGGGTAATACATTTTTTTTTAAATATATATATCGTACGATTTAATATTTAAATCAATCAACATTTATTGAATAACGTTTGTTGGGTTTATTCGAGGTTTTTTTTTGTTTCATAGGAATAAGTAGATCGTATACCTACAGTTACGGTACGGTAGATGGACCAGATAGTGCATTATTGTTACGGTGATAATTGTTTGTTGACTATTTGCGCTTTTGTTCCAATGTTTAGAGAATGCTAATTAATTAAATATGCAATAACTCGAGCGGCCGAAGCGTAAAGACTAATTCATTTCATACAACAAAAAAAAAAAACGCAATTTATACCATCATCAAAAACAACCAACTTTCTCTACGATTACAAGCAGAACCGCCTATAATTTTTTTTATATACAGATGCATGTTAATTCAAAAAAAAAAATATTTATGTATATACTAAATATCGTTTTAGGTATATTAAAATCTAGTATACTGAAAGCACATCCTGTGGATTCATACATTATTTATAGTATGTTTATACTAGACATCGTTGTACTTGTATGGTACTGCTGCTTGACAATTTTTTTCTACAAATTAGCTCATAGCATATTATCTCGAAAATGAGAAGTAATTAGTGAAAAATAGATTGTATGCATATGCAATAGTGGATAGCGATTATAAAAGTTTGAAAACGTCAAAATGACCGGTGACGCAGCTAAACACTTTGCGACTTATTTGCAATCAGGCATAGCGTCCGTTTATGCAGGACGAAGAAGAAGCTATTGGCTAGCTGCTAGTGGTTTATATCTACGAGGGCGGTCCGATAAGTACTTAGCCTCGAGAGATTCGAGAAATCGGACTCGTAGTTTTGTTTTGACCGCGTGTGGAAGCGGACCGAGGATCGGGATTCACAATGTGTGATCTACATTGACTACCTGGAGAAGGGCAAAACGGTCACAGGGCTCTACTATGCCGAATTATTGGGCCGATTCGACGCTGAATTGAAGAAAAAACTGCCCCATTTGGCGAAGAAAAAAGTGCTCTTCCACCATGACAACGCACGGCCAAATTGGTCGAATTGCACTACGAACTGCTCCCCCATCTACCGTATTCTCCAGATTTGGCCCCGTGCGATTTTTTTTGTTGTTTCCAAACTTGAGAAAGCCACTCGCCGGGCAGAAATTTAAGTCGAATGAGGAGGTCATCGCCGCCACGGAGGCATACTTTGCAAACCTCGAGAAAACGTATTTTTCAGATGGGTCAAAGAAGTTGCAGCATCGCTGGGTCAAGTGTATCGAGGCTATTTTGAGAAATAAATCGCCACTTTTCCAAAATTTTAGTTTTTCTTTTGCAGGCCAAGTACTTATCGGACCGCTCTCGTGTGTCCAGGTTGTTGATATGCCATCGTGTTGCAGGTGGTGAAGTCACCGGCGTCCGTCGAGCGGCTGACGGACACGTCCAAGTACACGGGCTCCCACAGGCAGAGGTTCGACGAGACAGGCAAGGGGAAGGGCATCTCGGGGCGCAAGGACCTCGCCGACAAGTCCGGCTACGTGTCGGGGTACCAGCACAAGGACACCTACGACAAAACACACTAGTCCGTGAGTCTCCCGGGGGTGTTTCTACTTTGTACGATCACAAATCATCCTTCCTTTAGTGATAATTGAGTAAATTATTTATCCAAGCAGGCCTGCACGGTGGAAATCGCTCGTAACGGTAAATTGCACGTGCGTGCTCCAGTGGCGTCGCACAGTTTATTTATGCCCGAGTAGCTTGACGGAATACTGAGCAGTGCTTTACGTTTGCCCCTATCATCTATGTTATTGTCAGTTTAACTTCTTGAGACATTAGATAATATAGCATGCCTTGATTATTTTTTAAAAACGTTTTTTTGGTTGATTAATAAGTACGAAGTCCTACTCACATTTGAATATTTTTTTATTTCATTTTTCACATGTACAAAAATAACAGTTTTTTTGCTGTTGGAGTTTTGCACGAGTACTTCTTCAATAACCAATGAAGTAATTTGGACGACGTGTGTATTAAACATTTAATATCATGTGGTCTCTTATTTTGGGCAATTAATATGATTCAATTGTGAATGGCGGTTGTATTGAATTTGTCGTTAAAAGCGATTTTTACTGTAGGTATATTATATTAATTACTTTGCTCTTGAATGAGTTGTTTGTTTGGGAAACGCGTAATATAACGGTTACTTTCTTTTCTGATTGTGGTTATTTTGTTATATGTTTCCTACTTGCTTTTAATTAGCACCTGAACAATGGGACATTTCCTACTGAAGGACAATGTAGTAGTGGCTTTAAGTTTCTCACAGTTTTTATCACTGCCGACTCTTACGAAGACTTCATCTGCGTTTAGCAGAAAAAATAAATTAAGCTATATGATTAGCATACGTAAATATCAGCCATTATATTCATCTACCGCCATTTATGGAGTCTTTTGTAAATTAACAAATATTTCTGAGCATTCACTATGAAACTAAAATAATTAATGACTGCAAATTTCTTACCTAAATTATAATTTGCTTGCTTTAAATATTTATTTAAAAGAAACAAACCAGGACTGTGCGTTCGACTTTGCTTTCGTCTAGCCATAATTTAATTAAACGTATAAGCTAGAACATTTTAACAAGTTCTAAATGGCACAATAAATACATTCTTTTTCGTACCTAATAAAATATCTATAAACGTAATATTTGTGTATTTTAATTGTAAATACGATAAGTTATGTTGATTATTTTGTAGTATCGATGTAAATGTTAATACCTTTTGAGTCTATATTATTTTTATTATTATCGAGTCACTCTAAGCAGCGCGCCACTGAACTTCTTTATTTTACAATTCAAAAACGTGGGTGGCTCGTGGTAATTTATCAAATTACTTTTTTTGAAATGTGTCATGTAAATTGATGTTAACTAGATAATGTAGCCTTTTACCGATCATTATGTATGTAGTTTCTATTATTGCTGCCTAAAAACGCATATAAAACACAATATGCATTATATCTTTGGTGATAACAAAAATTTTACCAGCCGCATTAAAGTCAAGTATAATACATACCACATATATCGCATTTATTTTTTACTTACAATTTGTATTGATTTTTAATATCAATAAAATTATTAATAAATAAAATATAAATACAAGTGTTTTTTTTTTCTTCTTTTTATAATAAATTATTGCATACCCTTTACTCGTAAAAGATTTCACCAAACGTAACCACCCCATCTACTATGTATAATCTATCTATAAATGTTTTCCATATTTTCGACTTTTTGACCAAGAAGAACTAGTTTTGTAAAAGTGCGTAAATTATCTTCTTAATAAGATTTAATTTTAAATTTATATTGTCATATTTTTTAAATAATATATGTTACTAACACTATTGCATATTTTATTTACTCCCGTTTTCCAGCTTGTACACCATTATGTGCAGCATATATCTTACTAATGATTTTCTCTGTAGTCTTAATTCATTATGTTTTTTTTTTTACCATATATCTAAAATATTAAATAATGCTTTCGTTTTAGCCAACGAAACGCATTATCAGATTAACACCGGACAATATGACACGCATGGTATTGTTGTGCGAACTGCAGATCCCATCTCATATTATGACGGAATTAAAAAGGAGGTTTGCACCTACTTACAAGTGAAACAATTAGATCTAAAAATAGTTTTATTCTATAGAGGATGTCTCAACTAATCAACACTCGCAAACAAATAAATATATACTCATTGCTTAACATATTATTTAATTCAATGTTAAAAATGAATATGTATAGTAAATACATGTGCATAAATATTATTGTTACAATAACGATGTCAAGCGATGCTCGAGTGTGCCACATGAAAATAAAAACGATACCGCAATTACTATTAAAATTCTTATTTATTCGTCGTGATTTCTGGAAGGCATAGCAATAATTATTTTGGATATACTGATAACGACAAGTAATGCAAGCAGCAAGAAAAAGTGGACCATCGATCGACCGCAAGTTAAACCAACTCACCTGGCAAATACGCCCTCAGGTGTTCGAGGAAATTAAATTAACCTGCAGCACATTTACTGCCACGAGATCTTATTTTGCTTTCGAGCGAAGTATAATGACGATACCTACTTTCTTTGAAAGTATTTTTGTGTTGTTGAGTAACGTAATTATTTTTTCAACTCATTAATTTTTCCTTTGAGTGTTGTGAAAATTCTGAAACAGGGCGATGCCACGTAATTGAATATCAAGGCAAATTGAATACCACGTAATGCATGTATAAAAATCGAACCGCATTATACTGCATCTTCAACCGCATGCATTTGCCGCATCAATATCAATGTTTATTATGAGATTATATGTGTACAGTGCATTTAAACATTATAAACCGTAGCAAATAAAAGCGTCATATAAAAAAAATAATAAAAAGTAGTGAATTTAAATATTGAAATATTTTTACACAAAAAGTTTCTTCTGGTAATAATAGTAATCTTGTTGGCACGCTCGGTCAGTCTTCCTCGTCGCCATCGTCACCTTTGGTATCCTTCACCACTACCACCTCTTCCTCCACATCGTCACCTTCGAAGCCAGGTTCCTTGGGAAGAGGGTTCACGAAGCTCGTCCGCTGGTCCAGGCTGGTCTTCACGTTGGGTGTGAAATCGCACGGGGGAGGCCAGCATCTTTCTGCAAAATAAACACAAACTAAAACAATTTTTTTTATATATTTATAATCCACTAATAATACTCGAAGGGTAGCGAAAATATTTGTGCCCTTGTTATTTGTGACGTGCATAAGAAATTTGCTGCTTTTGGATGTTAAAAATGTGTTTCGAGATCGGTTTATACAATAGCCAAAGGCGTTGTGGTATTTTGAATTTAAATCGAAATTTTGAATTTAAATCGAAATTTTTGTTATATTTTTTTTACGTTATAGTACGTAAGTAGGTCACTGTCTAATTCAATCCGCGGTTACCGCGAGGTACCGGCCCCATTAAAAGCCCAGCTCTGCCGAATGATCTATCTGACCTCTGCGGTGCGGCAGGTCGCTAGTAGCCGCTGGCCGCGGGCGTCGAGTCTCAGGTGGGTACAAATAGTGCCACTTACAATAAATCCTAGTTGATATGATAATTCACGACAATTTTATAAGGAATGAAGTAATGGACTGGGCACGAGCAATCGTGGGAAGACGACTGCCTGTTGCGCGAGGGTGTGGATCGCGAGTGTGATAAATAAGGGATGGCATAATGATACATTGCAGTGTGAGAATGTAAGCGTGTCTATACTCTATCAATAATAAGGGTAATTTGTAAATGAATAACAAATGAGCCGTTTAGTTTGTAAGAGAACTGTTACATTATATTTTTCGATATATTCCTAGTCGTCCGTCTGTCCCATATAAACTAATTACTCTGTGATAAATTACTACTTTTCAAGACCGCCGCCTACAATAAAGTAGTAATCAAAAAAATTTGCCACCCCTGCTTTATTCGATATATATATATATATATATTCTTCATCAAGTGCCTCTCCTCAGAGGAGGTTGGCGACCATTTCACTGAGCAGTTTTCTATGGGGAAAATAGTATAGTAAGTCCCCTGGTCCTTCTACACCGCTGCCCAATAGCATTATTATATAATTATTTCGTTAAGATCTGATACTCCTTCTGCAGCAAGCCTACCTCGACAAGGTACTTCCAGTCCACTACTCCATTACCGATCCTTTACACACGCTCAGGGTACAGAATGGCAGCCATGCACGAGCAACAGTTTGGGGAAAGCGGGGAGGTATCGATACAGTATAGAAAACTTACCGAAAGTAAACGTATACTCAGGTAAGATATCAAACAAGCGAGCGTACTCCTTCAGATCCATGACGAACTGTGATGCCAGGATATAGTCGAGGAGTGCAGACTCGGGGAGGCTCTCTACTCGTGGGTCCAGCACTGCCATCCCATCAAAGTTGAGCTGAAAAAAGTAGCACACATGACGGGGAGGGGGCAGGGGAGCACCACTGTGACCACCATGATTATTCACCTGATCGTCTTGCATCACAAATTTGCACAGCCTTATTAGTTTGCTCGTGCACGTGTCGAGGGTCTCCATGTGAAACTCGATCGGCGCTGATGGGTTCATTTTTGTGAATAGCCTCGGAGGTGTCGCGTAAAAACTCCGCCATGATGGAAACCAACGCTGAAATGAACACAAAGAATCACACAGTGTCTCAATGGCCACTGTTTTAGTATTAAGTGTTATTAATTTACCTCTTTGATGTTGTGATATGCAATTAGCAACTTCGAGTGTAGGAGCTTGTTAGATTTGGAAATCAATAGTTTGATTTGTTTTGTGATCGTTTCTTCAGAAGCCTTGTAAAAAGCAATGCAACTTGAGTGTAATCCTTGATTGCGATTTTTTAAATTAAATAACGAATTACTATTAAATACCTCCAATACAATGACATAATGTTTCTCGTACATCAAAATAAATCCGTATGCTGGAGAACTCATATTCGATGCATTGCTTTCCGATATATTTTCATGTAAGTAGGCCTTCAAATTGACGCTTGGATTCGCAAAACTGTGATCGCCCGCATAGATCACGCGAGTAACAAACGTAGACTGCAAAATACCTTGTTATTGGGTACAGGGTGTTTCGAAACACACGCAACAAGTATGAGGCTATGTATGAAATAGGATATCGGACAAATGGCCTCCGAGGTTTTACCGACACATACGAGCTCCTTGTAGTAATTTTCCGGGTTGTGAGGCATGTGGCACTGTCTCGTTGAAGCCCCATCCGTATTCTGCAATTTGGGCACAAAAACTGGATTATCAGGCCGCGATAGTCTGATGATGCCATCGAGATAAAAATGAACCTCATCGCTGAAGGTAACACTCGTCATTGTACGTGCCAGCAGAGCCTCAGAGGACAATTACCCGATATGCTATCCCACCCATAATAACCCTACACTGCACAGTTAATTAGTGAATCAATAAGATAACAATTTTTAATCATGAACCCATGTTTTGTGTCAAAATTACATGTTGCGTGAATTTTAGGACCTGTATATAAACACTGTTAACTCACAGCGCGGATTGCTTCAAAATTGCTTTCAATAATGTTTGATACAAACTTCGTCGGTTGAATCTCCATTATATTTTGTTTGCTTCAGTTTTCTATTAATTGTTGCCTTGGTAACCAGTTTTCAGAAAACGGGAAGAATGTTCCTAAGGTTGGTAGCGTTTCACGAAAATGCACGATTCGCTCGACAGCTCCTGGTGCATGCGAGCTTTTTCTCTAGTTGGGGTGAGTCATCCCTGGCGCTTCCCACCCCGCGAGGGGCGCGGGCGCGGCCATGAGGTCACCGGATGACGTCATGCAAGGCTAAATTTAGTCCGCGATCTCATGGGATATTTCACAGGCAATCTCTAAAGCACACACCCGTACGCCCTGTGGAGCTGATAACTATTTTCTCTATTATAGTAATCTGTAATATTTCCTCACCAGTTATATAGACACGCGACAAATAATTTAAAGTCGCGTATTTATCATATTGTAAGTAGTTTTTCTGCCAAGCTTTTGTAATCTTTTTGCAACATATACATGTTGATAGTGGTGTTTGTCGGTGTGAATGTTTAAAATATTACCTTATATAGGAAAACAGGATATGGGATAAATATATTTTTGAAATGAAATAAAAAAAATAAAGTAGATTCATGAAATTTAATTTTGTCAATATCCAACATTGCAGTCGGGTTAGTTGTACATCCAGCTGTGGTAGGTACATGATGGTAAATGGACATAACGGACAACTTCAATCTTCATTTATAAAAAAAATCGGTAAAATGTCAGAAATTATCACAGAGAACATATACACTCCCACACAGGTCTCCTGAGGCCAGCGCCCCCCATACAGTTACAAGCTCAGTATCGGCTCAGCCCGCAGACAACTCCACACGGTCTTCATTCATCGCCATCTTCAGATCACTCAGTTGTTTAACAAGAACAATCCTAAACTTTTAAATTAAATAAGGTAACTTAACTATATGCATGATTCATAAATTACGGATCTATAAATAGGACAATTATTACATTTCTCGGAATGCTAAATGAGTAAATACTGATACTTGTCATCGTCTACTATACATCGACGTCAAGTATAGAGAAACGACGCATACAGATAGGTCAAATGTGTCTAATGGAAATTATCATAGTTCAGGATTAGTTTAGTCAATTGTCAAATCGCTTGTAGGAGTTTCCACTGCTTCCCTTGTAACCGCCACCCCCCACCGCCTCGGCCGAAGTTGCTTCCTTTGCGGAAGCCACCACCTCCTCCGTATCCACCACCACCGCCGCCATAACGGGAACGACCACCCCAGCCACCGCCGCCTCCATAGCCACCGAACCTGTTGGCCATGTCTTGGAGTTTGGGATTGATTTCCTGTTAAAAAAAAAAAAAAAACTTAGTAACAGATCAATTGATTGATGATTTTATTAAGTCTGTTGGAACTTATGAGGATGGGATCCAGACATTGAGTGTGTGGACACCGAAGGCATATCCAGTCCATCCGAAGATTTGTCTTCCCTTCACGCGCATTCATGTGCTGCTATTGAGGAGCAGACCCATGCCAAAGGTGAAGGGTGCGAATTAAGCTAGCATCTCACTTACCTGATTGGCTTCAGTGAGCACAGAGACGAGATCCTTAGCCTGTCTGCTGTTGGATGGTGTGAAGAAGGCGTAAGATGTTCCTTTGCATTTGGATCTACCGGTCCTTCCTATTCTGTGGATGTAGTCTTCTGAAGATCCGGGATAATCAAAGTTGATGACATACTTGATTCCTTCCACGTCTGTAATTTAAACTCATTCAACATGTTGTCACAATGTAAGTGATAAATTTAGAAAAATATAAGAAGACAAAACCTAAAATGGTGCTATAATAGACAGTAATGGACTTACATAGTCGTGCATCCAATGAAGTTTACATATTGCAGACGGAAGGGCATAGCTCACCCGTGTATCTTTCTCTCAAAACCTCGCTTTATCTCAAATAACATGGGAGTAATCACAGCCTGACTAACACATCACACGAACCGCGGAGAATTTGTAACCCACGGTTGATATAAATATATCAAAACCGTAAAAATCGCAGGTTGCAACTCCAGTGTGGCCGAAATCAATATCAGAAAACCCTTCCGGAACTGAACTCCAAGCATAGTCTAATATTAGACAGAATCCCAAGTTGGATATGCAAGAACATTCAAGTATCAAAAGATGCTTCACAAATGCAAATCACTGCTTTATATGACCACTTAGGGTAGCGTTTGTAAAGCTCCGCATCTTTCTTCCATCATCAGGTTATCTGAATGGACATTAATGTCAAGTTTCGGCCTCGGTTCAGGATCAGTGAAAGGCAGTGCAGAGGCACATGACGAGTAATTGCATTCTCATTCTAGCTTTGCCACATGAAGATAGCTTTTATACAATACAAAGCCATCATTTAGTTGCTATTTTTTTACTAGACCGGGTGTTCATTCACCAATGCAGAACACAATACTCATCCAGCAAGTGCCTCTGAAACAGTGATAAAACTCAAATTAAGCACGAGATAATCACAATGTAACTATACACAACGCTTTAATAATTAGATCTATTGCCCAATTCTAGCTAATAAACACTCGAGTTTACTGAAAATTATCTTAAAATATAGCAATAGATCAAAAATAATTTTTTTAGCGAAAATTATTCAGATTGAAATGCAAACAATTAAAATAATGAAGTCTATGAATCAAATAATAAAAAAAAACCAATAAATGACAAAACAGTCAAATGACCAACCTAATCCACGAGCAGCAACATCAGTGGCCACGAGAATATTGCAGCGGCCATGTCGGAACTGATTGAGAACAAAGTCCCTCTGGTCCTGTGTCTTGTCTCCGTGCATGCAAACAGCTTGCCAGCCAAACCTCTTAATGGAGCGGGTAATGTTCTCCACTTTCCTTTTGGTCTCAACGAAAATGATAGTTTTAGCACCAGGATCCTGGACATTGCCAATTTCTTGCAATAGGTCATTTAATCTAGAACAGAAAAAATAATCAGAAAATGCACATAATTAAAACTGGACTATTTTATAAATAGGAACCAGTCAGATCTTCTTAGAGGATAATACGTTTTAATCAAAGCACTCATAGTACAATTGCTCATCATGTGAAACCTTGAAATATGTCAATAGAAAAAACCATGAACTCACTTGTCTTCCTTCTCGTGTTCCTGGCACACATCCACAATCTGAAGAATATTGTGGTTGGCGGAGAGCTCCAGAGAACCGATATTAATCTGAACATAGTCTCCAAGGAAATCCTCAGCAAGTTTGCGCACTTCACGGGGCCATGTAGCAGACCACATGAGCACCTGACGGTCAGGGCGGATTTGCTCAATGATTTTGCGGATCTGGGGCTCAAATCCCATGTCCAACATGCGATCTGCCTCGTCCAGTACTAGGTAAGTACAACGCGACAAGTTAGTGGTTCCACGCTCCAGGAAATCGATGAGGCGACCAGGTGTTGCAATGAGGATTTCTACTCCTTGGCGGAGGTCCTGCGCCTGCTTGTGCTTAGGGGCACCTCCAAACACACAGGTGTTACGTAGATAGGAGCGTCCGCCAAAATCAGATGCCACTTGCTGAATTTGCTGGGCCAACTCACGAGTAGGCGCAAGCACCAATGCGATGGGTCCCTTACTACGTCCTGGATCTTGATGATTGATGTGCACAATAGCAGGAAGAATGTATGCTAGAGTTTTACCGGAGCCAGTCTGAGCAATGCCTACTAGATTGCGACCCGACATAGCAATGGGCCAGCCCTGCGCTTGGATGGGGGTTGGCTCCTTATATCCCTGAGCGACTATGTCAGCCATGACGTAATCAGGGAATTTGCCCTCCTTAAAGTGTTGGATGGGATTAGGGACTTGGTTGCCACTGACAGTAACTTGATGAGTGCTCCTGTAATCTTCCACCTCACGGGGTGCGCGATTTAAACAATCGTGGTGAGCATCATAGAAGTTCTTCTTAAAGGGCACTAGGTCTTGCTCACTCCACTGAACACGGTGAAGATTTTTTCCAAGATCGTCTTTCCGGCCACCTCCCCCGCCCCCACCAAATCTGCTACCACCACCGCCTCCGCCCCCACCCCCGGATCTCGGTCCAAACCGTCCTCCACTACCGCCACTTTTCCTACAAAGCAAACAAATTAATTAAAATTACTTTGAAATTGCACAGATTAACATTTAGTTGAAAAGATATGCGTGTTTCAAATAGAAAATGGAATCTTAATTTGAAAAGGTAGAAACCACACTGAACCATTTGATGTGATTTACCTTTCTTATCGTCCATGTGTCACCATTTACTGAGTGAACATGTCGTTACGAAAGGATGATTCGATGTAAAAAAAAAAAAATCTCACCCCACAGATTTGATATTTTCTACACATTAATATTGAATGCAAACCTAACTTGTCACTATATGCTCTATTTTCAAAACATCCAAGACTATTGACTATGCATTCCTAAAATGGTGAACCATATTTCAATCAATAAACTTCTGGCAAAGATTCAAGTTGATGAGCTAAACTATAATTACAAAGAGCCATGTGGCTTTATATTTGTGGAAACGCGTGTCAAAACATATCAAAATAACCGGTGATGGGTTGAAATATCACAAAATTAAACACATTTTGCGTAAAATTATTGATGCAATATTAAAATTGCCGAAGTGGAAATAATACATGAAGCAACCGGAATACTTGCGGTTGCATCTTATACCTCTAGTTGAAACACGTGTGAGATAAGCCACGATGACGCACGAACTTTCCGTGTAATTCAAACATTCACGAATTCGTTTGAACCAAAAAAAATTACTGAAAAATGACCGAACGAAGTGCCGCGTCGGCCAAACTTCAACTGGGACGTGAAAAAGCGTATACAATCACCAACAACTAATAGTCGGGTGTTTTAAACCCTTTTTATTTACTACCTCAAACATCTCAAAGGTAAGATATAACTAACAAATAACGGAAAAAAATGAACAATACGTTCAACTTAACCGAGTTTTTAATGATGTAAAGTTAATAGAAGAAAAAATAAAATACGACGACATACTATTTGTGACAGGTCGGCCATTTTATAAATCACCTTACGATATTTGCGTAAAACCCAAACAAATGAACGATCGCGCAGCACAAATACGACTACGGGGAGTAAGATCAAGAAACCTGGTTTACTTACATGTTGAATGAAGTCGTGGATGACTGATGAACGTCAAAGTTGTGAGGGATTAGATATCCCTGTAGTTGACGGTTGGACTGGGTCAATCTGCAATAGAAATGGCAAAATTTACGATATTATAACTTGACTTTACACTGGCTATAAACATTAACTGTTGGTGTGTTAATGGTGTATTTTGTTGGAACTTATGAGGATGGGATCCAGACATTGAGCGTGTGGACACCGAAGGCATATCCAGTCCATCCGAAGATTTATCTTCCCTTCACGCGCATTCATGTGCTGCTATTGAGGAGCAGACCCATGCCAAAGGTGAAGGGATAAACATTCATGATAATTGAATTTATTCAAATAAACACACATAGGCTAAAAAAATATTTCTATTAAACGCCAAAAAAACACCAACGTCAAAAGACGGAGAGGCAACGAGGTACGCACCTGACCGCAGCTGGATTGGAAAAGATCTGAAGTAGACTCGGATATAAGCACAGACTAGAAATGCGATCAAATCTCGAACTAGGAAACTATTTCCGGTTACGTTTGCGATTAAAATTTATTTATGGCAACTAAATTGATCAAATTTTGACGATACGTTTGAAAAATAATAAATAATTGTAAAAAATATTATTTAAAACTTGAAAAAATGGATTACACTTGAATAAAAAGAGTAAATTAGAAAATAAATAATAAAATGTATTTTTCACATAATTATTAATAAAAATCAATAAATTATTATCATTGTAAATGTAATAATTTTTAAAAATATTCTGATTATTTTTTTTTAATAAATTATACCGTATTTTATGTTATCATCACGCTTAACTTAACCTAACTACAACGTTTTTTACATCTGAACAAAAATATTTTTAAAAAGTTTATTGGTTTGTTTTCAATAATATTATAATTTTAATGCGTTTTTTTGTTTGTCAGATTCTTTGCGGCAATAATTATAATCAATCAGCTATTTAAATATTGGTAAATTTAAATTTTTGAGACTTTTCAATTTTTGTAATGTTTTAGATGTCTTTTCAGTCAAGCATAATAGACCTAATAATAGTAAAAGCGTTTTATAAAATATGTCATAATGAGTCGATGTTTTTTTTTTTAGTATTCCAGAATTTGGGTATATTTTTTAGGATCTACCCATTTAAATAAAAAATCTTAACAGAAATATAGACAGCGATCTTTTCCAAGCATCGATTTGCTATCGATGTTAATAAGAAATCTTTCGATGACTGAATCTTTTGACTTTCTCATTTTGCTGCCTTAATCTTTTTTACAGCGTACAAACAAGAAGACCACATTTTTGGTGATATCAAAATAACCTTTATTACTTGTAAGATTAGATAATTTTTTTGTGAATTGTTACGTTTTTCTCTCATAAATTGTATTACCTTATGTGCATATCTCTGTCGGTGCTGTGATATTCCAGGAATACAAAATTATATACAACGCCACGTGTGTTGCTAAAAGCTCTTATTGAGAAACTTTCTCAATGTTTCATGTGTAAATCAATCTTAAGATATTGTAAAAACAATAGATAGACCTTAATGAGAAAAAAGTGCAGATTTAGTAAAAATATAAAAATAGTTATTGATAATTCATATTCAAGTTTACTTTAATGATTTTTGAAGACTGAAGTAATATAATATACCATATTTTAGTTATTAAAATAAATCTCAAGTTAGCTCTGTAAAATAGATGTGCATGCAAGTAAAAATAAAATAAATATAGAACTTGTATTTATATATCCATTTATTATCATTATGGTTTTACAAAATGATACTACGGACATTAGATAGATAAATATTTCGAGTTATTGGTATTGTAAAGGAGTTTTAATAAAATTTACAATAATTGTGTACACTTTATTATAATATATTGAATACATAAATTACATATTATGAAAATATTTATAAATATTGTTAGCATACATCAAAATTGAATCTCAAATAAAAATGGAATCATAATGAGTTCAGTTCTATGTTCTTGACTTTAGTACTCACTTTTAGCAAATCTTTGGGCTTTGTGATATTAAAAACAAAAAAAATAACATAACAGTATAGCTTATGCCACTGAAAGATTTCGCATAAGAGAAATTTAGATATTTGAGCAAATCTATAAAAATTTCGCCCTATTAGTACGTCAATATGATATTGTATTTATAATGCAGCACAGTACATGTGAACTATGAACAAAGAAATTGTAAGAATACCATGTGGCAGCCGAACAGGAGTGCCTCTCAGAGAATGGTAATTGTTAATATATTAAACAAAATAAATTAAAGATATATATATTTATTATCAAACAATTGATAAAGTAATGTGTTTAAAGACAAATATCTCCAAGTTGTTTATTTAAAGAACTTCACATAAATATTATAGACCCTGTTATAGAGTGGCTGTCTATACTTAATAGTTCAGTAAATATACTGTTATTTTGATTATTATAATTGTTGGAGACTTTGAGAAGTGGGCCGTATTTGTATGATTAACTTCTGAGTTTTTGCATACCTTTCAAGTCTTAATTATTTACAGTGGACAAATAGCATTAGGTCCATTTCAGCTTATTAAATTAAATTTTAATAAGCTGAGTTAACTCATATACACGACTGATCAAAGAAACAACACCACAAAAAGTTTATAATCTTAAAGTATGTTGATATAATGTTATCATTAAATTAAATGTAGATATCTGGTTATTGCGATAGCTTTTCGAGATTCAAGTATTTACAGATTGTAGATAGAAAATATTTAAAAAAATAATATTTCGTGGATATTTACAGTCTGTGCTGTATTGCAACAAGTTTTTTTAAAATTATTTATACTATACCATTGCCTCTAGATTACACTAACTGTAGTCATTTTCTTCTAAAAGTGGTAATAATTTCAAAAACATTAAATACTGTTCACTTAAATT
The DNA here is from genome assembly GCA_022113835.1 of Atopsyche davidsoni. Lineage (NCBI taxonomy): Eukaryota > Metazoa > Arthropoda > Insecta > Trichoptera > Hydrobiosidae > Atopsyche > Atopsyche davidsoni. The sequence continues at coordinate 13,791,823 of JAILWY010000023.1, forward strand.
TTGCAACATACATATTTAGTTATAGAAAGATGAGTACTGTCAACTAAATAGTACTCGTCAATTTGTCCAAATGTTCTAAACTTTCTAATGTTTAAATGACAGACTATTTTTAATTTCAAACCTTAAACTCCTGTTACGAGATATTCAAAAATTGTATACAAGAATCTTGAAAAGTATAAGGGGAAAGTTTTACAAGCAATAGAAAAAATATTTGAATATATCATGTATTTTTTTAAATAGGGCACAGATAGTGTGTATCTGTTGTCTGATGTGGAATAATAAAACGTAAGCTATGTTTCTATAGAAATTCAGGATCAATTGTTGAATGTTAACTAAAAATTATATTATTTAATGGATTGAATTTCTATAAAACTAAGACATTTAAGTCATGGAGCAACAGATTCACAGGCCTGAAGCATGTTTAACAAATAAAAGAAAGCCTCTTTGTTGGAAACTGAGGTTATTTAATGTAATAACTTAAAATCAAGAGACCACAAGAGTACAATATTACTTCCCGTGGATACAATATATTATATTATTAAATGCAACATTCACAATCATCTACATATAGAAACATTCATTACGATTAAAGAATTACGTTGACTGAATAAGTAACTGAAACATGTTCAGTTTTATCCAACAATCTTGTGAGCGATAGGATCAGTGTAGTAGCGGAAGATGAGGGAACCTCCGCGTTTGTGTTGCTTACGAGCCAGCAGGTCGGAATGGCAAGCCCTCCAGGACGAGTAGGCAGGCATGAGCGGTGGGTTTCCAGCAATAAGGCTGCTGCCACTGACTGCCATGCAAGTAGACACAAGCATGAGTGGATAAGTGACGGTGCTCGTGAGGAATGTGAGCACAGGCAGAGTGTAGCTGCGGCACTCCTTTGTTTTCACCATGTATTTGTTCACAAGGAATGCTAAGAATACTGAAATTCCAATACACGATATGTCCCCGACAAGCTTAGGAACCAATCCACTGAAGAATCCAGTTATTCCATTATCTCGGTATATGGATGCTATAGCTCCGAACATGGACTGATAACCTTCTTCCTTTCCGAGGAATGAAGCCATCATTCTAATGGTCACTACTCTGAAGGGGTAAGATATGACGATTGACACTGCGTGAAGCGTTATTTCCTTGCGTGCATATTTGGCATAGTCTTCTTCTTTAGGATCATCTTCTGTGATGATATTAGGTGGGTCCTCTATTTCTGGCCAGTTTAAGTTGAGAGCAGTCACTACACGCATTGTTAAGCTTGTTGATGTAAGGTTACCTAGAATTGTGGGCAGGAGTCCATTAAAGCAACCGATGAATCCATCTGTCTTCTTGATGTACCGAATATATTGAAAAGCATTTGGTAACACGAGTGCCGGTCTTCCCATAATAGTTCTCGATAGCCTCGGAGGTATCGGTTCGTACCCCAACTGCATGAGCACCTTCGAATACTCCATAGGATGACATAGTACTCCGATTAATGATTGGGAAAAGAAGTTGCTAACTTGTTGTTTTTCAGCTTCGTTCATTATCATGCCGTGAGCTCTGAAAGAATAAACACAAATTCATGAGTATATCCAGCGTAACGCGTCATCGAGTTAAGTTAATTATTGTACACAACGCGTCAAATGCCGATATTTAAATTCGACTTAGAAAGATGATGGGCATTGAAGATAATTTGCACATTTTATTAAAAATATACTTAAAAATAAAACAGGAGGTTAGATTCATGGAATGTTAACGTACTTGAATATATTTATAAATTGTTTTTGTGAATTTACAGAACAAAAATATTACATAATAAGCGAAAATATTTGACAATCACAGAAAATTGACAATAAACATGGGGTCGGAAAATTCGACTCACCATAGACATCAATGATACTGGATTTTAGATTAAAAAATTGGATATTAGACTAAAAAATTAAAAACTAAACCAGATGCTGATTCAATGAATACAAATTATTGATTTATTTTAATTTAATTTTTTTTATCAGAATTTCGTATTAGAAAAATATTATATTATTATGAAGTATGACTATGGTAGTAAAATAAGAACAACAAGAATACGATTGAATATTTACATTGTCTACTTGACGTCGAGTCAGCTGTCATTAAGTGAATTCGTGATTATTTTATTGTTAGTTTAGTGCATACCTACCTATTTATTATCGTTTATAAATTATTAGTCATGCAGGGTGAGTGACAAAAAAATATTTTTCATGAAATTTTTAACTTATTTTACTTGAAGAATTATAATAATCTTAACATTACAATATTTATTTATTTTAAAACAATTTGAAATTTTTATTGAATTTTTAGACGCAAACCGTCCGGAACTATTCGAAGAAGTGAAGCTTTACAAAAATGCAAGAGAAAGAGAAAAGTGAGGCGTTTTGTATTATTTTGACATCTTAATTGCTTATGTTGTTATTTATTTGATTATAAACTTTTGTGCTACTGTAATATCTTTCTAGGCATGACAATATGGCAGATCTGTATGCTGTTGTGAGTACATTACAGCATTTAGAGAAAGCTTACATCAGAGACTGTGTTACTCCTCAAGAATATACCGCAGCTTGCTCTAAGCTGCTTGTTCAATTCAAGATTGCTTTTAAGCAAGTTCAGGGAGATGAATATCCTAATGTTGACACTTTTGTCAAGAAATTCAGGGTAAGTGAATCGTTGTTTAATTTTTATCAACTATATATATTTGCATCTAATAACGGTCATAAACTCTTACCAATTTGTGGTCTTTGAATAGAAAAAATACATTAAAAGTGATTGATGCCTGTATACATAACTGGTTAATATTTTTAGTTGGATTGTCCTGCTGCACTTGAGAGAATTAAAGAAGACAGACCAATTACAATCAAAGATGATAAAGGCAACACCAGCAAATGTATTGCTGATATTGTTTCTGTGAGTTACATATTCAAAATAGTGTCCTTAACTAGCACGTCTTTTATAGACTATAAATATAAATGAATGAATGAATTTATTTCGAATCAATTATTCCATGGCAATGTTATATGAAGTTATTGTTCAAGAATTTTTTAAAATTAAGTCTTGTAATAAATGTAGTATTTTAATGTTTATTTTCTAATTGTAGCTGTTTATCACACTCATGGATAAGTTACGTTTGGACATCAAGGCCATGGACGACTTACATCCTGAACTGAGAGATTTGTGTGACACCATGAGCAGATTAAGCATCTTACCAGAAGAATTCGAAGGAAAGCAGAAGGTATTTATGAACTTTCTCTGGTGAATCGTCAAACTGTGTTACACTTGTTTAGTGCCTTCATAAAATACTTAACAGACTACTGTGAGTCTTGCGATTACTCTTTTTTAAAAAATATTATTAGTTTTATAGATTGATTAAAAATTGCCAATTGACAACATTTAGCTGATAATTTTTTATATCAAAGTATATATATATATATATATATATGTGTCTTGTGCTACATAAAGCATTGTTTTACATAAAACATAAAAACATTATTTTACATACATAAAACATTATTTTATAAAATGCAATTAAAAAACTAAAAACAACTAAGTAAACAAAATTTATCTCTAAAAACTGAAGAGTATATCTGGTATACGATATTTAAAAAAAATAATTTTATGGTTTTTTTAAGGTACAATCCTGGTTGAATGTTCTGAACGAGATGCAAGCTTCTGATGAATTATCCGAGACTCAAGTGCGACAGCTGATATTCGATTTGGAATCCTCATACAATGCATTTAACAAGCTTTTGCATCACACATAAGTGTCCCATCATTATTTTATTATTCCTCTTTAAGTAAATGCTATGTACATTTTAAGTATTCTGTATGATTTATATTATCATTATTTTATGTCAGATTTCATACAACAATTGATATGCAGTACTTGAATATTTTTATATATAATTGAATTATTACAAATCATGTGAATTTGTTTCAATAATTATTTGCTCGATTTTAATGTATTAAATTTTTATAAAAGAGCCGACATTATTTTCATTTTTAAAGCCTTATCATATTTTGGACTCTAATTTTTATAACCAAGCCTGAAAATATAAAATTTGGTTTTTAATAATAAAACTATTATAGAATAAATAAACAATCCTTATTTATTAAATAAATCTAACAGATAGAAAGTTTTAATATAAAATTAGAACACATTTTGATTTTAAGTAAAGAACGAGAATAAGTTTAATTCCTAGCTGTTCGCTTTTCTATATTTATGCAACTCCAAGGTTTTATTTATCTATACCAGTGTTTTTCAACCTTTTTGAATACGTGACCCCTATGTCAGTTAAAAAATTCTGGCGACCCCATAGGCCTAGGGTCTTAATAAACTATATCAGTGATTTTAGTGTAGGACCTACACACATTTGTTTTTTCTTTTACCCGCGACCCCCGAGTAAGGCATCACGACCCACAGGTTGAAAAATACTGATCTATACAAAATCCTGAACCAATTATCTGTAGACCAATCACTGGAGCAAGTGGTGATCAGTTAGAAATCGTTTGTTTTTGCTAGAATTAGATTAACAATTTTTATATTTTACTAACATAACATATAAATCATGGCAGGCGTGAAAAGACTACGATTATGTCAAATAAAAGTGTCAACTGTTCCATGGGAATCAAATTTCCCAACTGATCACCAGGTTAAGTCAAATAAATAAGATGATCTTTCATAATGGAAAAATATGGGAAAATATAACAAGAACGCACTTTTAGTTCCAGATTGCAGATCTAGTTGTATAGAGCCGATGTGTGAAAGAACTAAGGGCAATTGTGTAAAAGGATCCTTCAAACACATCTTGAGGGTTCTAAACTTCCGGACTCCACTTTGTCTCAAAGTACCGATCTATAGGTCTCACAACAGGTTTGACTTTGCTCAGAGATTTTCTTGTTGACAAGAGATCTTTATCTCTCGCCCTTGATGATACTATAAAATAAGTAATTGACGTGATCAAGTTTATCTCAGATTTTGAACTTACTGCACACCACTGATCTATAAAACATGTTTATATACAACATAATAATTATGTTAGGTGTTTTTGTTTTATTAAGTTACAATGAACATAATAATAAATAAAAGCACAGGTTCTAACTTAAATAGACCAATAATTTCTTTTAGATATTTTAATACCCTTTGTTAGAAGGAAAAAAAAGCACTTTGAGAATAAAACCCTTACTAAGGCAGGATATCTGTGATCTCCCTATGAACAATGAGGCAAATATTCAGTTTTAGAGATGATTACAGCTGACATTGCCAATAAATGCTCCCCTTTTCCTTGCAGCCTTCTACTCTTAGATAATAGTGGGGGTCATAGACTTTGTTTTCAGATTATTTCAACAAGAATTTCTCCCAAAAAAACACGGATTTTAGTGAATTTCGATATTTTATTTATTCAATGAAATATGATCAATTATCAGATTTCTACCAGAATACTCAATTTTGTTTGTCTTTCGTTTTGGCAGTATTGATAGATTCACTGTATGTCAATTGATTTAAAATGGAAACTCATTTCAGTTTTGATGAATATACAAATACGCATATATTATATCTAACGCATTGCACATGGCCTGGATTTATTATTCAGCGGAAAAAAGCCACGGCGTTGCCGGCGTCGGTCGTTTTCCTGATGCCAGTTTTTACATTTTAAAATGGTCCGCCCTGCTGATCGTCCTGTCGCCGCCAGGCTTGCCGGCCCAAAACATATTGTTTTGTTTTCGTCAGTTCACAATCCATTATCATAATAATTCCGATTAAATTCGCAATTATGTGAGTGTTTCGGGCTTTCGCCGGGCCAGAAACGATCATAAATACTCCATTTCGATAATCGATTTTGTTGTTTTGTTTGGATTATGTTTGTGAGCACTCGGATGAGCTTACCGAATTAAGCCTTGTTTATAAATTTGCTCGACGTGTAAACGTAAAATCGGCTGATGTAAAGAAGGCATGATGTTTTGCTACACTTTTATTAGTAGTTTACTGTGTACACTTGTCGTGGTGTCGTAAACGTTTATTAGTTACGTAATATTCACTGGAATGTGTAAATCCAAAAATTCTGCCCATGGACGAATGTAAGTATTCTAATATAACAATCAAAATGGCAAATGCACCCAAAAAGTAGCAAGTGATCTCCAGCGGATCGATAAAATAAAACGAATAATTGAAATTTGATAGAAGGCTTTCCATTACCGAAAACATGAGGAGTGAAAAGTAGCGAAACGGAAAAATGTTCTGAAATAATGACTATGTGGGACTCTAAGCGTGTTAAACCATGTTATAAATTACATATTTTTAAGTCAGTAGTGCTAATGAAATACTAAACGAATTTCTTTCGTTTCAGTCCGACAAGGGATATTACCTCACAGCAGTGATGCCCAACCTGTAGCTCGCGAGCTACGTATGGCTAGTGAGTCAAAAAAGTTGATAAACGTTATCAACTGTTATTCACAGGAATATTAAAATGAATATATATATATGTGGTTAGCCCCAAATTAAAAAAAAAAAAATTGGCTCGAGCCAAAATAAAGGTTGGGCATCGCTGCCTCACGGTATACATATTGCGAGGTATTCACTATATCTCACTTAATTCTGTAGTGAACACTGATTCACTCAACTTACAAAGCTGTACAGATCCGATTGCAGGCGACGCGACATTTAAATTTGCTTTTTGTGGATAAAATTCAATTCCCTTGAAAATAATGTCATTACTCAGTCCCAATCTTCTCATTTGTCCTAAAAAGCTAGCGGCGTTGTCTTCACATTTACATCTGACTATTAATAGATTTTTTTAAAAATACTAATATTTTAGTATCTACGTCTTTTATTTAAGTTAAAATCGTATATTACTAACTCGACATATTCTATTTATTTCTTCCGCGAGGAGGTAAATTACCCGGAGTAATAAAAAATATTGACATGTTTAACGTCGGTGGCATTTTATGTTATTGTTTAAAAACTCCTTTGTTTAAAACTGCAATAATGTTTTAACTGATAGCTTTTTATATTATACGAGAAATTAGATATTTTTTATTGACTTGCTTAGTATTGTACATCTACTTACCAATAAAATATCGATTAATTACTTATAATTAATTGAATCCCTTGCTTGTGTATGGCTGCCATTCTGTACCCTGAGCGTGTGTAAAGGATCGGTAATGGAGTAGTGGACTTGGAATGATTGTGGAGGGATGTGCTCTGGAAGTACCTTGTCGAGGTAAAGGGGCTCCTGCTATTGTTTCTGTAGCTTGCTGCAGAAGAAGTATTAGATCTAAACGAAATAATTATATAATGATGCTATTGGACAGCAGTGTATAATATAAAACTGCGGCGTAGAAGGACCAGGGGACCCACTATACTATTTTCTCCTTAAAAAACCATGAACACTGATTCAGCATGAGTATATATGATCAGTGAAATGGTCGCCAACCTCTTCTGAAGAGAGGCACTTGATGAAGAAGAAATAAATATATTGGATCAGGTATGAGATTTTTAATAATTATGTAGCATAATGTATTCAATATTTTTCAAAGAAATTACTTGCTGGATTTTTAATAAAATATTACTATAGTTATGTTGCATAAATTAAGATTTTACGATAAGTCGGTGCATTAAATCACGATGATATTTTTATAAGAGTTTCTTTAATCAATTTTTTTATATTTGCAAAAATGTACTTAAACATTATCAATCAATAAAACCTGTATAGGCAAAATCGTACTTCCTGTGAGACGGTCTTCACAAAAAATCAATAAGATATTATGTTTTTTTTTTTGATATACCAAATATGAATAATTATCAAAAGTATTCTTAGTTAATAAATTGATAATGGTTTATACTAACGACTCAATAAATATATTGTAATATTTGATTAATTGAATTTGTAAAAGACCATGGTTTTCAGGAGGTATTTTTCAGTACACGCGTAGTGCCAGCCGGCGGGGCTGCGGCTTATTCCCGAGAAGTTCTCGCGATTGCTCGTGCATTATTCATTAGACGGTAGCGTTTGTTCAAATAATATGACCACACTTTGCTTTGAGGGGGATAATGCACTTAGTCTTTAGTGGGATGCTCCTTGCACCCGGAAGACGCTAGTAGACATTATCCATCGACAGAGAGGGCACACATGGCTTGCCAAGAATGGCACTCGTTTGAGATTGCACACGACTGACTAACTTCTCTTGTATATTATCTTTAAATCTTATCAACAGTACAATCATATCGCTTTGAGTTTATTTGACGATGACGTCACGGTTAGGGTCATTTTTATATATTTAGAAGATGTGAAATAACTATAAAATAATATTATTTTATCACTAGACCCAATTGACATTATGACAAACTGTGTGCACATGAATGTTTAATTTACACAATTTATAACACCTGTATATTTTTATGAACTTTGACTATCACAGCTATTTTATTAAAGAAGCTTTCTTGCGTCTGGTGATGGCCATCGAGTCCGGTTCTCTTCTCCTGTGAACACAGACCATATCCCACTTTAACCGTGTTTTACGACATATGATACATATTCATGTGTTAAACGTATCCTTAAAAAATTATTCAATATATAGTATATGTTAATAGTTTACATTCAAATAGATATAAACCTCGATTCTTCATTTTCTTCAAGTACGTCTCTTCAGAGGAGGTTTGGTGACCATCTCATTAAATGTATGTTTATCATGAGCCATTTTTGATAACTCGGCTGTACTCCTGGCGCAAATTCCGCGTCCACGTTAGCTTTCTCCTTCCAGTGTCTATTTTACCTTAAAATTTTCCCTGGATAATCAACCACAGTAGACTTTTTTTTTTCCACTGTCAAGAGTTGTCAAGAGATCTCCTACAAAGCCATATTTAAAGCGCCTCAATTTTTCGCATTGTCCATTTGAATTCCGAAAAGAAATATAAGCATATGCGAAATTATTTATATTTCAAAGATATATTTATAAGCTCGTACGGTATTTGCCCAAAAAGCCTGGTTTCTTTACTGAATCTATTATAGTCTCTGAAGAATACTGGGTCTCGAAGTAATACAAAATTAAGATGGATCACCGGACAGGCGGGGCCTGGCATATTTCATACCCTGTTCATATAAGCAACTGTCACATCTCCTGAATTAAAAAGAGGCGCCTGAAACATTCAGTCCTCCGTAATCTGCGGCGCCTCTCGGGGGATTTCCCAACCGAATCCTTATTTATTTGCTTCCAAAAGGATGTGAAATACAGGTCAGAGTTGCTAGCGGAAAAAAATACCCCAAGACGAATGGACTCTCTCTTTAAGGGAATTTATTCGATTAATACTTTAATGATAAAATACGACGAGCTTTATAGTTATCGCACCTTTTTATAATTTATAGAAAATTTTCATTTTGCTTATTCTATTAAGAAATTGATAGATTAACGATATTAAAAAAAAATAATATTTCAAATTACTTTTATCGATAGTAGACTGTGAACTGATGAATATGACTAACATTTGAAAAATGACCATACAATTACGCTTTTGGATAGAAATACAATGCTCTGGCATTCAATGAAATACGTAACTTTTAATTAATTTTTCAAAACAATAAGTGTACTATGCAACAATAAAATAAATATCAACGTTCTGACCAGTTCCTGTGACCAGGTAGGCTTCCTGCACCTCCGGGGTTACGTAACATCCAGCGCCGGTCTCCAGGACATGGTCCGACCCTACGTTTGCAATTTGCATATTGATTTGTTCTTCGCAACCCACAGGATTATACATGCCCCGTAATGGCGACCTTCGTCCTCCGTCACAAACTTTTGGGGATAATGGAATATACAATCTCCTTTGACGTCTTCTGTCCTCGCTCCGGCAGCAAACAGTCGGAAACGACGGTTCAGACAACGTGCGGCAGAGTAAATGAAAATGCGACTTTATTGCAATTCCCCCACACACGCTTGGAATATTTTCTCGCTGAAGATGCATATATATATATAAATATATATATATATATATATATATATATATATATATATATATATATATATATATATATATATATATATATATATATACATATGTAATCGATTCACACACTTTTACACCCGCACCTCCTCCACGGCCATGTGGTTTTTTCCAATTGAACTACTATGGTTCTGTAACTGATCGAGAATATGAATCGTTATCGCGGATTCGAATCATAGAAAAATATATCGAAAATAATCGTCGTTGGGATTGACTGTCTTAAAATATACTGCATACATTAAAATTATATTAAACACAAATATATGCGTGATTAAATTGTTCAAAAGATGATTCAAAGCAAGCGACATTTTATTGTTTGTATGAAACTTCATGCTATTGAAAAAAAATTGTTTTAATCTAACAAACACAATTATTATTTTATTACCGTTCTAGAAGTGTAAAAACAGACTATGACTTTTGAAAAGTTGTTGAAAATTGTATGTAACAGTTTTAAATCACCTCATAAATAAAAAAATATATACTTTGCTACAAGGCACGAATTAATTTTCATATGATTTCAATTGAAAATAAAATATTATAATATTTCAAAATACTATCTAGCTCACGGCCGAGGATCACTGGGGAAGTAAAAGTAAATTGGATTCAAGCTATGTTCGGCGCATCAGTCCTATAAGTAATAAAAATGATGGGGGACTAAATTAGAAATATCATAAAAAAGTTGGCCATTTTGTTTGCGAATCAGGCGGTTGCTGTAGTGCTGTTTATCCCGGTTACCAAATCCTCCAGCATCCTCATGTCCCTTTATGGATGTAAATGGTGATTGATAGTTATAGTCGGATCGTAAAAAAAACCTGTTATCTCGGACGGGGGAGAGGAAAAACAAAATAACAAACTTTTCGTCGTATGAATAAACACTCCGAATTATGCATGTGGAAGGACTCTGCAAAACGAAGCGAGTCCACATTTGAAACAGAAAGCAGTAGAAGTACGCTTTCGTTACTTTTGTCCTCCTCGAGCGCCGGAGAGGCGCCCCAAGGTCCTCGCGCGTTATTAAATTACATATAAAATGACCATCCCCAATAACCATTATGTTTTTTTTTATTTTAAAATTATCGAAAAGTTACTGATCATGAATCGATTTTTAAAAAAATATAAAAAAAATTATGATATAAATGGATGTACAGTTATAATTGTAACACGCGGAAGTACGCGTCTATAATTTTTTTTTTTTGTTAAAAGTGAAGCAAGCTTCTCCATATGATATCTCTGAATACTTTTCAAACAGCTTATGTAAGTTTGGAAGGAAATCTCCATTTTCTCGTTCCAGGCATAAATATTCATCGGCGCAGAGGTGTGCCGGGAGTCAGCCCTCAGCCCTCGGCCCTCGGCCCTCGGCCCTCAGCCCCCAGCCCTCCAGCTCCTCCGTCCTCCTGGCTCCACTAACTCCGAGAGTCCTCCGTCTCCGCAGCGAGTAGTGCGGACCGAGCCGAGGAATATTCTGATTGACGCCTCGCTGAATACAGACACCTCTTCATTCAATTTGCATGAATTTTCGCACCTTTTACTGTACGAGAGGACTTAAAATTTAGAAATGTATTTTCTACAAACGTTTTATTTTTGTACATACGTTACGAAGGTATTGCAGTCGGAAATAGAAATAGACTTTTAAAACCAATAATTGTTCAAAGGAAAATAAGTTAAACTATTTACAACCTCTTACCTCAATATTGTCGTGTTCGAGCAAATAGAGTGACAACCGAAATGTAGATCTTTAAAAAACTTTCATCAGCAGCAAAACAGGTTAAAAACCATGAAAAGCATCCCTTGCTGAATAGAAAGACTTTTTCCTAAAAACACCCTTCTTCATCAAGTGCCTCTCCTCAGAGGAGGTTGGCGACCATTTCACTTGAAATATAGTCATGCTGAACCAGTGTTCATGGTTTTCTAAGGGGAAATTAGCGCAGTGGGTCATTTTACACCATAGATTTATATATGAAGAAAAAGTGTGCGTATTGCTGCTGACTAATAGCATTATTATATAATCCTTTCTTTATAAAGCTCTGGCGTTTACATCTGATACTCTTTCTGCAGCAGGTTACAGAAACAATAGCAATCCCCCCACCTCGAAAAGGTACTCCACAATTATATCAAGTCCACTACTCTATTACGGATCATTTACACACGCTCAGGATACACAATGGCAGCCATGCGTAAGCAGCAGAATGGGGAAAGCGGGGAGGGTTAAAAACACCCAAACTGACCCAAAAAAACACCGAGGAAAAAGTAATTTAAGACAGCACATTAGAGCGTACAATTTTCTCCTTTTCAATTTTCCGCGGAAATAAGAGGAATCTGACAAAACTGCGTGGAGGAGGTATAATTTGTATAAAATTGCAGACGTACGTACTCGGGCGGAGGTCGTGTATTGTGACTGCGAGGAGTCATCTGCGATTCAGCGCTTATGAGGGGCGGCGCGGAGACCCAGGCCGGAGATTGCAGGGGCACATTTTTACGAGCCGACATGACTTTTGTAATCTGGGATTTGTCACGAGACCCGCCTGTGCGTGGCGCGCCGCAGAGAGGCAGGCAGGGCTGGACGCGGATGCCAGTGCCGCTAAAGCTGTTTGGTAAACCGAACTATTCATTTACCCGCGGCTTTGAGGGGGCTGCCTCCAAAAGCGATGCTTTTTGAAAATATCTACAGCACCAATCATTTAAACGCAAAAAGTTAGATACATTCTTTCTTCCACACGAGAATATTTTATTTCTCATACATTTACTTTTAATATGACAAAAAAAGTGTTTTCCCGAGTGAAGTTTGGGCATTTTGGAGATCATAAAAACTCACGGTTCAAGAACCCGAAGCATGTAGGAGTCATATTTTTAACTGGAATTAAAAGATAAGATTTAAACCCGCATAAGACGAGTTTAAAAAAAAAAAAAACAATAACAATAGGTTTTGAAAAGTCGTAATTTTATCCGAATTTTCAACATCTTCAAGATTGTACTATACCTTTAAAAAGGACGTTAATGTACGTATTGACAAAAAGGTGTATTTTTGCCTGCAAGTTTTTGTAACTTTTTCGTGTTATTTCATTGCTGATGAAACTCTTAAGTAAAATATAAATTTTATTCGTTTAAGCTACAAAAGAAAAATTACCAAAAAAAAAGTTTACAATAATGTTTACAAACTGTAGATAAATTATTTGATCATAATAATTCATTTATGCTAATTGACCCAAAACAAGGTTTGATTTGTACTATTTACAATCTTTATCCCTGAAGTACACATATTTATTTTCAAAAACCCTTGAATATGGTTACCGGAACCGAAGCATTGCAAGACATTACAATTAGCGTTTATTGTTAATTTTAATCAGTCATTCGGAACACGAGCGGTGAACGATATTCAAGATATTCAGTCGCACGAAATTGCAAAGTATTTTTTTGAAATATTTTTAATTTGAAATTAAAAAAAGCGTCATTAATATAAGTTTCGAGCCCCGGTCCTGCCCCCCGCCCTCTCCCGTAGGCTCCACCAGGAATTAATATGCAGTCAGTCATCACCGTGTTACTTGTGTCGTGGGTCCGTGCGGTTGGCACCGACATTGTTTTGCGCTGGCAACACCGCCGCTACTTCATTACTCGCCCCCGAGCAGTACCAACATCCGCGAACTTCGGGCATAATTAAAATATTCATTTCGTAGGCTGGCAGTGGCTTCGAGCTACTCGAGCGTTGCACTTTATAAACGGATCATTTTTTGCGACGCTTTCTCTTACTGCGTTACTTATTTATACCTAAAATAATACAATTTTTTTTTTTATTAATTTTGGTTAAGGCAGTTGCTCCCAGCCTTTTAATTGCCTCTGGTATCCAACCGGACACCAGTGGCAGTCCATTACCTGGCGAAATCGTGTCATTTAATTAATTTAATTGTCACTTGATTTTTTTACAGAGTATTGAAAAAACTATTAATTATATTTATTTATTTTTTATTATTTAATTTACGTCCATTTTCAGGGTAAAATAAAATCTTGAAGATGTTGAAAATTGGATAAAATGACGACTTTTCAAAACCAAAGTTTGTTAAAGATTTTTTTTTTTTTTAATTTTTAAATTAATAAGACGCACATGGTTTATATTTAATCTTTTAATTCCAATTGAAAAAAAAACTTTTAAATGTTTAGGATTCTTGGAAAACGTACCGGACGAATCTCCGAATTCCTACACTTCAATCGGAAAAACACATATTTATCATATCAATAGTAAATTTATAAGAAATAAAAATATATTGTGTTCGGTAAAAGGGATGTATCAAACTTTTAGCATTCAAATATTTTTGGTTGGTGCAGTCGATTTTTCGCAAAACGGACTAGAAAATGATCAAAAAAACTCGATTATGGGACCTAGACCCTTAAGCACACTTTAAGCGGGCACTTTAAAATTGCGCGTGTGAAATCTAGTCTATACACTCTTTGATTTGCACTTTTTGTTTTTTTTTATTCCGTTTAGCAACTCCGAGTTAATAATGAGATTTTTGTTAATAAATTAAATGTTATTGTTACACAATAGCTTATATTATATTTATATTTTAAGCGGGTAATCAAATTGACTAAACTGATGTGCGAAGCGGACAAAATTCGCGTAAAATTGCACGTGTGAAATCTAATCTATACATACAAATAAATCGTTTCCTATAAAAAGTTGAACCACTTCATACACACTTTGCGGATTACTTGGCATCACAAAAACACCACTTTGTCCTAAAAATTGTTCAATAATTAAAAGGATTATCATTCTCTGACCATTCCACTTCTTCATTGTCACTTTGTTCAGAATCACTGGACAGTATTGGTAGAAGTAACGTTGACGAGTCTAAACAAACATTACGAGCTGTAAACCTAAAGAATAAAATGACCTTCTGCCGCTTTTAGTGTAAACACATTCAAAAAAGTGTTAATACGCTTTTAGACAACAGTCGGCGAAATGGGTACTAGTACCCGCCCCGCCTTTAATATTAAAAATACCGAGAGGTCGATTCTGAATGTATTAGAGCACAAGGTGAAGTAAAATATACAAACTAAATTCATTTTAGAAATGCAAGACAGCATGCAGCAGCGCGCAGTCACACAAATGAACAACATTGCTGCTACTTCCTGTCTTCAATTTTTTTTACTCTGTCGTGGTTTCTTTATAAAATAATATTATATCACAAAACGCAAGTATATTTATCGAGGCCCAATTCACTGTCAATATAGAGATTTTATTATTCTTTGTTGAATATTAAATTTGTGCGTTCCGGCAATGTTTCTTCTGTCACAAAAATACAACATTTCCCAAAATAATATTATCTGTCAATTTTCTTCAGACCGGCTTCTTCTTCGACTTCTTCTGGCGACTTTTGTTATTTCCCAGTAAACTTTTATTTACGATTGATATTTGAACGTCTCTTGAATGGATTTTAATACTTGTGCGTTTATCGATGTCCGTCATATTTTATCTTTATACGTTATAAACCAGAGTCGGCAAAATGGGTGTAATACACTGACCCCGAGGGGCGTCATGGTGATAAAGTTAGATGATATATTTATATATATATATATGTCCAGGTTTAAGCAAACATAAATATATGCACTACCAAAAAGCCTATGATGAGTCTATTTGCAATATTTACGTCTGTTCCTTAGAAAAAGATGATATTTTTGAGGTCTGAGCACAGTCGAGCGACGCTCCGCAGTACGTGACCGGTGTTTGTAGAGGTCACCATATGTCCGAAATAGAAGAAACCGTATTAGGGTAGTTAATTTATCGGCACTTCCCCATATTGCAGCCTGAAGGGAGGAACTCCTTCACGGTAAGTTACGATTGTATATTCATATCCGAGTGAACATTGTTTCATAGCAAAAAAAAGTGTATTAAATTTAACTCTTTGACACACATGACTATTTTATTTAAGGTTCAATTTGTGAAAAAAAAAACTGTGTTCATTAAAAAAATACACGTAAAAGGCATGCGATTTTTTGCATGCAAACTCATATTAGGCTTATTGAAATTATTTAATAAAAACGAACATTTTATTAAATAACTGATTTTAGTTAAATCAATGTTGCTTCTCTTGCAGGTACAAAGCGAAAGTAATAGCAACAAAAGAATTAAAAATATGTCGCAAATATAAAAATTATGGCATAGGTTTAAATCTAGTTTTATTCTGCTTAATTTCCTACATTTTCGCAACTTTAATCACATTCAAAAAGCTGAGCCTCACGTTTATTGCTTGTCAATTCAAGAGATGCCCCAAACTTTTGAAACAAAGTCAATTAAATTAATTAAAAAAACTCGCAAGTGAGGGTTGCCATTTTGGATCCGAGCACAGCCCCTTCCGTATCCGATCCACGACTTCCTTTATTATTATTATTAGTGAACTCCGAATCTGCTTCTCGAGAGTTCTTTTGCGAATCCACTTTGGATACTCGGGCATTATGTACGAAGAACTTACAACTACCGCTTTTGGATACCGGAACTCGACCGAAAAATGGCGACTTCCGATTGAGACCGTTATCTCCCTCCAGCGGGTTATTCCCGACTTCCGGTACGAACTTCTGATTTTGGGACATCAGCTGTTTTATTGAGCGGCGACTTTATGTATTGCTTCAACTTGCGCTATATTATTATTGCTACGATATAACCGGATATAAACAAATAATCATTTTAAAAGAAATTATACTTTTCAAATTTAGTAATTTTATTATATTGTTATACAATAGTTAAAAAAATAAATCCTTAAACATATACACATTATTCAATCACTGTAAAGGTAGCACCGTCAGCTTTAAACCCAAAACAGGATATAAAATGGTGAAATGTAGTAATTTATAATCATAATTATGTAATATGTAGATTTTTTGGAATCAATAGTTGTTTGCTACAAAGTGCAATGTTAAAATGTTTCCCGTTATATATCATTTGGCAAATATTTTATTTTTTTAAACTGTTAGTACAGTGTCTTTGATATATATTAAATCCCCTGCTTCTCTGGTCCTCTCAACTTTCAAATTATATTTAATCACAATAGCATCTGTTTTTATACGAAACAATATTGATAGCATCTCAAAAAGTACTGCATCTCATTTTATTCGTTTCATAGCCCGTATATAAGACGCAAAGTAAAAACTATGTAATGAGAACAAGGGTACGTATTTTATTTTTATTTTTCAATTAGAATTTCATTTCTGCGAAATGCGAGCTGTAACAGAATTGTAAGCTCAGAAATATTTTTAGAGATGACGCTACGAAGCGCAATATTAAATAAAGCCCGAATGAAAAATTGTCTTTAATATTCCGCAGACAATGCGGTGTACGCGCGTGTGACTGTAGAGCGCAAACAATCGGACACAAAAACGTATTAAAATTTCGGGCATTCTTTAAATACATCATTTCAGGTGGAGGGGAAAAAAAAACACATAGCCGTGGCATTTTACAGGTTGTTAAACGCAAAACGTCAAAAGTTGTTTTAACTGTCGATGGCGGGGCGGCCGGGCGGGGGATTATCGATTGCGGGGGAGGGAAAACATCGAAATGGGTCACGTGGGGCGGCAGGGGTGCCGACACGACGGGTTTATTATTTTTAAATATATAATCTGATGCACTTACACCGGACACCATTTAATATACGCCATCTTTGTTTCGAAAATTCGCGACGACAAAAATTTTTATGTTTTGTAAAAAAAAAACTTTTCTCGATCCTAAAAATGTATATTGAAAAGCGATCGAGTATTTTATCTTATTCTAGACCAGTGCTTCTCAAAGTGGTCCCTACGGACTCCAGGGGTCCATAGAAAATGAAAATCGATTTGGGGGTCCCTGAACAACGTCAGGGGTATGCGCAAGGTTTGATATAAAATAAAAAAAATTGTGACACATTTTTATTAATATGGAAGTTAAAATAAATAACAATGAATACATTGTTAGCGATTTTTACGTCCTATGTAAAATATAAATATAGACAGGTGCATAAAATACAAGTAATAACAGGCATCGCGGTGAGTCAGGTAGGTTAATACAGTCGATACTTGCACCAACTAGTCTATAATATGAATTTATGTAGTTTTTCATCCAAGGTCCGTAGGCAAGTTTTGACTATGAAAGGGGGTCCATGGGCATGTTTTGAGTATGAAAAGGGGTCCGTGGGCCAAAAGAGCTTGAGACCCACTGTTATAGTCGATATGACACCGAATCTAACAAACTACCTTTCTTCTTCATCAAGTGTCTCCCCTCAGAGGAGGTTGGCGATCATTTCACTGAGCATATACTCATGCTGATCCAGTGTTCATGGTTTTTTTAAAGGGGAAAATAGTGTAGTGGGTTCCCGGGTCCTTCTACTGCCTTTAATATAATTATAATTACACAAAAATACACCGCACAGTCTTTGATAATATCGAATATTAAAGCCTGCATACCTGTTGACATATCTTATCTAAATCACGATGACGTTTTTGCGCAGTGTGCCTAAGTGACTTACTTGCTATTACAATTCTACATAAAACTAGTATTTCCTCAGAAATTCGTTGGGAATTTGCGCTAAACGCTGAGGTAATCCTTGTATTTAGCGAGCGAATTATATCGCACGCTTCAATTAGTCGTGCAAATGTGTTCGGAGCCGGATACGGTATCGCTCCGTGCGGGTCTTGTCTGCGCCATTTACTAGGGAATACTTTGTTTCCGGTGCGAAAAGGATCGGAGTTTCCGTGATATTTTATTGCACTTGCAACACCGGAACTTGTTTTTGAAAATAATTTATGACCTTTTTTAATTTTTAAAATATTCCCAAATATAATATTATATATAGTAATGATAAAAAGTAACTTTGTATTTTTGTCTTCACTTTGAGTTTATTTAAGTGAAGACAAAAATACAAAGTTACTTTTTATCATTACAATAATGGATCTTCACCAATCAAATGCCTTGTCCCTCAACAAGACAATATTATATATATTCGCATTACTCCATGCGCTGTAGAAATCGTATGACATTACTATGTACGAGTATCGAGAGACCGCAAGTGGAAAAGTTAGGTAATGAAAGTGATCGAAACGACAATTTGACTCATACCCGTGATTTAATAAAAAGTAAGCGATGGCTACAGATTTGGCTTAGTAGTACATTTTTTTTCAGGAAATTTGACTTCAAAACCACAGCTGAGTTGTAGAACCCAAAATCTAAGTAAATCATTGCGGATCGGTGACAAGGAAACATTTCACAGTGTGCTAACGAATTAACCATGATATAAATGCATACCTGCGATTCTACACGATTATATCTAGTAAAAAAAATAAAGACAGCATCTAACAAAAATATCTATTATATATCTATATAATTTAGTATGAAAGAGTATTGCACAGTATGCGCAAAGAAAGAAACTCTTGACAATGGTAAAAAAGACGGTGGCTGAAAGTCGGGAGTGCAGCCAATTTATAGTAATAAGACTTTTCCAGGATAACTCTATGTTCATTAAGATGGTTACTAACCTTTTTTTAGGAGACACCCGAAGTAGAAGAATCCTTAAAATATTTTTTTTTGGGCTGTGTGTATGTATATGATTGAAGAGAGAAAACTGTTTACTTTATGTCTGTGTGTAGTCTACAAATTGAACATTAAAATAAAATCAGGTTGTATTGATTCGGACAGTACGGGCGATTTGAGTTTTCCTGTAAGAATGCAGGGGCGGGCTGGGGAATAATTTAACTGTTTGCATATCGAGAGTGCCCGCGCCAGACGGAGGCAGAATCGGCTGCGGGGGTACTTTTATTTCTGCTCGTTTCCCATCTCCTGCAACTCCTCCCCCGGCAGACGGATTGGGGATGGCGGGTCGGAAGGCATTATTTATTTTCTAGGAAATGAATAAGTTTTCGAGAGCGCTTAGGTGTACCGTTTTACAAATACCGTAAATAATTAATTTAAAAACAGTGATTTTAAATGATGGTGAGATGTTTTTTTTTTGTTTTAAAAAAAGCACTCAGACTAGCAAGCAGGTAGACTGATTGTGATTGAAAATATTTTATAATTTTGAAAAGCTAAATAAACCCAAAAAATTATAATACAAATATTGAATTTGAAATATAAAACGTTTCAAATTTTACTCGATTGAAATTGTATTTGCAGTTATTATTGTGCCCATTGACGAATAATATTAACATTTCATATTGAATGAACTACCGATTCAATATCAGCTAAAATTAAAAAAAAAAAGTTTTTTTTAAAGATTTTATCATTCGCATCATTCGCGTTGGTTGATTATCATTAATAGAATACCGACGATAAATGTTAACGTTTCTTTGCAAATTTTTTATAGTTATCTTATCTGACTCTACATATTATAAAAAAATGTACTCGATATGATTCATTGGACAAAGATAAATTTATTTAATCTATCTAATTTGATTATACAATACAATCTATTTTGATTATACTTTTACATCGAAATTCATAAAAAAATCAAAGGTCGTACATATATATATATATATATATATATATATATATATATATATATATATATATATGTGTGTGTGTGTGTATAAAATACTACGAGTATAATAAATATTTTCAATCATAAGAAGAGTGCACGGCACCGATATTGCTTGTAATTCAAAAACAAACAATAAAGTCTTAAAAACGTGACACCCATGTTAGCCGTTTATGTTAAATACATGATGAATTATTCACCAGGAAAACTGTATTATTAAGGCCGAGCTACACGGTGCTGGAACGGAGATAGCGCCGGCAGGCTGTGTGTAGCGGGCTTAATATCCTAATATCCTTGGCTTGTCGATAGCATGCAATGCACTTTCTGCATATCGAACGAGCGCATCTGACGTCAGAGATGATATCATTGTGGTATTGAACCGCTCATATCCCATCCGCGATTCCTTTCCGATTTTGCATTCTCAGACGTCAACCAACTACTCGCTCATAATAGCTTTTGAATAATATCTCAAACAGTGAGGTTTGAAGCTCATGGTATAGTACAAAAAAATGGTCTACTGGTTCAAAAGATTTTTGTACCGTCATTGATCTATAGTGTTGGCCGTGATGTCTCAATTTCAAATCTTGACGGAGCAAGTCTTTTCAATTCAGTAAAAATTATAAATTATATTCTTGTCCAAAACAAGTAATTCAGGTTATCAAAAAAAAAATTAAATAAATATAGTGATTATGTTATTTTTATCAATGCCATAACTAAACGTTTGAAGTATGGTAAGTATATGGCCTTTTTTGGAAAAAAAAAAAAAAGTCCGAAAGAAAATCTGAAAACAGTTCCCTCAGAGTGTATTTTATTATAAAGCTCTCTCGTGCTTTTCCCAAACCTTTGATTTATAGAGTGGACACCTGACTTATCTGGAAACCCAAATGTGCTGGAACAAATGCTATGAAATCAACCGTTATCATATAATGTCACGTGTTTGTATCACTAAGGTTCAATAAGTTAAAAACATCAAACATAAAATATGACTGAAATTAAAAAAAAATGACTCAAATTATGAAAATTTGATATGGCAGAATTTATAACATGACCTGAAAGAATTGAGGTTAAAAAGCAAGAACTTAGAGTTAAGAAGTAACTGCGGCTTTGTGTGACTTGATATTTGCTATGTTGAGAATAAGGAGGTTTGTTTTTCTTTTTAATTTGGAAGTAATTTATATGCTTAACAGATTTTACATATGCTTATTACTTCACTCGGATACAAACTTGGATCTCCATATTTGGCAAGTGAGTGAGCTAGCTACTCGACTTGCAAAAGGATTTTGGCATGTACATGCTATTTATAAAGAATTAAATAAATGACTATAATGAAACCCGAATGTTTCTTAACAGTTTTATCAAATGTATTTATTCAATAAAAAATATTAATTTGTTGATTAAAATTAATATTGAACATTATACAAAAATTGCAATGTTTTGGGTTTGACATCGTGTAGTTTTAATTAAAAAACATACCAAGAATGATTTATTTGCAGAAAATGAAGGATGTACAAAAATAATGTATGGTAGGAAAAATATGCATTTTTATGTTTTAGGCTTCATTATGATTAGACATTAAAAAAGTATTTTTAATTTATATTAAATTTTAAATACTATATAAATTTTGTGCCCTTGGTTGCCCTGTTGTCAAGTGGGCGTCCGCTAGCTAGATAACTATTATCAATCGATCTTCGCCGAGCACTCAAATATTCGATACACTCGGCAGTATCACACCGACAAGCGCTTCTGCCGGACATTCTCAAAATGGCTTCGAAAATATTGATGGTCTTAGCGACCATACTGGTGTTTTCTTCTGCGGTACAGTGCAACAATGAAAGAACCGTGATCATAAACAGAGCCGAGAAATTGGCCATATCATTTTATGTAACCATCGAAGGAAAAGACCAGACTAATACATTCCTTACCAAACAGTTTGACCCTCTTTACAAAGTCATCAAGGATCACGTTGAGATCGAATTCATTCCATGGGGCCCGCGTAGCTTTGAGAACGAAATGCTTTGTGACCACAACACGGACGCCAACTGCAGAGGTGACAGGATGCACTGCTGTGCCTTGGAGATGATGAAGGCGGCCGAGGACAAGCAAATCAGTTACATGATGTGCGAATACAAAAATAATTTCGCTTCTTCTGGTAATTTTGGATGCTTTGTGAAAGAAGGTGCAGACCCAGTACGCGCTAGCCAGTGCTTTGAGACGAAGGTCGGAGACGCTCTGTTTGCAGCAGCCGCGAAGAAGAGCAAGAACATTAAGGACAAGCTGAGTATCATGTACGACGGTGTATTTAATATAACTACATCCGCCGATGCCATTAAAGATTTCAAAAAGATCACATGTGCTCTGTTGGAAAAGAAGGTTCCAAAAATATGCGATGTAAAAAATATAATATTGTAATTTTAACATAAACAAATATATTTTAGAATAAATGTACATTAAAAACAGTGTGATAAATCAAACACCTCGATTTTATTTTTCATAATTGTATTAATTTTGAAATATAACAAAATAAAATTTTATTCTTATTTTTATTGTGTTTTGATTATATTATATTTTTGTTAATACAATTACTAACCCAACTAGCCACCGAAATAAAATGAGAATTTTATCCCTATTTTACTGTCAACGTACATTTCCACACACCAGCACAATATTATACATGGATTTTGAATTTTACGTGTTGTTTTGATGTATCGTGCTTATATTTTGTCATATAAGAATTTCATTGAGGTACAACGTTTACATATTTACTATATTTATAATACACTATATTTACGGTATACATTACTGTATTAAAATTCCGCTTTTGACTAATAACTGAAATAAATCATACCGAGTCGATATTTATTTAATTTATATAAAATTAAAACATTACCTACTTTAGTAAAAGAAAACCACAGCGCTTCTAAAGGTCTTCTCAATATTATAATTTACTTAAAAGTTTTATCGGATAAAAACAATGTATATCTTTCTGTAAATTTCAATTCAGTTATTATTTTCATTATGAATTATGAGTCGTGCATGTCTACTTTATTAATATTCTGAATATAAAGGATCTGTTACAACGTATAGTTACTTTCTCGAGGTAACTTAACCTAACCGCGTGCTTTTCTTCCTTCGGATGACCTTGGCAATTTTTTTGAAGAGCAACATAAAGGGTAAAAAGAAAATATTTTTTAATGATTATATATATATA
The DNA here is from genome assembly GCA_022113835.1 of Atopsyche davidsoni. Lineage (NCBI taxonomy): Eukaryota > Metazoa > Arthropoda > Insecta > Trichoptera > Hydrobiosidae > Atopsyche > Atopsyche davidsoni. The sequence goes on from JAILWY010000023.1 coordinate 13,815,518, forward strand.
TATATTTTTTTTGCTGACATCAAATTTAAATATTATCAGAACATCCCGAAAAAAACACTAAACAGTTTTTTTATATCAAGTAATTATAAAATAATTGAAACATATAGTTTCAATCAATCACATCTGCATAGTTTTGATATTTAACTTTCTGGGCCGCATCAGTTCTTAAGCCTTTTTTATTTTTGAAGAATTGTTACATGAAATATAGTGTATCTTTTAAACATATTTTTAAATGTAAAAAATACATGGTTTCCATGAAAATAAAATAATCGTCAAATTAATGTTTTAATGAGATAAGTAAATATTAATGATTTTTAATATATTAATCGTTTCCAAGTTCTTGCCGTGAATAATTATATTATATATGATTGTAAAATTCTGAACGGAATATTGATTTCACTTCTACCAATTGAAAAAAGACAACTAATTATATTTTCGCTATACATAAAGTTTTTATAGAAAGCCTAGCCTTGAGTGTATATTTTTTATTTATCAGATTATGAATATGATGGATTTGTGTAATCTTATGTTATGCGATATTAATATAAAACATATTTTATCATAGTACGAAGAGGTGAGATTAAAATGATACGCAAGAATAATCTTTCGGTTATTATATCAAAATGTATAAAACGATGACCCGAAAATAAATATTTAGTAATTCCTTCAAATTCAGCGTGAAAAGATGGCCTTCATCAAAGCAGCATTTTTCTTGGTAGTGGGAATAGTCCTTGCAGCCAATGCTGCTGATATCGAGAGTAAGGCAGCAGGAGGAAAGGTCAAGCTTTCGTTCTATGTCACGAGCCAATGCCGTGACACCAAGAACTTCATCACCAAGCAACTCTTCCCGGTGTATCAAGAACTGAAGGAGTACCTGGATGTAGAATTCGTACCATGGGGCAAGTCCAAACGCTCGGCTGACGGAAAGGTCTCCTGCCAGTTTGGAGCTAAAGATTGCAAGGCTAATAAGATACAATCTTGCGCTCTGAACTTAATCGAGGACCAGGCCACCCAGGTGTCTTACATGAACTGCGAGTTCGTGAACTTGGCTGCCGTGGATGAGGATTACCAGTGCGTGATGAAGGCTGGAGTCTCCGAAGACGACGCCGTGTTCTGCGCAGAGACGACGCTCGGAGACGACTTGCAATCTGATGCTGAAGCCAAGACGAAGACCATCACCATGGTGTTCGTGCCGACCATTGTGCTCAACGACAAATACGATGCCGGAGTGCAGTCCGCGGCATTCTCCAACTTTAAGAAGTTCGTGTGCTCCCAACTCACCGAGGAGAACCCCGCCGCTTGCAATTGAAATAAATAACTCAGTATTTACATAAGTAATAAAAGTATATTTTTTTCATTACAAAATATGTTTTAGGTTATATATAAATCTATTTTACAATATATCTTTTTTCGTTTCTTTAGTTATGACATACATCAACCACTGTTTACCAAGTAATCCTCACAGTTTCAATTAACTCACATTTAAATCAATTTCTTCGTTTCTTTAGTTGATTTAATTTTGTTTCATCTGAGAAGTCAAATAATTACAAAAGATTCCATTTCAAATAAAACACGAGACATTTTTATTTCATGACAACAAATCAGGGATGGGCGTTTGAGGCGAAAGTGTTGATCATTATAATCTATTTATAAATAACAGAAGATAATGATCGTACAATAAACTCTCAGTCTCCCTTAACTTAAGGGTCTTGCTACCTAACCTTGCTTGGTGTCCATTCCCCGTTTGCCACATAAAAAAGACCGTTTTACCTGGCGAAATCGTGTCATTTAATTAATTTAATTGTCACTTTATTTTTCTATGTCGAATGCTGATTTTTTTATAGAGTATTAAAAAAACTATAAATTATATTTATCTATTTTTTATTATTTAATTAACGTCCATTTTCAGGGTAAAATAAAATCTTGAAAGTGTTAAAAAATTGGATAAAATGACGACTTTTCAAAACCAAAGTTTGTTAAAGATTTTTTTTAATTTAATTTTTAAAACAATAAATCGCACAGGGTTTATATTTAATCTTTTAATTCCAATTGAAAAAAAGACTTTTAAATGTAAATTTACAAGAAATAAAAAAATATTCTGTTCGGAAGAAGGGATGTATCTAACTTTTCGCATTAAAATATTTTTGATTGGTACAGTCGATTTTTCGCAAAACGGACCAGAAAATGATAAAAAAAAAAACTCGAGTATGGGACGTAGGCCCTTAAGTTTTTATTAAAAATTACCTTTGAAGATACCGCAGAAAACAACAATACGTATCTCGATGCCGTGATCCTGACGAATCACACTTGACTCGCGTATCACTCAAACAAAGGGATACTCGCGTACTTCTTCCCGAAACAATACTTACAACACGAGTCTGAAGCAGTTCGTATTTAGATAACGGCGCTTTGCAAAGCTGCTCATGTTTATCCGATTGTCTCAGGTTTAAGATTCTCCGTTTATTAAACGTCTCATAAATGGTAATGCTCGGGGATTACGCGGCGTGACGCGGCATTAATGCCTGATGCGAGAGGAGAAGGAAATCTCACCCGAGGTCCCACCACCTTGTTTGACAATGGCGTTGGTTTGTTTTACAAGAATCGACCATGTCTTTGGTTAGCTTTTTTTCATGCAACGAAAAAAAAAATGGTTTACCTGATACAGCTGCTGGAGGAATACTGTAAATTATCATATTTATTACAAAATTACAAAGAAGAGATTTGATATTGACTTCCGAGTAATCAAAATGTAGTTATGCATATTATACATTAAAGTTACGAGTATGTGATTTATATTTTTTTTGTAGCAAAAAGATTTGTCTACAAAAAAACACATACAATCTATGCGAGTTCACTTATATGCAATTTTCTCTAATAATTGTTATACGTATTCCTAAAGAACCGTAACCATTGATTTACAAACTGCTTTGTTGTTCAATCACGCTTTTTAATGATGAATAGCATAATATGTGATATACATAAAAAAAGCACATATGGAAATATATATTTTTTAATAATTCGCAAAAATAATTTAACCTTTTCGTGTTGAATAATGTTTTCAATTTTTTTGGTAAACGGAACTGATAATAGTGAATTTTTTTGGTGTAAATACTTACACAATTATTAAATTTATTTATAAGTATTATGTAAGTATGACCATAGTTTATTGTTTGTTGGTTTAAAGATCCGGAAATAACTTTTTTTTGTATAAAAATCAGAAAATAGTTCTCTTTTGTGGGTATATAGATCCGATAATAGTTTCTATGCTTTGAATCGGATAACAACTTTACCAACTATTCAGGCATTCCGTATGTAAAGTTTGATAATTTATGGGACTCCATGAGAAATTGGACCTCTAAGTGGAGACGGAATAGGTTTGCAGTAATAAAATACCCCGTGAAGAATTCAAAAGACTGTTCTTCAGGTGATAATGAATATTTTTTTTCATTATTGCGTTTTTTTTAAATAAAAATATCAAGGGGTTGTATAATTAAAAAAACATATTTGTATTGAAATACTCTTAAAAAATAGAAGACATAATTTTTTTTTACATTCACACCTACGAAAAGCAAAAAAGGCAGCGCAGTATATTTTTAATTCCTGCCATTTTAATATTAAAAGATTAAACGAATTAAAATATTAAAAAGGTTTTGATTTATAAGTTATAATTTGATAATCTTTATTGGTATGAATAAATTTTACAAATTTAGTTTTATGTATTAAAATCAATATCTGATCAGATAGAGAAGATAAGTATATTATTTAATCCATAAATAATGTTATTTAATCGTTTTTATATGGGATTTAATTTAATGCGTGATAGTGATTTATATGCCACTTGATTTAGTTATATAAGCCTAATATATTAAATATAAATTATATTCAAGTAAATTGTTGCCATTTTGTTATATCATTTAAATAAATTGTTATATTTTGAGATTATTAAATATTTGAATATATATAGTCGTTTTTTTGTAAATGTCTTAATTCAATTTTATCAAATATAATAGAACTTTGGTATTTCTTATTCGGCACACATTAGATTTGTACGCATAGTTTTAAAATTTTAAGCATTAAAAATATTTTGTAACAATTTCATTAGAGATGTATAATATATTTTTATCAATTTGTCATTTATTCTTGTATCTAAGCACTCCAAAATCGAAGATATGAAATTTTAAAAATAATCTGGGTTTTTTCACTTGTCAAAAGATATGATTGAATCAGATAAATTAGGATAAGTACAAATGTGAATAAAAAGAAAATGGCTGACGCCATGCTTTTATAAAGAAAAAAAATATCTTAATGTACTTATGTACATTCAGAGTCAGATCTTCAGTAATCTCATTCTTAGATAAAACTTATGATGAATAAACAAGCCATCCATGTTAAACTCGGGTTATTGAATATATTAAAAAAATAAGTTGCATCAAAATATGTTTTACTGTAATAATTAAAAAAATTGGGTATTATTTTCTAAAATGATCCACGTGAAGATCATTTTAACATATCAAAACAGTGCCCAATGTGTAAGCAGCCAAAATTAAAACACATTCAGGTGAGCGGCTTGAAGTCATATTTCATGTCTAAATTGTAAATATCCACAAATGATATCAAAGTTAAGCCTTTTCCCGGAGGCTGGCACCTCCGCAGGGGCACGGCATCAGCGGCACCAACTCTTGAAATCGACATTTAGAGAAGCCAATGCATCAAACGACAGCTTGCCATGTCGGGGAAGCTTGAGGCGTGACGTCATTTGCTGAAAACTTCCCTGGAGTCAGGGTCTGCCAGCTGCAAACTTTGAGGTTTTCTATTAAAACATCCACACGCTCGATTACCTTTAACTTAGCCGATTTGATTAAAATACAATAAAACATACAGATATGATTTTGGTTCTTGATGTCTGCTGTCAAGGAGATTAATTATTACAATTGCTTGCTTCATAATTGAATACACGCTAACGTTGGAATTATACAATCACTGATAAAAAATAATATATTTTTTTTATTAAATAAAAAAATAATTGAATATTTGATTATGTATCATAATCTGTATTTAAGTGTCTGCCAGTCAATTTACCTGATATGATATCGTTATCAAATAAATTCCTGCAGAATTTTGATTTTTGTTTAAGCCCTGACTTTAGCACCGTCCATTGAGCGATCCATCAGGCTTAATATATTCATGCATTTGCGGAACTTTTGCTGAGGTAAAGTTGGTCTACAACTGTAAAGCAATCTCCGTCCCCATATCCCTCCAAATATTTCCTATGACTGACGGAGGCTGCATGCGGTGTGATGCAAACCTTGTTTAAATCGCGATTTATATTTTATAGATTTTTAAGCTTTATTCTATTAGGGAAAGGCATCAATGTTTGGTTAGTCTAAATATAAAATTTTGATATATTTGTATGTTTTGGCAGGCGTTGTTATTTGCGTTGTGTTTTTAATCTTCCGATTTTTTGGTTTCGGCCCCAGTAACTCAAAACATAACGCAGTACAATACCCAAGAATAATACAATTTAAAAAATCATGTAGATGACCGGTTCGTAACGTCTCCAGAATTTGTGTTGCTGTACAAATCGAAATATTTTTTTATTTATATAGTTTATAAAAAAAATCTCACGCCAGCTACACAAGCAGCGACACAACTTGCTACCGGTTTGCAATAAACAAATAGCATCCATTTATTTTGTATGGTTTAGCAGTTGAGTATATTAACGCACCAGTAAATGCTATTTTTTAGTTACCATTTGGTTGTCGGATGTTTTTAGCGAGTGTAGTGTGTTTAATTTATTTTCCCGAATCTAAAGCTGGAATCTTATTATTGATAAGCAAGCATACTTAAAACAGGACAAAAATAAGAAAATATCTACTGTTATCAATTTTTCTACAATCATATTTTTGTACCTAAAAAACAATTAAACTGATAATTTAAATGCGATAAAATCAAAAACGTTCACTATTTTTTAATCTAATAATAAAAAAATCGAGTGCTGTGAAACAAATTCAAATCCAATTAAAAATATCTCTTTCTGTAAACTTCCAATACCGAGCGAAAATTTTACGTGGCGCACAAATAATTACTAAAGTATTGTGCTTAATTCAATCTGCGATTTGAAATTGAGTTTAAAAATTTACTCAATATTAATGAACTATAATTTAAAGCGATTTTAAAACAAGGTAGTTAAATTTTTCAACATGGATATATTGAGTTTTTTGTTAATAAAAACAATGCATTGTTTATTATAATAAATCAAAGTGAATAGTTTAAGTTAGTGATTTGAAAAGTACAGATTTTTTGTTTGTGAGTACTTCAAGGGTTTCTTCATACCTGAAAGTGAAAGCGCTCAGATACTCCTAGCTTTTTGAGCGAATTAATAAATTTTAGCATTTTATATAAATTAAATTATTCTAAAATAAGCAGACTTTAGAGTAAAATTTAAATTTAATAAAAAAAATCTAAATAGAGTCTTAAAGCATGGGCCCTGTTATCATCAAAATGCAATTACTTGGAAGGCTGTAATGTTACAAGCAATTATGAATGCATATTTCCTCCTTACTTGCAGTAGCGAACCCGGAGGGACCTTCAGAGGTACCTGCTTCCTTAATAATCTCCTGAGATAATGTCAGTCCTAAATTTCATCCCTTCAATTACGAATTCCTTACCTCACGCACCCCTAGACACCACACGGCCTGCCTAAGAAAGGCATCCGAAATCAACCAAGTGTGTCTTTCCAAATCGTTTTAGGAGTAAAATGTGGATCGGGTTGAGTGAGCAAAAATAATGAACGTGAAGACGTACGAGCGTTAATTTTTCTTTCAGATTTTTTTAACAGTAAGATTTGGAAGTTTATATTTTTTAAAACATGTATTTTCTCTATAACTAGGTATCGATTCGTGGTCTTCAAGAACCACGGCTAAATTAATTTGGTCTCGTATGATATTTGGGCGTTTTAATTTTATTTAGACTTCTCCGATTGTCTAGACATAACAACTCAGATAGAAACTTTTCTAACAAAAACATTCCCCAAGCAGATCTTTCCTTAAAAAAAATACTCATACTAAATAGTGTTAAAAAATAACATTTATTGTAACAATATTTTGGCCACAAAATAAGTTGTTGATGAGTAATTAAATACACTTGAACCCGAAGTCTAGAACATGTATTAATTAGTTTCATGCATTTTTTATTACTTAATAGAACTGCAAGAACATATTATAAAATACTAAAACGTAAATCAAAATGAAAAATATTAAATAGTACGTTCAGAAAAATAAAGTATCATTTTTCTGCTTCATGAATTTTAATATCCATTTTTATGGTGATAATAAGTCAAACTAGTAACATTGTCTGTTTTAACGAAAAAAAATAGTATTTTATATAGTGTGTGAACGAAAAACGTAATATTTTTTTTAAAACGAAATGCTTAACACGCTTGTATATTTCTGAAAATTTTCCAGAACTTTCTACGTGCATGCGCATAAAGGCAAATGGATTTTACATGAAAGACATATTAAGTTAAATGGCGTATGTGCCGACTGCGTCATGTAGCGAGTAAATTTTGTTTTTCCCGAAAGAGGTAAATAAAAAAAAACTTCGTTATCAGAAGGGAAAAACACCAACTACTCGGATTTAGGAGAGTTTTCTTCTGAAAAATGGCCAAGAGATAAGAGGGAAATCCGTACATTATAAATTGGATCAAATAAATTGCAGCCAAGATGGAAAGATCGAGGAATGGGAAACGTCAGGAGAACTTGAAGAACATTCGTGGGGATTTTTCTTATAGCAAGTGAATTCTATCGATTTCAGAATCATGTTTGAGCGAGCAACGACCAAATGAACTACTTTTTTTTATAAAGAACTCCGATCGAGCTTCTTCTGGGAATAAGATATCTCAACAATATTTACCGCATTTTCTATTTACTTTTATTTGATCTTTTTGAATTGTTACCCGATATGAGATTTTAAAAATATGTTGATTCAGAATAGGTTATGGGTTATTTGAAGGATATATATCAAAATCGGTTTATGGTTAGCATCCCTTTTGATTTTACCATGCGTTGGGTCGGTGAATATCACATGAATTTCATTAAAAATTCATTGTTGTATTAATGCAAAATATGTATCAAATATATTTTTAATGAAATGAGCATTGTCTTATTGAAGTTTTAAGTCAGTGCAAAGCGGTTGATTCAATTTGTTGGATTTTTTTTCCCTTCAGCGAGCCAGTTGAGTGCTAAAGTTTGACGTCTGACACGGAGTAGTGTACGGTCGGTACGGAGTATCCGATAGCGCCTACAAGCCTGGCAGAGGTCCAAGAAAGAAAACCCATGTGCCAAGTATCTCAAGCTACTGCGTAATTCAATTAAAACTTCCAGTCGATTATTAGCGGAGGCCTATCCGTTTTGCTGCAATGTATCTTACACGAAGTACACCGCCTGACCACTTTTATTAAATAGTGTTGTCATTAAATACTTGTTTTTGTTCACATGGTTCAACTAACGGTACGATATATTAATGATAGAAAATTATCAGAATTGCCACTATCATTAGACTTATTTTATTTTGTATTTATCCGAACAATTTCTGAAATTGCAGAGTATCTGGATTTACTATTTTTTTGTTTGATAGTATTCAAATGAGTTAATCCTTAACTGCATATAATGACAAATCGGTAACAAACCATAAAACCTTTTTTTAAACCCCATAAAAATTTATAGAATCAACTCAAGTCTAACTAATTTAAATCAACTTTTTACCACTAACAGCTCTAGAATAGACACAAACCGTATTAGAAGATGACATTTGCCAACTTTTGGCAAATGAGCAAAAACGTGATTTAAGTATAAGCTATCGGAAGACATTATTGGAAATCTTTTTTCTACTTCAAAAATATATTTTAAATTTCAAAGTAAGTTATTTTCATAATCAATTAAAATTTACTCAGTTTTTTCCTATAAAACATGAAAAATAACCAAAATATTTTTTTCATTATTTTTTCTTTTAGCACATAATTCCCTAACTCTTCAATTTCACGGAAAAATAAAAAAATCATGTAGTTAAGGGTTAAAAAGTGGCGATGGATTTAAGCAAGTCAAGTGACATACACCATTGCTCGTAAAAATATCTCTGAAATATTATTTTTGGATGTATCAGGTATGATTCGCAACGGACGTCAGTAACAAAGTTACCCGGCATGCACTGGTTGAATAATTCCACCAAAAGAACTTGTATTCGTTCCGTATTTTTGCACGCGATATCCGCCGCGCTAAAAATGAAATTAAGTGCCACGAGCAGCGACGTGTGTCGCCCCGACTTCAATTTGCTCGCAGAATCAAATCAAGCCTCGCGCGGGTGTGATGGGTCATGAAAGCATTTAGTCGCATCTGCAAGCCGCCATGACGGAGCCTGTTCCACACAAACACCAGCGAGTATATGTGTGTGTGTGTGTGTGTTGTTTTTCCGAACTGAATTCAGTCAAACTGAGGTGAGAGATACCAAAGTATAGGAACGAACATTACTATGCTATACACACACACACACACTGAGCATATACTCATGTTGAGCCAGTGTTACTAAGAATATGTTTCTAGAGAGTGGATTTAATATTTTTTAATAATTTTAACTATTGAAATATTGGGTGCCTCACCTCAGACCATTTCACTGAGCAAATACCAGTGTTCATGGTTTTCTAAGAGGAAAATAGTGAGGTGAGTCCGCGAGTTCTTCTGCACCGCAGTTTTATATTGGAAGGAAAAGTCCGCGTATTGCTGCTGCCCAATAGCATTATTAATCCTTTCCTTACAAAGCTCTGGCGTTTAGATCTAATACTCCTTCTGCAGCAGGCTATAGAAACAATAGCAGGAGTCCACCCACCTCGACAAGGTACTTCCAGAGCACATCCCTCCACAATCATTTCAAGCCTATTACTTCATTACCAATCCTTTACACATGCTCAGAATGGCAGCCATGCATAAGCAACACACACACACGTACATATATATATATATATATATATATATATATATATATATATATATATATATATCTTCAGCGGATACATAGAGCTAAGTTTGTAAGTCACTGAGCTCCGTTCAGTACAAGCAGCTAAAGCCAGACTAGGAGCTACCTCAGAAAATGAAAGGTGATGGGAGCGTATTCCAGAAGATTAAGGCGGTCCTAGAACAGATGGAGGCTGTAGTTCTGTCTGGGGAGGATTTGCCAACCCCCTAGAGAGAAGCAAACCCTCTGCCTCGGATAAAAATGATGACTTATTATTTAAAGAGAACTAATTTTACATTTGCCGAGCTCGCAATTCTAGTGCTTTTGTCGTATATTTTTTAAAATGATATGATTATTTGTGTTTTATTAAAGAAATACCGAACTTTGTAATAAATAAAATTTGTTTTTTAAAATACAAATTTGAGTCATCTATATGATAAAATGAGAGGTTTTATTTAAATGTTCAAATTAATTAGCTTGTATACATTATCCGGCACATTATGGGATATATAATTTTTTTTATACAAACAATAATTTAATTGATAATATATAGTTATAATTTGATTAAATTGAGTTATGGACATCTAAAGAATATAAATTATGTAAAGAGAGTTGATTTAGTTGTTAATATAAATTATAATGCAGAATAAAATACTTAATTAATAATCACCAAAATTGTTTAGATTATTATGTTTACGTGATAAATTGTCACATGTTTTTCACAAGTTAAATAATTTAATTAATTTCTTTTAAAATACATTCAAACAAAATTAAAAAGGGATTATGAAGACTTAAGGATGTCCTCTCAGGAATACTAATACAAGCAGAGGAGAATAGCACGAACGTGTTCCGTTAGGCTTTGCTTTGAGGCTTAGTACCGAGGGTCTCTTCCATCACACAATTACCGTGGCCCTCTGCAGACGTACGAGATGTAACCCGCCGTGTATTCTGCTATCCTGATACTTGTTAATACAATTTGCCTGCCAGGGGCGTGTGTGACCTGCTCGAGTAATTCAATAACGCTTTCCCCGGAAAGGCTGCAAAGATCGGATTACATAAAACGGCGATGATTCCAACGATCTATGCGAGTGTTTAATGTATATACTAACTAGTTTTTTTGTGGTTTGTTTTATATTGAAATAGAAGTTTATTGAAAAATGTACATCACGAGTACGTAACCAAACAGGAAAGCGCAGAGCCGGATGTTAACATAGCAGCGCAACGGCCAGGCCGGCGGAACCTCTCGGGTATTTTACTATGCAAACATGCTAACGAAAAACACAAAAGTTTGGTAGCCTATACCTCCTCGCTGCTTCTGAATCCTAGCTTGCGCCGTGTACATTTCAAAGAAGCGGACGTTGATTGAGGACTTAACCGGAGGTGTTTGAGATGCATGAGCGATGGTAGATGTGAGGAATCACTGAGCGTTAACTATCTGAAAAGGCTCTTCGGGCCGTTTGATTTTTTTCCGATGGAAAGACTGTATTACGCGCTCGAGTAATAAACGCAATTCCTGGGTTTCGTCGCATTGGCTGACAGCTCTACAACATTAAAAAAATACACGCGATACACGCCTTTGAATAAAATTTATAAAAAATTATAACAACTAATTGTTTCAAAGGCCATTCATTGGAATTCTTGGAGGCGTTCATGAAATTACACAGATTTTGTATTTACGCGAACTTTATTAACTTTTTTAACCACAATAATTAAGTAAAAAGCATTAAAGGTTTAATGTGAATAAAGGTATGAAATACATTTTAAACAAAAAAGAATAAAAAGCAACATACACATAGGCTTTAAGCAACAAGACTTTTCACATTGTCGGCTACTAAAAGGATAGTTTATCACATTCACATATCGTGCACTACATTGAATATTACGCATTGTATAAACCAACTCGAATAGCTCAATCCGAAGCTATCAAATGTGTGACTATCACGAGAAGGTTGTCTCGACAGTGCAAAGTGATCTAATGTGAGATTACGAGAGAAGATAACTTAAAGACTTCTCTTTTGTTGCACGTATCGTTAAAAATGATTACTGAAATAAATACATTCTTGTAATACAAACGGCCTTGAATATTGTTGAAACGAATTGGATTTTTAGTGCGGTTTTTAAAATTCTAGATATTTTCGATTACATGCATCGATTATTTGGAATAAAATAAAAAATACATCACCGTGGCGATGAAGCGATTCACATAAAATTACGAGCCGTCGGTCCTCCGAAGTACTCGAGCGGTTCTTTACAAATTCATTCGACTCAGCCGTTCTCGAGAGCTCCTTTTTTCAGAAATAAAATTCAATGGTAAAAGTAATCGAGATTCAATTTTGGGAGGGATTTTCTCTTTTAGATTCCCCTGCAACGGCTTCTGTGTTTATAGGACTATTATATTTGTGTTCACTTGAATCTCCTTTAAATGACCAAAAACGAACTTTAAAGCGAAATCAGCAAATCTGCACAATATTGGAGACCTTCGGAATGAGCACGAAATAAATATAACGGCACCTTATTTTTATCCCCCAGCTAAAACACCGGAAGATAATAGAGTTTATTTTTGAAAATATCTCGATGGGAGATGCTCTTGAGTTTCATCGAAGTTCTTAAGTGATATAGGAGTTTTCTGTAAGTAGGCAGTCATTGAATATAGAAAAAACGTATTCTTTCGTTTGCTCTGATGGATTTTCTTTCAGCACCTTTAATCGGAAATATACGCCCAACAATAAAAATCTCTAGGATCTTTATGAAACGAGAAAATAATCAATCTGCCTTTGTGGCAGAATGATCTGAAGCGTCAATTCTCCATTATTTGATGTGGTTTTCAAGTGGGCTTTCCGTGGCTGCGGCTTGGGACTAGTGGAATCAAAGATAAGCGAATCGTTGCCAGTAAAAAGAACGAAGAGAAATAAATATATTTATAAATAAATAACTCAAAACACCTGTTCCTTGGCAACCTGTTTGGCGACCAGATGGAAGTTTATTTCTAATTATAACTAACACATTGACATAAGTAATAATACGACATTAAAGGCAATAGTAGCGTGTCGTTTAGCACAAATATCTTTTAGTGTGTTTTTGTAAAGATTTTCATTATTTTCATTCTTCCCAGCTTCTTTTGTATATCAGTAGTTATATTTTTTATGATTTACCATTTTAAAATACTGCTAATGCATCTGACTTCTCAGTTAGCACAAAGCCATACAAGAAGTTTTGGCACAAATGCCAAAGCTCTATTTGTTGATATTTCAACAAATGCAAACTGCTATAATAAGCTATAAGGGAATGAGTGCATCTCAGAGAGTAAACGTTGATAGCACTAAAGAATCTTTGAATGCCAGAAATTGCTAGTATATTTTAAATTACATATTTCCTGATAAAATAGATTATAAAAGCATTCACGAGTATATAATTCCTTATAATTAAAAAATTCATGGCCATAAGTTTTTTTTCTATCAAAACATATTTATTTTGTTTGAACTCCTGCTGGATTTATTAGATTTTTAAAATACTAATCAACATGTACTTAATTCACAATTTATCTCTGCAAAATGTATAAAATGAAATATTAATATTTCTAGGGGAGTAGCTACGAGAGCATTGTGGCTTGCAATAATTTCAATTTACGAGAGATTGAAGATAATAAAAGTGAATGGGTTTAAAATAAAAGGACCTGATATAACGCCTTGGACTTTATGTGACCGTATGAAAGACACATTCGAAAACGATCCCCTATAAAATTTGCGGAATCGACAATAAGTTGGTTTGATAGTTTAAAATAGTAATGTCTGGTTTTTAAAACGCCGAGAAAGCTGTATTTTACAGCAACATAAGTATGTGTGATTTTTTAAATTTATATTATTCAAACATATCACGTATGTTTAAGTTACGAATATACTTCTACAGGACATATTTGCTCAGGCCCCTTCATTTATTGGACTACTATTTTTAAACTAGAAATGTAGCCCGTTATAAAATGACGTATTCGATGAACGATGCAATAGTATTTGAACATATGTTTGGCTGACAATTAAATGAATATTTGATTTCATTTTGTACACATATATTATGAATAACCGGATATTAATTTCGAAAGCAAAGCCATTCTAGGAAATATCACATTTCGCGAGACAAACAACGAATCACTTTCACTGCACTGTTCTTTATTAGATGCAGTCTTTATCACGTTCAATTGTGCTATTCTTTTTTAATTACGTTTGCTGTGCTTAGACGGTGTTATTTTTTTAGGAGGAATTTTAAGTTATTATTGATGTGATTAATAATTTCTAACGCAACTAAAAAATAAAATTGGTACTTGTGTCAAGCTGACATAAACTGGGAATTTCTTAGAAGCATCATATTTTGTTTTTTTGTAAAAATTCTAAATTTGAAATTCTCGCTGTGAACAACAGAATCATATAATTCGTACACAAAGCATATTTGATAATTTTATTTAATTAGTTTATGGATGAAAATATTATCTTATCGTCTTGAAATTCAGCACATAACTGCGGAAAAACTTATTGAACATACGTGCAAAAAATCAGCGTTGTATCTTTTAAGATATTCTATACAGAAGCAAAAAATGAAACATACACACACACACACACACAATGGCTATTATTATAGTAAATACTTATTTATATTTTCAAAGTGAATTGCAACTGAATTTGTATATTAGATGAGGTTGAATAATAACATAACCATTAATTCATAATTATCGCATATAAAAATAATGTTTGAAATTCACTAACAAGCAACGCGAGCGAAACAATGTTTTTAATAAGCCCATTAAGTTGTATTGTTGGCGATTTCAATCACGAATATTTTACAGACCGCTGAATCAAAAATTTAATGAATAATTTTGTTTTTTTTTTTTTATACGCTGGCAGTGTCGGCTTATTAACTACGTGATTAATTGTTACGTAGAAATGTGCTCTGGGAAAAATGAATTTCGTGTTTTCGGGTTTTTATCACTGGGCGCATGCAAACCACGTCCGTGCGGAACTCGCAGAGCTATAAGGTCGCGTCCAATTAGCGTAGTTCAGCAGGGTAAGAAGTATTTTTCAGTTTTATTTCACGCCATACAGTATGCGGTATGGTTTATTTTTTTAGATAACGGTTTTGAAAATATTTCTGTTTTTTTTTAACAGCTTCAATAATTTTTCCAAACTAAGAGTAAGGGAAAAAGTTAAATTAAGTAATCTAAAGCTCCATTAGGGGACCTAATTTTTTACTAAACAATTAATTGTTAATTAAATTTTTCAGTTTTATTTTCAGTAGGCGGTATGGTTTATTTTTTTAGATAACGGTTTTGAAAATATTTCTGTTTTTTTTTAACAGCTTCAATAATTTTTCCAAACTAAGAGTTAGGGAAAAGTAAAATTAAATAATCTAAAGCTCCATTAGGGGACCTAATTTTTTACTAAACAATTAATTGTTAATTTAATTTTTCAGTTTATTTCACGCGGTATGGTTTATTTCTTTTTTTTTAATAGCGTTAATATCAATTGTTATTTTTATTTTTCGCCATACAGTTCGCGGGACGGTTAATTATTTGAGTTCAAGAGTTTTTTTACAGCTTCAATAGTTTTTCTAAATTTAACACAAAAAAAAAATTGACTATCTAAAGCTCCATTAGATACTTTTTTTTTGTTATTGAACAATGTGATGTTTTTGGAGCTTGGATATTTAATATTATAAAATAAAAAAATTAAAATAAATAAAAAAAATAAAAAAAAGTCATATCAATAATATTTTAATACTTTTTGCAATCCATTTTATATATAAGACTGGTTTTATTGGAAATTGTATTTTATTTGCGTTCCCTTGTAATACAATGGTTGACACGATTATCGATCATATATTCCAAGGATCTAATCTGAGTGCAACAATCTTTTACTTTTTAGTTTTTCCATTGTAATTGTCTGTCTGGTAAAAAAAACTACCTGATGTGATATTATTTTAAGGCAAATAAAGTTGCGATTGCTTTTGATCGCTTTTAATTGCTTGGCCGTCTGCCTATTTTCTTGTAGCTTTATACTTTTTAATAAAAGTGTAATTATAGATTACTTGTTTAAAGACTAAATTAGTTTAGATATATTCCACTCAGTTTCTAGAGCACAAAGTAAAGTAAAGTTACACGATCAATATAGATCTTAAATTGCCATCTGAATATCATATGTGTTCTTTGATTGGTTATAGAGGAGAATGCTGTCATACTGAAATTACACACGAGATTTTCAGTATCTTCAACGCGAAGGAATTTAATTAGGATTATTTCTGGTAACCCGAGCTGCAATAGATTGAAGTGCACAAAACATAAGGGTCGCTTTCAATTCTTATAAAGTGAGAGCGACCTTTTGTTAAAAATAATTTTTTTTGTGATGTGATAGTGAAGATGTAGTAAGTTGATCACAGCTGCTATATATTTTAACCTTTTGGTCACCTGCGAGCTTTACACGTAGCCCACAGCATTTAATAATTAGCGTATTTTAATATTTATTAATTGAATGTTTTGAATTTGTAATGAATTTTGGCTGTGAGTTTACCTGAAAAAGTAGATCATGGGCATTGGCTGGAGATAAGCACTACATGTATCACGTGAAAATTCGATTTTTTGCATGCAAGAGCTCTGGACCTGAAAAAAGGAACAGCATCTTTCCAGTCGGCCGGCGGTGGCCTTTCAGCAGATCCGGGTACAAAAAACAGCATAAAATGAAACTAACCTTTTGAAACCAGGCCCAAAACAATTTGAGAGCAGAATAATGGACGGGGAGGAAAATTGAAAATAGATTACAGCCCTCTCTGTTGCTTACTCTGCTAAAAACAAAATGGCTGGTCCGGATATGAGATTTCCCGTTGTAGAGCGCAAAAAGTGTCTGCTCCTCCTCCGATCATA
This sequence comes from Atopsyche davidsoni, assembly GCA_022113835.1. NCBI lineage: Eukaryota > Metazoa > Arthropoda > Insecta > Trichoptera > Hydrobiosidae > Atopsyche > Atopsyche davidsoni. The sequence continues at coordinate 13,832,424 of JAILWY010000023.1, forward strand.
TTAGGCCAATGGGGTAAACTTAACTCAAATATATGGCGATTAGCTCAGCAGACATGATTGATATACTTTTGCTACGGGGGTTGATTCAGTTCCCCCCGTAGTGATAGATTTCATCGCAGATGGTTGTAATAAAAATAAATATATGTGAGTAAAATAGTAAATTAATTAAAAATATTTTCAGTTGTTGCGGGTTTCATATAAAACATAATTCAAGTATAGAAAATAATTTTTGCGGTTAGTGATTATTTTAACATATTAATTTAGATTAATTTCAATTCATAATTTGAGCAATTTCATTGTGTGGTTTAAGTATGTTTTTAGTACTAAATTCACAATGCAAGTGCATTAGTTGCAAACGTTCGTAGGCGAGCTTAGAATATGTTTATCGTCGTGACATGTGTGAATTAGTTACATAATAAAGTACATGTATATTTATTTAAAAAGCAGCAGTATTGTTGTATTGGCCAAATGCCCTGTTGACCTTACTATAATTAACATTTTATGTAAACAAATTCTGGACAAATACTTTGAAAGGCCACATGTTGAAAATTAAATCAAAAGACAGTTTTGAAACAGGTATTTTTAAACCTTTGTTATCTGACCCATAGTATATGAATTTTTATTTTATTTAAACATGAAAGTGTTTCAATTATAATAATACAACTAATATTAATAAATTATAATAAATATGCTACAGCAAACATTGTTTTAAATAACTATCGATAAAATATATTAATTTATTAGTTGGCTGGCCGATTTAGAAACTACTTTTTGATGGCAAAAAACGGCTGAAATCACCATGGTTGTCTATAAAATATATAAAAATAAATGCAAAAAATATTTAAATAATACAATAAAAAAGACATTATGCGCTTTTAAGTGAAAGAAAATTGGCTCAAAATAAAAGGGCTTTTCTTTGATGTAGGCAAGGCTCGAAGCACAGATTCTCTCAAAGCGCCATTGGTACTTTGTTCTTGAAGAATACTTTACATTTAAATGCTATCGGAACTTAAATGAACCCTTAGTCCATTAGGCTGGGAGGGGATGAAAAGTGCCTGTAGTGGGGTGTGTAAACAAATTAGCCTGGAAATAAACTGGGGGATGCTGGGGTACATTATTTAGTTACAATTTTAGTTCGTTTAACTTTTGCATTGATTTATGTCATTTGTAATAAAAAAAATAAGTTGCGATGTTTTAAAAATAAAAATGTTTGAAAAAAGTTGAATGCAACTAAGTGAATTGTAGTTTTTGCAAAAGGCAAGTAACAGTTTTCAGGTTGTTTCTGCGTCTCATCTGTTTCGACAAAAGTGCAAATTTTTGATGAAAATATCCACGACAGCTAATCGAGAATTAATATTAGTCTTATCTAAGAAATAATGTTTATGATGCTCATTTCAGAAGAAATGTACATTTTTTTTATTCATCTCTACACACCCACAAAATTTCAGTGCAAATATCACTTTTTGATTGTTGATCCGACGTTTTGCCTTTTCGACGTTAAAAAAAAAGTTCATTCGACAAACCCCGCGAACATTTAATTGTGAATATTTTTATGTTTTAATACCTTTAAAATTGATTTATCTTTAAGATTTCTTTAAAAGTAATTTAATACAAGAAATGATGTACTTTGTTTTATTATTATACTTTTTAATGGGGGGGGAGGGGGGTTATTAAACTTTTTTTAATACATCATTTTTGGTGTCACATCCACCCTTGTGTACCCGGAGAATTAGGGGAATCCTGGATTTCCACCCTTCGCTAATGATCATCAGCCATTTAAGATAAATCTGACATTCCGCGCTTAAATCTGGATGATAACAATAAAATAAACTTTTATTATACGTTTAGCAGAAGAGCATTTCTGAAGCTATTTGCTTGATTTAATAACTGTAATTTGAAAGTCTACATTTATTATTAAATATCTTCACAACTGTTCATACAGAAAATTCCGAGTTATATTATGGCGACTAATTAAAATAAATTTAAAAATAATAGGTTAGCATGCTCGCACTTAGATGCTTTAAAATGTTAATTAAGAGAGTACGACGATCGTCATTACTTATAATGAGATTAAGAAAGGTTTTCTGACGCTGATTTTAATTTTTAACAGTGATTTGACATAGAAACTTTTTCTATTAGTATTTAAAAAAAAAAAAACTTAAATGTATTATATGTCTTCTTATTAATTTTATTGCAAAGTTTTAGTATTAAGAACTAAATGTACTATGTACAAAATTAGTGCAAAAAAATAATAAAATAATATTTTCAGCCTAGGTTTTTTGCTAGAAATCTAAGATCTAGTTTTCTAAAGTTTTGTTAATCTGCAAATGTTAGAAGCTATTAAAAAATATTTATTTTTAAGTGCCTCTTCTCAGAGAGGGTCGGTGACTATCTCACTGACCATCTAACTGCTGGCCCAGCCTTATTAGTTTAGCTGTACTCTCGGCTTGCGCGAATTCCGCATCCCCGTTTACTTTCTCCTTCCAAAACCCCTTTTTCCATGTTTTTTTTGGTATTCCTTAAAATATGGACCAATAAGAATGAATACCTTAAGACTTATGGTAGATAAACTCTACAAAAAAAAATATAAATAGCTTATTCAAATAAAATAAAAGGAAAAATGGAAAGAGCTTCGGGTTTCGCGTAACTTTTAAAGGAGATCACAAACTGAGATAGAATCTGACACTCCAGTGAAGCATATACATCTTAATACGCTATTTAACAGACATGCCATTACATATACAGTTTTGGTGGAATTCTATCGCTGCTGCCAGTTATCAAGTCTAACCTAACCCATAGCAAGCTTCCCGGTACCGTGAAGGTCTAAGTTGAATTTTTCAAAGTTGCACGTATCCCTATTGGTATTGAAATTTTTGAAGTCAACTGCAGAGATATAGCAAACTTGCATACCTGGGTAAATCAGTAAGCTCACAAATAAATATTCCACATATGTATAAAATTAGGCCCAATAGTGGTTGCATCAGGAAGAACGTGGATAAACGTCACCGGGAAAAATATTTTTTTTTTTGAAAATGAATAAATTATTCAGTTCATCTTGTAAGCGAGAGTGTATTATCTCACGCTGAAGGGTATTCTCGGCTCTGGTAGATTCGCATATCGAGTGGGTGCGCCTCACTAGACACAGACGTTCCCGTCGAAGTGACTCGGTTCGCATTATGTTGAATACGTCCAATGCGAACGCGACTCCCGAGTTAGCCGCTCGACTGTGAAATGTTTGGGATCGGTTCATTCGATAATATTGTAAGGGGCTTATTTTCTTTTATATGGGTTTGTCATGGGAAATCTTCCGACCTAAAAACCTAGATCCCTGGTGAAAAATTGCACCGGTGCGTAGTATTTATAAGAATAACAGTGGAACATATTTTTATCAAAAAGAGAAATGTTTAAATTAGATCTTGATTATCTAAGCTAGCTGTCAAAGTGTATCGGTTGCAAAGCATCGCACAAGAAACCCATTACAAACCCACAATATTGATCGCGAGGCAAAACAAACGAAAGCTTCGAGAGCCGTGAAGCAACTTTCGAAACCAAATCAGGCAAGGCAAATAAAAGTATTTATTAGCGTTCCAAATAAGGGGTAATCGGTGGACGCCTGTAATAAGTCGATAAGGGCGCCCAAATATCGGCCGAAGTCTCGGCGCGGGAGCTGCTCCACGCCTCGAGAGTCGGCAAACATGTTAATTCTGATGGACGGGGAGTAAACAAACAGGCGGGTGCTCCACGAGCCGAGCAACCGAAAAATATCGATCGCCGAACGTGGAAATATCGACGGGATGATTTATTGGAGGGAAGTGACATTTTGTTCGCCTGCAATTATTGTGATGGTTGTTTACTCCACATAGGAACGCCCCGGAAGGCGACTGCTTTTATAATACATTTTTATATTGAAATTTAGTAGTCTCGTATGATTTTCATTTTTATCTGTGTTTTGCTACATCAAATTTCGATCATAAACTTTGAAACCGTAAAACTGTAAATACAAGAATGTTTGAAACTGAAAAAACACCCCCTGCAGAGTGCTTATTATATTGGATGGTCCACCGCGGAACCAAAATATTCGATGGTTGTAATTGTGTTGCATTCTTTTGAATTCAAGCTACGGTTGAATCATTGAAACAATTATTTTAATCTAAGTCCACTGATAATCGTGTAACAATGTACTCGAACTATCAGTAATGTGAAACAAATATTTATTAAAAATACATATATAGAAGGTTGGTTTGTTCCTAACTACTGTTAGCTTAAAATTCTCTTAACTTTACTTAAAAACACTTGTTCCTGGCCGTCTCTGTGATGCCGACGATTATTTTACCATATTCTTTAAAAAAAATTGAAGATAGATTAAACAAACAATGGGAAGCAGTAACTTGCCATCTCATAAAATAATATCTTTTAAACGAATTAAAAAGTACCTAATATGTCTCAAAACATCAAGTACGTAAATTATTCAATCTGACAATCTGAAAGCTTTAGCATCTAGTCGCAGAAAATAATCTTATGGAGTAATAATACAAATAATGTGTTAATGGATAATTCTGTTTAGTTATTTTTTTTATTAAAATGTAATAAAGTATTTTCTTCTCACAGTTTTGCTTTGCGAGCTGTAATGCCAAGTCATAATAGGGCTCTGCACAAACTCGACAATATTTCACAAACGAACTAAAATCGAACATAATATATGATTACGCAGCTTTTCCCATCCAACTTCGGCAGATTTGTTTCAAGATAGCCTGTTTATACAAGCTGGTAGTTTTTTTAGAAATGCGAGATTTAGTAACGGCATGCATTATATTTCATGATAAAGAAACGGGAAACGGAAAAGAATTGCGGTATTCAAATTTTGGCTCTCCATGCCGTAATCTCGTCTTCGTCTCTGTTACTTCATCGCAGATTTCGGCTTCCGGATAGCGCAGATGTTGAAAAGTATTTCATCATTTTTTTATTATAATACTTATAAAATAATATATAATGACGCATCATAATATAGTTCGTTTTATTATTTTAATGATATACGAAATATCATTATCATAAGTTTTATGATTAATATGTCTTCAATAACCTCAGAAAATCTCAATATTGACATGGCTAAGATATTACGAGCATTTAAAAATTGTTAGTGCTTGTGTTTTCAGGCAATTTATCTGACTGAGTAATTGTGTTTTTTTATTTATTAATTTAATAATGTATGATTAGAAAAAAGATAAAATTACATAAGTTAAAACGTTATTAGCATAACTGTATAAATGACAATTAAAAATCATTTCAATGTGATTGTTTTATTATGCGTCGGAAAATCGCCTATTGCCTGAAATCTAAATGCAATTTTGATCTACATTGTGTAATAAACTCATTTTCTATTCATATTCTTACTCAAATATTTTATAATATAATTTTCTATCCTTAAATCCGGCCTACAACTTGGATCATAAATAAAGTACAAAGTACTCGATGTACTATTTAAACGGTATAGGAAGGATGAAAGCATAATAAAAATGGCACATTTTAAAATAAAAACAAAATTTAGCTTGTGTTGTACTTTGAATTTCAACTGTATAAAGTCTACGTAAACCATGACTTTATAACGTCATTGTCAGCCTTTTCACTTTATGATCAAACAACCTTTTTGACTGAACTACAGCGTCAATAAACCATGGTTAATGTAAACCTGCACGAGCAAACGACTAAATAAAAGGTTTTTAATCTTCAACGTTTGTTTTAACTACTAACGAAACCAATAAAATCAACACACAAAATTTTAGGATTACTGTATTAATACTAATACAGTAATCGTTTATTTTAGTCCAAAAAAATATTATATCATATTAAATTTATCATCCAACAGTACGTTGTTTTGTATGGCGTAAATTATATAAGCAACGCATAGTACTGCAGAGAGTCGGCCAGCAGGTCAAGGGGATGTAAATGTTACAACATGTTACATGAGGTGGTCATTCACCACACTACCCACTTATTAAGGGTTATTTGTTGAAACTGTGCTACACGTCACGCTATTGGCACTTGGAACCCTCTCAAAATTCAGGCGAGTGTGCAGAGCTTGATTGTGGAAAATCTCGCCTATTATAACATAACGACGTAATAATGTACCAGCGAAATATTAAAAAAATGATATTTTAATAACAGTTGTTATTAAAGTTGAGTTAATTATATATATTGCCTATAAATTTTAAGAAACCACCATACAATATCAACAGAAACTTAGGATTAGAAAGTTTTATTAATTAGTTTAGTTCTTTAAAAATTATAATCATATATAACAAACACATACTATAATACAATCTTTCCAATAATATCATAAAATGTACATATTTGATATAAAGTATTGTTCATTTTATATTCTATAATATATATTAAATATAAATTTAACATGTGTATGAGTTATTATTAGCTTTTCAGGATTAATGTCGCAATAGCCAGGGTGTGTAGGTTTGATTCCCACTTATGTTCCGAAATAGTAGGATTTTTTTTAAAAATTAAAGCTTAATGTATTTATTTGTTACCTCGACGCATTTTGTGCGATCTGTATCAATGTTCATTATATAGCCTTAATTTACAAAACGAAAGTACTCAAAAAGGATGCTATCCTCGAAATGCGAAGATTCTCTTTGAAAGAGCATCGGAAATGATAAGTGATGCAAATACAGGAATCTAAAGAATAATAGAAAGAGACGAGAAGCGGAATTATTCAATGTGTTCTCTCTCTTTAGCGTCTGATTTCTTTTGCCGGAGTTTTCTCAAACGCACTCTCAAATATACCTTGAGCACACATACATATGCAAATATATTACATACATCTCGACTTGTATACTCATTGTGTGTGTACTCGTATATGTTTGCTCTCCCATACGAAATGTTAGCAATTTAGAAGCTTGTAGTGAGTTTCGGTATTTACCGAGGATTTTGTGTATCTTAGTTACATCAGATGTATGGGGGTGGGCTTCGATACAGCTTTTCCTTTTTGATATTACACGCGTTTTGTACAATTTTAACTATAATGATTTTGTACAAGAATATCAATTTAACAAAAATAAAATATCAGAAACAATTATGTATATTAATTACAAATATACATATCATTTACAAACATACAAGTAATAATCTATATCACGTTTCTAATGTGAGAAATAAAAAATTATTCAGAAGTTAAATGTGGACTTTATAGTATGCAATTGGAAACATTAAAAATTATCGTTATTTAAACGAATATTTATTTTTCAATATATATGAAAGGTTCGAAAAATATAAAAAAATCTTTCTTCTACATCACTGCGTATTCAAAAAACAATTTTCTACCTTCACGCAGTAAAAACACAATGGCTGGATTTTGAGGGATGCTTTTTATTCTTCGTTCGAGAGAATTCTGACATATGGTGATTCTATTCTTTATCATATCACTACTTGGCGTATTGTAATAAAAAAAAACACTTTTCAATAGTAGCATTTAAGAAAAATCTCTTTTTGGTACCTCTTGCAGTATTTGCGTATAATATGCGTTGTCTTATGAGGAATATTGACACGTGTTTCTTCATTTACATACCACTTGGAAAACTATTTATTTCATAGCATTGACGATTTTTAATATGGCGATGGATAACTTTTTTTATATAAAAACTTTAAATGTTTGGAAGTTATAGTAGTTGTTTATCTTACATATGATAACGGTTTTGGTTTAGTTTATTTTGTTTATGTTCCCGACATTAAGTTTGGTTGTTTTAGAGTTTATCTGAAAAAGGAGCTTTACCAACAAAAGGTTTCGATTTTGGAGGTTATTGTACAATTTCATGTAATACATTTACATAGCATATGGAGTTTATAAAATGATATGAAATTTTTAGTTTTCTCTGTTATTTTCTTTTTATATTTCTTCCAGCTGCTATAATTAAATTTTTGTGGTTAGGCACATTTTACAATTCAGGCGTCTGTAGTGATCAGTATGGCAAGAAGGGAGGTGATGTACGCAATGCGACAGTTTATTTGTCGTGAAAACATAATTTATCAATTAAATACTTCGTGAAGGTTAATATCACCGATAAATTGTTAAAATGTTTAATATTTCAATGACACACTGTAAAGTAAGAATTTATATTTATAAAAAAGCAGTATACTTTTCATAATATAAGATATATTACACAACAATAAGATATATTATAACTTCTCAAATTTTATTAAAAAAATACAGTTTATGGAGTTTTGATTAATATTTCTTGAATAATCTGGTTTTTATTTCTTCATTACGTGAGTCACGAGGTGGCGATACACAATTCAGAGAATTAATATAAATGAGGTTGCGTAAATAATAGTGCTTTTCACAAAGCATGCCATTGCAAATATGCTTGCCGCTTTGTGGTGTAAAGCTGTAAAAGGATTTGCACCAGCTTCTAGCGTCGGATGAAAGCTCCGTTAGGGCGTTGAATGTTTCGAAAGTTCAGTAAGATCCTTGAATGCATCTTAACAGCTATTACAGAAATTGTGCATTAACCCGAAATTGGCGTTTTGACCTCTATATAAGTATACTTTTTTTAATCATAGACCCATGTTAAGAAAGATCTTTGGTAAAAAATAGGGTTTTTCTAGTCAATTATTATATATAAGATATAAAATGTAGTGTATAAAATACGCTTGATAAGTGGATTCTGTCGCTTAAGACGTAACTTACTGACTCAATGAGACAGTATCTTTATAACGCACCCAAATTTCTAACCCTGCTTCCTCCCTCAATTCACCTTTGGCATTAGAAATAAAGTTGCAAAATATTTTTGTATATTATTATTAAAACAAATGCAACATATAAATATAAGCGGGTTATCTAATGATAATAAAGTTTATTATCTACAGAACGGAAGCTTGAATGAATTTAAAATAAGCTGCAATTAACCCACAAGGAATCAGTAATCCGTAACATTAATAATGGGCTGGTTTATATAGCTTAGTTATATTAAATTGAAAAGTATTAAGAAAATTATATATAGTATTAAAAAAAAAAGTATTCATTAAAATAGAGATTTTCATGACCGAGGTGCTGGTTATTTGTTCACTGTAAATTGGCTACGTTATTCGACAGCGGATGTTGAGGGGCCACTATCACAGCACCGAGAGTCAGCGATTGCTTTGGAAAGTTGACCGGCCGTCCGATCATGCTTCCGGTGGGAAGTCCACGGAGGCGGTGGAAGAGGAAGGGTTCGCACACCCCGGGGATGATTTATACCAATAAGGACTATCCTGACCGGGCTGTACAGTAGTCTGCCAAATTATAAAAAAATATTTTTTTACAGAATCGACGAACATTGATGACAGTTAAAATTATACAAACACTGTGCAAATAACAAAAAGTGACATAAATAAAATACTGAAAACAAGCTTAATTCACAATCAAAATTTCGTGTAAGAATTACAAGCTGAAATCCAAAGCATCACGTGAACAGATTTACGCTACATAAATAATTGATACTGAAAATGAAAATGGGATTGCTCTACTGCTGATGTCATGGCACACTCAAATTATATACATTAATGATTCAAACTGAATGCATTAACATGCCAGGGCACTGCATGCGTGTGGCCGCTGACAAATGAGAGGATTTCTGGTTTTATCCGCCAGAAGGGAGATTGAATATTAAAAGGTTGGCGGTCATTTTTTAAGGTCATCCTTGAAACGCTAATCTGGTTAGGGGTTAAGTAGACCGAGTGAGAGATGTGGCAGAAGCTTTGGCACTCGGAGTATTTCTTTGTATTTTATTTCCATGGAAATTTTCTATTTCAAGAAGTGAAGCATTGTGGCATGAAAAATATTGCTTTTAGCTGTAAACTAAAAGGCGAAACTTTGATTTAAAAAAGCAGCAAACCACATAAAGCTGGTTATAAGAATTGCTTGTAGGTGTTCATCTAAAAAATAATTTCAATATTTTAATTTATTGGCATACATATAAAACTTTTTAAATACCTTGAAGTCAGTTTTATTTTTTCTTACAGTAGGGTCGTGTATAAGATACACGATATGAAAAAAAATACGAGCTAGTTTAAAAAGTTTCATAACCATACAATTATATGCAGTTTTATATTGAAAACTAGCAATGATACGGGATAATAGTATGTGTTAAAATATTTTTTTATTAAATATATTTTTTTATTTTATATAATATAAAATATTTATTGTTAAAGTATTTTTCTTTAATATGCTTTAGTAAAACAATAAAAATAAATAAAACTACTTTTAACATTTTATAAAACCTTGCAATACGACCATAAAACCAATAACATGATATATTCATTCAAACATATTTATTTTCGTATGTATATATTTTTTATATTTGTATAGAATAGACCAAATAATAAATCAAATTTTATTAACAAAAAAACACTACAGTGAATTTCAATTATACGAGCAAGTATTTCTCATAACTTAATTTATAAAATAAAAATAACTTTGCACAAATGGACGGTAGAGCATAATATATTATTTAACATTTATTTCGCGTTGGGTTAGGTTAGGGCATTAATATTATTTCTAAATGAAAAGCAGAACCGCCAGCAAATAAATAAAATAATATCAGGCATTCATGTCGGTGAAGGGATCGCGGTTTTTCATGTCGTTTCCCTTGCCGGAGTCAGTCCATACTTCCGCTGTATTATCCCCCTTTGTTCAATACAGGATACTGGGAGGGCAGGATCAGCATTATTCCACAGATCTTATGTTAGATATTGCATTAATTAGTGTCGACCCATTGTCCCTCTTCACTTATCTTGATTGGGGTTGCCTCACCGCTTCTTTTTTATTGTACTCCCATTGTTTTTTTGCGGGTGGCAAGACTGTCTCCGCGAGAGCAAAAGAAATGCTGGGTTTGTAGATTTTTAACTAGACTCTGGAAGACTGTGGATTTTTTTTTTATAAGCTATGCGTATTTTGCCGGCTTATTGGGTTGATGATTAAATCCTTCTGGATGAAGGCCCCTCAACAATAAAGAAAGAATGGGTCTTTAGAAATAAATCAGTGAAAAGGAATTTGAAAATGATTAAGTGAGTGTACTTAATTGAATTAAAGCATTGGAAGAATGAAACTAATTACTTTTTTTGTGTTTTCATGTTAATCTACGATTAACAGCGTTTAAAAAAAAGCTGTTACTTTAATTATTTTTAATTTTTTGTTAAAAAAAAACCTATGAAAATATGTCAACAATTGAAATATACAATTTTCAGCGATAATTCATTAATTTTATTAGTAGAACAAAAAGAAAATTGATCCACAATTCCACGAAATATGACATTTGTTACAAAATGGTAAAGTAATGCGTCTTTATATTATATTGTTAAACAGCGTTCATCGATACGCTGGAAGCACTTAAATATATGCTGACAATACCTATTTACATTAAATATTATTTCGTCTTGGTCACTAAAAGAAAGATTATAATCGATTGTTTTATTAATTATAAGTATTCGTAAAAGCGATTCCATTCAAGTTAATAATTCATTGATAAATTGAAATTTTGGAAGTATTCAATTTTAGTATTAAAATTAATTAATTATGGCACAGCTTAATTAAAATTGAAATTACACAGCCATTATTTCCAAGAAGTTAAATTGCTGTCAAAGGTTAGAAATCCTTTAAAATTAATCTAAATAATTTACAAATATTCGAAAAGATAAATTCCATGGATATTATTTTGATATTAAAAGGACTATTATTTGAATAATGATGAATTGTAGTGAATTGAACATTTTGTTTTTAGTCAATCTTCGTCTATTGAGATTTGAAAATATTTAATGGTCCAGAGGTTAGCACACTGGCTTATCGGCTATGAAGTTACGCGTACGAACCGGAAATCAAAAGTTTTCACCACCCAAAAGAATGTTCCTAAAACAGGTTTATGTATAAAATATAAATACTTACAAATACTTATAAACAAAGTAGGTTGTGCTTATAATCGCTTTTAACAATTGTATATCTTTTGCTTGCGGCCTTTTACACTGGCCAATTAGTATGGCTTAATTTTTAATTAAACCTTTTTTTAATCAAAATTGCAGCTTGTCTTTCCAATAAATTAAAATATGTTTAATTATTTTAGAAACTATACATAAAAAGCACACATCAGCGGCTAATACATTAAATACCTATTTATAAGTGGTGTTTAGTTTTTTATAATTATTTCTACGTACAAATAGTATGTTATAAAAGCTAAGACAAAGTATTATTTATGTATTGGTATGTTTTGTAACAGTAATTAATTTTCATTTTATGAATGTCATGAAATGATTTAGGTTCAAATAAATAATATATATAGTTTTAGGTTAATAAGGAAATTTACAAATTAACATAATATTCGGGTTCAATGGTTATTTATCGATAAGCTCTTTTGTATCGTTGTTTGAATTAAATTAGGCTATACAGCGCAAATGTTAACAAAATAGTAAGAGAGAGTAAATAGAAATGAATATTTGCGAACCTGAAAATTATTATTATAGGAAATACGTTCTGATCAAATAAAAACCTTTTAACAAGAATAAGTTAGTTTATTTTTATATATGTTCGCTTTCGCTTAATACCATTACAATGGTGTGTAAATTTTTAACTTGCAGATATAAATTTTTTTGTACTTAAGCAACACGAGATGTTTATGGGTAGAGAACACTTCAATATACAGATTTTTAGTAAAAATAAAGAATGAGAAAAATAATAATTAAGAATTAATAATGTACCGTTAACAACTTTATGCAATATTATAACAAGGAAAAATTATGTATCATATAATATATTCAAAACTATGTGGGGTATACTTATATGATATTGATATGAATTTTCTCGAATATATTAATTTATTATCATGAGTTATGTGGGGCTCTCTATTTACATTGTTTTCCTTTCACGACCCCTGAGATATTAGTATACGTCAAAGATGCGCTTGATATGTCCCATTAATTATAAAGTGACAAAGCGGGCCATGGTGTTGTGTGACACGCCGGGGGTTCACCACGCCATGACGACGAGAAAATAGGCCACGGTTAGAGAGATTAGATAGTACGGTCGGAAATGCAACGGTAACTAAGAACATTTTACATAAATATTAAGCGTAAAGGTAGATAAAAAAATATGTTGAAAAACTCGTGATGGCAGTGTTTTGAATTATACGAAAATATCTCTAAGAGAAATAAAATATACTTTAGCAAAACAGTTTTTTTGGGTAGACACAAAAAGAGACATAAATAAAACTGTTTAAAAAAAAAAAAATGTCAAATTCTATAAATTAAACCCAGTATCGAATAAAAATATCAGGGGCGAGAATCTCGACCCGAAAACACCCGCCTCAAGTTCGCGAGCCCTTCATTCGGCGTATCTCACATACCAGGAGGGCAGCAAGTATCAGGCGGTGGAGGAGGTAGCGGTCTCTCCCGGCTGGCGCGACTGCCCGGCGCCGGGAGGGGGTGCGGGCCAGGGGAGGCTCCGGGGGGCCGCGGCCCGGGGGAGGCTCCTGAGGGGGGCGCGGGCCGCGGGCCGCCGATTGGCCGGCCCGGGCCGCTCCATATCGAAATCTGACCGTTTCTCATGTCGCCCATTGTTTTTGAGACGCTCCTGCGATCCTGGTGGCCGGATAATGATAATGCTCCCGATTAAAAGGGTAATTCGTGCTATCTATGCAATTAACGCCGCACGAGATCTTTTCGGAAATACGCTTCTCGGAGATTCGGGCGAGTGGCCCCGAGAATAAACCCCCGCCAGATCGTATCGGCGTCCAGTATCGGGGGTAAATTACCAAGGTTTTTAGCGAATCACCGCGTTTCAGTTATCGAAAATTTTTGTTTGTAAACAGTGCGCAACAAAAACATACGCGCAGTTTATTAAAATTGCTTTGAACCGTATATCCAGAGGTTCCCAAAGTGGTCAATATCGACCCCCCGGGGGTTGATTTCGCCCTGCAAGGGGTCCATGAACTGTAAATGGGGGTCTGCGAAAGTGGATCCCATTAATAAAATCCCATTCATATATGTCATAATGCACCGAACACAGATTGTACCTATGTACTTTGTGACGAATCGAAGCCCTGAAGCGTAGTAGTTCGTGCCAAATGCTCGAGAAACGAGACCTTCGGCATTGTAAAACTATACCTAGGTACCTTTTTGGAGCTTATGACATAAGAAGACGAACCATTACGATCGTGCTGCCTTTTTTTAAAAATCATTTACAGGGGCTAATAAACTTAATAAGACCCTTCCAAGGGAGACAGTTTTAAATCAAAAGCGATTCAAGCCCATAAACTTACCCACTGTACAGTAAACCCTATAAAAGTGAGTTGTTCTATATAAGATGTCAAAAATATGTTTGAAGTTGACGAGTTTGTAAAAATTCAATATTAGCAAGGCAGGGGGTCGACGAAAAACAGGAAAACTCGACAAGGGGTGGACGGGACAAAATAGTTTGGGAAACTATGGTATGTACAAAAGCATGCTGATGTAAAATTAATAGCAAAATTATAAAATGGTTGAATGCTTGTTTAAATTTGTGATCCCTACAATAACAATAGCCGGATCACATTTGTTGTGATATTTAGAGGCTTATGTAACATCGTACATTCATTAAAAATAATCCTTCTGTATATTTTCCATGACAATGAAGATTACTACTAGTTGATTTTCTCTGTAAAATAACCTATAGTAGGCTGTATTTACTGTTTGAAAAATATGTCCAAAATATGAGACCTTGCGCATTTTACCATTTTTGCGTATTCTGTGCAAGACTTAGACAACATAACATTTAGTGAATCTGCAGCAAGCTTTCAATGTTACGTCTCTGGCACATAATATAATATTTTTTAAATGTATGTATGCTGTCTCAATTCTCATTCAATTTCTTGTTCAGGATGCCTGTTCTTATTCAGCCAGGTGCTACGATTTTTTTTACTCTCTTTAATACTTTGTAGTCAACGCTGATTTGGAAGTCGCCAATCAACCGTACTGACAGCCATTATTTTTGATAATATTTTGTTTGCATGTTTATATTATATATAAAATGGAATAGTGCTGAAAATAGAATCCCATCTGGTTAGGTTGGGTAGCAGAGCGATGAATAAGTGTGTATCGTTCTCGCGGTGAGCCGCATGCTCGGAGCGGCCGGTGCAGATGGCAGTGATTAATGCGGGCCGGTCCGTTTTTCGTTTTCGTTTTGAATTAAACATCGCGCCGAATCGCATTTTCCCCTCCGAGGGCGAAACAGCGGATACGTCAATGTAGCTGTCAAAGTGTCAACTGCGAATGCGCGAGGCCCGGATTCAATCCGCGTGATTGATAGAAATTCATATTTCCCCGAAGGATCATTGCGGATGATGCCTTAAATTTGTGTGTTTGAGGCTAACGGCACGCTAAATCTCACGCCTTTGCGTTGCACGTGTTTTGACTTATACTACCTTGAGAGAATTTAATGCTTATCAAAGTAATGTTGAAACAATAAGTATAACACTGGCTCAGCATGAGTATATGCTCAGTGAAACGGTCGCCAACTTCCTCTGAGGAGAGGCACTTGATGATGATGAAAACTATAAGGGTTTTATGTTTTTAATTTTTGCAGATAATTTTTAGTAAAGCACGCATGAGTATATTGCGTTATAATGTGTTTATTTTATTGATGAATTGTTCATTATTTTAAATTTTAAATGACGTTTGGATGATACAAAAGTAAAGCAAACTCTATTTTGAAGGAAATTACTAAATGAATTTTGAAGGCATACTTCAAAATTCATTTAGTAATTTCGATTTTTTTTTTAATAATTATAAAATTATATTAATTTAGATTAATGTCAATCAGAATGCGTTTTTATTTACCCATGCAGGTATTAGTATGTTTATGTGATTAAGCACATTTTTTCATACATTGATAACGATTAAAGAAAACTCTCAGAAAATATCATCGTGAATATTGATCATTAAATATTGATTAGCCCGAGCATATTAGTTCATATGTAGAATATGATTATTAAAAATTCTCACTAAATTGCAGTGGCTCGTTAGCATAGTTGGATAAATGCACCGGCCATGAAAGCTTGGGGATGTGGGTTCGAATCCCACACAAGTCACGATGATATTTTCTGAGAGTTCTCTTTAATCGTTTTCAATGTATGAAAAAATGTGCTTAATCACATAATTATAAAATTAGTAAATAAACAAGAATGAAACGTATATTACTATATAAAAAATAAATTTTAATTTCAATGAAATTGAATTATAGTTCAGAATATATAATAAATACAGTAGGTCTATGTTAATACAGCTTTAAATTATAAAGTTTGTTTTTACATGTTTATTTTAATTTATTTATTTAAACTACAGTATTAAATCGATGGGTCGTAAAAAAATTAGCTTATTTATTCAGATAACAAAAAAAATAGTTTGCTTCCATACAATTAATCCTGCTCAATTGTTGAACTTACTTTTTTATGAAAATAAAATTCCATTACGATATATGGGAATATTTTAAAACAAAAAAAACTGTAAGTAGTTTCGGATCTTCCTAACAATATATGAATAAAAAAAAGGTTTATTTTTAAAATGGGGTATCGAGGAGCAGGGCGAGTGCTCGCCGCGTGTTCCGGGACTTAAACCAGTGTCTTCGCTGGCAATAAACATCGCGGGGTCCAGTCAGGAATTAATTGTAAGTGATGCGGCCGCCCCTTCGCCGAGGGGAATAAATCTGCGTTTACTGCGCCCTGTGCTGACTATAAATCGCGAAAAGTCCGCCGAAGCCTCTTGGAGCCCGCCCGGATACTCCAGACGCTCTGCGCTTCTTATTGTCGTGTGATTTCCGCTCGTGCTTTATGGCGGTGCGGGATTTTTTTATTGATTTATCATCGTTGATTGAATATATATGACCGAAAAATGTTATTAGGCTCTCGCGGAGAAAAATAAAAAATAACGTAATGATTCATAGTTAAGAAAATGGAATATTGTATAAATTGAAAAAAAAGGTAATAAATAAAAGCACATAAAAATATTAATAAGAAAAAGCATTATTTTCATGGAAATATTTTAAAACGACTATATACAGTCAAGTCTTTGAGTACGTAAAGCTGTTAAAACAATAAATAAATTATCAAATAAAATTTTTCATATATTGCACATTGAAGCTTGAAGTGGTAATGTATGATTATTTTCATGAAATTAATTATAAATACTCTATCAATAGATTTATTGTATTGCGGTTAAGTCCCACACGCCTTCCCTTATCAAATTAATTTATGTTAAGGTGCTTAGATACAATTATACCTGCGTCATTATTCCACCGAATTATATTGATTTTAGAAGCTCTACCCCCGTCTGTACTTCCATAATCTTGACATTCATACGACAATTAATATTCCATTATTATACACATCAAGTAACTGTAACATATTCAAGCTGTTAACGTCCCCACAGCGGAAACTGTTTCGTCACAATAATGGTTAATATCAATATAACGTTATAACGTTATCGTAATTACTGTCACATTAGTATTACAGGTAACATAAAATAAACACTAGCTCCAAAAGGAGAGTCTAATATGCTTTAATTTAAATAGAAATTATTGAAAGTAACAAAACTTGATAGCTCATGGTATATTTAAGAAATGTGGATGTTAATATTTTAAAGAATTTTTAAGAAACACGAAAAACAAAATGTAAAGAGGGTTTTTTGATTTGTTGTAAATTAAATTTGTAAAATAAGTATAGTATCGAAAGAAGTACTATTTGTGATTTAAATTTATTTAATTGTGCGTTTACGTAGGGGTGGTTTTTGAAACCACTGGATTGCGTTGAAACCAGTCGTTTCTTCTATTCTCTTTTCGTGTAACAAGATTATTTACTTGGATGTGGTAGTGCTATTGAGCCCTGATTTGGGGGTTGAAAATATAACTTATCTGTCTTTTTAATGCAGTACGGTGCAACAAAACATAAAATCAGCTGTAGTAGAAAACATAAAGATTGAGAAATAAAACAAAATAGTTACATAAATCTTACTCCGATTCTATAGCTCTTAACGCATTATATCAATTATGTATCGGTTAAGTAAAATATAAATATATGGATTTTTTTAACTGTTTGAGTATTTTTGTAGGATCAAAACATAATCATTAATATTGGAAACAATTCGTTGTATACCAGTTGATCCATTGTCCGGATTAATACAATACGTCATCACGTAGGAGGCAATACAGATGAAGTGGAGCGCGTGAGTTGCGAGAATCGGTGAGTGAACTTTAGGGGCGAAGAAGGGGTTAATATAGTTACGTTTTCATTTCTCCCCAACCTTATAAAAAACCGAGTAGTTTTAATCCTCATTCATTTAATTCAAAAGTCACAATATAAAGTTTTGAAAATAATTTGCACTTTTTACCCGCTCACATGACATTCACCACTTCATATTCTTACTAATTGATTAATATCATCGGTACCTCTAAAGGTTTTAAAAAAATTTAACCCATATTAAAAATTATTAATTTTAATTACCTGCACATCAGAATAATCATAGAAGGTATTAAATTTTCAGTCAATAATCAACAGTTGCAAAGGAAATAATTTTTTGAACACTTTGCTTCGTTATAATATAAAAAAACGTAACAAATATTTGGCAATACATATTATAAAGTATTTTGGAATTAAAAATAATCAATATGTAATGAATAAATTTTAATCTTTTCCCTCTACATTTATGCAAAAGTTTTTCATGGAAAATTTCATATGAATTATACAATAACTGAGAATTATTCATGTTCAATGTGAATTTTTTAAAACTTTTTTTGCAGATGTTAAAAGTTTCTTTGATTTTAAATTTATGAATGAACTGAGAAAGGAAAAAAGAGAATAGGCTGATAATGGAATGAATTTCCAATAAATTTTAACTAAACGCAATTTTGACTACGCAAATAGAATACTCAATGTTATCAAAGAATATTTTATATTTTTATAGTCTAATAAAATAAATACGAATTTAAAAAAAAAAATTTCAACATTAAGTTGTAACATTTATGTTAATATTTTATTCGATGGCTTTCAAATTTGTCAGCAAAATTTTTTGAAAATGTCTTTGTATTGGCATGCTTAGAGTATATCTGAATTCAATGACATAGAAAATATATCCTCCATCTCAATAAATAGCTCAACACACATAAGAATTAAAATTAAATCGTTTATCTCTACGTCTCTCTCTACATGCTTCAGCTTTGTAAATATTATACAGTGTTTAAAATTTAGTGAATGATAAAATATTAAAAAAATATAATTTATATACTTTTTTTTCATAGTCGAAGAAAAATTTTACGAGAATCAAACGTAGATTTTTATTTGACAAAGAATAAATAATTTTTACTATCCCGAACTGTTTGTAAGTACTAAAGCAGTTGTGTTTTGTTGAATTTATTAATGATTGATTTTCATGAGTCACATTCATGGTATAACCAATTCGAAAATAAAACTGGAAATCTTATAACGGCATACGATTTCGCATTCACAGTAGGTTATAAAAATACATTTTAAAATTAATTAATTAAAGCCGAATATTATAATGCGTCCTGCGATGTCTTTGAAGTGCAAGAATAGGCCGGGTCCGTTGTTGTTGGGGTCGACACGGAAAGCCGGTTAAGTGAAAGGGAATACATAATATTGAAATGCGTCCCGCAGGAAGCTATGTTTCTGAAGTGCGAGAATAGACCGGGGCCATTGTTGTTGGGATCAAAATGAAGGACGGGTCAAAAAAAAAAACGCGAATATATAATATTGAAATGCGTCTTGCAGAAAGCGATGTTTTTGAAGCGCACGAATAGGCCGGGGCCGTTAATCTGGCTTCGCCCGCCCGAAGAGCAGTGAAATATCAGAGCCATTGAAAAGTTGGTGGGGGCGCATGTGTTATGTTTCCCAAATAAATGAGTTTTTGTTCTCGATCATGATTTATGCGTCGAGCGGAGCCAAAGTTTCAGTTGATTAAGAGTAAAGCGACCTATCGTTTATCGGCAAGCCCCGCATCTTAGAGGAATATAAAGAGGGCGTCACTTTACGGGCGGAGTAAATGAAACTCGTTCCGATGTTTAAAGACGCTAAAATTGAAATTTGCTGCCCGATAGGTCAGATAATTTTTGAGAAGTCAGAATCTTAAATGTATTGGAACACATGCATCATATAAATGCTTTTTACGCTTTTAAACAGATAACGCGTCGGACAAGTTAAATTAGGAGAGATTAGGTGACAGTGGAGGAAAACCTTCATTTACATTCTGTAAAGTGGCAAATTTTTAACGGATGTTTTTTTTTGTGTATTTACTTAACTTATCTATGAGCCACTATCACGAAGTATATTTTTGTTTGCTTGACGCATATTTGCCTCTATCAGTTGTGATCTATGTTTTATACTCATTTTTAAAAAAATTCCCTTTTATGAATGCCAAAATAATTACGTATCTTTGTTTTATTTTCCAGCAATAAAGCAATCACAGTTTTGTCCTAATAAATGGTTTTAAACTTTTAACTATATTTCGTAGCATATAACATCATATGTATGATTGCGTGACTGACATAGTCATATCTTACACGTTCATCTCACACGCACTTTGGCGAGAATTTTAGAGATAGTTACATGTCTGGCACGACACGTGTCTGTCACGTGAACTGTCTGTAGACGCGATTCTTTGTGTAATTACGTTAATGTGCTTGTAAGCAGAGTCACTAAATATTTATAAAGCATATAAACAATGCGTTCTACTTCGGATGTCTCTCATGAGGAAGTTGGCGATAATCTCACTGAACAATATAAGCTGAATAAAACACAAAACTTTGGATCTATAAAAACAAAAAAATATTAAAATTATATATTATGTAAGTTAATAAGGCTTACGATTTTGATTTCCTGAAAAATTCATTCTGGGAAAGGCATCAGACACCCCCTCAGTAATCGTCGTACCTCGCAGCTGGAAGCTCTTCGTACATGAGATAAATACGTAAATATAAAGTTGGTCGGCGGTGTATCCGGGTCAGCAAGGGAGGGTTTATTGGATCCATTTTTATTTATCTGTTTCACTCCAGCTGATATAATGCCGGGGGAAGTTTGTGATTTTAAAGGATTCCAGTGTGACAATAACATTTGTATTTTGAATGGGGTGCTACTAAATAAAAACACGTAGTAAATATACCTCTTTTTTGCTTTCGGTTCGTGAATCTTTATCATTTGTCTTGGAAAAGCAAAGGAGAAATAGTTTGATAGGTACTTTAGATTTATTGAGATATTTCACTACGGTGGGTTCTTTTTATAATATTTCATTAATATATATTGTTAGGACCGATTTCAATGTAAAAAGATAATGTGTGATGATGGACGTATTATTATATATTTGTAATGGATATTTTTGATAATAATATTTTTAAACAGATACGTCTAGTATATCTGTTATAATCTTATTTTATCGATTCATCGATCATTAAATGTAATAGTTTGATACATATTGAATTCTCGGATTTGAAGGCCAGGTGTTTATTTCAATTAACGATTGATCTGTGTAGGTGAACAATGTAGATTTTTTAAAATAATCATTTATTTTTACATTAGCATTATCAGTAAGTTTCATTTTCTACCAAAAAAAATTGCAATTGTATGTTGGTGATAATATCTAGATTGGTCTACATAGTAAAATAAAAAAAGTCAATATATTTTTGGAATTATCGATATGGATAGTGTCTAATTTTGAATAATGCAAATAAAATAAATATAAATCATTCTTAATGTAACAATATTACAAGAAAGATGCACGAAAAATGTTTAAAACTAAAAATATTCAATTGTGGTGACTAACAGTGATGTTATGATTTAAATTTATTTAAGTTAATACCAAATACTTAACATATTAAATAATATTTATTATTGTATTGTAGCCCTGTATCGTAATATCTTTCTTTCCTATTATTGAGGTTAAGTATTACCGCTTCATAGCATTTATTGAACTTTGGTAACAGTGACTATTCGTGGTATACCATTATAATAGCATTAAAAGCACGTGAGGTTGAATCGAAAACTCCAACTGCCAAGTCACGAAGGATATATAAAATATAATTTAGAATCAAAAGCTAGGTTATTTAAGTGATGAAGTTGGTAACTGTAGTTTCCGAGGACCTGACTTTCGAAGTAAAAAAGAAACACGTGAAACATAAGATTATATCTAAAGGTACATTGTACCCGAGATATGCATATATTTGTAAATATAATCATATTGCTTCTGTCAATATTCTGTAAATATGATTTAAATATACTGCGCAAAAATATCCAAAACGTAATATGAAATTTGTAACAAATAAAAATAAAATAAAACTATCGTATTGCTTAATATCATATTAAATGTCATGTTATGGTTATGGGACAAAATATTTTTGACGCAAGATGTTTTGATATAGAGTAAGATGTCCCAAATCTTATATAATAATGACTGGCTGCACTGTTGGTTGCTAAATGGTCAATTCCTAAGGTAATGGAATATATAAATAAAGGTAATGTGGCACATAACCGATAATGTTTTCCTTTTAAAGATACCGCACGGTGCCAAATACTGTGAATGTTTTGTCCTTTTGTAGACTTCACCGTATTTTTTGAAGGATATATATATTTTGAAGTAATTTATTAAATACTATAAAAATAATATAACATACTATTATTTAGACTATATTGATAAATTTATGAATGTATGAGAGAAATAAACAGATAATTTGCGACTGCTAAAAAAATATCAATAACATTTTATATTTACAACAAACCTCAAAAAACTTACACATAGACATATTATTGTTGTTTTTTATTGAATTCTAATTTGAAAGATTTAAAAAAAAAAAAAGTTAAAAAATTAATTTACATGGTAGTTTCTTCTAAGACAAAGTCTTTTATTATTTAATAATAAATCAGAAACAAAATGGGTGTGCAATGCGAAAATAAAAGAAAGTATCCTTAATAACATTTATCAGGGGGAGCTATAAGTATAAATTCGTAGTTATTTTTTATGGGTGGAGTTTGTCAGGGCATGTTTTCAGCAACCGCCCCTCGGAGATCACTCACGCACGGCACGGCGGGGCGGGAGGCTGCAGCTCGCATAAGTGTATGGCCTTCAGACTTCCCGGCCCGCCTCGAGGACCCGCGCTCTCCTATAAACCAGCCGCTGCTCAAGCACTCCGGGAAAAGGAGACGTCGAGCTGGGAAGACAGCAGTTGAAACGAAGAAAACGAAAACAGAGCGAGACTTCGTTTAAACGTTTTTTTAAATCAAAAATATATTTACGTTATTTCGAAAATCATGGCATCATGGAGTTGAAGTAGCGAAGAGAGCTAAAATTATTTAAGTATTTAGGCAGTCGGTTGAATGAGAGTTGTGATCCTGACCATGTAATTAACAAATTCAATATTTTTGACAGAAAGTACTTGGTGGAATTCCATTTTAATATTTTGAATAAAAATACTTGAGTGATTTTCCACATTTTTGTTTTTATTAGTGACCGGTTTCGCCAACCTTTCACGTTGGCATTATCTCTGTTTGATAATGCCAACGTGAAAGGTTGGCGAAATCGGTCACTAATAAAAACAAAAATGTGGAAAATCACTCAAGTATTTTTATTCAAAACATGTAATTAACGTGAGAATTGAAACAGCACGCAGTACATTTAATAATTGGAAGAAAAGTATGCTCAAGATATATCACAGTTGACGAAGTTAAAACACTATTCCGACCGTATTTTGTATGAACTTTTCGAACCGCGGCTGCCAAGCTTTCATTATTTTTGAAATATTGTTCAATAATGAAGACACGTTGTTCTTCTATCGTGTAACGCTCCATTTTTACTAACTGTCAGCTGGTGTTCCCAAAACTTTACTGCAAAAATGGCGACAAATTCAAATCTTGCGTTAATTTTGGGACACCTTTATTAACCAGATATCTCGCTAGACATTCACTAAGTGTTATGTCGTCTCGGTTCTTCTATATGGAGTCGAGGCTTGGAGACTAAAGACAGCGTCTATGAATTGAGGCGGCAGAAATGTGGCTGTATACGAGAATCCTTGAGATATCACAGGTGGACCGCGTCACAGATAAAAGAGTCTGCGCAGTCGTTGGTTTAGAAGCAAATGGTCTCTTTTAACAGTAAATATAGCATCTTCCAGCTGATTGTCCAACGAAAAAACGGAAGAAATATGGCATCGGAAGAAAGATGTTCAAGTGGAAGTGCAGCCGGATTTGTGAGATTGGCCCAAGTCACCAACCTTCTATGAAAAAAAGGCATAAGATATTCAAATGAATATATATTTTTTTCATTGTCATTAATGGTAAGTGTTTGGAATCAAGTGGATATCTGTCAAACTTCCATCGGGCTTCTTGTGGTCTTTGGATGATGCCTCGTGCTTTTTCCCCTCGTGTAGTAGATGATAGGGGAATTAAATTGTCAAAATTCCATCGGGCTTCTTGTGGTCTTTGGATGTCCCTGGATGAAAGATGCCGTGTGCTTTTTCCCCTCGTGTAGTGGATGATAGGGGAATTAAATCAAACCACGTTGTGTTTTGTCTGACACCAATTGTAACGAGTCGTGTCTTAGCCAATTGACAGGCGTTCAAATACTGGGGCTTGGCGATGCATCGAGAACATTTGAGAGTCCGCTTTCATCGATCCTTCTTTGTTTTCTAGCGTTCTGTAGTTTTCGTAATTTAAACTTATGCTAAAACGTAACACTAAACAAATGATTGTACACACCAATGGCTGATAGCACATGCGTAAACAATATCAATAATTTAATTTTATTCACTTTTTTTTTTTACAGTGTATCAACTTTAAAAACCCGCTGGTTAAATTGAAATACTCAGAGAAGGCTCGGAGCCAGACCTACGGTGTTACGGTGCAGGAGTATTAAGCAGCTACCGGGTGATTCGGAAGCAGCTGCCGCCCGAGCCGCGCTTTAGCGGTGAAATTATCACCGCCGGAAGGAGGAGCGCCCACACACGCCCCCCGGCAGGCGCTCTCAGGCGCGAGAGCTCGAGATCCTCCAGTATTTTGTTAAATTATTATAATTTACTAATGGCACCTACAGTACTTCTTGCATAACATGGCTCAGGTGTATTATAATACAGGTACATTTTCTTGGAACAAACTCACTTTGTTCGCGAAAGTATAAAGATAACATCATTTGTAAAATTGATGAAAGAAGCTTTGGTTGGAATATTCGTAATTGAAAATAATATTTTTGGTTTAAATAACGAAACAATGTACTCAGATTGTAAAAAACTTTCTGGATGACACGTATTATTATTATTATATTATACATCCATTGCTTTTGGTTCAGCAGTTGTGACCACGTTTTCTTGCTGACTGTGGGATCCCATGTTTGAATCCGGATGACGCAGGAATTTTTTCAGGAAAAAAATTCCTTCAGGCTTAAAACTAAAGAAAAAACTACGAAAATAGTGTTCTGTGTATTCCTTGTGTCAAATAATAAATTCCAAAAAATTATCAAACGTCATAAAAGCTTTTGAATGACTACTTGTAATTTATCGTTATAAATTCCTACGCATATTCTTATATTACTAGTAATGTAGCCCGTCACAAAATGACGAATTTGATGGTGAACGACATCTCGCGGCGAAGAAGTGAATTATATAATTAAAGTTTAGCTAAAGCATATTTTAAAGTTTATGAATGAAAATATTATCCTATCGTCTTGAAATTCGGCACATAGCTGCGGAAAAATTTACTTAACTTATGTGCAAAAAATCAGCGTTGTATCTTTTAAGATATTCTATACAGAACGGAAAAATGAAACATACATACAAACATACAAATAAACACACAATGGCTATTATTATAGTAGATGTTCGTAAAGTAAAATTACACATAATTTCAAAACCTCATAATGAAGATTGAATTCACTTAGTAATTAATAAAAAAAATCATAATTTCATGTAAAAATTATATCCAAGACAGGCTAACGACTGATTGAATTTATGGCACAAGTGAGACGAAGTCTCATTAGATTAGCATCTGTCTGATCTTATTAGTTCGTAAGAATCCTTTTTAAATTCCGGAGCAGACGTAATTTTCCAAACCAAAAACCAATTATTAACAACCGTGCCCTGAGCAGATGAATCGGGGGGTACCAGCGGTGATCAGGGACCCCCGAGCCTCACTCAGAGGGTGGTCAGCACCCCCACGGGTTGAAGTGCCGAGGTTAATGATGTCTAATTTTTTTATCAGTATCAGAAAACGTAATCGACATATATATATATATTTAAGAGTAAATGGTCATTTAGGTGCGCGGGCCCTCGCTTGAGGGCACTTATTGACTCCCACAGCGGCGCGGTGGAAGTTTCTGGATATTCCGATCCGAGAATATTGTTCCAGGTGAAAAAGAGCGTGTGGATGTTGGGCTTCCGCAAAGCCTTCTGTGGTGTTGCCAAGCGAAAAATCATGAATTTCATAGGTGTTGCACGTGTAAATTTTAGTATTCAAAATATATTAATATTTTTAATTCGATGTTTAATTGCGTTTCGTCATGCAGTTATTAGTCGAGCCTTTTTATATTTTTAAATAGTAAACTAAACGATATAGGTATGTTTACTAAATAAGTTTTAAATTGTTGATGTACTCTAAATTACATTTTTTAAATATTATTGATTTTAATTAATTAGGCTATTTTAAAAACAGAAATAGGCAATACAGATTACAGCTTACTTGTTGACAAAAAAGCTATACTTAGTTAGTTCTTGTAAATAAAATTTTGGAAGGATACATTGATAGCTCAATTATAAGTCTAACTACCGTTTTTGTATCTCTAATTTTTTTAAATACTCCAATTTTTTTGAATTGGTATGTTATCTAATTCCAAGAGCTGTTTGACAATACTTACGGATGGTTAGTATTTGTGCGAAGGGTTTCAATGATATTTTTTTACATAATCGACTAACGAAAAATTATAAAACATCGCAGATAAAATGAAATTATTTCTGTCTCACTCTCTTGCACTGTGTTACTATTTTTAAAGCAAACTCAGAGCAAATTAAAGTAGATTCGTTCTCGTCCGTCTGTTGTGTTATGTGCAATATCTTGGTGGTGTGTATTTTGTCCACGCCTTGTTCTCGCGGAGCCGTCAGGTGCACTTAACATTTTTTATGGACAAAGTTGCAGTCTGTAGTGTAAAAATCTCTGCACCGCCAATAGCGAGCGATATCACGAGTCGTGCCCTACCAGAGGAAAGATGTTTTCACTAACAAGAGGCGGTCAGAGCGGAGGCACTATACTGAAAGGAGGTAACTAAAAAAATATATTACATCTTTGATAAATCATCCTTGTTTATACAAATCAATTGTTGAGAATGTAAATAAGGCAATAATAAAAAATAAATTCTAATAAGTAGTAATAAATAATTCACACCATAATAAACGACATCTCACGAGACATCAATTTACTATAGATAGATGTCTATATATATTTTATATAAAATTATCGGTTAGTGTAACTTACTGTTATTATAAAAGTAAGAAAAGTCTTTTTAAAATTTATTTATACTTTTTATCTGCTTAAAACCAACAAAACAAATTGAATGCTTAAATAAAATATTACCCATTTCTTTGGGAACCTGAAAATATTACCTATCTATTATTCACTCCGAAAACATTTTGTTATGATTTGAAAATGAATATTCATTCTTTATGGGAACCAGAAAACATTTCCCATTCTTTGTTGGTTTGTGAAGCATCGAGAGCAGCTTCATTTAGTGACCATGGTTGTTGTGTCTTAATCACTGAGTGTTTTTTCTCTGGAGAAAATTGTTGGCAGAAATTCGTAATATATATATTATACATAAGAATTCGGATTTCCCTTTTTTACCTATTCTAACCTAACTTACAATCAATATGCGGGTTTTATTGGTATTTGAATAAAACCAATATTGAGTTTTTGGCTCAGTAGTTTAAATCTTGATTTTCTTGCCCTTAAAAAAATATGGACATTTATAGACATAGACATATAGACATTGTCTTTAAAAAAAAAAACGATTTCTTAATTCCACAAGTCGGCGAGTCAAACAAAGAAAGCAATTATAATATTCTCAACAGCCCATTAGTCCTCCGCAGGTAGGAGATTGGTTTATGTTAGTTCAAGTTATTGGCGCAGTTTGTGAAGTATATAAAATGGTTTCTCCCATATAGAAGACTCCTGTTACTTCCATGCGGTGGAAAGGGATTCGCTCCCAGAAACGCGGGAAAAGAAAACACCTATTAAGGGAAACAATTTTCCGCGGTAAAAACAGAATGGAGGGTCGGAGGAAGGCTTTGTCGCTCAGGATTTGTCGATCGCCATTATTCATCGCACGCAGTTCGTCGATACAAAATTAACTAAGAACTCTGATTTTTTCTGAAAAACATTATATGGATCCCAGTGTCAAAGTATATATGGCCATTTTTCATCTTAGAGAATAATATTAATAATAATATTATTTTATATTTAAATATAAAGTTTTCGATAACTTTGTTAGAATTTGTAAGTAAAAATTAATTTTGGTTGTACAGCTTGTTTACACAGTGACAATTGTAATGCAAATAAAGTAAGATTCTAGGGAAACACGATTGTGTCTTATACTCACAATGGACGTCAATTCTATTTAGAATACATACATTGCTGTAGTCTTGATATTTCATTGATATTTTTATCAATAAATTGGTTAAGTAATATACAATATATTCACTCAAACATCGTAAGTTTTATATTATATTTAGGCTTGAAAATTGATAAATGAAGTACATTTGTAAATATAAACATCAAATCAAATAAAGTTTACAGTTATTTTTATAGTTGATGCGTTTTGTCGATGAATTGCGGACGTCGAGTTGCGGACGGTGAATATTCCCTGAACCCCAAACGGAGACGCTCGAAGAATCGACCGGGCAGGGTAAACGTTTTAGGCAACGAAAACTAACTTTGTTTTTATTTATTTCGCTCATTATTTTTTAGGTGAAGCGGGTAAGGATTATGGGGAAGGTCTTTGCCGAAATGAGAACAGTCTTTCCTCGTATTAAGGGCGTTCATTTACGCTATGGATTATGTGGGCGAACTTTAATGAAATCGATTTCGAGTTTGCTCCCCTTAATGAGAAAATAATGGCGCGTAATGAAAGATGGTGTGATTTTTTTCCCCTAATGATATCAAAAGTACTTTTTTAACAAAATGCTTCTATAATAATGTAAAACGATTGTGTTACAATGTTAGGTTTGTATTTTTTGAATATTAAAAAAAAAAACATATTTTAAGAATTTAAAAAAAAAGTCTTTATTGTTTATGTAATTAAGTTCCGTTTTTTTTTTAATGATTTTACACACTTAAATTAAACAAAAAAGGTATTGATTAGATTAATTCCCTTACAGCTTTTTTTTGACAATTGACTATATACATAATTTCATATGTTACAAAAAAAAATTGTTTTTGGAAAAGTCGCATTTTGATTAGAGGACTTTGATATGTAAGGGGGCATTGCTGACATACTCTCAAACCGAATAATAACAGCAAATACACCATGCACACAAAGCGGAAACAAACGTAGCAAAATTGCGGTAATTTTCAGGTAAATATTAATCATGTAACATACAAGCGTACGTAACGGCGACCAGCACGTGCTGTGTGGCCTTCCATCCGTCGGACGGGGAACTTTCATCCCTCCGCAGACGTCAGTGCTCCCCGGGGGGCGATCCGCGACTAATTGCAAAATCCTAATTACCGACGCCCGGCCGCGTGACCGGCGGCGGTCCTGCGCCTTCTCGCGTTACCGACAACTGTCCCGCTTTAATTATCGAGGCTCCGGCTCAAAGGGAGCGAGCCCGACGCGTCAGCGCCCGAGCCGTGTAATTTGAACGATCCCAGCTTCAAACGTGACGTTGTTTATTCCGCTAGTATTGAATTTCATTTTATATTTGAATTGTTTTGGTGCAAAAAAACTACCTGGAGAAGGGCAAAACGGTCACAGGGTTCTACTATGCCGAATTATTGGGCCGATTCGACGCCGAGTTGCAGAAAAAACGGCCCCATTTGGCGAAGAAAAAAGTGCTCTTCCACCATGACAACGCACCGGCTCACACCTCCGCCGTCGCCACGGCCAAATTAGTCGAATTGCACTACGAACTGCTCCCCCATCCACCGTATTCTCCAGATTTGGCCCCACATTTGGATTTGGCCATTCGCCGGGCAGAAATTTAAGTCGAATGAGGAGGTCATCGCCGCCACGGAGGCTCACTTTGCAGACCTCGAGAAAACGTATTTTTCAGATGGGTTAAAGAAGTTGGAGCATCGCTGGGTCAAGTATATCGAGCTGAAAGGAGACTATTTGAGAAATAAATATCCACTTTTCAAAAATTTTAGTGGGTGACCGCTTCACTGAAAATATGTTTATCCTGATCCAGTCTTACTAATTCAGTTGAACTACCGACTTCCAGCCACTGGCGTAAATTCAGCATATACCTTTAATTTCTGTCTTTCAATGCATTTTTTCCTCTTATGTTTTTCAATACAGTCTCACAATAAACATAGGTTTAGGAATTATATTACAATTTTTATTAATTATACTTTATTACACGATCACTCGTGAATTATAACCATGACTAAAAAAAATTATAGTTTACATCATGCATATCAAGTTAATATGTCATAAAATCCGGCTCAAAGGGAGCGAGCCCGACGCGTCAGCGCCCGAGCCGTGTAATTTGAATGATCCCAGCTTCAAACGTGGCGTTGTTTATTCCGCTAGTATTGAATTTCATTTTAAATTTGAATTGTTTTGGTGCGAAAAATCTAGGCGGCAGAAATGTGGCTTTGTACCATAGAAATACCATGGATTGACCGCGTGAATACTAAACGCTGACGATGGTAAAAAAAGCCCAAGGTCTTCTATTTTGGATATATTTTTCGAAACGCTTAATATAGCTTTCTACAGCTTATTGTCTAAAGCGCTCCACACACGTAGCAACAAATTGTCGTCTCGTTCAACAAATTGAACAATGGTGTAGCCATAACCAGTAGTTTTTGTGAGATTTCGCCGATATTCACTGGTATATGGTTACACCATTGTTCAATTTGTAGAATGAGACGTCAACTGGTAGGAACGTGTGTGGGGCGCTTAAATAAAAAAAACACTGGAAAAAAGAAACTTATGTGGATGAAAAATTTATAGAATTAGCAACAGGCATAGGATAAATGTGTATTCAATGAAATGGTCACATGAAATGGTGAATATATATCTTTTCTTCTCCGAGTGCCTCTTCTCAGAAGAGGTGGTTGACCGTTTCATTGAACATATTTTTATCCTGAGAAAGTCTTACTTATTTGGTTGTACTCCCGACTTCCAGCCACTGGCGTAAATTCCGCATTATATTACGATTTAGAAAATGAAGAAAGATCAATAAGAAATATTTAGTTTTCATCATGCATATCAAGTATTAATCGATATGTCATGTATTGATTCATAAAATCAAATTTTTGATTGATTCAAAATATATTGATCTTCAAAAGTTTTCAGAAAGCGTTCCGTTCGATGTGTGAATGAATGTATTAAATAGCCATGTATGATTTAGAAAAGGAAAACGTCGATTCAGTATATGCACGGCGAGGCGTCACAAAAGCTTTATTGAGCACCCGAGCAAACGAGAGTCTTTGAGACGGTTCAAATCTATCGCCTAGCAAGCGCTCTTATTCACGAAAGACGGGCTCTGATTGCCTGGCTGGCTCGCCGGGATCAAAGGCCAGCCAGCCGGCAGGAGGCTTTTATTTTACACGTTCCGTTTTGAAAACAAATTTGCATGCAAACAAATAGAGCGTTTTGCATAAAGGTGAGCGTCAATGCAGAAAATGTATAATCATTTGGTTGTTTATTCAATGCAAGTTGTAGTTTTACCGTGCGACCGTTGAAAGGAATATTTATATGCATGAAATGTTTTTATGAATTCGGAAAAACAACCCTTACCTATGAAAATATTTTACAGCTTCGCGTATGCTCGTGTTTGTATTTGGAGCGATGAATATTTGAAATAAAAAAATGCTCACAATGTAAAGCGTTGTAATCAGTTTTTCAACTTAAAAAAAAAATTATACTGAAAAACACGCACCAAAACGGTTTTTAAGCTGCTTAGAAAAATCAAGTTTTGATATTGATTAAATGTTTATCACCGCGGTAAGTACACTTAAGAATGCTTATTTCATTATAATAAATAGGCACTCTGCACTAATGGCTTGTTTGTTCAAAGTAATTAAATTGTAATTTAATTTAATTTAATTTTCCCTGAAAACTACAAAATTTCCTAGCGGGAAAACGGAAATGCCTTTACTCGTTACTGAAAAGTAAGTATAATATAATCCTGCCACTATAAAAGGTTTTTAACCACTAAAAAGATGGGAGCTCGTAGAAGATCTTGAACTTTTTTTTATTTATAAGCCACGATAGTATTTAAGTTCAATACACTTTTACATGTAGCATTTTTACTGTCAATAATTAACAAAACAAAAAAGAGGGAAGGTCATAAAACGATATAAAACATTGCAATTCGTTTACTCCTCTCATTACGCTTTCAGGATAATTTATTATACGTGTTTACTGGTAATTATTAGGTTAATTATACTTGTGATTGTTGTTCCAAAGAATAATTTTAGGTTACTTTTTTTTTCATGTATGAAAAGTAAATTTTGATGAAGAGTATAATAAAGAGTATGCTTGTTTTTATAAAAAATAGTGCTATATTAATTTTTACAATACAATCTATAAGAACAGACGGCATTCAGCGATATCCATCGTAATACCTCCATTTAGAGTCTAGACAAGGGATCAATTTGCATTCAAATTCTGCAAGACTGAACGTAAATTTTCTGAATATTATATATCAACCATGTTAATACATGAGGAATATTCAAATTAAATGGATGGCTTTAATAATAAAACCAAACCGAAAACCATCGAGACCGACGCAATTTAAATGCATTTACATATAATGAGGAGGTTACTCGGCATCGCCGCTTACTCAACAACAAACTATTAATGCCAATTACATTTTGCGTAAATATGTAAATTGAAAGGACGCAAGAGATGACAATTTATTATTTCTCTAACAATACTTTTTTACTATCATAATTATAATATTGATGCTTGGAAAGATTAATTTAATAATTAACAAAATCCTGATTACAGACACCCGGTCACGTTTATTGGTTTGGCTATTGATTCGGTGGAAAAACGATTTAAGGACAAGAGAGTAGATAAAAGGGCATTTCATGTCATTCACAATTGCTGGAAAGTTCTAAGCTTAAGCTGCCTACACGTGTTACGACAAAACGTATAAACGAACAGTGATTAGCCGATAGCATTTTTTTGTGTTGGTAAGGAACAACAAAATTAGAGGACGGTATTGGCTAATTAAAAATCTGTTGTCAGTTGGGTTGTAAATTTTGCTTTAAG
The DNA here is from genome assembly GCA_022113835.1 of Atopsyche davidsoni. Lineage (NCBI taxonomy): Eukaryota > Metazoa > Arthropoda > Insecta > Trichoptera > Hydrobiosidae > Atopsyche > Atopsyche davidsoni. The sequence goes on from JAILWY010000023.1 coordinate 13,865,904, forward strand.
GTTGGAGTGGTTTCTAAGACCGTATTTTACTACTAAAGTATTCTTGGTCTGTCTTTTGCTGACAAGATTGAAATTACAACAATATAATTGTCAGCTTTGTATGTATCAACCAGGAAATACGTTATAAGAGAGATTTAGAAAATATTTAAATACTACTTTATTAACATGGTAAACAGCCATCGAAGATGTTAGAAAAATTCTAGTTTTTATGGAATTAATACTTATTTAGTATTATTAAAAAAAAAAATTGAGTAATATTAGATAGTCAGTTTCATCACATGTACAAAAAAAATTGGAAGGCGGCATAAAAAAAATAAAAAAAAAAAATATATATATATATATGTATATATCGCCAAGCTCGTTAGAAATTCTGTCTAAAGTGTGCAAAGGAGGTCTATATTTAACTCCGAGAGGGACATTGCAAGTCAGAGGTCGTCTCAGGGACCCTCCCAGAAGATAGACGCAGATCGGGTGAGACAGGACACGGAGGAAAGGGGAGGGGGGTTATTAAAGGAGCGACCGGGAGACGAAGTCCTGGCGATTGCCGGGGTTTTATTGGCGATAAAATGTCCATCCGCCTTAAGGAAGCTGGCAGCTTGCGTACTTATGAAAAAGTGATGATTTAGAATTTATATAAATAATTTTCCGATGGATAATCTATACCGAAACTTATACTAAAATCTTACCGCAAATATAAATGCCAAAGAGAGTTACATTTTGAAGTACCTCTCAGTATATATAAATTGAAACTCAGTTACTGTACACATCCACATATCAAGTCTTATAAATAATTTCATTATTGTATGATTCGAAATACATATTTTTTACTTCTCCAATCCACCTCTTGTCTAACATATATGTATAAAACATTGACCCAGTTAAAGCACAGGCATAGAGCTGCGCTACAAGCTAAAAAAACACAGTGGGACACTTTACAAGCCAACCCCACACAAACCGTGACTTTAAATACAAGCATCGCATTTGCACAATTCTTTGACTTTGCTCTCCACCGGAAGCCGCACGATTATTTGTCACATACAAATGGTAGTTTTCACTTGTTCCTGCGTTCGTTTGTTTTGGGATTGCCTCTCTCTCTCTCTCTCCCGCAGTCTGTCTTTGTCCATCAGCTGCAAGCGACGCCCTCCCCTGCAGTACGCCTCTTCGGGGTATCCCCGCTTTTTCCTGCCATCCTTTGACGTGTTTTGTTTTTGCCTTCTTGCGGCGACGTTTATAGATGAGACGCATAAAATGTGACAGTTTTTTTGCCGGTGTGTCCTCTTCGTGATATTGCGTCGCGAAGATTAGCGCGACATAAAAAAAAAAAGAGGGAAAATGGAATCGGGCTACATGTGAAAAAATCATGATACAAATTTTTGAAGCTCGCGTTTATAAACAAAAACATCACAATAATCTACAAATATTTTTTAAAAACAATATTAAATTAATTTATTCATTATGTCACATATCATAAAAACTTACCAATTTTTTTTTTAATTTGTATAAATCACTTTTACAGTCGTATCCATAACTTTTCATATTGTTGTCGTATTTAAATCATTGAAACATGCCAAATGATATAATAACTTATTTCATTTTTAAATTTTGCGCAAATTTCATAAAAAAATACCCGAATTCTCGTTATATGTAAACAAAAAGTTGGTATAAATAATTGTGAAAAGTGTGTCGTTTATGATCATATCAGTTATTGCGAAATCTCGAAGTACTTATTTACGTAAATATTTTGGATATAATCACCTACAATCAGTATTGAATAACAAAAAAGCCGTTTCTGTATTTACTCTGTACAAGCGAATATCAAAACAAGGGAATAATGTTGTAAAAGAATAATAACTGCTAGTCCATTCATTAGCTCAATTACAAGATTATATTTAAGTATAAATGTTTGTGTGATATCAGTGTTGTATTACATCGACTAATAGCATTTTTCTTAAGAAAAAACAAAAAAATAGATGGGGGCACAACTCACTCAAGCTTGGTAGATTTATTCGAACTGTGCCACTGAATTCATGCTCGATATATCTGAGAAATATTCATAACTTACGATATAGTAAATAATAATATTTATTTAGGAGATAGAAGGGAGCGGGATTTGTTATTAATATCACGACATCCTCATTCTTTTTTTGCCCTGGAGTATTGTTATGAATAGCCATTATGTATTGAGGGAAACAAAGTTTTATCCTTACAAAGTTATCTGGCAACAGATGGTCTGCCGGAGGGAGCTTTTTTAGTTTGTAACCCAGACTGCTTTAAATACAGATGAAAATCTATAAAAATATTTAGTGGAATTTTAGAAACTTCTTTCACATTAATTTTGGTCGAAGCGGCGTTATCGAAACTTTTATTATATTTTTAGCTTTTCAAAAAAAGGACCAAATTTTATTTTTTTAATTTCACTGCACTGGCAAGTTTTTGTGCTTTTAATTATATTTAAATTATCACACAAATCAGTGCGCAAAATACCGAAAATATTTTTATCACTAGTCTAGTAATATATTGGCAACTCTTGGATGTCTTGTGGATTTGTATTTGAATGTCAGCTGAGTTTTCTCGCAAATGGAAACATGACAGTCTTGTGAATTAGATGTTAGTCTAATCTAATAAAAGCACCAATTCCTAAAAGTCTTGATACATTTAAAAAGAAGAAGACTTCATACTTAATAATCGATAGTTTTTAAATAAAAGTATGCTTTATATAAAAGTATAATTAGCCACCATATCACATAAGTTTACAATTGTTGAACTTAGCATTTCTGAAATTCAATTTTAAAATCTTGGCTGACTTGATTGAGATAAAGAACTGACGGAAATAATCAACTGGCGGATTTTTTTCTTAGCAGGACCTTTTCGTATTTTTTTATATTGTAAGAAAATTTTTTCAACTCATTTTACTGTAGAAGTTCATACGTCTTCTCTAAATGTAGTGTAGTTTTTGACAGTTGACAAAATTGGGTTCATATTAGATTATTAGTTAGTCTTGTTTTCTTGAAAAGTTTGAATCCTCTAAATATTCAAAGCTTGCAATCACAACCAGACACCAGAGGCAGTCCATTACCTGGCGAAATCGTGTCATTTAATTAATTTAATTGTCACTTTATTTTGCTATGTCGAAAATTGATTTTTTACAGAGTATTGAAAAAACTATAAATTATATTTATTTATTTTTTATTTTTTAATTAACGTTCATTTTCAGGGTAAAATAAAATCTTGAAGATGGTGAAAAATTGGATAAAATGACGACTTTTCAAAACCAAAGTTTGTTAAAGATTTTTTTTTTTTAATTTTTAAAATAATATATCGCGCAGGGTTTATATTTAATCTTTTAATTCTAATTATAAAAAAGACTTTTAAATGTTTAGAACTCTTGGAAAAAGGACATGACGAATCTCCAAATTCCTACACTTCAATCGGAAAAACACATATTTATCATATTAATAGTAAATTTATAAGAAATAAAAATATATTTTATTCGGAAAAAGGAATGTATCAAACTTTTTGCGCTTAAATTTTTTTGATTAGTGCAGTCGATTTTACGCAAAACGGACTAGAAAATGATCAAAAAAACTCGATTATGGAACCTAGACCCTTAATGGCTGTACCTACACCGTGTGTACATTTTATGGTAAAATTATTTAACATACTTCTCACAGCGAAAAATCTAATCAACCTTACCATTTTCCGATAAAAATTTGCACTTATTTTTATCACAATGTAGCCTAATTTGGCATATTGTGCGAGGGCGCGCGCCCCCGCGTGTATTTCCGACACACCTGCGTCCCGGGCCCTTTGTGGGCCCCCCAACAATACACCGAAGGGAATATTGCTATTGTGATACAAGAACCGTTTACATATCGTTTTGCCATCTGAATACTGTACAAGAGAAGAAAAAACACACAAATGTGCCTGGGAATGGCACCAACATGCTTAGTTAATACAAAAACGAGAGCGCAAAACTCCACGTGGAAAAGTAAAAATACGAAAATTGTAATAATTTTCTTGTCTTTTATATAGAAATAAATATGTAAATACCTTCGAAGTGCTGGCCTTCAGCGAAAAGGTTTTGCTTCTTGTGATATTAAATTATTGGATTTTCTACAGTTATATTCTTTAAAGCTATTATAAATTCAGGTCAAATATAAAAAAAAGGTGGAGGAAAAAGGATTAAAAAATAAAAAAAACTCTCGAAGGGCAGTTCCGCTTTTAAGTGGTTCTTGAATAATGCGACCTTTAAAACCGATTCACAGATCAAAAGAGCTTTACCAATGCATGGCCATAAATATTCCAGCAATATTTTTTTTCTTAATGTCTCTTTCATCACGAATAATATTTTTTTACACACCTACTTTGAAAATAATAACAATTCAAAAGTTTTGGAAAAAAAGCACCTTTTTAACCTGTATGAAATATTGATAAATGATTTCCAATTTCATGACTCAATTTACATAAAACACACCGTGGATTTATCGACTGCGATACTCAAATCACATTATTCCTATTGTTTATCGAATAAATAAGTATTGAAAGGCGTAAATAATAAATATATTTCGGTTCGTCTCCGTTTAAGTTAGTCTGCATACATACATATATTATTCAAATGAGCTTCCAGAAGCTTCGACGTATGAAGCTATGAGTCTCTGAGAATAACCGCATTTCTATACTTCCCCATCCTGTGGGAACAGTTGGAGACTCGCTATTTTCTCTATACGGGAATTTCTTAATAACTTAAGAAAGCAAAAATGTAGCCTCTATTTGATTCTGCGACTTTCTGTCAGTATAGTAATATAGTGTTTTGTCACTATCAAGTTTTTTAAAAATATTTTTACACAAAATAAAATATATTTTACTACAAAGAAGAAACAATATTGTTTTGTAATTGAAAGTGTAACAAATTATTTATTTTAAATTATTACTTAAATAATCTTATGGGAATGTGAATTAACAACTAATTTTTACTTTTAGCTTTTAAAATATATTTTATGGGCTAGATAAAATGTCGTTCTAGGATTTAAGAATACCTGTTAATAACATGTTAATATATAATTTTAAATTTCTTTTCTGTTTATTATTGATATATTTAAGATCTGAAGCTGAAATTACGTTTCTGAACCAACCAGTTTTTTTTCGAAAATAAATCACAGCCTTTAAAGAATTTTCCCGTTATTTTTTATACACCGAGTCTTATACTAATTGTATCTAAAAGTACTATCGGCACGAAGTATTTTCAATGGGATGCACCAGCATTGTAAATAATATAATTGGATCTCTTTTCTTAACAGGAAATTTCTACACTGAGACATGGAAAATATTTTCAGGAATATTGCTTATCTAAAGAAATACCTGTTTCTTAGATTCAGCATAGCTTTGACTTCGTCTGCTTTACAATAAGAAGAAAATAATACATTTCTTTTTAATAAATATTTGCTGAACAATATATTTTCATAGTTTTTAATGACCATTAACGAGAATGATGGTAATTTTATGATTCCATTTAAAGCATAACATGCCAGCTTTGGTAGCAACAAACGTGGTGTCAGCCAATTTATATGTAGATTTTTTCTTTTTCTTCTTAAAAACTGCAGTGCAATAAACAGAGTATCTAAAATGTATTGTGGCTGTCGAGTTCTACGATTTTCTAGCAAGTGGAAGAAGCAGCACATGATCTGGCACTGTCGTGGTGCCACTTCCTTAAGAGATCAAGGTACAGCTATCCTCAATGCTCTAAACGGTAATCGTTAAACTTTTATTTCAATCTGGTAAAAAAACAACTACAAATGAATATATCTTTATTTTTAGTAAACGAATTCGAAGTAAAGTTTTTCATTTCGGTGTGTTTTCTGTGTATGCGATACCTGTGCAAGACGGAGGCCGTAGGCCGGGGCGAGGGTTGCCTGTCAGTTTTATTTAAATATTATTTGACTTGGTAAGGCTGTAGACACTGCTTGATTTATTCAGCCACCGAGTGATTATTGTTTGGGATTTTTGGGTTTACTTTGGATACGTTTGTTCAAACAGAATATAAAATATCTACGTCGCTATACAAACACCCGTCCTACCGACTCTGGAAATCCATGACATGTATTATTGATGTGACATTGAGCTTTATATTAATATTAATTTGAATGGTATATATAAATATATATATTGATTTCTAAGAAATATAATATTTTAAACATATTAAAAAACAAATGAGTCAACGCCATCAAAATCAAGAGAGCTTAATTTACAATGAAACATGAGAAGCTTTTTTTTTCTTTTATAAATTAACGGTCTCCTAGGATTTGCATTTGTGAAAATTCGAAATAAAGCCAACGATGAAAATAACCCACAAAATGACACAAAGGCACATGCAAAACAACCCTAATTATTATCATACAAAGTAAACATCTATCAGGGGCTAAAAATATCTCGGATTTTTCGACCACCAGCGGGGTTGGGTCGCGGGGAAGCGAGGGGGGTTACTTAAAAGCACCGAGTGAAATTTTACGAAAAATAAAGCAAGTCTTACACAACATGAATAACTGTAGGACCGCTGGCCACCCAGACCGGCTACCGAGTCATGAATATTACATCCGACGGCCATTTTACAAGGCCTGTATATTTCTTCATCCGATCCCTGACCCCGGACCGTGTGACTCCTCGGTTTGGATTGCTTTTCTTTGTTGTACCTGTTTGGTTTTTTAAACCTGCCGCGGTGCGATCTTTGTTCTTTATTTAGTGTTAAAATAAAAGATTTCCGCAGCGTCGCATTCACACATCCCTACAAATAAAACTGTAACTGTAAATTTCCGCCCATCAAACGACTCGCCCTTGCTTGTTGAACTGCGATTGGGTGCACCAGCCTTGAAGGCAATCAGCCCTGAAGTACTACCATATTTACTTTAAATTTGATTATGTTGTATTACATGAACCAATTAATGAACGGTATGATGAAATGTTTTGAAAATAAAGTATAGAAAATTCATACATTTAAAAACAGCGGTGTTATGTTACTATGATATTATTACAAATTGTCTATAGTTATTATTATTACAAACAAACATAAAACTACAAAGTAATTAGATTACTGCGTCATTCAGATTCTAATAAAACAATTTTATTCCGTATTTTATCCGAACACACCTTCTTTTACTCGACGAACGTAAAGTTTACAAAAAATGTCGTCCCCCAGTGGGATTTGTACTCTCGACCTTTTGCATAGCAAACCAGCCATTCCGACCAGACGACCATATTTATGTTACTATACCGTAAGATCCAGAAATAAACACAGCCATATAAGAATATTGCTTGTGAAGAAAGCACTTTCATACCAACTAGAAGAGACTCTCTCAATCCAATCCAATTTGTAGTTTATTTTGGATTGAAACCTTTGTGTTTTAATTCATTGTAACTTTTTTTTGGTGATATAGAAAGTTTTGATTTAGAAATTTCTGAATTGTTTTGATAAGTAAATAATTATAAGTATTATCATCAAATCATTTAGATGTGAAAGATTTCAGAAATAAGTCGAAATCTCATTTTAAATAGTTACGGGTTAACTTTTGGGGTTGCTTTTTAAAAGATTAAAAATGTGGATTAATGTGCAGATTCATAATATATCCTAATAAAGATTATATTACTATAAATGGCTAGATAAATTTTATAAATATTTATGCAATAATAAATGAAAACAATTTAAAATACCTTAATTTTTTCGTTTTTACACCAAAACATTAATACTTCCAAAGTGTGCTCGAAGAAAAGAAAACTATATTTATTTTAAAAAAAAAGCAATATAATGATTTGTTCATTGTTTCATAATACAAATTAATATATTTTTCTTTTGAATACATATTTCTGCATTTTATGAGAAAACCACAAAAAACCACATAGTGATAAAATGAAATTTGTAAAAACGGATGCACAGATCAAAAATCTCCCACAACTCGCCATTTCATCGTATAGAATGGACCTCTAAAATTTTAACATTGTGTTGTTGGAGATATGGAGAGGTACGGAGGTTCCCCAACACATTAAATATGTAGGCTTTTTAAGTCTTGGCTCGGATCTTCATATCAAAGCGAGCCGGATTTGCTCTAACTGATGTTTTTTTCTTTCAGGATTCAACGGAAATAATTAGATACATTTTGTATGTTATTTTTGTATGCTGGGAGTTTTTGAAGTCAGACTGAAGGCTGCGGACATTTTAACATTTTGAAGCCAACTCTATAATTCATTCCCTCTTTTTAAAATTATAATTAAAAAACTGCGGATATAAGTTATTCGTAGTATGTTGATATGCTGTGAATTTATAATTCATCCTAAATGTGAATCTGTAGGCAGTAAACTTAACCCTTTCTACTCCGTTGGCGACAATGTGTCGATATGGTAAATTCCTTTGTAACTCCGTTGGCGACTATAGGTCGCCATAGTCCACTTTTCATTGTTTACCCTATAAGAAGTCTAGGTGCGTATTAGAGCAGGTATAAACCCTTTTTGTCAGTTTTGCAAAGTAATTGCTGCCGTTCGGACGTACTCACATTGTTAAATTAAAAAAAAACAAACAAAAAAAATTCCGGAGTTCAAACGGTTAAATATGATCAAAGATACACATTGATTTCAATTTGTTAAATAAATAATTATAATTTCAATTTAATAATGCAGTGATGACTATAGCTACGTGTAATATTCAAATCTTGTTAAGTATGAAAATGAGTTTTACCAAAAAGATCTCCGTGTTGAATGTACGTAATAATTCTATAATATAGTAAGTTTTAACTTTCACGTTCACAGCGGTGTCTACATACCTGGTAGAAGTAAAATTTCCTCTTTGATATCGTATCTGTGCTTTTAACGGAAGCCAGGATAGTTGCTGGGAGGTTCAGAGCCGGAGCAGAATGACGTGCTAAGTCTCCCGACCGAAGACTTCCTAAGAAATTTCGTCCACCTCTGCCCCGGACATATTATATAACTCATTTTCCTTACATAGCATATGCATATTTCTATAGACATACTGGGTGATTGAATGCACAATATATATTTTTTCATTATTTTTATACAGCGTTAAGAAGATATTATTTTGATCATATCGAGAACTCAGAATTCAATTATTTTTCATTTCATATACAGTAACTGGACAACGGTAGTGCTGATTTTACTGTTCAAATAAACATCCAATTATCGTTCAAGCACTCAAAATGCATTCAATTTTTCAACTGAGCAAAATATTTTATTCATTTATTCTACTATGCAGACATTACAACAGATTACCATAGTAAATAATCAAGCATATAAGTATAGTGACAGGTTCGTTTGGCTTTAAAACATAAAATGACCATTAAAAATAACAAGAGAGCACAGGTCATTTATCTAAACTATTAATTCTGTTCGTAAAAAAATGTAATTTACTAGCCTTGGTGAATAATGGATTTTTTTGGTTGAGACGAAGACTCAACTTTTTTATTCGTTCAATGACCTTTAAAAAATTCCAACTAGACGTTGTAAAATATATAAAAAAATTATTTTCACATAAAAAGCTACACTAAAAATAGTGTTGTTGAAACGCGGAGCCTGTGATTAATGGTACACCATCAAGTTTAACTTTAAAATTAAACAAAAAATTAAGATAAGCTTTTATTTAAGTACACACAGTAAACATAACTGAGCACTGTCGCGGAGACAAATTCTTTAAAGAATCTCTTTATAAGTTGGTACAGTAAGAATGCCTTATGTTATCTTAAGATAAATATTAAATCACTTAAATTCTATGCTGCTGAAAATATATTTTGATGTACGCGGCTTAGGCGCAGGTTTTGTTTCTTTTCATTTCCCAGCTACACGATTTCCACCAACCGTTCATCGCGATTCGCGATAATTAATCTTATTGTATTTAGCCCAAGTTATAACAAAAGCATTCGATGCCTTGAACCTGAAAAGCAAAGAAATAACACTAAATTATGCCGAGACAAAGGTGCGATGTTAAAGCGTTTATTGTAACTACCCAGAGCGGTCATAATGAATAAATTATCACATCTTTTCAGTCTGCCTGAAAATACTCTTTGCGAGACTATTTCTCTCTCATAATTGGTCTATGACATGAAAACTGAATTCGGACTGTTGGAAAGTAGCCTTTAGACGAATTATTTTTGATTCAGGGAATAAAAGCTTACAGAAAAGGTGCATGTTAACGTTTACACAAGAACGTTGAGAAAAATTAAAAAAATGTACAAGTGAAAAATAAATGGAGCATGGTTAAGAAGAAGACAAGCTTAATCTTGATTTTTTTTTAAATTTAGGATTAACTATTGTGTTATTTCCAATAAAAAATAACGATAAAAAGATTACTCACACAAATAGTATAAATATACTTGTACTGTAATCTCAAAATGTATTTATTTATGATTGATTAGTTTTTGATTATTGATAAAAAAAAATTCAGTTTGGATAAAAAATATTTATTGTTCTTTGAATTATTGCAACTCTTTATTATGCCTTCGTCACGTCAAAATGCGCACAAAATTACATCACTATATTTCAAAATATGTTGTAGAATACAAAATGACAAGAAGTTAACTCACCTACTCATCTGTAGCTTTTGTTTGCTCTACTCTCTCTTATACACCTGAAGGCCTTCCCAATATACACAAGGTCGTGATATACCAATTGAGTGTTACCTGTTCTCCCCCGGCAGATGATGCCATTACTTTTGAGCCACCGTGTATGCGACAGTAACTCTGTTCTTGAGTAAGTTTTCTGTAATTACGGATTTCAATTTAAGTCATACGCGAAAGAGCTTCTCGTTAGCGTACAGTAATAAAATTTCGTATGAAATTATTCAGTATCTAAATAAAACATCTTGAGTGACTGGCTGCCGCGGAGGAGATAGTAAATCTTGCCGTTACGGCTTAATCTTGGAAAATTTAAATGTGTGCTTTGCATTTCCCTCGTACGTAGAATTTGTCTATGAATTTATTACGGGAAAGCAAATAAGGGAAAAACAAGGACTTCTGTTTGCTTTGGTGGAAAGGTTGTGCTTAGTTAATAAATACCGTTATTAATGGTTTATCGGATAATTATAACTTGGCTTCAAATCAAACGTTCACCTAAAATATAAAATTAAAATTATTTTTTGTGTATTACTTCATTTGAAACATACTTGGTATTTTAAATGTTTTATTTAATTCTGAAAACTATAAATTAAAAATAATTATATTTATTTATAAAAGTACATTAAACTACTTTCAAATATTGAAATTCCCATAAGTTAAAACTATACTTTTTTATTAAATACTGATATTTGCGATTTGGTAAACATAATTAAAAGCATGTAATTGTGATTTTAAAAAACTAAATTTTTTATAAATTTTACTATTTCTTTGCTGTATGTATAGTTCTATTAATCAAATATTTGTGGCCTTTTTACTGGCTCTTGTGAACGGTTATTATACCTTTTCTTTCGAGAACCTTATTTTCAGTGCGTGCAGTAACCGTAACATTTTTATTATATAGTTTTTACAGTATTCACGCGCCGCACCATTTTTCACAGTATGGTCATAAATTAAGTATCAAATAATCGGTAAATACTTTTATATTAAAATTTCTCTTAAATAAATTATAGTAAAAAGCTCTTGTTTTTAATAATAATTTTATAATGTAGTAATAAAACCAACATATTAATATACCTCCTCGTTTCTCGGACATATTTTTTTACTATGTAATATATTCAATTTATGACTTAAGTAAAGGAGAGTTTACAAATCATAAATTTTGTAATGTATCTTCGGAAGTGCAGATTGCACTCATGGCAGTTACTTTTGGTGCAGCAACAATGTCGCGGAAGTTGCATTATCACAACAGCTGCATCAGCTTGTAGTGAGCGTAAAAAGTGCATAAAACCAGTCATAAAAATATAATCTCGGCTCGCGCGGTGCGCTTCAGTCCGTCCATCGATCTCAGGTAGCTACCCCCTCTCCCGTGATCGGGGGTGGGCACCTTGCCACCCCCACCCCTCGTCACCCCCACCCCTCGTCACCCCCACCCCTCGTCACCCCACCCCGCGAAGTCTGAGATATATCTGGGAGACCGTATGCGAAGTCAGCTTTTTAGCAGGTGAATTCTATTGGAGTGGTGACGTTATAGTCTAGGAGACTTAATTTATTTCAGATTAAAACTTAATGTTTACGTTGCCTTTCTAATATTTGTAAAATATTTAATACAAATCGGTAAATTGTGTACAAATGAATTTTTTTAAAAAAACGCCCACGACTTTTAGTGTTGGAAAATATATCTTACATTTTTTATATTTAAGGTAATTTAATGATTTTTTTGTTTGGGATATTCTACATAATATTTATTTTACTTAAATACTTGATAAAGAAAATTGAATTTAACGCGCCAAAAATAAAATTTTAAGTCTGTTACAGAAGTTTATGATATATTATAGTTTTGTTTTTTTAAAAAAAAAATTAGAGAAATCATTTACACAAGGTTCATAAAAGAACATTTTTATTTTTAAATATCTATAATAGTAATCAAAACACACCCGTAATATTAAAAAAAAAATTTTTTGCTTTTTGCAATAGTAACAAAGCGGATATGAAAAACATAGTTTAAATTCAACGGAATTTTTTTTTTATCAAAGCCACCCTGAGCGAGAAGAGAAAACACCTCGTTAAAGCTTATAGTCGAAACTCCTTTAAATCGAAGTACTCTTTTGCACGGTGGAACGCGTGGCTAGAGACATAAAAAAGCCTGTCAACCCCAGAGTCTCCGGCGAGAGCTCGCAAGTCCGCCGGCTCCTTTTGTGCAAGAAATTGATTTTCCTACGAGAGCCTACTCATTGCCGATCCTGGGGTATCACCGTTTCATTGGCCCTTGCCTCGAGATATGTATCGGGAAGTTTGCTTTGTGCGCCCCGGAGACGCTGCTCGGCATTGTGGATGGATCCCTGCCTGGAATTCGGAGAGGACCTCCTTCGCGCCCGCTGTGATGGTTTATTGTTGCTCGCCATAATGTAATTGTGGCTTTGTGCGATTATTTGGGGGTTGAATTGGATTGCTTTTTGATGAGTTGTCGGGAGTTCAAGTATCATTTTACCCCTCGTGTTTGCGAATGACGAGCTTTGGGTTTACTCAACATCAATTATTGTCAATTAACCAGCAAAAACATGTTTGATAAATCACATAAAAAACCACATAATCTTACATATATTTTCACCAGAAGAGTATCTAAATATAATAAGTAAACTTCTAAAAAAACTAATCTCTAAGTAACTTCTTAAAAAATAAGTAAAAATATTGATTGGCCTGGGCACATTGATTCATATGTAGAGTATGATTGTTAAAAATTCTCGATACGGAAGCGATTCGTTAGTACAAGGGTTCGTACACCGGTCATGTAAACCAGGAGATGTAGGTTCAAATCCCACACAAATCACGATGATATTTTTCTGAGCGTTTCTTTAAATCATCTTCTATATATGAACTAATGTGCCTAATCATATTAGTAATAAGTAAACTTCATTTAAACTATCTATTTTTGACACTGAAGATCATGTAGTGTAGTTTATAATAAAATATTTGAATTATCCTAACAAAGTTTGAAAATAAACTATGGTGATTTTTAGAAATTTCTTTGATTATACAATACTAATTATTTCTATTAATAATTTCTGATATCTCATAAATATGATTTCATTGACATTGAGTATTTGTGTGAAAACGAATAACCCAAAAAATAATTAAAACACAACAAAAAAAGTAATAAAAATCGAAATACAGTTAAGTTTATACTTGTTCTTTTAACTGTGAGTGATTTATTCTTTATTTTACTTTATATAATCATAACACTACAGAAAAATCAATTTTTTTTGTACAGTAATTGAAAAATTTCGATTATCAAACTCGTACCATAATTTAAATGGTAATCTAAGTATACAAATAATAAATAAGTGTGGGAAACTCAAAACATGTGTGTAAATTGTCCACCCAGCCATATAATTACTTCAATGAATTTTATTTTTCAATGTTGGGCTCGTGCACGGACATGTTACAAATTACCTTTTCCACTCTTAAATTGATATTAAAAGTATATAATTTAAAAAATTCATTGGTTTATTATTTAAAAAAAATATCAGTATTGATTGGGTTGGGTTTTTAAAAAGGTAAATGTCTGATTTTACATTGTCTTGTGTTTTTAAACTGAGCTTGTAAGTTTTTTCACTTAACAAATAAATTCATTGGAAAATGAAATCTTAAATCCATATTTACTTTTATCAAACGTATTGCAAAAATAGATACTCTTAGAATTCTGCGAAAGTAAGAACACTTTTATAAAAATTTGTTATATTGGAACCAATAATTTTATTTATTTAAAAAGGAATACGTAAAAAGTAATAAGGAATACGCGTTGTACTAATTTTGATACTAGTCTGAATAAGTTTTTTTTAAAGGTACTTTACATAAGTAGCTTTGAAATAAAGCTTTGAATAATTCGATCATTTACAATCAGTTGAAATCAAATGTTTTTTGTTACAGAAAATTTTAGTAATACTTCACGAAGTACGCAAAGTAGAACATTGTACTTCGTGCTAATTGCCTTCGGTGTTTGTTCTTCAAAATAAAGGGAGCCGAATTGAAACGTTAGCAAACACATAAAAGTATCTAGAACTGCGTTGATAAAATTTTATGTCCCTGAAAACCTATTCAACTTTTATTGCAATTGAAAAATGCCATTGAATTCATTTTGCAGGTAATACAATGTTATCGAGGCAATTTTACTGGTCGATGTTCAACCCTAAGAAGTTAACGACCCCAAAACTATAAAGAGTTTTCTTGAGTTTCTAAAACAATGTTTGTATATTATAAAGTAATAGGCTTAGACCAGACACATTCAACCTTTTTACAATTTCAAACCGTACCCACATATTTTCTTTGCTACTCAGGCTGTAGCGCATAAAAACAATATAAAATATACACGTTGAGTTAAAAAATATTGTGAGTTAATTTTAAAGATTTGGATAGTATTTATACTCGTATATTATTTATAATACATTTTAAATGAATCAATTAATTATTAACCTTAAAAGTATTGGTACTTGTTTTTTATCCGACCACCAAAAAACTTGTACCTAACCTTTTTTTTTTTAACCTAACCCAACAAATCGAGCGATCATGGAAATCTGCAATGAAAGAAATAAACGCCACAACGGGACTCATCGTCATATGATAGATTCTTATCTCTGCGAGTACATGTACATTAAAAAAATTTGGTGGTGGTCGGATAAAAAACAAGTACCAAAGTATTTTTCAATACCGATACTGTAAATAAACATGTGTTTAGCTACATTTTATGGGCATCAATATTTAATTCATACGCATTAGTTGGCACCCCGGGCGGTGGCGTCGGCTGTAATCCGCGTTCAGGAGACGACAAAAGGTTTTATCGCCGTCTATTATACGAGGGAGCTCAGGTGGACGGCCAGCCTCTGACGATGGCCACACGGGCGAAACTGCTATTATATCAAACCCATTGAATAATAAATATTGATTTTATCCACAGGGTAATTAATGTCCAAGTTCCACCGGCTGATACTGATGACATGTTAATAATGATGTAATTTGCCAGCGGAATGAAATTAATCAATTTCTGAACTGATCACTAGATTCAGTATTTCATAAGCGAAAAATATTTATTGATTGATGTACTAATGAAAATATCGTTGTTTATATTAATTAGTGTAATTAATTTTAGATAATTGAAAATCCCAGATAACAGATGTATGCTACTTTGGTCATAGTCTCTCTTACGTCGTAAAATATACCCTGAAGAACGCTTATGTGGACGCTTCGAGCATAAAATTCTGAGTCTATAAAAGACGGCGACATTTTGAGTAAACGCTTCAACGCTGAACTCCAAGATTTGTACCAGAATGCTGGTGGAAAGACATCAGTAAAAAATAGCAAAGAAATCAGCAAAGAAAACGTTGTATTTACTGCAAAGGGCGCTGAAGTGTATGAATATCAAAAATGAGAAAGTATCTTCTTGTAATGGCGAACTCCCGTGTATTGGGCGAGATGAATATTTTTTTAGACATACATTTAAGAAAAAAAGGTCAGAACTTGCCAAAGGCTCAATCGATTAAAAACCAAAATACCAAATATAATATTGGAAATATATAGTTATTTTAATCTGTACATTTTTTTCAGTTTCAAAGTTGTTTTCTCTGATTCCCAATAAGACAGATAATCATCAAATAATATCGACATTATAACCTTCAAATTATAAATAATATAAGAAAACTTACACGATTTGCAGCCTGGTGATGTTATAATCTATGGCACAAGTAACTTTTCACATTAACATAGTAATTTATTATGACTGTTTAATAGATCAATGTTTTTTACACGTAACATGTATTTTAGGCACTATTTTGAAACATGCAAGAAAATTGACAAATAATCATCACATATGTAAAAGATTCGATGTTAACAAATCTCACAGTCATCTATATAAGAATTATCAAAGTTAGTGCATCACATATTGTAAATAACGTTATATATTTACTATAATTCGAAAAATGTAATGGATATTCATCCAATATCAAATAAAATAAAACACAACAATAAGCAGACAAGCTCACACTTTAAATGACAATCTAGTACTGAATATATTTTGTATACATTTTTATAAATGTAACAATAATATGCTATTTTTAATATTTGTAATTATTTCACAATGATGAGAAATATAGTGTGACTAACATTTACATGAAGTGGATAAATCTGGTCTAAGCAGGTGTCAATACAAGCAATGAGGTCAGTGAAATATTCTTGCGTGGTATAAGTATTCTCTATGAACATATTTTTACCATGCAATGAGATAAATTATTATTTTTATTGATAGTACATTTTAAATAAAATGGAGCTATTAACTTGTTATAAATCATGAGAGTTAGATTTGAGAGTTGGAGTTAGAGTGAGGCGGATATTTTTTTAATGTATTTTTAACATTACTAATATGATTAGGCACATTAGTTCATATATAGAAGATGATTTAAAGAAACTCTCAGAAAAATATCATCGTGATTTGTGTGGGATCAAATCACGATGATATTTTTCTGAGAGTTTCTTTAAATCATCTTCTATATATGAACTAATGTGCCTAATCATATTAGTAATAATATAATAAACCCGTAATGGGTAATAAATACGCATCTGATTGACCAATCCATAAATAGATATACGTATTTTTAACACTTACAAATTTAGATCAGAAGCATCAATGAATACCTTTTGTTCTACATTTTTTTATACTGTATTCTGTATAAAATTCAGAATGCTTCTAGTTGTGTGCGTATCTTGTTCGCAGACTGACAAGTGTAGTGTATAAATTATTTAAAGTAGGTTGGGTTAGGTAAGGGACACGTAGCGAATTCAGAAGTTATAAGTGATATGCTACACTTTATTCAAATAAAGTTGGGTGTGAGCTCTGCGTGCTTCCAGTCGCAGGGCAGTGGCGGAGGGTGGAGGATCGCGATTGAGTTGAGTGTGCTCTTTTATGATGGCAGAAGTAATACAAAGGGCGTAATCCTGCACGGGGGCTGGCTGGCGGCCAACTGGAGCCCCCAGGCCCAGGGCCACACATAAAACAGGCCTTGGCGCCCTGTGAAGTCATGGGAATATATCAAAATATTAAAAAAATACAATACGTGTTAAAAGTTGAAAACAACACCTAAAATACTGTTTCACCGAAGAAATATTTCAAAAATAAATAGCTTCAATTACAGATGATAAATTCTGGTTTCAAACGTTTCCATTTTTCATTTATTGATAAAGCGTTTACGCTGACAGTCATTATAACGGCAGCACATTAATAAGATTGTTAAAAGCGCCCATTAAGCCCGCATAAAAGCGCCGAATAATAAAAACGCCCGACAATGTGCTAATAAATCGATGGTGACGTCACAATGAGATTTTTTACACCCGGGTCCGACAATCGTGGGCTCCCCCCCCTCTGAAGCTTTGTACTTTATGAAAAACAGATCCGTCTTTTGGAGAATGTTAATATTTAACGGTATGACGAATAAATAATGTTGATATTTAACGGCAGCACAACAGGAGAAAGCCCCGGCCTACACATCCGTGCATTTGAAAGCTTTATTGCGACTTGTGGGACTTTAATTCGAGCTTGTATCGTTGCTTTGCGCTGGAAGCTCTCGAAGTCTTTTGTGTAAGCAAAGAATACTCTCAACCACTGAGCATTGTCAAATAAATAATGTTAGATTGATTAATAGTACTTTAATATAAAAAAAATATTAATTAATGGTAATCTTATCAGTGTCGTGCAGTTTATAAATATATCAAATTCTAGATCGTCCTAAAATTTATATCCACAAAATCACAAGTACATTGTTAATGTTTTTATGATTTTGATATATAACAAACTGACGTTATCTTGAGCGCAGAGAAAAATTTCCATTATAATATCATATATTAAAAAAGCTTTATTTTGAAATATTTGTTTAATAACATAACCTTGACGCAATCAAAGTCTTCTATCAGTATATCATATATTTTGGAAGAATTTTTATTTGTTTATAGGTTGAGTAAATATTATTGTTTAGTAAAAAAGAACAGCGTAATGTTAAAATAAATAGAATTTATTTATGTATACCCCAACCTGGCTGGTTTTTTATAAATGAAATAATTTGAAAGATTGAGTAGTTACATTAAATATAGTGGCCTCTCTGATATATTTGTACAATATAATTATATATCTATCGTCTTAAGAAAGTATTAGTTTGGTTTTAACGTATTTATTTTTTCTTTCAATCAATCTGTGTCAAAATAGACAAGCAGGTTGGTACTGAGGACGGTATTATCGGAGACATATCAATTTTGTGTAAAAATATATTGTTTCACCCTTTTACATAGTACAACTTATTTTTATTTAATATTTCAGCTAACTATTATTTAAATAGGGTTTAACCCTCAATCAAGAGTGACGTTAAAAGAGAAATAAACGCAATAACTATGTTGAATTAGAACAAACCGTCTACGAAAATAATGAGATAGAAATAGAAAGTTAAGTGGGTTACTGGTAATAGATGGGTTTATGTATATATATATATATATATATATATAATTAAAGGGAAATTAGTGCTTTGAGGTTAAGGGTTTTGAGGTATAAATTTATAAATGTTAAAAATTTTATTAAGGTTGAGTTTTATTAATCTTAAGTTGTTTTCATGACTCCGTGTTACTGAGACTGAATTAAAATATAATTTCTCATGTAAAGAGTAAATAAAATAAAACCGATCCATATCCTCGAAGAGAAATTATTGAATCGTAAGTGGAATTGTTTTACTTTGAAACTTTGATCTGGAGATGTACATCACAGCACTTGTAGAAAATATTATGATCTATCAAAACTTTTCCAATGCTTAAGATGTTATTTCTTCGGATGTGAAGAAATTACTTTATAACTGTAACCATGTTCACGTGAGGACCGAGTAATCAATCCAGATATGTCTGGAAATATTTTTTGTACTGGACTTGTTTGCGAAAATAGCCCTAAATTACTTTTATGTTTGTTTTATATTAAAAACTTAAGTAATTATTTCCAAACCAAGTTTTCGATGTTGCTGAAAAAGTAAGGGTTTTTTGTTACTTTTTTAATAAACATACTGCTTTACTGCAATAAAATAACAGCCTTAACCCTCGGATGTGTAAAAGTTGAATTTTGATTTGTTATTTGCCCAAATAACTTCAAATTCAATGTATATTTAGAACCGGTAATATATTTGCCTAATGCTTTCAATTATTCACGGAATGCTATTTTCATTTTTATATATTTTTTTAATAAATATACTGTGTATTGATAAAAAACATTAATTCACTCTTGATTCAAAATACCCTTGAATTTAAGGTGTCTTCAGAAAAAAAAAAACGACTGAAGACAAGGATAGAACCGGCAATCTATTTGTCGACCGCTTTCAATACTTGATGCTATCAATTTGTATGTTCCGAGTGGTGGATTTCAGAAATGTCGGATGCTTCTTTGTCCTCCTTCAAGTCGAACTATTGTCTTGAAATTTTCTTTGGTAGCTAGAATGGATTTTCGTTTGAATAGCTTACCTGACGACAGTGACATTTTCGGCGACACCTACAGTTTATTCTGTAAATAGTTCTTAAGATTAGAACACTTCTATCCTATAGATTTTTGATCATTTGTTATTTATGAAATGTCTCGGATTGAGTTTACTTAAATTTTATTTTGTGCGTTTACAAATATGTTAAAAAAATCGGAAAATGGTTTTCTTCTCCTAGAAGGTCTAATGTAATTCAATATCTTGTTGAGGGACAAGGCATTTGATTGGTGAAGATCCATTTTTTATTAATGATATGGGTAACTTTTACTTTTACAAAGTAAAGAAAGTATAAAAAGTTACCCATATCATTAATAAAAAAAGTAACTCAATATAACTAATTAATTATTATAAGCTTTATAAGAAGACATAAAACCTTAAATATTTAGTTCAAGACAAAGATGTAAAAAAATAAGTAAATTTGTCATCAGTTAATACTTACAATTGTTGTAAATCTAAAAGCAAACATTGGTCATTTTTAGAATGAAAAAAGAAAAAAAATAATTTTCCTGAAATATGAAATGATTATGTGTATTGATAATGATTAAGTACATTTTTTCAAACATTGAAAATTGATTAAAGAAACTCTTAGAAAAATATCATCGTGATTTGTGTGGGATTCGAACGCACATCCCCAAGCTTACATGGCAGGTGCATTACCAATTATGCTAACGAATCACTAGTACTCGGCAAGAATTTTTAACAATCATATCCTATAAATGAAACAACGTACTTATTATGCCAATTAAATATTTCTAAGAGTTTCTTTAATCAATTTTCAATATTTGAAAAAATGTACTTAATCATTATCAACCAATCAAACCTGTATAGGCAAAATCGTACTTCCTGTGATACGGTCTTAATATGATTATGTGTATATTTGAAATATTTTTTAAAATATTTAAAATGATAAATTATGATGAGATAGCGTGTGTTGCCTGTTCGGGACGGTTTGTTTGTGGCAGTGTGTTTTCAGAGTCCAGGCCAGGGGTGCGAAAAATGGTTCAGGACCGGGTCGCTTCGGTGTCCGTCGATCGGACCCGCGTCAGGGGCGGCCAGAGTCCTCGAGTATCTGCGGCCTTGTTGATATTAGAGTGCGCTGAATAAATCAGGAGTAAATATCTGAGTGACGGTGAAGAGGGTATGGGAAACTGCCGTACAATGGGAATTCGTGGGAAAGAGATTTGTAAACTAATAAAAAGCAACACTATCGTGTGATTTTTACTGAAATAAGTCATTGTTAACTGTGTAAGATAACTCTGTCCGTGCTTCTAAAAATAAAACTGCTGAAGCGATGCCAAGACAATGTCGGTTCGTTTTGATCTTATGGTTCAAATTATTTGCGAAATTAGAATTTTAGATATAGTATGGAATTGTGTTGAGTTTTTACTAATATGATTACGCACATTAGTTCACACATGGAAGATGATTAAAGAAAAATATCATCGTGATTTGTGTGGGATCATTTGAACCCATATCCCCAGGCTTACATGACCGGTGTACTGACCCTTGTACTAACGAATCACATCCATTAATCGAGAATTTTTAACAATCATACTCTACATATGAACCAATGTGCCCAGGCCAACCAATATTTGAGTTTTTATTTATAGTTTTTTTTTTAATATTCTGTATTTTTGTTCCTTGGTTGTTTTTAATATATAAGAAATATTAACAATTATTGAATATTATTCAATTCAAATATTTGAAAAATCCCTATACATGTTGATTATTATCAAATTATAAATTTTAGGTAGTCAGTTTTCACGTGAAACTTCCATAAATATCCTTGCAAGTTACTTTACGAGTTACGCGTGAAAAATTCTTGAACATTGGAAAGATTATTTTTTATTATGTATCAATAATCAGTGGATATAATATTTTTAATTTTGATTGTTTATTTTCATTAAACAAAACGAGTTTCTGAAGCTAGACTGATGCTATTCCCATGTTCTGGTACTACTTCCACCCCCCACTTACCTCTCGTCTTGGTCTTCAGTATGAAAAAATCGCGACATGAACGCATTTAGTACGATGTTTCGGTCTCGGTACGGTACGGATTTTCTTTCTTAATATTTCATGAATTTAAATTTCTTTAAAATTGTTAAGTAAAAGCGCGTAATAGCGCCCAATAATGTAGTATTCATAATAACAACGTCTACTAAAATATACAATCATAATTAAAAATCATGTATATATGTACATATTTATGAAATATGACATGAAAATGTTGTCTTATTTTGACAGGCAAAAATAAAAATCTCTTTCCCATTCTGCGTCGGGTGTACATTGTTTTTATTATGAAAATAAAAATTATATTTTTAACAATACAACATTTTTGGCACGTCATGATACGAAAAGAATAACGTCGCTGTAATATTCAATCTTACAAAACGAATCAAGCTCAGAATCCTAAGTGGGTAGAAATAAATTTTCTGTTCATTTAATATTTACATTTCTAAAAAAAGTATGACGTCATTTTCATTGGTTTTAAACGCGTCATTGATATTTAAAAGAGCAACAAAAATTACAAAAGAATTTTGGTTTGTGGGAAAACTTTTTGTTATTCTCGCTTTAAATGCCGATCTGACGTAACAGGAGCCAAGAGCGTAAACGTAAATTCGGCTTCCGGCAACCGAGACTTCTATTACAGATGCCGTAAATAGTGCAGATATAAGTATGGACGGGAATGTGTCCTGATACGTCATGGCTTAATACTGGATCTTGGTGGCAGGGCTGCCAGCTAACTGAACAAAATAATTTAAAAATATTTATAAATATATCAAATATATATAAATAATGAAGAGGCACAATGATCACGCATTCGAAAGAATTTTAACAGTCGTAATTTTTTGTGTCAATATCACACAGTAAGCAATTTTTGTTTTGATTGAGATGGTGTTAGTTGAAAAGTAAACTTACGTATATATAAAAAAATTTTTTTTTGGTTTTTGTGTATTTTTATACAATTTTAAACGCAATTGTGACAATTTCACTAACATTCTTAGAAACTAAATCATTGGATGATCATGTCAAAATATATTTTTATTATTATATTTATTAGGGATATGCTTTCAATACGTTATGTTGTTGTCCGCTGATCCTACGCGCAGGTTGTGGGGTTACAATATGTGGCTTAGGGGGTAGAGTACATTAATTTATCATTTTTCATTATTGAGTTTGAGTAGGAAAGAATATGAGTAAAAAATATAGTAAATGATACTTGTCCAGGCTGTAAGTGTAGATGGACGGTGATGACGATGCGCGGTTCACGAGCATGATCATTATTTCAATAACATTAAAATATGAAATAATCAAAATGAAACTTTGCGATGATGCTTGTACAGGCTGGAAGTGTAAAAAGTGAAATAATCACAAAAATATTTTATTTAATAAAGGACGATCATATCAAAATGAATCAATTCGGTGAAACATGAACAGGCTGTAAGTGTAGATCAGAGGTTCCCAAAGGGGTCGATGACAGCGAAAAATAAAATTGGGGGTTCATGAACTGTAAATGGGGGTCTACGAGAGTGGATCCCATTAATAAATGTCATAATGCAGCGAACACAGATTGTACCTATGTACTTTGTGACGAATCGAAGCCCCGGAGCGTAGAAGTATTATGTATGTTTTTAATTAATGTATTTTATTCTATTTAAAAGTATTCTCTGTCAAAATTATTTATTTTCCGAATGCATTTGCATTTTGTGTGTTTTTAACTAATAAAGGTATAATTAACTTTACATGTATTTTAACTTTTTCATTTTTAAACCCACTGTACAGTAAACCCTATAAAAGTGAGTTGTTCTATATAAGATGTCAAAAATATGTTTGAAGTTGATGAATTTGTAAAAATTCAATATTAGCAAAGCAGGGGGTCGACGAAAAACAGGAAAACTCGCAAGGGGTCGACGGGACAAAATAGTTTGGGAAACTATGGTATATACAAAAGCATGCTGATGTAAAATTAATAACAAAATTATAAAATGGTTGAATGCTTGTTTTAATTTGTGATCCCTACAATAACAATAGCCGGATCACATTTGTTGTGATATTTAGAGGCTTATGTAACATCGTACATTCATTAAATTATTAAATTAAAGCCTGCACAGATATCGCTTTAGATGCCGCAAATAAACAAGTACAGTGTGTCCAAAAAGAGTATCGCATTTCGCGCGAACATATTTATATGCGACCCGCGCCCTAGTACCAGTCGACCAAAGACGAGTTAACATGCGACCTGCAAACAATGTGTCAATAAATAATATACAGAAATAAAATTGGTATAATGGGCATGACGAAAGATTTTGAAATCCTCTTCCGTAATGAGGGTACACGTTTACTATTTACGAAAAAAACTTTATTTCGGTAATAAACTAGAGTTTAACGAAGTTTAAAGCCATTTTTATAATATTTTTTCAAAAGCGCGCGAAAAAGCTCGCAGGTGTCATGGCGTCCGCTTTGACGTCACGCCTCATCTCAACTGTCATGCATGTCATTGTGTTTGCATCGAAGTTTGTTTACAATTTGAGTTGTATATTGAGGCGTGACGTCATGCGCTGTCATTGGTGTTTCAGTCAAAGTGGCCGATTGCAGTATTTTAGTCTTTTAATTTATTGAAAATCTGTCGTCACGCCAATTATAACTATTATGTCAAAGGGGGCGTTTTGAATTTTTTTTCTTATCAAGGGGGCGGTGGTCAATAAAAGGTTGAGAGCCTCTGGTGTAGATGGACGGTGATGACGGTGAAAAAATCACAAAAATATTTTTTTTAAAAATTCAAAATGAATAGGTGCGGCGATACTTGTGCAGGGTGTGCAGGGTGTGCAGGGTGTGCAGGGTGTGCAGGCTGTGCAGGGTGTGCAGGCTGTGCAGGGGCTGGCGGTGGGCAGCCCTGGCAGGGTTGGGGGTGGGTGGTGGTGGTGGGTGGTGGGTGGTGGCGGCGCTGCGCAGGTCGTGCGGCCGCGCCTGCGCCGGGGGGTCGCGCGCTGGGGCCGAGTCAGTTCCCGGCCGCCGGTCGCCGTCGCCGCCGCCGCCCCGCCGCCCCGCCGCCCTGCCGCGCTCGCCGCCCCCGCCGCGAAAAGCGCGGTAAATAAATACCCCCGCCATGTGAGCCTCCCGCCGCGACAAGCGACCGCAGCCGCCCAGGCGAAGTGCCCCGAGCCCCGAGCCCCCGAGCCCCCCGAGCTCCCCGATCTCCGGCATCCCGCTGACGTTTGAAGATCAGCCGTTACAAAAATCCAAAAAAAAAAATCGATTTGTATTCGCGTTTCTGCGGGTGATTATCGAGAGAGTGCCGCCCCGCGAATAATTTTGAATAATTTATGAAGTTACGTGCCGAAATTGTTTCTCCGGAGAAAATTTAACGAGCGGTGGACCCGGCATGCCGTTCGCCGTCAGTTTGATACGGACCCGGCGGGCCGGAGAGGTCACAATTGCATGCCAGGCGTGCGCTTCTGTATTGCGGTGAAGGTCGTATCGCTAATGACCGTCCTTCTGTTTCTCCGATGGGGCAAAAATTATTCTTACCCAAAAATAAGCGTGCCAATAAAAACTACTACTAGCCGAAGACGTATGCGATATATGAGTGTCGTTAAAATGTGTGTCGTCTCCTGATTGAAACTTTGTGTTGAACAAATTGATAGTAGGTTGTATTCGTGTAAGTTTGCGGATTGTTATTTATGGTTGTGGATTTCTTGTGAAGTGAAAAGTGGATATTCGGTTTTAATAACTCCTCAAAACTTTTGCTGCTCTGGTAAAGATGGCTTGATACAATTGGTAAGTTATTTTAAAGTTTACCCGCACTTTGAAAGTTTAAGGGATAAATCAACAAATAAATGTTAATGTTGATTTATCAACTTAGAAATATTCCTTTTTTTTAACGTCGATTTTAAGATGCCTATATATTATTTAAACTTTTAAAGATTAACGCTTAGTGTTTAGATGAAGTATAAACATTTCTACGTTGTAATAATGTGTTTGATCATATAAGTGTATATTTAAAAATTTAAAATAAAATGACTACTGGTATTGCATTTATTACATATATACTGTTCACTGCATTGCAGCTACCATATAAATTACAATTCTTAGAAAATTACAGACATTATTTATGCATTAAATTTATACGTTAAAGAATAAACATCTTAATAAACGAAAACAGCAAATTGTATGCAAACAAAGTTCAAAAGTATTCACTAAATATTAGTAACCCTGAAATGCATATTTATTTGATTGTTTTTTAATTAAAAAACAGTTGTTTATATAATTTCCTGCATGACGATGTGATAGTTTTGATGATAGTTTAAATTTATTTTTATTTTACAAATATTCTGGCAAACATGTTCAACTTGCTAGTTCATGCATTTTTTAAAAAAATAATTGTAATTTGTACTATTTTACGTTAATCAATGTTAAAATGATGAAAATGCATTTCTACTAAGGTATTTTTTTTATACGCATATATATTTATAAAGTACATACAAAACATTATTGATATAATATGATGAAGGTGACTTTAAATAAATCACCACAAAACTTGCACGGATTAAGTTTTAATTAATTTTATAATAATTCCGATGTTACGTTAATATTAAATTTGCAGTGTTGCCATAACGATCCATGGGTGCAAAAATTCCCAGCTTCAAATGCAAACCCCCTAAGCGTTATGAATTTATTGCCAGCCAATTAGCGCGGGGACCCCCGCCCAGTGTCTCCGTACCTCAACTAATGACCGATATATCAGTGCGAGTGAATTTATGAACGCACAGCCTAATGCCATCGAATTAACACACCCTGTAGAGTGGGGTTACTCAATACCACGCTTAAAAATAATTAAAATAATTACGACACTTAATTAAAGCCCATCGAATCAACGCTGTGATAAATGAGGGTTGAATCGATTTTTTAATTTTTACCTTTGTACAAAGATGCTTTCAGACATCAACTACCATTAAAAGTATATTGCAAGCTTGCCTATATATTTGTAAAACGTGCTACAAATAAATGTATGCTTGAAACACATACTATTTGTAAAGGCAAACATAGAATATATCAACAAAAAAAAATGTTATAGACTAGTTTTCAAGTATACAGAATAATATCGCCACTTGGTGAAATATAAAAGCTACAAACTTATGCATCAATCGATTATAATGTAGTCACGGTTTCAGTTTATATTAAGAAAATATTTTGTTTATACAATCAAGATATTTACTGAGGCTTTATTTATTCCTGGAAGGCGATATGAGTGATTAAATATACGAATGTGAGAGACCAAAGCCTTTATTTGCGTGTATAAAGTTACATAAATCTACGCCAGTAGTTTTATACAAACTAAATACACGAAGGTTTTCGTATTTAATGTTATCCAACTGCTATTAATTATGATAACAAACTGTAATTTTATATTTAAAACGGTAAAATGTAAATTTGGATATTATTTAGTCATAACACTGTTGTAAAGGTTATATTAAGTAAGATGTCAACAGTCTTTACAATTATTAGAATTCACCTATAAATAAGTTTTTATGGAGTAAAAACTTAAAAAACAAAAAGTTTAATTTTAACAATACAAGATAATTTATTCTATGTGTTTTGAGATGTTAAATGTACTTAAGTAGCGATAAAGAATTTGCCATCAAGAATTCGGCATAATCGGGAATCGACTTTTCCTCTAAACTAGCTCGTTTATTTAATTTGTTCTAATAAAAATAAAACAAGAACCATAGAGTAAGTGAAAGAAGTAGACCAAACAAAATAATTGTCCATTTTTATTATTTATTAAATCCAGCATTTTAATCTTAGCAATACATGAAAATGGTTTCGTTTGATTAACTATAATTCTGATTGTAACAATTATTTATAACTGTTGAATGCATATTCAATAGGTTCACGTCAACTACTCGCACGGGTTTATTAGTTCAATAGTTTGTGATTTTAGTACTAAAATTAACTATCCGTTGTTTTAACTGAACCCTTATCAAACATGCTATAAATAATGTGCACGTACGTTTTATCATAAGATTATTTGGACAAGCGGTCTTTACTTAGTAAGTGCAGTAGGATGAGACAAGTAAAAAGTAAAAAAATCACCAGTCAACGTTAAGTCTAGAGACAATCAATTATTTTTACAGAATTTTGATTTAAAATACTGCCTATTAAACCTTTCACGTTGGCATTATCAAACAGAGGTTGGCGAAACCGGCGAAACATTTTATTCAAAATTTTAAAATGGAATTCCACCAAGTACTCTCTGTCAAAAATATTGAATTTCTTATTAAAATGACGCGCCAAAACACTGTAAATAAATTAGATGCTTCAATATATATAAAAAAAAATATGCATGTTGGTGTGACTGCTCTGAGAAAGCTGTTACTAAAAGTAACAGTTCCAATGGTGCGTTATCCCCGTGAGCCGTGAGGGGACGCGAACCCGAGGCTTTGGGGATAACGTCCCTTCAGGAGCCCGCGGGGCTCCAGGAAGTCGTGACGTCCCGCCGGATCAGGTCGGATCCTTGGCTCAGGCAAACAGCGAGCCAGGGAGCAGACAAACGGTACAACTTTCGACGTTCCGAACAGGAAAACGATATTGTTTTTGAACTAGTCCTGTTTACGAAAATAGCGCCTGATATGGCAATTGTATTTGTACGCTACGTGCGGAAGTTTGCGTTGTTTTGCTGGGATTGTAATGGACTTATATATATTGACATTCAGTTATACAGTAATGCCCCGCTTTACGGGACCCCGTTATGCGCGGTTTCACTGTAACGCGAATTTCAAATTTCGCGTTAAAATGCCTCGCATTACGTGAATTTATATCATTGACTTCTCTTGACAATTAAAAACAGCGTTGAGTGTTATGAACGTATTTTACAAGAACGCAAAAGAAACGCTACCCAAAAGACAATACATGTATTTTTCAGTAAAAATAAAATGTAATACTGCATAAAGTGTTCTTTGAATTAAAGTGTTTGATTCAAATGATTCGTATTTTTTTTGTATTAAGTTTTGACTATGTATGTGTGTTTAATCGTAAACCCCGATATACGCGAATTTCACATAACGCGATTTTTTTCGGAACGTATCCCTCGCGTAAATCAGGGTATTACTGTATCTGTTTTTGTGTTGTGTTCAACTTTATTTAATGCAATAATAAGAAATTTTGTATTGATAATTTTTGATGGACCAAGTAAGCTCTATTATTCAAAGATAAAGTCTAAATACCCGAAGCTTTATTAGTCTTGCAGTGTTTGGCTTTAGAGCTCTCCATTATACGCTTAGTATTACTTATGTTAATGAAGATAAAATTTATTAAATATTATCTACATTTACAAATTGTTTCAAAGCTTGTACTAAACTTTTTGATTTTACAATAAAGTCTGACACAAATCTGATCATTGTTAAAGTCTTGTCATCTTGAAAATAAAAAAAATACTCAACTTGGGAGTAACAGAAGTGCTGAAATCTATATAAGTGTATATATATTATAACAATGTTAACTTTGATTTTTAATTTTTAATTATAAGCAGAAAAATCACTCCTCAGCTTAAAAAAGTTTTTATTTTTTTTAAGATATCTTAATTGAACATTATATTAAAAGATCCCAATCGAAATGTAGATAAAAAAAATACGGTAGAATCATTATGATTTCATTTTTAATATTTTAGTGATTGTTCGATACTAAAATTGTTCAAAAGAATAAAAAAAAAAAAAAAAACGATAAACAATGAAACCTTTTCACAGCTTCAATAAAACCCACCATGAAATGTATAAAAATGTCAAAAGGGCGCAGATACACAGTCACGCTATAAAGGGCACGAGGGTGACTCCGCACTTTACTCGGGCGTCTAGTTCCACAGAGGATAGAGGACGACCCGGCCTGAATGTAAAACAACTCTTACTGAAATTACAGACTTCGAACAACCGGCCGGGCACGCACCTGGATCCTCGGCCGATAAACTATATCCCACACCTGCCCACACGCGTCCTGCTCGCTCATATCACCGCGTTTTTAACCCTTCAGAAATGTTTTTTTTGTAGATCTTAATTTGTAGTTTCGTAAAAGCCGTTTTGTGGTCTAGCGGTTAGCGCGCTTGCTTGGCAACTATTGAGCTCCGGTGTCGAATATGGTGAAAAAATTGTTTCTTAATTTAATGTCTATTTTTTTTATTGAACGTCAATCAAGTGCGTATTTATTACCCATTACGGGTTTATTATATTATTACTAATATTATTAGGCACATTAGTTCACACATAGAAGATGGTTCCCCAGGCTTACATGGTTACATATTGGTTCATATGTAGAGCATGATTGTTAAATATTCTCGATTAATGGATGTGATTCGTTAGTACAAGGGTCAGTACACCGGCCATGAAAGCCTGGAGATGTGGGTTCAAATCCCACACAAATCACGATGATATTTTTCTGAGAATTTCTTTTATCGTATTCTATGTGTTAACTAATGTGTCTTATCATATTAGTAATAATCTTAACTTAATAGAAATTAATGCAATATATGACTCCAATACAGCAAATGTCTGATATCTGTTAAACTGGTGAATCACCTTTTTCTTGACTTGCTGTTTGGGATGTCATTCGCTCGTTGAATGAAACTTAACTGTCTTGCGACTTAATCATATACAGAGTTAAATTCTATATAAAAAGTCATGTAGCCATATAGGTAGTCGATAGTAGATAATACATTAAATATTATTTACGTGTTTAGTTTTCTAGATACTTTGAAATGTGATTCATCCGAATATAAAACTTAAATGTTTTTTTCAAATAAATCAATGTGTTTATGTAAGTGAAAACACGGTTATTTTATTGAATGATACAAATATAAAACAATTGATAAACTCCATTGAAAAAAAAGGACTGTTTTTTTTCTCACAAAAAGATTTTTTCAGTACTGCTGAGAAAGCCAAATCAAATCAGATTCAAATAAGTATCCGAAGAAACAAAAAAAAAGAGTGATTAATCGGCAAGCTGCGTAAATATAGGAATAATATTCCCATTGCTTTTTTCCTAAATATCGCGCATATTGAACTATTCGGCGCAAAGCCAATAAACGGGCAGAGACAACAAAACTTCCCTGATAAAAATATCAGCAGAAAGTGTAATATGGCCGAAAGTCAGCAGCCATAAATAATAAAAAAGAGATGCGCTGTTGTTGATCGCGGGGCGAGCTCTCCGGGTTGTTTGCCGGTTCGTCTCCAGGCCGATAATTTCCAGCTCGATTGAAAAAAAAACTTATTTAATAAAGATGGAAAAAGTTTTTATTGGCATGGCAATACCGGCGACGTAATGGGATTTCGATGCCACCGCGTGTAATTACGGACGTGAAATTTTATCGCTTATAAAGTCATTCGTTATTTATGACGCGAGATGGTCGTGTTGCTGAGTATTCTCGGAGTGAATGATGCGATGTTTAGCGTGGAGCTGTTTTGATATTACCAGTC
This sequence comes from Atopsyche davidsoni, assembly GCA_022113835.1. Lineage (NCBI taxonomy): Eukaryota > Metazoa > Arthropoda > Insecta > Trichoptera > Hydrobiosidae > Atopsyche > Atopsyche davidsoni. The sequence goes on from JAILWY010000023.1 coordinate 13,897,512, forward strand.
GTATAAAAGGCAGTTATAACTTTTTATCCGATGAGTTTTTTTCCGTTTATAATAGTTTTATGGCTATTAAGAAGTGCTATCAAAAATATTGGAATTCGTTTTTTACTCATAACACGTACGCCTTTTACCCATAACTACTTAGATAGGTAATCGTTTCTAAGTTACAAAATATATTTAAAAAATATATGGGATTAATAGGTCTATTTAAGTGAATTTTTTAAGGTTTTTAAATAAATAAGATATAATCTAGAGTCTTTAGCTTTCTTCTTTTAGAGTTTATCTTTTGTAAAAGTTTTATTGATATTGTTAAAGTTTATACATTAAAGGTAGTAAGTAGCTCTTTCAAAATTGATCTAAACTTCATATTTACTTGGATAATTCGATTCCACTTCGTAGCTTGTTTTGTTTTCTCAGTTTTTTTTATAATACAGTATAATATAATCAAAATAAAAAAAACGTGACTAGTTATTACGTTCATATGAAATTTTGGGGGTATTTTCCAAAGTAACCAAATACTATTTTTAAATTAAAATACATATTTGATGTTCAGTTTTTATTTATTCAAAAACACAAATAGTAAAACAATAAGTGATTTTAAAGCTTGAAGAAAAAGGTAATATTTATATTTTTAAAATAATTTTTAAACATTGTTTTATCTAAATGCGTCTAGAGTCAGCTTAATCTTACGACAAAATTAAAATGATTATAAATTACACTAAGAAGAAAATTAAAAGCATTACACGATTGCTTATTTCTATTTCGGTTTGTCTGAGAGAGTCTGTCACGAGAAGTTTTCGAATCATTAGTTTACTTTATTACTTTTCTTCGGTGATAGTTCTGTGATGATTTTTGATCGATGAAATATATAAGCGAAGAATATTTTTTCCTGAAATAAACCCCGTAACCAGAGTATTAATAAATTAACAAACTTTGACTATTATCGGAAGTACTTGCGGCATCCATTTTCACCGATATTAAATATTTTCTCTTAGTTCTCATGGACTATTTATTTTCTGCTAATTGATATAAACGAGGCCACATGACATTAATTAAACGCGAAAGGTTTTGCATCACCGATATAAAATAATAAACTTAATAATTTCGTTGAAAATAGTTTCACATGATCTAAAACCCCTGAAGATAAAATTTTGATTTTTTTTAAAACATAATAATTATATTATATATAAAGCCAAAACAAAAGCATTACTTTAAAAATTTAATATTTATATCTTCGCTTCATTCATAGTGTTGCAATGTATTTTTATTAAAAAAAAAAAATAAAGATGTGATGTATTTAATTATTGGGTACTTGTTTTTTATCCGACCACCAAAATTGTTTAATGTACATGTACTAGCAGAGATAAGAATCTATCATATGACGATGAGTCCCGTTGTGGTGTTTATTTCGTTCATTGCAGATTTCCATGACCGCTCGATTCGTTGGGTTAGATTAGGTTGGGTTAAAAAAAAAAAGGTTAGGTACAAGTCTTTTGGTGGTCGGATAAAAAACATGTACCAATTATTGTTTTTAGTGATACGTCTTAAATTGGTTATTATATCATCAAAGATGGGTCTTGAATTTTGTCACAAGTAATTATGTTTGTATTCACATTTTTCAGTTTTAATCGATAGTGTAAATTTTTCAAAATCTACTGTACGCTTAATGAACTCTTTTGTCCTAACATAAACACCAAGATAAATTAGCGTCTCTAGCTTGATTAAATAGGTTTGTTACTGACCAACTGAAGAATGGTTAGTGTTTATTTTTTGTATATATTATAGTTTACAATCATGCGATATGCTATATATTACGATATACTAATAAGTTTCCATTTGCTTTATAGACTGTCCGCATGAAATTCACTGTCTCTATGCGAGTAGAATTTATTAATATAATAAAATCACACACACAGAACGCGTGTCCCATCAATACGAGGCACATGTCCGATTCGCAAAAAATCCGTCAATCCGCAGCATTTCACAAAAGTCCGCAAAATTTACGATCGGAGAAAGTTAACCGTGATTTATCGCAAATGTCACGCCGTTGTTGTGGCCGCATTCATAATTAAGGCCCGGGCTTACATAATTATCATATTAGTCACACCCAGCGGAGCACTCGGGCTCGAGTTATCGCGTGCCTGATCCCCGGATTAGGTTAGTTACGCCGACACAAAAACCCCACTTAGCCGGGCGCAACTGAATTTTAATAGTGCGCGCTCAGAAGGTTTAAAGTTCTGAGCCCTCGTCTGAGTGACCGCCGCCATTTTGCGGGCTTAACGTGTTTTGTTTCGCCACTCGATTGTTTTATGCACGGGGCCCCCCCGGTTAATGCGCCTGCAGTCTCTTTGCCACTTTGCCTAACGAACGAACGGTAAAAATTCGGACATATTTAAAACAAAGGTGTTTTCAATACATGAAAAAGGAATAATTTATTTTTTTAAAAAATACTTATAATACATTTAAATTAAAATATTGTTTTGAGAATTCTTGCCTAGTCACTGGCAAAAACCGATAATATAAAAAAATATGAAAATCGTTAAGAAATAAAAGGTTGAATTAAAAAAAAAGAATGTTAAAATATTACCTTATTTTTAGAAAAGGTGGTTGCTTTATAACTACCATACAATTGCTTTGATCTCATATATTTAAAAAAAGGTATAAAGGGAAACTCATTTTTACTAAACCTTTGATGAACAACACTTGCCTAAAATTATCTAAAAAATTATTGGTTTTACGTATTAAATTAAGTATACAGATAAACATAGAGCCAGGTATTTTTTTTATTATTAAATGTTTCAAATGACAATTATCACCGTATTTTAACACCGCAAAAATTTACGCAAAAATTTATCATATATTATATTCTGAAATATCCCCATTATAATAAGGTTTTCACCATGCAATCTATCGGCTATCAAAGTAGTAGTCTTGAAGCAAACTATCATTATTTTCCCATTTCAAACTTTTTTGATGAGACGAGATAATTGTTGCGATCTACGAAATTGCCGATTCGGTTCACTGATAGCAGTTTTATAGAAAGTCAAACAAGAGCAAGTGGGAAAGGGCTCTACTCGAGTTAATACCAGACCCTAGAAATACTTTTCCACATTTCGAGCCTGTTCCAAATATTTGGCTGCTAAGCATAACGAAAAGCATTGCAACATTGTATAGTGACTCGAAGTAAAAAAAAATACTGCAATGACCACCGACTCTTAAATCTTTGGCCTTTGCCACCTTAAGTCAAGCACTGCAAATATCAAAGCAACAATAAATACACGTTGAACTTTCCACAGTGGAATAAATATAACTATAAGTATTGAAAATTACGAGGCTTACCTCAATATTTTATCAGTTAAGTTCTCAATTTCTACTTATTTGATTTATTTGTAGGCAGAGGAGACTAGTAGATTAGAAATCTTTTATTTAAACATTGGATTTTTGGTTGCATGTTGAAGGTCTCACAATTTTATTTGTTTTAATATAATGCACAATTTAATTTTATACAGTAACTATGAAAGTAAACTCAATATAGCCTAACCTAAATACTGAGCTGCCGCTATCTAGCATCGATTGTTTTATGTATGTGACCTGTAACTAAAAGCTCTTGCAGTATAGTTTATTTTTAGTATGAATTGATTTACCTACAAAGTTTATTATGGGTTACAATTTAACATAGAATTTTAAGTCAAAAAAGTTGTTTGGTTGTCTTGTTCATTATAATATAACACCTGAATCTTAAACTGTAATTTTTTATACTTTATAACGATTAATCTAATTACAAAAAAAACTAATTTTACGTTCGTTATACGTTGAAGTATAGTCCTCGATTTTAGCAAGTATTATTATTCGTTGAGTTACATGGTATTTTATGTCTTATGACGGTATGGTCCCGGTACTGGGACTAAAACGTCGGTAAACAGACATCAAGAAGTTCAACGACAAAGAAACCATAAAATCATCTCAGCATACCATGAAATAGATATCTACTAAATATCCTGGGTTACTGAAATATCTTTGTGTATCGTCGTTTTGAGATAGAAAAAATAAAAAGTATCAAAATTTTTGTTGAATAAAAATAGTTTTTTAGGGAACAAAAGTATATTAGATTTAACGATAATGTAGCTCTACTCAGTTGTAAAAAGTAATGTAATTTAAAAAAATTGAATAAATGGACTCCGGTTAATAAAATTGTCTTCATAATAAAAATGACGAAAGGCACATCTGAAGGCAAGATAATTTTCTCATTTGCTGGTGAAAATTCTGCCTTTCTAATATTATGCGTCTGGCAACACCAGCAGAGATAGCTTTTCTCAGAAGCCCTCATTTTCTTTTGTGGATTGAAAATGTGATCAAAGAAATGATTTTATGAAATTTGAGATTCAGTCCTTTGTGAAATATAATTGCGACAATTTCATTAAGATAAAAAAATGCGCGAATTCGTTATGAGTTTATTTATAATTATTAATATGAATTCGTTAAATTTAAAACATCTTGTTTTTTTATAATTATTGCAATGAGCATAAATAATAAATAAAAAAATATTGTGCGACATATTTGAAATCATGTTAACTGTTGCGTTTGATGATCAGGTTTTTAGAAACCAGACATGAACGTTTTGTATCAAAGGTTTCTTGAAACCACAAAATATAAACACGTATATAACTAATTACAATTTGTCATTAGTAAGAAACATTTCACTATTATTTTCTATTTAATGGTAGCTTATAAATTTATTTTAAAGTTGCTTGAAGTTACACCTTTAACAACTCTTTAGCGTTTGAATTATACAACTTTTCTTGTGTAGATTATGTTTCAAAACAATCTCTTGAAACGAATTAATTGAATTACTTAAAAACACAAATATTTCAATGCTTAAAAATTCATATGGTGTACTAGTTAATTTGAATAATTAAACACTTAATTTATAAACCATTCACGTTTCAAACATCTTCCTTTATTCTCAAATTAAGGCATACGATATAATGAACATAAGTAGTATATTATTTTATGTCAGAACATACGTGAAATTTATCTTTTCCTACCTGTTTAATAAAAACATTGTACAAATACTGAGAATTTACTTGAATCAAAAAATACACATAGTATACAATTATATAATTTTTATTATTACTTTTAGGACTTATATTAAATATATTTTTTACGATTCTTTAGAACCTGTAACTCAACAATCTGACATTATATCTTAACTGTAGTGAATAGAGAACAATTAACGGTTATTATTTAATTATTGTTTTATAAACGTTTTCTAATTTTATCATTAGCACACACGTCGTTCAATTTTAAGCAGAATATCTTATTCGGCCCGTTTGTTGTATTTAACATAATTAACTTAAGTGTTGAGATAGTTTAAATAAACTTATCCAGGTTCATTAGTTTTCGCGTATCTACTAGTTTCAGCCACATAATAATATTCACATACATGTCACTTTTCATTCTTACAACATATTATAAATATAGTATAGTAACTTGAGCTAACTATACTACTCTTTGAATTGCGATTGTGTTTTTACTGAAACCCTTTGCGATGATGTCGCAATTGATAATAACATCTCGCTATCTTGACTGCAAAGCACAATTAATTTAATTTGATTAAATCTGACGTCATCTATTTTAAAATGGCGTCGGTGCTTCCGTTTCCCGCGCAATCAATGTTTAACAATGTAATCTAATATATCCCGAGAAGCGGCCTTCTGCCCCCTCCCGCACGAGCCGCTTTCCCGAGACTGTCATCACTTTAATTAATAAAATGGATTACTCGGGTAGCTGATTTTACGAATCTCCCGTCTTTACCGATGCGAAAACTTTTGATATAGTCAGACCGACACACTTTGGCATGCAACTAGGCATACTGTAGTACTCAAGTTTACGATTCATCTGAATCTTAAACTTGAAAATCTTAAATCCGAGAATCACCTTTAGCCATTTTTTCATGAAATTATTTAAATCTCATTTGTTATGTATTTTTTAAATTAAGATAAAAAAAAGTTATCAGATCAAATTTTAAGTTTATTAAGCGAATGTACTCCAAGCTTTTACATCATGCCAATATAATATATATATGCGGTTTCAGAGTCTAAGTGATGAGATGACAACTTTGCATATGTCGATTTTTTGATTAGTAGTAATATAATAAACCCGATATGGGTAATAAATACGCATCTGATTGACGTTTAATAAAAAAAACGACATATGTATATGATGGTGCGCGTCTTGGCTAAATTAATAGATTTTAAAAATAATGTTCAGATGAGACTAAAATCGCTTCACTTGTTACTTTGTTAAAAAAAAAGCCCAGTGCTTGCAAATCACTAAATATTGGTTGGCCTGGGCACATTGGTTCATATGTAGAGTATGATTGTTAAAAATTCTCGATAAACGGAAGTGATTCGTTAGTACAAGGATGTAAGCAAGGGGATATGAGTTCAAATCCCACAGAAATCACGATGATATTTTTCTGAGAGTTTCTTTAAATCATCTTCTATGTATGAACTAATGAACTTTGCACGCTTTCTTCTACTGGTCGTTCTATACTGAAAGATAAGAGAGAGGGCCAATATTGTCGTCTCGAATTATGGAAAATAATATTTGTGTTTGTTTATACACAAGACTCAAGTCAATAGCTGACAGGGAGGGGCGTTCTGGGCTTCGAGCCGCCACTGTCCTGAGCGACTCTAATTAAGTTGGTAGGATTCTCTGCGAGAAGTGCGCTGGCTGTGAAAATTGTTCACCGCATTACTGCTCCTTAAGTTTTACAAAATATTACATTAAATTTTTAATTGTATAGTTATGAGGCCCTTTCTTATTACGTTTTATATTTATTTGAACTATTTGTAATTTATATCACTTTTGATAAATAAACTTTTCATTTCAATAACATAAAAATATCGCCAGCCGTGAAAAAAAACACAATATTTGCAAAAGAAAACAGATGAAAAAAAAAAAAATTATTATATAGATTTCATAGCGTTCAAGTAAGAAGAAAACATTTGAAACAATTATGTATATCAAACGTACGTGTAAATAATTGTAAATATTAATTGTATTGGATAGAATCGGACCAAAAATAAATGTTAAATTGTTTTTATAAGCTTATTTCGTTTAATAAGAAATGTTTATTTTTTATTATGATTTTTTTCAGTTTTAAAGAAGCAAATTAAACTAATTTCTTAAATAAATATTAATTATTGATAAAACAATTGAACAGATTTGCTAAGTAATAAAGCTGATGATTTTTAATTAAATTTCCTTTGGTTTTTCAATTGACGTACTGGGTACCCGGGGTTCCATCCCCCAGTGAATTAATAACATGGGCTTAAGTAATTGGGAGGACGAAGGACCGTCAATTTATCGATTTTGTCCATTATGAGAACGCCTTATTTACAGCTGAATGTCAAAAAGATTTACCTGTTCTCATGAAATACAATGTAACTGTTATAGAACAAGGTTTTTATATAAAGTTCATGGAAGTAAACATAACCTCTGGCGACCATAAAAACTGAGTTTTCTTAGCGTATTAGTCCTAATAGCCTTTGTGGAGCAACAATGTATAATCCGTCGAGCGAGGGGCGCTTCCATTGAAGCGAGCAGAGGCGCTCTGAAAAAAGACGAATCCATTGAACGCGCGCACTTTATCAAGCGAATCCTCGAGCAGCACTTAGCCCATATTCATAACTTTATCCTTTGAGAATTTATGGGCCCATACATAAATAAGGCCCGGAGCGAGTGGGGCCTGCCGAGGAACAAATACCCGGCGCAGTTTCTTGTAGTGCAGGGCGAGTTGCATTAACCAGGCGCGCGGTGCACTCGAGCTGTGATGGCGTAAGCCGCTGTGATAAACGTTGCAAAAGCAAGGGTTGTTAATAAAGTGGAGAGTAGACACTCAGATGAGTTATTCTGAGGATTTGAATATCTCGTGGATGTATCTTAATTTAACACCGCGTCGGTGAGAGATATTTATGATTTGAGCTGCACTGTGGGATAATTATTAATCACGTGGTAACATGAACGTGAATCATTTATGGATGGTCAATAGGTTCAATAAGTAAACGTTGCAAAAGCTAGAGTTGTTAATAAAGTGGTGAGTAGACACTCAGATGAGTTATTCTGTGGATTTGAATATCTCGTGGATGTATCTTAATTAACCGCGTCGGTGAGGGATATTAATGATTTGAGCTGCACTGCGGGATAATTATTAATCACGTGGTAACATGAACGTGAATCATTTATTGATGGTCAATAGGTTCAATAAGTAAACGTTGCAAAAGCAAAGGCTGTTAATAAAGTGGAGAGTAGACACTCAGATGGGTTATTCTGAGGATTTGAATATCTCGTGGATGTATCTTAATTTAACGCCGCGTCGGTGAGGGATATTAATGATTTGAGCTGCACTGTGGGATAATTATTAATCACGTGGTAACATGAACGTGAATCATTTATGGATGGTCAATAGGTTCAATAAGTAAACGTTGCAAAAGCAAGGGCTGTTAATAAAGTGGAGAGTAGACACTCAGATGGGTTATTCTGAGGATTTGAATATCACGTGGATGTATCTTAATTTAACGCCGCGTCGGTGAGGGATATTAATGATTTGAGCTGCACTGTGGGATAATTATTAATCACGTGGTAACATGAACGTGAATCATTTATGGATGGTCAAAAAATTCAGTCAACATAAATAACTATTTATCTAAAACTATATATGCTTTGGAAACCACTGTTGAAAAAATATTTATATGATGTTTTTTTCAGAATTACTTGCATATTAGACGTTGAATTGTGTTTTGACTGTATAAATATTGTATAATCTGAAATTGAATAAAAAACACATAAAAATAATCCTGATAATAATTAACTATTGTATGTATATTTTTTGGATTGAACGTCAATCAAGTGCGTATTTATTACCCATTACGGGTTTATTATATAATTACTAATATGATTAGGCACATTAGTTCACACATAGAAGATGATTAACGAAATTCTCAGAAAAATATCATCGTGATTTGTGTGGGATAAGAACCCACATCCCCTGGCGTTTTTATTTACCCATGCAGGTATTAGTATGTTTATGTGATTAAGCACATTTTTTCACACATTGAAAACGATTAAAGAAAACTCTCAGAAAATATCATCGTGACTTGTGTGGGATTCGCTTCGATTCGATTCGATGTGGGTTCGAATCCCACACAAGTCACGATGATATTTTCTGAGAGTTTTCTTTAATCGTTTTCAATGTGTGAAAAAATGTGCTTAATCACATGAACTAATGTGCTTAATCATATTAGTAATAATTACCTATTGCACATATAATGAAATTCTAGTGGTATTTTTAAATATATTTAGCTTTATTTTATTTAAGGTTTGATTAAATCAAATTTATTTTCACGCGAAGTCAAAATATATGGTACGAAACCCTACCGATAGAAGTTCAGAATCCTTCCAATTCACTGCTTCCTTAATGGCCTGTATCGATATCTTGATTTTAATTTAATATCCATAACGAAGATAAAGCGCCTTCATTAATTACAGGAAGGACAAAGAAGACCTGACGTATTGAATGGAATTTCTGTACATTTCATAAATTCTCAGAAATGCTAGCACAAGTACGCACCGCTACCCAGGTGGTCAATTAGGACTATTGTGTAAAGCCTTCATTACCTGCATTATTAATTAACAGCTCCTGGTTAATTTAATCATCAAAATTATAAACAAAGATTTATTATATTAAATCATCAATAAATATTTTAATATTATAAATTTAATACTTAAAGTGAAACATTACTATTTCTGACTACGACGAATTGCTTTAAGCTCTAAATAAATACTTGAGAATCATATTGTAAATTGGTTATGATCCCTGAGTTGGGTAACAGCTGTGAAGTGGAAACATTTTTATAAAATTAAAAAAAAACTTACGAAATAAAATTTCTTAATTAACAAAACTTGGGATTATTAAGATAATTTTCAAGATTTTATCAGAATAAAATTTATGGGGTTAAAAATACAGGAAAAATAAGGTATTTTTTTACTGTACTATTTAAATTATTAAAACTGAAAATTTAAAAAAAGTATGTTTATCATTATGACGGAGATAATAATTATAAAATTGATGTTAGTGTTTGTTGTTACGGCTAAAAAAAAAACAATATGATATTTTACTCTTGTTTTTCACTAAATATGCCTTTATAAATGTGAAAATATTACGTTAGAATAGAGTCAAAAGAAGAATTTCTTAATGAAGCAACCTTTTACCTCATTGATTACACAAAAGCAATTTGGAGGTTGCCATATATCAGAGTGCTCTTAATTATAAATATAAATTTACTTAATAGTCACATTATTCACTCCAAAACTAACCTATTATGTATTCCGCCCTTAAACTGTCATACTTAATACAATAATTGCCTGGTGAGTACTTTGCGAAAAACCACGCATCGCTAAGGTAACAGGGCCAGAAACTTAACCTTATTAGAACCTGTAGATTTTACACGAAAGTTGTAAGTGTGCAAACGGAGAAGTTGGCAGCCTGGCACTTTGCGGGTTTTGCATCAATCGTGGTACTTCGGGTGGCTTCGGGTGGTCCCTCGTTGATTGGCTCGAAAGATAGCATTAAAGGTGTACCGTCTATCATCAAATTAAGTAAAGACAAGGAAGTCGTTCTGGGGTGATTCTATCAGGCTTTCGACAAATTTACTGACAGAGACTGACGATCGTCTTCTTTAAAATGGAAATTTTGATCCAGGGGGCTTATAATACTGAAATTTGTCATTATTGATAAATTTGCTTAAAATGTTTTATGTAATGCTTGTATTTAAATATAATTTTTTTATTGTATTCTATTTAATACCTTGTTTGTGAAATCGCAATGTGCAATTATGAAAACGTTTTTTTAAATTTTAGGATTATTTACAGGTTAAAATACATATTTATAAGAATTTGCTATATTTCAAAAGGCTTATAAAAGATCACGTTCAATATTACTATGATAAATAGTCAATTTATGAATAAAACTTCAATTTTATTGATTATTTAATATTTCAATACGAAATTTGATTCATTAGTAAAATATCTGAACAATTTGAGGAATCTTGACGATTAACGTGTATAATTATGACTTTTGTCATAAAATTGGGATAACCAATGATGAGGTTATATTATTTTAATATAATAATCGAAAGCAAAATTATGTACATGGTATGATTATTCAAATACAAAGGCACAGATCTAAATGTATTCGTCGCAATGAATTGAAATTCAGCATAGCGCATTAAAAAAAATAGGGTCGATATACTGCAATGTGACTTGGCATTTGAAATACGTGGAGCATGGAAATTCTAACACTTGTCAGTGTTTTTAAATGAGGTCAAAACATGTCCTCTTGAAAATAATGGATGATTCTGAATCATAATTGTTCTGAAGACTATAAAAAATATTTTAGGCAGATCACATGTGTTATACTGAAGTAATCTTGGGCAAAAATATTTTATTTTTTTACCAAACTTTTAAAACAATGATTGTGATCAATACAAATGTTTTTTTTTTTATTAGCTTTAAAACTCAATGGAAAGTACTTTCAATTTTGACTATTCGCACTAAGTTGATTCAAATGCAGCATTGAGCCAATATTAAAAATCATCATTTTGTAAATAAACCGATTTGAAGACAACGAGCATTTTAGATACCTGCAAAGATACATTTTCTGGGTGTTATAAAGTGGACTTAAAGTGTCTGGAATGTTTAAACTGCAGCCGGTCCTCGAGCGAGAGAGACTGGGAAAGACACTCTGCAAGTCTTAGCATCGCAGGTGAGAGATTAGTCATTCCCTCAGGTAAGATTTAATGTCGCCGAGACTCATTCGAGAGTAGAGTCCATTGAACTAAAGTAAAGTTGGTTTTTGTTAGATATTTACGATTCATGAGAATGAAATTTACAAATATTTGCATATATAACCATATAAGCATATAATATATGCAACCACGTAAACGTTTCAGATTGCCAGCGTAAAGCAGCAAGTAGAACACGGTTGAATTCAGTATATTCCATATACATAGAACAGTCATGTCAAAGGTACGGCCCGCGGGCCGCATCCGGCAATCGAGCCGTATCAATACGGCCCGCGATCCCAATGTGTCACAGAAAGAAGAATCATGTTTTTTAGAGCTTTTAGACTTATTTTATATGAATCTCACCCGCCTATACATTCTAAATCTTTTCTTCTTTAATATATGGCCCTCTGCAAAATTGAGTTTGACACCTCTGACATAGAAGAATGTCGTGTATGAAATGACACGTTAAATTAATGATGTTTTCAAAAACTTTAGTAATTAGACACAAATAAAACAACCTCTTTGGAGGAGATATAGTGTTTGCGCCAATAAACCAGCAGGGCAACATGCGGCATCGCATCTGCTAAAATCAAAAGTTTTCCCCTAAACTCCGGCAAATCCGCCTCCCGGAGGAGCGGCGCACACGAGGCAGTTTTACAGCCTTTTTAAATGAGACACGCAGGGCTCCACGACCGGAGCGGGCGGCGGGCAGTAAAGCGGCGCCCCCACTGCACCGGATCGTCCGATGTTTACGTAATGCCGCAATTTTGCTGCGAAACAAGACGCCCGTGAATAAATGACGTGTCCCCACCCCGCCGGGCACCCGGGACCCCGTGCCATTTGCGACCCGGGCCGGGGGTAAAATGGGGTAATTATAACCCGGCATTACGCGTGAGAAATGCGTCCCCCGGCGCTGGTACCCGGCCCCGCAAGGGTTAACTAGGAAGCTCTGCTCATCGGTTTGTTTTTCACCTGCGGATGTTTTTTTTTTGGATTGTTTTTGTTCCCCCTCGCGATTAATTAGAGATTCGATCGGTTCTGGGTCAGTCAACTATTTTTTTTTTTTTAATTTCCTTTCTGTGTTAACAGCTAGACTTCCGATACCAAAGGTGTGTTTTTTTTTCATATGTGTTATTTATTATCTAATTTTAAAATAGTTTTTTAGATTTCTGGTATTTGCATCAATTAATTAATTTCATTAGTCAGTTATACGGTAAGGAATTTATACCGAAAAAAAAATGTTCAATAAGTCAGTACAAAAAATATTCGTTATAAGGAAAAATCTTCTAGGACGACAATAAAGTTGCACAGATATTCAGTCTTGAGTTTTCATGAACACTCAAGTGATAGAGATGGTTCCTATCAAGATTTATCATTAGTATATTACTGTCCAGATATTTTCTTAGATATGATTTATACGATCCGGAAACGGGAGCTAATGAAGCTGGAAGAATCGCGAAGCAAGGCGAGCAAATTTATATGAGGGCTTCATTTGGGAATATTCCTGGAGCAAGACAGTTAATGACATTCCTGGAAGGGACACTTGACCCTTCAGAGGGACAAAAGAGGATCATTAATCTCTCCTCTCACTCCGGCTCAGGACTCCACAGCTGTTATCAATCTTATAGTTTATCTGATTTCAGTTTAATAATGGATTACGTTTTAATTACCTCTGAATTCAAAGCAATAACTAATGTTGAATATAACGTAATAACACTACTCAAGTTATATTAAGGGTTTTCTTATTAAACAATTTTATTAATTCTTGAAGGGTTGATTTTTGGAGTCGTAAAATATGAACTAGTAAGATAATTTTATGAAAACAGATTTAATATCATCGATATATAAAATGTGAAATTATGTTTTTTTTAGGAAAAAAGTTAACAAGTATCAATTTAATATTTATTTCCCAGAACATATACTTTTGTTAACAAGTTTTTATATTCTGAAATTTTTTTCCATCATTATTTTTTTACTAAAATCAATTCCAAACTGCTTGTATCGAATCGTTGCTAATTCTTTTAACCACTTATATGAGGTAAATATTTATGACGTTATTAGATTTACTTTATTTATGTCATGTAAAAAAATAAAAAAACGAATCAATAAAATAAAATTTATTTCAATAAATAAATGAAATGATTTATTCTATTTAATATTTTAAGCTTCATCTTGAAGTATTTTTTGAATCTGTATTTTTTTCCTTTATTGATCAAAACAATGCGGCGTTAAATCATTAAGCTGGAATGAAATTCAAAGCTTCTTTCATTAGTAAAACACCGTTTTATGACACAAACAGGAAGTATTTATCGACATCTCAAAGTTTGGCCATCTCTGACATATAAAACGTTTGTTTTTAGTTTGTATTATCCGAAGCAAGATATCTCTTCGTCTTTATTTCGAAGAGCTTACGTGATAACAAATCAATGGGATAATATCTCGCAGGGTTTATATGAATTGATTTCTACGCAGGGGCCGCTTCATTATTTCGGTCACGTCACCCGACTGCGAGATTTTATGCTTTTATTGACTACGGAGAAGCAGCCAAACTATAGCAAGCAGTTTGTTGGGTGCTGGAACATAGTAAGCCTCAGCGAAACTTTCATCAAAACAACTTGTGAATTTGTTTTTTTAAGACGCTTTTACAGCTGACCTAAAAATATAAAACGGGAGATCACAAGTAGTTATTTTTATATGTAGAATATGCTCTTAACGTTTGTCAGTGTTTTTTTTTAACAAACGAAAATGTATTTGTCATATACAAGGAAAAAACGATAGAAATCAAATTGCTTTAATATAATTTCAATCATCATATTTTTTTATGTATTTCCTTGCAAATTCCCATAAAAGCGAAAAATATTTACATTTTCTATAATACCCCGCGCCAGACACTATTTACGGGTGTCTTTGCTCGCATAAACCCCGCAACGATAACGTTCTCCTTGTTAGCAAAGGTAACAGAAAACACGCTTTACTATCCATAAAAACGCTGAGTGCCACGGCGGACGAGGATTTCGTCTTCCCGTATTCTTTCTCTTTTTGTGCGATGCTGACGTCATCCGGGCGATATTGATTTTACATTTTAGAGTGGCATTGTTGTAAGAAGAACCTTACAAAGTTGCAAACCTCCCTCAGGTACATGCTCAGGGATATTACACTTCATGTAGTACGAATATGAGAAATTTAAAGGTCCACTTTAATTGTATAATAATATTCAATAGAATTCCACACCCAAATGAAACCACAGAATCATAATATATATTTGTGCGCGTATATTCATTTAATGTGATTTTAATCTAAATTTAATACTCTTAAATACATTTCTACTGTCACATTTTGATGAGTATTAATCAATAATTGATATATTATATTATCTATTAAAAATACACAACCAAATGTATTAAAAAAGCGTATTTATATATGTGTAAAGTAGTATTTAAAAAAGAGGAAATTTATCATTGTAATCGTTTGCTAAAGAATGTATATTACAAACGAATGTATAAATTTAGTTTTAAATCCACGTGCTCCTGTTAAATGTCTGGTATTCATGTTTTGGTTTACTTAAGCTGACCATTTCCTATGAATAATGCAAATTAAATGCCTTAAAATAAACATTGAATGAGATAAAATACGCGAACTTAGGTTAGTCGCTCTTAAAGAGCGACTAACCTAACATGTTGTTCTCAAATATCACGCACATAGTATTAAAGTAATTATTTTATAATAAGTTTAATTATTTTGATACGATGCGGTGGTTTGTAAGTTTGCAATCAAAATAGAAACGAGATCTTTAAAGGGATGAGCATGAGGGTAGGTATCAGTAGAATATACTGTGTGGGGGATATGATTAATGAAATCAACACCTTGGGTGGTTGGATACAACTTCTCGAGTTTCATACTTCTGTATTGTTTAACTTCCGACTATCGAGACATGGAATAAGTTACCTACAAGTTATATCCGATAACTTTCATATCGATAAAGTAATATTGTTTAATCGAAAACAATAGTTGTGGAACGTGTCTCATATAGACATTAGCTTGTAAGTAGGTTAATAGCAGTTTAAACGCATGTTTAATATTGCTTGAAAGTGGAACTTACGAGATGGTGCTATTAAATTTATTTTATAGGGGAATTATATTTATATAGAATATTTTAAAAATGTGTTACATTGATTAATGATTAAAAAGTATTGATCAAATATCTGAATTAGTTTTCAGGCGTCTCTTCGATAGAGTTGTACTTGTTATAATAAGTATTGATATTGATTAGACTATATATTGGCTTGATGGTGACTTTTCATTGAAGGTTTGTAAGCTTCACCTCCCGTTTGACACTGTGTTAAGACAAATTGGGTTTGTGAGTGTTGTGAAAGAGAAAGCGTACCTTTTTCAGTCAAACTTAATAGTATATATTTTACATAGCACGAATATGTTGTCTATCTTATTTTATAATATACACAACATGAATACTGACGCACAAATGCTTTACACTAAGCTTTGTAATAAATCATTGACTCTCGATCAAAAATAATCAAGTGAATCACAAACTGATATTATTATATATATTTTTCAGTGCCTTTTTAAATTTTTCGTTGCGTTCACATATTTTTCAGTGTTTCAAAGGTATTTTTCAATATGTATTTTATTCATATTTCATGGCCATTTCACCGTTTACGCATTTTCCAGTGTGTATTTGATTGAAATCGCAAGTGTGAACATAGGTAATATTTATAATATTATACGAAAGCAAATTCATTCTATGAAGATAATTGATTTATATCATATAAAAAATCTATTTTAAAATAAAATTAAAATGTGTTTCTGTAATGCTAAAAAGATTTTCAAGCTTAGCATTTTAGTCAGAGTCAAGAGCTGGGTCGTTGAAAATCTAGTTTACTCTCGTGGTCTTCTCAGTCACGAGGAATTGAGTTCAGCCCCTAAACTAACAGCCAGTATTTACAGAATATTTACAGTCATTCGTCAAACGGAAGTCGGCACAGAGTGTGTGGCCAGGCAAAGGTGTTTCTGCGTTGGCATCCCCTCGGAATGTTACAGTTTTAATTATAAAGTAAGGATACGGTTATCCCGCTACGATCTAAAGTAAATTAATTCAGCATGCCGTTGCCTTCAAGTGTATTTAACGTAAAGATTACATCGTACCTCATAAATTCTCCTTTGGTAATTAAGAATTAGGTCCATTTTGTCCTACAAAGCAAGATAGCTGGATGTTTCATTACATGATTTGTTAATTTAAAAGTCTTTTGGATGTGAAAGGGTGATTTTTAAAGCGACAACACCTGAATTTATTCATTTTGACAGAAATATTTTTTAGCCCTTTGATTATATATATTCGGATTTAAGACTAAAATATTCACGATAGACTTAATACTCTACATTTGAACTACAGACATAAATATCTTAATATATCAACGATTGCGTGAGCGTTTTAACCTTTCAAGCCTGAAGAAGCCTCTTCTAGCCGTTTGGGTATTCATAATTTTTAATTGTGAAATACATGAACACTCCAACAGTTTGTGGAAAGTGATCGTTGAAACGACAGAGAAGTACTTATATTTTGCCACATGATTACGTAATGAGGAAAATGCCTTCGCGTCGGTTTATGAATATAATTTAACATTGAAAATGCATTATTGATTATTAAAATAGATTTTATTTTTTAGTGACATTGTTATTTTTCTTTTTACCAGTTGTTTGTTTGGAAAGGCATTCATCTTGCTCAGGTTACACGCCGCGCTTCTGTGGCCGCCTCCTTCGGGGAGTTTTCTTGCTCTTCTTCCCCCACCCCCGCATCTGTGTCAGAGCCTTTTGTGGCATTAGTTGTGAAGTTGTCTGGTTGTAGTTGGCAGGCGCGAGGAGTGCACTTACACCAGATTACCGCCCGAGGACTCCCGTCAAGTGTCAATTCAACTGGGTTCAACTAAAAATGAGACGTCAGCCTGTTTTGTGGTCACCCCCCCGAGATTCCTGAGTGGATTGTTTTGTATGTTGCTATTAATGTTGGCAAATTTAACCCGCGTTTGTAAATTAACATACATCATGTCGGTTGTTAAACATCTAAGTGCTTAAGATTCCTCGCCTTTATTGCACGTTGAACATACATCTTTTTTAAAATTAAAACTTTTCTAAACCAATTATCGAAATACACTATTACTACTCTAACTCTACTACTACAAAAACAATCATTTTCCATATTATTCTTACCTATATTTAAAATTTAAAAATTATTTTATGACCTTTGATACATTTGATTAAAAATTAATAATATTGATTGCGATAATAAGCAGCTAAGGAAAAGTAAGAAAATGATAATTTATTTTTAATTAAATTTACACTGCTCACTATAATCCCAATTATTTCCACTATAGTTCAATGTGGCAAAGGCACCATGAAAACATCTTTTTTATCATTAAAATAAAATATTTTGAAAATAATAAAATACTTGAGTGATTTTTTCACATGTTATTTTTTATTAGTGACCGCTTTTGTCAACTTTTCACTGAGTTTGATAGAATTGAGTTAGACTCAGTTTAATAATGCCAACGTAAAAGGTTGGCGAAACCTGTAACCAATAAAAATTAACACGTGGAAAAATCACTCAAGTATTTTACTATCAAAAATATTAAAATGGAATTCCACCAAGTCAAAAATATTGATTAGTTAAAATATAAATTAAACACCGGCTTCGTTCTTTTCAGTGCTTGAAATACCAACGGGGAAGACGTTTTTCATGCACCAACATAATTACGCAGCAAGTGCCATATCCGTCTGTGAGTTATAACTACTCCAGAAATAGAAACAGGATATCATAAACATTAAAAGGCAGCATCCTTCCTGTTCCGGGGACTTGGCATTGTTATTTCGTTCCCTGTTTAATGGTAGCACATTGTACTGCACGCGGTCCGCACTGAAGACTCGCCCCATACATCGCACTATAATTTGGCAAGAGATGTATCTCCCGACTAAATGTGAGCTTTATTGAATAAAATATGTTCTCCGGCAGGGAAGGCCATTAAGGGATGCCTTTTGAAGGCTGTGTAAGAGACGGATGTTATCATTACGCTATATTTTTATGGCTTTATGGTTATTTTTTTTTGATAAGGCCTCTCCGTAAAAAGTGGTAGGTTGTCTGATAAAATTGAGAATTTTACGATGTACGACAATCTGATTTTATTTATGCCTCGCTTTTGCATAATGTGTTTGCTGCTTTCACACGAAATAAAAACTTTAACAATGGGTAATGCATTTTTTGTATTTGAATTTTTAGTAATTTGACCTAAATAAATATAAATTGTTGAAAGTAACAGTTATTCTTCCTTTATCTTTCGAAAAATAAATAATATTTTCA
This sequence comes from Atopsyche davidsoni, assembly GCA_022113835.1. Classification (NCBI taxonomy): domain Eukaryota; kingdom Metazoa; phylum Arthropoda; class Insecta; order Trichoptera; family Hydrobiosidae; genus Atopsyche; species Atopsyche davidsoni. Next base: position 13,916,724 of record JAILWY010000023.1, read on the forward strand.
GAAAAAAAAACAACTTAAGTACTTTTTCAAACAAAGTTGAGAATACTAAAAAACATTGGAAATGAAAAAAACAAACAATATTTATTTTGAATTATTCACACATAAGTTTTCGTTAGGTTAGGTTAGATGAAAATATCTTACTTTTTTTTAGATCTTTCTTAATTGCTTAAACTTGAATTCGTAAGCTTGATGAATTCAATTGCCTTTTCTAATATTAATAAATTAAAATATAAAAAATACAACATTTAGGATGGTTAGGATAGAGTGAAAATATGTAAAATTTGTTAAAATTTAATTCATCATTTTTTTTACTTACATATGGTTTTCAATAATTGTTCTCTTCATTAATGTTATATGAAAATCACTTGGCACATATTTTTACTCATACCTTGTTTTATTTTTTATTGCAACATTTAAATTCAGCGGAGGAAAATATATACTCATTGATATTTAAAAATAATAAATTCTTCTTAAATTGATGCAGATATTTAATCGGCAGAGTTAAAGCTACTTTTGCGAGAGTTTTGGGGTGTTCTATAATAAAGCCTGGTACTTCGTCTGACCAATCAGGAGTAGGCTCCGGTGGCAGCGGTTCTCTGAACGAAGGCTTTACTGCCCCGCGCGGTCATCCCATCCATCATCATTTACATCGCTGCCCACTGCGGCCTTCCCCAGCACTTCCTAAACTTGATACAACTAATATTCAAACTCTGTCTGAAAAGAAAGAGAATATAATGTATCGTCTTTTGAACAAATTACTCATAAGGCACTGTACGCAAAAAAACGCAATGCACAGAAATCGTGCTTTCTGAATCGCTTTTGATTTAAAGTACAAGATTTCATATCTGAAAGGTGAAGATCTATAAATTTCCGGTTTCTTAATTATGCTTGATATTGTAAGGATGTAAAAACAAATTTAAACAGCAGTATACTGAAATCTGTTAATTATAATAAATTATCTAAGGGACAACATAATAATTCTAAACCAAAACCAAATTTTTATCAATTTAAGATTATTTTTTTACAGTGTAAATACATTATTTTTTTAAGAAAATTGGATCCTAAATGTATTTAATTTAAACTCAAAAGCTTACGCAATATTTACACATTTTTTTCTGATAGGTTTATATAAATTATATTAATGTTACGAAATCTTGAGTAACTTTCATTTGGAACTTCCAATAAGTTATCGTCGAAATAAACTCCGAAACATTTTTTATTTTACAAAAATGACGGTTTATTTTGTACAAAATGTTAGAAACTAGATGAATTTCTTATTAATAACCTGGAACTCAAGATTTATTTAAGTCTTTGAATTTTTATTATTTACTAAAACAATTCTTAAGGCATTAAATAAACGAAAAGACAATGACAAAGTCCGGAATTAAACTCGTAAAATATTTGTATTATTTAATACAACTAGTTTTATTTATTAAAGTTAATTCGTTGTTTTAATTCAGTCTTACATTTCGACTCAGTACTATGAGTTTGTGAATGTCATTTAACTTAAATAGCCACCAGGATCTTCAAACATATTGTTTTTTTTGTAGATAAAAAAGCATATGTTTTTTTAATACTTGTTCTAAGATGACCTTAACATAATATCATCATCACCATTGTTATGATGATCAGAGATGATCTCAGACGATGTACGGTGATTTTACAAAATAATAAAATAGAAAATATTTGGCAAATTTTGTTTGCAAACCACTGGTAAGGTACGATTCTTCATAACCTCATACCGGTTGAAAGTTTGGGAGGAGCCGTGGAAGGAAGCAGCTGTGAAATTGGGCAGAAGAGATAAATGGGCCCGGGCAGCCTCCCTGCAGCCTCGGCGCCATTCGTCTTCACCTGGTCTGCTCGTCATTAGGCAGTGCGGGCCGAGGAATCATTGTCCATGATATATAAGGCGAGAGATTTCAATGTTTTTCTTTCCAATTCGACCAATCGATGGAAAAGCCTTACTCGTCAAAATTTCATTCAAATAGGTTCATTTTTATAAGATTACGATAACAAATGTTCCCGAAATATCGTTATATAATTTTGTTAATGTAAATAGGAAATTTGCATGCATAAGAAAACAAGAGAATAAAGATGATACCGCGTAATTATAAATATTATTATTGATTATTTCTGTTACATATTCAAAATAATACGATCTCATCTTCAATTCTGCAGTATTACTAAAATTTCGTAGCTTCTATTCCACTTCGGGTAATCCGAAACCAGTTTACAGAATCAGCACAGCTCAGTAGACACGCGCGAGTACTCTGGTCGTTCGACCAAACAAACTTATTAATAAACGTGTTTAAGCTTCTAACAGACTTGCTGTAATTTTAGAGTCTAATGGGTACCTTACTGAAATGAGAATCAAAGGATGAGAATATTCAAGCGATGCGTTTAAGTCATTGTCTATGAACGAGAAGATTTCCAGCATTATAGTAATGTAATGAAGATTTGAAACATAGACCTTTACGCTACGCGGCATTTCTTTTTAGTTAAGAATAGAGACTTGCGTGGTTCACCGCCATCTCTCTAAGATACAACCGCGTTGTTGAAGACCGTAATAAACTTGAATTGAATATTCAAGGCAATGTATTTGTCTTGACAGACATGATGTCTACACGCACTCAAAAGATGCAATGCAATAACCCACTGCGTGCTTAGAAGCAAGTGAACTTTTGAAAAAATTGGTGATTTTTACTGTAATTATAATGAAAAAAAAACACCAAGTAATGACGAATGAATAATATTTACTTTTATGCTCAATACTGTAGTAGCAAAAAATAAATTTAAAGTTATGTTATCATTGTTAGAAGTCCGGTTACTAAACTCTCCGTTGTGAAGAATGAGTGATAACCCCAAGATGAAATAAAATCAATATATAACCATCAGTGTTTTTCATACTTATATATGAGAAAAAGTCTAGGAAGCTCAAAACCAGGAGTGTGCTTTGATCGATGCTTTCGAGTATAGTCTTTTGCAACGCTTCTATACTATAAATATCCGTGTTCCACAAGAAGGGCAAAAAGGAAAGTCCATGGCTCTCAGAGCTCCGGATAAAACAGCAGCCATTTTTATTGTTCTTGACGTGTACTTGACAATTTTGCGGAGCCGGTCGTTCTGGATGTACTCGTATTTCAGAAATACAAGCAGAGAGAAGAAAAGCTGCTGAGGTGAACGAACAAATAATAATCTCTGCTTATAGTTCTGAAAAAACGCTGCATTGTGTCACATACAGAGTAAGAACAAAAAACTATTTTATATTATACACAATTGGTAACAGATTTTAAATATTGCTTACAGTGCTAAACAGTCAATCTGGATAAACATGGCTTACTTTGTTTTTCAAATAAAATTTCTAAAAATACATTTTTGTTTACACTTGAAAGCAATTTTCATTTGATTATTGATTATTCTATTAAGTTCAGTGCTAAACTGAGATTTTTTTCTAAGAAAATAGTTTGTCGGCTTTAAAAATACTAAACAGATGAATTATCTTTATATTAAAAGTTACCGTTCGTGTTTGTAATATTTTAATTTGAAAAAGTAAGCTGTTTAAATAAAATGAAATTCAATATTGTACGAAACGCAGTTCGGGAAGGAAACAAGAAAATTTTAATTCCTTTCTTAACCCAAGTTTAAGAGTCTTTTGGTATTTCACGGAAGGTTTTCTATTTCATAAATGAGAGGAAAGTTGAAATAAATTAGAAATAACAGCGTTCAGAAAAAACGTTCCTCAGCAGAAAATAGGATATTAAACGAAAAAACCTTTGACTGAATCCAACAATGGCCGGCCAAGACCATTCCAGAATTTTAAATTAGAAAAAGCCTTTCAGAATGTACCAAAGAATTTTAATTTACTTCCGATTCTAGCACTTTTTATGGCTAAACCATAAAATATTAACAACATGTAAAGGTATGATATTTGTAAAATAACGCTAAAATACTGATATACTTTTATAAAAACAATTCGCTAAATAATATTATATTTTTCAAAATTCACTAAATCTTTTTAAAGGTATAGTCGGTCAATGAAAAGACATTTGGTTTTGTTTTTAATATAAATTGGAAATCTTTGGTTAATTTTTATATTGTTTCAATTTTCATAAACGAAAGAAAAAATCTCTAACTTAAATTATATTTTGCCAAACAATTTAAAATTTTATTAAATACGGAAAAAAACTCTGCATCAAATTTTCAACGATTGTTTTTGAAAAGCATGGTTTTTATTGTAAAACCTGAAATAAATATTATTTTGAACTTTTTATAATTATATTCTGAATGGTGAGTTTCAAACTTTTCCAGTTTTTGTTTTGAAATTTTTAACTACGGAATTTTTTTAAATTATTAAATTACCATTGATATTGTATTGCAAAAATTAAATAAAGCAATATACATATTAGAATGGCTCTTGTATCGTCTGTTTCGTTTAACATTGCCACATTCACGTTTAAATAAATTTTAAAAAGTTGTACAATGTCTTGATTTGCCTATAATATTGAATGAAAAAGTATATAATAATAACACAATTAATTAAAGACAAAATCACTTAATTATATTACAAGTATGTTTTCATTAAAGTGGGGTAGCTTTAACGATGTTATTTCTAGAAATGTGCTTTACTTAAAAAATCACGCTCCTTTACTCTTTTTTCCAGCGCGCTTTCAATTAATTCCTTGGAATCCCATAGCTTTCATCCCCTTTCACAATTTCTGCTTCCTTCCCCTGCGCTTTATTTACAGCTCCAGATTTTTTACTCATTTATGTTCTTGACAATTACCTTTTTACCCCTTCACTACTAATTTTCTCTTTTTAATTATTTTTAATGAAAAATTTATGACTTTTAAAAAATATACATTTAGGTAATATTTTGAAATTTTTTTTAAAATTCATTAGAGCAGAACTATCCACAATTTTAATTTTAATTTGTAATATTAATAATCATGTGAATTTATAATTTATGAATATTTTCAGACATTGTAAATTTGTCTGGGACATAATTAGGAAAGTATTTTTCTCAGATCAAAAATTATAACACACGGAGGATTCAAAGACGAGGGAATTTTCCAAACTATTATCTATAAATAAGTATTGATTGGTAAAAATGTTTGCTAATGATATTTCTCCATTTCAATTTTCAGGAGCAAGCGTTAAAATTTAATATTGTACGGGTATGTGATATTATTGGTATTATTTTATTCGAGTTAGCGTTTTCGTTTTATCATCAGCTAGGCTTTTCTCTTATCCCTATCTGTATTGGGTTTAGAATCCAATTAGTATTTTCTATCCATAATTAATATTTAGTTATATGTTTAACTTGACATTATATTGTCCACACAATGAAATATTTTAATATATAAATATTTATACTGAGATATAAGTAATTATTTATCAAAATTTAATAGTACAAATCTTAATAATAGTTGAACGTACTTTCATTGAAATAAACCTGCAGTATTGTTTAATTTTGCAAATTGAATTGAAATAACGTTATTTTAAATAAAGTAATTGTGACTGTCACATACAATTTATAACAAATTTAAATGTATATTAGATAGAGATCTTGTTTTTTACTTAAAAATGTTTTTTTTTTTATTATTATTTACGTGAAATTTTTTGTGATCATACAGAATTTTATATTTATGAAAGATATTATATAAACCGATAAATAAAAAGGCTTCCGATTGTCAATAATGACAAGATGACAAATTACGAAAAACTTTCGTCAGCCATAAAAAAATAAATAAAAATGTAAATTTTCCTTGACAAGGTATTTAAGTTCATTCATTACCGAGACAAAATGTCCGCTGAGCGATCTATATCACCAGTTAAAAATAAAAAAGAGAACTTTCCCTTCAAAAATCCAATCTCTATTATAATTTTTTCATGAAAGATCTGGCTGTCACTTTATGAAGAATGGCTGTAATTTTGGAGATGTGATGAATCGTCTTGATAATGTATTCTTATGGAAAATATAAAGGTGTGGTTATTCCGAAAGCTATGCTAGCTAGGCGAGTTCATCGCGCTGCGCTTTGAAATAGAATTTTAGATGCTTTTTTTATGATAATTTTATATTAATTCTGAAAACTTTTAACGTAATTCATACACCGTTTGACGGTTTGCAGTCTTAGAATTAATAATAAAAAAAAAATTAACAAATCAACCATGAAATATTTTTTTGCAATGTGAGGTTTATGAAAGTTTTAATTCTACTTTTACACCCGAAACGTGAATTCCAATATTTTTACCGGTGATTCGAATCAAGTAAATTAATTTATTTGTTAAAAATAGAGTTGTTAATATTAATCATTTACACGACCAGTTACAAGCAAATTCTTTTTATCTTTAATAAATCTAACCTTTACTTACAAAGCTTTCAGTTATGAATCTTTTTTACATTTTTTTATCGAAAGTAAACACCATACCTCTGTTAAAATAAAAAAAACTACTTGTGGTTTTAAAAAATATACTTTGACGTTAGAAATGTCTTCAACATCACATATTTAAGAAATTGCATTAATTTGATACATCCCTTAAATATTAATTATTGTACTCTTATATTTACAAAATTCATTTTTATAGGAAAAAAAATATTTATGGGTATAACCAGCAACTTACACGTACAAGTACTTATTGCAAAATAATTCTATTTAGAAAGTTTGGCGCCAATAAAGTGAAATTATTTAAGTTCTCATAAAAAAGTAATTATTTAAACCGTTTAGGATAAATGTCTTTTCAGTTACGTTCACGAATAGTTAAATTTGCAAATTAAGTTTGCCATGTTTGAGTGAATTCGAGATTTATTACTTTAAGCTCCCTCTCTTCTCAGTTATTAAAAGCGTTTTAGTTTAAATTTAACGATTTATAAAATTAAAAAAATACCATCTCACGATTTACATTGTTTCAAAGATTGAATTTATCAACGTCCTTCTTATTTTACTGAAGTTAAATTTATATTTTATTTCTTTGGGAATTTTGATTATATAAAGTAAAGCAACATGTGCTATATTTGTAATTATTCTAGGCACTAAAACACATGATGTCATCTTGAGTATTCTGAGAAAAAGCACCGGCATTAATTTTGTATTAAATTTTTTTGAAAGTACTCGTTATTTTTATATAATACGGTGCTGTATAATAATTAAAAATATACCAGCAAGAAAAATTTTGAGCCATGATTTATAAACCGATAATGCTTAAACGAAATAATAGTTTAATACAATTTTAATTGATTCATACTGATGGTGAAGCTTTTGATCAGAACTTTAGATTATTTTTAGAAGAAAATAATGAAATGTATCTCGGATGTATTCTATTGTTGTCTGAGAATATATTTCACGAACAATCGCTTGTATTATAGTTTCAATCAGAAAATTTCAATATCCTTAAGCATTTATCTTTTATTAAGAGTTTATTTTAAAACTATCTATTCTCGTCTAACTAGTTAAGGTATACAACTAAATCCGATTTGGGAAAGATTTGAATGCAGATCAGGTGATATTTCCATGCAAATTAGTTTTCAGACGAAGGCGAATCACTTTGGGATGGCAGGGAATTGTTGTACTAAAGACGTTGTATTTTTGAAGACAAGATTGATAACAACCTAGTTAAGAGTGTACGAACGAAGCATGAGGCATTCTAATTTTATTTTCGGCAGTTATTATAATAAATAAGTTTTTTTGGTTTGTTTTTGAAGGCGTAATTTTAGCAATAATTAATCGATGCCATATTTTAGTAATGTTGTTTGGCGTTAATGCTTTAGGATGTAACTAAAGTTTGAATTGTTGTATCATTTAAATTGTTTTTACGAATGTTTAAAAATAAATATAATTTTCTTTTTCGTTGGCTAAGTGGTTAACGAGAGAACTTTGATTTGATTACCATTCTTATATATGATATAATTTCAGTTACAGTTTGGTTGTGGATGGTATCTGTTAGCGATGTGTGAGCATGATAAATTGTTTATTTTTATTATCTACTTATGTTTACTATTTACATTTGTAAAAAAAATACGCGAAATGATTGATGAGACCTTACAAATTAAAAAAATAAAATTTTAACTTTTTTCTTCTTTGATGTAGACCGTGTAACTTTTAATGTTGTTTTTTTTATAGAATGCTGTGGTGAACATACCACAAGGTTTGGTTAGGTAACATTCGAAGCAAGGTTTCCATGATGAGATTTTGTTCTTAAAATGTAATTTAAAAAACCCACATTTTTCACTTATTCATTCGTTCTTGGCCCAAGAATACAATGTTTGTAGGTACAATAGATTTATCGCCGGGGCCTTTTCCGAATAATACTTAACCCTAAGCCAACCGCTGCTTTTGGAAAGTAAGCAATGAAACTACCCACCCCAACAATAAAATTTTACTACCCCTGGCTGGGGTGGAGGGTTGAAGTCATCTCAGACCGGGCAAAGGCTGCGACAGATTTGAATCTAGAGCGGCAATGAATACAGCGGCAAGCGCTATGAGAGGGTGCATTTTGGAATTTGAACGGCAAAAAAATTAAAGCTGGCATCAATTCAAATTTAAATTATTATTTCAATAAAACAAAAAGATTTTTTAGAACTATCAACGGTATAAATGAGAACTACGTAAAGTAAGCAGTATTTTTTTTGAAATTGTTTATACTGTGCAAAAAATAACTTTTTTGAGAAGCATATAGGACTAATAAATTTTGGTATAGTTTTTTAAAACCAAAGATAATATTCAAATAATGTGAACATGAAAATATTACCGTGAAATTGCTTCGATTCAATTATAATTTAATTACATAAAACATCTATTTCCCGAGTTTCCGCCGGGCAGGATGAGCAACAGAGACGCCAGCATCCGGCCGAACGAGACGCCGAGACGACCGTTCAAATTAGCAACGGATATTGCCGCTGAAATTCCATAGACTGCCGGAAGTCGAATTCACGGACGCCCTAATGTTTTCGACTGGCCGTGCCCACTGCAAAGGTGCTACGATCTTATAATGCAAGAAATTTCCCGGAGGATAATGTGATTTCGCCTAACTTGGCCCGAGTGAAAGGTCCATTATCCGTCCTTTTTTATCTGCAGGAAGAAAATCGCCGGAAGCGTTTTTAAGGGCGATTGTGCCCGCGTCCTGCCGCCTCGATCGAAATCTTAGGAATATTATTCTCAAATGTTCTAGAATGTTGGGAAATTTTCTAGATGCTTGAGATAAGCGAGGAGCCCAATTATTGAGGACGCCTTGAATTGAATCAATTCGGTTACTTAATGTTGTCGTACGATAAATTACGCTGACAGTAAGTGGGGACGCTTTTTTATTTATTTACTTTAAAAACCTCCCTCTTGGAATTTTCGATTGTTTTTTAAACGAGAATAGGCTTCATATATAAACATATCTAAAGTGATCAAACAAGAAACCGGCAATAGTTAAAGATTATGAAAAATATATACTGGAGAATCAGCAGTTAATATGTATAAAAGTATTTCTATTTGAATAAAATTACTTATATTTTCCTGATTTTTGAAAACGTATTGATTAAGAAATGAAAATTTAAAATATTATTTTTATTGGTTAAAAGAAAACATTACATAGTTATATCTAAACTCATCACATATAATTAAATTTAAAAAAAATATATTGATATTACCTGATTTTGGTGTTGAATCTTCAAACCAAAAATAATTATTTTAAATTATTTATTTTTAAAAATTAATTAACAAAAATAGTTTAAAAAATCAGAATACTGAAATAATTTTTAGCTTTATTTTTTTATTAAAAAAATTATATGATTGTTAAAATAGTTAACGTCAAAGTTTAAAAAAAAAAATCATTTAATAATTATTTTCGACCTATAAAAATATTAATATCGGATTCAACTATCAGGATTTGGAATTTTCGATAAATTAAGGTAATTTTTGCTTAAAATCTTTAAATAATCTTTTTTTTTACCGAAAATTGACAGCGACTTAAAAAAATAGCAATCTACTATAATAATAGCCATTGTGTGTTTGTATGTTTGTATGTTTGTATGTGTGTATGTTTCGTTTTTCCGTTCTGTATAGAATATCTTAAAAGATACAACGCTGATTTTTTGCACATAAGTTAAGTAAATTTTTCCGCAGCTATGTGCCGAATTTCAAGACGATAGGATAATATTTTCATTCATAAACTTTAAAATATGCTTTAGCGAATTTCAATATGTACGAATTATATGATTCAGTTCTTCACCGTGAGAATTTCAAATTTAGAACTTTTACAAAAAAAACAAATTTTAGACGCATCGTTCATCAAATACGTCATTTTGTGACGGGCTACATTGCTAGTTCTTATATAAAAGTCAATTATTATATAACTAGCCTGATTAATTATGCATCATACTAAGAAAATATTTTCTAATGCTGAAAATACAAACGTGCTTTTAATTTATGCACATTTAAAATTTATTTATTTGAACTTCTCATGAAAAAATCTTAATTGATAATTACCTAAACTTATAACTGAATCCAGTTTTGTTTATCTATAAATCTCCATACGGTAATAATTGTTATCGAGAGAACGTTTTAAAGATAATAATTAATCTGAGCCTGCGGCACTAGATAAAGCCCATTCACTTGATCGTGGGTAATTTGAACACAAAATTATTATATATAATGGCAACTGATAACACACACAGCATGCAAAGTTCATTAAAATTAGTAGTTCCCCTTTTCTTTTGCAATTAAACTTGATTGCATTAAGTTCAAAAATTTTCTTTAAGTACACATAAAACAGAAAGTTTTTATGAAAATATATAAATAAAGCATGTTAAGAGCAAACCACAAGTGTTGAACCCTGAAATAATTTTATATAGATTTTAACAGCGTTTGTCATTTAACTTTAGGATAATTCTATGAAATATTTTTAGAGTGTTATTCAATAAAAAAATAATAATATTTTTAAACTAAATATGGCTACAGCTACGGGTGGTAGAGAATGTTGATGGTTTATGTGTAATATGTTATATTTACATATAAAAAACAGCCAAATTTTAAAACGTAATCACGCATAAACAGTATTATTGTAATTTTATTTTAAAAGATGATGTATAATTATTGTCTAATGAACAATTCTTTTATAATTACTTTTTTACGATATATTAACTTAATTAACATTTTTAATTTGAAAATATGAGTGTTAAGTTTCTTCTACTCTCCTTTTTCGTGTTTACTCACTTAACTTTCAGTATTATTTTTTAATATATTGCACTCAAAGTTTGAATTATGAAACTTAAAAACAAGCATAAAATAAATAACTTTATTATCTTTCGTTCGTCTACGAAGCTCAGTGGCAAAGGATTGCTATTATGCATGCAAATGGATGCATTTTAATTACATGATTACTCGCTGTGAAGTAAGAAGAATCTCTTTCGGTACAATCGAGACGGCGTCTTAAAAGACCTTTATTCATTATGAAAATTTGAGAGAAAATAATAACACACATTGCATTTTCTGTTTACAAAAGATGCAACCGGGCGTGTTTTAATTGAATTTACCGCAACTCGGGTAGGGCGTTGGAAATTATATTTACAATAAAGGTACAACAGATATCAACGTATTTTGTGTAAAATAAATACTACAGTGAAAATGTTTTGTTAACTATCCTTAATTTCAGCTAGCAAATAAAAGCTTTGTGTATTTCTCAGTATTTTAACTACAGTAATGGTATTTTACAAAATTTAAAATTAATTAACTTATTTGATTTTGATATTATTATTTAGATTTCAATGTGAATATTCAATAATTGTGAATTTTTTTTTTGTTCGTAAATATTGAATAAATAATCAATCCATATAGAGGTATGTTGTGTTTATTCACAAATTAATTTACACTCGAACAAAAATATCATAATTTTCATTATCTGAAGTGTCAATAATCAAATGTATAATATGAATGTTATTATCACAAATGTGAATAATATATTCTTTAGTAGGCATGACATGTTATGAAATTTAATTCCGAGCACAAAGTCGTAAACGCTTTGTTAACACTACGCAAACTATAAACCCTTTAATAGCCGCACCTTCATGGATAAACCTATAAAGTCCGCTAATATTGCACGTTTAACAATAAGCAATATTGCATGCAACTAATTGCGCTTGCAATGAGGTTCTCACCCGGAAGAATTTACATCGCCTTGATCTAGACTCCTCTTCGCACTCGTTACGGAACGCTCAGACGGGTCAGGCAGGATTTATCACCCACATTAAAGTGAAGCGTGCCAAAGGATGGAATTTTTCAGAGCCGCTGAAATTCACGAACAATCCCCGTAAGACCCCCATTAGGATAACGGCACAGCCTCCCTGCAAAGCCTTACAGATGAAGTAAGTAAAAAAGTTGGGGAGTTGAAGAAAAATTCGACCAGATCCGAGAGAATCGCGATTGGATACTTCAGTTTAAGTTGTAGAGTTTATTTGATATGCTCCAATGGTCCATTAGAAGTTGCAGCGGGATGATGTTTGTCTTCGTAGAGCTCAGAGAATGGCTATCTAATACAAAACGAATGAACTAGTTTTATTCTATAGTTATTTCCAATGATATGCAATAATATAAATGTTTTGCTTTGTGCTGTTTGAAATTAAATTAAAAAAGGTCATAGATGAGAAAAGACACAAAATATTCTTTTAAATAGAAATCAGCTGATAATTGTGCATTTGTAGTTGCTCCCTGTTTCCTCAGTTTAAAATATTTTAAAAGCCAGTTTTTTTTAAAAATATTTTATACTAATTGCGAACATGACTCCTCGAAGTGTTAAATTATACAATATTTTCTCTAAAACAATTCGTATCGATACATATAATGCCAATACAAATTGTCTTTAGCCAAACTGCAACATACGTGAGCCTTAAATCATCGATATAGGATTTTCCTGCCAGGTCGGAAATTGAGTCGGGTACTTGATTCAATTCCCGAGTCAACTGTCTAACCACTGGGCCAACAAGCCTTCCGTATTGTTTGCAATTATAAATACATAAAGGAATTGAGTATTTATAAATAAAATTTGTTGGGTAAGAAAGCGTGTTTAATTTGAATACCCCAATTCTTTGTGCATCTAATATTGTAGGTTTTCGTTTCTTTTGAACGCAACACAATTTCTCTGCTTGAACTCGAATTGAATTTTACATGAGCAGACATCTTTGGCTCGATGAATTTCCAAAAGATTTTTCGGTTGGGTTATTTTGCCAAACAAAATCAGGGCGTTTTGTTTTATATCCAGCCGAAAAGTGTACCCCAAAAGTGAACAACCCTTATGAAAGA